>CM066032.1:1745391096-1746840562 GCA_033557465.1 Ichthyophis bannanicus | reverse complement strand
AGACCTGAGGGGTTCTCCCGGAAAGAAAGGGGGAGGTGTCTGGGCCAGGTGGAGGAAGTAGCCCTCCTTGACCACTTGGAGTGCCTAAGCATTGGTGGTGATGGATGGCCACCTTTGGGCATAGTGAAGGAGATGTCCCTCTGTGGGCTGCTGGCCTTCTTGGGTGGAGAGGCTATGCCCAAGGAGTCAAAAGCTCTCCTCAGGCTGGGTCGGGGCTGACACCTGGGGTTTAGGAGCCTTCTGCTTACAAAAGGCCATGTCCATGTCCCTTGGCCTGCTGACCTTGCTGGGGAGCCAGGAAGGCCTGAAAAGGTGGGTAGTTTCTGTAAGCAGCCACTTTCCACGGGTAGAAGGGCTTTTTACATGAGCTTTTTCATCAGGGAAGGGATTTATTTTATTTATTGTATTTATTTTTTTATTTTTAGAGAGCCTGGTCCTCATCATGAACTCTGTCTCCAGCTTGGCGGCCTTGTCGGTCATGAGTTTGCCAAAGAGATTCTCTCCTTGGCATGGGACGTCTACCAATTTGTCCTGAACCCATTGCTCAAGGTCAGAACAACTGTAGCCAAGCCTGGCGTTGGGCACCGTTGACCGCCACTGCTATTTGAGCTGCTGACTTGAAGCAGTCATAGGCTGCCCAAGACAAACTTTAAGCAGATGGCTTTGGGGAGGTTCTTGAACCACTGCAGGGGTTCCTCAGAAAGACCAGCTGAGAACCCTGCAAGTTCCTTCACCAGGTCTCTCAGGTACATGCCCATGTACAGCTGGTATGCCTGGATCCGGCAAATGAGCATCGAGCCTTGATACACTTGCTGCCAAGGGCATCCAGGGTACATGCCTCCCTGCTGGGGGGCACCGAGGAGTGCGTCTTCAGCCTAGGCATGGTCAAATCCACCACCAAGGAGTTGTGCGGCAGCTGAGACTTCCGGAAGCCCGGGCTCTGGTGAACTCGATACATCGAGTCGAGCCGCTTGCTCACCACCGGCACCAATGCCAGTCTCTCCCACATATGGAGCATTAGCCATTCCAGGATGGGAGGGATGGGCACCATGATGAGTGATTCCCTTGGAGGAGCCTCGTATTGAAGGATTTCTAGTTCCATCATCAGATGGTCCTCCTCCAATTCTTTTGGGAACGCTAGGGCCTTGGACATGTCCCCGACGAAGTCGAGGAATGTCATGTCCTCGGGTGGGTACCGACACTGGGGCTCCAAGTGAGGGGAGTCCAAGGGGCATCGCGGTGGCGATGGGTGTCTGGCGATTCCTCATCCTCCGTTTCCCTCTCACAATAGTCCGTTGAGGACTCAAGGGAGGGATGGCTTGCGGGATCCAGGACTGATCCCCATCCACGGCCCTCGGAGGTCTTGTGACAGTGCCCAGCACAATGGCTGGGGAAGATCGCGGCCCTGTGAAATGGGAGCTGGATCGAGAACTTGGTCGAGGATCGACTCAAGGCTGAAAATCCTTAAGGATCGGCTCAGCCTCCGGGGACGTCCTCAACATCGAGGGTCCAGAGGTCTGGGCAGAGGAACCGGTGGTACCAGACAACAGCACCTGCTGCTAGTCCATGAAGGCTGACAAGCTGTGCTCCAGGACTGACATTCTGGACTCCAGACCAGAAGGCTCCGCAGCCATTGGTGCAGGCACCAGGAGAATCAGGCCTACGCCAGTTCCCCTGAAGGGGAGTCCTCAATGAGGATGGTGTCAGGCGACCGAAGCTGGCCTGAGGTAGAGTCCTTTCGGGGGACCTTCACAGGTCGCTTCTTCTCCGATCCCTCGGACGAGCGTCTAGGATTGCGGGACCTGGCTCGGGACTTACCCAGCCCATCTAAGCCATCCAGGGATGCCACCTTCGAGGCCTTCTTTTTCTTCTTGAGTTCCCTCAAGGGAGACCTCCTTTCCAAGGAACCATGGCATTGGTCGGGTTCTGTAAGGCTACCCCAAGATTCTGCGGTTCTGGAGGAGGCCTTGGCCTTCGGAGGTACTGGGGACTCCGGGAAAAGCTTATCATGCTGCTGGTGGCTGTTCTTGAGGGCCTTGGTGGACATCATCTTACAGAAGCCGCATACTGTGGGGTCATGGTCCAGTTCCAGGCAATGAAGGCAGCTGTCGTGTCTTTCGGTCAGGGACATTATTTTGGCACACCAATCACACTTTTTAAAATCACTGGTAGCCGTGGGAGAAAAAAGTATCCCAGCGAGGTTGAAGACCTATGGTGCTGCCAGTTGGAAAAAAGGTGTGGAGGTGCCAAGAAGAGAGAAAAACTACAAATCCAAGACTCGATGCTGGGGCAGCGGGCTTGGGTGGTAGGAAAAGAACCGGTGCACTACTGGAGGAGAGCATGAAACTCAAGTCGAGAAAAAATTAATTTTTTCCGGGGGAAAGCAGACAGACGTCTAAAGGGCTCCGTGGAAAAAAGAAGACTTAGCAAGATGGCACCCTTGGGAAGGAAGGGGACCACGCATTTGTGGTGGCAACTCCCAAAGGCTTTCTTTGAAAGCTGGGGGATGCTTACATGAGGGCTCCATCGGCGCTGATGTCATCCCATATGCTGCTTGTTCCCAGAGAACTGAGGACTACAAATCTGAATTTAATGATTAATGAAATCTGGGTATCAAAAGTGAATAAGAATTGATGACAACCCAAGTTTTTTTGGTGATGTCACCAAAGGCAGTGTATAACCTGCTAATGAGGGGCCATCTGAGGAACAGTGGAACATCCAGTAATCCACATGGCTTTGGATTTAACTGGATTTAATTGAAGATCATCATGGTCAATCCACGATGTGGCAGCTGCCAAACAATTATTTATGATCTGGAGATCAGGGCAGACTAGATCTAGATAAGCTGTTGTCATCAGCAATGAAATGTCCGCTAATACCAAGTGACAGATCTAAAATAGTTCACGTGTGTGTGTGTGTGGGGGGGGGGGGGGATGGGAAGAGTTTGTTTTAGTAATCTACTCTCACATGATACCCAAACGCCTATTCTTTAAACTGTCTTACAAAATATTGTGAGACCAATACAAAAGCCTCACAATTAGTAGCTAAGTCTGGCATGCAAGCGAATTAATTATATAGCAGAACATTTCAAATCATCATTGAAAATCAACCAGTTTTCCAGCATGTACAATTTTGCATGGGAGGGGACACGTCCATAATAGAGACTTTGAAATGGGGCCCAGGATAAGTTCTAACCTTGTTACCTCTGGCTTGATTTTATGGTTCCCGCATATCTTTATTCTCATTCTTTGTTCTTGTCTTTATTCCTTTATGGTTTGCTGACGCCATTTTCCTTTTAGCTGTTTTAGTTTTCTTTCCCTTTGTCTTTCCTCCAGAGTGGATAGATTTTAGTACTTTTTCTCTTCCTTCTCTTTTTCTTTTCTTCTGGCCTGCTTGTTGTTCTTATTCTTCTTTACTTTTCCACCTGTCCTTCTTTTCTGCTTTCTTTTCTAGTTCTCTCTATCATTTATCATTCCCTTTTTTCCTACACTATCACCCTTGATTTCTTCACTCCGGACGAATTCCTGGCTCCTCTTCCTTCATGCCCATCTCCAGCCTTCTACTCTTTTCCGCATCATGAGTCCTTTGCTCCCAGTAGCCATATTTCCTTTCCTTCTCCCTCCACCACTGTTCCCTCTAAGCTGTGCGCGTGTGACGCGCGCACACACCTCGCCAAGGGAGCGCACATACATTACAACAGAGCGCACACAAATTATGGTTCTGATTCTGATAGAAAACAACACAGACATATTAAAATTTAAAAGTGTTTGTAATTACTAGAAATTTTCCGCTTCATTTAGTAATCGTCCATTCCATTTATTTTGCTTAAAATCAATGTGGTGAACATACTGTATTCTGACATGTAGTCAAATTTTTAAAGTATATAACTCCGAGTGTCGTTATGTGGCGCACAAAAATTTAACCTGCCTTCAAAAGCTGCCACAGCTGATATTTTATGCGCACAACAGCCTACAGAAAATTAGAGGGAACATTGCCCTCCACCCTCATTCCTGTTTTCTTAACTGTCCCCTCTGTCCAGGCAATATCGTCTCCATCCCTCTGTATCTGATCCTCTCACTTTCCTGTTCCCTGCTTCAGATTCCCAAGGGAGACCAATTACCCCTTCCCCATCTCTCCTGCTTCTCTGTGTCCCTTTATCCTTATGTAGCTTGCAGTTGTGATCCTCCCCATCTAATAGGATAGAGCAGACAGCACAGAAATGGTATTTTGCCATGTGATAAGCCTTCATAGCCAGTGTTCATGCAGGTCCCACTACTGGATTAGAGCTGCCAACACACTGGCATCAGTATTATCCATGTAGGGGGAAACGGACACTGGAATGGTTTGCAGCACAAAAGAGGGGCTTGCCCACTTTTACCCTTGAAAAGGTTTTTATAACGCCAATATGCACACTGTAAAAGATCTTTTCTTATAGTATGGGTGGTCACTATGTTAGTTTTGGAAGACAAGATTCTTCTTTATGTTTTTCTTTAGAGTTTGTAACTCTTTTCCTTATTAGTTTTTTTTTTTTTTTTTTTTTTTTTTTTTTTTTTTTTTTTTTTTTTTGTTTTTTTTTTTTTTTTTTTGTTTTTTCTTTTGTTTTTTTTTTTTTTTTTTTTGGCCAGCGATTTCTGGGATTTGGTGACAAAAATTGAGCATTTTTTCTAACGGCTCTAACCCATACAATTCTCTCCACTTTAATTTACTTTAGGCATCATTTACTACCACGCAGGACTTAGAAAATCTGTTATTAGAAAGCTAAAAAGAGGACCAACCCAGAGAAGCTGAATAAATCTGGCCTTAAGGGAAATTTTCTAGGACCTCCCCATTTTCCAGCCTCATAATACATTAAAAGGTTTGTTATCCCTTTAAACAAAAGCATCGGACTATTTACATCAGCAGCATCTGGAATAGTATACTTCCCTCTACTATGGGGCCTTTCTGAGGTCTCAGGGCCCAATTTATCTAAACATTTCTGCCAGAAATATCTGACAAGGTTTTCTACATGTTCCCAAACAAGCGTCAATTCTCTTCCAACGAACTGGATAATGCAGAATGTTCTCAGATGTATCGTGCATCCAAGATCTGCATGACAATAAACTCCTGTTTTTTCCTTAATCATTAGTGGCTAGCACGAAGCAAGGAGCGAACCCCCCCAAAAGTGGGTTCTCCTGTTTAGTTTTAAACAGGCAATATGAAACACTGAAGAAATCCAAAGACTTGCCAGCAGTTGAAACTATGAAGGTTGTTCCATTTCTGGCGAATGAATGGCCCGATGATTCGTACCCTCCACCATAACAAACGAGGAGAGAAGGGTTCTCTGTCATCATCTCTCTGCAGATATCTTGGCATTTTTGGGCCTTTAGCAATGTTATACAGCAAGGAAAGAGAAAACTAGCATAGTTCCAGACGTTGATTGCACTGGGCACCCCCCCGCTAGGAATTTTCAGTGACAAACCTTTTTGAATATACACTGTGGTATTATTGCCTTTATAAAAACTTTATAAAGGAAATAACTACCACAGAATAGATATTCAAAAAAGTCTTTTACTGGAAATTTGTAGAAGCTGAAATTGTTTTTATTCATTTGTCATTCTCTGAAGCCGGTAGGTGTGTGCTGGAAATCGTTAGATGCTTCATTCAATATGTTAGGTGTTTTTGGGGGTTGGAGTAAGTTCCTTTAGTATGGGCCATGGGTAGGTCGTTTAGAGTTTATTATTGATGTTTTTGTCTTAGAGGAGTGGTGTTGTAGTTATTGGGTTTCGGTATGTGATGGGAAGCAGCTTGGGATGGCGTGGATCTGTATAAGGTAGGATGTGGGGCTGTGCGTGATATTTGGAGGATATTTGTGGGGGATTGAGGGGTGGTATTGAGAATAGAGGTGAGGGTAATAGTATTCATGTTTTGATGGGTAGAAGGGGGACATGGGACAGGAGTGGTCGGAAGGTTTGGTAGGAAGTTGTGGGTACATACTATTGGATGTGGGGAAGGGTGAGATGTGGGAAGAAGAGCATAAGGGTTTACTCAATTGTTGATATTTATTTCAAAAAGCACTATTGGTGTAGGGGATCTGACCGAGCAGCAGAAAACTGGATTTATTATGTGTAAACAGAACCTTAGTTGGGAGCAAGGTGATAAGGTAGTATGGTCAGATTGCTGTGTCTCTGGGTTGTTTATTCAGCACCAGTTGATGGTAAAGGGAAAGGCGGAAGGATGGTGGTGTTTCAAGGGATGTCCTAATGATTAAAATTTGTAAGAGTCAAGGGGTGGGGGAATGGAATATGTGCTGGTGTCCAAAGGATGATGTGGAGATAGGCATTTTTCTATCGTTATACAGGATTCCACAAAAGGGTGGGGTATCACTTCCCAAAAACTGATAAGCTATGGGTTCGGACTTTGAATATTCATTATCATAATTTGAGCGTGTTGAACAGCTGGAATGTGAATGGTATTATTATTTTGGGAACACAAGGGTGGATGAGGTTTCAAAGGTTGGTTTTAGACAGTTGGTTGGTGGTCCGGAGCCATTAGAGTTCAGAAGATAAATATTGGGGGGAGACTGTGGGGGGTCTCTAATAACTGTTGTTGTTAATGCGTTTGGTGATTCGTGTTACTGATCCCATCATCAGGTTATGTAAAAAAGGATAATGTGGCTACATTGTTGCAGTGGTTACTAAAACATTGTGAATCGAACACAGGAGTCGGGTTTATATGACTTGCCGCTTGAAGCTGGCTATAATTCATCTGATAGTAAGGGCTGGCGGTGGGAATGTATCACATTTGAATAATTTTCATTTAGTTTCATTGTTGCCATTTTTGGGCAAAATTATGAAGTCTTTGAATTTTTGCAGTTACAAGATTTTGTTGGAGGTCTCAAACACCAAATGGGTTATCAGCTACATCACAGAGGACTATTTTGCTAGTGATACTAGAGTTATTCAGACGGTAGATGGCCAAAGGTTTTGACTGGTGACAGAACTCAATTTATTTGCAGCATATGACACAGTGCTACATCGAGATTATTGCAGAGTGTTGAGGTGCTGGGGGTATGTGATGTGGGAGCGTGGCATGGTCCTGGATTCAACCTTTTCTGTTTTAGGAGCAGAACAAGCCACGCTGACTAGAGCTTGCAGCGGTGTGGTGGACTTTCCCTTGGAGTTTTGCTGCTCCTCTTCATCAATTGGTGAGACCAAAACAGTTTTCTCTTGAATCTATCTAGGATGGCCTCAGGCAATGTTCGAAATCTTCGTCTCTCTGCGCAATGCGGTGCCCTGGATCAGAAATCTGATGCCACTACCAAGAATGTTTTACAGCATGACACTAGACTGTCTACTATTAAACAATGGTTGAATGTCTTTGAGGAGAACAAGTTGGCAGTTCAGACTTCCTGTCTCAGTATTAATCAAAGGCTCCTTGAGTTCTTCATAAGGAAATTGAGGGTCTGGACAACTTTCTGAGGAAGTGGAACCTTAGGCGTTTTGAATTTTCCTAGAGTTTCCTTCTATTGCTCCTATAGATCTATTTAAGAAAGTTGCCACCATTACTCTTTAAATTCTTCCAGATCCTATGTCCACTGTTGTCAAAGAGCTCTCTACTAGAATGAAGACACACTCTTCAGCTGTAAGACAGGGAAACAAATGTCCTTTAGATAGTTTAGAAGCCTTATGGAATTTTTGGAAAATGCAGATCTAGTTGAAAAATATTGAGACTGCTACTTTACCAATTACAGTGGTCCTTTAGCCAGAATGGGGCATTGGTTGATATGAAGATTGTTTTCAGGAGTTTGAAGAGTTTATCTTAATGGATTCTTGTATAAGGATTTTTCACTCATGTTAAGGCCACTCAACAGCGAAGGAAAGGAGCAATTCCTTCTTTTGAGACTAAAGGGTTTTAGCTTGGGGATCTTTTTTTTCCTCTTTTCCCTGTAAATGTGGGGGGGGGTGGGGGGGGGGGGGGGGGGGGGGGTGGGGGGGGGTGGTGGGGGGTTTATAGTACCTTACAACATCCAGTCCACAACCAAAAAACAAGTACAAATACAACAAGACTCAAAATAAAACCACCAGTAAATCAATGACTGGCCGAAAGGAAAGGTGGGTGGCATAACAACAATCTGTTACTTCAAAACAAAATTAATGGGCCGGAAACCACAAAGATAGAGGAGAATAAGCCAAAGTAAATTGAAGATAAACCAACTACAGTAAACAGACCAGAGGATTCAGCATAGGAACAACCAAAAAAAACCAGGTTTTTGACAAGGTTATTTTAAAATTACTTATACAAACTCTCTGCTTGAATATCAAGTGTTAAAAAATTTTCAAGAGAAAGAGGAGCATGGTATAGAGAAGGCAGAAACTCTTGACCACACAAGTTCTAAAGTGATGAAACCGACGGGGGGACATAGGAACATACAAACTGTTGACAATATTAGCTGTGCTTAAGAGGGAAATAAGAAATGCGACTATCCAGTATAGAAGGGACAATGGGCGAGCATCAGGATCGTTTGAAATGGATCCAAACTTTAGAACTGGCAATCAACTGTAGTTCAACTAGCAGCGAGTGTTATATGCGTTCAAAATGTGTATGCCTTATAGATTCATTTGACAGCAGTTGAGGAGGAACAAAGATTCCATGAATGCAATGATTTATTCTAAGGAAATTCAAGTGACCAGTTTGGAAGTTAGTAAAAGGCTCGAAAGCATCAATATACTTTCCAGCCTGCATATTTGAAGAATGATTGGAAGACAAGACATCAAGGAATCACAACGTGCTTTTAATTTTTGGTGATGAAAAATATGCCAGATGGTCAGGAATAATTACAAATTAAGGTCTTGTCTTTGACTTTTTTGGTGGAGCAAGTTCCTTGTCACACATCTGAATTAATTGTAAGGTTATACTCTGAACTTCTGGTAATAGAGCTTTTGTTATTCCTCCAGCGTTTTTTCTGCCTTATGCAATTGCTGCTCAAACTCTCCTGAAAATGTATCAAGGTTTCCACTGCCCAGGGGTTATGTTTTCCTAACTACTTAGGAGCCAAAATGATGCAAGTGACTCTTTGCTACTGGAATAACGCATTAAATTTTATGATTAAGGGAGGAGTGGAGTTTTGAGGAAGCAACTTTTAAAAACATGAAAGGGCAGGGTGAGCAAAAAACACCATCTTTATTTAAGGAATTCAAATTCCTTTTTTTATTTTATTAATTTAATCTTTATCATTTTACAATAAATCCACGCATAAACACACTTGCATGGAAATTAGGGTACAGAAAGAAACAAAACACTGATACAACATTATCAATATCGTTCCAAAAAAGGAAACCATTAACAATGAAGAAAAACAAAAAACAATCCTGCCCCTACTATAGCCCACAACAACAGGGGGAGAACAATGAATATATAATTAAACTTAAATTTGAGAAGATAAACCTGACGGCATCTAACAACCAGGCCAACCTATTACAGTGGAGCCAAGTCTAAATCAGCAGGGTGACGAGCACTCAAAAAGGACAGCAACTGTGATGGCTCATAAAAAATATACGAAACAGATTCAACCTAATCATACATTTACATGGAAATTTCAGAAAGAATAAACCCCCAACAACAAAACACCTGGGCGAAGTATAAAAATTCTTTCCTTGTTTTCTGGGTTTCCTTGGACAAATCAGGGAAACCCGAACAGTCAATCCATGAAATATTACGTTACGTTTCCTAAAAAACATGCGGAAAAAAAACAATCTCTATCAGAGGAAAGAGCAAACGTTACAATCAAAGTAGAAGAAGAAACATATTCAGTTACAGAAGTTTCCAAAATAGCATATTCATCCAATACATCACCTTGCTCTACAGCTGAAATTATCCCACCACCACCCATCTTTTTACCCAAGGGAAGATAATACATTTTAAGCATAGGTGGAATGGGATTCAATGGGAACCCCCAAACCTTCCACTAAATATTCCTTAAACATCTCCTTTGCACTAATACCTGGAGCCTTAGGAAAATTTATCAGGCGAAGATTGGAATATCTTGAAGCATTCGCTAACATTTCAATCCGAACTTTTAAAGCCAATGCGTCCTTCTGATAAGAAGATCTACCATCTTCACACCGGGAGACTCTCTGTTGAAGATCATTCACAGAAGACTGTAAAGCTGAAACTTCCAAAGAATGCTGCTGAAGTAAATTCGTATGAACTTGAGACTGAGCCGTCAAAGCAGAAACCTGAGGAGCAAACAGTTCCCCTAGCTTCACCATGGCCGACCATATAGACTCAAGGTAATTCCATTGGTCTCTCAAAGGAGAAGGAAACCGACACCTGTGCCATTCCTGAGCCGTCCTTCGAGGGCCGTTCCATTGCCGAAGACTCAGCTGCAGCGAAGGCGTCCGCCAACCTGCTAGAAGCCCTCCTCAATACCAGAACTCCTAGCTGCCGGGGATAGATATTCCAGCTATTCTCCACTCCTCAGCGCTGTCGACCCTCCGCTCTCAGAACCTCCACTCGACCCAGAAGGAAATGCCTCCTCCAACAGTGCTGGGCTCCTCTGTAGCAAGGGGTCCTTGGGAGGGCACCACTGCTCCAGTGGCGAGATTTCCAGCCCAGAACCCCCTGGCGAGCTATCCAACTCCAACAGGAGGTCAGCAGGGCTCAACACCGCCGGTCGTCCTGGCTGCCCCTGCGGCGTCAAAAAGGGATCAGTGGACCCACCACTTGAGTCAGCAATGAAGAAGAGGCCGCCGGGGTAAGGGAGGGCTTCTTAACCCCTTTAGCCTTTTCTTTTCGCCACTAGCAAGAAAACACGCTGCTGCACACTGAACACATCAATCCGCCATCTTGGATTCCCCCGTGCGGGCGGAATTCAAATTCCTAAAAGTTTTAGTTAAAACTGAATGGCATGTTGAAAAAGGATCTCAATGTAATACAAATCGAATCAAATAATGATTGGTCCATCATAATGGTTTTAATTCTGGTGGACCCAGTTAGAGTGGGCACTTTTGAAACAGAGGGTCAAGGCACTGACCCACTGAATGTGTGGGGCAGGAGATAAAAGAACAAAGCCCAAATCAGCTAGTAGTGACAGGAAGCTGCTTTCATTCCCTGAACCAAGAGAGTCACATGTAAATTGAAATCATCTAACAATAATAGCTCACCAGAAAGTAGCTGAAAGGATTATCAGCAGGCTCAGCTTGTCCAGCAAATCTTGACTGACACGTGGAGGATGATAAATGAGTAAGCATGCAACAAAGATTAGAGGAGGGTTGAATAAGCAGGACATCAGATACTCATGTAGCTTTGTGGAGAATCTCTTTGGCTTTAAATTTATTAGAGATTAACAAAGTCACAGTACCACCACACCTAAGGGGGGCGATGAGTTGCAAAGGTTTGGAAGCCACTAGGGTAGGATTGCAATAATAACAATGCTTGCCTTCTTTTAGCCACATTTCGTGACTGCCATAATGCCAAGACAAGAGCGGGGAATAAGGTCTGAAATTAAGACACATTTCTTTTTCAAAACAGTGAGCATAAAGTAGCAAAGTTTACAGAGAAAGATATGTTGCTGTGTATGGAGTAGCCAACACTTTCTCAAAAAGGGAATAATTTGCCGAGTTCTAACTGCTGAAGACCAGGCATCAAGTTCAGATTTAAAATTCAATAGATTTGGTCCCCATCCAATGAGGACTGAGATATTCTGCAAGGAATTCCTGGCAATGAACAGATAAAAGAAAAAGACTGGCCAGAATCTTAGAGTCTGGAGATGCCCCAAAGAGCGCCCAATGGAGCACTTCATACTTCTTAGCCACACTTCTTCTCTGGCATGTGCAGGTGGCTGCTGCACGCCACTGGGAGATTAGTTAAGTAGTCAATAGCAGGACGTCACCTTCTAACATCACAGACATGCAAGGAGGGGCTTGAGTGCAGAGAAAACTGGCATAGGTAAAGAAAGGTAAAAATAATAGTAAAGTTAAAAGAAAAAGGCAGGAACAAAACATTCAGTACATAAATAAATACTACAAATAAGAGTGAGCAAAGTAAAAATCACAACATACGCAAGCACAGTTTCTACTGTGCACCGCTGGGAGGGTTAGTTAAGTAGTCAATTAGAGATGTCACTGTCCATGCCATGGAAGTACAGGCTGAGGCTTGAAAGCATGGAAAACTGGCAGAGCAGACAGGTAAAAATGCTATGAAAACTTCCACATCATGGATGGACATACTTTAACATACTCTGGCTCACTCAAAAACTCAGTCTTCTCTCTGCAAGTGATCCCTACTCCCCAGGTTTCTGTGCAGGGTCATCAAGTTCCCTCATTTTGAATCTGATAAGGTGCTGATGTTGGCAGTGGATGAGATCTCCAGGACTGAGAAGATGGTGATATGAAAGGAGTTGCCAATACTTTTGAGGTTACGTGTATGTTGTCAGCACCTATGTGTGATGTAGGTCTTGTGCAACCCATGGGAGTGAGATGTGGAACAGTGGTGGAGGCAGTGGCATCGGTGCGCATGATGAGCGACTGATGGCGGAAAGAGCCTGCAGGTGTACGTGGCTGCTAGGGTATCGACAGTTGCCTTTGTAGCCCCATTAGAAAGTCAGTACTATGACCTTCTGGAAACTTAGGCTTTGGAAGGTCCAAATATGCTTGCAGGTTCAGAGATTCAGGGTGTTTTCTGCTTTTTGGAATCCAAATCCAAACAGGGGTCCATAAAATGTTACCAGTAATAAGTTTATATCTGATTTGACCTCTTCAGAGCTGAAGAAGCAGGTTCTGAACTTTGCATAATTCTTCATTTACAGTGTATCTGGTAATTGGTCTAGAAGAAAATAAGAATTACCCTACTGAGCTAATATTTCTGAACTCACTACTAAAACACTTATCCACTCTCTAGTCACCTCCAGTCTCGACTATTGCAACCACCTCGCTGGTCTCCCTTTTAGTCACATCTTTCCCCTTCAATCTGTTCAGAAACTGTGCTGTGTGGTTAATCTTATGCCAACCCCAATATACTCATATAATTCCTCTTCTCAATCACTTAATTGGCTTTCCTTCCATTTTTTTATCCAATTCAAAACTTGTTCCTCTTGACCTATAAATGTATTCGTTTTACTGCTCCTCACTACCTCCTCTATCCCAGGACCCCTCCTTGTGAACTCCACTCTTCTACTGGCTTACTTCTGTCTATGCCCTTTTTTTCTAATGCCAACTTCAGGCTCTGATTCTTTCACCTTGCTGCTCCTTATGCCCTGGAACAAACTACCCGAGTTTGTTCATCAAACTTCATCTCTGCCCCTTTTCAAATCCATGCTAAAAGCTCACCTCTTTGAGGCTGCTTTTGGATCCTGATCCCTTGTTCTTGTGTTTCCTTTCCTTTTCCTATTTGTACCATTACTCTCATCTATTGTATTGTCTTTCTTAATTAGATTGTAAGCTCTGACAAGCAGGGACTGTCTTTTAAGTCTGTCTATAGAATGCTGCATACGCCTTGTAGCGCTATATAAATGATTAATAGAAGTAGTAAGAGTAGTTATTAGGATTCTTTTAGATGTCAAAAGCTAAACACAAATCCTGAGATAGAACAAAAACAAAAAGTGGTTACTATAAGGGTTATTTTTTGTTTAATTACCTCTGTAAATGTAAGGTGCTTTAGCAGGAAAAATGTTGTATATTTTTTGAATCAAAGCAACTTTCTCAATGTTGTGATGAGCCACCAAAAATGTTCTAGAGTAGGTTTGTCTGGGTCTGAATTGTCATTAGCAGGCCTGATTTGTGTGTTAATATTTGTTATCTGGTTCTATTGCCCTTGGCACTTACTAAGTTGTGTGATACCTTTGGGTGATCTTGGATCTCTATCTTGGAAACTTGTGGCACTACTGAATGTGTACTTCGGTATGGAGATGGGGGGGAGATTTGGTTTAGGGATTTTGAGCCATGTTATATGTAAGACTTGCATTGCAAGGCATATATGCAAGTCTGCATGCATGTGTACAGTGTGTGCATATGTTTTGCAAATTATTTCCGCATTTATTCAACTCCATAACCCAGAATACATTACAACAGAATTATACAAGAAAGAAAGACGCAAATGTGTTCTAAAATAAGAGCACAAATGTATTTGATGAAAGAAGCAGAACAGACATTTCAAAGTTGCTTTGGGCAAAAAACACAGCCAGTGACTTTTACACAGTAACATATTACCCTTTCAAGGTATCCAATAAATTGCACAGGTTATTTTAAACAAGTTTGCAAATTTTGCCATGGGGTAGCAGGTGTTGGGGAAAGGTCAAAAATTTATAATGAAAAAGGTCCTACAGCAGGAATAAAGTGACTAGCTACTGATCTACCAGAAATATTCCAGTCCTATGAAGGAGTAGCCTACTGGTCAGAGCAACTGTCTAGTACGCAGGAAGATCAAGGGCTGATTCCCACTGACGTTCCGTGACCTTGGGCAAGTCACTTTACCCTCCATTGTCTTGGAAGAAAGGCCTGGCAATCTACTTCCAGTGATACATTGCCAAGAAAAACCAGAGGCAGCTGGGTTGCCAGGAGTCAGCACTGACTTGATGGCACAAAAAAAAAATGAAGAATTAGGTATTTAGGTATCAGAAAGGCTCATATATATTTATGCTGATTGGTTTTCCAGAAGGAAAATTTTCATGGACCAGCTTGTACCTTCCGTGGGCCTTTGATCCCTCTTGAAGAAATGGTCACTACTCTATGTACTCTATTGAACAGCCAACTCATTATCTGGTCAGAACTTATCTGCTCTATTCAAAAAACATTTTTGTGTACTTTGGAATGTAGTGCCCTTGTGTGGACATCTGATAATCTCCACTGGTCCCTATATGCTTGGCATCTGGTTCTTCCACCTGGGGAAGAAGGGTGTTGGCAGGTGGAACTTCCCTCCCTTCTGCTCACAAACCCAAAAAAACAGTTTGATTGAACAAGGCAGGCTGGCAATATTTACAAGTTTATTAATTTTACAACTATAAGTTTTTGTAAACGGGGGCGCTGGTCGTGAATGTCCACAGTCTTGGCAAAGGCAAAATTTTATTATGACTTGCAAAGGAGTGTGGGAGTTGTAGTTCATTCATACCAGAATCAGCCACTCACAAAATAATGAGTTGTGATGCTCGAGTGTAAGCAAAGAAAAAACAGATTTTATTCATGGGTTAATTCTCCCACACAGATTTACTTGGTAACACAAAAGGACACTTGCTTCAATTATTGTACTCAGGAAAAACAAAACATGATATAAGGTAACTGAACTTCTTAAGCAGTAAATCAATAAAGACCTTGATGGGAAACAGAAAAGGTCTTTTTGATGGCTCCTGCTAATGACTTTCTTAGCAGTGCTCCAAAAGGCAAAAACAAAACCCAAAAGTAACAAAAAAACAGTTCTTTATCAAGGATAACTTTCTTCTATTCACACACACAAAAAGAAGTTTCCTTCCAGAGCTCACGTGCACTTGTGCCTGGCTCAATTACCAATAATTAGCCAGCTGCAAACCCCTTTGCTGGTTCACTCTCTCTACGTGGCTCAATCCTACCCTAAAGCTTTCTTGCAGAGGCTTTTCTCACTAATACAACAACCACCAAAAGGAACTGTAACTTGTTCTTTTATCTACCCAGAAAAGCCTCTAAAACAGCAGCCTAGACAGAGAGTAATCCATGTATTCATTCTGATCATTTGATATATCTCCTTCTTCCTCAAATATCATGGAATCAATATCATGGTCTGGCTCAGAGGAATTCCTTAATTGATCACTTTCAGGATAATATTTGTTTCCCTGCTGTCTTCCTGGAGAAGAGCTAGGGCATAGATCAAAGTTCATACCTGAGCTTCCTTTGCTGTTAGGTTTCCTCTCCAGGTATCCTGGCCAGTAAGTAGTCCAGCTTTTATGTCCAGCCTTCCAATCAAGATCCCTGGACACTGGGTCTCTCTTCACATACCTTCTTGCACCGGTCTTAGGGCCCCTTCCAAATGCAGCCGTCTCCTTCAAAGGTGCCGTCTGGGAATTCCTGGCTTTATAACCCCACTCCTCTGGCTTCCTCCAGTCCAATGGAGTATGCTTGCCTCTGGAATCACTCCTAACACACGTACTGCTGTGGGCTCCTTCTTTAGACCTCCAAGATGTCTTTCTCTTCTTCCTTCCACGTTGCTTCTGCTGGTTCTGTGTGCTCTCACGGTTCTGTCTGCTCTCCTGCTTCTGTCTCTGTGTAGAATATCCTTTACTTTTAACGTGCTTAGAGGGACACTCCACCCTAGCACAGCCCAGGTGTGCTGAATCAAGCCCTGCCCTTGGAGATGAGTGATTGGGGATTACCTCATAGCTCTCCTGATTGAACACACGTTTCCCCACTTCAGCCCTTCTAGAGGCTGTTTGAAACCTGGTGCATTCTGGGACTGGTAGTCTTTTATGAAAACATTCTGTTTTAGTATTTCTACCAGCAAAGACAGGTTTGCTTGTTCAGAGCCAATTCACCTCTTTTATAGCTCCCTCCTGAACTATGATAAGCTTCCTTATCACAGTTTATATAAAGTATCACCAGTGCATTCAGACAGTTTAGGCATTAATCCCTCGGAAACATAACCATTAAAAAAAGCAAAGATCTCCTATACATTCCTATTGGATAATCACAGGTAAATCTGGGATACTAATCCCCACATGGAAATAACTGTTATTCAAGAGAACCTTTCTTCCTTCTCCCCTTATTCTTCCCCCTGTACCCCAAGTCCCATCCCTATGCTGGAATGCAATTGGACTGGTGGTTACTGTAAGTCATGTGGTGAGGGGAGGGGCTGCTGTTCCCGACCTGGTCTGTTTCTGCTGCTGGACTTTTCTCTGCATGGAGGGGCCGCTGGTTCACTGCTGTCTCTACTTCTGGACTTCCCTTGACCTAGACTCTAGAGCAGGGGTTCTCAACCTTGTCCTCGGGACCCACCTAGCCAGTCGGGTTTTCAGGATACCCACAATGAATATGCATGGAAGACATTTGCATATATTGGAGGCAGTGTATGCAAATCTCTCGATACATATTCATTGTGGTTATACTGAAAACCCGACTGGCTAGGTGGGTCCCGAGGACAGGGTTGAGAACCCCTGCTCTAGAGGGAGCCACTGCTTGCTTGCCATCTCTGCTGCTAGGCTTCCCTTTGCCTGAAGGAGCCACTGCTCCATTCATTGGCTCCATGCCAGGCCTCTCTGTACCTGCAAAACTGCTCCTTCAATTACAAACTCCATCGCTGGGCCTCCCTCCAACTGTATGGTCCACTGCTCTGCAAAAGTTCTAGCAGGAGGAATTCCCATCACTAAAAGTTGCATCCCTGCTATACCCTACTCAGAGAAGATAGCTCTTTCAGCTTCTAGCCCTGTGAGTCCAACTCTGAGTCACTGTGTTGCAGTTCAACTTTCCCAGCTTGGAGAGACTCCTCCCCCTCTTAGCCAAAAGCCAAAAGTCATACTTTAAGCTAGAAAGAGATAATGTTGGCAGATAACTACTTCTACTACTGAACATTTGCAGGGTGCTACAAGACATACGCAGTGCTGCACATACATATGTATAAGACAGTCTCTGCTCATCAGAGCTTACAATCTAGTCAAGACAGTCAACACAGTAGCTGTAGACATAGAATACATGTAGGGAGAATAGTAAAGAAACAAAGGAGATTAGGTGAATCAAGATTCAAAAGCGGCAGCGAAGAGGTGAGGTCTCAGCCTGGATTTGAAAAGGGCCAGAGATGAAGCTTGATGCAGAGACTCAGGTAGTCTGTTCCAGGCATAAAGAACAGTAAGGTGAAAGGAGTGAAGTCTAGAGTTAGCAATAGAAGAGATGGGCACAGATAGAAATGACTTTTCAGAAGAGTGGAGTTCCCAAGGAGGGGTGTAGGAAGAGATAAGAGAGGAAAGGTAGTGAGGAGCTGCAGAGTGAAAGCACTTATAGGTCAGCAGGAGAAGTTTGAACTGGATGTGGAAATGGATAGGGAACCAATGTAATGACTTGAGAAGATTAGCACGCAGCAGAGTGTTGAACAGATTGAAGGGGAAAGAGATGATTCAGAGGGAGACCAGCAAGAAGCAGATTACAATAGTCAAGATGGGAGGTGACTAGCGTAGATAAATGTCTTAATAGTGTGTTCAGAAAGCAATGGGTGAATTTTGGTGATGTTGTAGAGAAAGAAATGGCAGGTTTAAGCTATCAGTTGGATGTGTGTGGAGAAGGAGAGAGAAGAGACAAAGACGACCCCAAGGTTGCGATCTGAGGAAACAGGGAGGAGTAGAGAGTTATCCACAGAAACTGAGAAAGGAGGAAGGGGAGAGAAGGGTTTATGGGGAAAAAATAAGAAGCTCAGTTGGCCATGTTCAATTTCAAGCAGCAGTGAGACATCCAAGCAACAATGTCAGAAAGGCAGGAAGAGATCTCGGCCTGGACTGCCAGAGAGATTTTAGATGTAGAGAGGTAAATCTGGGAGTTATCAGCATAAAGATGGTACTGAAAGCCATGCGAAGAGATGAGTGCACTAAGGACTGGGTATATAGAGAGAAAAAGAGTGGACCCAAGATAGACCCTTGGGGTACACCAACTGAGAGTGAGAACAGTGGAGGAGGATCCACTAGAACAAACACTGAAGGGGCAATGGGAGATATAAGAAGAGAACTAGGATAGAACAGAGCCCTTAAAATCAAGCGAAAACAAGGTATCAAGGAGAAGGTTGTGATCAACAGTGTCAAAAGAGCAGAACATTCAAGGAGGATGAGGACTGAGTAAAGGCCCTTGGATTTTGTCAGTAACAGGTCACTGGAGCCTTGGCAAGAGCCATTTTGGTAGAATGTAAAGGACGAGAGCCAGATTGTAGAGAATCCAGAAGGGCTTGAGAGAAGAGAAAGTCGAGGCAATGGCAGTGAACTGCACATTCAAGTAGTTTACAAATGATGGGGAGGAGGGAGATGGGTCGATAGTTGGAAGGACAGGTAGGGTCTAGTGAGGGTTTCTTGAGGAAAGGAATGACCACAGCATGCTTGAAGACTGCAGGAAAAGTTGCAGTGGAGAGCGATAGGTTGAGAATATGAGAGATGGAAAAGGCTACAGTGGAGGAGATGGAGCTAAGGAGACAGGTAGGAACAGGATCAGAATCAGAGAAGCAGGTAGTGAGTTTGGATGAGGAAAGAAGGTAAATGGTTTCCTCCTCAGAGATCACAGAAATGGAAGAAAGGTTAGCAGAGGTGGGGGGGGGGGGGTGGGGGGAGTTGGCAGTGAAGAAGGGAGAAGTAGCTGACCTCGTGGGAAATTGGAGTGTGATCTTGTGGATTTTGTCCTGGAAGTAGTCAGCCAGGGCTTGTGCAGAAAGGAGGGAGGGCTCGGAGGCAGAGGCACCTTGAGGAGAGAGTTGAGACTTATAAAGAGACCGTGAAAGTCAGAGGCAAGAGAGAGTTTGTCAAATGGACATAATAGTCTTGTTTGGCTGACTGGAATGAAACAAGCATGAATTTGAAGTGTAGAAAGTCCACAAGGGTGCGGGATTTGAGCCAAACATGCTCAGCTGAGCTGGCACAGGAATATAGATAGCAGGTAGTGGAAGAAGGTCTAGGTTGAGGTACAGTATGCCTCACAGGACGTGGCATGGGCAGAGCAAGAGCATCCAGCGCAAAGATGACTGCAGTGTTATAGGAAGCTATTGCAGGGGTCATAAATGCAAAAGAATCAACCTGATGGCTCTCGCCTTGAGGCGGTGGATGGACCACACCACTTCCCGGTCTTGGTAATGGGCTCCCCAGCCCAAGAGACTGGCCTCCATTGTCATGAGGATCCAGAAGAAATCATCCAGTGGAACTCCCTTCCTCAGATGACAGGGCTTCTGCCACCACCGTAGGCTGGACTTCACCATCAATGGGAGCGGGAGCCTGCGCTCAAACTCCTGAGAACTCGGGGCCACTGAGTCAGCCAGGCCACACCCATGGCAACATCTTTAGGGTTGCCTCCATCAATCCAGGAGTTGAAGATAATCTCTGACTCTGGAAGCCTGTTGCACACTGAAGAGCACCAGGCAATCCAACAGTCTTTGAATTTCTCCTCTGGGAGGAAAACTGTCCACTCGCATGCAAAAATGTGTTCCCAGAAACTCCAGGGACTGGGAAGGCAATAACTGGCTCTTTCCCTGATTGATCACCCTCCGAGGCTTTCCAAAAAGGACACCAGTCGGGACGCCACCCGAGGCACCTCTGAAAGGGAATGTGCCTGGATGAGCCAGTCATCCAGTTAGGGATGGACAATGATCACTCGGTGCCACAGCTGCCACCACCATGACTTTGGAGAACATCTTTAGGGTGGTGGATACCCCAACAAGGAGGGTGGCAAACTGACAATGAGAGCCAAGCAAAGCAAAATGCAGATACTTTGCTGATCTGCCCAGATTGGGATATGAAAATATGCTTCAGTCAGATCCAGAGAAGCCACTACTTGAATCATGGGGCGTAAGGTTTCCATCCAAAAGTGCAGAACGCGCAAGTGCTTATTAAACTACTTGAGGTTGCAGAATGGGTCAGAAAGAATGGCCTTCATTTTTTGGCACCACAAAATGGATGGAGTATCTGCTCTTGCTCTGCTCATCTGGCAGGATGGGTACCACCAACTTTAGGTGCAGCATCTTGTTCAAGGTGGTCCACGCAGTAGCACTTTCGATCGCAGACACACAAGGGCAGATGATGAAGGCATCCAAAATTGGCTCGTTGCATCCAAAGACATAGCTGACATGAACAGTGTTTAGCACCCAGAGATCCTTGAAAACCCAGGTTCATTCCTTAAAGAAAAGGCTAAGCCTGCCTCCAATTGAAGGAACAGGGGAAAGGGACCCCAAACCTTCATTGAGCAGCCTGGAAGGGTCATCTTCTGGGTGGGACAGAGTCCCTGGGCCCACGCACTCCATGAAAAGACTAAGAACAAGCTTGAAGCACAGGAACAGAAGGTTTTTTTTTCAGGTCGGCATTGAGAGTTCTGACACCTACAAGGATACAGCCAGCATGCCCTTATTTGACGGGCAGAGACTGACAAGAGAGGGGCACCAGCCTACTTCACAGACCCCTTGGACCTGTCTTTCAAGGCAGTAAGATTTCTCTCATCCAGGTCTTTCACCAGCTTCTCCAAATCGGCTCCAAAAGAAGCTTCCCCTTAAAAGCCAGGTGGGCCAACCAGGCTTTGGAAGATGTATCTGATGCCCTGTGGCATAGTCAAATCCAACGCCATGACACCATCATCAGGGCACCATCCCAGGCTGCCAAAAGTACCAGGTCATACATGGCATCAGAAAGGAAGGCCACAGCAGTCTCCAAACGTGGGGTAGAAATATCTGGCAGAAGAGACTGAAACCACTGGAGCAGGGCTCGAGGCATCAGGCCTGCACATACCGCAACCAAAGAACAGCAGCCATTGCAGTGAACTGGTTTTTCAATACAAAGATAGAAAGCAGAGAGTAGACTCAATGGCCAATTTTCTCAATGGAGGAAAGTAAATAGTGCAGTACCGCAGGAATCTGTGCTGGGCCCACTGCTTTTTAACATATTTATAAATGACCTGGAAATGGGAACAAGTGAGGTGATCATATTTGCAGATGAGACAAAATTATTAAAGTTGTTAAATCTCAAAAGGATTGTGAAAAAGTGCAAGAGGACCTGGATAAATTGGAACACCGGGCATCCAAATGGCAGATGAGGTTTAATGTGGACAAGTGCAAAGTTATGCACCTGTGCACCTAGAAAAGAACCCAAACTTTGATTACATCATGCAAGGTACCACCTTAGAAATCACCATCCAGGAAAAAGATTTAGAAATCATTGTGAAAAACATGTTGAAACCCTCCGCCCAGTGTGCAGCGGCAGCCAAGAAGGCAAATAGAATGCTAGGAATCATAAGGAAAGGAATGGAGAATAAAACAAAGATATTATAATGCCTCTGTATTGTTCCATGGTTGCCGTATCTTAAAAGGATATAACAGATTTAGAAAAGGTACAGAGAAGAGCCACTAAAATGGTAAAGGGGATGGAAGGATACCCCTATGATGAAAGGCTTAAAAGGTTAGGGTTCTTCAACATGGAAAAGAGATGGCTGACGGGAGATAAGATAGAGGTCAATAAATTAATGAATGCAGTGGAACGGGTTAACGTAGATTGGTTGTTTACGCCATCAAAAAGTAGAAAGACTAAGGGACATGCAATGAAGCTACATTTAAGACCAATAAGAAAAAATATTTTTTTACTCAACGCGTAATCAAACTGGAATTTGTTACCGGAAGATATAGTAAAAACTGTTAGTGTAGCCGACTTGAAAAAAAGGTTTGGACAAGTTTCTGGAGGAAAGGTCCATAAATCATTATTAAAGAGGACCCAGGAAATCCACTGCTTACCCCCGTGCGAGCACTGTGGAATCTGTGTGCCTTTTTGGGAACCTGCCAGAAACTTGTGACCTGGATTGACCACTGTTGGAAACAGGATACTGGGCTTAAGGGACCTTGGTCTGACCCAGTATGGCACATCTTATGTTCTTATGTTCTAAACCACCTCTTGGTCCAGAGTATTCTTTAAGGCTAATCTGCCTTCCACAGGAATGGTGATCCATCTGGTAATTGCCGTGTCCTGCATATCCACCTTGGAAATATCAACCACACAATGCACTCCCTCTCCATCTTCTTATACATGCATGCATCTTCTTATACACCCTTAGCCTTTAAGGCGGAGAGTTGGGAAATCCCACTCCGGTCATAAGAGGCACTTGAGCATCTCCAGGAAGACACTAATGGATTTCCGAACCCCTTGCAGCAGTAGATGCCTTTTCGGTTCCTGCTCCATGACTGAAGCCTCTGCGCCAAGCTTGAAGTGAATAAGACTCTGGGATCAACAACTCCAGTTCATACTCCAGGAACAGACAAATAATCTCGGCTTCCTCACAATCCTCTGAAGGCGAGTATTTTTTCATCCCCATCACTACTACTACTGAGCATTTGTATAGCACTAAAAGACGTACGTAGCATTGCACAGACATAAGAGACAGTCCCTGCTCATCAGAGCTTACAATCTAGTCAAGACATACAACACAGTAGATGTAGACATGGGATACATCTAGGGGGAATGGTAAGGACACACAAAGGAGATCAGGCGAGTCAGCCATCAGCCATTTCAATCCAAGCCACATCTACCCCCATCCCCTGGGATGCTTTGCCATCTAAGAAGGCTTCCTCTCTCTGTATGCCCATACCAGAATGACCAGGCCTGCTGCAAAGGGAAAGAATTCGGGGGATGACAATCCGAACTTTGGAAGCTCTCCTCACAGAAATGACCCCCTCTACACTTGGGAGGACTTGGGGGTAAAGGGGCTATCAATCCCCTAGAGGATGGGGAGAGGCTCACAGCATGGACACCCAATCCTCCGGCTAGCTGAATATCCTTCCTCATAGCGCCATCTGCCACTTCCTACCCTGAGGCAGCCAAGGTCGAGCTAACAGCAACCCCCAGCTGAGAAAGGGGGAGTAGGCCTTCCAGGGATGACTCAAAAGCAGAATCCAGAAGCCGGAGATGAGGCACTACACTTGCCACAGGCCAGACAACGCCATCTGGAAGAAGACATAAGAGTTAAGGCAAGTGTCACAACAGCGCATGCAACTGATATGGCAGCCTGAAGGGCACACGTTAGCTGCGCTTTTACCATAGTGCACATTACAGGCACTAGGGTAGGAGTATGCACTCTAGCCGCTTGGGCGAAACGCACGCAAGGACCATGCGATGCCAAGCACACAATAGAGAAATCGTTATTGATGTGTGCAGAAAATGGTGGGAAACCCCCACCCATCGCCAACATCACCAGTGGTCTACCCTGAATTACATCCTCCCCAGAAGTAATCAGGAGCCCCCAACAAGGACAATGACGGTCAAACCTTGGCACTCACTCCCTGAGAACCCCAGGCAGAGAATGCATGCTGGGCTCAGCTCTACTCCCCTAGAACTGTTTGGATGGCTTTGCAGCACTGCGTGTAAGGTGGCTGACAGACCGGTCCCTCACAGCCTTCTGCAATCTTCGGGAGAGAGCAAGGGAGACAGAGGAGGAAGGAGGGGGCATTGAGGTTGTGTGAGGCAGCCATACTCTTCTAGAAACTTCCAAATCCTTCCAATTTATGGCTGCTCAATAGGCTCATATCCAGGGTAAGAGCGTAGAGCTGAACCAATTTTCCCTCCTCCTATGGCTACCAAAAAGACCACAGTCTAGTGGGGCCTCCCACATCATGCTCTACTGCAACCTTCAGGCTGTCATTCACAAACATTTTAAATCAATCTCTTCCTCTCAAATCCTCAGAATTTTCTTTGGAGAGGAAAAAATCCATCCACCATCTGCTGGAGACAAAAATACTGAAGGGACCTCTGGTGACTGAGGTGAATAGAGACATGGGAGTGATGTCATTGAAACATGGGCTTTTCATTGTTTTTTTGTCTCCACCAATCTGCTGGTAGAGGAAAACAACCCCCTTGTCTGGACCAGTCTACCAGGATGATACAGAATAAGATTTGGCAGGGTGGGAGAAAAGGCAGAGCTGCCTGTTCCCCCAGCCATTCGTAAGGGTGGACTTCTGTGACTCTAAGCACAAATGGAATGCTTTTTGCCTAGTGTCAACAAACTTTCTCGGAAATGTTAGAGCAGAAAACTACAAGGAACTAGTAGAAGACATGCTGATGCAGTATCAGAAACGTGGCTGCAATATGTCTCTAAAGATCCATTTCCTTGATTCCCATCTCGATTTCTTTCCTGACAACTGTGGTATGGTTAGTGATGAACAGGGCAAATGTTTTCACCAGGATATCGCAACGATGGAGCAAAGATACCAGGGAAAATGGTCCACTACAATGCTGGCTGACTACTGCTGGACACTCCCCAGAGAAGCTCCCGAACCGTTGTACAAGGAGACAGGTGAAAAAATCTAAGTAGTCTATGACTTGTTTTTTTACAGGTATTAACCGAAGGCCTATTATATATTTACTATTGACATGCATTTCGTGATGTAAACATGAATTCTTGTAGATTACAAAAAAACTAGAGCCAACTTTGCAATTTCACTGTCATATTCATGTTCAGCATATAAAAATTGATAAAAAATGACTATTTTTATTTCAGTAACATGACTTTTGTAAAAATTTGTTGACCAGTGTTTTCAAATCAATGCTTTTCACTCACTCAAGAACACAGACAATGGTTCATAAGTGGGTACAATTGGCCGCAGCCAGCTTTATTATTACCAAGAACCTATGGGGAGAGACCTGCCTGGTCACCTGAGCCGATGCTAAATTGCCTGCCATACTGTCCTGCCTAGAATGTTGAGGCATAGTGTAGGTCCCGCCCTGCCATGCTGAGCTAGGCTCACACCATGTCTGCCACACTGCCACGTGGTTTAGCTGCCCGCCTTGCTGGAGGGGCATGCTGGGCCACCCCACCTTGCTACCAGCTAGGATGACCAGCCCCTCCCTTGTTGGGATCTGTGCATAACTGGTATTCGGCTCGGCAGAGTCGCCTATTCCCCCAGCCAATTGTAAGGGTGGACTTCTGTGACTCTAAGCACAAAGAACTGCTATTTTTCCATGGTTTTCTTGCCCAACTCATTATGTGGATTAGCTTAAAAAACCACAACCTACAACCTGCAAAAATACCCACAACTGATACAAAAAAGTAGTCCAATCTGACAAGAAAAAACACGTAAATGGCAACACTAGTTAACAAGCAACACTCTCTTG
The DNA here is from genome assembly GCA_033557465.1 of Ichthyophis bannanicus. NCBI lineage: Eukaryota > Metazoa > Chordata > Amphibia > Gymnophiona > Ichthyophiidae > Ichthyophis > Ichthyophis bannanicus. The sequence continues at coordinate 1,746,814,812 of CM066032.1, read as the reverse complement.
CTAAAATCAAACAATTTCCACTTACGAGTCAGGTAACCAAGGTTCTCCCCTTCCATGTAGGTCGGGGCGGGGCGGGGCGGGGGGGGGGGGGAGAGAATGCCTCTCCAGTGAACACAGTCCTACTTTACAGCAGCTCCAAAATATGTCAGTAAAGCTAAATTACACAGCTGGAAAATCAGATGGTGTAGCTCCAGTTTTGAAAAAGCAGCACTGGCTGGAACATCTGTGGTGATGTCACTTCCTGTGTGCCTGGAATATATTGATTGGCACCATGGGGATTAAGTTTTGCACCATCCTATATGTTTCCTGCCTATCTCCTTCAACAGCAGCTGCTGTTTGCGAAACCTTGAAAATCCCTGAATATCTGCCCTCCACAGCGGAAAATCCAAGTGGTACAGTAAATTAAAGGGAATGCTTTACGGGTTTTCAAATGTTAGCATGCATGAGGAGGGAGGAGTAGCCTAGTGGTTGGGGCAAGGTACTTCAGGCCGGAAGGTCGGAGGGTCGGAGGTTCAAATCCCACTAGAGGACAGCAACCTTGGGCCGGAAGGACTGGGGTTTCTAGTCTCACAGATGCTCCTTGTGGTCTTGGGCAAGCCACTTAACCCTCCATTGCCCATGTTCCCTGTAAGTATTAGTATATGTGTCTCATATCCCCGCGTGTTAAATGTATCCCCCAATTGTGCTGTGACCGCTTTGATTGAAGGATAAGGTGGTATACAAAACTGTCTAAATAAAATAAATAAAAAGATGCTTGTCGAAACTGCACACAGCATCCCTTCATAGAAAAGAATCCTCAAAACATCTTCCATTTACTGATGACGATTTCCTTCACTGTGGCAGGTGAAGGCCTGTGATCCACAGTGTCTGACATGAGCAGGCAGGCCTGGCTAGCTTGACCTGTAAATGAAGCCTGTGAAGAGGCTCATAGGAATTACACATCCCCCAACATGCTGCTATTGTAGGATTAGAACTCAGTAAAAGTATTGAATTAGCTTAGACAAGCAGAACTGGAAGATGGAAAAATACAGAAAAATATGTTTAAAAGCTACTGATAAGAAGGTACATCTGCAAGGGATTTAATTGGGATTGCTGACAGATGAGTTGCAGAGCCCTGCTCCCCTACATGCACAAATTGGCTCTATGGCCTTGAGACTATGAAAGTAACAAGTTGATGAACTGGCCATTGTAATTGGGACTAGAAGGGGGGTAAGCAGGTGCTGAGCCCACTGAAGGAACATAATTGGATAATCTTATCAGTACCGGGACCAATAGAGGGGGTACGGGAGGTTACCGGGACCAATGAAATGTTTTTCTATACCTAGAATGGAACAAAAGTCTATAAAAGTTGTTGTATTGCCAGAAAACTTTGCTCAGCCATTTTGAATTTGATTCTGCTTGAGACTTGTGCACAAATAAATGATTTGGACCTTCTGAACAGACTCCTGGTATTATTGGTTTGTCTGCGCTCTGCTGCTACATATTCTTGGTGCATTGGCCGGGAAGTTGTGGAATCAGAGTGTATATAGGGCAATATACCACGACTTTCCGCCTCTATAGGCTTGGTCCTGCCGGGATCGCGCCCTTCCGACGGGGGCTACTCCCTGGCGCCGCCGGTCCCTTGCATCGGAGGGAGCTGGTCGGACCTCGGCGGGTGCCGAGCCCGGCTGGAGCCAACGCCTCGAACCCGAGTGAGGGGAGTCCGAGGTCCAACTCATGCGCCTGCTTGGGAAGTTTGAGGACCGGATCCGGTGAGTATAGTTTTGATGTGTTGTCTAGACATATACAGAAAGAGCAGTGCTGCCATTGGAACTTGGAATTTGTAATCTCGAGAAAATTGGAAATTGGTAAGAGAGCTTGATCACCTCTCAAAGACGGACCGAGTACCCCCGCATGAGTATTCGCAGGGCGAAACTCCCGTCTTTTTGTAATTGGAAATTGGGAAAGACTAGTCAGAATAGATAGAACGAAATGCATTTTGGGATAAGTTGCTAGCATGATTGTGTGAATGAAGTGTGGATGAGAGGTCTGGCAGCACAGACCAAATGAAGGCGGACCCCTGAGTAGCGCATTTCCTGACCGGGCAACCGCGTTCAGGTCGCAAAAAGGGGGAAGCGATTGTCGTCTTGTCCTGTTATTTGTTCTCCTTATACGTTTCCAGGGCCGTGAGGATCCCTTACCCACGGTCCGCCCTCCTTTTCCCTTTTGTCTGTTGTAGCACGCACACATCGAAATGGGAGGGGCGGGGTCTACTAGGAACACTCCATTAGAATGTATGGTCGCACATTTTAAAGAGGGATATTCTGGAGATTATGGTATTAAAATGACAGCAGCCCGTTTACAGATTTTGTGTACTAGGGAGTGGCCCGATTTAGACCCTACCTGGCCCCGAGAGGGAACTTTTAATGTAGAAATTATCCAGTTAGTACACCGTAGAGTGTGGATAGCGCACCCCGATCAGTACCCCTATATAGATTCCTGGTTAAGTATTTGCGAAGATCCGCCCCCTTGGGAGCAGCGCTGTTATGAAGAACAGTGCAGAATAATGTTAGCGAAGACAGATTATAGTCAGAAAACAGAACAGCCTAGAATGAAAGGGCAGGATAAGAAGTCCAGGAAGAAGCCCGTCCTGGTAGAGCCTGATTCCCCAGAAATGATTCCCCGACAGCTTCGAACTCCAGGTCCAGTAAGGGCTGCCCGACGTCCTGCCCCAGAGACAGCCGAGACGGGACCCAACCCCAGAGCTACCACCCGAAGAGCAGGAAGATGAATCCTCTTTACATGAAGGTGATTCGTCTGAGACAGAAAAGGGAGAGTCAGATACAGAAGCAGAGCAATTAGAAACTGAAAATTCCCTAAGCGATGCTGACAGTATAAAACTGGTTGCCAGCACTAGTAAGCCAGCAACAAGCACATCCAAAGTGAAACATGTAGAGAAGAAGAAAGTGACCCCTGATAGGACAGTTACGAAAATATCCCTTAGATCCCAAAAGATATCTACTGCCAAGATGATGCCCTTACGGCAAGTCCCGGGAGTGCCCGTAAAGAATGAAAATGATGAGGTGGTAGCGGGACCCCTAAGTTATCTGTATGTCCCTTTCTCCACAACTGATTTGTTAAATTGGAGGACACATTATGCCTCCTATACCGATAAACCCTTAGAGCTTACAGAATTAGTAAATACTATTATGGAAACCCACCAACCCACTTGGGCAGATTGCCGCCAGCTCCTGACTACTCTATTCACGACAGAGGAGCGAGCACGAATTAGAAAAGCAGCTATAGATTGGCTGGCGGATAACCCTGTAGCTCCGGGACAGGGGGCGAATAGAATAGACCCTCGAGAAGCGGCCCAGAGAGAATTCCCGAATGAAGACCCCCGATGGGATCCAAATACAGAGGTAGGATCCGCAGCCCTAGCCCGTTTTCGCCAAGGCTTTTTACAAGGTCTGAAAAGGGGGGGCCAGAAGGCTATGAACCTTTCCAAAGTTGCAGGAGTCATCCAAGGTATAGAAGAGAGCCCCGCAGAATTTCATGAAAGATTAACTGAAGCATACAGAATGTATACTCCCTATGATCCCGAGGCACCAGGAAGTTTATGTATGGTGAATTCTGCTTTTGTAAACCAGTCTCAACCAGACATTAGATGTAAATTGCAGAAGTTAGAAGGGTTTGCGGGCATGAATACAACTCAGTTACTGGAAGTCGCTCATAAAGTGTATGTGAATCGTGATAATGAAAGGCAGAAAGAATGTGATCGAAAGATGAAGAAGAAAGCTGATTTTTTGGCTGCGGCCTTAGTTGAACAGAAAAGGGGAGGTGTCCCTAGTCGAAGGAGCCGAGGAAGGGGGCGGGGCCGAGGAGGAAGTCGGCCCCAAATAGGCGTAAACCAATGTGCCTATTGCTGGGAAGAAGGACATTGGAAAGATGCATGCCCGCAACTCGAAAACGCCCAGCAAGATGACGAAAACAATCATCAGTGGCGAGAAGAAAGACGAGGCCGCCCCCGAAGCCGTGGAGGAGCCAATCGAGAACAATTCCAGCGAGAAAGAGGAGGAGCTATCCAAGCATTGACTATGACAATCCATGATGAAAATGACGTGGACTAGGACAGACCGGGCTCCGAGTTTGCTTTAGGTCTCCAGGAGCCTATGGTCGGAATACAAATAGGAGACCAAGTTATGAACTTTATGGTTGATACTGGAGCAGAACATTCAGTAACAGACAAAAAGATAGCCCCATTTTATACAAAAGCAGTCACCATCATAGGAGCAACTGGTGCCAAAGCTACAAAATCTTTTCTTCAGAATCGTATATGCAGTCTAGGAGGACAGCAAATAACTCATCAATTCCTTTACATGCCCGAATGTCCAGTGCCACTACTGGGACGAGATATGCTAGCCAAGCTTCAAGCACAAATATCTTTCTCTGAAAAAGGAGAAATGCAAATGACAGTAAATCCCCAAGTCAAACCAGCAGGAATAATGCTGCTGACAGTTCCCCGAGAAGAAGAATGGAGGTACTACATTGATGACTCTGTCCAAGACACTTATTTCGAACAAACTTTAAAAAACATTCATGCACCACCTGGAGTATGGGCAGAAGGCAGTCCTCCAGGCCTAGCCAAACATATAGCCCCAGTAATTGTAACCCTCAAGCCTAGTGCTACACCAGTACACGTCAAACAGTACCCTCTCCCAAGAGCTGCAATTGAAGGCATTCATCGCCACTTGCAAAGATTGCTCGAATATGGCCTACTAAAAGTATGTCAATCCCCATGGAACACTCCACTTTTGCCAGTAAAGAAACCTGGGACAGATGATTACCGCCCAGTGCAAGACCTAAGGAGAGTGAATGATGCAGTTGAAACTATACATCCAGTTGTACCCAATCCTTACACTCTTCTAGGACTGATACCTGCTGAAGCTACCCATTTCACTGTACTAGATTTAAAAGATGCGTTCTTTTGCATAAGATTAGCCCCTGTAAGTCAAATATTGTTTGCATTTGAATGGCAGGACCCCATCTCTGGAAGAGGGGGCCAGCTCACATGGACACGATTACCCCAAGGATTCAAAAATTCGCCTACCATCTTTAGTGCTGCACTGAATCAAGACCTATCAAGCTATCCAGTGGCCCCGGGGAAGAGAGTGCTTCTCCAATACGTGGACGATCTGCTGATAGCTGCCGTATCAGAAAGTGAATGTATACAAGCCACCAAAGATCTCTTGCAGTTACTAAATGAAGCTGGATATAAAGTTTCCAGAGCAAAAGCGCAACTATGCCAAAAAGAAGTGAAATACTTGGGTTTTCGTATAACCCAAGGAAGCCGAAGATTAGGCAGAGAAAGAAAAGAAGCAGTATGCAGAATCCCAACCCCAACAACCAGAAAGCAAGTCAGAGCCTTTCTGGGAGTGGCAGGATATTGCCGAATCTGGATACCCAACTTTGCCCAAATTGCCAAACCACTGTATGAAGCCACAAAAGGAGAAGAGAAGTCGCCACTGGAGTGGGGATTTGAGCAGGATACAGCCTTCAAGACGTTAAAGGAAGAATTGATGTCATCACCAGCACTTGGACTACCAGACGTTCACAAGCCTTTCCACTTGTTTGTACATGAAGCACAGGGAAATGCCTTAGGCATGTTGACTCAGAAATTGGGAAATTGGGAGCGACCTGTAGCATATCTATCGAAACAGTTGGATACAGTGGCCAAAGGATGGCCGCCATGCCTGAGAGCAGTTGCAGCTACAGCATTATTAGTGAGTGAAGCAGACAAGCTCACATTAGGACAGAACATACGAGTCACTGTGCCACATGCAATCCTTGCCCTCATGGAACAAAAAGCAAATTATTGGCTCACCAATTCCCGAATGTTGAAATACCAGAGCATGTTATGTGAAAACCCACAGATACAACTAGAAGTGAGTCATGCCTTGAATCCAGCCACCTTGATACCCCTAAGTGAAGAACTCCCAGAACATGACTGTATCGAAGTCATGGACACTGTGTTCTCCAGTCAACCTGACCTGACAGATGTGCCCATAGACAACCCTGACCAAGTCTATTATGTTGATGGGAGCAGTCTCATCCTCGATGGACGACGCTGTGCCGGATATGCAGTTGTCACTCAACATGAAGAAGTTGAGTCATCAGCTTTAGCCTCAGGCACATCAGCTCAGAAAGCCGAATTGATAGCACTCACCAGAGCATTATTATTAGGAACGAAACTTGTGCTAAATGTATATACAGATTCCAAATATGCCTTCACTACTCTACATGCCCATGGAGCTCTCTCTAAAGAACGGGGGCTCATCACATCCGGAGGGAAGTCAGTCAAGTATGGTCCCGAGATACTGATGTTACTTGATGCAGTTTGGGCCCCAACACGTGTAGCTGTCATGCATTGCAGAGGACATCAAGCAGGAAAAGGAGAAGTTGCCCGAGGAAATAGGTTTGCAGATGCCTCAGCACGACAAGCGGCTATGACGGGACAAATTACACCACAAGCTATGCCAATGCAAGCAGCATTGTTTCCAGTACCTCTGAATTTATGGACACCACGATATACCACCAAAGAATTAGATTACTACTGTAACAAGGAAGATGGAGTATTGAAAGATGGATGGATTGAGCTGCCACCAGTAGAGGGCAGTCAACCCCCAGGACGAATAGTAATTCCTGAACTGTTAGGACCAGCTTTTGTCAAAGCCTTTCACGAAGCCACCCGCTATGGGAAAAGTGCTATGGAAAAAGCACTCACACCACATTTTTACATCCCTCTATTGACAACCATATCAGCTTCAGTAGCACGTCAATGTCTAACTTGTGCCAAAAATAATGCCAAGCAAGGCCTTATAACGGCACCCCGAGTTCAGTCAGGAGGTGTAACCCCCATGCACAACCTCCAAATTGATTTTACTGAAATGCCAAGAGCCAATGGATATCATTACCTATTAGTATTAGTCTGTACTTTCTCTGGGTGGGTAGAAGCCTTCCCAACCAGAACTGAGAAGGCCCGAGAAGTTACCAAAGTTTTAATGAGAGAGATTGTCCCTAGGTTTGGAATTCCAGCGGTAATAGGGTCAGACAATGGACCCTCATTTGTTTCTCAGATTACTCAACAGTTAGCAAAAGATTTACAGATACAATGGAAGCTCCACACTGCATATAGACCCCAGAGTTCAGGGAAAGTTGAGCGAATGAATCGTACCCTAAAAGCCCAAATGTCTAAGCTTTGCCAGGAGACACACTTGAAGTGGCCTCAAGTGCTCCCAATAGCTTTACTTAGAATACGCTCAGCTCCTGTAAAGTCAACAGGATTTTCCCCTTTTGAAGTTCTGTATGGTAAACCCCCACCGATAGTGCAGGGAATTAAAGGAAGTCTAGCCCAAATTGGTTCAGAAATAACCAGGCAAGAACTCCTAGCTCTTAGTTTTGTTCTGCAGACTCTCCATGCATGGATCCAAGACCAGTTGCCTATCAACTTGACGGAACCTCTGCATCCCTACCAGCCTGGTACCTCAGTGTGGATCAAAGATTGGAAGAAGACACCGTTGGAACCCCATTGGAAGGGACCATACACCGTCATCCTGTCTACCCCAACTGCAGTAAAGGTAGCAGAGATCGATGCCTGGATCTACCACAGCAGAGTCAAGCCCGCCGCTGATCCTGAACCTGAGCAGTGGACAGCAGAACAGCATCTTGATGCACCCTTGCGAGTTACTCTAAGACGGCAACCAGCAACTTAGACACTTCATCACAGTGCCTTGCAGTAGCCAAGTCTTTCGAAGAGGATTGCTGTTTTCCATGCAGCAACAGTTTTGTTTCAACGAACCCAATTTGCGTGCGATCTTGCACACCACTTTGATACTATATTGACCCATACTTCAAAAACCAACTGAAATTGCTAAGTTGGTTGAGGTGTGATGGACAACTTGAGGATCTTCAATCAACACTCAGCACCCGTTGAATTGCTTCATTAGCGTACGGGACGAAGAAAAGAACGTCGTGGTCAAGATCTGCAAGCTGAGGATTCAGAAGAACTCCAATCAACATGTATCTTTGTCTTTGCTTTGCTCTGGTTGCCTTCTTTGGAGGTTTTGAACTGACTTATGCTTTACCTCCATGCACTGCTTGCATTACTTCTACTCGAACTGGACTAAAAGTAACTCAGACTTTGATTTACCATTCTTATTACACCTGCACTGGAAAAGTGACTCGGTGTATTTATAACACCACTGAACTAAATGTTTGCACCAATGGCAAATCTAGAGTATGCTATAATCCGCATCAGAATCCATCCTATTACACGTTGGAAATACGATGGAAGGATGCAGATGGACCTATAATAGCTGCTACGCCACCACTTAAGGACATTACTAGACCTGCTGTTTTGAATTTTGATGCATGTAATGTCATAAACAGAGATAGTCGCTCCACCTGTGGTACCTGGGAAAAAGCGTATCGGAATGACCATAAGTATATGTGCCCAGAAGGTGCCATAGGATGGAGAAAGTGTACAGGTAAAAAGGAACCAGGCTATAGTACTGCCCCTGAAGCAGATTACTATTGCCCGGATTGGGAATGTGTGTTTTATGCTACATGGAATAATGGTATAGTTGACGAAAAAATAGATAAACGAATGGCCACTTTAACCAAGTCAACAACAAATGATAAATGTCAGAAAGATGCTTGTAACCCCTTACATTTGCAGATACACAATCCCAATGCATGGAAGCAAGGATACAAGTTTGGTTTATGTATTGCTGGTGGAGCAATAGATCCTGGGACTATTGTGTATATCAGATTGAATACCCAAGCCCACAAGTCATCTAAATATCATATCCATAATACCTTCTATGAGGCCATGCATGTAAATAAGTTTGAGATCCCTCACCCTTCTCAGAATTTATTTCTAGAATTAGCCGGAGCAGTAGTATCTAGTCTTAAAATCTCAAACTGTTATTTCTGTGGCGGAACCCAAATGGGAGACCAGTGGCCATGGGAAGCCCAAGAATTAAATTATTCTCTGACTTACAATCAGACTGAATTACATAAGACTACTAGCGAATGGGTGTTAGCGCACTCAATCGTTGGACGTCTTTGCTATGCCAGAACTGGACCCCAGTTCACCCAACAGGTAGGACAGCTGGTCTGTCTCAGCCAGAAATTCTATAATGCCACGACCAAAAAGACGTCATGGTGGTCAGGAATCAAACACCCTGAACCTCCTAACCCATTAGCCAGATTTCCTGAACTTGCTGATTTATGGACTAATCTTGACAAAAACCATGCCTGGCAAGCCCCACCTAGCCTATATTGGATCTGTGGGAACCGAGCTTATGAACAACTCCCGCCACGATGGGGAGGAGCATGTGTCTTAGGAACCATCAGACCTTCTTTCTTTCTTTTAAACACTGAACATGGAGAACAATTAGGATACCCAGTATATACTACCCACCGACACAAAAGAGCATTGAGACAGAAGAGATCACCCCTCCAGGTAGGCAAGTGGGAGAAATGGCAGGGTGATGATTGGCCACCAGAAAGAATCATTGAGTATTATGGGCCTGCCACTTGGAATGATGATGGAATGTATGGATATCGAACCCCAATCTATATGATTAATCGTATTATCCGCTTACAAGCAGTAGTTGAAATAATAACCAATGAAACTAGCCAAGCTCTTACACTCTTAGCTAGACAAAGCACTCAGATGCGCACTGCTATATATCAGAATCGCTTAGCACTTGATTATTTGTTAGCAGCTGAAGGAGGAGTATGTGGTAAACTGAATTTAACTAATTGTTGTTTAAAAATAGATGATAAGGGTCAAGTAGTTGAAGAAATTGCTAAGGATATGCAAAGACATGCTTATGTGCCAGTACAAACTTGGCACTCATTGAAATTCCCTAATTGGTTTGCTAATCTGTTCTCATGGCTGGGAGGATTTAAGACTTTCATTGTCTTAGTACTAATCCTTGTTGCTGTTATTTTCTTATTACCATGTTTAATCCCATGTTGTATGTGTTCTATTCATAATGCTATTGATAGTACAGTAGAGCGGAAGACCGCAACTAAAATAATGGCCCTATATAAAGCTAGTCCTAGTCGGAATCCTTCAACCATGGCATAACTATTTTTGAAGTGATTTAATTCTCACATCTTATTAAGTAATAGGGTGTGATTAATCAAAGGGGGGAATGTGGCAGGTGAAGGCCTGTGATCCACAGTGTCTGACATGAGCAGGCAGGCCTGGCTAGCTTGACCTGTAAATGAAGCCTGTGAAGAGGCTCATAGGAATTACACATCCCCCAACATGCTGCTATTGTAGGATTAGAACTCAGTAAAAGTATTGAATTAGCTTAGACAAGCAGAAATGGAAGATGGAAAAATACAGAAAAATATGTTTAAAAGCTACTGATAAGAAGGTACATCTGCAAGGGATTTAATTGGGATTGCTGACAGATGAGTTGCAGAGCCCTGCTCCCCTACATGCACAAATTGGCTCTATGGCCTTGAGAGTATGAAAGTAACAAGTTGATGAACTGGCCATTGTAATTGGGACTAGAAGGGGGGTAAGCAGGTGCTGAGCCCACTGAAGGAACATAATTGGATAATCTTATCAGTACCGGGACCAATAGAGGGGGTACGGGAGGTTACCGGGACCAATGAAATGTTTTTCTATACCTAGAATGGAACAAAAGTCTATAAAAGTTGTTGTATTGCCAGAAAACTTTGCTCAGCCATTTTGAATTTGATTCTGCTTGAGACTTGTGCACAAATAAATGATTTGGACCTTCTGAACAGACTCCTGGTATTATTGGTTTGTCTGCGCTCTGCTGCTACACACTATCAAACTTATTTGCTGTGATTTTGTTTGTGAGAAGCTATCTGTTTACTGACATACTGTACTGCAAAAGAGTTACATATGAGTTATAATTTTATTGCCTACGGAAGCACTTTGCCCTATATAATAAAAATTTAATTAGTTGAGCAGATTACATGGATTATGCGAAGCACTTCTTTTGCTTATCTTAATAAGACTTTGGGGGAATGCCATGTTCTAAAGCGTAGATTAGAATTTTGATTTAACAGATTCTTAAAATGCAACCACAATCCCTTGACCCTATTTTCCTCATTTCTTTGATACATTGTAATCACTCAGTCTGCTTAATAATTTCAGGCTTAGGTCAGCAAATCTCTGCATCTCTGCATGTGAAAGACAAAAGTAGCAATAAAATAAGCCAAATTTTTAATGCAGTTTTATAACAGATGTGGAACTAAAAAAAAAAATCCCAGTGTGAAGGCATTCTTTATATTATTAAGTGTTTGCTTTTGGAAACATAAGAGTGTCATCTGACCATAGCAGCAAGGGCAGGAAGATCGGCTGCAGGATAGAGGCGAGATATCTGTGACCCAGAATGAGGCAGCAGCTAGAGAGAGAAGGGCAGAGACCGACTGGGGGTAGAGGCAGGCAGTGAGAGTGTGTGAGTGAGAGGAGATGGTCTGAAGAATGGATTGAGGGGCTAAGGAGAAAGCGAAAGGTGAGAGAAGTAGGTGGAAAAGCAGACTATAATGTGTCATGAAGGAAGCAAATGGAGAAAGAGAAACTGAAAGTGAGTGCATGTGTGAGAGAGAGAGAGAGAGAGAGAGGGGGATGGTAGGAATAGTCAGGGTTGGGGAGGGAAAGTGAGTGGCAAATAAGCTGAGAGGAGGAAAGAGAGAGGAAGAGCAGCTGGTGGGGCTTGGAGAAAAGGAGAGGAGAAAGATTGATGGGGAAAAGGGGCAATTGAGTGGAGAAAGGAAGGGAATACGGGCTAGAGGGGATGGAGAATGAAAGGTGGGGGGAGTCTGGCAAGGGGGAAAAATGGGACACAGAGGGCATAGAGAGAAAACTTGCTTTAAAGGCAGCCAACGGAGGGAGCTACAGGGGAAGTGGTGGTGTTATCAATTGTACATTTAACTGTATTTAAAGAGGTATTTTTGCAAAAAAGAAATACTAATTTATCCACAGGTATTTTGCAGTCTTCAGCTAAAGCTTTCATATATTAGCACCAAGAATGAAAAATTATCTGGTACTCTTTCCTGATTTTATGTCTGCGCTATGGACATCAAGAAAACACTGTGATGGAAATTCAAGATCAAATAGCTTGGAGCATTTGCAAGCTGCCCTACACGCACATATCACCACCAGCTCAATCAGAAGAATGGGCACAAAGTGGGTAGGTTGCTATCTTGCACAAGTAGGGAAAATAAGTCAAGTAGCTAATTATCCATGGTACAAAAATGTTGAACTTGCAATACAATGTAATAAGGGTTACCAAACTTGTCTTGGGGGGGGGGGGGGGGGGAGGGGAGGGCATTTTACCAGTTAGGATTTTAGGATATCCACAATAAATATTCATGAGATTCATTTGTATGTAATGTCTCCATTGCATGCAAATTTCTCTCATGCATATTCATTGTGGATATCCTGAAAACTCAAATGGCTAGGGATCCCCCAGGACAGGTTTGGGCATACTATTACAAACAAATTTTAATTTAATGTCAGTATTTACCATTACAAGCCTGCTTTCATTTAAATTAAAGTCAGTTAGGGCATACTATTACAAGCCAATTTGCAATTAGTGTTTCTTTTCCCTCTGACCCACTCCGGTTCCCACCCACCCCAGGCATAATCCTTGATATATTGCTTCCTAAACCAGTTAAGGGGAAAGGAGTGATCTTACTTTGAGATTTAACTCATTAACTTAATCAAAGCCCATGAGGTGAAAAATAAAAGTCTCTTATATTTATTAGGTATAATTTTATTGGTTCAAGTATTCCACTAGTAACTTTAAACAACTGAACAACTTTAAATAGCTAAAAGAAATCTTTAAATCTTATGATGCAGAAAGCAGCCCAGCAGAGAAATGAGGGCTATCCAGTCTTTTGCTCTGACTGTTATATGTACGATTTTCTCCCAATTGCTGAGAGGTCTTCTGCGTGCACGAGATGCAAAGAGCTTTTTGCTCTGAGGGAACAAGTCCAATCTCTGGAGGCTACAGTAGCAGACTTAGAGCAGCTGAAGCAGGTAGACAAGTCCTATAGGGATGTGGGCATTGCTCCTGCTCCCAAATGTGAGGGCATCGGTTGGAGGAGGAAGGAGAGATTAAATCGGATGGTGGAGGGCATTGAAGCTCCTGGGGGGTTTAAGGATAGGGAGTAGGGGCTACTAGGAAACCTTTTGGGGATTTGGGTGTTCAGGGCTATGGGATTACAAATGAATTTTCGGTGATGTTGGGATAGGTGCATGGGGATGGGAATATGTGATCTAGGTCTGTATTGGGTCATCTGAGGTGAAGTGTCAAACTTTACCTCAGGTGACCTTTTTTTCACTCAGCAATTCAACACATGCATACTGATGCCAAATTTCTAACACAAATTCCTGTGCATATGTCTAGCTTTTTCTCTTTGTCTGACGTAGACTTCTTGCGCACAGCTCATTTGCATGCTGTTTGCTTACAGCATCGCTAAGAACAACTTCTCCTTAAACTTGCGCTAGGAAACCCTGCACAGGGTTTCTGCCTCAAGCCCAAAATGCTGGCTGGGGACACTCCTTCCTTTTCTCTCCTTCCCATTTTTGGGCAGAGGGAGGGTCTCCTTCCTTTTCTCTCCTTCCCATTTTTGGGCAGAGGGAGGGAAAATGCCAGATCACACCTCACCCTTATTTAAACAGCAGGGAACTCGGATGATCTGAAGATAGGATGGGAAACAGGACACAATCTTGATCAAATTTTTCTTACAGAATTAGTTTTAGGACAGTTCTAAGGGAAAACAATGATCCTATTAATTATATTTGAATCATGTTGGCCCTCCTTAGCAGGAGAGAGGAAAGTTGGTAATATTTTTGATCTGGCTGGGGCCTAGGATTCTCTACTAGATACTGTTCTTGAGGATGTTGCACCAGACGACGAGAGACATATGACATATAACTGGACATCTCCAACCTGGAATGATGGCAGAATCTCTAAGGTCGAGGACTTCCAGGCCCATAATAGCTCATTTTTCTTTACATTTAGAGCTAACGTATTCTAAGCAATCTAACAGCCCCCACACCAGCTAACAACTATTTCAGAAGTATTCACATGTCAACCATATTGTCAACCAAAATCAACTGTATGTCATTTACTTACATTCTAAACAGAAAGTCCTTGGACTGTAGGTACATGTTCAACAATACAGAAGTCAGGACCAAATCCTCAGGGACTCCAAATAGCAATGATTTCCAGCTATTTCCTGAACATGGTGAGTTAGAAATGAATTGAACCAACTCAATATAGGCTCACAAAGTTCCACCAACCTCAAAATATGACCTTAGTGTTGAGTAGTCCAACATAACCAACACCACTGCATTCCCACTGTCTAGGTAGCAACGTAAAGAATCCAGCACAGATACAAACATAGAAATATTAATAGAAATACAGAATACTCGTATGATGGCAGATAAAGACCTTATGGTCTATAAGTCTGCCCAGCCACATCATCTACTAAGCTCTAGAATTCCTTCCTTTCCTTCAGAGATCATCTGTGCTTGGCCTATGTTATCTTGAAATTGGAAACAGATCTTGTGCTTACCATCTCCACTGAAAGGCTGTTCCAAGCATCTCCCATCCATTCCATAAAGCAGGGCTAGACAAAGCCCACGCGTCAGGTTGCCATGGCTACCAGAAATTTATACCTGGCACATGGGATTTGCTCTCCCCCAGATCACGGGTAGAAAACCCCTACTGTTCTGCCCATGAGCTTGGATCCCTGTAGGCAGAACAGGAGTGATCTTTGCCGCAGTCGGGACTTAGATAAAGCAGACAGCTCAATTCCCGTGGGCTGTCTGCTGCATCAAAGCCCTCATTGTGACAAAGATCCCTCCTATTGGGGATCGGAGACTTCAGAAAAAAAAATGTAAGACAGGAGAGAGGTAGCAAAAATTTAAAGAGGCAGTACCTTAAAATAAAAAAGGCAACGGGGATGGGGGAATGGGGCACAGGTGGTGGGAGTGCTGGGGGGGGGGGGGGAGAGAGAAGGGGAGAGAGTCCAGAGGTGGAACAGAAAGTAGGGAAAGGTGGAGGTTAAGTGGATGGATGAATGAATGGGGACAAAAATTACAATCTTTATATGCCAAAGAGTGCATCTCACCCCCCCCAGAAGATACTTTCAATCACCTCACCCCACATTACACACACTCATGCATCCTATCTTCGCATGACAGCTACAAACAGGTACCACACACACATTCACACACACATATACACCCCACCTCACATAGGCAACTCACCTCTGCGCCAAAGACTCCCCAGCTCTGCAGCACACATAGATGCATTGCAGCCCTACACCCCACACACCCACAAAGACGCTTGTTGTCTGAAGCTACAGTATAAAGCATAGTTACTCACCTGTAACAGATGTTCTCTAGCGACAGCAGGAATCAGTCCTCACATATGGGTGACGTTGACGCCGACAGAGTCCTGCTCAGAGCATCTCCCCAGCTTTCAAAGAAAGCCTCTGGGAGATGCCACCACACATGCGTGGTTCCCTTTCTGCCCAAGAGTGCCATCTTGCTCAGTTAGGTGCCATAGCTAGAGCCCAACCAAGAAGATGGCCAAAAATTTACAGCAACTCCAAGGGGAGGAGGGAGGATTGGAAGGACTGATTCCTACTGTCCCTGGAAAACTCCTGTTACAGGTGAGTAACTACACTTTCTCTAGGAACAAGCAGGAAAGCAATCCTCACATATGAGACTCCCTAGCTCCAGGCTACTGTGGACTGGCATAAAACAGAGGCATGGCCCAGCTGTGTGCAGCCGCAGGCGATCCTGATGATAGACTCGAGGGACCCCAGTGTCCAGGGAGAACCACGGCTCCAGTAGACTGAACAAGAAGGGTCGAAGGGCAGGAGTTGCCTAAACCCTGAAGAGGTTATGCAGTACGGCCTGGCCAAAGGCGCTGTCCCATCAGGACTCCCTCTCCAGGCAGTAGTGGGCTGCAAAAGTGTGGACGGAGGACCAGGTGGCGGCCCGGCAGATGCCTGCTATGGGCACCGAACGGAGACTGGCGACCGAGGTCGCCACCACCTGGACATTGTGCACCATGACGCGATGCTCCAGAGGGATATCAGCTTGACTGTGAGTGAAGACTTAAGTCCAGACCGTGAGAAGTGGAGGAGATATTGAAGGACCAAATGCACCGGAGAAGAAAATGGGTCCAAACAGTGCTCCATGCACCACAAGGAGAATCGGCACCACTTGAAGGCGTAAGCCCATCTTGTGGAGTCCTTATGAGAGGCTAGAAGGATTTCTTCCACCTCCTTGGAGAGGTTAAGGGGAGCTAAGGCAACCTGTTCAGCCGTCAGGCCATGAGAGACAGAGAACCCAAACTGGGATGGAGGATCGAGCCCTCTGCTTGTGCCAGAAGTCCCCGGGAGCTCCCAAGAGGAACCGGGGGTTCCGTCGAGAGATGGAGCAGCAAGGGGCACCAGGGCTGCCTGGGCCACCTCGAGGCCATGAGGATCATCGATGCTCTGTCCCGTTGAGCCTTGAATAGGGTCCGGGCTATCAAGGGCGTGGGAGGGAAGGCATACAGCAGGTCTCACGATCATGAGAGAAAGAAAGCTACCACCGCCACCCGGGAGGGATGGGGTTGGGGATTGCAGAATTGTGGCAGTTGAGCATTGGTTGGGCTGCTGAAGAGGTTCAGGCTGGGGGAGCTCTACAGCCAGAAAAGCCTGAGCACTATCTCCGGGTCCAGACACCACTTTTGCAGCTGAAGGCCCCTGCTCAACCTGTCTGCCAAGACATTGCTCTGGCCCGGTAGGTAAACCACCATGAGGAAAATCCTGTGGCGGACTGCAAAGGAACAAAGGGCCACAGCCTCCCGGCAGAAGAGGTAGGAGCCTGTGCTGCCATGTTTGTTCACGTAGAACATCGTCACCTGGTTGTCCATCTGGACAAGCACTGACTGGTGCTGCAGGTGGTGCCTAAAGGCCCTGAGAGTGAGGAAGACTGCTCTGAGCTTGAGCAGATTGATCTGCTGCTGGCTCTCCTTAGAGGACCAGACCCCCTGAATGTGGAGCTCTCCACAATGGGCACCCCAGCCTGTCAGGGAGGCGTCCGGCATTTGGACCTTCTGGGGGCTTGAGGGCTGAAAAGTCATCCCCACTTGCAATTGCTAAGCGTCCTGCCACCAGATAAGGGACTTCATTAGCTGTCAAGACACCATGACTCTGTTGCAAAGTCGTCCGGTGGCCTGGGACCACTGTGACCGGAGGCACCACTGAGCTGCCCTCATGTGGATGCGGGCATTGGGAACCACATGGACTGTAGAGGCCATGAGGCCCAGGAGGCGAAGCAATGTCTGGGTCGACATTGTGCGGCGGCACTGTACCTCAGCGGCATGGGACCACGAGCCGATCCGCTCTGTCAAGGTGGAGGAAAGCCCTGGCCTGGACGATATTGAGGCAGGCCCCGATGAACTCCAGCACTCGAGTCAGGATGAGCTGGAATTTCGGATGGTTGATCACGAAACCGAGGTGCTGCAAGACCTGAATGGTATGGCTGGTGGCCTGTCCGGCTTCTGTAGCCATATCCCATCAGCCAATCGCTGAGGTAGGGGAAGACACAGGTCTTTTGGAGGCAGAGGTAGGCTGTCGTCACCATCACCAGACACTTGGTGAAGACCCTTGGGGCCGAGACGAGGGATGGGAAGACCCTGTATTGGTAGTGGTTGCCTCCGACCACAAACCTCAGGTACTTTCTGTGACTGGGATGGATAAGGATGTGGATGTAAGCATCCTTTAAATCCAAGGAGCATAGCCAATCTCCCTGCTGGAGGTAGGGCAGCAGTGTTCCAAGGGAGAGAATCTTGAACTTCTCACGCACCAGGAACTTGCTGAGGTTCCTCAGGTCCAGGATGGGCGAGGCACAGGTTCCACCACCGCCATCTACAAGCTCCCCCGATCGGGGTAGAGCTGCAGGGAGAGCCAGCAAGCCAGCCTGCTCAGCGACTCCAGCCCTATCGGGGCTGTGGGAGGAGGAGCAGCAACTTTAAAAAGAAAGCGCCGCCGGCGGGAAATCCTCTTTGCAGCTGCCGCCATCTACAAGCTCCCCCGATCGGGGTAGAGCTGCAGGGAGAGCCAGCAAGCCAGCCTGCTCAGCGACTCCAGCCCTATCGGGGCTGTGGGAGGAGGAGCAGCAACTTTAAAAAGAAAGCGCCGCCGGCGGGAAATCCTCTTTGCAGCTGCCGCCATCTACAAGCTCCCCCGATCGGGGTAGAGCTGCAGGGAGAGCCAGCAAGCCAGCCTGCTCAGCGACTCCAGCCCTATCGGGGCTGTGGGAGGAGGAGCAGCAACTTTAAAAAGAAAGCGCCGCCGGCGGGAAATCCTCTTTGCAGCTGCCGCCATCTACAAGCTCCCCCGATCGGGGTAGAGCTGCAGGGAGAGCCAGCAAGCCAGCCTGCTCAGCGACTCCAGCCCTATCGGGGCTGTGGGAGGAGGAGCAGCAACTTTAAAAAGAAAGCGCCGCCAGGCGGCCCGCGCCTGACGGGCCCGCGCCTGAGGGCCTCGCCAGAGGGCCCTTTGGCGTGGCCCTTAGGCAGTGGCCCCCTTGATTCCCCCACCGCACTGTTTCCAGCGAACCAGCTCTCCTCTCCAACACGTTCTTCCAGTTTAATCGTCCACCGACTCTCTGTGGCACCTCACCGTGTAAAGAAGGACACCACCAGTCGATGAGGTAAATTCCTCATTCCATAGCTGACACCTACAGGGACTGTAAAAAGCCGAACATTTTACCATTTATCTTACCCCTTTCCAATGCTAAACTGCCTTACTTGAAACTGCAGATGTATTCTTTAGATATCTTGTTGTGATTAGCCCTCGCTCTTATACCTGTACCTCTTAACCTATTATAATCGTGCCACAGTACTGACACAGTGGATACATTACGGTCTCATTGTTACTTTCCAACTGCTACTACCACCCCAACTTGTAACTAACCTAGTTTACCACAGCACTGACACGGTTCTGTTACATGTACTGTTACTTTGTTACACTTTGTTATATTCTAGCTGCTACTGCCTTAAATTGTACCTGCTATCAAGCTCCAATCCTACACCCAAAGTAGCTGCCCCACTTTGAACATCCAAAATGCCCTCTTCCTTATCCTTATTCCTCTTCCTCCTCACCGCTTGGGCCCCCAACCTGTTACTGGCCCTCAATCCTGATATCAAGCATATCCCAATCCTCTTTAACTATAGCAGAAGATGGTCTGAGAATCCTCGTCAACATTCAACAAAAGCCAGTGCCCTTCATCCCCACCTTCTACACATCCCCTTACAAGATTTTAAAAGGATCCAAACTGAGAAATGTAATTACCAACAGCTACTAAAATGTGCACTTATCAATTCCAGATCAACACGCTCAAAATGGCCAGCTGTCAATGACCTTATAACTCTACATGATCTCGATATTCTAATGATAACAGAATCTTGGTTATCCGATCATGATAATGCTCTAATCAACCTGATGTTACCACCTGGTTATTCAACCTTTGCCTGCCATAGGTCCCACCTCCACTCTGGTGGGACACTCATTTTTGCCATATCCGACCTTCAATTTACTATAAAGAATTCTATCAGCTCAACCTACCTGGATATAATATCCATATCGAATGAACACTGTTCAATAAATCTTTTATACCGAGCACCAACTGCATCACCAGATGACCTCCCGTCAATAATCGACTTAGCTTGCAACTCCGCTAACCCACGCACCCTAAATGTCCTGATGGGAGATTTCAACCTGCCATCCCTACATGATACACATTCGACAGCATTCCTCGACGCAATGAATGAGCTGGGCTACACGCAACTTATCAACTCCCCTACTCATAACAAAGGTGGCATACTTGACTTGATCTTCATACCACAGACCGCTATCAACACCTCCCAGAGTTTGTTACTCTCCATAACTCCGGTACCCTGGTCCGACCATCATTTACTCCTATTTCACATACCCACCAACAATCTTGGCATTTCCAGCACCAAAACACACGCTCCCACTAGAACCGTGACAACACACTTTCGACCACTTGTTAAGGATACAGCTCTCGAGAAGATCCTACCTCTACTCACCAACAATTCTCTTGATCCAGATGAATTGGTTTCCAATTGGGACGACACCCTCAGAGCTGCCTCCTGCCTATCATCCGTCAACAAAAACCAAGCGAAACGCGATCACGCACCATGGTACTCTCTGGATCTACGAACATCGCTCATCCAGCTACGTAAACTAGAAAGACAGTGGCGCCACAATCGGACTCCTGAGGCACTTGGTGCATACTCCACACACCTGCAAGACCACCGAAGAAAAACCATGGAAAAAAGAAAGTTGTATTACTCAGAACTACTAAAGCGATCACTTAACAAACCTCATGACCTATTTAACATAGTGAAGTCACTAACTGGCGATCCAGCACTAGCCCAAACAACCTTGCCCCAGCCGCAAGACTATTCTACCTATCTTCAATCTAAGATGATACAAACCAAGGACAACACGAATACATCCATATTTCATACCTCCCACGGACTTCCACAACCAACCCCATTACTATCATTCTCCAAGGTATCCAACAAAGAAATTGCAGATATCATCACATCTATCAACCTCACTACTGCCCCCAATGATCCCTGTCCTGCTAGTTGGATTAAAGAATTGCGCCATGACCTCAGTCCATTTATATGCAGAATTTTGAATCAATCATTCATAACAGGATCCTTCCCTCAAAGCTTAAAAAACACTTCAATCCGCCCTCTGCTAAAGAATAGTAAACTTGATCCATCTAAAGTTGAGTCATTCCGGCCAATCTCGAGCATCCCACTGCTTGCCAAAATCATGGAGAAGGTAGTCCAACGGCAAATCCAACACCATGTTGATACAGTCGCACCACTGGACCCATCCCAACACGGCTTCAGGGAAGCTCACGGAGTGGACACCATCCTCACAACCCTCTTCAACAACCTAATCACAGGAACTGACAATACCAACCATGGATTCGTCCTCATTTTTTTAGACATAGCAGCTGCATTTGATTCAGTGAACCATGAAACACTTCTAGATCGCCTCAAAGATAAAGGTCTGCAAGGCTCAGCGCTAGCATGGTGCGAATCCTATTTATGTAACAGATCACAACAAGTCAGAGCAGGTTCCAAAACCTCCGAACCATTCTCACTAAAGCAAGGTGTACCCCAGGGTTCCTCCCTCTCGGCATTAATGTTTAATATATACATGCAGCCCATTTGCGCCTTAATCCGCTCCTTCAATGTCCAATGCCTTGCATATGCAGACGACATCTTAATGTACCTTCAATTTAAAATCGATCAACCAGATTTCAATCCAATTATAAGATGTTTTGAAGCTGTAGCAGATTGGCTCCTCTCTCAAAATCTCCGCATTAACCATAGCAAAACAGATGTACTATTCATCTCACGGAACCAGAAGTTCACGCCACCTCCCTCTCTTCTAGTCAATAACATTGAACTAAAGTCCAAAGCTACAATTCGCTACCTGGGCATCATCCTCGACCAGCGACTTGACATGTCAGCACATGTTACAAACACAGTTAAAGCAATCTATCACAAGATCCGATCACTACGCCATCTCCGCCCACTGCTTGACTTCCCTGACTACCGCTCAATTTTCCAAGCCTTAGTCATCCCACACCTTGACTTCGCCAACATTATCCTACTGGGACTCCCACAATCGACTCTTAACCCGTTACGCCTTGCCATGAACTCAGCTGCAAGGGCACTGTCCGGGCTTTCAAGGTCTGACCACATAACGCCAGTTCTAAAGAACCTACACTGGCTCCCGCTACGGGCCAGAGTCCAATTCAAGGTTCTTGTCATGACGTTCAAGTCATGTAAGAATCTTACTCATACACCCATCAGCGATCTCCTCAACAGCACACCAGATAATAGAACTAGAAGATCTACTTCGTTGAATAAACTTGAAGTCCCAAAAGTGTTGGTAAAATGTAAGAAATCAACAGCAAGTAGAGCCTTCTCCATTGCTGCACCTATGGCATGGAACGCCCTCCCAGCAGAAATCCGGGCCATCCCAAATTTGGCACTATTCCGTAAAGCCCTCAAACATCACCTGTTCCTACAATATTACCCTGACAGCATTCCCGACATTTACAATGCCCCCACCTCACCTCCCTGCCTAACCCGTCCCTCAGATCATCTTCCTGTAGATAATGGCTAACCACTATCTCTCCCACTGACCTCCTCGACCATCTAGCCAACCCTCTAGACAAAGGTCATATTTTTATTTACCGTAAGAGCATTATATTTGTTTATAATATGTACATAGTTCCTCCCTCGTTTTTACTCCATGTTTTACATTCCCTGTTCAATGTAAAAAACTTGATGTAACTTGCTTACATTCTTGTATGTTCTGTTTCAAATGTAAACCGCACTGATTATAATAGCGCGGTATATAAGAAATATAAATAAAATAAAATAAAATAAAAATAAAAATCCTTGAGGCGGCCTGCAAGCTCCTGCAGTAGCAGGGCCCGATGTAAGGGAGACCAAGGGGGTTCCCTGGAAAAAAAAGGAAGGAGGAGTCTGTTCCAGGCACAGAAAGTAGCCCTCCCGGATGACCTAGAGAGCCCAGGAGTCGGTGGGCAAAGTGGACCAGGTGTCCTCCTGTGGGGTGGTAGTCCTCCGGAGGAAGAGAGGCTATGCTGATGGTGTCAAAACCCCAACCCAGGCTGCGCTGGAGCCAGTGTCTGGGTCTTCTGACCAATGGGTATGCGTAGTCCCTGGCCTGTGCCCTTGCCTTGGGGACCCTGCTGAGGGGTCTGGGCAGCTGGGTAGGCAAGGTAGCCCCGATAGTGTTGACTCTTCCAGAGGAAAAGGGGCTTCTTTCCCTGTGGCTTCTTCCTGGGAAGAGTGGAAATCTTCCGCGAGAGATGGGTCCAAGTGACATACTCGTTCTCTATCTTGGCCGTCTTTTCCTCCATTAACTTGCCGAAGAGCTGGCACAGACATCCAGAAATTTCTCCTGTACCCACTGCTCGAGGTCTGATGATTGAAGCCAGGCCTGGCGTCGAGCGCCGATGCCAGCAGTGGCCACTCTGGCACCAGATTCAAAGTTGTCTTAAGCGGCACTGGAGAGGTATTAGGAACACTCCGCTACAGACTTCGTTAGAGCCTGAAAACACCGGAGATGGTCCCCACATCAAGGCCAGCGGCATAGCTGCCAAGCTACTTGGCCAGCTCCCACAGGAACATGCCAATATAAAGTTGGTAAGTTTGGATGCGGCAAGCCAACATTGAGCCCTGGTAGCATTTGCACCCCAGGGCATTGAGCATGCAGGACTCCCTGCCGAGAGGCACTGAGGAGTGCATTTTCGGGCCTTTTTGCTGGCACACAGCCGACTCAACCACCAGGGAGGTGTGTGGGAGCTGCGCCTTGTGTATCATCATGTTGAGTTGTCGGCTCACAATGGGGACTGAGGCTGGGGTCTCCCACAGCCAGAGAAGAAGCCTGGTGAGGATGGAAGGTACAGGGACTGTCGGGGTCTCTTTCGGTGGTGCCTCGTACTGGAGAATGTCTAATTCCTCCATACGCGGGTCCTCCTCCGACTACGTTGTGAGGGAGAGAGGACATCCTGAATGTACTCGAGAAAAGAGGTATCCTCGGGTGGGGAATGGCGCTTGGCAGCTGAGGGAGACGGGTCCGAGGGGAGATGTCGGTGGGCCCAGGACTCTGGGGATGTCTCAATGTAGGACTCCCAATCAGAGTAGTCCGGAGGAGGACTCAGGGTCTTCTGGCTGCAGGAGGGCCGGCAACTCCAGTCCCAGAGGCTTTGAGGCATGGGCATGGCTGGAGCCAGAGGCACTCGCCTGCGAAGATCTCGCTCCAGAGGATTGGTAGTGAGAACGAGACCCTTGCCAAGAATCAACTCGAGGCATCTGGCTCTTGGTGATTGCAGCGGCAGCCCGGGAAGTTCTCATGGTCGAGGTCCCCGCGGTCTCGGTGCGGCCAGGGGAGAGTTCCTGCTGCGACATGAGGAACGCAGAAATGCTGCGTTCCAAGGCCAATATGCGTGCTTCCCACTCGGGGGTTGCAGCCATGGACACAGACACCGGAGTGACTGGGTCAAGCATCAAAGAGGAGAAGGGTCCTTGATGGGATGGGCCTCAGGAGACCGCGATCCATCAACAGAGGCCACAACTGTGGCCCTGGGCACCTTCTGAAGGCGTTCCTGCACCAATTCCTCGGGAGCTCTGCAGGGACTAAGGGACGGGGCATGGGATTTCCCATTCTTGTCTGCTTCTCCAGACGAGGCTCTCAAGGGCTTCCTCTTCTTCTTATGTGCAAGCTCCGGCGACCCTTGCTCAGAGTATCGACGGGCTCGCAGAGGGGCCGCAGGGGCCTTACAAGAATCTGAAGATCCGTGTGGGGCCTCTGGGTGTGAGGCTACTGGGGAAACCGGGGTTGAGTCTGCTTTGTGGAAGATGTCGGCCTGCTTAAGCCGACGGCTCTGTATGGGTTTAGTGGACATTTTCTTGCACAAGGAGCATTCCGCTGGGTCGTGGTCGGCGCTCAAACACTGGAGGCAACAATCATGAGTGTCAGTGAGTGACATGTTTTTGGAGCACTGATCACACCTCTTAAAGCCAGTGACCACTGGGGGGAAAAAGGACCCCAGTGAGGTTGAAGACCCTTGATGCGGTTAGCGGTCAAAAAAGGCACGAAAGCGCTGCAATGTAAAACATCAAGACAAAAATATATCTCGAGGCCTGGTGCATTTGCAATAAGCCTTGGACGGGAAAGGAGCCAGCGCAAGCTGGAAAGGCACAAAAATAGTACGAGAAAATCAACTTTTTTCTGGGGGGGGGGGGGGGACGGACGGACGAGACAAACATCTGTAGGGCTCCACGGAAAAAAGGAGACTGAGCAAGATGGCACCCTTGGACAGCAAGGGGGACATGCATGCGAGGTGGCATCTCCCAGGGCATCTCCCAGGGCTCCGTTGGCGTCGACATCACCCATATATGAGGACTGACTTCCTGCTTGTTCCTGGAGAACTATTGTTATCTAAAGATGATGCATGGTGTAGGAACTCTGGTACTGGTCTCACAAGAACATGAGACCAACGTGAGAGAATGGGGGGGGGGGGGGGGAGAGGATGAAGAGGTTACAAATACTGGCTCCCAAGATTTTGGCCTGGTTCCTAAATCTGCACAAAATTTGTCAAGGCCTGCCATAAATAATTTCTTAAAGCAGTGCTTTTCAAACTTTTATCCCATATGACCCCATTTTAAGGACTGAAATTTACCTGACCTTAGATCAGGGGTCTCAAACTCAAATTGCTTTGAGGGCCAAATGAGGACTTGTAAAGTAACCCGGGGGCCGCATAAGACGTGGGGCCTCATTTGCATAAGGGGCCTCATTTGCATAAATATTTGCATAATGTTACCATACACTAACTTTTAGTAAACATGCCTCTTAATGAGTATGGATAAAGAAAGACTAAAAGATTTAGAAATAGGAAGACAATAATTAAACTGGGAACCCCAAAAGCCAAACTTGGAATATACAACACTGTAGAAATAAAACTATAAATTAATTTCCTCTTGTACTAAACAAAGTGCAAACATTAATGATGCACATTTCCCAGAGCTGACATATTCCAGTTAATAAATTCAAAATAAAGAGATATTTTTCTACCTTTTGTGCATTTTTTTTCAGTTGCAATTGCTCCAGCCACTTCTGGTTTCTTCGTGTCTTCTGCTATCTCCATCGTCTGCTGTCCATTTGTCCTTTCTTCTCTCTTCTAGTTTTTTTCCATTCTCTCTCTCTACATCTGCTTTAACATACTAATCTTTCTCCTTTTGCTCTTTCCTCATTCCTATTTCATCCACTCAAATTTTACTCCTCCATCCTCAATCCCCACTTACTCTCCCAATACCTGGCCAATTGTAGATTTGTCTTCTCTTCCAGACAAAATATTTTTCCCCTCTCCATTTCACTTTCCCAGCTCCATCCCATTCTAATCCTCCCCCAACATCAGCTCCCTTCTAGTTCCAGCCCCACCCAGCATCTGCTCCTTTCTAGTCCCTGCATCAGTCCATTTCCAGTCCTATCCTAGCCTCACCATCAGCCCATTTCCAATCCTAGCCCCCCATCAGCCCATTTCCAATCCTAGCTCCCTCCCCTCACAGCCCATTTCCATTCCAAGCCCCCTCCCCATCAGCCATTTGCAGTTCAAGCCCCCCTTCCACTCAGCCCATTTCCAGTCCTAGCAACCCCCCCATCAGCCCACAGCACATTACCAGTCCTAGACCCCCCATAGCCCATTACCAGTCCTAACCTCCCTATAGCGCACTTCCAGTCTTACCCCCCCATCACCCCATTTTCAGTCTTACCCCCCCCATAGCATATTACCAGTCCTAGTCCCCCCCATAGCCCACTTGCAGTCGTATCCCCCATCACCCCATTTTCAGTCTTACCTCCCCTCATAGGCCATTACCAGTCCTAACCCCCCAATCAGCCCACCTCCAGTCCTAGCCCCCACCATAGCCCATTACCAGTTATAACCCCCCCCAGCCCATTACCAGTCATAACCCCCCCCTGCCAATAGCCCACTTCCAGTCCTAACCCCCATCTGCCCATTTCCAGTCCTAGCCCCCACCATAGCCCATTACCAGTCATAACCCCCCCCTGCCAATAGCCCACTTCCAGTCCTAACCCCCATTACCCCATTTCAGTCAGCCCCTCCATAGCTCATTACCGGCCAGCGAAGGAGGGAAACAAAAAAAACCCAAAACCCTGGCTTCTGCCGTTGCCGCCGTGGCAGCGGCAGAATCAATTGTCAAATTTAAAAAAAAAAAAGACTTCTGCTGCTCAAGCAGCAAAATCAGCTGTCCTGCGGCCCCTTCCCCTGTGCCCGGAGATCCGAGTCTGCTCTATCAGCGGCGTGCTTTTCAAGCCGCGAGGAGAGTATTCCCCTCTCGCGCGGCTTGAAACCGCGCGAGAGGGGAATACTCTCCTCGCGGCTTGAAAAGCACGCCGCTGATAGAGCAGACTCGGATCTCCGGGCACAGGGGAAGGGGCCGCAGGACAGCTGATTTTGCTGATTTTGCTGCTTGAGCAGCAGAAGTCTTTTTTTTTTTTAATTTGACAATTGATTCTGCCGCTGCCACGGCGGCAACGGCAGAAGCCAGGGTTTTGGGTTTTTTTTGTTTTCCTCTGTCGCGGGCCGCACAAAGTTGTCTCGCGGGCCGCGTGTTTGAGACCCCTGCCTTAGATGATGTGATGAAATCAAAACAGATCTCGAGCCTCCTTCTCCTCCCTACATTCATCTAAAGCAGAAAGCAGTGGCTACAGCAGAAGCAGTCAGCACACTGTCCTTTGTGTCGGTGTGTGCTTAGCAGTACACAACATAGGTTTCCATTCTAACAGGAAGCTTATCCAGCAAGGGGCTAAGGCCTATGAATGTTCACTGGCTCACAGGCCACATGCTGACTGGTGACTGCCACTATTTGGCATAGGTCATAGTGAAAGTCCAGAGAGAAGGGAAAATGGCCATGTTTCTGTGACCCCATCCACTGATGATGTGACCCCATTTGGGGTCCCGACCCTAAGTTTTGGAACCACTGTTTTAGAAAGTCTACCTCCTGTCACCCTCATTCTATGATCGCTCATTCCAGAGCTTCTCTTCTATTCAAAGTAATCAATTTCCTGTGCATTTATACCTGGGAAAGAGTGAAATGCCTCTGTTTTTGGACTATTTTATCCTTGATTTTCAGCTTAGAATAAAATTGTTGATTTTTGGGAAGAAGGCTAATACCTGGATTTGTTTACTTTGGCTGTCCCCAGTGCAGTATAATTTTGGATAACGTCTTTTACTCATTTGTCAGATTTGATCAGATATTGAAGTATTTAATGAGTTCATGTTTGTGAAGGGTTTGATTGAATGTATGTATATTATGATCATAAACTGTAACTCGCCTGAAACACGGAGAAATGAGTAATCAAATATTGTTAAATATATAAACATCTCCTCTCCCACTCCCCCCCCCAAAGAATCCATATGTAGATCTTTCAGTCTATCTGAATACCATTGCCCATTTTAATAGCCATCCTCTCGATAAACTGGAAGGTGTGGTCTCCAGAATTGCACACACCAAATCAGGTCTCACTAGAAACTTATAAAGAGACACTCACTTCCTTCTTTCTGCTGGCCATTCCCAAGGGTCCCTCTGTCTTTTGCAGTCATCTTTAATGCGTGACCAACTATCTTAAAAATCATAAGAGACATTCACTCCCAGATCCTGTTCTTTCATGCACAGAAATACTTTATCCCTATACTGTACCACTCTTGGCATTTTGCAGCTCAAATGCATGACCCTGCATTTTTTAGCATTAAATCTCAGCTGCCAAATTATAGACCATTTTTCATGCTTTGCTAAATCCTTTTTCAGATTATCCACACCTTCTAGAGATTTTGGTACTATCTGCAGAGAGATAAACCTTTTCTGACAGCCCCTTTGCAATATGACTTAAAAAAATACTGAAAAGAAGCAGACAGAGGACTGATCCCTGTAGTTCATCACTGGCAACTCCCTCAGAGAAGTTAATTTATCATTACTCTTAATTGCTTTCACTTCAACCAGCTGTTAATGTTAATGTTAATCAAGTTAGAGCCCATACCAAGGGCACTCAGTTTAAACAGCCTGAGGTTCTCAGCCCCCTCCTTACTTTTGCTATTTATCTGTCTATAGCTCACACCTTTTTAGAGGTAGTTCCTATCCCAGAGTCAGACAGGATAAAAGATTTGCAGGAAACAAAATACACTCTATGGATAGAAATTTAATGTAAAAAGGGAGAAGGGAATGGCAGTGGGGGTTTACTCTTGTCACCTGGCCAGAATGAACAGATGGATAATGAAATGCTAAGAGAAATTAGGGAAGCTAACAAAATTTACAACACAATAATAATGAATGATTTCAATTACCACAGTATTGACTGGGTCAGTATCACATCAGGACATGCTAGGGAAATAATATTTCTAAATGAAATAAACAAATGCTTAATGGAGCATCTGGCTCATGAACCGACGCAAGGGGAAGCGATTTTAGACCTGGTCCTTAGTGGAACTGAAATCGTGAACAACATTAACCTACTTGGATCAACTATCAATAAAGAAGCAACAAGCAGTCAAGAAATCAGATGATGCATTGCTCTTGGCAGAATGGCTATGAAAGACCTAGATAAGATTCTCAAGAGCAGAGATGTCTCTCTCCATACAAAGATTCGACTTGTTCAAGCCATGGTATTTTCAATAACATCATATGGATGCGAAAGCTGGACAGTGAAAAAGATAGGAAGAAAATTGGTGCCTTTGAATTATGGTGCTGGTGGCAAATACTGTGTATACCATGGACTGCCCGAAGAACAAACCAGTCGGTACTAGAGGAGATCAAACCTAAGCTTTCTTTAGAAGCTCAGATGACAAGACTTCGACTTTCATACTTTGGACACATCATGCGAAGAGAGAGATCATTAGAGAAAGACATCATGCTTGGCAAGATAGAAGGTCAACGCAAAAGAGGAAGGCCAGCAATGAGATGGATCGATACAATAACAGCAGCTACAGGTACCAGTTTGTCAACAATGAGCTGCCTGACTGAAGACCGAACACAATTTAGGATAGCTATTCAGAGGGTCACCATGAGTTGACTCCGACTCGACGGCACTTAACAACAACAACAACCTTAGTGGAATGTAGGATCTGGTGCAAGAGGTATCAGTGTTGGGGCTACTTGGCAATAGTGATCATAACATGACCAGATTTGATTTAATAAATGGAGGGAAGACAGCAAGGAAATCCACTGCACTAGCATTTAACGTTCAAAGAGGAAACTATGTTAAAATGAGGAAAATAGTTAAGCAAAAAATGAGCAATGCAAAGGTTAACACTTTCCATCAGGCTTGGGCATTGTTTAAAACTACTATCTTGGAAGCCCAGACTAGATGTACTCCACACTTTAAGAAAGATAGAAGGAAGACTAAATGACTGCTGGCACAGTTTAAAGGTGGGGTCAGAGAGGCCTATAACAGTAAAAAAAAAAACATCTTTCAGAAAATCTAAAAAGGAGCCAACTGATGAAAATAGAAACTCACATAAACACTGGCAAGTTAGATACAATGCACTGATAAGGCAGGCAAAGAGAATTTGAAAAGAAACTTGCTATAGAAGCAAAAAATAAATAAATAGTTACACTAAGCTATAAAAGAGCACTAAGGGAGGACAAGGCCATACTGGAGAGATTGAATGAATTGTTTGCTTCAGTCTTTACTGAGGAAGATGTAGGGAAGATACCCATGCCAGAAATAAAATTTAAAGGTGATATATTGTAGGAATTGAAACAAATCTCAATAAACCTGGGAGATGCAAATTAGAGTAGGAAATTGCCTGGACCAGATGGCATAAATCCAAATGTGCTGAAAGAACTAAAAAATGAAACTGCAAACTTACTATTAGTAATTTGTGAACTATCATTAAAATCATCTATAGTACCTTCAGATTGGAAAGTGACCAACTTCACACCAATTTTAAAAATGGGTTCCAGGGGTGACCTGGGAAACTATAGACTAGTGAGCCTGACATCAGTGCTGGACAAAATGGTAGAAGCCAATATAAAGAACAAAATGACTAAACATGGTTTAATGGGACAAAGTCAACATGGATTTACACAAGAAAAGAGTAGTTACTCACCTGTTACAGGTGTTCTCCAGGGACAGCAGGAATCAGTCCAAACTTATGGGTGATGTCGGTACCAATGGAGCCCACACGGAGCAATTCCCCAGCTTTCAAAGAAAGCCTTTGGAATTGCTACCACGTATGCGTGGTCATCTTCCTGCCCAAGGGTGCCATCTTGCTCAGTTAGGTCTCTTAGTTCGAGCCCTACCAAGCAGATGGCAAGGGAAGGACAAAAATACAGCAATTCATCAGGGGAGGCGGGAGGGTAGTGAAGACTGATTCCTGCTGTCCCTAGAGAACACCTGTTACAGGTGAATAACTATGCTTTCTCCAGGAACAAGCAGGAAATCAGTCCTCACTTATGGGACTCCCTAGCTATAGGCTACCGATCCTGCAACCAAAAAACGCCTCCACGACGCCATAAGCAGAAGCCGAAGCCCGAAGGAGCTCGAGTCCTCGGGTCCTGGGTGAAGCCCTTGGTAGCCGTGAAGAAGGGTCGGAGGGCAGGAGTTGCTTATATCCCAAACAGATTACGGAGTACAGCCTGGCCGAAGGCGCTGTCCCGGTGGGACTCCCTCTCCAGGCAGTAGTGGGCAGCGAAGGTGTTCGTGGAAGACCAGGTCGCCGCCTGGCAGATGTCCACCAGGGGCACGGAGCGCAGCAAGGCCACTGAGGCTGCTTTGGCTTGACCCTGTGAGTCCATTGACGATCCAGAGGGACGCTCGCCTTCGCATCGGCGAAAGCGATGCAGTCCGCCACCCAAACTGAGAAGGTGCACTTGGTGACTGCTTGCCCCTGCCGATTGGGATCGTAGGTCATGAAACGTCTATCAGACTTGCGGTGAGTCTGGGTACGCTGCAAGTAGAAGGCGAGGGCCCGCTTGCAGTTGAGGGTGTGGAGAGCCGCCGATGCCTGGTCAGCATGGGGCCTTGGGAAGAAGGTCAGGAGCACTATCTCTTCGTTGAGATGAAAAGTCGACACGACCTTGGGTAAGAATTTAGGATGGGTCCGGAGCAATGTTCCCTCTAATTTTCTGTAGGCTGTGTGCGTATAAAATATCAGCTGTGCAGCTTTTGAAGGAAGGATAAGTTTTTGTGCGCCACATAACAACACTTGGCGTTATATACTTTAAAATTTGATTACATGTCAGAATACAGTGTGTACAGCACATTGATTGCACTAGAAAATAGTGTGGAACTTGTGAAAACCATAAATACTTAACAACTTTTAAATTTTAAGATGTCTGTGTTGTTTTCTATCCGAATCAGAACCATAATTTTTGTGCGCTCTGTTGTAAAGTATGTGCGCTCGCTCGGCGAGGTGTGTGCGCGCGCACACACGCACAGCTTAGAGGGAACAGTGGTCCGGAGGACCACCCTGTTCTGATAAAACCTGGTGTAAGGGGTGCCAGCCATAAGCACCTGAAGTTCACTGACTTGGCGAGCCGAGGTCAGCGCCACCAGGAAAGCCAACATCCAGGATAAATACCGGAGTAAACACATTGCCATTGGCTTGAAGGGTGGACGGGTGAGCTGCATGAGCATCACATTCAAGTCCCATTCCGCTGGAGGGGATGAATGGGCGGCTTGGATAGCAGAAGACCCCGCATGAAGCGGGAGACTAACGGCTGCCCTGAGAGAGGTTTTCCCTTGATAGAGAGATGATTAGCTGATATGGCACTCAAATGAACTCTAACAGAGTTCGACATCAGTCCTTCCCTCGAGAGGTGGAGGAAGTACTGGAGAACCCACCGAACCGGGCATGAGAAGAGGTTCTTCAAGCACCAGACGGAGAAGCGTTTGCACTTAAAGGCGTAAACCTGCCTAGTGGAGTCCTTCCTCGAGGCAAGGAGGATTTCCTCGACCTCCTCCGGAAGGGCCAGAGAGGCTAGAGAGACCCGTTCAGCCGCCAGGCCGTGAGGGATAGGGAGGGCAGGTTCGGATGTAGTACCCGACCCTCTTCCTGCATTGGCAGGTTCCTGGCCGAGTCCAGGGGAACCGGAGACTCCGCTGACAGCCGGAGCAGGAACCAAGGCTGCTGAGGCCACGAGGAGGCCATGAGGATTAGCGATGCCCCGTCCCGTTGAGCCTTGAACAGATTTCTCGCAATGAGGGGAAAAGGAGGGAATGCATATAGAAGACTGGAGGACCAGTCCAGGAGAAATGCATCGGGGCCCTCCCTGACTGGGTGCGGTACTGGGCCACAAAAGCGAGGAAGCTGCGTGTTCTGGGGGCTGGCGAAGAGGTCTATCGCTGGAGTGCCCCAGCGGAGAAACAGCCAGCCTGCCACTCTAGGATCCAGCTGCCACTCGTGGGAGCGAAGAATTCTGCTGAGTCTGTCCGCCAGGCCATTCTCCTGACCCAGAAGGTATGCTTCCCTGAGGGACATCCTCCGTTGGGCGGTGAAAGAGCAGATGAGGACCGCTTCCCTGCAGAGGGAGCGCGACCCTGTGCCCCCCTCCTTGTTGATGTAGAACATCGCTACATGGTTGTCAGTCTGTACTAGAAGCGACTTCCTGCTGAGGAGATCGTCGAAGGCCCTCAGGGCCCACCAGATGGCCCAGGCTTGAGCAGATTTAGATGCTGCTGAGCCTCCATGGGTGACCATTGCCCCTGCGTGCAGAGAGACCCGCAATGGGCTCCCCACCCTAACAAGGAAGTGTCTGTAGTCAGCACCGCATCATGCTGTGGGGTCTGAAAGGGCAATCCCCGCAGGAGGTTGCGGGGGTTCTGCCACCAGTTCCGGGACAAGCGGAGGTTGGGGGAGAATCCTGACAGGGTCCCTGAGGTGTCCGAGGGACTGGCTCCATTAGGCACTGAGACATCATTTAGCTGTCTGCATGTGCAGGTGGGAGTAGGGAACCACATGTACAGTCAAGGCCATGTGACCCAGGAGACGTAGCATGGACCGAGCGGTGACCTGGTGGGCGCTTTGGACACGAGCTATCAGAGCTCGGAGGCGGGTGGAGCCATCCACCAGCAAGAAGGCCATGGCCTGTCGAGTATCGAGGCGCGCCCCGATGAACTCGAGAGCTTGCACTGGCTCGAGGTGAGACTTTAGGTAGTTGATCAAGAACCCCAAGTTCTCCAAGAGGAGGACAGTGCGCAACATCGTTTACTGGGCATCCTCAGTGGAGGAGCCCATAATGAGTCAGTCGTCGAGGAAGGGAAAAACCGGCACGCCCCGATGCTGAAGGTGAGCGGCAGCCACGACGAGGCATTTCATAAAGACCCATGGGGCGGACGCAAGGCTGAAGGGGAGCACCCTGTATTGGAAGTGCTCTCCCTGCACCCTGAAACGCAGGTACTGTCTGTGTTGGGGGTGGATCAAGATATGGGCATAAGCGTCCTTTAGATCCAAGGATCAAAGCCAGTCGCCCTGCCGGAGGAAGGGCAGCAGCACACCAAGAAATAACATCTTGAATTTCTCCCGTACCAGGAACTTGTTTAGCCTGCGGAGGTCGAGGATGGGCCGCAGACCCCCCATCTTTTCCGGAACGAGGAAGTACAGGGAATAAAAGCCCCGACCTCGAAGGCAGGGAGGGACCTTCTTGACTGCCCGTTGGGCAAGGAGGAAGTGTAATTCCCGTTGCAGCAGAAGCTGGTGTGTGGGGAGTCGAGGAGGCTCCGCTGGGAAGAAAGGGGATGGGAGCCTGTCGAAATAGAGGTGATAGCTCTCTCGGATGACCTGGAGGACCCAAGTATTTGAAGTGATGAGCGCCCACGATGGGACAAAGCAGGACAGGCGTCCCCCGCTGGCTGCTGTATCGCCGGAGGCCGAGGAGCCATGCCGCTGGTGTCAAAACCCCTGAGTTGGTTGCAGGAGGGGGGGCCGGCATGTGGGCCTTTGGGCCCATTGGTTTATGGTGCCCCTGGCCGGGCTTTCCCTGCACCAGAGTAGTCAGCGTGGGGGTAGCCAGGTATGGCGGGTAGCCGTGGTACTGGAGACCTTTTCTGGGGAAAAAGGGCTTCTTGGTTGGCGGCTTCTTCCGAGGCAGAGTGGAGGTCTTGCGGGAGAGATGGGTCCTGGTAATGAACTCCGTCTCGATCTCCGCAGCCTTCTCCTCCATCGGCTTACCAAAAAGTTGTTCACCGAGGCAGGGTACATCCAGGAGCTTCTCCTGTACCCATTGTTCCAAATCCGAGGATTGGAGTCATGCCTGGCGGTGGGCTCCAATGACCGCAGCCACCACCCGAGCCAATGTCTCGAAGCCATTATAAGAGGCTCGGGAGATTGTACTTGGAGCAGTTGGTCACTGATTTCAACATGGCGCGGAATCTGTCGAGGGGCTCTCCCTCGAGGCCCGCGGAGAAACCTCCCAGTTCCTTAGCTAAGTCGCGTAGGAACATACTGATGTACAATTGATATGCTTGGATGCAACAAGAGATCATGGAACCTTGATAGGCCTTGCGGTCTAGGGCATAAAGAGCTCTCGACTCTCGGCCCGGTGGTACCGATGAGTGCGACTTCGGGCTCTTCTGCTTCCTCATGGCCAATTCCCCCACCATTGAGGTGTGTGGGAGTTGGGTCTTTCGGAAGCCAGGCCCGCGCTGCACCTTGTACATTATGTCAAGGCGCTTGCTCACGATGGGGACCGAGGCTGGGGCCTCCTACATGCAGAGCAATAGCTGAGATAGGATCGGCGGCACAGGCACAGTGAGGGATTTTCTGTGTGGGGATTCGTACTGAAGAATATCGAGTTCTTCAGCACGAGGGGCCTCCTCGGCATAGGTGACCAGGCTGAGGGCCCGAGCCATGTCCCGAATAAACACCAAGAAAGAGGTGGTTAGCGCCGCTGGAATGCAGGCGGCGAGGGTTCTGACCAAAGATCCCAGTGGGTACGGGTTCCGGGGAGGTGTCCCCATCGGACTCCTAGTCTGAAAAATCGGTCGAGGGATCCGAGCCAGGCGGGTTGCCCTGTCCGATGGCCTGTGGCCTGGAGCCAGAGGCCCTGGACAATCTCGCCTCCGAGGAATGGGAGCGTGAGCGAGACTGACGCCGAGGACCCTCATGAGGCCCGCGGCTCTCGGGGGTTTCCTGGACGGATTTGAGTGTCCCACGTGAGGGACCCACGGTCTCTGGGTGCAAGTCAACGAAGCTGGCCATGAGCGCCTGCTGGGAAGCAATGAATGCAGAAACGCTGCATTTGAGTGCCAGCATATGGGACTCCCACGCGGGCGTGGGGCCCTGGGACGCTGATACCGGGGTCACTGGATCGAGCGTCGAGGAGGAGAGGGGGTCTTCAGGAGATTGGGCGTCGTCACCGGAGGCCTCCATTTCCCTGCGAGGTACCTTGCAGGGCCGCTCCTTGTATGACTCTCAGGAATTCTGAAGGGGACTAAGCGACTGGGTGAGGGAGCGCTCGCAGTTGTCATGAGCCCCGGACAGCGACTTTGAAGCCGCCGTCTTTTTGTGTCATTCCACCTCAGGGGACCCCTGGTCGGAATGCAGCCGAGAACACGGGGCCACAAGGGGTGAGCCCACTGGGGGAGAGACGACCGAGGGCGCCACCGGGGATTCCAAGGCGGCCTTTCGGAAAATGTCTTTGGACTTCTGCTTATGACTGAGCAGGGCCTTAGAGGACAGCATAGTTACTCACCTGTAACAGGTGATCTCCGGGAACAGCAGGAATATAGTCTTCACATATGGGTATCATCGGTACCGACGGAGCCTGCGCGGGAACGCTCCCCAGCGTCCAATTAGAAAGCTTTTGGGAGCATCCCACAGTGCCTGTGTGCTGCCTTCCCCAACTGCCTCTCTCCAGTTGAGTATAAAGCTGAGACAAAGAGAGAGAGAGAGAGAGAGGGAAAGAGAAAGATAGAGAGATACAACTCCTAGGGGAGGTAGGTGGGTTGTGAAGACTATATTCCTGCTGTTCCCGGAGATCACCTGTTACAGGTGAGTAACTATGCTATCTCCAGGAACAAGCAGGAATGTAGTCGTCACATATGGGGACTCCCTAGCTTTAGATGCCAGGGAGAGAACCCCAGAAGTTGTGTGGCCCTGTGAAAGGGCCCCACTTCCCCCCATGGATCTCTGGCATCCTACCAGGGATGGTGGGTAGGAGTTGATTAGGTATTGAACAGGTGTTGGAGAACAGCCTGACCAAACAAGGCATCTCGGCGGGAGTCATTGTCCAAGCAGTAATGGGCTGTAAAGGTATGAACCGAGACCCAAGTGGCTGCTCGACAGATGTCGTCGATAGACACAGAGTGCAGATGAGCCATTGAAGCTGCCATGGCTCTCACATTGTGAGCGGTGACATGGCCCTCCAGAGGAAGATTCTTACTCTGATAGGCAAACGAAATACACTGTGCAATCCAGTTGGACAGTGTTCTCTTGGAGACTGGAAGTCCCAAATGAGAAGGATCAAAAGCAACAAAGAGTTGAGAGGACTTTCTATGTTGCTGTGTTCTTTGTAAGTAAAAAGCTAAAGCTCTTTTACAGTCCAAAGTATGAAGATTCCTTTCTGCATTTGATGCATGAGGCCTTGGAAAAAACACAGGCAGGTAGACTGCTTGGTTTAGATGAAAAGGCGAGACCACCTTTGGCATAAAGTGTGGATGAGTCCTAAGGACTACCTTGTCATGATGGAATCTTGTATAAGGGGGATCAGCCACTAGTGCTTGCAACGCACTGATGCGATGTGCTGATGTGATTGCAATGAGAAAAATAACTTTCCAGGAAAGGAATTTCAGCGAAGTAGTAGCTAAGGGTTCGAAAGGTGGCTTCATAAGCTGACCAAGAACCAGGTTTAAGTCCCATGCCACCGGTGGTGGCCTAATGGGAGGCTTAGTTAGAAGGCCTCTCATAAATCTTGCTATAAGAGGATGGGAGGAAATAGGCTGTCCATTTAAAGGCTTGAAAGAAGCTGCAATAGAACTCAAATGGACTCTTACTGAGTTACTTTTAAGTCCTGCATTGGATAAATGAAGGAGATACTCCAGCAATGATTCAAGAGGTATCGCAAGGGGGTTAAGACCCTTCTGCGAACACCATATGGTAAACCTTTTCCACTTGAAAGCATAAGAGTGTCTTGTGGAAGGCTTCCTGGAAGCATAAAGGATATCCTTTACTTGCTGAGAGAGGTTAAGATCATGGAGATCTAGGCTTTCAGCAACCAAGCCCTGAGATGCAGAGACTGGGGATTGGGATGCCATAACATTTCGTCCTCCTGAGACAGGAGATCTGGAGCAGACCCTAACTCCAGAGAGGGAGCTTGAGAGAGATGTAAAAGCAGAGGGTACCACACTTGCCGTGGCCAATGTGGAGCTATGAGAATCATACGGCCTCTGTCTCTCTGAAGCTTGAACAGGGTTTTGGGAATTAGGGGAATGGGTGGAAAGGCATAAAGGAAGTCTTGACCCCAGTGAAGGAGGAAAGCATCCCTGGTCTGAGAGCCCTGAGCCGGAATTCTGGAACAGAACCGGGGAAGTTTGGCATTCAACGGACTTGCAAAGAGGTCTATGTCCAGGGTTCCCCAAATTTGAAAAATCTTGACCACCTGGTCTGCATGTAGAGACCATTCGTGTGAAAGCAGAACTCGACTGAGTCTGTCTGCCCAAGAGTTTTGGATACCTGGAAGATACACTGCCAGGAGATGAATCTGATGCTCTCTGGCGAGGGCCCATAGTCTGTCAGACGGCTGCCTAGGGTGAGAACTTACACAATCTTGACGATGCATATATTCATATGATTCTTGCAAGGTATTGTGGGTATTGTAGTTCATTCACTCCCAAACACAGCTGATGACAATAATTTGAGTTGTGAAACCAAGTGGTAAGATCAATAAAATACTTCTTTTATTGATGGGGTTTAATTCACCCAGCACATGTATGCTTGATAGCACTATAAATGAGGTTACTTGCTTGCAGTGTTTAAAATGGACAACAAAAAGTCACAAAGTAAACCAGAAAACAACCTTCAGCTTGTCAGGCAATTAGCTAATGTTTTCTTAGCAAATAATTACCAAATACAAAGGCACAAGGAAAACAATAAACTTTGCTGGTTAGGTTAACTTCTGCTTATTTTCCACGCAGATCTCAGCAGTGATTCTCCCTTGCTCACACACACAATCAGGTGCAGCCCCAATTACTATCAATGGACCAGCTGAAAGCCTTTAGCTGGCTGGCTGCAACTGTGTGAGCCCAAATCCTGCTTTAAGAGCTGTTTGCAGTGGAAATAAAGAACAAAGTTAGGTTTCTTTGTGATGGCTGATGTGTTTGCTCATAGAAAACTAGCGATAGCATTTAGATAAAGAACAGTCCATGTAAATAGTTTCATCTGCTGTATTTCCCCCTGCATCAACAATCATAGGGTCAATATCATACATTGGCACAGATGAGTCTTTCATTAAGGCACTATCATGAGAATGCTTATTCCCTTGCTGCCATTCTCTATTATAGATAGGGTCTGGATCAGTGTTCATACCTGAGCCTCTCCTGCTATCATTATTCCTCTCTGTATAGCCTGGCCAATATGTAATCCAATTCTGATGTCCAGCCTTCCAATCTTGATCCCTGGACACTGGATCTTCTCTCACATACCTTCTGGCCTTGGTCTGAAAGTCCCTTCCACATGCAGTCTTCTCTCTTCCAGGTAGCCACTGGTGATTCCTATCTCTGCCACTCCATTCCTCTGGCTGAATCCAGTCCAATGGACTCTGCTGGCCTTTGGAATACCTCCCAGTATGAGTACTGCCTTGGAATCTCCCAGACCTTCCAATGGCCTTTCTTCTCTTCCTTCCAGAGAGTTTCCTTCTCTCTCTATCTGCTTGGCTTGGCTTCTGTTTCTCCAGGTGATACTGGAAACCCTCTCGCACCGAGGACGTTTCTCCAGAGCCATGTCCCCATGAGGGGAGGGTCAGGACAGCTGTTATAGTTGGTGATTCAATCATTAGGAATGTAGATAGCTGGGTGGCTGGTGGACGTGAGGATCGCCTGGTAACATGCCTGCCTGGTGCGAAGGTAGCAGATCTCACGCACCGCCTAGATAGGATCATAGATAGTGCTGGGGGGGAGTCTGCTGTCTTGGTACATGTTGGTACCAATGACATAGGAAAATGTGGTAGGGAAGTTCTGGAGGCTAAATTTAAGCTTTTAGGTAGGAAGTTGAAATCCGGAACTTCCAGGATAGCGTTCTCCGAAATGCTTCCTGTTCCACGTGCAGGACCCAAAAGACAGGCAGAGCTCCGGAGTCTCAATGCGTGGATGAGACAATGGTGCAAGGATGAGGGTTTGGATTTGTTAGGAACTGGGGAACATTCTGGGGAAAGGGGGGGCTCTTCCGAAGGGATGGGCTTCACCTTAATCAGGATGGGACCAGACTGCTGGCATTAACCTTTAAAAAAGAGATAGAGAAGCTTTTAAACTAGAAAATAGGGGAAAGCCGACAGTCACCCAGGAGCGCACGGTTCGGACAAAGGTATCCTTGAAGGATACTACCAAAAGCAGTGAGGTTCCAAAAGGGAGTATAGTAGCCCAAATGCCCTTGAGTAAGGAGCAGACAGAGCATAAAGATTCCCAATTACCCATGCCTACCAATAGCCAGATTAATATTAATAAAATACAGTCTCTAAAATGCTTGTATGCCAATGCTAGAAGTCTAAACAATAAGATGGGAGAATTAGAATATATAGCATTAAATGAGAGGTTAGATATGATTGCACTCTCAGAGACATGGTGGAAGGAGGATAACCAGTGGGACACTGTGATACCTGGATACAAACTATATCGTAATGATAGAGCTGAACAAATTGGTGGAGGGTTGCGCTCTATGTTAGAGAGGGCATTGAGTCAGAAAGGATTAAAGTTTTGCAGGGAACAAAATATGCTGTAGAATCTCTATGGATTGAAATTCCATTTATGAAGGGGAAGGTGATGGCAGTGGGAGTATACTATCGACCACCTGGCCAGAATGAACAAATGGATGATGAAATGCTCAAAGAAATCAAGGAAGCTAACAAAAGCCACAACAGAGTAGTAATAATGGGTGATTTCAATTACCCCGGTATCGACTGGGACAGTGTCACAGCAGGACAAGCTAAAGAGATAAAGTTTCTAGATGAAATAAATGACTGCTTCTTGGAGCAGCTGGTTCATGAACCGACCAGAGGGGAAGCCATACTGGACCTAGTCCTTAGTGGAAAGCCAGATCTGGTGCAAGAAATAAGGGTGTTGGGACCACTTGGCAATAGTGATCATAGTATGATCATGTTTGATTTAATCAGTGGAGGACAGATAGTAAAGGAATCCACAGTACTACCTTTTAACTTTCAAAAGGGTGACTATGATAGAATGAGGAATATAGTTCGGAAAAAACTAAAAGGAGCGGTTCCAAAGGTTAAAGACTTACAGCAAGCTTGGGTGTTATTTAAAAATACTATCCTCGAAGCCCAGACCAGCTGTATTCCACGCATTAAGAAAAGTGGAAGAAAGTCCAAAAAACTGCCAGCATGGTTTAAAGGTGAGGTCAGAGAGGCTGTTGCTGCCAAAAGAGCAACCTTCAGAAAATGGAAAAAAGAGCCAAATGATGAAAACTGGAAACAGCACAAGCACTGGCAAGTTAAATGCAAAGCATTGATAAGGCAGGCAAAGCGGGAATTTGAGAAGAAACTTGCTACGGAAGCAAAAACACGAAATAAAGACTTTTTCAAGTACATTCGTAGCAAAAGGCCTGTGAGAGAGTCAATTGGACCATTAGATGATAGAGGGGTAAAAGGGGCAGTAAGAGGAGACAAGGCTATAGCAGAGAGACTGAATGAATTCTTTGCTTCGGTCTTTACTGAGGAAGATGTAGGGGTGTTACCCAAGACTGAAGTGGTATTTAAAGGTGATACTGCAGAGGAATTGAGAGAAATATCGCTACACCGGGAAGATATATTACAACTATTTGATAAACTGAATAGTAGCAAATCACCTGGACCGGATGGTATACATCCCAGAGTGTTGAAAGAACTGAAATATGAGATTGCAGACCTGTTATTGGTAATCTGTGAACTTTCATTAAAATCATCTGTAATACCTGAAGATTGGAGGGTCGCCAACGTAACACCAATTTTTAAAAAGGGTTCCAGGGGTGACCCGGGAAATTACAGACCGGTGAGCCTGACGTCAGTACCAGGGAAAATGGTAGAAGCCATCATAAAGAACAAAATTACACAGCATGTAGATAGTCATGGCCTAATGGGAGACAGCCAACATGGCTTTAGACAAGGCAGATCTTGTCTTACTAATCTGATCTGTTTTTTTGAAGGTGTGCATAAACAGGTAGACAAAGGTGAGTCGGTTGATATAGTGTATCTGGACTTTCAGAAAGCTTTTGACAAGGTCCCCCATCAGAGACTTTTGGCGAAGCTAAAAAGTCATGGGATAGGAGGCAGTGTACTATTGTGGATCGGGAACTGGTTAAAAGATAGAAAGCAGAGGGTAGGGCTAAATGGCCAATATTCCCAATGGAAAAAGGTGAATAGTGGAGTACCCCAGGGATCTGTACTGGGTCCGCTACTTTTTGACATATTCATAAATGACCTGGAAAAGGGAATAACTAGTGAGGTAATCAAATTTGCAGATGACACAAAACTGTTTAAAGTTGTTAAAAACCCAAGAGGATTGTGGAAAACTGCAGGAGGATCTGGATAAATTGGAAGACTGGGCATCCAAATGGCAGATGAAATTTAATGTGGACAAGTGCAAAGTTATGCACCTAGGAAAGAACAACCCACACTATAGTTACAAGATGCAAGGCTCCACATTAGAAACCACCACCCAGGAAAAAGATTTAGGAGTCATCGTGGATAACATGTTAAAACCCTCCGCCCAGTGTGCAGCGGCGGCCAAGAAAGCAAATAGAATGCTAGGTATCCTAAGGAAAGGGATGGAGAATAAAACAAAGGATATTATAATGCCTCTGTATCGCTCCATGGTACGACCGCACCTTGAATATTGTGTGCAATTCTGGTCACCGTATCTTAAAAAGGACAGAGTTATTAGAAAAAGTACAGAGAAGAGCCACCAAATTGGTGAAGGGGATGGAAGGCTACTCCTATGAAGAGAGGCTAAAAAGGTTAGGGCTCTTTAACCTAGAAAAGAGGCGGCTGAGGGGAGATATGATAGAGGTGTATAAATTAATGAATGGAGTGGAACGGATAAACGTGGATAAATTGTTTACGCTATCAGAATATAGAAGGACTAGGGGGCATGTAATGAAGCTACAGGGTAAACTATTTAAGACAAATAGGAGAAAATATTTCTTCTCTCAACGTGTAATCAAACTCTGGAATCTGTTACCGGAGGATGTAGTAAGGGCTGTTAGTATAGCTGGGTTTAAAAAAGGTTTGGACAAGTTCCTGGAGGAAAGGTCCATAAACCACTATTAAAAAGGGACCCAGGATATCAATGCTTGGCCTAGTACAAGCACTGCAGAACCTGTGTCTTTTGGGGAAACTGCTAGGTACGTATGACCTAGATTGGCCACTGTTGGAAACAGGATACTGGGCTTGATGGACCTCGGTCTGACCCAGTATGGCATTTCTTATGTTCTTATGTTCTTATGTGCTTGTAGCCGTTGCTGAAGCTCTCCCCTCTGTATCTCTTCCTGAAGCTGTTCTTGAAACTGTTGCTGAAAACTGTTTCCTGAAGAATAATCTCTATTCTTATTCTTTCCTAATGTGTGCTGCTCCCTAACACAGCGCAGCTGTGTTGAATCAAGCCCTGCCCTTTGAGATGAGTGCTTAGGGATTACCTCATAGCTCTCTTGATTGCACACACATTCTCTCACTTCAGCCCCTCTCATGGCTGCTGGAAACCTGGTGCATTCTGGGACTGGTAGTCTTTTATGTGAAAACTCTGTTTTCTCACTTCTACCAGAACTGACAGGTTGCTTGTTCAGAGTCACATCATCTTTTCTATAGCTCCTACCTGAGCTATGATAAGCTTCCTTATCACAAGTCGCAAAGCTTCTTTGCAAAGCGACAGAGAGCCTGTTCCTCCCTGCTTGTTCACGTAGAACATGGCTACTTGATTGTCCGTATGAATGAGGACTGTTTTGTAGCTGAGCAAGGTGTGGAACACTCGAAGAGCAAGGAAGATTGTTCTGAGCTCTAAGAGATTGATGTGTAGATGAGTCTCCTGTGGAGTCCAAGTGCCTTGGGTGGAGAAGTCTTGCAGATGAGCTCCCCAACCCATTGGTGAAGCATCTGTTGTGAGAGTTGCCTGGGGTAAAGGTTGTTGAAATGGGGACCCCAGCAACAGGTTTTGAGTGGACTGCCACCATTGGAGGGACAAAATAAGGCGATTTGTGTTTGCTATTTTGTCTGACAGGCACCCTGATGCCTGGGTCCATTGAGTGGATAAAGTTCACTGGGCTGCTCTCATATGGAGGCGAGCATAAGGAACTACATGCACAGTAGTTGTGGCCTAGTAGTTTTAACATTTCTCGAGCAGTGAGATGAGGCTTGAGAAGCTAACTGCACCATGCAAAGCCAACGGGTCTGGGGAAGATAGGCCCTTGCTTTTCTGGTATCCAGCAAAGCCCCTATGAACTCTAGAGACTGAGTGGGAGTTAGGCTGGATTTTGGGATGTTTATGACCAGACCCAAATACTGAAGGATACGCATTGTGCAAGATAGAGAAATCCTGGCCTCTGACTCTGATGGGGCTCGAATGAGCCAGTTGTCTAAGTAGGGGAATACGAATATTCCTAGAGTGCGAAGAAAAGCTGCTACCACAGCCATGCATTTCGTAAACACCCTTGGTGCTGAGGCCAGGCCAAAAGGAAGCACCCTGTATTGGTAGTGCTTTCCTTGAAAAAGGAACCGAAGGAACTTTCTGTGAGTTGGATGGATGAGAACATGAGTGTACGCATCCTTGAGATCTAGAGAACAAAGCCAATCCTGACTCTGAAGGTATGGTAGCAGAGTTCCCAGAGAA
Organism: Ichthyophis bannanicus; assembly: GCA_033557465.1. Classification (NCBI taxonomy): domain Eukaryota; kingdom Metazoa; phylum Chordata; class Amphibia; order Gymnophiona; family Ichthyophiidae; genus Ichthyophis; species Ichthyophis bannanicus. The sequence goes on along the minus strand of CM066032.1, from coordinate 1,746,770,070 downwards.
ATCATCTTGAATTTCTCTTTGAACAGGAATTTGTTCAATTCTCTGAGGTCTAAAATAGGTCTGTGTCCCCCTGCTTTCTTTGGGATAAGGAAATAGGGGGAGTAAAACCCTGTACCCTGTTGAAGAATGGGTACCTCTTCTATTGCCCCTTGGGCAAGAAGTATAGTGACCTCTTGATCTAACAGGTTGATGAGAGAGGTCTGAGAATTGAACTGTCTTACCATTGTGGGAGGGGGCATGCAGAGAAAATGAAGCTTGTACCCCTCTTTTATGATGGAGAGAGTCCAATGTTCTGCTGTTATCTGCCCCCATCTGGGGGCAAAGTGACACAACCTTCCTGGAATGGCGGAAGGCTCTGGTCCGTTGAGGGCCAGGAAGGCTAAGTTCTCTAGATGGAAGTCAAAGGCCTTGTGGAGGCTGAGACTGCTGAGACGGTTGAGGCTTAGCAGTCTTTGCTTTCCGTTGTTTAGGTGGTTGCTGACTCTTTAGAAACATGATGACAGAAAAAGACCACAAGGCCCATCTAGTCTGTCCTTCCTTTCGGGCAGGTTGACCTGCAGAACGTCCCTGCTGGGAATAAGAGGGATAAAACCTCTTCTTTTTGGAGAAGAATGGTTTCTTGAAAGATTTCTTCCTTGCAGGATCAGCTGCGGCTTTGGATAATCTATCCAAAGTGGAGTTGTCAGCATCCAACTCATTGGCTTTCTCTTGCCAATTTTTGCCGAATAGATTCTCACCTGTACAAGGGATATTGCCCAGTTTGTCCTGCACCCAGAGTTCCAAATCAGATGCCTGGAGCCAGGCAATTCTACGTGCACCTATGGCAATGGCAGAGGTTCTGCTTATGCACTCAAAACAGTCAAAAGCTGCACGATTGACAAACTTAGAAACATCCTGGGCATGTTTAACCAGTGTGAGAAAATCCTGCCTCTTAGCATCAGGAAGGAGAGGGCTTAAAATCTCCAAATCTCCTGTGACTTCTTTAAGGAACATTCCCATATATAAAATATAGGAACTGATCCTGGCAGAAAGCATGGAAGCCTGGAAGGTACGACATCCAAAGGCATCCAAAGTTCTACACTCACGTCCTGGAGGATTAGAGGCATGCCTCTTTGCACTCCTGATCCTTCTCATAGCTGATTCCACTACAATAGAGTGGTGAGGAAGCTGAGTCTTCTGGAAACCAGGACAAGGAGGGACTCAATACATGGTATCCAGTCTACGAGAGTGAGGAGAGATGGTAAGTGGTGTTTCCCACATTCTCAGCATGAGATCATGTAAGATCTCATGGATAGCAAAGTAGCTGCCTCCTTAGGAGCCTTGGGATATTGTAGAATCTCCAACTCCTTTGCCCTGGGCTCTGTTTCTGGAGCCACAGTAATGGAAAGACATCGAGCCACCTCCCTGATAAAATCCTAAAAGGAGATATCTTCTGGAGGAGACATCCTACGTTTAGGAGAGGAAGGCTCCTCCAGGAGAAGTATTCCGGTACCGACAGAGCTGTCAGAATCCTCAGACTCCTCCAAGGAGTCAAAGTACCTTCTGTCCGGATGCTCTTGCAGAACACGATACCCATACCGACCGAAGTCGGTGCCGGGGGGAATCAGTACCCGTGTATTGGTACCGGTGTATCGGTACCGGAAGGCATAGCATAAATGGGTGATGGCAAAGCAGACACCGATGTCGATGCTGTCGGTACCGGTTGAACTGTCTGATGCGGTTCCGAGGGTGTTGATGCCGCAAGGAGAGCCGCCAGACTGCGCTCAATAGCCAGGAACCTCTGGTCTATCAACGCTGCCGATGCCTGGGTATCGCTACCAGAGAAAGCAGCCGGTACCCCAGAGCATGGCACCAGTAGTTCTGCTGAGGTTGAGGCCTCGAGAACATCCTGGAGCCCCGATAATGCTTTGGAAGCCAAAGCCTCCCGTTGGGGCAATTTTGCTGGTACAGAACCCTCAAGGGCAACGCCAGAGGCATCTCGATACTTGGAAGGAGATCTACCCTTTGAGGACCAGCCAGACTTATGTTTAGTTACCTGAGATCCATGAGAGGAAGACGAAGCCCTGGAAGACGTTGATGCCACAGAGGCTGCATCGGAGGGAAAAAGGGTGCTGAGCTTAGCAGCTCGGTTCTATCAACCCCTCTTGGACATCATGGCACAGGCCATACACTACAAGATGGAGTGGTCAGGACCCAAACATTTAAGACACCACTCATGGGTGTCGGTGACGGAGATGATACCGCTACACTTGGTGCACTTCTTGAAACCCGAAGCCGGTTTTTCCATAATAAAGGAAATTTTGGGCCTAAGGCCCAAAAAGGCGCGTGCACCTGAAGAGAAAAATTTGGAAAAATATATATTATTATTATTATTTTTTTAAAAAAGAAAAGAAAGAACTGGCAGTACCGGTATAGCGTCGAGGGAAGGCAGACGCGACCACAAAAAGAAGGAGAATAGGAAACGTTTTCTGCGGTGACAGGAACGACAACCTGCTGGCTCCGCAGAAAACGAAGAACTGGAGAGAGGCAGTTGGGAAAGGTGGGAAGGCAGCACGCAGGTGCTGTGGGATGCTCCCAAAAGCTTTCTAATTGGACGCTGGGGAGCATTCCCACGCAGGCTCCGTCGGTACCGACAATACCCATATGTGAAGACTACATTCCTGCTTGTTCCTGGAGATATTTTCTTACAGAGCGAAGAGAGCTCTGGGTCATGGTCGGCTCCCAGGCACCGCAGGCAACAGTCATGGGTATCCGTAAGCGACATGTTCCTAGAGGATCTATCGCATTTTTTAAATCCGGTGGCCATGGGGGCAAAAATGGACCCTTCGAGGTCGAAGACCCACGCGGCCAGCGGTTGGAAGAAAAAAAGGGCGCGAAGCCCAAAACAACAATTTAGGAAAAATGTGTATCCCTGGGAGCTCTGAAGTAGAGCAGGGGAAAGGACGGATAAAGGACTGGTGCAGCCGGAAAAGAGAGAGCTGTTAAGGCGAGGAAAACTAAACTTTTTCCGAGTGATGAGGACGTGCGTCAGAAGGGCTCCGCGGAAAAAGGGAGACTGAGCAAGATGGCACCCTTGGGCGGGAAGAGGACCATGCATGCGTGGTAGCAATCCCAAAGGATTTATTTGAAAGCTGGGGAATTGCTCCACACGGGCTCCGTCGGTGCCGATGTCACCCATAAGTAAGGACTGACTTCCTGCTTGCTCCTGGAGAAAATCTTGTCTCACAAATCTATATTTTTTTGAAGTTGTACATAAATAGGCAAAGGTGAGGCGGTTGATATAATTTATCTGGATTTTCAGAATGTCTTTGACAAGGTCCCTCAAGAGGACTTTGAGGAAATTAAAAAGTCAAGGGATAGCAGGCAGTGTACTATTATGGATTGGGAAGTAGTTAAAAGAAAAACGAGAGTAGGGCTAAATGGCCAATTTTCTCAAATCAGACAGGTGACTAGTTGAATACCTTAAGATCTCTGCTGGTCCTGCTGCTTTTTAACTTATTCATAAATTACCTGGAAATGGGAATGACGAGTGAGGTGATCAAATTCACAGATGATACAAAATTATAAAAAGTTGCTAAATCACATGAGAAGTGTGAAAAATTCCAAGAGGACCTTGAGAAATTGGGAGACAAGAAGCCGATGCTGTACTGGCTGTCCAGCCCCTGTATGGCCGTTCAAAATTGGGGCGTACAGAGGTAGACCCGATTCTGATCCTGCAGGGGCTAGGCTTGCCCACGGGATCAGAATCAGAACTAACGCCTAGATGTGCAGGCTGGGCCCTGATTCTGATCGGCCGCATATCCAGCCACATATCCGGCTAACTCAGCCAGGCCCCTGAACAGAGCCGCAGTGCCATGGCATCCTGTCACAATGGCACCACAGCTCTGTTCAGGGGCTGCGCACCCCAGCCACAATCAACATGCCTCTTTCCCCACAGCTCAACCCTCAATCTGGCCTCCCATGGCCAGGGTCAGGCTGCAGGGATGCCCCTGCATCCCCTCACCTTTTTGCCACCCTGCAGCTCCTGCATCCTCCGATGTCCAGGGGGGACTTATTCCACCTCCGATACCTGCCCTGTACGTCTGGTGTCAGTCGCAGCCCACCGCCCAACCCTGCTCCTCCCCCTCTCGGCCCACAAACAGAGCTCGCCGTACAAACCAGCAATACCTGCGGGGAGCTCTGTTGCCAGCAGGGTGATCCAGACATTTAGCGGGTCTGGATGTCCGGATTGGACATCCAGACCCACTAAACGCGGTTCAGAATGACCCCGAGCGTCCAAATGGCAGATAAAATTTAATGTAGTCAAGTGTAAAGTTATACAGTTAAGGAAGGAACAACCTATGATTAAAGGTTCCACATTAGGAATCACTACCTAGCAAAAGGATCTAGGCATCATTGTGGATAATACGTTGAAACCATCTGCTCAGTATACAACAGTGCCATGAAAGCAAATAGAATGCTAGGAATCATTAGGAAAGGGATGAAGAATAAAACTAAGGATATGATAATGCCTCTGTATTGTTCCATAGTGCGACTGAATATTTGATCACCATTTCTAAAAAATGATATGGTGGAATTTGAAAACGAACAGAGCAGGGCAACCAAAATGATAAAGGGGATGGAAAGACACCCCTACAAGGAAAGGGTTAAAAGGTTAGGGCTCTTCAGGTTGCAAAAGAGATGGCTGATGGGAAATACGATAAAGATCTATAAAAAAAAATGAGCGGCGTGGAACAGAAACACATATCAGTTGTTTACTCCTTCTAAAGGTAGAAAGAGTAGGGGGCATGCAATGAAGCAACAATGTGGCACATTTAAGACTAATCGGAGAAAATATTTTTTTACTCAACACGCAATCAAACTCTAGAATGTTGCTGGAGGATGTAGTAAAAGCTGTTAGTGTAGCTGAGTTTAAAAGAGGTTTAGACAAGTTCCTGGAAGAAAAGTCCATAAACCATTATTGGCATGGACTGGGGAAATCCACTGCTTACCCTTGAGATAAGCAGCATATAATATGCCTACCTTTTGGGATATGTCAGGTACTTGTGACCTGGATTGGCCACTGTTGGAAACAGGATATTAGACTTGACGGATCTCTGGTCTGATCCAGTATGTCAAAGCTTATGTTCTTATTATAAATGCCAAGGAGAATCAAAATCAAAAGATTATCCACTAGTTCACTCTGGTATGCATGAAGGGAAAGGTCATTCAAACTTCTTTGATAGAATGACTAGAGAATTACATCAATGACATGTGCTAGATGTGGTTAACTTGGATTTCAGCAAAGCTTTTGATACTGTTCCGTATAACAGATTAATAAATAAACAGAACAGGCTGGAGGTGGGCCCAAGATGGAGGGATCAGATACCATCTGAGTGATAGACAAAGGGTGGAAATGAAGTACTGGGTTAACTTGGATGCGGCAGCAGCAGCAAACCTACAGCCAATGTATGCATGAGAAAGCATTGCGAGCAACCCTATGAAAAACTGTCAGTTGCAACTGTAAAGGCAAAGACAGTATAATTGGGTAGGTGAGGAACGCAGGGGATGACCCGGGCTCCATATGGGGATTTGTGTGTGCATCACCCAGACTGGATGGACTGCCCTGGTCTTTAATTGCTGTCAGTTACTGTAATATTCTACGCTTACCAGGCTGCTCACTTTCGGTAATAATTTTCCCATTGAAAATGCTGGTGTTCTCGGTCTCATTTTCCCATGTATGTGTAACTCTGCAGACTTTTTTTTTTGTTCAAATTCCAGGATGCCTGCAACTTTAAGGAGTTCTCTGCACTGCTGCTTTTCTACAAAGGAATTTTTTATGCACAGTTCAACGCATATTAGAAATACTCATTTATTTCTCTGATTACAAAAATATAGAACATCTGTTATGAAATTAGGTTCTTGTCTGCTGGTGATCACAAATCCCCTAAGATGCTGTCAATTAGCATATGTAACCTCGAGGATGGTGAAGACGATGATAAAGAATGTGGATCTGAATTCATTTATAGTTGGCCTTTTCAACAACTTTGGAATACTGACTATTTAGGATATCACGAGAGAGTCAATTAAATTTGCAGAGGTCACACAAGACCGATTCTAGGCTGTAAATGCAAGCACAGTGCATATGCAAGATTTCATTACAGCAAGTCAGCCAGAATACAAAACATTTTAAGATTATGGCACAGAGACAGCAAAACCCAAGAACATGGAACTGGCCACACACTTGATATTCTTGAAGAAAATGGTACAAAGTCACAGCATTTAATGATATGCTAAGAAACAAGCCAGTCAAGGTTCATTTTCCTTCCTAGAACTACAATACGGCAAGGTAGGGACATCAATACATTTGCATCAAAATCTCCATGCACAGTAACCAGTCCTAGTGAGGGGAACTGGGGGTGGGAGAAGGAACGGGGAGAGACTACGACAACATTGATATGCACCTGATGAAGCTTGGCTCTCGGAAAGATGAAATACCAGCTGAGTGTTACTATCAAGATGATATTAACAAGAGGTTGATCTGAAATCAGTTATCAGACCAAGACATGCAGTTAGGTCATGCTTCAAGGTGCAGAGTCAGGGGGTGAGAGATCTGTCTGTGTGGGAGTAGCCGCGGTTTTTCCTTACCGCGGAGCAAGCAGCTGGTTGGAGCCGGTGCCTGTTTGGGTCAGCTGCAGGCACTGAGAGGCCGCCCCTCGAGCGGAGGACCCCCCCCCCACGAGCCCTACAAAGCACAGTCAGCTCATACGCAGCCGCGTGCTCGCGGCCCGCGGGGTCGTGTTCTAAGGGGCGTGTTGCAAGGGGCATGTCTTGCTCCTTATGTGCTCCTTTGGTGCTCTTTTGGTGAAGTAAGAGCACTAGCAGTTTCGTTTTGTCCATGGGGAAGCGGAAGGCAAAGCCATCAGCCAAGATACTGTCAGGAGAGGGAGGTAAGGTGTCCGGTCCTATGGACAAACATGTTACTGCCCTGCCGCTTGCTAGCCAGTCTCTGGATGGGGCCTCCTTGAGCCCTGATATCCGGACACCACCTCCTTTCCCTCAGCCTACTGTTTCGTCAACTCCTTTGAAGTCAGTTTCACCTGTTACTTCTCCGGTGTTAGTTCCAGTAGACCTTGCTGCATCTGATAATGATTCCCTATCACTTAAAAGTGAGGTGACTCTCGCAGATATTTGGTCAATGCTCCAGAAAATTGATACACGCTTGTCTTCTACTGTTAGTTCTTTATGTAATTTCTCTCATGATGTTGTAACTAAGGTTAATGTTATGGATGATCAAATGACTAAGTTTGCAGGATCCCTGACCCTGGTGGATTCTCAACTCCAAATATATCAAGATTCACATCTTGGTTATCTTAAAGATATTTCTTCTGTTTCCTATAGAATGGAGTTGCTTGAAAACCACCAGCATGCTCGGAACCTTCGTTTTCTTAATTTCCCATCTACACATTTATTATCACCTGAGATTTTGTTGAAAAAGTATTTATCTGAAATTTTGCATATGGATAATTCGGTAGATATTGTACAAATGTACTCTTTTTTCCTAAGGTTAGGGCCTCCGAGCAGACTAAGGATGATTTTCCCTTGGCGGTCTCGGTTGGTCCTAATCTTACAGAGTTTCTACAGGATTCACTCGACGTCATCCCAAAGCGTTGTACTTTGGTGGTGACCTTCGGGTCTGAGCTACTTAAATTGAAGATTATTCGTGCTTATTTTAAATGCAAGGATCAGTTGTTTTGTGGATATAAACTTCAGGTTTTTTCAGATGTGGGTAAGGCCACTCAGGCTCATCGGAAGCAGTTCCTTGAGCTTAAAGCTAGAGTGATTGCGTTGGGGGCTTCTTTTTTCTTGAAGTTCCCCTGTCGCTGTTTAGTCACTTTTGAAGGTCATGATTTTGTGTATACTGATGTGGCTTTGCTACGTCAGTTTTTAGTGGATAAGGAGGGCGTTGGTGGGCAGGAGGGTGTATAGGTGGGATGGCTTAATTGTTTTGGCTCCCTGATTTGGAGTTTTTTATAACGCCTTTTTTCTTCTATTATATGTTTGCTTCCTTTATGGGAGTAAAATGGCTCTCTCTCCCTTGATGTGTTGAATATTGGTGTGGTATCATGTTCTTGAGTGTACTATTCTGAATGTTATTTGGTGTTTTTGTATGTTTCTTGCATTTGAGAAAATCTAAATAAATAATTAAAAAAAAAAAAAAAAAAAAGGTGCAGAGTCAGGGGTTACTGAAACACAACGCCAGGGCCGTATCAAGGGCTGTGTGAGTAGGGCAGCTGCACAGGGAGTAAGCACAGAAGGGGATGCTATCACTGGGCTTCCAGGAAGCTCAAAAAGAGTGAATTACTGAACATGGCTGGGTGGAAGGGGGGGGGGGGGGTTGCCAGATTTGTTAGTCGCACAAGGTGCATTTCTAGGTTGAGGCCCCTCCCCTCATTAACCAACTCAGGATACAATCTCCTCCTTTCATCTTTCCAAATACCGATAAATGAGATGTTTCCAAAGAAAGAGGAGAGCAGCCGGGAAGTATAGGCGGGAATCCCTAGCTCTGAGCTGCAGCCTGTCAGAGAAGGGAAGTGTGAGATTTGTCATGAATCTAAAAATGGTATCAGATAATTAACGTGTTAGACAATCAATCAGCATAATTTGGGTACAAAAGCATTGAGAAATACCATAAAGACATCACTAGACCAAATGTCTGCTGGTAATGTCTTCATATTACTTGGGCTATAGAGAAAATATTGCTATGCTAACACAGATAGTAATTAATTACAGTGAAATTGACAATTAACAAATACAACCCATGAACTCAAACAGCAAGGAAAAGAACTGTTCATTTATCATTTTCAGTTAATGAGGTATAAGGATCACATATTAATAATGGATTTCTTGAATGCCAAATGTTAATACTTCACATTATTTGTGTGACCAAGCACAAAATGAACAGCTGAAATGCTACAGAGGTTATCCTATAGTGATCCTATATCATTCTGCTGAGAGCAGACAATTGAATCATCTTATTGTGATGGTTTTCATTAGAAATGGGCATGCACCGATCAAAGGAAAAGAGACAGTCAGAAACTATAAACAACACAGGCAGCAGAGTGATTTTACAATATGTATTAGAAAGACAAAGCTTGCTTATACAGTTATGAAATGGTGTGTCTTTGGCCCAAGACAAATATCGCAAGAGAAAACTACACAGGTAGGAGCCACTGCCGAGCCAGCAAGATATATCTTTGATTGGAATGTTCCAGAGTTTATCTGCAAGATCGCATTAAGTGACAATGAATTCTGTGAATCAGATGTCCCCCTGTGGGCTGCTGTCCTCCTTGGGGAATAGAGGCTATGCCCAAGGAGTCAAAAGCTCCACCTAGGCTGGGCTGGATTTGATGCCTGGGGCTTGGTAGCTTTCTGCTTTCCTCTGATAAAAGGGCTTTTTCCCCAAGCCCTTCTGTCGCGGAAGGGTAGCAGTCTTCTTGGAGAGCCCGGTCCTTATCGTGAGTTCGGTCTCCAACTCAGCAGCCTTCTCCGTCATGGGTTTGCCAAAGAGGTTCTCCCCTTGGCATGGGATATCAACCAATTTGTCCTGAACCTATTACTTGAGATCGGAAGACTGTAGCTAGGCTTGGCATCGGGCACTGATGCCTGCCGCAGCCACTCTAGTCGCCGACTCGAAGTCGTCATAGGCTGCTCGAGTCACAAACTTGGAGCACTCATGTTCGGCTTTGGACATGTTCTGGCTCTTCAGCCAACGCATGGCCGACTCCACCACCATGGAGTTATGCGGTAGCTATGCCTTCAGGAAGTCAGGGCTTCAGCGGACCTGATACATCGAGTCATGCTGCTCACCATGGGCACCGACACCGGTGTTCTCTACATGCGGAGCATGAGCCATTCCAGGATGGGCACCGTCAATGATTCCTTCAGTGGAGTCTCATTTTGGGCAATTTCTAGCTCCTCCGAACGAGGGTCCTCCTCCGATTCAGTCTTCAACATGTCCCGCACGAAGTCGAGTGGCAACGAATATTGGGGACTCCTCATCCTCGATCTCTCATTCTGAGTAATCAGTGGAAGACTCGAGGAGAGGATGACTCAAGGGCTCCAGGCCTGAGTCCAGTCCAAGCCCCATGGAGGCTCCTCAGCTGGGGCAGTACATGCTAGCTGGGGAAGACCCCAGTCCCGTCGAACAGGACCCGGATCAAGACCTCGGCAGAGGATTGACTCAGGGTCGTATGGCCTCAAGGATGAGCTCGGCCTCTGGGGACATCCTCGTTGTCGAAGACCCGGCAGTCTGGGCATAGGAACCGGCTGTGCTGGGAAGAGGAACCGGCTGTGCTGAACATCAATGCCCCCCCCTTGCTGGTCCATGTAGCCAGACAGGCTGCGCTTCAAGGCCGCCATTCTGGACTCCAGCCCAGATGGCTCCGCAGCTCTCAGTGCAGGCACCGAGGAACTCAGGCCCGGCACCGGTTCCCCCGAAGGGGAGTCCTCAACAACGATGGCCTTTGGTATCTGGGGCCGATCTCCGGGCGATTCCTTCCGGGCAACCTTGGTAGGCCGCTCCCGCTCTGAGCCCTCGGACGAGCGCTGTGGACTGTGGGACCTGGCTTGGGACTTACCCGGCTTGTCTGAACCATCCAGGGACGCTGCCTTTGAGGGTTTCTTCTTCTTCCTGTGTTCCCTTGAAGGATACCCCCTTTCTGAAGACCCAAGGCATTCACCGGGATTCTGGGGTGCCATGGGAGTCTGAAGCTTCAGGCGGGGCCTTGGTCTTCGGACGTGCAGGGGACTCCAGGAAAAACTTGTTATGCTGCTTTTGACAGCTCATGAGGGCTTTCGTGGACATCTTGACAACAGGCCGCGGGGTCGTGATCTAGCCCGAGGCAGCATTGTCAACAGTCGTGTGTATTGGTGAGACAATCTTTCTACACCGATCACACTTCTTAAACCCACTGGTAGCCATGGGTGAAAAAATGTCTCTGGCGAGGTCGAAGACCCGCAATACTGTCAGTTGGAAAAAAGTAACGAAGGCAAAAAAATTAGTATGGACCTGAGACTTGATGCCAAAGCAGCGGACTCAGGTGGCGGGAAGAGTACCAGTGCAACTGGAGGGATAGTATGAAACTCAGATAGCAAAATAATCAACTTTTTCCGGAAGACAGACATCTGATGGGCTCTGCAGAAAAAAAGAGAGACTGAGTAAGATGGCATCCTTGGGCGAGAAGGGGACCACACATGCATGGTGGCATCTCCCAAAGGCTTTCTTTGAAAGCTGGGGAAATGCTTCCACGAGGGCTCTGTCGGTGCCGACTGACTTCCCGCTTGTTCCCGGAGAAAGGGGAGTCAAATAGGAATCCAAGGTTACGGGCTGAAGGGACCAGGAGGATGATGATGTTATCCACAAAAACAGAGAAATGGGGAAAGGGAGGAGGGTTTAGGAGGAAAGATAAGACGCTTTGTTTTGGCCATGTTAAGCTTCTGATGATGGCAGGACATCCACACAGGCATGCCAGACAAACAGGCTGAGATTTGGAATTGGATTACTGGTGAAATTTCTGGTATAAAGAGGTAGATCCGAAAAACATCAGCTTAAAGATGGTATTGAAAGCCAAGAGAAGAGGGCAGAGTACCAAGGGATGAAGTATGGAGAGACAAGAAAAAAGATCTCATGAGAGTGGCCTGAGGTACACCGACTGATGGTGGGATAGCAATACAGAAGGGACTACCAAAGCATATACTAAGGGAGTGTTTTTATAAACTGCTCACACTGTTCATAAATTTATCTCATGAGGTAAACCAATGCACCATGACAAGAATGTGATACTTGTACATGACCTGCATGTAGGCTTGTTCTGGGGTAGAGTTTGGGCAGATGGTGGGTGTAGCTGCAAAGTGTGTGCATAGATTATAAAATACCACTCTGACTCCAACAAATCCCATACACAAATGCAGCATTTTTCAAACCCACACCTGACAAATAATTTTTGTGTCGGACTATATATAATAAGGCTGCTATAAGTCGGCTGCCTCCATTCTCAGTCCATTTTATTCTTGCTCAAAAGTGATCATGCATATAAATGTCCTCTAAAATATCAATGTCGTGTTTCAAACCTGTTAACTACTAAGCTCTGCTTCAGGGTAACATCGATAATACTCATCTCTTTAGTAGATCTTTGCTCGCAATTCTCCTCCACATAGGAATTGACATCATTGCACTCCACTGTAAATCAGAACTTCCATCGTATTATAGGAGCTTCAATCTCCAACAAGAGCTTCTAGGTTTGGATTTGGGTTTGCAAAGGCTGCATGTGTGCATATGATTTGTTGAAGTCACAGAGTGGAATTTGCTATTCCTATACTGATCTGGTGTGAGAATATAGATTATAAAATATACAGTACATGCGTACTTCATTTGTGGACCTTTACCCCTGTTCCTATCAGCTTTAGTAAATATTTAACTCTGCCCTACCCCTAATTATTGTGTGTGTTTAGTTTAGGGTCTCAAATCTTCTTGATGGGTCCAGCACATTTTGCTACAGTTCTGGTGGCCAGCAATAGTGAATGAAGTTGCTGTGCTCTTGCTTTGACAATTATCCTTTGCTTCAAATTTCAAGGAAGGGACAGTTTGTTGCTGACTATACCCATAGCTCACACTTTAGGATATGAAGACCCGAAGGATCAACTGTAGCAGGTGCAGAAAACAAACTCTGGAGTTTTTCTCTTTATGTGACTGTCACTGCTCAGCAAGGCTTAGATACTTCAATTATATTCTTAGATGATATCTAGATAGCAGGGTCTGTGTTTCTTGGTTTGTGTCACTTGGCCCAGTATGTTTCTACAGTTCAGGTCCACTGCTTGAGTGTGAGAGTATGTGTTCTAAGTGCAGTCCCCTGATGCATGCCAAGGAAAGGCACTGGCTTAATCCGTAATTGTTTTTTGTTATGTAGCTGCAAGGTGTTCTTTCCTTTATAGGAGTGTTTAATCATCTAGGCATGCCACAATAATTCAGTAAATTATGTCAGATAAAGATGAAGGCAGCCCATCTAGTTTGCCAGTAAACTGTAAATGGGATTACCTTCCATGCCAATTTTCCATTCATATTCTGTACTCATGGGTAAAACGGTTTCCTCTTTATATATCATTTTCTTCCTTTTGCTTCTTTTCCCCATAGCCGGTCAGTCTATATAGCAGCCTTCTAGCTGAAATGACCCGTTCTGCAGGTGCAGCTTACATGCTGCCGCATTTATTCTTCATCTGAGTGCTTTTTGCATTTTCTGGTGTATCACTTGTCTAATTAGCTACTTTTTAAAAATGTAAGCCGAACCTTTGCCTCTGTGAACAGACGGGAGGAAGAGTCAGTAGGGGTGGGAAAGACAGCTGCTTAGCCTTCCCCAACTCAGCTGACATGGGGCAACATTAAAGAATATAATTTTTTCCTTTTATGGTAAAAACAACTGCTTATTTTTGTCCTCCTGGGAGGGTCCTGTCTTTATTCCTTGTAAATTTTTTAATGAGGTTCTAGCAGTACGGTGAGATTCCTGTATATGATTGGAGGAGCATGAGTACATTTGTATAGCACCGGTACAAGGAGTGTGTTGCCATGAGGTAAGCACTACAGAGAGAGGCGTATGTGGGCTGGTGGGTAAGTTCACAGACATGTAACAAGAAGGTCCAGCAAGCTATTTTTGATAAGACAACTGTCATGATCTTCAATGAAAACTGCGTTATTGTCTGTGAAGGCAGCAAGGAACCGCTCCAAAACAGAGTAATTTAAAAGCTCATTCCCAACGAATTTTCCATATTTTATTCCAATGGAATATGATGGAGGAACACCACAACAGTGGCATTAGCCAGCCCCTATGATTTCCTTTAAAGGAAAGTAAGGTTAAAATGACATTTTCCCTCCCAAAGAAAATAAGAGCTTTGCAGAAAAATAGGGAGGCTCAAACTATTCTCCTGCACAGAGCTCTAAAGTTTGAGATCAGGGAAGAGAAGTGCTCAGGGTCACATAGTTAGTGGACCACATAATAAAAATACGGTATCCAGGTTTACTGCTTGCCATGCTAACCATTAAATTGTACTGTCAACTGAACTGAATTTTCTTCTTGCATCAAGATTGCAGAAGAGGTTTCAAGACTTGCCGCAGAGCCATATTTTATCCTCCTCTTTATTCACAGTTTATTAAATGCAATTCTTACTAATCTTGAGTCTCCTGCATTTCTCGGATACACTGGAGCATTTTACTAAGTATTTTTTCCCCAGAGGGACAAACCCTTTAGTACATCTAGGCCTACTAGCACAATGGTATACTCCGAAGTCTAAATAAAATCCAGTTTAGAGTTTCCAGTCCGAAAGAGTGGCTAGCACACACAAGAGCTTTCTGCATCAGGCACTTCAAATAGAATTCAGCTCCTTGTGCTTAGCAATCCTACAAGCCACCCAGCCTCAGCCTGCAATTCCAGGAACAGCAAATCTTATATATGAAGATCAAGAAAGGAAGGCAATAAAGGAAAATGAATTATAATGGGTAAATAACTTCCTGTGCTATTATCCTTAAAAGATACAGTGCCTTTGAAAAGCCAATAAGGTCTAGATCTGTGACATTAAATATAAGCATGCAGATTTTTCACTTAAGAATTCTTTAATGAAGAATGTTGTATGAAGAATGCACTCACTGGTGGTAATTCTATAAGGGATTTGAGCATATAGAACAACATTCTACTCGCTCAAGTATGCTCTTAAAACTGTCACAGGGATATATGTGCATAAGAAGCAGGAACAAAAATACAGGGTCCACATTTATGCCATTCCTGGGGGTGCAGAAAAGGTGGAGAAGGGCAAGTTTCTGCACATTTTATAAAATATGGGTCTATATGCATATTTCTTACCAGCACATATGTGCACACAATTACACCTGCCTTGGAGCAAGTGTGTTTTTTTTTTGTGCCATCAAATCAGTGCTGACTCCTAGTGACCTAGCTTCCTCTGGTTTTTTTGACAATGTATCACCGGAAGTAGATTGCCAGGCCCTTTCTTCCGAGGCAATGGAGGGTAAACTGACTTGCCCAAGGTCACAAGGAGTGCTAGTGGGAATCAAACCCTTGATCTTCTGGGTACAAGGCAGTTGATCTAACCACAAAGCTACTCCTCCATGGAGAAAGCATAAATGTGTGCTTTTGTTTTCCTTGGATACTTTTCTAAAGGAATACAGGCGCAAATGTTGCCTTTATAAGTAGGAGCAATCTATATGCACCCAAGTAAATTGATGGCCTCCCTAAAATGACTCCTATCTTTTGTAATGTGATGGTAAAGCCTTGTGTTTATATATGCAATTAATATGCATGGTAATGCTGCATATCTAGTGCATGCATAGGAAAATCACATAACTCTACAATGCAAAGTTTGCATCATTAGTACAGTATTTGTAAACTATGCAAAAAACAAACACTTGCATATGAAGTCAAGATTGTGGGGGATATTTACATAAGAGAGAACCTAAATGAAACGGTCAAAACGTACCTAATTTATAAAGCAAAATATAGGCACTTAAGTGCCTTACCTTATTTATATACTGTCTCAGCAGCTCAAACTTGCTTTTCTAAGTGGTTCATAGTTCAGAGGGTAAGAAAAACAATAAATCATAATACAGCTTAAAATTACTAAATAATTGCCCAATTACCCTACTCTGCCCTGGACCTGTGCTACAGGTACAGTTGTAGTGGTTGATATGGAAGGGGGTTGGGCTGTGGGGAACAAAGATTGTAGTCAGTGGCTGGGGATCGCGGCTCCTGAATGGAGCCACAGTGCCATGGCAACAGGACACCATGGCACCACAGCTCCATTCAGAAGCCTGACTGAGTTAGCTGGGCAGGGGTCTGTACATGCAGGCCGATCTGAATTGGGTCCCAGCCTGCATGAACAGGCCCAGACCAGATTCTGATCCCACAGGGCACGTCTAGCCCCAGCAGGATCAGTATCGGGTCTGCCTCTGTGTGTCCCGATTCCGATCGGATGCACAGGGGACTGCACCCACTCATTGGAATGTGCCTCTATTAAAACTATGGTTGTGAGTCTCTTTTGGAACTTGTGCAGAGCATTTGCTATAAGTGGGATGGGGGAAAAAAGCGTAAAGAAAGGGAAAAAATCTAGGTTATGGCTAGATCATCCCTTGCCTGTTGATCCCAGAATGAGTGCGCAGAACAGACAGACAGCTTTGAATTTGCATTTCTGGGAAGAAGTTTAATTAGGGGAATCCTCAAGACAAAGATGTTGTGCAGAGCATTTGCTCTACTGGTCCAGAGACTACTTTTTGGACTGAACTCTGTTGAGCTTGTTGGCTATCTGGTTTTGAACACTGACGATTTAAGTGGCTTGTATCTGCATGCAGTGGGCAATGACAGGTCCCCAGTCCTTGTTGCTTCCCAGCACAGGTGGCGAGAGACCATGCCTCCCTGCTTGTTGATATAAACCATGGCAACTTGGTTGTCTGTTTAAACTAATACTGAGCTAGCTTGAAGATGGTGAATGAATACTCCAAGGAAGTAAAATGTGGGATGCTATTAAAGGCTCTCTTATACTCAATCCATCCTACATTGAAATTTCAACTTTTCTTAATGCTAGTCAAGATGGCTTTCTTCAGCAATAGCTGGTTTTTGGTTCCATGTAGTCCCCTCGTTACCATTCTATTCTACTGCCATGATTATATATTCTATTGACATCTATTGCAGTGAAGAGCTTGTAGATTGTACGTAGACAAGTTATTGGTCTGTAATTTTTGGAAAAACGTCCTTGACTATCCCTTTGGAAGGAAAAGTGTTCTTTCTTTTACTAGCCATTGCAGTGTTAGGTCCAGCTGCTTGTCCCATATTTTCTTGAATTCAAACATTGTCCTCATCTCCACCACCTCTGCTGGGAGGCTGTTCCACGCATCCATCTCCCTTTCTGTACAGAAATATTTCCTTAGATTACTCCTGAGTCTATCCCATTTCACCCTCATCTGATAACCCCTCATTCTAGAGCTTCCTTTCCATTGAAAAGGACTCACCTTTTGTGCATTTATAGCATGGAGGTATTTAAATGCCTCTATCATATCTTTCCTCTTTGGCCTATTTAAGTCTGTCCCCATATGCTTTATGCCAAAGATCACTAAACATTTTAGCAGTCTCCCATGGCATATGTTCAATGCATTTGCATGGGGATTCTTCTTTTGGCTCACCAAATCTACACAGATGATACAATTCTTTGGTGACCTGGAAGTCTACTTCTATACCCAGCACTCCAGCATACAACCATCATCCTTTCAGCCACAAATGAAAGAACATACTAACATATCATTGCCATCTTCTAAGAACCACAAAACAAACTCTCAATGGAAACCCACAGATGGCCATTTAGTTTGGGCACAACATTAAAGGCATTCTGTATAAAAATCGCCTTTAATGTTGTGCCCAATCTAACTAATTAACAAACACCATCCATAGCCTCAGTCATATGGAAGCCATCTGCAGCCTCAAACAATCCTGACATAAAAAGCTGACAAAGAGTGGCCATGGTTGTCATGAACAGATTAGACTACACATGAGAAGTAAAGAGAACTCTCCAACACAACATTTTATAACCCCTTGCCTTCAGATCTTACTAGAGAATACCAGAAAACTACATAATCTCCTGAAGGGCTTTCCTATTTTAGTGGGCAAACAAATTTTACTGGACACACCCCAGGAGCCTCATCCAGGTATTTTCTATTATCTAAGATATATAACTAGGGAATCCTGCATGTTCCATTGTTATCAGCATCAGCACCATCAACATCACTCCATCTTTAGAGCCTATGCCATCAGCACTTCCAGCTACCTTTGTGACACCACCGACTTCCTGAGGAAACTTCATTCTATTGGTTACCTCCCAGAGAACAACATACTAACAACCATGGATGCTGAAGCCCTTTACACTAACATCCCTCACAAATTGCAAGTCATCAGGAATATCATTCCAGATGCTGCTACAGCTGGCCATCAAGCTCTGCCCACTTTGTCCTCACACACAAATCTCAGATTTGAATAAGACCTATAATCTCCAAATCAACGACATTGCCATGGGTACCTACATGGCTGCATAATTTATTTATTTATTTATTTACATTCTCTTATATACCACACTATTCTGCATCAGTGCGGTTTACATTGAACAAACTGAAATTACATTGAACAGGGCATTATAACTTGGAGATAACTATTTTACAGGGAACATGGGCTATGGAGGGTTAAGTGGCTTGCCCAAGACCACAAGGAGCACCTGTGGGACTAGAAACCCCAGTCCTTCCGGCCCAAGGTTGCTGTCCTCTAGTAGGATTTGAACCCCCGACCTTCCGGCCTGAAGTACCTTGCCCCAACCACTAGGCCACTCCTCCACTCATAGCAATACAATATGCCAACATTTTCACGGCTGACTTAGAACGAAGGCCGGAAGCCTTTATCCTATCTGAAATTCAATGATGACATCTTCATCTGGACCCATAGACCTGAAGCTTTTAAAAACGTCCATAAAGAATTTAAGAAACTCCACATTGCCATCAATCTGCACCTAAAACAATCTACACAGCAAGTTCACTTTCTGGATCCACTACGTAATTACACAAGGGACATATAAGAATCACTTTATACTGGAAACTTACTGCCTGCCATATATATCTGCATGCTTCCAGCTTCCACCCATCACCTACCATTAAGTCCATTGTATACAGCCAAGCCCTAAAGTACAATCATATTTGTTCTGCCCCTCTTGAGAGGGACTTCCACTTTAAGAACCTACGAAAGACATTTTTGAAACTGCAATATCCATCCAATGAAGTTAAAAAAACAGATCAACAGAGTCAAACAAATATCCAGGAAAAATCTGCTACAGGACCATCCCATAACATAATACCTCTGGTTGTGAAAGCTCCCATCTGAAGCCACTAAAATGTATCAAGGATTTATAATCCACACTGGAAGATGATGCAGTCCGCTCTTAGACCTTGGGTGTCAGCCTTCTCCTGGTTTACCAATAGTTTGCCAGGTCTTGGGTGGAGTGATGTTAATTTTGTTTGAGCCAAATGTTGTTCACTCCATCTAGTCAAGTCTCTTCTAGTTTGGGATTCTTTTTACCCTGTTTTCTAGCTCTTTTGTTTTTACTTCAGGCCATTCTATGGGGTTGATGTTTGTCTTTTCTACATTCTCCAATATTCAGGGTAATCCATTCTGATTCTCAATTAGCTCTAAAGGGTCTTTGTACAGTTTTTTACAGAAGGTTTCTGTTTCAGCTTGGTGGTGTATACTCATACTAATGCTCATTCACATTGAGGACACTTTGCTGTATTTCCTGATACTGCTTTACCTATTTGTTATTGGTTCCTGGTACCCGTGAGAGAGGCTCTGTTGGACGACATGTGCAGCCAGGGCTTTTTAAAACCAGCCCCGCTGCAAGACATGGCCGCGGGAGCATGCCTGAAGGGATATGTCCAAAGCAGCAGACTGTACCCCTTTGGAGCCCCTTCAGAGCACATGAGGAGTGAGAGAGGAGTATCTGTATTGCTATGGGCAACTGAAGAAGCAACTACCTAAGCTGTCATCAGTAAAAGCTGTTAAAGTTATTGGTCCGATGGATGCACATGCTAAGGTTGCTTCTACGACTCATGATCCTCCTTTGATTCCATTGACTGAGTCCTCTGGATCTGAAAGTACTTTGTCTCCTGCTTCTCCTCTTCAGGGTCAGGGCGATCAAACCCCACCTGATCAAGGAAGAGACATTAAGGAGGTTCCCTCCTCTGTGTTTGTGGAGCAGCGGCCCCTCCTGCACCCTTCTCCAATGTTTTCTGTAGAAACATCCTTGGATACATTTGTTATGCAACACACTGGTCCTTTACCTAGTCTGAAAGAGTTTGTTGTTTTTTCTGATTGGCCTGCTCCTGTGTCTCATATTTCATTAAAGGATATATAGGAAGTCATTATGCATGCAGAATAATCTCTCCAGTCATCTTTGGGGAAAATATCTGATTTTTCACAAGAGACTGTAGTGAAGCTTGCTGAAGACGATCCTAAGTTTCTGATGTTCAACAGTTTTCTCAGAAGACGGAGTCTCAATTCAGTATTCTTCAGGCCTTGCTACAAACTCTTTCTTCTGATGCAATGGTAACATCTTGTCAATTGGAATCTATGGATAATGTTTTGAGATCTAAGAATTTATGTTTCCTAAATTTTCCCAGCACACACTTCCTCTCAGCACAAATTCTCCTTGTAAAATATTTGAAAGAGGCTCTTCAATATCTGGAAATGGATAATGCAGTTTTCAAGGATGTATTATATATCTAAAGGGACGCAGAAACCGGTGCGTAGAAGTATGGGATCAGTTGATCAGCTAGATGCTATCTTACCAACAGATAGTGTAGATCTCTCTGCTTTCCTCGAATCTTCTTTAGATGATATTCCTTCTAGAGCCACTTTGTTAGTATCCTTCGTGTCTGAAGTAGATGAAGATCATATCTTACATTTGCATTTTTCTAAACGTCATGATAAATTTTGTGGTCAGGAATTACAAGTCTTCCCAGATGTTACTAGATTGACCCAGCAATGTAGGAAGGCTTTCCTGAAAATGCACCCATAGGTTTTGGCTCTGGGTGCATCTTTCTTGCTGAGGTTTCCTTGTAAGTGTTGCATTACATACCAGGGTAATAGGCATGGGTTTTTTTTTAGGTTCAACAGCTGGAAAAATTCTTGATGGGGAAGGGTAGTTGTGATTGATCTTATATTTAAGTGTTTGTCGTATCCTTGATCATGTAATTAATGTTTCAATTTGATTACCAAGAACTCTTATTTTTTTTTGCTGTGGCGTCTTCCATATTGTGGGATATACATTTTTGGATGTTTACTGTGCTTTGTGTAATTCGCTAATAAAAAAGAAAAATTTAAAAAATAAAAAAATACTAATTAAAAAAGGTTTATTTTGATATCTGTCTTTTCTATTCTCTTCATACCTTTGCCGTTTTTGTGCTTCTGTTGCTACTTTCAGTTTATTGTTGGAGCATATGAATTTAAAGTATTCTTCTTTTAATGCAGCATTTTCCAGTTTCATATTTTCCTCTTCCTCAATAACTTTGATGATCTCAATTCTCTTAGATACCTTTCTATTAGGGATAACTCTGCACGCAATAATTTCATTTTTCCTTAGATGTGCTTTTTCCAAGAATGAGTTATTGTTCTCTTGTTCTTCTGGCCCTGTATTTTTGTTGGTAGTATTCTTTCAGTAATTATTTTGGTTACAGAATATTGTATTTTATTTATTTATGTGATGTCGATAAATGGTCCCTTTATGCAGGCTATGGCCCTGTTCATTTTATTTATCATACTCTTAACTTTAGGTGTTAAATTTATCTTGGGCAGTATTTCCCTCGCCTGGAACCCAGCATACTCATCTCTTTCCATACAAACCAGAAGCTTGTGTAAGGGGCAATGTCTCCAAATGGTTTAATTTTGCGCATACCATCACAGACATGAACCTCACCCCTAAGCCACTGTATGTGCAATATCATCACAATCTCTCAAATTTACCACTAATGCTCGCAGTAATATTTGCATCATGCCAAAGAGAACTTATTTCTGGAGTTTATAAGATATAACATGTATAGGCAACTTATGGTATGAGTGGAAATCCTTTTTAATTGTCCCATGACTCCCAATACAAGGGAAATATTTCTGTATCTGCCACATTTTCTTGGTCTCTGACTGCATTTCTTGGTATTTCAGGATCTGTATCCTCTCCAAAGGATTCACCGAATAATCGCTTGGGACGGACACCTTATCAATGCCGTTCTGGTGTTTTTCTTCTTTATCACAATGTCAGGCTTTCTTGCATCCAGCTTCTTACTGTATCTTTTGGAATGGGAATATCCCAAGTTATCATAATGTCTTCATTACTTAGAGTCATGATTCCAATGCTTTTCTGGTACAGCAATGTTATAGTGTTTACAAGGTTTCCAATGGACGAGGCGTGTCACCTTGTTGTGCCTTTCTGTCCTTCAGAACTTCACAACCACCTACGAAATAAACTGTTTATAGCTCTTTCGTACAGAAACTACATATGTCTGTTTTATCTGTTTTCTCTATGCTCTCTGTGAACCATCTCATCCGTAATCCACTATCCTGGGCTACAACTATCAATCTCTCATCTTTAGGTTTCAGTTTGCTTCTCCTTAACCATTCATGTATCTGGTTTTGAACGACAAATGGTTCCTGAGGGAAACACTTTGTATTTCCCACTGTGTTTATGTCTTTGCTAATTGTTTTTTCTTGTGTTTTTCTCGGGGTAGTTTCTCCTAATGGGTTAGTTTTGCACATACCATGGCAGTCGTGAACCTCACTTCTAAGCCAGGGTATGTGGAATATGATTTTAATCTCTCGAATTTACTGCTAATGCTTGGCGTAATACTTGCATCGTGCCAAAGAGAGCCTCCTGCTGGAGTTCATAAGATGTAACATGTTTGGGTAGTTTGTCAAGATGTGCTTGGAAATTCCTTTTTAATTAGGCTTGTGGCTCCCAGTACAATGGGAAATATTTCTGTATCTTTCTGCCACATTTTCTTGGTCTCTGATTGCATTTCTTGATACTTCAAGATCTTCTCCCTCTCCACGTGATTCACAGAATAATCACTCGGTACCGACACTTCTATTATCAATGCCGTTCTGGTATTCTTCTCCTTTACCACTATATCAGGGTTTCTGGCATCCAGTTTCTTATCCATCAGAATGGGAATATCCCTGGTGATCATAACCTCTTCATTCTCTGTTATTCTCTTAGGGTCATGATCCCAGTGCTTTTCAGGGACAGTGATGTTGTAGTGTTTCCAGAGGTTCCAGTGGAGGAAGCATGCTACTTTGTTGTGACTTTCCATATAGAAATTTTCCTCCATCGGAACTTCACAGCCTACTATTAGGTGAGTCACTGTTTCCAGCTCTTTCTTACAGAATCTGTTGTGCCAGTTTTTTCAATACACGCCGTAAACCATCTCGTCCGCAATCCGCTGTCCTGGGCTGCGACTATCAATCTTTCATCCTTTGGTTTCAGTCTACTTTTTGTCAACCTTTCATGTATCCGTTCTTGATCGACAAAAGGTTCTTGGAGTAACAGTCTGTATTTTCCACTGTATTTGTGCATTTGCCACTTGTTTTTCTTCGCCTGATCTAATTCTTAGAAGAGTTTTTTTCTCTTGTTTTGCAAATTCTGTTACTTTCTTTTTCATGCACACCTGTGGATTCTCGCTCATTCCTTCTTTTTTTCTTGCGTCTATGTGGAGCATTTAGGCATGCATTTGTGGAGATGTGTGAGCAGGATGCCTGGGGAGTTGTGGTGTGTGGAGCAGGCAAACATTTGTGTGCATCTTGCATACAGTAGCACCCAATGCACAAAACTGCACACATGTATTTCTGCATTTTTTGCACACAATTTTGTTATGGGCACATACTTTTTAAAGGTGCTGTAATTTGCATGTTATCAGTTTACTGTATCGGGAGAAATGTGACTTTGTTTTTTTAGCATACCTTAGAAATCATGCACCAATTTTGATTGCACATTCCTAACCCACAGCTTATTACATCGGTGTCTTAGAATGCTTGGTCCAAGTTTATAATGCAGACTCTGCACCATTTTATAACCCTTCATGGGCCTGCTTTATTTTATTGTTCATATTAAGCTGCCTGTTGATGAAGAAGTATAACATGAAAGGTACATTGGATAAATTATTCACATATAGGGCAATGATCCATTAGAATGAATTGCCCAGTGCTTTAAAGTAGGAAAGAAACTATGAAACCCTTTTATTAAAGGCATAGTATGTAAAGAGCAACACCACTACGTTCACTCTCAGAGGCATGCAATGCATGTTCCTGACAGTTAATGCAGTGCACCCTGCCCTAATGAGGGCTACATTTAGCGCAGGTGCACTTACCCCCATCTATGGAGGTGGTGGAAACTGCATTTATGCTAATTGTTCACCTTGCAGATGCTCACCCCTTCCACTCTCCACCCTTAAGCTGCCATGGACAGCTTGCAGTGAAATCCAGCAGTGCTAACTCTCATAGCCCTGCACTAACTCAACGCGTGTCCCATCGTGCCTTTAGCACAACAGAATCTGCACTGACAGCTACCACCCTTTAGTAAAAGGGCCCCAATGTCTTCTAGAAAAGTACTAAAAGCGTTTTTTATTTTGTAAATGTCTATCTTCGGTCCAGATTAATTAACTTTATAATTATTAACATGTCTGATACTGTAACTTTATTTTGGTTTTAGTTGATTAATTCTAGTTTGATGTACTATTTCACATTTTGATTGTTTTAACACTAGAAACCCCAAAGTGCGTTAACTGACGCAAATGCATCTTCGAAGTTGTATACCAGCGCCACTGCTAGAACCATGCCAGTCACGTTCCATAACTTTGTTAGCAAGGTCAAGATGTTCAAATATGTGCATAGAAAATTAATGACAGATGCACCACCTAGCGGGAAAATGAATTTATACCTAGAAGCCCCAAAGTACGTCAATTGACGTACTCAATTGTCTTTTATGCGTCAACTGATGTACTTTGGAGCTTCTAGGTATAAGTCCATGTTCCCACTAGGTGGCGCATCTCAATCACCGTTTACAGTTTTATTCCATCAAAACAGAAATCGAGATTCAAAATATAACCATATAGTGAAGCTAATAAACTTATTTTTTGTCGGAGCAGCTACCACAGTGAGGGAAAAGGGAATATCCCAAACCACTGTAGCCAGTCCTTTTTAATCAAATTTATAATAAAATAGCTTTGTGAAAGTGCATAAAGAGTCCACTTAGCTGAAGTTGTCGGCGGTGACCATCACACGCCAAAATTTTGTTTATCACAGAAACAGGCTGTGAAGACTAGCGAAGCCGCTTCAGGAACGAACCTGTTTCTGTGATAAACAAATTTTTGGCGTGTGATGGTCACTGCCGACAACTTCAGCTAAGTGGACTCTTTATGCACTTTCACAAAGCGATTTTATTATAAATTTGATTAAAAAGGACTGGCTACAGTGGTCTGGGATATTCCCTTTTCCCTCACTGTGGTAGCTGCTCCGACAAAAAATAAGTTTATTAGCTTCACTATATGGTTACATTTTGAATCTCGATTTCTGGTTTGATGGTTTATTTATCGGGATTGGGTATAATATAGTTTTGGTACAGTTTTATTCCGACATTACAAACAATGAACACATGATGATGTCATGTAATGATGTCACATACTGCACGTATTTAACAAATAAGTAACTTCACATTAATTCACATCTGCATTTCATGCTAAACGCAGTCGTGATAATGCGTCAATTGACGCACTTTGGGGTTTCTAGGTAAAATGCCTTTTGGGGCTTCTAGTGTTAATGGATACTGTAATTCTTATTCATGCTTTATGATTTTGCAGTCCACCTTGAACTTTTTGTAAAGGTAGATTAATACCAAAATTAAATTAAATTAAATTGATTTGCCTTGATTTCATTATCCTCTCTTTTACAATTTTGTTTTACTGTATGCTGTTCTGCTATTTATCATGTTTTAATTCATTTCTGACAGTAAGTCTCCTGGGGCACGACTTTGGTTGGGTGATCCAGAAATATAAATAAATGTATTATTGTGTTTTGATACTGTATGCTGTGAATCACTTTGACTTCTCTTTTGGAGTGTGGTATATAAACATGAAGTGGTGAATTTTCAAGCAGGACAACTGCACTTAAAAGACATCTGGCTAAATTATCCAGATAATATTAAGCTAATTTTCAGATAGCCTATCCTTTTAAGATGAACTTGCTGAATATGCACACCTAAAGTTAAATAGAGAAGATGTTGGTTTGAAGTTAGGACTTATTTATATGGTCCATCTAAATGGATAAAGTTATCCATGTAGAGGCTGATTCTGATCCCAGCACATGCAGCCGCATTGCCCGGCCAAAAGCTGGACATGCTGGAGATGTCCTTGATTCTGCCGCTGGTGTGCCGGTGCAGTGGCATCCCGTCGCCATGGCACTGGCACATCCAATCACAGCATCCAAATGGCCAAATGCATAGCAGCCCCGTCATCCCACCATCTGACCCTCGGCTAGGAAAGGGCGGTGGGGGCTCTCCTGCGGCGTCGTGGTGGGGCTGCAGGCTGTGATCACCACAGTGCCCGGCATGTATTCCATCATCGGGGTGGAATAAGCCAGGTGTGTAACTAGGAGCCGGGAAACGTACAAATGCATGACTGGAATTGCCTCTGTAAGTCCTGGCAGCTGGCCCCTCCCCTGCACTGCCCCAGCATTGCCCCCTCCCAGTCCCATCCCAATACAAATGATCTGAACGTGCAGAGAGCAAAATCGCATTCTGGGACCGAGTGCAATCTGAATGACTACCATAGCAACATAAGCGGCCCTTTTACTAAAGCCCACTATGGGGTCAATGCACGTTTTAGTGGGTGGTAATAGACTACAGTGGCAGTTAATGCATGGGCATGACAGCTACTGGCCACTAAAATGTGCATTAATTGCCCACTGCATGAAGGGGCAGAAAATGGGCATAGTCTGGGCAGAGTGTGGACATGGAGAGCACATTACAGTTCGTGTGCAGGTACCTATCACACACCGTCAATGTGGCAATAAGTGTGCGTGCACATCATACTTCCCATGTTAACTGTGCCACACATTAGGATACTTGTCAATGCAGTAACTGCCAGGAACATGCTGGTGAGACCTCCCGACCCTTACCATGGAGGCTTTGCACTTAAGGCACATTCGTTTTCACAAAACACGTGCGTTAAGCACAACACTGTGGGTCTTTCTGCAAAAGAGCCCCATAATATCGCTGCTATCTGCATACCTCTTCATGTTCTCCCCGACCCTTCTATTCTTAGGGTCGTAGTTACTAAGGTGGGCTACTGCTAACTCATGCTATTTTACTGCTAATGCGTGTTATTTTACTGCAGGTTCCGTAGTTACTAACGTGCCATAATGATAAAGTACAGTAACACATATTAGCACAAACATATCTTAGTAACTATGGCCCTTATTTGGATACATTTTGGCCATATATTGACCTATGTGGACAAAGTTTCCAAGTTCACTGGTAGGAATGTCTTTTTTTTTTTTAAAGTATCTCTGTCTCTCTCTTTGTATCTCTCTCTCTCTATATATCTGAGTGGAGGAGTAGCCTAGTGGTTAGAGCAAAGGCCTAATACCCAGGAGATCAAGGGCTTGATTCCCACTGGCACTCCTTGTGACCTTGGGCAAGTCACTTTACCCTCAATTGCCTTAGAACAAAAGGTCTGGCAGTCTACTTCCTGTGATACATTGCCAAGAAAACCAAGAGGCAGCTGGATCACCAGGAGTCAGCAGTGACTTGACAGAACAAAAAAATATATATCTATATCTCTCTCTATTTATCTATACAGAAAGAGAGAGTTAGCACCCGATGCTGATTGCATAAGTGCCTCCGAGTATCATTCAGAAAATGAATTGTATTATTTTGTATCTAGAAGAGAACACATCAATAACCCGCACAAAGGTATTATCACCTCTTTTCCTACTAGTAATGTCGTCCCTTCCTACCCATGCTATAAATTTTCTGGCTTTTGCTGTGGCCTTGTTGCACTGTTTTATGACCTTTGGATCATAAAGTATGATTAGCCCAAGCACTCTCTCCTGACCAGTAGTCACCCCCACCCCACCCTCCCATCGTATAGTATTCTTGGGTTTCTGGTAACTATTCATATTTACAGAATGAAAGTAATAAAGTACTGCATATTACAAAATAAAAAGGCTCTCAATATTCCTGTAGAGATACATTTTCTTTGAGTTAATATATATATGCGAAACATCAGTTCAATAAACTGAAAATTTTTGCTGAATTACTAAGTCAGCAATAAAAGTCTCTTTCAGACTTGTGTGCAACCAGTTCTGCAATCTTGCTTTGTATGCACCTCACGCTGGCACTAGAGAAGAATGCCTGACGCCTTATCTTTTGTCTCTTGCGTTCCCATAGAGACTGTTCCGATTTCCTTTAAAAATTCTCCTGGCTCTAGCTGTTGAGATTACTCATGTTTTATTGATATCATAACTTCAAAGTAACACCAATAAAATAAGTGAGCTGATTATTTATGCTTTGAAAAATAATGTTTCACTTTTCATATGAGAACTTTCAATTTTTGTCATGTTAAAATGCTGTAGCCTCATCTTCTCTCAAATGCAGTAATGCGAGGCCCATCAATCAATATTTAAAAATGTAGACTTTCTATCTTGTTTTTAGTTCTATTAAGCTTCAAATTATGCTTTTGGTTTATTAGGGTGGTTGTTCCTTCACTGGCAGTGGCTACAGTGAAGTTTTACCACCATGCAAGACTGCAAATATATATTTCTTTTTCACAAGTTCTTTAAATGATATACATGAATCAGAAAAGATATAGAGTAGAGTGATTGAAATGGCAAAAGAGATGGAATCTCTCTCCTATGAGAAAAGGCTAAAGAGGTTAGCAATGTAGTAAATGATGACAGATAATGACCAATATGGTCAGGGCCGGCCCATCCACTAGGCGAGCTGGTCAGCCGGCCCAGATGGGCGGAGGCGGTGGCAGCAGCACATATAGGCAGCCACGCCACCCCCCAGCACTGATTCTGTTTGGGGGGGGAAGTGACAGTATTTCCAAAAGGGTGGCAAAAAGCCACCACTTTTGGAAATACTGCCGCTACCACCTCCCCCTCCCGAGGCGGAATCGGCAGCAGCTGAGGGAGAGTGGCAGCGGCAGCTGAGGGAGGGTGGCAGCATCAGTTGGGGGGGGGGGTGTTATCAGCTGGGGTGGGTGGCAAGGCCAGGGTCTCTGCTTAGAGTGGCAGAAACCCTTGGGCCGGCCCTGAGAATGGTCCATCTAGTCTGCCCAGCACAGTGACTACAGTGGTGCCGACTGCTTTGTGCAGATCATCCCCTCGATACCTTTATTTAGGGTTATACCCGTTGCTTTGTGCAAGTTACCCCCCCTCTATTTATTGAAGTATAAAAGTTATTTAAGTTTATTTTGATTCCATCCTCTTGCTACATAGGGATCCTCTCTGACTGTTCCATGCATTTTTGAATTCTGTCACTGTTTTTGCCCCTGCCACCTCCAAAGGGAAGGCATTCCATGTAGCCACCACCCTTTCCATGAAAAAGTATTTCCTGACATTGCTATTAAGTTTACCTCCTTCATTTCATGTCCTCTAGTTTCTCAGCTCCCCCATCTTTGAAAAAAGGTTTGTTCATCTGTCTGTTTTTATGGCTCATCAGCTTAGAGAAGAGATAATCGAGGGAGATTAGATAGATGTCTATAAAATCCTGAGTGGAGTGGAATGGGTAAATGTGAATTCGTTTTTACTCTTTCAAACTGTACAAAGACTAGGGGCATACCATGAAGTTACGAAGCAATACATTTAAAACAAGTCAGATAAAATACTTTTTCACTCAGTGGATAATTAAGATCTGGAATTTATTGGCAGAGGATGTGGTAAAAGCAGTCAGCATAGCTGGATTTAAAAGTAGTTTGGACAAGTTCCTGGAGGAAAAGTCCATAAACCACTATTAAGGAAGGCTTAGGGAAAACCACAGCTTATCTCTTGGGGTAAGCAGCACAGAATTTAGCTATGTTTTGGGAACCTGTGAGGTACTTGTGACCTGGATTGGATACTGCAGGAAATGGGTTACTCGGCTTGATGGATCTTTGGTCTGATCCAGTATAGCTGTGCTTATATTTAGTCTCCTACAGCAAGCTCTGCCCAGACTATATAACACTGCTCCCTCACTTTCCCATGAGGCTTTTATCAGACTCTGATCCTTATCAGGCCCCTATCCTGGACTGTCTTCCCAGCTGCAATGCTTCTCTTTCACCTACTACTACTGATCATTTGTATAGCGCTACAAGGTGTACGAAGCACTCTAAAGGAACATGTAAGAGACAGTCCCTGCTCTTCAGAGCTTACAATCTAGTCAAGACAGACACCACAACAGCAGGGAACTAGGATATGCCTAACTACATGCTTTGGGTACCCTTTTGTTGGTGCCTGTAAGGGGATGTCCAGTTCCATGGTGTTCCCTCCTCCCAAATCCCTGTCCTGTTCAGGATGATGGCCAGGATTTTTTTTTGCATTTTACATTTTGTGGCCTTTTACCTTCCCTTTATGTCTCTCTCCTTCCTGCGCATGTTGGTTCTTCTCTCTATCCCTGGCTCTTTCATCTTCTCTACCTTGTCTCCTGAGGTGTCCTTGCTCCTTTCTCATCTCTCTCACCCTCAGGATCATGCGCATAAGTCTGCTAGGTTCTGCACTCAGGGTTAGCTTAGTTGCAGTGCACAATTTTGTGCACTACTAATACCAGAAAGCGTGGTTACTCACCTCTAACAGGTGATCTTCGGGAACAGCAGGAATAAGTCTTCACATATAGGTACCGTCGACACAGACGGAGCCTGCGCGGGAACGCTCCCCAGCGTCCAAAAGGAAAGCTTTTGGGAGCATCCCACCACGCATGTGTGCTGCCTTCCCGCCCAACTACCTCTCTCACTTCAGTTGAGCTGAAAGCTGAGACCAAAGGAGAGAAGTAGAAGAAAAATAGAAAGACAACTCCTAGGGGAGGTGGGTGGGTTTTGAAGACTTATTCCTGCTGTTTCCAGAGATCACCTGTTACAGGTGAGTAACCATGCTATCTCCAGGAAAAAGCAGGAATGTAATCTTCACATATGGAGACTCCCCAGCTAAAAATGCTTAGGGATGACCCCAGCATGTTGCGGATCTAAGTAAGATGGGCCATGCTTCCTCCCAGGGACTTCAGGCATCCAAGAGTGTATGGTGGGAAGGAGTTGATTTAGGAATGGAAGAGATGATGTAGAACAGCCTGACCGAACAAGGCATCCCGACGGGAGTCCTTGTCTAAACAATAGTGGGCAGTGAAAGTATGTACAGAAGCTCAAGTTGCTGCTTTGCAGATCTCATCAATAGCAACTGAACAAAGATTAGCTGTTGAGGTTGCCATGGCTTTAACATTATGAGCCGTGACATGGCCTTCAAGAGGGATTCCTTTACTCTGATAGGTAAAGGAAATACAGTCTGCAATCCACTTAGAGAGAGTTCTGTTAGTGACTGGAAGTCCTAAATGACTAGAGTCAAAAGCCAGAAAAAGCTGAGAAGACTTTCTAAATGGCTGAGCTCTGTGAAGATAAAAAGCCAGAGCCCGTTTACAATCTAAGGTATGAAGATTTCTTTCCGCGCTGGAGGCATGAGGCCTAGGAAAGAAGACTGGGAGATAAACCAATTGGTTTAAATGAAAAGGTGATACCACCTTTGGCATAAAATGAGGATGAGTCCTCAAGACTACTTTGTCATGATGAAACCTCGTATAAGGCGGGTCAGCCACTAAAGCTTGCAGTTCACTAATGTGTCTTGCAGAAGTGATAGCAATTAGGAAAATGACTTTCCATGAAAAAACTTTAGCTCCGAAGTAGCTAAATGTTCAAAGGGTGGCTTCATGAGTTGACCCAGAACAAGATTAAGATCCCATGCCACCGGAGGAGGTTTGATGGGAGGTTTTGTTAAAAGGAGACCCCTCATAAATCTTGAAACAAGAGGATGAGAGGAAATTGGTTGTCCATCAAAGTGTTAATGAGATGCAGCAATAGCACTAAGATGGACTCTAACAGAATTGGTCTTGAGACCAGAAGCTAATAAATGAAGGAGATAGTCCAGAAGGGACTCTACTGGTACCAAGAGTGGATTAAGTCCCCTCTAGGAACACCAGACTGAGAACCTCTTCCATTTAAAAGCGTAAGAACGCCTTGTGGAAGGTTTTCTGGAAGCTAGAAGAATATCCTTCACTTGTTGTGAAAGGCCTAGATCTTGAAATTCTATGCCTTGAGCAGCCAGGCCTCGAGATGAAGGGACTGGGGATTGGGATGCAGTAGGGATCCATTGTTCTGGGAAAGAAGATCCAGAGCACTCCCCAACTACAGAGGAGTGGCTCGAGAGAGACCTAAGAGAAGAGGGTACCATGTTTGCCTTGGCCAACAGGGAGCTATGAGTATCATGCGACCTCTGTCTCTCTGGAGTTTCAATAAGGTTTTGGGAATTAGGGGACTTGGTGGGAAGGCATAGAGAAAATCCTGGTCCCAATGGAGCAGGAATGCATCCCTCGCCTGACAATTTTGAGCTGGAAGTCTGGAACAGTACCAGGGAAGTTTGGCATTCTGTGGACTTGCAAAGGGGTCTATGTCTGGTGTTCCCCAGACTTGAAATACTCGAGCAAGTTGATATGAGTGGAGAGACCACTCCTGTGGCAACAGGACTCGGCTGAGCCTGTCCGCCCAAATGCCTGGAAGGTATACTGCCAATAAATGGATGTGATGCTCTCTGGCAAAGGCCCACAGTTGCAAAGCTTCGTTGCATAATTGCAGAGAGCCTGTTCCGCCTTGTTTGTTTAGGTAAAACATGGCTACTTGATTGTCGGTTTGCACCAGAACTGTTTTGTTTATGAGATGGAAGCAAACGACTCGAATAGCATTGGAAATGGCCCTTAGTTCTAGGAGGTTTATTTGAAGAGAAGCCTCCTGTGGGGTCCAGAGACCCTGGGTAGAGAGATCGCCCAAGTGGGCTCCCCAACCCAATTTGGATGCATCCATCGTCAGGACAGACTGAGGTAGGGGTTGCTGAAAAGGAGAGCCTACTGTAAGGTTTTCCAGAGACTGCCACCAATGCAGAGACGCAATCAGGTGTGTGGTAACTCTGATCTTGTCCGACAGGCATCCTGAGGCCTGGGACCATTGGGAAGCTAATGTCCACTGGGCCGCTCGCATGTGAAGGCGTGCATAAGGAATCACATGGACTGTAGATGCCATCTGTCCTAGAAGTCGAAGCATCTGTCGGGCAGTGAGGAAGGTTTGTAGCACTGCTAGAGATGCGCAGACAGCGAGGCTGAGGCAGGAAAGCCTTTGACTGCTGTGTGTCCAAGCGAGCCCCTATAAACTCGAGGGATTTAGATGGGGTGAGCTGGGACTTTGGAAGGTTTATGATCCATCCCAAGTACTGCAGTATGTGCACTGCTCGGGAAAGAGCATGACTTGCCTCTAGAGCTGACGGTGCTCGAATGAGCCAATCGTCTAATTAAGGGAAGACAAAAATTCCTAGAGTCCTCATAAATGCTGCTACTACTGCCATGCATTTTGTGAAGACCCTTGGAGCACAGGCCAATCCGAAAGGAAGGACCCTGTATTGAAAATGTCTTCCCTTGACTAGGAATCAAAGGAATTTTCTGTGATCTGCATGAATAAGGATATGCATGTAAGCATCCCTTAAATCTAGAGAACATAGCCAATCTTGCTCATGAAGGTATGGAAGAAGTGTGCCGAGGGAGATCATCTTGAACCTTTCTCGGACTAAATATTTGTTCAGTTCTCTGAGGTCCAGGATTGGTCTTAGTCCCCCTGACTTCTTTGGAATGAGAAAGTAGGGGGAATAGAATCCTGTGCCCTGCTGGGACATTGGAACCTCTTCTATAGCCCCTTGAGCCAGAAGAGTGGTAACCTCTTGCCACAACAGGTCTGAGACCGGTGGTTGAGATTTGAACTGTTTTATTAGCGTGGATGGGGGCAAGCTGAGGAAATGAAGCTTGTATCCCAGACTCATGATAAATAGAGTCCAATCTTCTGATGTGATTTGTTGCCATCTTTTGGCTACATGGCAGATACGGCCTGGAATATTTAAAGGTTCTGGGCTTAGAATAGGAAGAATGGCTAAGTTCTCTAGAAAACAGTCAAAGACCCTGAGGAGGCTGGGTCTGCTGAGCCTTCTGAGCTTCTGTCTTTGTCTAGTTTGTTGTTGCCCCTTCTGGGGAACATGTGTTTGCTGGGTGGAAGATGGATAGAATTTTTTATTTTTAGAGAAAAAAGGTTTTTTGAAAAACTTTTTCTTGGCTGGGTTAGCTGTAGATTTTGACAATCTGTCTAAAGTTGTATTATCAGTGTCAATTTCATTAGCTTTGAGCTGCCAATCCTTGCCAAAGAGATTTTCTTCTGTGCAGGGAATGTTTCCCAGCTTATCTTGTACCCATTCCTCCAAGTCTGAATCTTGGAGCCAGGCAATACGACGTGCTCCTATGGATATAGCAGAAGTTCTGCTAATACATTCAAAACAGTCAAAGGTAGCACGATTCATAAACTTAGAGACATTTTGAGCATGTTTGACCAAAGTCAAATAATCTGTCCATTGAAGAAAAGGGTTCAAAAGTTCCAAGTCTTTTGTAACCTGTTCAAGAAACATTCCCATGTATAATATATAGGAACTGATTCTTGCTGATAGCATGGAGGACTGAAGGACTGAAAGCATTGATGACCAAAGGCATCCAGTGTTCTAGACTCACGACCTGGTAGATTGGAAGAGTGTCTTTTAGCACTCTTAATCCGCCTCATGGCAGACTCTACCACCATAGAATGATGTGGTAACTGAGTCTTCGGAAACCCTGGACAGGGTGGTACTCGATACATAGTGTCAAGACGTCTAGAATGTGGAGATACTGTTAAAGGAGCTTCCCACATTCTTAACATTAGATCATGTAAGATCTGGTGTATAGGAAGCATAGCTGCCTCCTTTGGAGACAAAGGATATTGAAGAATTCTCAATTCTTCTGCCCTAGGCTCCTTTTCTGGTACTACTGTAATGGGAAGACCCTTTGCCATATCATGTACAAATCATGAAAAGACATATCCTCAGGAGGGGACATTCTGCGTTGAGGAGAAGGAGTTGAATCTTGTAAAAGTTCAGCTCTGGTACCGGTGGAATCATCCGAGTCATCGGAATCGGAAGACTCAAAAGGAGGAAGCACCGGGTTCTCCCGAAGCAGATGGCGTCGGTACCACTCGATGACGGTACTGAAACGAGTCGGTACCTGATCTCCTATACTGGAGAGAGATTACAAACTCGGCATTGGGGGAAACATGCCTGTTGAAACAGGTACCGAGGGCACTGGCACCGGTACCGGCATCAGTACCGGTGCCTGCGGAACCGTCTGCAGTGACTTTAGCAGTACCAAAGTAGCTAAAAGAGTCACTAGACTGCGCTCAATAGCAAGGAGTCTTTTGTCCACTGCCGATGCCAGGGTGTCGGTACCGATGGAAGCGGCCACAACCCCCGAGCATGGCACTAGTAGTTTCATCGAGGTCGAGGCCTCGGGAACATCCTGGAGCCCCGATAAAGCTTTGGAGCCCGAAGACTCCCACCGGGGCTATTTTGCCAGTGAAATGTCCTCGAGGGCAACGCCAGTGGCATTTCGATGTTTAGAGGGAGATCTACCCTTTGAGGACCGGCTAGTCTTAGAAGACTTGTGTTTAGTTACCTGAGATCCCTGGGAAGAAGTAGAAGCCCTGGAAGACATCGATGCTACAGACATCATGTCTGAAGCAAAAAGGGCACCGAGTTGATTTGCTCGATTCTGAAGACTTCTTTTAGTCAACTTCCTGCAGGAGAGACACTCCGCAGGGCAATGGTCAGGATCTAAACATTTAAGACACCAGTCATGGGTATCGGTAATAGAAATTGTACCGCCACATTTTGAACATTTTTTAAAACCAGTGGCTGGTTTTTCCATGGTAAGGCAAAAGAGGGCCTAATGCCCAAAATGGCGTCAAGCACCAGAGCAGGGAAGAAACCCCTGAGAAAAAGCACTAAAAATGAAATATTTTTAAAGAAAAAAAGAAAAGCACCGGTGGTACCGGTAGGCATCAACGGAAGGCAGACGCAGCCACAAAAAATATAAAAATAAGAGAAGATTTTCTGCAGTGACAGGGGACACGTCCTGTCGGCTCCGCGGAAAACAAAGAACTGAAGTGAGAAAGGTAGTTGGGCGGGAAGGCAGCATGCATGCGTGGTGGGAAGCTCCCAAAAACTTTCCTTTTGGACGCTGGGGAGCGTTCCCGTGCAGGCTCCGTCGGTGTCGACGGTACCCATATGTGAAGACTACATTCCTGCTTGTTCCTGAAGATCACGTTTTGCGCATAAGCTACCTGTGCACAAAGTCTTGAGCAGTCCGCAGCACAAAGCACATTTATATGGATGGTAATGAAATAATTAGCCATACAGCACCGATGAAGAAGTGCGCAGAAGACTGGAAGGTTGAGCTCAATGCTGGGATTTAATGCAAAGTCTGAGGAGGTGTAAAGGGTCAGCTCATAGGTCTGCGGTCAGTGCTCATGAGGAACTTATGCCTGCTTCTTGAACATACAGCACCTGCAACGTTTTTCTGACTTTGCTGAAGGGAGTGGTGAGAAAAAGGGCAGAAAAAGGGCAGGGGAGGTGAGCTGGAACAATGTTAAGCGCATGTGCTGTAACGATATCCAGTGCATCGACAGCAATACTATTTTGTGCAGAATAATACTGCTGTATGTAACCCTAAAAACTACTCTGCTGCATTGCAAACTACCCTCACCTTCACAAATTACTTCTCCACAACTGCTTCGCCTCTTTGCAAACTGTCCCACCCCCAAAAATTATCCTCTGCAGCTGACCCACAAATTACCCACAATCTCAAAACTACCTCTCTGCATCTGGGTAAAGGCTGAGGCAGAGAAGCTCGCATCCTAGAGATATATGCTTGGCTGAGTGGATGGTGTCATCAACAGCGTTTTGGTTTCCTGGAACACAGGATGATTTTTCAAAGGCTGCTGAGCAGAGATGGTGTCCATCTGTCCAAGATGGGTCAAAGTGCCTTCCACAGCAGACTGGCTAACCCACTAAAGAGGGGTTTAAACTAAATTCATTAGGGATGAGTGAAGAAAGCCCCCAGGCAAGTAAAACATTAAATAACTGTAGAAAAGAGTAAAATGGCCAACATCTGGAAAGCAGTGTGCATTAATGCTCATAATAAGGGAAATACGATCTCAGATGTTGAGGCTGACATGGATTTAGTGGCAGTTATAGAGACATGGTTCATGGACAACCATGACTGGGATGTAATTTTACAAGGCTATACTTTATTCAGGAAGGACAGGGAAGGAAGAAGGGGAGGAGGCAAAAAAACATATTAAAGCTACAAAATTACAGAGCTTACAAGGGAAGGAGGAGGCACTGTGGGTTAAGCTAGAAATAGAGAATGGGGAATCCATTTGCATTGGTGAGATATACAGATCTCCTTCACAGGCAGAAGAAGTGGGAAGAGATTTAATTGAAGACATTCGCAATATTGTCATGAAAGGAGAGGTGCTACTGAGAGGTGATTTCAGTATGCTGAATGTTGACTGGCACATCTGCTGTAGTGTTATCTAGAAGTAAGGAGATCCTGGATTCTCTACAGAACTATTCCGGCAACTGGTAACAGAATCAACATGTGAAGGGGAAAAGTGTTTCTGATGTTATAGTGGGAGATCATCTCACATCCAGTGATCATCAGATTGTGTGGTTCAGTATTAGGACTAGGGCTGATAAAGTCCATTCAAAAACAAGGGTCCTAGACTTTAGGAAAACTAACTTTGCCAAGATGGGATAATACCCCAAGAAGTCATTAGCGGGATGGGAACAGCTGGGGGATTTAGAAAAGCAATGGGCAAAACTGAAAGGGGATATTTTAAGGGAAACAAACCTTTTCGTTAGCAAAAGGAGGTCACTATGGTTCTCAAAAAAAGTAGCTGAAAAGATGAAGAAAGAAAGAGCGGCCTTCATAAAATACAAGAGATCACAGAAAAGAGGAGGACAAGCATCAATATTTGGAAAATTTTAGAGAAGCTAGCAGTCAGAAAAGCCAAGATACAAATAGAACAAAAAATAGCCAATGCAGTAAAATGAGGGGGGGGGGGGGAGGGACAAGACATTTTTCAGATATGTTAGTAAGATGAGGAAGTGCAAAAGTGGTATTGTCAGAGTCAAGGATGAAGGGGAGGAATATGTAGAAGATGATGAGGATAAAGCGGAATTGCTTAACAAATATTTTTGTTCTGTGTTCACAGATGAAGGGCCAGGAGCAGGACCTCAGAAAACACCCACAAACAAGAACAGAAGTGAAGGGAATCTAGAATAATTTTCAGAAGATTGTGGTTGTGAGGAATTAGATAAACTAAAGGTAGACAAAGTGATGGAGCTGGATGGGATACATCTGAGAGTATTGAAGGATCTTGGGGAAGTTCTAGCGGCTGCAATGTCTGACCTTTTCAATGCTTCTTTAGTTGGGAGTGGTGCTAGAGGGCTGGAGAGGGGCACATGTGGTCCCTTTACACAAAAGTGGAAATAAGGATGAGGTTGAGAATTACAGGCCGATTAGTCTGACCTCTGTGGTGAGTAAACTAATGAAAATGCTGCTAACACAGAGCATAGTGAGGTTTCCGGAGTCCAATGAAATGCAGGATATGAGACAGCATGGTTATACTAGAGGCATGTCTTGTCAGGCAAATCTAATTTCTTTGACAGAGCAACCAGAGTTGGACCAATGGAGAGCCCTGGATATGGCGTGCTTGGAGTTTAGTAAAGCCTTTGACACTGTTCCACATAAGCAGCTTCTAAATAAATTGAGCACTTTAGGGTTGGACCCTAAAGTGACTGACCGGGTTAGAAAATGTTTGAGTGGGAGGCGGCACAGGGTACAGGTAAATGGAGCTCACTCTGAGGAGAAGAATGCTACCAGTAGTGTGCCGCAGGGATCTGTCCTTGGTATGATTCTTTTTGTTAGTGATATTGTGGAAGGGCTGCCGGGTAAGGTTTACCTCTTTGCGGATGATACCAAAATCTGCAATAGTGTAGACACCCAAGCAAGGTATAAACGACATGAGGAGGGATCTAGCTAAGTTTGAAAAATGATTGAGGATTTGGCAGTTGAGATTTAGCGCTAAAAATGCAGGGTCATCCATTTGGGCTGGAAAAAACCAAGGGAGCAGTACAGTTAGAAGGTGAAGTACTTCTGTCCACGAAAGAAGAGCGGGACCTGGGTGTGATTGTTTCTGATTATCTTAATGTGGCTAAACAGGTAGAAAAAGCGATGGCAAAAGCCAGAAGGATGCTTGGGTGCATAGGGAGAGGAATGGCCAGCAGGAAGGAGGAGATGATAGTGCCTCTGTATAAGGCTTTGGCGAGACCTCATTTGGAATGTTGAAGGAATTCTGGAGACCACCCCTTCAAAAGAATATAAGAAGGATAGAGTCGGTGCAGAAGGTGGCTACCAAAATGGTCAGTGGGCTTCGTCATAAAGCATATGCGGACAGACTTAAAGATCTCAATATGTATACTTTGGAGGAAAGGCAGGAGATAAGAGATATGACAGACATTTAAATACCTCCGTGCCATAAATGCACAGGTGGAGAGCCTCTTTCGATAGAAAGAAAACTCTGCAACAAGGGGCCATAGGATGAAGGTGAAAGAGGATAGACTCAGGAGTAATATACAGAAATATTTCTTTATGGAAAGAATAGTAGATGCGTGGAAAAGCGTCCCAGTGGGGTAAGCATAGACCAGGATATTTCCTGAATTCAAGAAAACATGGGACCAACACAGAAAATCTCAAAAGAAAAAAAGGGACTATAGTACCTAGTATGGAAGGGCAGCCTGGATAAGCCATAAGGTCTTTTTCTGCTGTCAAGTTTTGAAGATCCCACCCCAAACTATCTCCCCATATCTACCCCACCCCCAAAACTAGATAACTGGTAAATTCCCCACCACCCCCAGCTACCGCTCTATGGACACAACACATGCACAGCATACACATAAGACACAACAGAGATACACACATTACTAATAATTCCCTAGCTGGGATGTTCTACATTTTAAATTATTCACATATATATTTCTTTTTTTTTTTTTTTGCTGTTATTTCTACTGTGAAAGTGAACGACTAAATTTTACAGCTTTCTTATTGGTTGCTATATGTACTGGCAAATAATTATGTTGCCATTGGCAGGGCTAAATTAAGGAACCGGAACACTAAGAATATATCTACAGTCCAAAGTTTAGGGAGGCTCTATCAGATGTGCTCCATAATTAGGTGGTTAGGATTGACAACTGTGGGTTTTTTTCAGGATTCTATTGATTTTTACATTAATCTCTGGAAGTTAAGGATGGTTAACATGTCGGCACATTTTCAGGGTTTAAAACGTCTTTCTGCAGTTCTATAATCCTCCCTCCTGTGTGAGTGAGCCTGCCCTGTCTGCTTCCAATGTAACTAGCAGCAGAGACTGTGGGTAGGATCCAGCCAATAGGAAGGCTGAGGGGCGGAGCACTGGAATGCTGTTCTTCTAGTCACAGGAAGGAGATGAGGAGATGGGGTGATGTACAAGTTAATGTTTCTGTGTGTGGTGGGATATGAATGAGAAATGAAGCCCTAATCTGACCCTGACACCCCCCACCCGCC
Source organism: Ichthyophis bannanicus (assembly GCA_033557465.1). Classification (NCBI taxonomy): domain Eukaryota; kingdom Metazoa; phylum Chordata; class Amphibia; order Gymnophiona; family Ichthyophiidae; genus Ichthyophis; species Ichthyophis bannanicus. Next base: position 1,746,729,672 of record CM066032.1, on the reverse strand, counting down.
CCCCCCCCCAAAAGAAAAAGTGACTCAACACATTTCTATAGGAAAAGCTGTTACAACAGCTGCAGCATACAAACACTGATTCAAGGTAACATTGCAATTATGAAATTGAACCTGACAAACAGCCCTCTCCTCTCATCCCCTCTCCCAATCAGACACACAGTGAATCAGATATAAATACACACACAACTAACATGCACATATATTCACAGATATGTGCATGCAAGCATCCATGCACATGCATGAAATTATGCAGACACACACAACAGAGATGCACAGACAACAAACAAGCATACAAAACAGAGATATGCACGTAACCATAGACACAAGACAAACACACACATCAGGGCAATGCAGATACAGCCAGGTGTGTGCATGCCCACACACACACAGAGGGGTTGAAAAGAATTCCATGAGCCATGCTCTGCATGCTTTCCCTTTTTGTTTTTTTTCACAAGACATATATGCTGCTAATGCCTCTGCCTCTTATCTCTTCCTTTGTTTCCTGATCTATTTTCCCATCTCTTCTGCATTTTCTTCTCTCTCCCCCTCTTCCCTATCTCTTCTGTCTTTCCCAGCCCTGTGTTTGTCTGTTCATCTCTCCTCCTCTATCTTTGGATCACTCTCCTATATATATCTGCTCATTTCTTTCCTCTCCTTTCTGGTGTTTTATTTCCTTTCCAGAAATTATTCAAGGTGAGTTACAGTCAGGTACCAGAGTAATTTCCCTGCCCCTGGAGGGCTTACATTCTAAATTTGTACCTGAGGCAATGGTGTCTCTCTATTTCTCTTCCCCCTCCCACAATTAGCAGCGAGTATATCCTATGTGAGCACAGGGGGGTGAGACCTTGTTAGAGCAGTAATGCCCATTCCAAGTTGAGGTGGTGGTGTTCTATGCAACCACGTAGGTTGCACATCCCTGAAGCTGGATCTGCTCCCATCTCTCACAGACTTTCCACCAGCTCCACATTTGCAAGCCCTTCAACGGAGATCCTTCTGTGGCTCAAACACGTTGGTGAAGCTGAGCCACTCTAAGTACTGGTGGAAAAGAGGCTCCATCCTCCCTCTGCTTAAGGTGAGCAATTTCCTCCTCTCTGTTAACAAGCGGGGCTGCATTTTCTCTTATTTCCAGCCCTACCCTTGCTGCACTAATCTTTCTAAGCAAATGGTGTCCTCTCTAAGAAAAACTTATCATGCTTTAATAAATCATTCTCTCTATCAAGAGAGTTGTTTTGCACTATAGGAAGTCTCTTATCTCACCTTTCAAGTCAGTTCTCAGTCCTGCAAATAGCTGATAGAAACTTAAACAGATTAGAATTTATGTTCAGGGAGAAGACAGAAGAGCTAGCAGGATAAACACCCAACCTTTCTACTAATGCAATGGAAAAACAATCTAAGCACCTGGCTCTAGGCTTTAGATTAGGAAGTGAATACATACTGAATAAAAAATACCATGCTGCTAGTCTACAAGAGAGAACTTTAAATCTTATATTTTAGAAGAGAGTTTACTGCTGATGCTGTTTCATATATTAAAAAAACAAAATAAAATGCATGTATTTTCTGTGTTGTCATATTGACTGAAATCCAAGGGAAATGTACGCGATAGGGGGGTGAGAGGTTGGTGTGCATGGACCAGGAGAAGGACCTTGGTGTGATTATTTCTGAGGATCTCAAGGTGGCAAAACAGTGCGACAAGGCAGTAGCAAAAACCAGGAGGATGCTGGGTTGCATACAAAGAGGAATTACCTGCAGAAAGGAAGAGGTACTAATGCCACTGTATAAGTCACTGGTGAGGCCTCACTTGGAATACTGTGTTCAGTTTTGGAGAGCATATCTCGCAAAGGATGTAAAAAGACAGGAAACGGTTCAGAGGAAGGCGACCAGAATGATTTGGAGCCTGGATCAGAAACCTTATGAGAAGAGACTTGAAGACCTAAATATGTGCACTCTGGAGAAGAGGAGGGATAGGGGAGATATGATTCAGACCTTTAAATACTTAGATTATTAATGAACAAACAAACCTCTTCCAAAGACGGGAAAGCTGTAAAACTAGAGGGCATAACATGAAGCTGCAAGGGGGTAAATTGAAAGGCAATGTCAGGAAATACTTTTTCACTGAAAGGGTGGTGGATGCTTGGAATGCTCTTCCGATGGAAGTGGTGGGGCAAATACAGTGACAGAATTCAAAATGGCATGGGACAGACACAGTGGATTCCTTTATAGCAAAAGGATAAAATCAAAATAAACTTAACTATCTAATTTCTCAACAAACAGGGGTGCCCTACACGGAGTAGTGGGTTCACCCCTAAAGAAAGTCATGGGGAGGGGTGACCTGCACGGAGCGGCAGGTGCACTTACTCTTGCCACCTTGCTGGGCAGACTAGATATACCATATTGGTCTTTATCTGCCGTCATTTACTATGTTACTATGACTGTGCATGATACTGATGTCACAGACAGAAAAGCTATAGAAAGGTGCACAAGCAAAATATAATTTTTAAAGGAGGAGCAATGAGCACACTGGTTCAGAGATCCCTGCCTTCTGAAGAGGAACTGGTGGGGCTTCCCGGGCCCTGCCGGCCAAATATTAGATGGAGTTTGTGAGCTTGAAGGTGGCTCATTTCTTATGAAAACTTCACCAGGCTGAACATCTGATCTTCTGCCTACTTACAGGTACCAATAGGTTGGCTGGTGACTGCTATCCACTCCATGGTTACTACATCCTCTCACAGGCCATCATGTACCTGCGTGGATACATATATAAACCAAAACTTTGCCTGGTCTCTCTGCTAGAACATGGTGGTTGCCATGCTTGTAATTCCCAATGCCTTTGATTCTTGGCCATGATCTTTCTTTGCTCCAGATTTGGATTTTTATTGTTAAGTTCTCCTTGTCCCAGAATCTTCTCCCCAACTGTGTGCCAGCCCTGCCTCTGAGCCATTAGTGTCAGTGTACCTCATCCTGGGTCTCAAAGTCAAGTAGCTAAGGCCCAGTGGCAGCCAAGGTCAAAGAGCTCAACACAAAGGGAAGGCAGTCAATACAGGCAAAAGATCACACCTACCTTCCCTGGCTCGGGGGTGTTCCATCCAGTGGATACTTCTGCCTGATGTTTTTCTCTGGATCAAGACGGCTTGAATGGAGCTGATACCCACTCTACTCAAGATCACTCAGCTGTCTTACTGAAGGCAATATGCCTGCTGAACTCAAAAATGCTTCCATCCGCCCAATAAAAAAGGGGATAGAGTCAGATCCAAAGCAATCTAGCTCTTATAGACCTATCTAAAGTTTACCTTTCCTCACAAAGATAATTGAGAAGATTGTACTGCTTCAGCTCCAGGACCACACTAATACGCATGCTCTACTGGACCCACACTAATATGCATTTAGGCCCAACCATGGGGTAGAAACCCTATTAACAGCTCTCATGGATAGGCTTGTAAGGGGCACCAAAAAAAAACACACCAAGGGTTTATCCTAATATTTTTGGACATCAGTCTTTGACTCAGTTCCCCACAATATGCTACTTCTACAAATACAGTTATTAGGACTAGGCAGCACAACGATAAAATGGTTCAAATCTTATCTAGCTGAATGGAAACTACAAGTAAAAATTAGGAAGACAGAAGTCAGTCTCGTACACTCAACAAGGAGTCCCTCAGGGCTCTGCCCTCTCCTCACTCCTGTTCAATATTTTTCTTCAGCCTATCTGCACAATTATTCAAGCTTCTAACTTACTCTTATCACATTTACACAGATGATGAAATGCTTTAAGTTCCATTATCCACTATAAAACTACTATGCACCTCTCTAATAAAATGCTTTAACTCTGTCATTCAATGGCTGGCTGAACACAATCTATCTGTGAGTTACAACAAAACAGAAGTTCTTATATCAGCAGAGACACCAGTTTCAGTCCACCAGCCTCTATAAGTATTGCAGGAGCACATCTTGAGGTGAAGCACGATGTGAGTTATTTGGGAGTAACCCTAGAACAATGTCTGACCCTAATATCACATGTCAGCAACATCACAAGGATCATATACCACAAAATAAAAACAGTACAGCACCTTCGACCACTACTGGATATATAAGATTTATGTACAGTTTTTCAAGCAATAATATTCCCACACTTTGATTACTGCAATATCCTCTTGCAGGGCTTACCAAAATGTGCACGTCAATCCCTTCAATTGGCTCATAACACTGCTGCCCATGTCCTCTGCAGTGCTTCTTTCTAGAGTTGACCACATAATTTCAATACTTAAGCAGTTATACTGGCTGCTTGTCATAGAACAAGCAAGATACAAAGTCTTCCTTACAATATTCAAAGTAGTCCATGGCCTCTCATCGGTTTATCCCCAGTCATTATTACAAAAAGTGCCCAGCAACAGATCTAGAAGGGCAAATTCTCAAAATACATTCATCATACCTGTTGTAAATCTAAAGAGCAACCAAATTATATCTAACAGGATCTTTCTGCTCTATGCGCCACTCTTGTGGAATACAATTACAGAGAGCATTCACGCTATATCTACCTGATTTTTGAAGAAGGCTGAGAACTTTTTCATGGAGCATGTCAGTAGTTTGAACACCCACCACAAGTAACCAAAAGTTACCGAATGTTTATGCTATGTCTCTTCATAACTCCTACTAGTTTTCTCCTTTATGTATCCTCACTCCATGTTAAAGTTGAAACTTTGAAATTATGTATTACTTATTTGCATTTGTGTTTTATTGTAAAGCTATGTTAAATTTTATTTTGTTCAACCTGTAAACCGCTTTGACTTTCAGATATGGTGGTACTAAAAATAGCTAAATAAATGTCACAAAACCTGTATCTAAGGTGGGTACTATGGAGTAACAAGGAGAAGAAATTTCAGGTGGAGAGATAACATGGGTGAGTAAGGAGAGTGCAAGAATGTAGTTGGAAGGTACATGGGGGGTGTGGAGTGGGGAGGATGGGAAAAAACATGAGGGGGAAGTGCGCAACAAATACTTTTCCTCCACATGCATCTGAATACTTCTCTCCCCCTTCCCTTGGAACAACCATAAGACACACATCCAGAGCTTCTGTTAACATTCAGGACACGCTGTCAGGAGTGCCAGGGATCGAACGCATGACTCTGCCGTCCGGAGACAAATTGAATCACAGAATCAACATCATGAGAACCAGCTCAAGAAGCCTTCAATAGATGCAACCGAAAGAGAACCCTGTCCCTTATAAGAGCCCACTGGACCAGCAAGAAGTGTATCTTATAAGACTGTGAGGCCAATTCCATAGGTGCATGTCCAGGCCATCTGGATGGCCCAGAGTTGCACCCAATTCTGCTCCCACAGGGGCTAGGCATCCTTGCAGGAGCAGAATCACGGCACAGGATATCCAGAGCCCTACCCAGCATAGGACATCCAGAGCCCTGCCTGGCTAACTCAGCCTGGCTCCTGCATGGAGCCGCGGTGCCATGATGTCCCACTGCCATGGCACCGCGGCTCCATGCAGGAGCCCCGATCGCTCACATCACACAAAATGCCCTGCTCTCTGCCGCCCGACCCACGATTGGGGAGGCTGGGATCGGGCAGCGGAGAACTCCCTGCAGCTACCTACCCCATAGTGGGGGCTCGACAGTGCCATCCTCTAATGGCAGGGGAACTTATTCCACCTTGGCCCCCTGTTTATCCCGGTGAATCCGGATATACAGGGCCATGACCAGAATTGGCCCTGTCCTTGTGCGCAACGCCCCCAGCCTGCCCACTCTCCTCCCCGTCACCGCCCCTCCTGGCCCCATCCAGAGTTCCCTGCACATCTATGTACATGTGGGGAAGCTTTGGCCTGGGAAAGCTCTATGTCAGATATCAATGTAGGTAAGGAAGAGAGAAAACAAAGAAGAAATTTAACAAATAAAGCTTTGGATAAGAATTTAGGAAAAGACCAACAAAAGGAGAGTGGAAAAAAACTGGAACCATGTCAATAAGAAAAAAAAAGTTTCACATAACAATGGCAAAAAAGAATTTTCAGTTTAGTGATTGGAAAAATATCAACTTTGACAATATGCATTGCTTAAATCTTTATATTTTGCTTGATACAGGGGTAAATACATTTTTATTTAGATTTCTCATGTATTGTATTGTTCATAGAGACTATTTGTGTCAGGGCTTCCATTTCTAATTTTTGGTCCTTTGTTTTTTAACTGATGTGGGCTGGTCTGTGTTTTGTATATGGGACCAAGCTGAGGGATTCTGCTAGCATGTATTTTCAGTACTGGAATCTCTAGCAGTTTGACTTGTTCATTTTTTCCAATTAGAAGTGTATTGGTGTCCAATATCTCCAGTGCTGCTTTTTGAAAGGTACAATTCTTGCTATTTGTGCCCTGAGAGTGCTATTATAGTATGAAAGGTTTGCTACAAAGATTCTTCCATCTTATCTAAAGTCCTCACCATATCTGAGCCAACACCACCCATCAAAGTCTTTAAATGCTTATAATGTTTTGTGGGTGTGGACGAGCATGGTGCTTAACTGTGAAGTATCTCCCTGGCCAACCATGTCTATCATGGGCAAGAAGCCATCATCCAAATTTAGGATTGTTCTGGCAATTCCTTTGGTTCTACCTATGACTCCTCATGTTTGTTTTTTGTTTTGTTTTTTACTTTTCCTTTCTTCGTTTTCTTCCAACTATCCTCTAACAATTTGGAAATGTCAATGAATTTTCTTTTCCTTATCTTTTTCTTAGCTTCCTTTGGTACCCATTTGCCATAACAAAGACACAGACATTAAGTGTCTCCCTACCCACTCCCCCTTGAGCTTGCTTAACCCTTTGGCACACCTCCTCCTTCTCTGACAAAGAGTAGCAAAGGGATGACCTGGAACTGCTATCACGGCTTTCAGATTTGGAACATTTCTCTATAAGAGCATAAGAAATGCTATACTGGGTCGGACCAAAGGTCCATCAAAACCAGTATTTATAACATTAGCAAGATTCATTACTTCCTTTCTAAACACAATACTAAGTCCCTTATCCACTCTCTAGTCACCTCCGATCTAGACTATTGCAACCTGCTCTGGCTGGGATCCCTCTAAATCATCTCTCTCACCTTCAATCTGTTCAAAACTCAGTTGCAAGGCTAATCTTTCACCAGTGTTGCTTTGCTCGTAAAGAAAGGAATGGAGAATAAAACCAAGGATATTATAATACCTCTGTATCACTCCATGGTGTGAATGCACTTTGAATATTGTGTGCAATTCTGGTCGCCATATCTTAAAAAGGATATAGCAGAATTAGAAAAGATACAGAGAACAGCCACCAAAATGGCAAAGGGACTGGAAAGATACCCCTACGAGGAAAGGCTTAAAAGGTTAGGGCTCTTGAACTTGGAAAAGAGAAGACTGAGGGGAGATATGATATAAGTCTATAAATTAATGAATAGAGTGGAGCGGATAAATGTAGATCGGTTGTTTATGCCTTCAAAAAGTAGAAAGACTAGGGGACAAGCAATAAAGCTACAATGTAGCACATTTAAGACTAATCAGAGAAAATATTTTTTCACTCAACGCATAATCAAACTCAGGAATTTGTTACTAGAGAATTAGTAAAAATTGTTAGTGTAGCTGGTTTTAAAAGAGGTTTGGACAAATTTCTGGAGGACCAGTGAAATCCACTGCTTACTCCTGAAATAAGCGGCATGGAATCTGTGTACCTTTTTGGGAACCTGTTATAGAGAAAGACTCATAGGTGTTGGAAAGGGGTGGCCCTGGCCCCACCAAACATCACAGCTGGCAGACTGCAGGCTGCCTACAGGATCACATCCCCTGTGGGCAGAAAAGAAAGAGAAGCCGCAATCGCAGCAAAGACCCTTCCTGCTTCCCCATGGGATATCGAATCCCCAGTGGGCAGAATAGGAACAGGAAGTGTCTCTACCGACAGGGCAGAGCGTGGGGCAGATTAAGGGTGGAGCTTGAGGTGGTGTTCGGGCCCCCCCAAAGAAAAAGCCCTTCCACCGCCCCTGGAAAGACTTGTGACCTGGACTGGCCAGGGTTGGAAAAGGATACTGGGTTTGATGGACCCTTGGTCTGACCCAGTATGACATATTGAGTATAAAGGAAAGGAGAAAGAAAAGACCTCACTGACTACTCAAATGACCTCAATGGGTCCAAGATGACGTCACATGTGCATCATTGGTCTAAAAAACATTCCATATCTTTTTTGTCTTATCCAATCACTAAAATTTTGCAATTTTTTATTTATTTTTTTTAGAAAGAATTGTTTTTTTTCAGAACTCATATATGCAATCTGTATTTAAAAGCTAAAGGAATACTTTCCTCTTATATCAAAAAAGTCTCTGTTGTGTATCAGCTTCTCTGACACTGTCAGTATTTTGCCATATTACTGCCTTGGAGAGATCACAGTCCAACACATACCATTCATTATAAATTACAGACTTTTACGCAGTTCTGCATGACAAGATGCTAACCCCAAGATTTGGTTCTATATATAATTTTGGACTGCGTTCATTACCCCTGAGGCAGGCAGACTGTGCCGAAACATGGCTGTGTCAGGCTGAATAAATTTACCCTGTGGCTATTCATTTGACCTGCAACTTTTTTAAAATTACCCCTTTGTTTTTCTTTTTCTTGTGGACCCTTTTTTAAGATGACCATCAGAAACACTGGGCCACATTTTAGCAACCAAATGCTCCCAGGGAAAAAAAAATAATGCAAGTTCAAAGCTAGCATTATTTTTCAATGAGTAGCCAAGTATACAAATTTGAGGACAAGTTGCATTATTCAAACTGCATAATGATGTGTTTTGCAGGACCTGCTAACCATATTAATCTTGGAGACCCCAATATTCAGTGTCACTCTGGATAGTGCTGCATATTTCCTCTGCCCACCACAGCACTATTTGGATAGTGCTGGGGCAGTTCATGTGTGGAGCCAGCACTTATCTGGATAGTGGCAATTTTCAACGCTGCTATCTGAATCAGTGTCTGCATATCCTAGGGCAGGTAAAAATCAGACCTAAGTGTTATGAGGACTGGCAGCTGAACACTGTCACTATTCAGATATTGGCTGCTGCAGGTAAAGTAAATTTATTGCAGCGGCAGCTGTTTATAAAAACGGTGATCACTACAGGCTTAATACTGGCCTGTTAAATGTGTATTCATGTATTTTATAAAACCTGTGCATACACCCCAACTATGCTCTTGCTCTGCCCAAATGATATCCTTGGAAATGCCTGCACACCCCACATGTATAATACTAATCCATCTTGTCATAACATACACTTATACACATGTATACCCGCTGCACAATTTTGTGAAAGAACTTTCCAATGTCTAAAGGCGACATTTTACTTACCAAATAATGTCCTTTCCTTGAGTCCTGTTAGACCAATACAGACAAGTGAGTTGTGTTCCCCCACCAGCATATTGGTGGAGACAAAGAATCAATGAAAGGGCCAGGTTTCAATGACATCACTCCCATACTTCTATCCTCCTCAGTCACCAGCGGTCTCTTAGTATCTGTCCCAAAGCATACAGAAGATGGCAAGCTTCACACAACCTCAACGTAGGCAACAATGAGTAATGAATCAGTAGAGAACTATGTATAGGAAAGCCTAAACAGAAGGCTGTCAGTAGAGACAGACCTGCAGAGCCAAATATATAAACCACAGTGGACCCCAGGGTCCTGCCGCAGTACAGAGCTAATACAGTTCCAAGGGCGGGCCCTGGACTGGTCTAGCAGGACTCAAGGAAAGGACATTATCTGGTAATTACAATGTCACCTTCCAAATCGTCCTGCTAGACCAGTCCCACTGGGCGGGAAGCAGACACAGCAGCTCGCAAAACCTTAGAGCCAAAGGCTGTGTCTGCTCGACTGTGGACGTCTAGTGGTAATGCTTGACAAAAGTGGAAAGTGATGCCCACGTTGCCAAATGACAAATGCCCGCAGAAGCTACTGAGCTCTGCTTCACCCACGAAAATGCTTGTGCTCGAGTAGAATGGGTGCACAAACCCACCGGAACCAGCTGGTTCCGCAAAACATATGCAGAGGCAATGCTCTCCTTAATCCAGCGCCCCAAAGTAGACTTAGCTACTGTGACATCCTTGCAGAACCAACAAACAGCACAAGATGATCTGACTTACGAAAAGAATTCGTAACCTCAAAGTAGCAGAGAAGTACCCTCCAGACATCCAGAAGTCCAGGATCCTTATTCTTCCCCTGATACTGCTTCACATGAAACAGAAAAGTTACCTGGTTCACATGAAAAGGAGAAATCACCTTAGGCAAGAAGGCAGGCACAGGCCGAATGGAAATGGCTTCCTTTGAAAAAGACAGATAAGGATCTTGGGAAGACAGAGCCTGCAGCTCGGAAATATGATTGTGGAACAAATCGAGACCAAGAAAATAGTCTTGAGCGTCAAAATCCTTCAAAGTAGTGTGCTTCAACAGCTCAAAGGGATCCAACATCAGGGTCCTGAGCACCAGACTGAGATCCCAGGAAAAAAACACAGATTGGAGGGGAGGGCGTAGACACTGAACCCCCTGAAGAGAGTGCGAAACATCCAGGTGTAAGGCTAGCAACTTACCAGCCATTGGACCTCTGAAATAGGTCAGATCTGCCACACAAACCTTCAGAGAGCTAAGAAAGAGGCCCTTTTCTGGCCCTTCCTGCAGAAAGGCCAGCAGGGACAGCACTTTGGTTGCCTCTGGGGCCAGCTGCTGTGCATTGCACCATCGCTCAAAAAGGCACTAAACCTGCATGAATGCAAAGTTGGTCAACCTCCTTTGGCTCTGAGCAGAGTGGAAACCACCATTGGAGAGTAGCCCTTATGTGCTAGCTGTCTCCTTTCAAGAACCAAGCCGTAAGCGAAAAGGGAGTCAGGTCTTCCAGGATGATCGGTCCCTGATGCAATAGGCTTTGAGATGGAGGTAAGCGAAAAGGTGGCCCTTGAGAAGCCGCATCAGATCTCCGAACTATGCCCTTCTTGGCCAATCCAGCACCTCCAGAACAATTCTTCCTAGGTGGTGCTCTATACACCAAATCACATGCCCCCAACAGAGACCTTGGAGGATACACATAAAGCAGGCATAAACATGGCTAAGGCTGAGCTAGGACATCAACACCCTCAGACTCCATCTCCATGCAGTGACTGAAGAAGCAGCCCACTGTGGCATTGGAATGAGTCGCCATCAGATCCATTGGCACAGAATCAGCTGAAACGCCTCCTGACTCAAATCCCACTCTCCTGGAACCAGAGAGTGTTGACTGAGAAAGTCTGCTTCCACAATGTCCACCCTGGCAATGTGCTGAGCCGACAAGGCTCTTCTCCACCCAGGCAAACAGGACCATTCCTCCTGCCACATTGCCGATTGACATAAGCCATAGCCATGGCATTGTCCGACAATATTCAGACTGCCTGGCCCTCAACCAGGGGCCATAAACACAGAAGAGCCAACCTGATGGTTCTTATCTCTAAGCGGTTGATAGACTACACTGCCTCCCTATGGTTCCAAAGACCCTGTGTTGTTTGGTCTTGGCAATGGGCTCCACAGCCAGAGAGACTGGTATCAGTCATCAGAAGGATCCATGAGTAACCATCCAGGGGCATGTCCTTGCTCAAATGACTGGGCTGCTGCCATCACCACAGGCTGACCTTCACCATCACTGGCAGCGGGAGCTTGAACTCAAACTCCTGAGAACTCGGGGACCACTGAGGCAGCAAGGACAGTTGAAGTGGCCATCAATTTGAGGAGCTGAAGATATTCCTGAACTCTGGGAGCCTGCTGTGAAATGAACAGCGTCAGGCAATCCAACAACCTCGTGACTTTTTCCTCTGGCAGAATGCTCTGCCCATTTGGGTATCGAAATGGGCTCCCAGAAGCTCCAGGGACTAGGAAGGCATCAACTGGTTCTTTCCCCAATGATTACCCAGCCAAAGCCTTCCAAAAAGGACACCACTTGGGGCGCCATCAGAGATGCCTTTGAAAGAGAACAAACTCGGATGGACCATTCGTCCATTTATGGATGCACACAAATCTCTTGGCACTGTAGCACCGCAACCACCACCAGGATGACCTTGGAGAAGGTGCCTGGGGCAGTGGAGAGGTCAAATGGGAGGGTGGGGAACTTAAAGTGAGAACCAAGCATGGCAAAATGCAGATACCTTTGTTGATCTTCCCGTATTGGGAAACGAAAATATGCCTCAGTCAAATCCAGAGATACCAGGAACTCCCCTTGGTGCACCACTTGAATCACTGATCACAATGTTTCTATCCAGAAGCACAGAACGTGCAAGTGTTCACTGACACCCTTGAGATCCAGAATGGGCTGGAATTATCAGTCTTTTTTCGGCACCACAAAATATATGGAATGTTTGCCCTTGCCCCGATAGTCCATGTGAATGGGCACCATGGCCTGAAAGAGTAGCAACTTCTCCAGTACGATCTTTGTAGCAGCCCTTTTGTTCACAGACCCACAAGAGGAGATGATGAAAGCATTCGGGATCGTCTCTTTGCGTTCCAGGACACAGCCATACTGAATGGTATCTAGCACCCAGCGATCCTTGGTAATCCAGACCCATTCTGGAAAGAAAAGGAGAAGCCTGCCTTCAAATGGAGGTACCAGGGGATGGGCTCCCAAACCTTCATTGCACAGTCTGGGAGGAACCCCCCTCTGTGGGAGGCAAAATCTTGAGTCCACAAGCTCCTCTAAAGGACTGAGAAGGAGTCCGAAATCTGGAAGAAGAGGGAAAGAAAGTCTTCCAGGCCAATAGCAACAGTAGTCCCGAGGCCCCTGGGGATCCGACCAGTCCACCCATGATGCATGGGCAGAGACTGATGGAAAAAGGGCTCCTGCCCACTTCACAGGCCCCTTGGACTTGTCCTCTGAAAGGCAATATGATTTTGTCTTGCCCAGATCCTTCAAAAGGCTGCTCCAAATCAGCCCCAAACAGAAGCTTCCCTTTAAAAGCCAGTCAAGACAACCAGGCTTTGGAAGAAGTGTCCACTGCCCAGTGTCCAAGTCAAATCCAATGCTGTGCCACTGTCAATAGGGCATTGTCCCTGGGCACTTGACAGATGAGGTCAAACATGGCATCAGAAAGGAAGGCCATAGCAGACTCCAAAAGAGAGGTATCTGAATACACTGCAGCAGGGCTGAAGGCCTGCACATACCGCCAACTGAAAAATAGCAGCTACCGCAGCAGACTGGTACTTCAACAAGGAATCCACCTTGTGGTCCGGAGCATCCTTTAAAACCAATCCACCATCCATAGGAATGGTGGTCTGTCTGGTAACCTTGGGAATATCAAACCACATAACACACTCCTCCTCTGGAAGAGCACACATCTTCTGATACACCCTTAATACCTTAGGCGGGGAGTTGGGGGAGGGAGTCCCACTCCAACCAGATCATGTCCTTGATCACCTCTGGGAACGGGAAGATAGTAGTGGATTTCTGCATCCCTTGCAGGAGTGGATGCACCTTTGGCTCCTGCTCTGTGTCTGGAGCATCCACCAAACTCAAGGGCATTGAGACCCAGGTAATCAAAGTCGCCAGTTCCTCCTTCCAGGATGGGTGGATAACACCGGTCTCTTCACAATCCTCCAAAGGCGGGAGTACTTCTTTGTCCGCATCAGAGCCCAGAACCATGGCATCAGAATCAAAGTCATAGTCCAAATCTTGTATAGATTCCAGGTCATCCCCCGTCTCTAGGAGACATCCTTCATCAGGGATGCTTAGCCAAAGGCAATCGAACAGGGCTTCCACTCTCAGCCTGCCCCTCATGAGACTGCGCTTGGGAAAACCCAGAGGCCACAGTGTCTGAATATCCACACCAGAAAGACCAGGCCTGTTGCAAAAAGGAAAATCCAGGGAAGACAATCTGGACTCCGGAAGCTCTTCTCATGGACATGACCCCCCCTACACCAGGGGACATAGTCACCACAGAGCCCCTAGAGGATGGAGGACTGCCAACAGTATGGTTACCGAAAGCCTCTGCCGACTAGACATCTTACCCACAGTGCCGTCCACCACCTCCTGCCCCAATGCAGGAAAATTCAGACTAACTGTATCTCATATTGGGAGAGGGGGAACATGCCCTCCGGGAATGACTCAGAAGCTGCCATGCAAGAAGTGCAGAGTCCAGAAACCAGAGCCTCACTTGCCACAAGCCAAACAAAATTTCCTGGAAGAAGACAGAGTTATGGTAAGTATCACAATAACACGTGCTAAGGCCAAGGTGGCTCAAAAGGCATGTGTTAATGGTGCTTACATAGTAACGCACATTATGGGTGCTTGGGTAAGAACACATGCACAGACCGCACGACCACCAGGTGTGCACAATAGTAAAAGAGGCTACTAAAACCTGTGCAGAAAACTGTGGGAAACCCCCACACTGCGCCAACAGCTGCCAATCGTCCACCCAGAATTGCAACCCAGATGGACAGAATTAGGAGCCCCCAACAAGGACAATGATGAAGTCAAGCCTTGATACTCACCCCCCGAGAGCCGCAGACAGAAATCCATGCTGGGCTCAGCTCTACTCTTTCTCTTCTTTGCAGGCACTGCATTTAAGATGGCTGACAAGCAGATTCTTCTGAGAGCATTCTGCAATCTTTGTGAGACAGCAGGGGGTACACAGAGGAGGAGGGAGGGGGTGTTGAGGTTGTGTGAGGCTGCTGAACTCTTCCAGATTCTTCTAATTTTCTGGCTGCTCAACAGGCACTTAACAGGATAAGGGTGTGGAGCAGAACCAGTTTTCCCTCCTCCTATGGTTATGTCATGCTCAAATGAGAAAATCACCCTCAAGGTGGTTGTTCATGAGCGTTTAATCAATCTATTCCTCTCAGTTTTCTTCAAAATGGAGAAAGTCCATCCACCATCTGCTAAAGACAAAGATATACTGAAAAGAACTCTGGTGACCGAGGCAGACAGAGGCATAGGAGTGATGTCATTGAAATCTGGGCATTTCATTGGCTCTTTGTCGCCAATCTGTTGGTAGAGGAATACAAACCACTTGTCTGGACTGGTCTAGCAGGACGATATGGAAACAGGCTTTACATGTAGAAAAACCTTCATAAAGTTGCTTCCATCAGGCTAGCACAATAAGCAAACTTTACTGCTTGACTCTATTATAACATGCAATACTTTCTTTGGCTGATGTTTTTGTTTTAACATTAAAGAATGCAAATAAATTCCTGATGCAACATTATTTCAGCCATACATTTCAGTCTCAAATGGTGCATTAAATGAAGACACAACCTATCTCAAGACATTGCAACCCCATGAAATAAAGACTTTTCCTTTTGATACACATTTTCTGGTGTAGTATTAATTTAGTTCACGTAGGCTTGTATGAAATGCCCATGTTTCACATTACATGTGCTCACTTTTAATATGTCAGTTTTAAAATAGTGTATTTTATCAAATATATAAACAGATGTCAAAAAATATGGGGGTCATTTTAGAAGCCTCAGTTGCGAATTGGATGTTCGAAAATGTGCATACAGAAGTCCAAATCACGGAGATGTCCCCAGAGCTATTTTACAAATGGCTTTTAAAGGTGTCTCAGGTGTGGAGACAGTTAAGTAGGCAGGGGTCTGGGCCGGGTGCATGTCTGAAGCAGTGCAATGGACTTAGATGACCCTGCCCGATTTCAGAAACGTCCAGGAAGTCTGTGAACGCATCTAAGTTTAGTCCTGCTCCAGGCATCATGAAAAAGTGATAGTTTGGGCTGAAAAACATCTAGAGGGGGCAGAAAAGGTGGTACTCCACCATCCCCAGTCCTCTGCACAATCACAATGATAGCAGTAGTGAGATTTGTACCCTGACTTCCCTGGTCCTTCCCAGTCTTGAATACTATTCCGGGGATGTCTATATAGATGCCCCCGCAGACATTTATTTTATTTTATTTTATTTAACACTCATTTATATACCGCATCTTCCAAAGTTCAGTTGCGGTGTACAATTAACAACAATTAACAAAGCGCAGTTTGTTTTACATAGAACGTCATAAAATCTTACATAGAACATCATAAATTAAACAAAGCACAGTGTAATAAACAAATAGTATATTTAAGCTAGAACAGTGTGAGTAACAATTAACTAACATAGTGTAGTGTCCAACAGAGTAAGATAGAACATAACATATGCAACTATATACATGTGGAGGTATTTGGGCATAAGAGCTTGGGTCGTCATTTCGTTTAAGTTATATGTGTTGTCGTTGAGCATGTCCACATTTATGAAATGTGCCTGAACTTGGACAATGCCTGCTTTTTTTCAAACATTCTGGCTTGGACATCATTTGTAAAATGTGCCTTCATATGTATCAATATATTTATTTTTTTACATTAAAATGTTGTGGAATGCTGTTAAAATACACAACACACTGCCATGCTTTCTTTAAAAGTGAAGAGATTTTGGGGCATATTTAGCAAAGGGCATGCTGGTAGCATGCATTTCAGCAGCAAAACTAGTGCAGAGCCCTACACTAAGTTAGGGGTCGCATGTGTCTATCCCCCCTGCCCTTAGTACAATGCTAACGTGCTATAACTTGCTAACTGGCACTTGGGTGCACCTACCACCATCCCTTGAAGTGGCATTAAGTGTACCTGCACAAACGACGACCTTCACATTTGCGCACGATCATAACGCTTGTGCTAACAATGATGCGCTTTTCGTTCCGATGTTCTGCCCCTAACCTGCCCAGTTAGAGTGGGATTGATTGCGTGGCGTCCTGCAGTCTACGGTTAGTACACACTAGTAAACATGCCCCTTTAACTGCGATTCCCATTTCCTCAAAACACAACTAATTAATGAACACAGAAAAAATGTCAACCTGTTTCCCTGAGTTAGATGAAATAAAATCTACACATGAACATCCATAAAGCTGAGCCAAAATGAAAACGATCACAAAGCACATGCCAGAACAGCAATTCTCTTATGGCGCAGACTTTTACATTTTTATAAATAAAGTGCTTTTTCAGAGTAATTTCCTAACAGTGCCTCTGACAGAAAAAGATCAACTAGCATAGATACATACATTCAAACATCGACTGCCCGCTCTTGCTATGTTTCCTACATCTTTCATTACAAAATGGCACTCAGAAAGAAAAGCAAGGATAGTGAGCTTAACATTAACCTTGGATGCAGAATTGTACTTACTCGTACTACAAAGTCAGCATGTCTTGTCTTAGTCTTCAATAAAATGACTATGAGCGGGTCCCTCCCCCACCCTTCAATCTGAACATTTTATGAATGCAGTAAGTCACTCCTATGCAGTAACACTAATTGTATTATACTTTCTGCCATACACAGACCAAGATCATGTAGTTATGCACGCTTATCGCATACTAAGCGGCAGGTTATTGCTTACTCATGCAGAAAGAGAACCAAAGAACACAAAGCAAGCACCTACCTCAATATTCGTGACCAACATTTCTCTGAAAACATAGGCAAGTGTGCAGTCCTCTGATTGACATTTGACTCGGAAGTTCCCATATTCCATTACTTCTGGTGGATCAGGCCAATACTGATGACATTTGGTCTAAAAATAAACACAACAGCACAAATGTACTTTATGTTTCACACTGTTCAAGATGCTGGTTTTCATGAGCTGCAGATCTCCCCTATGAAAATGATCAGTTTGCAAAAAGCTGCAGCTCCATTTTAGCGACACAGCAAGGGATTTCTTAAGAGCTTATAGTGGAAACTTAAACCATCAATTACTCTATTCAGCAGAGTGCGACAGACCATATCCAATGCTCCTCATCTCTTCCTAAGCTGCTTATGCTGGCAGCTGATCAAATCCCAATGACACTTATCTATTTTTGATGAAGGAGGAGTTCCGGAAATTTTTACAAAAGTTCTGCATCTACAAATGAGCCAAACTAATGTCGGTGTAACATGAAAAGCATATTCTTTAAACTATGAACTCTTAGCAAGTTTATGTTTATAGTTTTTAAAGTCTTGACATACCACCTTAGACATGGTATGGCAAAGCGGTTTACAATAAAAAAAATGTTATTCATTAAAAGAAAAAAACGCCATCCATTAATAGCAAAGTCATAAATAAAAGGAAGCAGAAAAAAAAGCTATCGACCAAGGGCCCAGCAAGAATGGCTTGGGGAACATGTTTTTCTGAACTCTTGTACCAGATAAAAGTGCACAGCATGTTTTGTTGGAAGGCCATCATTTTGTCTGCATCCTAAATGTAAACCTTTCACATTTTTAATTTGGTATCAACAATAAAGGAATTCTTAAAAGATAATGAAGTATAAAGTTGTGTTAATCTTAACCGGACTCACATATCCAAAGTTAAAGATATAGATGAGTGTTTGAGAACACATAAGGTCCTCATGTGGCAGCTCTTTAAATTAGTATCCTAAGTGATCTTGAACACTAGATCATCATCTTTGGATATTTTTATGCTGACCCACTAAAAGGTGGGACTACTTACACAGAACCGGCTTTAGGGTCAGCATGGTGGCACAGGGGCGCTGTCAAGTTCCACTAAATGGAAGCACATGGGTTTGAGACCTGGTTCAACTTTTTTGTTCCAGAAGTTGTCTAACTCTTGAGATGTTGTGGGGGCAGAGTTCATAGCTGCTGAGGGTGGGGTGAGTTAGGATGGAACAAGGCTGAGCAGTCACAGTCACTGAAGAATGGTGACACTTAGGGGGTTATTCTGAGCCACAAATAGAAGGGATGGATGGCCCAACGGGACGTCCATCCCTGCTATTCGTGCTGGCTCCTGCCCTGACTAACGTCCCCGCAGGTTGTGTGGGGAAGATAGATGGGGCGGGAAAAGGGTGGCTCGGGGGCGGAGTCTGGGCGGGCAGTGGGCGGTTGCCGGCCCTGGACATACAGGGCCGATTCCAATGTCAGCCCTGTATGTCCAGGGCTGGCGAAATGTCCAGGGAAGTTATTCCACCTCCAAGGTGGAATAACTTCCCTGGACATGATTTTTTGAACAGCCCAGGGCGCAGATGGGACAGGGGGGCCAAGGTTTATTCCCTGCAGCCCGACCCTGGTCTTAGGAGGCCAGATCGGGGGTCGGGCTACAGGGAATAAACACTTTTATTTGGCGGCTGGCATCGCTGCTTTTAAATGGAGCCGCGATGCCATGGCAACATGACGCGATGGCGCCGTGGCTCCATTGAAGAGCGTTGACCGAGTTAGCCGGGGACAGTTCTGCACGTATAGGCCGGACTAAATTGCAGTTCCGGCCTGCACGTGCAGGACTGTTTGCGATTCTGATCCCGCGGGGCTAGATGTGCCCCGCAGGATCATTATCGTGATCCCCTCTGTGTGTCCGGTTCAGATGTCCACTTTATCATTTCAGTCAAAACAGTTTACATTGTAACTTAAACTTCGTAATGCACATTAAACAGGGACATTGATAACTTGGATTTTTCTAAGGCAATGGAGGGTTGACTTAATTCACATTAATTTGTAGGTTAATACACATTAGAAAAATTTAGTGTCAGTTAAATCAGTTTAAGGAGCACTAATGAACCGAATGTGCATTAACGAATACACATCCCTATGAGCTATGATTAGAATAGAGAATATGGTATAATTAAACTACCAAATGTGTGCTAAATTTGGTATGGTTGACAAGCTTCTACTAGACATCAAATATATCTGGAGTGTCATGCATAATCCCTAACTTAACCTGACCAATGCCATGTTACACAAAGATTTGTAATGAACAGCCATTGGCATTACTTTTAAGCATATTTCCCTTTTCTCCGTGCATATCTGACAATATTTTCTCACCTGCTACAATGTTTCTAAACTGTACTATTACACAGCTCAGGCCAGCTCTTTGTGGGTGCTCCACAGTGTCAAAACAGTCTGGGAAAACAGAAGATTACTTGAACAATGTTTCCACGAAGCTGCACAGCAGTCCTCTACTCGTGCTGCTGCTGGTGGAGGGAGGGGGTGCTGCAATATCTCGCTTTCAGGCGCAATATCACAGCACCTCCCTCTTCTGACAGCAGAGTGGGCAGAGGACTCCCATGCAGCTTCGCGGGAACGTTACACTTGAATACGTCATCAAATGAGACAAACATTTTGCATTAGATCTATACACAAATGCAAAGAGCATGTTATTTAAAAAAAACCCAACAAAAAAACAAAAATAGTCACATTATTACATGCAGCTGTCTTCTCACCATGGGATTAGAGTGACTTTAGATGACCTACATGCAAGCAAGGATATAGCGGTGACTACTGATGAAAGAAGGTAAAAACAGAGAACACACCACCAGTGCACCAACTTAACAAATATATAGCTTCACGTGTAAAATATAAAACTATAATTTATATTTTCAAGATAAAACAACAATATTCTGCAGAAAGCCTGACATATCTCATACAGTCAGATATTAGCAACAGACCTAGAAGAAGAGGATCTGACAACAGAATCAGCTTATCAAATGATGTCAGAAAAACACGTAAAGACACCTCTGAAAGGGCTTTCTCTTTTGCTGCACCTTCCATCTGGAACTCTCTACCTAATGAGCTGAGAGCAGCTCAGGACATCAATGACTTTAGAAAGCAACTGAAAACATCTTTGTTTATAGAACACTACGGTCATGCAATTAACTAACTTAATTTGTCTGGAATGTAAATCATATACATATTGTATAATAGCTCACATTATAGTATAGCTCACTATGTAGATAATGCAACTCACTCTAACACATTATACCATAACTTTAACTTTTATTTCTTTACATTTTCTCACTAATACTCTTAATATCTTTGTTTGTAAGACCGCTTTGATTGTATGATAAGGCGGTATAGAAATCCAATTAAATAAATAAATAAATAAATAAATAAATGTAGACATCCTAGTGGACAGGGAGAGGCAAAGCTCAAGGCTTAAGACAAAGGGAAAGAAAAGGCCAAAAAGTCCAAAATCAAAGATTTGTGGGTGGGAAAGCCATCCATGATTATGAACCTGGTTCCCATGCCTTGGTTTGGTTATTGTGAGAGATACAAGGAGGAGCGCATTTACAACCCCTAGGAGGAATGTCTCTTGGCTGCTGCTTGGCAGCGACACTTGTACCAGGTTTCGAGGCAGAATTTTGGACATTTTAATTATAGATGTTTGACTGTTGGCAGCATACTCAGTTGCTGACCAGTTTTGTGTGGTATAACTCTTTCAAATACATAAAAAACAAAACATACTGCAGAAAAATGTTAACTCAGTAAAAAATATCACGAGCAACAGCTCTTGTTTCTGATGTCATAGACAGAAACTTACCAAAACTACTTTTTTGGTTTTCAGCAGAAATTTTAATAGAAATGAAAAACCATACTCCCTAGCAAATCCCTGATCGGCCCATTACCCTGAACCATGGGCTTCAATGTCAAAACAACATCCACTAAAAACTCCTTCCACCGAAATTCTGACTCACCCTAGGATTCCCAGGACATTGGGAGCAAAAGCTAGAGGGCCTGCAACACTAAGGCATGTGGAGATTGTTCTAACCTCTATTGTGACAGAGCAGAGAAAAGGGCTTTAGCGAGGAGTGTTTTGTTGTTGTTTTTTAAAATGTTCAATTTCCTCCTATTTTTGGGATCTGCGCATTTGGATTGATTCAACTTTGACATTTAAAGATCAGGTTTTTAGGATGGATGTGATGATATTTTTGTGGCCAAGAGTTAATAAATGTTTGCAAATATATCTTACTATACAAGATTTGTGGATTGTAGCTCAGGCATGCCTACTAGCTCAGTTAATCTACTGCAGCACAGTGTATATCAGGATGACTTGGATGTTCTATCGTATGGAATTGACACAAAATGCTATTGGGGGTTTACGTAGAAATGACTATGTTACTACAATGTTAAGGCAATTACACTGGCTCCCAGTACAGTTTAGAGTTTAATTTAAGGTACTCACATTGGTGTATAAGCTGAGGTAGAACTGGGTCCCCTCAAGAGAAACTCATGGGGAAATTAAAAAATCATGGGACAGCAGGCAGTGTACAATTGTGGATAAGGAAATGGTTAAAAGATAGAAAATCAAAGAGCAAGGCTAAATGGCCAATTTTCTCAATGGAGAAAGGCTAATAGAAAAGAACCTCAGGGATATGTGTTGGCCCCGCTGCTTTTTAGAATTTATAAATGACCTGGAAATGGAAATAACGAATGAGCTGATCACATATGCAGATGACACAAAATTATTCAAAGTTGTTAAAATGCAAGAAGATTGTGAAAAATTGCAAGAGGACCTTGATAAATTGGGAGAATGGGCATCCAAATGGCAGAGGAAATATAATGTGGACAAGTACAAAGTTATGCACTTAGGGAAGAACAACCCAAACTATAGTTACACAATGCAAGCTTCCACATTAGGAACCACCAGCCAGGGAAAGGATTTAGGCATTTTCGTGGATAATATGTTGAAACCCTCTGCCCAGTGTGCAGCAGCGGACAAGAAACCAAATAGAATGCTAGGAATTATAAGGCGATCACACCCTTGAATGTTGTGTGCAATCCTGGTCACCATATCTTAAAAAGGATATAGTGGAATTAGAAAAAGTATAGAGAAGAGCCACCAAAATGATAAAGGGGATGAAAGGATACCCCTACTAGGAAAGCCTTAAAAGGTTAGGCATCTTGCATCTTCAAACTGGAAAAAAAGATGGCTGAGGGGAGATATGATACAGGAATATAAAATAATGAATGGAGTGGAATGGGTTAACGTAGATCAGTTGTTTACTTCTTGAAAAGTAGAAAGACTAGGGGACATGCAATGAACCTACAATGTAGCAGATTTAAGACTAATTGAAGAAAATATTTTTTCACTCAATGGGTAATCATACTCTGGAATCCATTACTGGAGGATGCAGTAAAAGCTGTTAGTGTAGCTGGGTTTAAAAGAGATTTGTAGAAGTTCCTGGAGCAAAAATCCACAAACCATTACTAAGGAGGACCAGGGAAATCCACTGCTTACCTCTTGGATAAGCAACATGGAATGTGTATACCTTCTGGAAATCTGACAGGTACTTGTGACCTGAATTGGCCACAGTTGGAGACAGGATACTGAGCTTGATGAACCCCTGGTCTGACCCACTATGGCATATCTTATGTTCTTATGGGCCCCATGTATTTGCAGGACAGGATTTTGAGCTATGTCCCTATTGTGTTTTGTGGTTTTAGGAGGAACTTTACTGTATATTCCTACAATGTGTGAAGTTCGATTGCAGGCTTAGGTTCACTATACTTGATATATTGCCTTTAAGAGCAAAACATCCAGGTGGCCCACGGTAAAAGGGTAAAAAAACCCAAAACATAATCAACCATACAACCAGGTAAAAAATAAGCAACAAAAAAACAAACAATAAATACAAGATACAATTACAACTTTCTGAGAAGAGAGGGTAGAGAAAATAAACATACCAAAACATTACAAAATTATACATACTAAATACCACAGATGATACAATGAAATACAGAGAGAATGTTTTCAGTGTTAGACTATGGTGGAACAGATTGCCTCTCGATATTACGATGGAGAAAGATTATGTGTAATTTCAAGAGAGACCTGAGATTTTTTTTTAAAATTTTAATATTTATGCATTTTACAATAAACAAGTGCAACAAATCACTTGTAGGAAAACAAGAGATGCTGGGTGAAAAAGGAATTATTGTATGACTACAACTCTACTGAACGGTCTTTAACAGAGCACGGTATGTAACCAATATTTATGGATGAAAAATGCTCTAGTATAACATTTCCATGGGATTCAAAACAAATGTGTGTATCTATCGTTTTATCGGGGGAACATCGACAAGATAAGCATTTGTATTTATGTGTGGATCTTTTTAGCTATATAAGACTGGTGGAGAACTTGATGAGAAAATAAACCCCAGAGCAGTCATTGATGCTAAGAGCGCTATAGATGGTATCTTTATACTGTTTGACTATTGCGCTAAAAAGTCTGAGACCCTCTGGTGGTATGTAAAACGATAGATACACGCATTTGTTTTGAATCCCATGGAAATGTTATACTAGAGCATTTTTCATCCATAAATATTGGGTGAAAAAGGAAAACAATAGGTAAATCAGAATATGAAATAGAGGCAATATAACATCTCCAGCATCCCATCCTAGCCCACTATATAGAGGGAGATTCTCAAAGAAATTTAACAATACCAAATTTGCAGGAAAATACAGCGTCTACAGCCAACAAAAAGACGATGACAGTGTTGGCTCCACATTAATGGAACTAGGAGATGGGTGAGCATTTAGAAAAGACATTAACTGTGAAGGATACAGAAATACACAAGAATTCAAAAGGTAATCAAACATTTTGCAGGGGTATTTTAAGAAAAATAATGCCCCTAGCTGGGAGACCCTGGGTTTCAGGAGGAGAAATTCCTTCCTATGACGCTGGGTCTCCAGAACCAGGTCTGGAAATGCCCAGACCAGAAGCCCCCAAAATCTAATATTTCTCTTTCTAAAGAACATTTTCAAAAACCAATCTCTTGTCGGAGGACAAAGCAATTGTACAACCAGCTCTCAAGTATAACAGAGACATTAAACTCATCAAATTGTTGAAATTCTGTCCCTTCTGCTCAGGATGGTACCTTCTTCCCTTGTGGCAAATAATAAACTTTGATAATTGGTGGATATGTCTCCAACGGAATACCTAATACCTTCGCTAAGTAATATTTAAACATTTCCTTAGGCAGTATATATTGTATTTTAGGGAAATTAATCAAAGGTAAATTAGCCAGTCTGGAAACATTCTCCAGATGTGCTAATCTTGCCCTTAAGTAACATGAATCCTTTATCACTCCTTCCATCCATTCTCCAACTGCTCAATCTGGACAGTAACATCGTTAAGGGATTCTTGCAGTTTTGAAACGTCACACGTATGCTTAGCACACTCTTGTTGAGTAACTTGAAGCCGGGTATTCAACAATTGAACTTGAGGCAAAAATGCTTCACCAAGCTTTCTTATAGCATTCCAGATAAACTCCAGGGTAATCCAATTCAGTCTAGGAAGAAGATAATCTACAGACACCCCAGCCAAAATGTTCTGCTGTTCTGCCATTCCAAACTACTGCAGCACCAACTCTTCAGACCCGTAGAACACCTCCAACTATGAGGGAATGTTGCTGGCAGGCTGTTCCGATGAGGCCTCCATGCCGCCTACGTCACTTTCCAGAACCTTCCTCCATAGCTCAGCCGACCCACAAGAAGCGCTGTCAGCAGAGCTCAGGCTCATAGGGATACTGGCAGCGTCTAAAACCCTCAGAGGATGCCGCACTGCTGGAGGGGTGAGATCTACCCCCGAAGAGGATGCCAAGTCTTCTCGCTCTGGCGTCCTAACAGCCGGGTCTAGCACTGCTCCCTTGAATGTCGGCTGTTACATCCCAGAGGGCAATCAGAAAGCATCCAAAGGACCTTTAGGTAAGTCCGCAGAAGGCATAGCAGTAGCAGAGGGCCGCTTAGGCCTTACCTTATGTTTCCCCCTGAGGATTCAAGTGGGAATGTCAAAACGCTGCGTGCAACCATCATAGGAGCCCTCCCCCCTACCCAAAAACTCCTGCATTCATTTTTGAAGCTTAAGATCTTTGGGGAAATCCGTTATCCAGATATTTCCCATAGCTGTCGCTACCTGTGAATATTCGATGGCACTATCCCAAAAGTACTGCTGAATATCCTTAAATGCCACCTCGGCATTATATGGGGCAGCGCATAGGCAGAACAAGGACGGAGCAGCAAATTATCTGGTTAGCAATGACAACGAACCCACTATCTGGATAAAGTTAGGACCACAAAGGGCTGCTGCACTGCTGCTAACCAGACAGTGCTGGTACTAACCGCACTACATGCATATCAAGACATGTCGCATTATGGAATATCCATGTTCTATTTACTCCCTGGGTTGGTGTTTAAAAAAAAAATGCTGATCATAGTGACTATATCAACCTTATTGTTTTTTTTCATGAGTATTTAACTAATTGATAATGTTTGTCAAAGAGTGAGTTATGGAGAGCTGAATGTCTAGTAAGTTTTATGATTATGATAAGTTTAAATTATTTTATATGACATGATTTTATGCAAAGCGTGGTGAGTGCAGGTTTAGAATGGTGGTATAAAAGTTTTATTTATTTATTCATGTCTGGTGCCAAAAACAAAATTTGCTGCAGGTCGCTGGCTTAATTCCCTGCGGTCATAAGTAACTGTCTGGCATGGGGCCGCTAACCCTTTTTTAAGTTAAGTTGGTGGGCATCGGGGGAGGGGGGAAGTAGTTTGGCAGGGTAGGCCTTTTTTTAGGCAGAGGGTAGCAGGGGAGACAGCTAGGTGTTAAAAGGGAGGGGGATGGCGAGGTCAAGGCAGATGGCAGATAGAGAACTCAAAAGTGCGGTGGGGGGCAGTAGGGGGTAGAGTGGGGGTTTGGTTTTGATTTGCAGTCCTTTCTCTTTGGTGTGGGAAGGGATTTCATAGGGTGTAAAGGAACGGTGTGGGGAGGACAGGCCAGCAGGAGTATTTATTTGCCTGCGGGGCCTGGCTCCTCTCTCTTTCTGCTTGGCGTGGTGGTAAAGTGGAGAGTAGGAGAGTTCTCTGTTTTCCCACCCATCCCACCCTTGCTGGGAGGCTGTCACTGTGGGAGTTCTTGCCTAATTGTTGCAGCTAGTTGGAGGGGAGGGGTTACTCGAGCCAATCGGTACTCATGCGTCGGTTTCAGCTTTATGCCGTTGGGTTGAAATCAGGTGATCTCTCAGCTCGGTAATCTGAGGGACAGGTGAATCTCTAGTTCCAGGAGTCCTTACCTCAGAGTGCTAGCCTTTGCTAGTAATATGATGAGGCCGGTGGCAGGGCGGTGAACTGCTGCTAGGGCAGCATCGGTGGGGGGTATATGGTTCCAACTTGCTAGTAATATGGTGGGTGGTAAACTTTATCAAGTGGGGTTGGGAGAGGGGGTTTGATGCTAAATGATGTAATACATATTGCTTTGGCTCGGGTTGTTTAATGTCTTGTTGCAAAATTTAAATAAAGCTGCACCAGTGTTTTTTTCCAAAAACATTCTTATGTTGTTGAGTCATTGAAAAGGGGGCATGTGGGGTAAAAGGCGGGCATGTGGGGTAAAAGAGGGGCATGTGGGGTAAAAGGGGGTGACCCCAGGTATGTGCTACCTTGGTTAGTGTTCATACTTTAATTGCAGGTTCTTAGAAGCTACACCACTTGGGATTTTTGAACTATATTTTAGGACATAAAGGAGTGAGCCCTCAGCATAATCGGTGCATTTTTCCAAGGAAAAAAGGAGCCAGTATTATTATGATTATGAATGGAACCTATATACCACATATCGCTACTATCATCTATGTCGTTTACAATAAAATATTCATAGTAAAACCATTTAACATTACAGAAAGAAAATACATACATAACATATTAAAAATAATTCATTAACAAACCAACATATGAAAAAACCCTGTTTCTTGAGAAAGTCTTCCATACTAAAACAAGAAAAGGCAAGGCCAAAAGATCTATTTGATTATTTCATAAATCACATTTACCCACATATTTTGTGAAACGATAAAACAATTCACTTTTCATAGACAGCTGAAAAGATAAATCAGATACATTTAAACAGACATCTGGAATTAACTGGAAACCAGTGCAATGTTACGGGCATAGAGGTAATAGGGCTCATTCTATTCCGGACGAAGATCCCCTCTGTACGTCCGGCCTGAACTGGATGTACAGAGGGAATAGAGATTCTGATCCTGTGGGGCACATCTAGCCCTGTGGGATCAGAGTCACAAACAGTCCTGTACGTGCAGGCCAGGACTGCGATTCAGTCTGGCCTGCATGTACAGGACTGTAACTGGTTAACTCAGTCAAGGCTCCATTGAAGAATCATGTTGTTGGCTGCCAGAGAAAAAATGCTTATTCCCCGCAGCCCAATCCCCAACCTGGCCTCCTAAGGCCAGGGTCGGGCTGCGGGGAATGTCCTCCGGCCCCCCCTGCCCCATCCACGCCCCGGCATTGCCAACAAAACACATCCAGGAAGTTATTCTACCTCGTAG
Source organism: Ichthyophis bannanicus (assembly GCA_033557465.1). Lineage (NCBI taxonomy): Eukaryota > Metazoa > Chordata > Amphibia > Gymnophiona > Ichthyophiidae > Ichthyophis > Ichthyophis bannanicus. Next base: position 1,746,701,611 of record CM066032.1, on the reverse strand, counting down.
GTGGAATAACTTCCCCGCACATATCACCAGCTCTGAATGTACAGAGCCGACATTAGAATCGGCCAGGTACATCCAGGGCTGGTGACCACCCACCATCTACCTAGACTCCGCCCCCGAGCCGTCCCTTCCCTGCCCCGTCTAACTTCCCCATACAACCAGTGGGGAAGTTAGATGCAGTGGGGGAAGGCACAAATAGTGGCACAGAATCGGGCCCAATGTGATCATATTTCTTGATACCAGCTATCAGGCGAGCTATGGAGTTCTGAATTACTTGCAAGGAGTGTATCTATTTTTCTGGTAGTCTCCGATACAGTATATGATATTACAATAGCCAACATAGGGCAAGACTAATGATCGGTACTCTCTTTCTTTAATGCATGAGGACTATGTGTCAGTAATTAAAGGCAATGAAAAATGCTGATAGTACCACTGACCAGCCCCTGACATAACAAGGATTTTTTATGCCTGCATGCCAGTATATGCTCTAAAAGCCTCTTATAAAATTACCTCACACACAAAATGTGCGCAGTGCAAGTGACTTTAGAGTAAGTGAACTCAGAAGAGAAGTCTGGATTGAGTGCAGGTAGAATTGCAATTTACGGGCATACTTTATGTGCTCATATTTTTGCCAGCTCCCAAGGTGGCGTAAATATCTGCAGCTTTAATCTAGCTGCAATTTCTGCCTGATTTGTGTTAGTATTTTCCACCTATGTGTCTTTCTGAAACAGGCTAAAAATAGATGTCTAAGGGTCCATAAAATTATCCTCTACAAGTCTGGCAAGGCACACAATGGCCCTCCAGCTGCTGCAGACAGAAATCAGGCCTTCTGTTCCTTTTATAAAGACACTACTAGCCAGGAACAGAATCCAGGTAAAGTCAGGCCCTCCAGGGAAAGCAGTTCTACAATGGCTCTGCACCGACCGGTCCTACCAGCTCTAGGAGGACAGCCCCAGCGCTCCCACCACCTTCGCCCAGTTTTCTGTATTCAGGCCATGCGATCCAGTGAAGAGCCACAAGCTGTAGACCTCAACGGTTGCTATTACAGCTATAATATGAATGCCCAACAGTTGAACCTGAGGCAGAATGAACTTCCATGTCCATTAAAAGGAAATTGGGGCATTGTGCAATTTCAAGAAGTGGAGATATTACAACAATTTTAGAATTATTGTCTAGTGTTCTTCCAATCAAAGGCACAGCTTGACTGGTGTTTGTGAGACTTAAATAAACTTAATAGCTCATGATCTGATGTCTCTAGTAATATCTTAAGTTGCTATTAAAGTAATATGATCCAGCTACGAGGCTTGTGCTACTGCCTCAACAAGCCACCGTTCTCTCCAATAAAAGAGACTGCTCTGTCAGACCTTAGAGCAGAATATAGCACCTTACGACTTGGACCCATCCTCAATATCGGTGGCTATTTCAGTTAATATATGAATACAACCTACTCCTGTTTGCTACAGTATCTGTGAGCAAGGACTGTCTCTTCCATGTATCTGTGCAGTGCTACTTAGCCTTATTGTGTTGTATGATTAATCATTGTTAGCATATTAGCATTATTAATTTAATAATGAATAATTCTGTTATGTTATCTCTTCTTCTAACTCTTCCTCTCCATTTCTTCCCTTCTTATGGCTCCAAGTCATTTCTTCTTCCTGTTACTGACACTCCCTAACCCTCTCCCCAAGGCTTACACCAACTTCCTCATACCTTCCCTCATCATCACCCTTTCTCTACCTTTCCCATTTCCTCTCCCATCTTGTCCTCCTCCCTCTCCTCGGCTCTTGAACTTCACCCCTTTATTCCTCTCATTAATCCCTCTCCCCTTTCTCTTCAACAACCCCATTCTCATTTCCGCCGTTCCGTCTCCACTCTCCTTTGCACTCTCCTCCTCCTCCTTCTTCTTTCCTCTGGCGACATTAATCCAAACCCTGCCCCCCCCCAGACTATTCTCCCACTCATCTCTCTCTACCACTCTAATCTCATCCATGTTCCTCTCCTTTCCTCCTCCTCTCTCCCTTTCTTTTGTGCATTATGGAATGCTCATTCCATATCCTCCTCTTTATCTATGATCTCTTCATTTCTAACTCTCTCCATCTTTTAGCTCTTACTGAAACCTGGCTCCTCTTCAATGGCGATGCTTCGGTTGCCGCCCTCTGCTATGGCAGCTACCAATTTTCCATACTTCTCATGCCACTGGCCGAGGTGGTGGTATTGGGTTTCTGCTTTCTCCTTCTTGTCAATGTCAATTCCTCCTTCTACCACCATCTCACTCCTTTTCCTCCTTCCGCCTTTCTAACCCCTTATCTCTCCATATAGCTGCTATCTATAGACTCCCTGATCCACCTCTGCCTTTCTCACTGACACTGACTCCTGGCTTTCCTTATTTCTTGATTCTTCTTCCCCTTACCTTATTCTTGGTAATTTCAATATTCATGTGATAACCCTTTTGATCCCCTTCCCTTAAACACCACATTCAATCTCCAACTTTGCTCTTCTGTTCCCACTCATCGGCACAGTCACTGCCTTGACCTCATCTTCTCCGTTTATCCTCTGATTTCCATATCTCAGTTCTTCCCTTATCTGATCACCTTCTCCTAACCTTCACCTTTCATCACTTCCCACCCTCAGTCTCACCCAAACTCTTCCTACCTTTTCAGGAATCTTCATGGTATTGATCCTTTGGCTCTCTCTACTACTGTCTCATCGTCTCTTTCCTCCACCTTGTCTTCTAAATCTGTTGATGAAGCTATAGTTTCCTATAATACTGTCCTCTGCTCTGCTCTAGATACTCTTGCTCCACCCATCCTATGTCCTGTAAGACTCATTATATCTCAGCCCTGGTTGTCTTCAACTACTCACTATCTACGTTCCTGTGCCTGCTTAGCTGAGTGCATTTGCTCCCTCTCTTTATCTTTACTCACACATTTTATATACCGCTCTTAGTGACACCAAAGTGGTTTACAATAACCAGAAAAATTAGGAAAGAGGCCAAGGCCAGAAAAGAAAGGAACTACAATAATTGATAGAACAGGAAAGAAGCATTCTTTAATAACAGAAGAAAGATAGAATATGGGAGAAAAGCTAGGGAGAGGAGGAAGGTAGATCAAAGGCAGAAAGAAACAGGTGTGTTTCTTGAGAAGAGACTTAAATCTAGGGAGGGAGGGTTCAAGGTGCAGTGGGGGTGGAAGAGCATTCCAGAGGGAGGGATCCAGGAAGAAGAAGGCAGAGTGACGGGTCTGACTATCTTCAGTTCAAATTCATACTTACCTCCTTCCAATCAGTCTTAGCACTTGCCAAGCAAAACTATTATGTCCATCTGACCAACTTTCTTGCCAATGACCTTCACCATCTCTTATCAATTCTCTCCTCAAGGCTCCCCCCCCCTGACCCTTCCTCCTCTTTCTTTCACAAGTTTTTTATATCACTTTATCATTTCAGTCAAAGCAGTTTACATTGTAACTTAAACTTGATAATGTACATTAACAGGGACATTGATAACTTGGATTTTTCTGAGACAATGGAGGGTTGAGTGACTTGCCCAAGACCACAAGGAATGCTAGTGGGAATTGAACACTGGTCTCTTGGTTCCCAAGCCAGTGCTCTAACCATTAGACTACTCCTCTTTCTGCCCAAACCCTTGCTGACTATTTCCATGACAAAATTCCCCACTAGATCAGCTTCATCCCCTCTTCCCCACCCTCAATACCAACTTTTCCCCTAAATCTCTGCTACTCTTTCTATGATCTCTGATGAGTAAACCTCTCATCTCCTTTCCTCCTCTAAACTTTCTACTTGCTCTTCTGATCCTATCCCCACCCGTCTTCGTAGCTCCATTTCCTCCTCTATCATCCCTTCCATCTCACATATTCTCAACCTCTCACTCTCCACTGCCATGATTCCTGTAGCCTTCAAAGAATGCTGTGGTCACACCTCTCCTTAAGAAACCTTCTCTTGATCCTAGTTGCCCTTCTAATTATCGACCCATCTACCTTCCTCCCTTTATTCCTAAACTTCTTGAGCGTGCAGTCTTCCGCCGTTGTCTTGAATTTCTTTCCTCTCAAGCCCTGCTGGATCCGCTTCAATCTGGCTTTCATCCCTTACATTCTACCGACAAGTCTAGTGACTTGTTCCTGCCTAAATCCAAGGGCTTTTACTCTATTCTCATCCTTCTTGACCTTTCTGCTGCTTTTGACACTGTTGATCACCACCTTCTCCTTGATACACTGTCCTCACTTGGTTTTAGGGACTCTGTACTGTCATTCCCATAGCTCTTTTAGTGTTTCTTCTAGTGGTTCCTCCTCTATTGCTATTCCTGTCTCAGTTGGTGTACCCCAGGGATCTATTCTCGGCCCTCTCTTTTTCTCTCTTTACACTCAATCCCTTGGTGCTCTCATCTCCTCCCATGGACTTCAATATCATTTTTATGCCAATGATCTATTTTTCTACACCTGATATCTCTTCAACACTCCAGTCCTGCATCTCTGCCTGCCTGTGTGACACTGCCACCTGGATGTCTCACCAGCTGGCGAAATGAAACATAGCCAAAACCAAACTTCTTATTTTTCCCACTAGGCCTTCCGCCCCTCTTTCTCCTTTTTCTATCTCTGTGGAAAACACTCGTCTACTTTCTTTTCCTTAGCATGCAACCTCGGGGTTATCTTTAACTCCTCCCTTTCCTTCTCCTCACATATCCAACAGATGCTAAAACCTGTCATTTCTTTCTCTATAACATTAATAAAATTTGCCCCTTCCTTTCTGAACACACTACTAAAACACTTGTCCACTCTCTATTTACTTCCCATCTCAACTATTGCAACCTCCTTCTTGCTTGTCTCCCTCTTAGCCACCTTTCTCCCCTTCAATCTGTTCAGAACTCTGCTGCACGACTAATCTTTCGCCAGCTTCGATTTACTCATATAATCCCTCTTCTCAAATCACTTCACTGGCTTCCTTTCTGTTTCCATATCCAATTCAAGCTTCTTCTTCTGACCTAAAAGTGCATTCACTCTTCTGCTCCTCACTACTGTACCTTTCCTCTCTCCTCACACCCCTCCTCGTGAACTCCGCTCTTCTACTGGCTTACTTCTCTCTTTGCCCTTTTCTTCCACTGCCAACTCCAGAATTCAGTCCTTTCATTTTGCTGCTCCTTATGCCTGGAACAGGCCCCCTAAGTCTGTACGTCAGACTTCATCTCTGTCCCTTTTCAAGTCAATGATTAAGGCTCTCCTCTTTGAAGCAGTTTTTGGATCTTGACCCCTTATTCCTTATGTCTCCTCACCCTTCGCTTTTCCCTTATTCTCATCTTTATATATGTCTGTACAGCACTACTTATGCCTCATAATGCTTTATAAACGTTTAATAGTAATAGTAGTAAAATGTGTGTTCTTAAAAACATTACATTGTCAAAATAAATCTAGATAACCATCAGTAAAAATATTTTCAGGAGTTGGCAACCACGCTCCAAAGGGAACTGCCATTCTGAGGAAGGACACATCTCCGCACAAGCAGGTGGGGAGGGGTTGGTATAATATGTAACTGGTACAAATATTGAGAGCTATAGATGGAAGTCTCATTTAATCAGATGGTCTGCAGGGTTTGAAGACTCCTAATGGATACATACAAAAGCTGCCAGACAGTCGAAGCTTTAAAACAAAAAGAGAGTCAGGAAATCCTTGCTTTGCTGAAAAAACATATCCATCCAGAATGTCACAAATTTAAATTTGAAAAATTTAAATGAGGACTGACAGTTAAGACAGAGGGAGAAGCACATGGGGCTTTTTTAAAAATTATGAAAGATGTCTATTTATCCACCGACAGGAAGTGGACATTGTTCTGGTCTATTTATTGAAGTCTGCTTACAACAGCAAACACCATCTAGCTATCGTCAAAATGATGGATGCTTATTGCTTGCTCTCTACAAGAGTCTGATCATGACTGACTAACTTATTGCGAAGTTCTGACAAGGCTTGCAAGATGATGTGGTTGGCCATTATTTCTTTTTCCTTCTGATTTCTTGCAGGATGGCTACTAAGCTGAAAAACTAGGACATGGAGGGCTTTGGAATCCAATTTAGCTGTCTATCCTTAAGATTATCTGAAGGAGAAACAACAATAAACAATTATGTACAGGGGAAATAGAGTGGGCATGTCTTTTTCTTCCCCATCCTCGGTTAATGTGGACCCTCCCACTAGCAAACCCTTTTCAGGTGAACTTCCATCTTTACAGCAATCATTATATATCAGTTGGTACAACAGTCAAATTCTGCCCTTATAAATACTCCAGAAGATATATCAGCTTTATTGATTCTCTTTTAAAATTTGAAGGGTTCTTTTTGGCAGGGCTGTGATAAAACATGGGAGATAGTTCTATCAATTTAAGATTAGAGAAGGCTCTCTGCAAAGGGTACTGCAGAACAATGGAGCCAGGGGTCAGGAATCACCAGGGGGGACAACAAATGCAGGCTATGTGACAAAGATCAGAGCTCAACATATGGATAAGATAAGTGATCAGAGTCAGCGCGGGCATGGCAGGGCATGCAAGTGGTGAACTGTAGCAGAAGGGGCTATAGGGATGGCAAAGAGCAACAACTGGGTGGAGATGGGCAGAGCACAGGAGGGTCTGCACATCGTACTCAGAGCAGGGGTTGACAACACGTGTCTGCTGTTAATGTTGCAGGTAGCATGGGTGCACTTAGCGCTACCTCAATGGGAGGCGTTGTGTGCATCCCTGTTGCTGCCAGCGTGCCTTAGGGTCCAAATTAGTGTGGTATCTGCTGGGGCAATGTTGTACACTGCCCCAAAAGATAGCACATGATTTCTGCACATACCGCATGTTGATTTCTAATCTAAACGCGTGATACCTGCAAAACCCTAGCGCACTCTAGTAAACATATTCCCTATAGGTATTCTTCACTTTTATCCTAAATCCCTACAGGGAATGTGGCCTAGTAAAATCATGTGTATATATGCATCTGCCTCTGCCCTGACAAATATTTTTTGAACTTCAGCTTCATTCAAATTTTTGTCACAGATGGTAGAGTACCCTCTGACTCCAATTCATATTTTTCTTATGTCTTTGATGCCCCCGACATTTACAACCTCAACAAGGAAACACGCTATTCAGTTTAGTTCACATCTAACAATGAAGTTAGAGCACACTGTTATATCAACAAGTATTTTTAAAGCTGTCCTGCAACTGGTTAGCTGCAACCAGATGGAAGTGTTTGTACCAACAGAAAAAACTAGATGATATGATATTCACACCTCTTCTTGTTTGCTCAGAGTTCTGAACATCCCCTCGCCTAACAGTGATGCTGAGTTCATGCTGCTATACTGTAAATAACTGTGATGTCACTCATGTCTAAACCAGCATTTTAATTTAAATCTAACAAATTTTTGTTCCAAATCTGTACAAGGATGAGTTGACAGTGAACATGTCCTTGGGAAATATAATGGTACCAATATATGCTGAAAGTAGTGAGAGTTTGACCACTGTTAAACCTGAATTTAGACCTGGAGGATCTTTTCAGACCAATGACTAGTAGAGGTGTACATTCATTGGCACATATTTGGTTGGTTTGGGTCCCTAAAATATTTTTCTATATGCAAATCACTTGTGTACAGGTATTTAACAGGTATTTTATACTGCTTTATAATTTCAGTCAAAGCGGTTTACATTGTAACGTTAAACTTGGTAATGTACATTAAACAGTGACATTGATAACTTGGATTTTTCTGAGGCAATGGAGGGTTAAGTGACTTGCCCAAGGCCACAAGGAGAGCTAGTGGGAATTAAACCCTTGTCTCTTGGTTCCCAAGCCAGTGCTCTAACCATTAGGCTAGTCCTCCATGTAAACCTCCCTTCTCTGAATGATTCCCAATCAAACAGCTTCATGGACACTATGTTCCAAATGGGATATACACAGATAGTACAAGCACCTACCCACATAAAAGGTAACACTCTAGATCTCATCTTCCTCCCCATCTCCTTTATCAACCACCAGCAACACACCCCTCCAACAATAACAGAAGTACCATGGTCCGACCATCACCTCATTACACTCCACCTCCCAGTACAAGCAACGCAGAACTCCACGCACCACACACCTCATATATCACGCTTTGCACACTTCAACAAAGATACCTTCCTTGACAAAGTACTACCCATACTCAACACAAACCTCCCAGACATCAACTCCACCGTAAATCACTGGAACCTTACAGTTCAAAAAGCAGCTGCCCCCACACACTCCACGAATAGACAGTTAAAAAAGACAGAAAAATGGTTCACGAAAGAACTAGTGAACCTAAAAAAACAACTGAGAAAACAAGAAAAGAAATGGAGGAAAACTAAATCTGCTGAGAATAAATCCCAATACTTAAACACACTCAACGAATACAAGAATGCGATTAACAAATCAAAAAAGGATTACCACTCCAAGGTAATAAACCTAGCTATCAATCGCCCGAGAGAACTATTTGCAATTGTAAAAACACTGACAAAAGTAAAAAATCCAGAACCAAAACAATCAGCAATAAGTATCCAAACCCTAGCAACCCACTTTGCAGAAAAACTAAAATGCAAACTTAACACTACACCAACACTAATCCACACAAACACCGAAACTAACAACAACTGGACAACCTTTCACACGATAGATCAAAAACACCTCCTCAGGATTATAACAATTATCAACACCACAACCTCCCCACTCGATCCATGCCCTGTGTCATGGATCAAAAGTACTAAGGAAGAACTAGCTGGAAACATTCAATACATAGTAAATCAATCCCTATCCCAAGGCATTATGCCTGATGCCCTAAAACTCACAACAATCCGCCCAATAATAAAAAACAATAAACTCGACCCGAAAGACCCAAACTCATATAGACCGATAGCCAGCATTCCATTCATGGCTAAAATAATAGAAAAAACTGTTCAACTTCAACTGCAAGAACATATAGACGAGCACAACTCCCTTGACTCCCACCAATTTGGTTTCCGCCCCTTCCATGGGGTAGAAACCCTCCTAATTACTCTGATGGACTTCCTCATAAGACACACAGACGATAACACTCAAGGCCTCCTACTCCTTTTCATAGACATTTCCGCCGCATTTGACAATATCAATCACCTTACACTGATTAACAGATTAGAAAACCTAGGAATAGGCGGGACTGTCCTCAATTGGTTCAAGTCCTACATCACACACAGACTAATGCGAGTTCAATTAAACCAGGAAGCCTCAGAAACCTTCCCCCAAGGACAAGGAATACCCCAAGGATCAGCCCTTTCTGCTCTCCTTTTCAACCTATACCTACAACCCATCACAAAAATATTTAAAAAACACAAAATCAGTCATTTTATCTACGCCGACGACATCATGCTCGCCCTCCCCATAACCACGAAAAACCCTAATTATAACACTCTATCCGAATGCATGGCGGAAACCTCATCCTGGATGGAAAACAACTTCCTCAGCATCAATCTCAAAAAAACTGAGGCAATGTTTGTATCAAGAGCACCTATGGCTGAAGATACCTACCCAACAACTATCTCCATCAATAACACAATGATACCTATTAAAACAGAGGTAAAATACCTAGGCGTTATAATCGATCGCACACTCACCATGCTACCACACATAAAGCAGACGGTAAAAACTATATTCTACAAACTTAAAACTATTCAACACTTAAGGCTCCTTCTTGACACGCATGACTTTAGATCAGTCGTAAGTGCACTCATAACCCCTCACTTTGACTATTGTAATAGTCTCTTAACCGGCCTCACACAAAAGAATATCTACCTATTACAAAGAGCACAAAACATTTGTGCAAAAGTAGTCACTAAAGCCCACCTAGCAGACCATGTAACCCCTATACTGCTAGAACTACACTGGCTCCCCATAAATAACCGAATCAAATACAAAATACTACTAACAACCTTCAAACTACTAAATGATATTGCCCCCTCCCATCTATCCACACTCCTCCACGCCCCAAATGATTCAAGAGCCCGCAGACTAAATGCAACCCTCTCACTAGAGCTGCCAAAAACATTCACGAGGACTAAAAACTCCACCAGTGCCAGAGCCTTCACATTCACCGCTCCCACGCTCTGGAATGACCTCCCAATAGACATCCGAATCATAAAGGACCTCTCCCAATTCAGGAAAGAACTCAAGACATACCTATTCTCTGAGCATTTCGGAATCCCCTACCCTCCAAGTCCAGCCACACAGCGTCCACAGGCACACAAACAAAAAAACCTGCAGACACACAATTAACACACACAACTCCTTCTTCAAACAGCCCCCAAAGACATCCCAAACAACCCACGAAAAAATGGAAATAAATTCCATCACACACACACACCCACACACACATACACACACACCCACACACACACACTTGATTTTATCCACCATAAATCATGTATCCTAACCTTTTGTAAATCATGTATCCTAACCTTTTTGTAAATAACATCTATAAATAGCAATGTCAGCTCGCTGACATTCCCCTGTAAATCCAGTAGTATACAAAAGTATACACCCTGTAAATAGTTTTAACAACTTACTGTTCTGTTTTATGTAAAAAGTTAAAAAGTTATATGTAAAAAGTTAAAAAGTTCTTGTTCTATGTAATGTTATACGAATGTATACAATTGTTCCATGTAAACCGCCCCTGATCTCTGGAAGGGGCGGTATAGAAGAAATAGATAAATAAATAAATAAAATAAATAAATAAATATCTACTAATTAATGCATTTACAATCGATTTGCATGCACAAAACATTTTTGCACACAGAATGAAGCAAAAAACATGAAATGCATGGAAAAATGCACAAAAAAACAGACGAAAACTAACCAACCTTTTTTTCATCTGTGTATGTCCCTAGTGTCTAGAATATGGCATATTTGAGTAAACTATGGAAAAAACTGTAGAAATGCAGCTGCTGTATTTTGTAGATGTAGGGAATTTTTTGACCAATAATCAAAGTGACATTTTATTTACCAGTTAACATCCTTTATTTGAGACCTGCAAGACAAGTGAGTTGTGTTCCCTTACCAGCAGATTGGTGGAGACAAAAAAACAATGAAAAGCCCAGATTTTAATGACATCACTCCTATGCCTCTATTCGCCTCAGCCACCTGAGGTCTGTTCAGTATTTATCCCAAAGCATATGGGAGAAACATGGCAAGCCTAACACAAAGTCATTTGTGGGCAATAATGAGAAATCAAAAGTAGAGAACTATGCACAGGAAAGCATAAATGGATGGCTGTCAGTCGAAGATGAACCTGCAGAGCCAAATATATAAATCACAGTGTACCAAAGGGTACCGCGGGAGAAGAACAGAACAAATATATTTTCAGGAATGGGTCCTGAACTGGTCTAGCAGGACTCAAGGAAAGGACATTATCTGGTAAGTATAATGTCCTTCCTGCATCCTCCCTCCCATGCACTTGGCTTCGCCTACACAGAGAACTGAACAATTAGAACCCATACTCATGTTAATCTTATGAATCACTAATCAATTCATTATATCTCCCTGTACCTATCCCTAAATATCACTTTACCATATGCACACCACCATGTATCATAGTCTTATTCGTAATAGTTATCAATTGTTCTACACCCATAGTTAAAATTGTAAAACTTTTCATTCCATGTTAATATTCCCTGTTCAATGTAACGTTAACTTTAAATTGTTCCATGTAAACCACATTGACCTTTGAAAATGCATTATATAAAAAATGCTAAAGCAGCAAAATATCAGCTTCCATATTGTCGTGCGAGACCAGTGGGATGTAACACAGCTACAACACCATTGAGCGAGAAGACACAACAGCTCGCAAAAACCCTTGAGCCAAAGGCCATATCCACTCATGTGTGGACATCCAAGCAATAATGCCTGACAAAAGTGGAAAGTGATGCCCATGTTTCTGCCCAACAAATGTCTGCAGGGCTAATGAGCTCTGCTCCGTCCATGAGGATTATTGAGTTCAGGTAGAATGGGTGCGCAAACTCTCTAGAACTGGCCGGTTCCACAACAGATAAGCTGAGACAATGGCCTCCTTAATCCAGCACCCCAAAGTTAACTTGGCCACTGCTTCACCCTTGTGTGGGCCAGGAAACAGCACAAAAGGATGGTTGGACTTACAAAAGGAATTTGTAACCTCCAGGTATGGAGGAGCACCCTGTGGGCATCCATCGGGCGAAGATCCTTATCTTTCCCCTGACATTGAAAAGAAGGGCAAGCAGACCACCTGGTTCACGTGAAAGGGAGAAAGCAACTTAGGAAAGAAGGAAGGCACAGGATGAATGGAAATGGCCTCCTTCAAAAAGGACAGATAAGATCTCGCAAAGACAAAGCCTACAGTTCAGAAATCCATCTTGTGGAACCAATCACAAGTAAGAAGACCATCTTGAGTGTGAAATCATTCAAAGCAGCACGTTTCAATGGCTCAAAGGGCATCACCATAAGAACGCTGAGCACCAGACACAGATTCTAGGTGGTGTTCTATACGCTGAATCACACGACCCACCAGGGGCCATGGAGGAAACATGTACAGCAGTCACTGACTTGGCCAAGGCTGGGTCAGGGCGTTCATGCTCTCTGACCCCATCTCCGTGTGGCAACTAAAGAAGTGACAAACTTTTCCAGTGGAGCAGGTTGCCATTAGATCCATTTTGGGGTGACCCCAGCAGTGCAGAATCAACTGAAATGCCTCTTGACTCAACTTCCACTCTCCAGGATTCAGAGAGTGCCGACTGAGGAAGTCCACTTCCACATTGTTCACCCTGGCAATGTGCTGGACAACAAGGCTAGGAGGTTCTTCTCTACCCAGGCAAATAGGAAAGCCATCTCCAGAGCTACCCCTGTACTCCTCATATCCCCTTACTGATTCATATAAGCCACTGCTGTGGCATTGTCTGAAAACACTCAAACTGCTCGGCCCTCAACCAGGGGCTTGAAACAAAGAAGAATCAACCTGAAGGCCCTCGCCTCTATGTGGTTGATGGGCCACACTGCATCCCTGCAGTTCCAAAATCCCTGGGCCGTATGATCTTGGCAATGGGCTCTCCAGTTCAAGAGATTGGCATCCGTCATCAGCATGATCCAGGCGAAATAGTCTAGCGGTATGCCCTTCCTCAGATTATCAGAACTGCTGCCACGACTGTAGGCTGGCCTTCACCATCAACAGGAATGGAAGCCTGCACTCAAACTCCTGAGAACTCGGGGACCACAGAGCCAACAAGGACCGCTGGAGCGGTCCCATGTGAGCATGTGCCCACAGCACCATTTCTATGGTCACCGTCATCAATCTGAGGAGCTGAAGAAATAGTCCAGATTCTGGGAGTCTGCTGTGAACAGAACACTGCCAGGCAATCCAAGTCTTGATTTTCTCCTCTGGCAGGAAAACTCTGCCAGTCGCATGTTGAAACGTGCCTCTAGAAACTCAAGGGATTAGGAAGGCAACTGCTAGCTCTTTCCCTGCCTGATCACCCATCTGAGGCTTTCCAAAAGGGACACCACCCGAGATGCATCTGAAAGGGAACGAGCTCAGATGAGCCAGTCGCCCAGATAAGAATGGATACATATCCCTTGGCGCTGCAACCGCCCACCACCATGACCTTGGAGAATGTCCTTGGGGCAGTGGATAGCCCAAAAGCGAGGGTGGTGAACTGATAGTGAGAGCCAAGCATGACAAAATGCATATACTTTTGCTGATTTGCACGATCAGGATATGAAAATATGCCTTGCCCAGATCCAGAAAAGCCAAGAACTCCCCTTGGCACACTGTTTGAATCATGGAGCGCAAGGTTTCCAACCGAAAGAGTAGGGTGCTCAAGTGCTCATTGACCTCTTTGAAGTTCAGAATGGGGCAGAAGGAACCGTCCTTTTTTGGCACCACGAAATAGATGGAGTATTTGCACTTGCTCCCTCATCTAGGGGGGAATGGGCACCACCACTTTTAGGCACAGCAACTTGTCCAAGGTGATCCACACAGCGGCACTTTTGTTCACAGATCCAGAAAGGGAAATGACAAAAGTATTCAGAATCACATCTGGTGTCTAGTACCTAGTGATCCTTGGTAACCTGGGCCCATTCCTGAAAGAAAAGGTGAATCGGAGGAACCAGGGAATAGCCCTCTAAACCTTCATAGCACAGCCCAAGAAGGCCCTGCTCTGGAGGAGACAGAGTCCTTGGGCCCATGCGCTCCACGAAAGGACTGAGAACGAGACAGAGGCTCAGAAGCAGAGGGGAAGAAAGGTTTTCCAGGTCGGTAAAGACAAGAGACCCGAGACCCCAAGGATCTGGCCAGTGTGCCCTTGATGGATGGGAAGAGGATGACAAGAAAGGGGCACCAGCCCACTTCACAGGCCCCTTGGATCTGTCTTCCCGAAGGCGGTAAGATTTTGTCTCAACCAGGTCCTTCACCAGCTTCTCCAAACTGGCTCCAAACAGCCAGTTGAGCTTACTGGGCTTTGGAGGATGTGTCCGCTGTCCAGTACCAGTCAAATCCAATACTGTGACACCATCATCAGGGCACCATCTCTGGCTTCCAAATGTACCAGGTCATACATTGCATCAGAAAGGAAGGCCACAGCAGACTCCAAAAGAGGGGTAGTATTATCCAGTGGAAGATCGTTCCAAATCCTTCTAATTTGTGGCTGTTCAATAGGCTCTTCTTTTATTATGATAAGAGTGTGGAGTTAAACCAATTTTCCCTCCTCCTATGGCTAACAAAAAGACTGCAGTCTAGTGGAGCCTCCCACGTCACGCTCAAGTGAGAGAGGTACTTTTCTGTACTCAAGGTGTCATTCACAATTGCTTAATCAATCTCTTTTCCTCTCAATCCTCAGATTTTCTATGGAGAGGAGAAAATCCATCCACCATCTGCTGGAGACAAAGAAATAATGAAGGGACCTCTGGTGGCTGAGGCGAATAGAAACAGAAACATGACGGCAGAAAAAGACCATATGGCTTATCTAGTCTGCCCAGTGTGCAGTGGCAGCCAAGAAAGCAAATAGAATGCTAGGAAATGCTAGGAATCATAAGGAAAAGAATGGAGAATAAAACAAAGATTATTATAATGCCTCTGTATTGTTCCATGGTGTTACCGCACCTCAAATATTGTCTGCAATTCTGGTTGACGTATCTTAAGAAAAATATAGCAGAATTAGAAAAGGCACAGAGAAGAGCCGCCAAAATGGTAAAGGTGATGGAAAGATATCCCTATGAGGTAAGGCTAAAAAGGTTAGAGCTCTTCAACCTGTAAAAGAGATGGCTGAGGGGAGATATGATAGAGGTCTATAAATTAATGAATGGAGTGGAACAGGTAAACGTAGATCGATTGTTTATGCCATCAAAATGTAGAAAGACTAGGGGACATGCAATGAAGCTATAGTGTAATCCATATAAGACTAATAAGAGAACATATTTTTTCATTCTATGCGTAATCAAACTCTGGAATTCATTTCTGGAGGATGTAGTAAAACCTGTTACTGTAGCTGGGTTTAAAAAAGGTTTAGACAAGTTCCTGGAGAAAGGTCCATAATCCATTATTAAAGGGGACCCGGGAAATCCACTACTTGTCCCAATACATGCATTGAGGAAGCTGCGTCTCCTGGGGAAACTGCTAGATACTTGTGACCTAGATTGGCCACTTTTGGAAACAGGATACTGGGCTTGATGGACCTTAGTCTTACCCCATATGGCATATCTTATGTTATTATGCCCTTCCATATCAACCTCTACAACAGTCCCCTTTTTTTTGCTTCAGACATCCTTTGTGTTTGTCCCATGCTTTTTTGAATTCAGATACTGTCCTCATCTCTATCACCTCCAGTGGGAGAATTCCACTAATCTACCACACTTTCTGTAAAGAAATATTTCCGCATATTATTCCTGAGTCTATCCCCATTCACTCTCACCCTATGCCCCCTCATAGTAGAGCTTGCTTTCAGTCAAAAGAGGCTCTCCTCCTGTGCATTTATGCCATGGAGGTATTTAAACGTCTCAATCATATTTCCTCTATCCCGCCTTTCCTCTAAAGTATACATATTAAGATCCTTAAGTCTGTCCTCATATGCTTTATAACGAAGACCAGTTCGCGCCAGTATCCAGGTACCCTGCTCTACTTAAGGAACACCGGGGCGTCGCTCAAGCTGCTGCTGCTGCGTTATCCTGCCTATACTGCTGCTACTGTGTGTTGTGCTTGCTTTGTGCTGATGCTCTACCCTCTGCCCAGGTCCTGTGTTACATCTGTACCCATCAGTGAGTCTGCCATCCCTTGCTCGCCTCCCGGAAGTGACGCGGACGCATTACACGCGTTCGCGCCAGTATCCAGGTACCCTGCTCTACTTAAGGAACACCGGGGCACCGTTCTGCGCCATGGGCACGCGCCAAAGGAGCACGCACAAGGAGCAGGTCCTGCTCCTTGGGGCGATGACGATCGGGGCACGTTGTCTGGCCGAACAGATCAGTCCTCCTTCTTTCGGTGGGCCTCTCCTTGTCTCATTGTGCTTCTACTACTACTTGTCCCCTCAACAGTTCCCCCTGCCCTGCTTATCTAGGGCTCTTCCTCTATCCTTATCCACCTTGGCTCCCTTGGCTCTCTCTCTGCAGACGCTCTCCATGGCTGCTATCCCTGTATTCTGGGGACACCGCCCTCTTACGGCCTCTCCACCCCCACCTGGAGCCATTGCTCGCAACATGAGCAATCTTCTTGTCTGTCCCCTGAGACAGTCTCCCCCTACACCGCCCACTCTGCCAGTCTCCTTCCTGCTAACCCTCTCTTTCGCCCTTCTGAACTGCAGATCTCTCCGTGCAAAAACCCCTCTGGTACATGACCTATCGTTACAACATTCGCTCGATGCTCTTTTTCTCACTGAAACCTGGCTCCACGAGGGGGAGGATGGCCTCCTCCACCGCTGTCTTCCCCCCGGCTACTCTGCCTTCCATGTTCCCCGCCTTCATCAGACAGGCGGTGACGTGGTAGTTATTCATCAAACCTCCCTTCCGCTTGCACTAGTTTCACCCCTCCCCGCCATCCTGAAGCTTTATTGCTGCGTTCAGAGACCTCTATTCCTGTGTTCTTCCTTCTCTATGCACCCCCATCAATGCGCTCTGATCTCTTGGATTCTCTCTTACTCACTCTCTCCGAGGCATCCCTTCTACCTTCACATCTCATCGTTCTTGGCGACTTCAATGTCCACCCGCACTCTCAGACCCGTCCCCGCGATAAGGCTCTCCTGTCGCTCCCCTCTGACCTATCCCTAACCCAGTTCGTGGATTGCCCAACTCATTCCTCGGGACACACTCTCGATCTTATCTTCACTTCCACCCCCTCCCCTTACGTCCCATCCAATATCCTATCCCTTCCTCTCCCCTGGTTGGACCACCACTGCCTGCTGTTTTCCTTTTCTCTTCCTCCCCCACAGGCTCCCTTCTTTACCTGTTGGCAAAGCTTCCTCCCAGATTCTCAAAAGGCACCTTACCCCTCTTACCCTTCAGTGCTTTCCACCTGCTGACTCCCTCTTCTCTTCCGACTTCCTCTCCCTTCCTGTGGATCAACAGGTGGACGCCTGGTCCTCCACCCTCACTGCAACCCTCGACACTCTGGCCCCCCTCCGTCCTATTCCCTACCGCCCTACGTCCCGTCATCCTTGGTATCATCCGGGCTTGTACCTTCAACGCATCCATCTCCGGCGTGCCGAGCCCTGCTGGCATAAGCGTCCTTATGCTATCTCACTCACCACCTTCCGACATGAACACCACCTATACCATTCTATGCTCACTGAGGCTAAATGGACTTATTATTCAGATCTTATCACCTCCTCCTCTAATTCCACCCGTTGCCTGTACCAGGTACTCCACTCTCTGTCTTCTCCCACCACTCTTCCTCCCTCATTAACGCTTCCTCCTGCCGCCCCCAGCCCGATGAACCTTGCTTCTTTCTTTGTCGACAAGAACCAGGCCCTCCGCTCTTCTTTTCACCTCTATCCCCCTCCTCTTTCTCCTCCCTCTTCCCTCCTGATTCCTCTGCTGTACGTTCTCCTCCTTCCTCCTGTATCTTCCCCCACACCTGGAACTCCTTCCAGCCTGTCACCTCTTCCGAACTTGCTTTGGCAATTTGCTCCTCTCACAAGACTACCTGTCCACTGGATCCCCTTCCCTCCACCTGGCTCCTCAATCCCTCTCTCATGCTCCTCCCGTACGCTCTGGCCATAATTAATTCCAGTCTTACTTCCGGTAATTTCCTTAAACATTGGAAACATGCCATGGTCTATCCTCTCTTGAAGAAACCCACTCTCGATCCCAGTCTCCATGCCAGCTGGTGGCCTGTCTCAAACCTTCCTTTTCTTTCTAAGGTTCTCGAGAAACTGGTATTCATGCAACTTACTACTCATCTTGACACAACCCTTTCGCTTCACCCCCGTCAATCCAGCTTCAGGCCTGGTCACAGCACCAAAACCATTCTTCTAGCTCTTCTCAGTGAACTCCACCGCTCTCACGATCGTGGTGATCTCTCTATTGCTGTCTTCCTGGAACTCTCTGCCGCCTTTGATGTTGTCGACCACCGTACTCTCCTCACCTGCCTATCTGACTTTGGTATCCGTGGCACTGTTCTTCGCTGGTTTCACTCCTTCCTTACGTCCCGCACCTTTGCTGTTCACTCAAGCCCCAACATTTCCTCCTCTTTCACTTTGCACTGTGGTGTCCCCCAGGGCTCCATCCTTGCTCCTCTTCTGTTCAATGTCTTTCTTGCCCCTCTTGCCCTGCTCATCCAACAGACCGGCATATCATCTTACTTCTATGCCGACAACATTCTTCTCATTCATCACACTAGTTCCTTCAACCCAGACCTCTCCGCCCTCAATGCCTGTCTTTCTCTCATTGCCGGCTGGTTCTCTGATAATTTTCTCTGTGTTAATCCCACTAAGTGCTTCGCCATCTGGCTCTCCTTCACTGCCACTCCTCCCACTTTGGCTCCCACAATGTTCTCCCTCCCCATCCCACTTGTTCCCACGCTCTGCTACCTTGGAGTCACCCTCGACTTCTCAATGTCGTTCTACCCACATATTTCCTCCCTCGTTCGTAGCTGTTTTTTCCATCTCCGTAGGATTCGTTCCTCCGGCCCTACCTCTCTGTTTCCTCCCTCACCACCCTGGTTCTCTTGCTCGTGACCTCCCGCTTGAATTACTGTAACTCAATTTTCGCCAGTCTCCCCAATTACCAGCTCAGTCATCTCCAACTTATTCAAAACACTGCTGCCCGTCTTGTCACCCACTCCTCCCCCTCTGATCATATCACCCCTTGTCTCTTCAACCTTCATTGGCTCCCCATTAAGTTTAGATTCATCTATAAATACCTCATCATAACTCACAAAGATTTTCACACAGGCACCCCCCAGTACTTATCAGATCTTATCTACCACCAGCCCGCTCATAGTCTCCTCCTCTCTGTTCATAGCAACCGTCTTTTTCTTCCTTCCCCATCTCAAGCACATCTTGAACTCACTCGTCATTCTGTTTTCTTTTTCCTAAGTCCTGCCCTATGGAATTCTCTCCCACACTCTCTCTGCACCGAACCCTCTTTTCCTCGTTTCAAAGCTTTACTGAAAAACCATCTCTTTTTCCAGGCCTTTGATCTCCCTGTTATCACGTGATGGTCCCGATGCTACACACTGCCTCCATCTCCCCTCACTCTATCACTCCCTCCCCCTGGTACTCTGCTCACTTCTGCATTTAACTCTGCTCCTTTTCTGTCCTCTCTTCATTCTTTCACTACTGCTTTCCTGTCAACCCATTGGCGTTCTTTTCCTCCTTTTCTTTTCTAGTAGCCATTATGTTTTTCTTTGTACACTTCTGTATGGGCAGTATATCAAGCCCTGCAAATAAATAAATAAATAAACCAACCATTTTAGTAGCCACCTTCTGCACCTACTCCAACCTGTTTATATCCTTTTGAAGGTGTGCTCTCCGGAACTGCACACAATACTCCAAAATGAGGTAGCACCAAAGACTTAATCAAAGGTACTATCACCTCCTTTCTTCTGCTGGCCATTCCTCTCCCTATGCATCCAAGCATCCTTGTAGCTTTTGAAGTTGCCTTTTCTACCTGTTTAGCTACTTTAAGGTCATCAAACACAATCACACCCAGGTCCCGCTCTTCTTTTGTGGACAAAAGTACTTTGCCTCCTACACTGCATTGCTCCCGTGGATTGTTGCAGCCCAACTGCATGACCCTGCATTTTTTAGCATTAAATCTCAGCTGCCAAATTCTAGACCATTCTTCAAGCTTAGCTAGATCTCTCCTCATGTTATCTATACCTTCCTGGGTGTCTACTCAATTACAGATTTTGGTATCATCTGCAAAGAGCCAAACCTTACCCAACAGCCCTTCCGCAATATCACTAACAAAGATGTTAAAAAGAATCGGACCAAGGACAGATCCATGCTGCACTCCACTGGTAACCTCCTTCTCCTCAGAGTGAGCTCCATTTACCTATACCCTTTGTTGCCTCCCACTCAAATCAATTTCTAACCCAAGCAGTAGGAGTGATGTCACTGAAACCTGGGCATTCAATTGGTTCTTTCTCTTCACCAATCTGCTGGTCTGTACTGATCTAGCAGGATGATATAGAATTAGGATTTAAAGCTGGATCTGGGACAGGGACAACATTAGTGGCCCTGTCTGATGATTTATTATATGAATTAGACAAAATATATGGTGCTGATTCTTTTGGATGTAAGTTCAGCCTTTGACACAATAGTTCACAGAACCTCATTGACATATGTACATGGCATGGACATTGGGGAGCTAGCCATAAAAATTGTTCATGTCTTTTCTAAAATATAGGTAGCAGTCTGGGTGGGAGATACTACTTTCCATGGTTGGCCTGTCCACATGGATTTCCCCAGGGATCTTGTTCGCCATCAATGTTACAGAAAAATTTGTTTATAAAATTAGCAATCAAGTTATCTGCTTTCTATTTATTATTAGGAAATGAGCATGAGAAAGCCCTACAAAATATTTTGGCTTGTTTGGATACTGTTAAATAACTAGTCGGCAATTAATCTGTTGAAGCTGAATCAGTTAAAATTTAACAAGTCAATATTCAAAAGCACTTATGGGTCTAGTTATTAAGGTGCACTAATATTAACGTCTGTTATTTTAACACAAGTCCCAGGTTATTCAATGGGATCTAGTTGCTAAGAGTGTGTGTTAATGGTGAATTAACATTAGTGCACCTTAGTAACTAGACCCCCTATTTGGTTAGCAGCATCTGCTAACCAGGCATGGATAGCATCACTGAATATTCTCTCTGACTGCCATGGCAATACAAAAATGCAATTTTTTGGTTTAGTGGCAATTTTCAGCACAACTAATATAGATAGCTAGCTATCTGGCTAGCTATCCATATAAAGGTGGTAAAAATTGCCACTATATGGATAGTGCCTGCACCGATGGGATAATCACCTCTGGCCATTATCCAGATACTGGCACTGAATATCCAGTATTTATTGAGCTGCACTGACCAGCGTTTGAAACATACACTGACCACTGCACCTAAATACTGGTATATAAGGTGTGATCAAAAAGTATTGAGACTTGTTGTGTAACTATATAACAATACGTTGTGCCACAATGCTCTTAAGCAAGCAGTGACCTAATTATGTGCTCCCCATGTGCAGAGTGCAACATGACTGGAGCACACCTGTATTTTTTTTTAATCGCGTGATGTTTGATATCATGTAAAAGCAGTTCGTCAGATTTATGACAAGTGGAAAAATTGAACAGCGAATTTGCATTAAATTCTGCCGTGTGAATAGACTTATTACAAGTTATAGTAAGTGTGTGGCGATGAATGCATGAGTCATGCTCAAGTTTATGACTGGTACAAACGTTTCAAAGAGGGCCGCCAAAGTGTTGACAGTGATGAACGTTCTGGAAGGCCATCCACGAGCAGGAATGAAGACAAAGTTGAAGCAGTGCGAGCTGTAATACGCTCAAATCGTCAGGGAGTTTGCTGAGGACATGGACAACAGTTTTGGGTTGGTATAGTCCATTCTTACTGTCGATTTGGGGATGAGACGTGTGTCTGCAAAACTCGTGCCTAAACTCCTGTCCTCTGACCAAAAAGAAGATCAATTGTCTGCAGCCAGGGAGTTGTTGGAATGCTTTGAAAATGACTCAGATTTCATCAAAAAGATTATCACTGGTGATGAATCATGGGTTTATGGTTATGACCTGGAAACTAAGGCTCAATCCTCACAATGAAAGACTCCAAACTCGCCCAGACCTAAGAAAGCCCATCAGGTGAGGAGCAATGTCAAGGTCATGCTCACAGTTTTCTTTGATTACCAGGGTATTATTCATCATGAGTATGCTCCAAAAGGCCAAACCATCAATAAGGAGTACTACGTCCAAGTTCTGACTTGTTTGAAAGATGCAGTTCGTCGTAAGAAGCCAGAGTGGCACAGGAATGGTGAATGGTTGCTTCATCACAATAATGTCCAAGCTCACACATCACATCTTGCCAGCAGTTCTTGGCCAAACACCAAATCAAGCAGGTCCATCAGCCCCCATACTCACCTGATCTCGCAGCCTGTGACTTTTTCTTGTTTTCAAAACTGAAACCACTGAAAGGAAGGAGTTTTGACGAATTGGAGACCATTAAGCAAAATTTGACATAGCAGCTTCACAGCATAATGAGAAGCATTTCAAAATTGTTTCCAGCAGTGGCAGGAATGCTGGAGGAAGTGTGTTTTATCGAAAGGGATTACTTTAAAGGAAACTGAGTGCAATAACTATCAGTGTTATACTTCTTGTGTTATTGTACATCTCAATACTTTTTGATCACATCTCGTATACCTTCTCTTTCACACACAAAGTTTGCTAGGTTAATTTATCCATATGCATTTAGGTACCCTAAAGTATGCATGTTAATGCCGACCCCTCCCCAACCCAGCCTCCACTCAGCTCAATTAAAGTTATGTGTATAACTTTATAACCATCTCAGGCATGCAGGTTTAAAAAAGTCTACTTCTGCTCATAAAGCATTTCTGTACATGCGGAAATGCTTTGAAAACCCCCCACCCTGAATATGCTCTCAAGGATCTCCAGCCCTTTACACTTTTGAAATATTAAAGTTTAAAACAAGATCCTATCTGGACTAAATATACTACATATTATCTGAATATCATGTATCATAAATCTTTACTCTATAAAAACACTTTTTAAATTAATATAAAATAAAAATTGGGTATTTCAAAATTGTGAGAATCTTAATATATTCCTGTCCTTTGAATGAAATGAAATGAAAATTCATAAAGCATAGTTACTCACCAGTAACAGGTGATCTCTGGGAACAGCAGGAATTTAGTCTTCACATATGGGTATCATCAGTACCAATGGAGTCTGCGCGGAAACGCTCCCCAGCGTCCAATAGGAACGCTTTTGGGAGCATCCCTCAGCACATGCGCGCTGCCTTCCCGCCTTTCCAGCTGTCCTTCTTCAGTTAAATTTGTAGCTGAGTGAAAGGAGGGAGAGAGGAAAGAGACAAAGAGATAGAGAGACAACTCCTAGGGGAGGTGGGCGGATTGTGAAGACTAAATTCCTGCTGTTCTTGGAGATCACCTGTTACAGGTGAGTAACTATGCTATCTCCAGGAACAAGCAGGAATGTAGTCTTCACATATGGGGACTCCCTAGCTGAAGATGCCAGAGAGATAGCTCCAGGAAGGTGCCACCCTAGAAAGGTGGGAATCCTTCCTCCCATGGATCTCTGGCATTCCACAAAGGTTGGTGGGTAAGAGTTGAATTAGGTCTGAAAGAGATTTTGAAGAACAGCTTGGCCAAAGAAGGCATCCCGACGGGAGGCTTTATCCAGGCAGTAGTGGGCTGTGAAGGTGTGTACCATAGCCCAGGTGGCTGCTCAACAAATGTCATCGATAGACACAGAGTGGAGATTAGCCATGGAAGTTGCCATGGCTCTCACATTATGAGCTGTGACATGGTCCTGAAGAGGAAGACCCTTACTCTCATAAGTAAAGGATATGCATTGGGCAATCTATTTAGATAAAGTTCTTTTGGACACTGGTTGTCCCAAATGACTAGGGTCAAAAGCTATAAAAAGTTGGGAGAACTTTCTATGTTGCTGTGTTCTCTGTAGGTAAAAGGCTAAGGCTCTTTTACAATCCAAAGTATGAAGGTTTCTTTCTGCATTAGAGGCGTGAGGCCTCGGAAAAAATAGAGGAAGATAAATTGATTGATTTAAATGGAAAGGTGAAACCACCTTTGGTATAAAGTGTGGATGAGTTCTAAGAACAACCTTATCATTGCAAAACCTAGTATAAGGAGGATTAGCCACTTAAGCTTGCAGTTCACTAATGTGACGTGCAGAGGTGATAGCAATTAGGGAGATGACCTTCCAGGTCAAAAATTTAAGGGTTGTAGTGGCTAAAGGCTGAAAAGGCGGCTTCATGAGTTGCCCGAGAACTAGATTTAGATCCCATGCCACCGGTGGTGGCTTAATGGGAGGTTTGGTTAATAGAAGACCTCTCATGAATCTGGATAAGAGTGGATGAGAGGAAATTGGTTGTCCATTCAGAGGCTTATAAGAAGCTGCAATTGCACTAAGATTGACTCTTACCGAATTGGTCTTTAGACCAGAATTCGATAAGTGAAGGAGATACTCTAGTATCGATTCTAAGGGTATGCCAAGGGGGTTTAATCCCTTCTTGGAGCACCATATAGTAAAACATTTCCACTTGAAGGCATAAGATCTTCTTGTGAAATGTTTCCTAGAAGCCTGAAGGATATCCTTTACCTGTTGGGACAGGTTGAAATCCTGGAGGTTTAAGCCTTCAGCAACCAGGCTGTGAGTTGCAGGGACTGGGGATTCGGGTGCCATAGCGTCCCATTCTCTTGGGAAAGGAGATCTGGAGCGTGTAGAAGCAGGGGATACCACGCTTGGCATGGCCATCGTGGCGCTATGAGAATCATGCGACCCCTGTCTCTCTGAAGCTTGAAGAGTGTTTTGGGGATGAGGGGAATGGGTGGGAAGGCATAAAGGAAGCCCTGACCCCAGTGAAGGAGGAAGGCATCCCTTGCCTGACAGTTGTGAGCCGGAATCCTGGAACAGAACCGGGGAAGTTTGGCATTCAGTGGACTTGCAAAGAGGTCCATGTCTGGAGTGCCTCAGAGATGAAATGTCTTTGCCACCTGGTCCAGATGGAGGGACCACTCATGAGGCAGCAGAACTCGACTGAGTTTGTCTGCCCAAAGGTTTTGAATGCCTGGAAGATATACCACTAGAAGGTGAATTTGATACTCTCTGGCGAGGGCCCACAGTTGTAAAGCTTTGTTGCATAACAACAGAGATCCTGTCCCGCCTTGCTTGTTCACATAGAATATTGCTACTTAATTGTCCGTCTGGACTAGGACTGTCTTGTAGCTTAGCTGGGCGTAGAATAAAAGAGCTAAATAGATTGCTCTTAATTCCAGGAGGTTTATGTGCAGACCAGCCTCCTGTGGAGTCCAGGTTCCCTGGGTAGAGAGATGATTCAGGTGTGCTCCCCAACCCACCTGCGATGCATCTGTTAGGGTGGCCTGAAAAAGGGGTTGATGAAAAGGAGACCCTATTGTTAGATTTTCTAGGGATTGCCACCATTGGAGGGACAAAATTAGTCGTTGAGAGTTTATTATTTTGTCCGATAAATGACCTGTGGCCTGTGTCCACTGTGTGGAAAGGGTCCGCTGAGCTGCTAGCATGTGGAGGCGAGCATATGGGACTACATGAACCATGGATGCCATATGTCCCAGCAACTGTAGCAGCTCTCGAGCAGTTAGGGAGGATTTCCCTGCTGCTTGAGAAGCTAGTTGCATTATGCGAAGACACCGGGCCTGTGGAAGGAAAGCCCTTGCCTGTCTGGTATCTAGACAGGCTCCTATGAATTCCAGGCATTGGCAAGGAACAAGTTGGGATTTTGGGACGTTTATTACCAACCCCAAGTACTGGAGGATTCGCATTGTGCGAGACAGTGCAGTGCTTGCCTCTGTAACTGTAGGGGCTCGAATGAGCCAGTCGTCTAAGTAAGGGAAGACTAATATCCCCAGGGTTTGTAGAAATGCAGCTACTACTGCCATACATTTCGTGAATACCCTTGGTGCTGAAGCTAGGCCAAAGGGAAGAACCCTGTACTGGAAATGTTTTCCCCTGAAAAGGAATCGTAAGAATTTCCTGTGATCTGGATGGATCAGAATGTGAGTGTATGCATCCTTTAAGTCTAGAGAGCAAAGCCAGTCCTGGCTTTGAAGGTATGGCAAAAGAGTTCCTAGAGAAATCATTTTGAACTTCTCTCAAAACAGGTATTTGTTCAATTCTCTGAGGTATAAATGGGTCTGTGTCCTCCTGTTTTCTTTGGAATAAGAAAATAGGGGGAGTAGAACCCTGCACCCCGTTGAAGAATGGGTACCTCCTCTATTGCCCCTTGGGCAAGAAATGTTGAGACCTCGTGATCTAACAGATTGTTTATGGAGGTTTGAGAATTGAATTGCTTTAGAATTGTAGGAGTGGGGCATGCTGTGAAAATGAAGCTTGTACCCTTCTCCTACAATAGACAAAGTCCAATCTTCTGCTGTTATCTGATGCCATCTTTTGGCAAAGTGGCATAACCTGTCTGGGATATTGGGGGGTTGGGGACCCCTCAGAGGCAGGAAGGCTAAGCTCTCCAGGAAGGAGTCAAAGCCCTTGAGGGGGCTGAACCTGCAGAGCTGGTTGGGCTCTGGGGCCTTTTGGCTTATTTTGCTGTCTAGTTTGTCCCTTTTGGGCAACCTGACCCTGAGATTGACTCTGCTGGGTATAGGAAGGATAAAATTTCCTCTTTTTGCTGAAAGAGGGTTTTTTATAAGACTTCTTTTTGGCTGGAGTGGCTGTAGATTTCGACAATTTATCAAGAGTAGTATTGTCAGCATCTAACTCATTAGTCTTTTCCTGCCAGTTCTTGCCAAAGAGATTCTCTCCCATGCAAGGAATGTTGCCTAACTTGTCCTGTACCCAAGTCTCCAAGTCTGATACCTGAAGCCAGGCAATCCGTCGTGCGCCAATGGCAATAGCAGAGGTTCTGCTGATGCATTCAAAGCAGTCAAAGGCTGCACGATTTACAAACTTGGAGACATCTTGAGCATGCTTAACTAGAGGAAGAAAGTCTTGTCTCTTGTCATCTGGGAGAAATGGGCTCATAAGCTCCAAATCTCCTGTAACTTCCTTGAGGAACATTCCCATATACAGTATATGTGAACTGATCCTAGCTGAAAGCATGGAAGCCTGCAAAGTTTGGCGCCCAAAAGCAACCAGAGTCCTGCATTCACGACCTGGAGGATTGGATGCATGCCTCTTTGCACTTTTCATCCTACGCATGGCTGACTCCACCACCATTGAATGGTGTGGCAGCTGAGTCTTTTGAAATCCAAGACATGGTGGAACTGGATACATAGTATCAAGTCTCCTAGAGTGAGGAGATGTAGTCAGAGGTGTCTCCCACATTCTGAGCATCAAGTTATGCAGAATTTCATGGATGGGCAGAGTGGCTGCCTCCTTTGGAGCTTTAGGATATTGGAGAATTTCCAATTCCTTTGCTCTGGGTTCCTCTTCAGGAGCCACCGTGATTGAAAGGCCCTTGGCCATATCACGAATAAAATCCTGAAAATACATGTCCTCTGGAGGTGACATTCTGCGTTGGGGAGAAGAGGGATCCTCTGGGAGAAACCCTCTAGTACCAGCAGAATTGTCAGAGTCTTCGGAATCAGAAGATTCAAAGTATTCCTGACCACGATGCTCATGCAAAGCACAGTCCCGGTATCGATTGAAGGTGGTACCGAGTTGATCCGGTACCGATCTGTCGATTCCAGCCATAAATGGCGTGGGAAGAATTCCCACCGGGGCCGGTACCGGTACTGTCGGTGTCTGTACCGGTGTAGGTACAGGCATCGGTGTCGATGTTGGTACCAGTGCCTGTTGGACCAACGGTACCGCAGCTGAGAGAAGAGCTGCGATGCTGAGTTTGATAGTGAGGAACCTCTGGTCTATCGATGCTGCCGATGCCTGGGTATCGGTACTGGTGAAAATGGCCGGAACCCATGAGCATGGCACAGGTAGTTCTTACGAGGTCGGGGCCTCGAGAACATCCTGGAGCCCCATTGATGGTTTGGAAGCCGAAGCCTCCCGCCGGGGCTGCTTTGCCGGTGTGGTTCCCTCAAGGGCAATGCCAATGGCCTCTCGATGCTTAGCAGGAGAGCTACCCTTTGAGGACCGACTTTTATGTTTAGTTACCTGAGATCCATGGGAGGAAGAGGAGGCTCTTGAAGATGTCGATGCAATGGATCTGGCATCCGAAGAAGAGAGGGTACCAAGCTTTGCAGCCCGGTTCTGTCTTCCTCTTTTAGTCATCCCCATACAGGAGAGACATTCAGATGGAGAATGTTCAGGCCCTAAACATTTAAGACACCAATCATGGGTGTCAGTGACAGAAATAGTACCATCACACTTAGTACATTTTTTAAAACCACTAGTTGGTTCTTCCATGTTTTAGGAATATGTGGCCTAGTGCCCAAAATGGTGCCTAGCACCAAAAAAGAAAAGTTTCTGAAGAGAAACAGCTTAAAGTATAAGGGGTTTTTTTTTGGAAAAGAAAAGAACCAGCGGTACCGGTAAGCATCGTGCGGCAGGCAAACGTGACCACAAGAAAACAATTTTAAAGATGGAATTTTCTGCGGTGACAGGGTATGGATCCTGTTGGCTCCGCGGAAAACGAAGAACTGAAGAGGGACAGTTGGAAAGGCAAGAAGGCAGTGCGCATGTGCTGAGGGATGCTCCCAAAAGCATTCCTATTGGACTCTGCGGAGCGTTCCTCGCGCAGGCTCCGTCGGTACCAACGATACCCATATGTGAAGACTACATTCCTGCTTGTTTCTGGAGATTAGTGGATACTTTGGCTTAAGCTGCAATTCTAGCTGAATCAAGTTCCAGGTTGGGACAGTTCTTTAAGCTATGCATAAAAAATACAGTACTCAACATCTTTTGTTTCTGATATATTCTGAGATTTTTCTCACACAGGATTTTATATGAAAAGATCAGTTTATACTGAAAAGATGAACAAAAGCAACTGATGGCAATTTGTTTCTTTCTTTAAAAAATGTCTAGTGGATTTGGTACTTATGAACAGTGTTAGGTTTATAGCCCTGGAAACCAAAGTCCTCAGTTTATCCACAGAACAGGCAGTGGCAAGAACCTTCACACTGCCCTGCCTGTGTGCCTAGTTCTCACCCTAGTTCTCCAGCGGGTGAGGGTATAATCTAACCTCTATGATTCTACAACTATTAGCCTCTCTGCTGAGACCACCAAGAATGGTGCAAATTAGAAGGGAAATATAATAGTGACTGCAGAAATTTTATTTATTTTTATTTAGACAGATTTGTATGCTGCCTTATCCTTCAATCAAAGTGGTCACGTCACATCACAATTGGAGGGTTACATTTAACATTAGGGTACCTGTAAACATTTAGACAGTACAATTGAAGGGTAACATTTAACAAGAGGGTGTTTAATAACGTAGTATAATAAACTTGTGTGTGTAGGTAGGATGAGTGCGTGCCTAGTTGGCGGAGGTGGTTGTGTTTCTGTTTGGGTATGGGCTGTTGCCTAAAAGCTCGTATGATTCTATAAATAACAGTGTTTTGAGGTCTTTGTGGAAGTTTGTGATGTCCTCTAGTGCCCTCAGGCTCATTGGGAGGGAGTTCCATAGTGTGGACGCCAGTAGTGATGGAGCTCTTTTTGAAGTTGTTTGCTTGGTTTTGTGATAGCCTGCAGATGTGCCGATCATGTTGTCGTTATTGACTCTTCTTGGTCTATTGCTGATATCTCTTGTTATAACGTCTTGGAGTACGTCTGCTGAGAGATGGTGAATGATTTTGAAGATGATCATGATTGTTTTGTATTTAGCTCTTGCCAGCACTGGGAGCCAGTGTAGTTGTTGTAAGACAGGGGTGATGTGCTCTGTCCTTGGAGTGTCTGTAATGATGCGTGCTGTGGTGTTTTCCACCATCTGTAGTGGGTGTAGTGTCTGCTGAGGGAGGCCTTGGTATAGTGAGTTTCCATAGTCAAGCAGTAGTGTGATGAGTGCTTGGCACACTGTGCGGAAGTGGTCCTGACGGAGTATTGGTTTGATTTGTCTGATGGTCCTCAACCGATGATAGGCCTCGTTTGCAGTTTTGGTGATGTGGGATTTCAGCTTCAGCGCTCTGTCCAATGTGATGCTTAGATGTTTAACTTCTTCTTTGACTACTATATGTTTGTCTAAGATGCTGATAGTTTGTGGAGGTATGAAGATGGGGTTCCTGGTGACGAACATTGTCTCGGTTTTATCATAGTTGACAGTTAAGTTGTTGGCTATGGGCCAGTCATTCATGTCTTCGAGGCATTTGGTTATTGTTGTGGTATTTAGTGCTAGTAGGTTGATTGGCGCGTATACCATGATGTCGTCAGCATATATGTGGTAGTGTAGTTTATGGTGCTTGATGATATTGCATATGGGCTGGATGTAGATGTTAAAGATCATTGATGATAGGGCTGAGCCTTGTGGTATTCCCTTGCATGACTGGGAATTGTAGTGATTTCTTTTGGTCACAAATGACTTGTTGTGTTCGCCCTTCCAAGTATGATGTAAAACAATTCAGGGTATTCTTACATAGTCCTATCTGTTGTAAGTGATGCAGTAGCTTGGTGTGGGACAGTGTCGAAGGCCGCTGAAATATCCATGAACACTAGCAAGAAGCCGTTTTTTATGTTGTCCATGCCTCTTAGGAGACTGTCAAAGAGGAAGGTGAGTAGAGTTTCCACACAGTGTTGGGGCTTGAATCCGTGCTGATGGATGTCCAGTGGGGCATTTATGTCAATATGGTCCTGAAGTTGTCTTTGCACTGCCTTTTCCACAATTTTAACAAGGAATGGCAGGCTGGAGATGGGACAGTATGATTTTGGTTCGGATGGGCTCAGATTGCTACTTTTGAGTATTGGTCATATCAGTGCGTTCTGTAGAGGTTGCGGCATGTATTCTTGTTGGAGTGAATCTTTGACGATTTTTTGAATGTGATGAGAGAGTTGGCTTTTTGTAGCTTTGAGCCACGCCACTGGGCATGGGTCAGACGGTGAAGTTGTTGTGTTTAGTCCAGATATAATGTCTTCTACTTGCTGCTTTGTTGGTATGCTGAAGCTCTCCCATGCTTTTTTTATTTTGTAATCATTTGTTTGTGGTGTATTAGAGCATGTTTGGTTGGTGTTTTTTGACTTCATGTAATCTGCACATTTTTGTGGGTCAAGGAGGTGTGTACTTTGTTGTGTGTCGTCCTTGGTGAGCTTTTGGACAATGCTAAAGAGTTCTCTTGGTCTATTAGTAGATTTCATGATTAGGTTGGTATGGTGTTGCTGTCTACGCTCATTTATTAGATTATTATATTTCAGTTGCTTGGCTCTGTATTGGGTTTGGAGGTTGTGTGATTTGTTCCATCTCCATTTTCTTTCCAGTCTTCTGAGTGTGCGTTTTGCAATTCTGATTTCATTTGAGTACCATGGGGCGTTGGATCTCTTGCGTGTTTGTGGTTCTGTGCTCGCTGGGGCAGATGCTGCGTTAGATATTATAGTGTTCCTATTTTCTATGTTTAGGTCAAGGGTGTCGTATTCCTGTTGAAATTGTGGAGTGATTTCGTTTCTGAATGAGTCTTTGTTGAATGTTTTAAACCGTCTAGTTGCTCTTTCATCTTTTTTGCGTTGGGCAGGGTTATTCAGGGTCATGGTGAATTCAATCATATGGTGGTCTGACCAAGGGACTGGCGTGATTGCTGGTTTTGTGGTCTTGTTCTGCTGCACTAAATGTACTGGCATAAAGACCATGTCCGGAGTTGTAGCATGCTGGTGCGTTGGGGCGGTGATTGTCTGGCAATATTTTAATGACTCCATGGCTTATAAGAACGTTGCGGTCTCTCTGGTGGGTGCGGATGTTAGGTTGTAGTCTCCTAGTGTCACGAGGAGTTTGTGTCTTCTGCTATGTGCGCATATTGTTTCGATTAGTGTGGAGAGGTGTTCGGTTGTGGTTCCAGGTGGTCTGTATGTGAGGGAAATGCTTAGGTACTTGTTGGCTATAGAGAGTGTGTTGGATTCGATTTTGTTAGTGGTGGCGATTGTTTTGAATCTGTATTCCTTTCTGGTAAGTATTAGTACTCCTCCTCCTCTCTTTTGTTCTCTGATGCAGTTAAACGCCGAGTATCCTGTTGGAGTTACTTGGTTTAATATGACTTGGTCTGAATCGTCTAGCCAGGTCTCGATGATGCATATTATGTCCAGCTTCTTGTCACGTATGAGGTCAAGGATAGTATTTGGTTTGTTCCCGATGGATCTGGCATTTAGTAGGGCACACCTGATTTTTGTGGTTATGATTGGGTTGGTATATTTATTATTTGCATGATGATCGGGTGTAATAAGTGTGGCATTGTGTGGTTTGTGAGCTGTATGCTTAGGCTGCTGGTGTTCTTTGGATAGGTATGATGATGTGCATCTGGGTTGGGTGGTATGTAGGTTGATCAAGGGGATTTGCTCGTTGAGTCTGATGCCCTCTTGCAGGGAGCGAACATGTGGAGGAGTGTGAGGTAGGCCATGAGGTAGTCGGTAGTGGAGTGCATTTTGTAATTTGTAATTTGTATTTTACTCACCTGGGATTAGGTTTGTGGTTTACTGACCTGGGCTCAACTTGAGTTGTGGCCTATAGGTGGTGGGTGCTTGGCCCTTTTCTTGTTTCTGTGTACTTGTTTGTTCTTTTTGTGCAGTTTCTTCTTTCCTGCAGTTCTGCATTGGTAGTGGTGTCTTTACTCTGTATGTTGTATTAGTTGTGGTTTGTTAGCAGACAATCAATGAGGTAGTACTGGAGTTAATAGATTATGCAGTGTGAGTTATTTTACAATGCAAACAATGGAAAGCAAGTTCTATGCAAACAATGGGTATCAATTTCTATGCAGGCTATGGAAAGCAAGTTCTGAGCAAGCAATGGAAGCAAGTTCTATGCAAGCAATGGGAGGCAGGTTCTATGTCAGTAGTGGAAAGCAAGTACGCCAGGAATGGGAAACAAGCGCAAAGTAGAGTTACTTGGAATTAAAGGGGTAGTGATCCAGAGTTGGTCGGGGTCAGGATGTGAGTTGTGGAGTTCCTTTAGTGCCTGCTCTGTTTCTTGATGTTTTCAGTGGCTTGCTGGAGCTGGTTCGATGGCTCGCGCCGCGGCGCCCCCGGGTCCACGCCAAAGGGCCCTCTGACGAGGCCCTCAGGCATGGGCCTGCCAGGCGCGGGCGCGCCCGATGGCGCTCCCCTTATCTGGATGCCGGACGGAAGCTGCCTGTTGGCACAGCTCCACCCCGATCACTCGGGGGAGCTCGATGGAGGTGCCGGGTGCTGTGTAAGCGTGTCCGATGGCGCTCCCCTTATCTGGATGCCAGCCGGAAGCTGCCTGTTGGCACAACTCCACCCCTATCACTCGTGGGAGCTCAATGGAGGTGCCGGGTGCTGTGTAAGCGTGCCCGATGGTGCTCCCCTTATCTGGATGCTGGCCGGAATCTGCCTGTTGCCAGAGCTCCACAATTCTCTAACAGGATCTGGACAGAGATCACCGACTAGTTTAACATATTCCCCCCTTTGAAAAAAACCTACCCCCCAGAAAAATCTGTTTAGTATACAGTGCTGTTTCAACCAAATCTTAGGTATTAGAGAATAAACTGACAATATTCAAAGCAATACAGTCATTAATTTAAGGGAGAACACAATTTCACAATTTAAAAAAAAATTCCCCAAGGCTAGATATAGCCGACATTTTGTTCAGATACATTGTATATAGTTCAACTGTTTCATGTAAATGATTTTGTACTGTGTACTGTACATCTCATACGTTGTTCAATGCAAACTGCATTTGATCTACTCAAAAAAGCGGTATAGAAATTTAATAAATAAATAAAAATATATGCTTCCCTTGCCTTTAAAGGAATATAAGAATAGCTAGAAATTAAGCAAGTAGTACAGGAACACCCTCCCCCCCCCCCAACTATCAAATTCAATCATTTTGTGCAACTTTGGAAAGATGCCACTTTATTTTTATAAACTACCAGAACACAAGCTCACACATCCATATATCTGATACCTAAAAACTTTTCTTTTTTTTATCGGACCGTTAGGTCCATTGCATGTCTGCAAAACTCACCCACCAATGAACATACCCTTCACAATCGTAAAAATTGGCCAAATGATAAACCCTTCTTTAAACTGGCAGGATGACAACTATTATAATGTAATAAATTATTCCTGTCCACCGACTTCCTTAGAAATAGTGACCAGACTACTGGCTTCTTTCATAACAGTTATATCCAGAAATTTGATAGTGAAAAATTCCATCCTGGAAGTGAATGTAATGTTTAACTTGCATGCATTCAACCAGACCAAAAAGGAATCCAAATGTGAGCCCTTTGCCCAAATGAAAAAAATGTCATCCAAAAATCACTTCCACACCAAGATGTTAGTAAACCAATGATACAGGTAAATACTGTATAAGTGTCCTCTTACCATGCCATGTAAAGAGTGGCTACTGATGGGGCCACACTGGCCCTCATAGCAATGCTGGAAATTTGCAGGAAGGTGGTGTCATCATACCAAAAATAATTCTTCTTAAGTACCAATGTCAAAAGTTACAAAACAAACTCTGGGCAATCTGTCTGGTAAATCCAAAGAAAGATCAGAAATGATCTGGAGTGCCTTGTCCTGATCAGTGCTGGTATATAAGGCCAAAACGTCCAAGGGAACCAACAACAAGAAGGAGGTATGTCAGGCGAGTTATGCCATATTGTCATAAAATGTGTTGTATCCTTTTTATAAGATGCCACCTGACTGGCGCATTGCTGCAAAAATACATCACAAAACTTAGATAGTGGCTCGAGAACTGAATCTCTACATGAAACAACAGGCCTACTGGAGGGTGCCGGTAGTGATTTATGAATCTTTGGTATGGTGTAAATAACCGGTATCTTAGGATAAAGGGTGCATAAAAACTGCTTTTCCTTGGCTATTATCCAGCCAGCCTCCAAAGCATCCTCTGTCAACCAGCAAATCTGTGCCTGGAGTGTACTAGTAGGATCCCTAGGCAAGACCTGATAATATTGGCCATTAGTAAGTTGATTGCTAAGTTCCAGATGATATTGAGCTTTAGTCTAGAATTACAATTACACTTCCTTTGTCAGCATTTTGAGTAACCAAATCCATAGAGGACAACAGTTCGGTCAACGTCAACCTCTTCTCACAAGTCATGTTGGAGTAATGTTTAAACATCGTATGCTCCAAATCATATAAAACCAAATTTTGAAAAGTTGTAATAGCTGGATCAGTCATCCCTGGAAGGAGCCATATGGAGGGATTAAGCATGATCGAGCCACTAATGTACATCGTGGGTGGCTTTTAACTTCTCAAGATAAGCCTTCAGACAAGTTGATTTGGAGGGGGGGGGGGGGAAGGGTTGTGCCTTACATGAATAGAGTAACTCAAGTGGCCTCTATTTTGAGGAAACAATGGCATGTTCTTCAAATTCAAGAGTGCTTTCAGAAGGATTTGATGATTGCATTCACAAGGGATAAGAATATTTGCGATCATGTGGTGCATACTGCTAGCATTGGGGTATCCCCTTTTCTTTCTTCTACCCAACACCTGAAGGGCCCCTTTAGCTGTGACGAGTGTCTTTTTTGTGAACAGACTTGGAGCGGTCCCAGCTGGACAAATGACAATCCTCAACAACTTATAGGGCTTGAATGCATACCAACTGTACTGTGGATTTTGTGATGTATTGGTTAGTTTTCCCTTGTGGTCTTAAGTATGTGGGACGCACAACTCATCCTGAAAAAATCCACATTACTGAACACAAATCCCGGATTAGAACCCACAATCTTAGTACCCCCTTTGGTTGCCCATTGTGTGGAGTACTGACACTTTTCCCCAGTTTTGTTGGCAGGTCATCGACTGTGTGCTTCAACATTGGTGAGAGCATGGCCGGATAGCTCGTCTGCAAACTTGTGAGTAAAGGTGGATCTTTAATTTGGACAATGTTAGCCCTCAAGAGCTTAATCTTGAAAATGAATGGCATTCTAGTTTGTGATCTCCAGATTTCCGAGGTGGTCTCCAAGGCTGCAACAGATTGGTTGTTGATTTTGGTTCCCAGGAAGCTGAAGCATGAGACTGTCTATTATGAAGAGCGCCATGTTCTCCATGATGGTGGTTTGTCAGTACACATAATGTTTTGGATTTCTGAGGTGTTTGTTGGAGGAGATAGGTTCTGCATCAGGATGTAGTCAAACAAACCAAGTAGTTGGTTCGAAAGGCGGTACTGCGTCAATTGGACTGATATTACTTTAGATAAGTGGATTGTTTTATGCAGCTTTAGTGTGCTTTTTGTATTTTGTATTACGAATTAAATAAAATTAGTAATAGGGAACGTTTAATTGAGGTTAAGCCCTCGTCACTATCGGTCCGACAACAAAAAAGAAAAAAAAAAGGAGTTTTTAGGTATCAGGTATATAGTATGGATGTGTGAGCTTATGCTCTGGTGGTTTGATCTTTTGAGTTTGTGCAGTTCTGTCATTTCACCTTTCTTTTGGGAATTTTTTTTCTAGTTTTGACTTTATTTTTAAAAACTATTTTCTCACTTTTTAAGAAATACCTGGTACCGACAGTGCAATCAAGTGGATCTGGATAAGAATCTATTAATATTTTTCTACACATTGCCTACACAATGAAAAACTGACAAAATATGAGAGAATTTATTATCTTCTGCTGTGTAAAATGGTGAATACTGCGCCAGCAAGAGAGGCCTGAGTGCACATAGCTTATCTGCATGTATTCATAATGTGGATCTCCTGCTGTGCAGCAGGTCAGGGAGATTTTAATCTTGGTTTGACAATGCAAAGAGCTTGATGGTGAAATGGCAAACACAGCAGAAGATCCTTGCTGTAGTAGCTCATAGAGAAATGGTGATCATTGTCTTTTAAATGTGGGCAGACTGACCAAACTGCAAAAGGATTTGCTCCTGTATTTGAGTAGGTACGTATTGTTAGTACAAGAACTGCAGCAAGTGAAGCATAGCAGTCGCATGGGAAATAATTTTCTACATTAGTCACAATGATAAATAGTGCTCTAAGGTGAGAGAATTGGGTTGCTTTCCTTGCTGCTCATGGTATTATTATGATACCTTCAGTGACAGGATTGTGTGCACGACAGAATGCTGGTGGGATAATCCTATTAGCTAAGTGTCAACCATACGAGAGGTAAGCTTTCCTACTGAAACTATGTTCAGGTAACTCAGACATGAGCGACTATAAATTTGTCAAGGGGGTGAATAAGATTTATTTATACCAATTTATATACTGCATTCCCATAAAAACAATTATTGTGATCAGTAATACAAATAAAATAGGTAGAAAAATAAAACTCAAATAATACACACATCTTAAGACATGGCCCAGCTAAGGATGAATAATTCTGAATGGCGAATGCAGGTGGATAAGAAAAATAATGGGCAATAACTGTAAGAGAGGGGTGGATAAATGTGGAATATATAGTGACTTTGTATAAAACGGTAGAAATGGAGAAATTTGATCTCAGTTGATAATTTTCTTTCCTCGGGACCTACTAGATAAATGGGTTGTGTTCCCCAATCGGCAGATGGAGGCAGACAGCACTTATTTTCACTGATATCATCAACAGTATAAGGATCGGTGCCGCATTGAAACTGACAATATGTTAAGCCAACCAGAAAAATATCTAAAGAGTCTGCATGGGAATCTCAATCCCTTTAAACAAGCAGAAAGAATGTGGGCTGCAGAGACAGAAGAAACAATCTTCTGGGGTAGGCCCTGGACTGGTCTAGCAGGACTCAAGGAAAGAATTCCTCCTTCCTCTTCATCCTGCTAAATTAGTCCAGACAAATGGGATGGTACCCAAGTTTAGCCCCTCAGGAAGAAGAAAGACCTTCCAATACCGCCCTACCAAAGGCAGTATTCCTTTCTAACCTGCACATCCAGGTGGTAATGTTTAACAAAAACAATGCAGGAACACCGAGGTTGCTGCTCTACAAATCTCATCTGGTGGCACTGCCCTTGTTTCCATCTAAGAAGCTATCTGAGCTCTAGTTGAATGTGCCTGAAGGCCAGCCAGCACCGGTTTCTACCTCAACAGAAAGGTGAAAAGGTGGTCTCACGAATCCAAAGGGATGCTGAAGATTTTGATGCCATCTCACCTTTGCAAAAAACAGAGAAGAAAAAAAAAAGGCGACCAGACTTGTGAAAAGAATTAGTCACTTTTAAATACTGGAGTAGGATCATCCAAACAACCAAAGCATGAAACATTTTATCACCACTGGAGCCAAAGTAAAGACAGGCAAAAAGACTGAATGATTAAAATGGAAGTCTGAAAGAACTTTTGGCAAAAAGGATGGAACCGAATATAAAGACACTGCATCAGCAGAAAATGAAAGGTAAGGGTGCCTACACGATCAGGCTTGCAGCTCTGAAATACAACACACTGAACAAATAGCCACCAGAAACACAGCCTTCAATGTCAAATCTTTCAGCATAGCCCATCTAAGAGGTTTCAAGTGCACCCCTGCCATGACATTAAGCACCAAATTCAGATTCCACGGCAGCACCATGGGATGCCAGGGAGGCAGAATCCTCTTAACTACAGATCACATCAGATGCGTTGCCAAAGACAACTCTTCAACATCCCCCCTAAACAGGCTAAAATGGTGATATGAAGCTTAAGAGAATTCAGAGTAAGCTCTTTATGCAGACATCCCTGCAAGAAGGCCAAAACATCCGGTACACCCATTGTTTTCACTGGGACCATCACTCTGCACACTACATCTGAAAAATCCACCATGATCTAGTGTAAGCCAGAGAGGTAGAGACCTTACAAGCCTTCAAAAGGAGGTTAATTACCACAGAGGAGTAACCCTTATGCCTCAACTTCTTTCTTTCAAGGGGCCATGCCATAAGCAAGAAGGGAGATGGATTGTCCATGGTGATCAGCCCCTGCCAGAAAATGTTCGGTATTTGAGGCAATTTCAATGGCAGTCCATCAAAATAAGTCCATCAAGAAACACACCTACTTGCAGAGAGACCCAACAACCAAGAACGAAGGAGATGGTTACCAAAATAAAGATTTATTGAGTCAACCGCTAAGAGCCAGAGAACCCAACATGGACATGTTTCGGCGGAGCCTTCGTCAGGGGTAAGGCACTGTGGCCATCAGAGCTGAAGAAATCAAAAATAGGAAATCACAACATCGATTCCACAAAGAGCTTATGTGCAGAATAATTGTGAAGCCTTATATGTCAAAGCACAGGCATATGCCACCCAAATCAGGGTAAAACCTGGGGTGGGATTTGGGTGGCATATGCCTGTACTTTGAAATAAAAGGCTTCACAATTATTCTGCACATAAGCTCTTTGTGGAATCGATGTTGTGACTTCCTGTTTTTGATCTCTTCATTTCTGATTACCACAGTGCCTTACCCCTGATGAAAGCTCCGCCAAAACGCAGTTGTCAGGTTCTCTGGCTCCTAGCAGTTGACCTCAATATATCTTTGTTTTGG
This sequence comes from Ichthyophis bannanicus, assembly GCA_033557465.1. Taxonomy (NCBI): domain Eukaryota; kingdom Metazoa; phylum Chordata; class Amphibia; order Gymnophiona; family Ichthyophiidae; genus Ichthyophis; species Ichthyophis bannanicus. Next base: position 1,746,661,878 of record CM066032.1, on the reverse strand, counting down.
TAACCATCTCAGTCCATCCAAAATATCCATCAGATCTGCATACCAAGGCCTACAGGGTCAGTCTGGTGCCACAAGAATCACTTGCCTTGGGTACCCGACTATCCTGAACAGAGCTCGGGCCAAGGCTGTACCAGAGCATCCATGCTCTTTGCTGAAGAAATGCTCTACCACTCGGAGACCGACAATGCGAAGAGAAACTACCACACCAAAATCATCACGACAGCTGTAAACAAACCTCGAGAACTCTTCCAAATTGCCAAAAAACTGACGAAAGCACCGACCACTTCCGATCAACTCCCAGATATCCCCTCGGATCTCCTGGCCCGACAATACAAACAATTCCAGCAACCTCAACAACCTTACCTCTGCGCTACAACCACAGGGACATATCCCAGCACCACCATAAACGTAGACTGGAATACATTCAATGAAACATCAAAAGAAGAGATATCTTCCACCATCTCCTGTCTGAACACCACTACCTCCCTGCTAGACCCCTGCCCTACGGAATGGATAAAGAAAAGCAAGGAAGACCTGAGTGCCCCATTAACCCACATCTTAAACGAATCCTTTAAACAAGGATACATACCAGATGCCCTCAAAACATCAATCATTCGACCAACCATAAAGAAGAACAATCTGGACCCCCTGGACCCCACCTCCTACAGACCAGTTGCAAGCCTCCCCCTCGCCACCAAGATAATAGAAAAGATAGTCCAACGCCAGCTTCAAGATCATCTGGACACCAACGACATACTTGACCCGCAGCAACACGGTTTCCGACCACTACATGGAGTCGAGACCCTCATGACCATTCTAATGAACACTCTCATCATTGAAACCCAAGAGAAACAATCTGGATACATCCTGATCTTCCTGGATATATCAGCGGCCTTTGACACAATCTCCCACGAAATCCTCATACGCAGACTACAATCAATTGGAATCAAAGACACTGTACTCCAATGGTTCAGATCCTATTTAACCAACAGACAGCAACGGATCCGCACCCGCTCCACAACCTCGCCCCCCTACCAACAACTTCAAGGAGTACCCCAAGGATCCACCCTATCAGCCATGTTGTTCAACATATATCTCCGTCCGCTATGCTCAATCATACGCACCCACAACATTAACTTCCACATCTACGCAGACGACATAATGCTCTATGCACCGATTACAACCACCAACCCAAAAAACGACCAGCTATCAGCCTGCTTCAACGACATGGCCAACTGGCTACAGGAGAACAATCTATCCATCAACATAAAGAAAACCGAAGCCCTTATAGTGACAAAAGAACCCGACTTCAAACCACCTACCCACCTCAACATGGGAACCACGCAAATCCAAATCCAGCCCCACATAAGATATCTAGGCGTCATCATTGACCAAGCTCTCACCTTTAAACAACAAATCAACAAAACCGCTGGGACGATATTCCACAAAGCCAAAACTGTTCAACGCCTCCGACCCCTCCTAGAACCTCATGACTTCAGGACAGTAATGCAAGCTGTGACACTCCCTCATCTGGATTTCTGCAACATAATCTATCATGGACTTCCTGCCTCACACACCAACCCCCTCCGAACTGCCTTAAATACTACAGCAAGGATTATTCAGAATGCAAAAAAACGGGACCACATCACCCCAATCCTAAGAGACCTCCACTTCCTTCCAATTCAAGCAAGAATCAAGTACAAAGCTATCCTACTCATCCACAAAACTATCCACCAAACACGGAACACCTCACTCCACTCCCTACTGCCTCGCCCATCCCACAACAGATCAACCAGACACTCCTCCAATAACTCTATCGTCCCCCCCCACAAAAGAACCAAATCCACACAACGGACCTGCAACAGAGCCTTCGAACTTTATGCTCCATCCCTCTGGAACTCTCTACCAAACCACATCAGGAACAACGCTGACATCACATCATTCAAGAAACAGCTCAAGACAATCCTATTCCGTGAACATCTCTGAACAGAAATACCACCCTATCTACATGACCGTATACATGTCCATGTCTACCTAAATCATTAATTGTTGCCCCTTGGTGATGGCCCCTCCCCCCCCCCAAAAAGAAATTGCCCCCCCCCTATGTTATATGTTACACCGCTTTGACCCGGTGAAAAGCGAGATATAAATGCAGTTAAATAAATAAATAAAATAAATAAAATACTTGAGTGTTCTGATGGGATATCATCAAACTGCAAACTGGCCATCCCCACCCGCGCACCAGCAATAGGAACACCTTGGAGTCCATCCTCCATTCCATGGGACTGCGAAGCTGATGACTTAGAGCATTTGAATGAAGTCTATATTAGCAATGTGGGCTGCCGATAAGGTGAGCAGATGACTCCCCACTCAACGACAGAGTAATGTCAACTCTACCGCCATTGTCGTGCTTCTGATTTCACCTTGTTTGTTCCTGTAGGCTACTGTGATAGCATTGTCAGACATTACTTGAACAGCTCTCTCCCGAAGAGTATCTTTAAAACAGAGCAGCACCAATGGAATCGCCTGCACTTCTAGCTGGTTGATGGCACAGGATGCCTCCTGTTTGTTCCATATACCACCACTTGAACCTTATACAGGATTTTTCAATCCACACTAGTGATATCCAACCAATCCTGTAATTACCATTCTAAAATGCTCCATTTATTTGAAATAATTAAAATTTTATATGTATTTTTTGTTGGACTTTGTTTTTTTAAGGCCGCTATAGCAAAGTTGTTCTCAGCTTTAGCATCCATTTTACATTTTTTTAGTAGTTAAAAATCAATTATGATATCAGAACTGCACTTCATTTTGTCTATTATTTACTATCTTATATAACAACCATAGCTACCGCATTTTGAAGAGGTATAACTTTCTTCTGCATCAGGGTATTTTCAGATACAAAATGAAGACCATCCAACACATCTTATTTAGAAAGTCCAATCATGTCTCCAATCGGCTTGTATATTTCTACCATTCTGTTAACACATCTTTCACAGTAGGAGATCTCACCATGAAAGATGTGTTAGCAGAATGGAAGAAGTATACTACTATGCAAAGTTGAACCAAAGCTCTTCGAAGTAGTCAAATCACTAACCAAAGATGTAACACAACAAAAAGAAAAAAAACAACCTAACCCCACAAATGATGGCAGACTACTTCCAGATCCTAACCTCATCTCACAACAATAGCATAAACACACTCATCAGCACAATAAATCAACAAGGGAAAGATCAGAATACATTCACAAAATCACACCTGATCACCTAGATAAAATCACCAACAGCATCAACACAACACCTCTCCACTTGACCCATGCCCAGTCAGCTGGTTCAAGCTCGCAAGACAGGAACTCACTCCAACAATACTCAAGCTCACTTATCTATCTCTTCAACAAGGATACATACCACCAAAACTCAAAACGGCCTCCATCTGCCCAATAAGAAAAGGGACATCTAACAATAACAACCAACCAGCCTCCTATAGGCCTATAGCCAGCCTCCCTTTCATGAATAAAATACTAGAAAGAAATTGTCCATCAGCAACTCCAGGACCACAAAGAAACACATTTCCCATTCAACCACCAACAATACGGATTTAGACCCCATCACCTGTCCCCCCTCCCCTCTCCCCGCCTCCCCCTCCTCCCTCTCCTGTGTCTCCTGCTTTCCCTCACACCTGGCGAACCTTTCATCCTGTTACTATGACCAAACTCATTAAGGCTGTTACCTCTTCTCATAAAACCACCAGTCCGCTTGACCCACTTCCCTCCTCCTGACTCTTGGAACCCTCTCTTTCCTTGGTACTGTTTATTCTCCTTATGATAACCTCTAGCCTTTCCTCTGGTCTCTTTCCCACTGCCTGGAAGCATGCTATTATTTGGCCCTTGTTGACTCTGCTTCCTCACCAGTCACCCCACTTCACTGTGGGGTTCCTCAGAACTCAGTGCTTGCCCCTCTCTTGTTCAATGCCTTTCTTGCCCCACTCGCCCTTACCATCCAGCAATTTGGCATTTCTAGCTATTACTAAGCTGATGATCTCCTCTTCCTGTATCATACTGACTCCCTTGCCCCTGATCTTTCTCCCCTCAATGCCTGTCTTTCCACTGTTTCTGCTTGGCTACATATCAATTTTTTCTGGGTTCCTGCCTCTCGACTTTTCCCCTCTAATGTGTTCTACTCCTGTGCCTCTTGTGCCCACTCTTCGCTACCTTGGCGTCACCCTGGATTTGTCACTCAGCTTTCACTCTCATATCTCTCTGCTTGTCTGTCACTCCTTCCTCTCATTACGCCAGATCCGCGCCATTTGCCCTTTCTTCTCCCAACCTTCCCTTATCACCCTCGTGTCGTCTCTTGTCATCTCCAGGTTGGATTATTGCAATGTTGTCTTTGCAGGTCTCCCCCAATGACAGCTTTGTCATCTCCAGCTCATCCAAAACACTGATGTTCGCCTCCTCACTCACTCTTCCCCTTATGACCATGTCACCCCCCTCCTTTGCAAGCTCCACTGGCTCCCCATCAAATTCCATTTCATTGACAAAGTACTCATGATCACTCATAGGGTACTCCATACTGGCATCCCTCGCTATCTTGCCGATCTTATTCACCATCAGCCCTCCCCACATCCCCCCTGATCCTCTCATAGGAACAGACGTTTCCTCCCATATCCTGCTCAGGCCCACCTTGAACTCACCTGCCACTCTGCTTATTTTTTCCTAGCCCCTGAAATTTGGAATTCACTCCCTCCAGCCCTGCGCACTGAGGCCTCATTTCCCCATTTCAAGGCAATGCTGAAAACCCATCTGTTTCACCTTTCATTTGATCTCATCCTCCCCCCAACCCCTAGGCTCCCTTCCACCAGCCATTCCCTTTCACCTCCCCCTCTATATGTGCCTGCTGCTTCTATTCTCTAATTTCCCACCTGTTCTTTGATCTACTGCTTTCGTATTTGATTGATGGTGTTCCTTTCCTCCTTTGTTTTCTTTGCAGCCACATTGTTTGTACACTACTCTGATGCAATAGCCTGGGCAGTATATCAAATGCCTCAATAAAGATAAAGATGGAGTAGCATCCCTAATGACCGCCTCACTAGACAATCTCATTATGGGCACTGACAAAGCCAAGATGGGCTTCATATTCATCTTCTTAGACATAAAAGCAGCATTTGATTCCATACTGCACAACTTAATCATCCAACGACTGCAAGCAATTGGACTAACAGACACTCATCTCACCTGGTTCAAGTCTAACCTAACAGACTGACATCTCCAAGTAAGAACAGGCACCACCAAATCACCCCCATAAGCTCAAACTCAAGGAGTACCTCAAGGCTCCATATTCTCCTCATTAATATTCAACATCTTTCTTCAACCAATATGCAGTCATAAAAACATTCAACATCCTATACCACATCTATGCTGATGTTATGATTTACACACCCATCAACCATCCAACCCAGAAAGCACATCCATAACAAAATGCTTTTTCTCCATCAGAAAATGGCTTAAAAAACACAACATGGCTATAAACTTCAAGAAAACAGAAGCCCTCTACGATACCAAAGACTATAAACCACCAAACGCTATAAATCTCAATGAGACCCAAATCCAAGTCAAACAGAAAGTATGCTACCTAGGAATCACACTGGATCAGCGCCTCTCCTTCACAGGACCCATAAAGAGCATTACAAAGAACATCTTTTTCAAACTCAAAACAATCCAACACCTCAAATTTCTTCTAACCCACAATAAATTTCAATCAGTACTCCAAGCGACTGTCTTTCCACTCACTTAATATCATTTTTCAGGCCTACCAAAAACAGCTATCCATCCACTTCAACTTGCTCTCAACACAGTAGCACGATCCCTCTGCAACACCCACAGAACGCAACATATAACTCCCCTGCTCAAACACCTTCACTGGCTACCACTAACTGAACATAAAAAATACAAACCTATCCTTACAATCTTTAAAATCCTCAATAACCTATCTTCGCTGTACTTGCAATCATTACTTCAAGAGACACCACACCTGACAACAGAAAGACGAACTGGCTTACAGAACATGCTAAGCATACGAGCAATATTTACTAAAACCTGCTCCACTATGTCAAAGAGAGTCTTCTCCCTATTTGCCCCATCACTATGGAACTCTATCCCTGATAACCTTTGAGCCACAAAGGACATAACTATCAGAAAAGCCCTCTAGACACATCTTCAAAGACTGCTTCTCAGGCAACATCGCATAGCTAGCCAACAACCAAATCCCCAGTCCCTAATCCCCTCACCTCCCCCTCCCTCTCAAGTTGACTCCCCCTACCTACCTCACCCTCCCCTGACTACCTAGTATAAACAGTTTATCCCTACATATAATAATTTAAATTAATGTAAATGTAATCTACAAGTTGCTTAACTTGTTACAATGTATATTGTACTGTTAAAATATAAACAGCTTTGACCACAGGATAAGGTGGTATAAAAAAAACCCTGTTAAATAAATAAATAAGTTAAAGGAGAATGGGAAGCATTTTGTGCTAGTGATATGCTGCTCTTGGGTAATAAATTATCTGAGGCACTAAGGCTGACCTTTGCCTCTGCTCTTATATTTAATATAGTGATGGATCTGCTTTCTTTTGCCATTAGACAGGGTGAAAGCAACACAAAGCTTCTGTTAACTTTATAAAATATGAATTCTCTATTTAGGTGGATGATATATCACAACATACTGCAGTCAGAGCCATTGCTAAATTACTGCATAAAAGAGCTTTTTTTACCTAGAATTTCTGGTGATAAAAATAAACTGGTTCAAATTACTATGGTACAAAGCAAAATACTTGTACCATGTGCTTTTAAATGGGCAACAGGTGGTGTTAAATAATTTGGGGCCCAGTGATCTCCTGCTTTTGTACTTGATGATGTGAAGGTTGGAATTAGTAGCAGGATGTAGCTTTGAGCATTCTTGACACAGTGAAGATTGTGCATCCGTTGAGGAAGGGTTCAGCGAAATGCCTTGGCAGCCTGTGTGCGGCGTTTTGTGAGCCGTTCAACAGAGGTGGTGGTGTGCTCCTTCAGAGGTGGTGACTTATGATACCATGAAAAGATAAGTCTGGCCCTTTGGTTTTAAGGGCATTACATGCACAACGTATTGTTAGTCTAAGAATTTACATCATAGTCAAGATATGCTCTGAGAGATTGCAGGAGATGATTATAAAGATGTTGATTATAATTTGACAAAGTGGTGGAAGGAGTTTTTTTTTTTAGAGCCATTGATATTCCCACCTCATTGAATTCTGAGACTCTTTTCTCCTTCCATTTTTCCCATTTATACACCTGATGTAGATTATGTTTGAATTGATGGAGTGATATTTTTGTGGACTTTTCTACAACCTGCATTTTTTAAACATGCCCGTTAATGAAATCTTTGCTTTGGTCTTTTTGAGGACAATGTAAGGGAGCTACCCTTGCCAGAAATGCTATTTTATGGTGATGATTTTGGATGAACTTGAAGCAAATCTCAGTTAATCAGAAAGATATAATAGGGAAAACTGACAAATTAAGGAGAAACAAATTATCTGGAATATACTCCCGAGTACTAGAAGAATGTAAAAATGGAATTGCACATATACCATCAGTAATCGGTAACATATCATTAATATCATCTATGGTACTTGAAGATTGGAGGGTGGCCAACATAACACTAGTTTTTAAAAAGGATTCCAGGTGTGATATGGGAAACTGCAGACCTGTAAGCTTGATGTTAGTACTTGACAAAATGGTAGAAACTATTATAAAGATTAAAATAGATAGCTATCATTTAATAGGACAAAGCCAGCATGGATTTAGCAAAGGGAAATCTTGCTTCGTCAATCTGCTACTGTTTCTTTAAAGGCATGAGCATGTAAATAAAGGTGAGCCAATTTATACTGCATTTAGATTTTCAGAAAGTGTTTGATGAAGTCCCTCATGAGACGTTCCTGATGAAATTAAAAGTCATAGGATAAAAGGCAGTGCCCTATAGTGGAGTGGGAACTGATTAGAAGATAAAAAAAACAAAGAGTAGGGTTAAATGGTCTATTAACCCAATAGAAAAAGGTGCATAATGGAGTACTCCAGGAATCTGTACTGTGACTGGTGGGGTTTTTTTTTTAGCATATTTCTAAATATGGAAAAAGGATCAATGAGTGAGGTGATTAAATCTGCAGATGATAAAAAAATTGTTGAAGTTTGTTAAATCATATGTGGATTGTGAGAAATCATAGGAGAACCTTGCAAGTCTGGGCATCCAAATGGTAGATGAAATGCAATGTGGACAACTGCAAAGTGATGCAGATATGGAAGTATAACCCAAATTATAGCTACAAAATACTAGGCTCCATATTAGGATTCAGCACCCAAGAAATGCTATCTAAGCATCTAGGTATCATGTGGCTAACATGGTGAAATCTTCAGCTCGGTGTACGGTGGTGGCTAAAAAAGCAAACAGAATGTTAAGAATTATTAGAAAAGTAATAAAGAATAAAACAAAGAATATCATAATGCCTTCTGCATTGCTCCATGGTGCGACTGCAACTTTAGTATTGTATGGAATTCTGATCACTACATCCCAAAAAAGATATAGTAGAATTAGAAAAGGCATAGAGAAGGGCGACCAAAATAAAGATGATGGAACAACCCCCCTATGAGGAAACGCTGAAGAGAATAGGGGACTATCTTGGAGAAGACACAGTTGAAGGCAGATAGAATCCAAGTTATCAATGTCCCTGTTTAATGTACATTACCAAGTTTAAGTTTCAATGCAAACCGCTGTGACTAAATGATAAAGCAGTATAAAAAACCATTAAATAAATAAATAAATAAATAAAATGAATATATTAGAGGTCTATAAAATCCAGAGTAGACTAGCCATGAAGTTACTAAGTAGTAAGTTTAAAAGAGGAAATATTTTATTTAGTGGGGTAGGTTTAAAACTCTGATTTAGTATCTTTCTCAGCCCTTCAAAGCTACTAACATCTCATCAGGAGTTAGTGGGCCTGATTAGCCTGTGAAAGAACTGAGAACAGCCGAGGCTTGCATTAAAGGCTTCAGAGCCTTGAGGCATTCCTAACAGGGGCTCTGAAGCCTTTAATGCCAGAGTTTGTGGCTTTTTAAATTACTAGCTCTCTGCCTGAGAGCTCTTAAAAGGGTTTTGGTACATTTTTAAAACAAAGTTACATTCTTTTTGGTACTTTAGTTTAAAAGGGGAAATATTTTCTTTAGTGGGGTAGGTTTAAAACTCTGCTTTAGTATCTTTTTCAGCCCTTTGAAGCTATTGACACCTCTTCAGGTGTTAGTTCCCTCCCTACCCCCCCCCCCCCAACTGCCACTCAACCCTAGTGAGCTGTCTTGATTTATAGGGCATCTCCCCAATTAACTACACACAGGGACTTGGAACAGCACATTTTGAACACACTTAAAAGAGATTTAACTGCTTTTTCTCTGAAAGGACAGCTGGGAAACCGGTTGGTACTTTGGTAGGTCTCTCTCTCTTTTGCTTTAACAGATACCTAAGCTCCACCAACTGAATAATGGCTGAGAAAAATCGTATCACCAAAGCTGTTGCTTCCGTTATAGCTTCTGCCTCTGTCCAGACAGAGGTCCCAATGCCAGTTGAAGACCGGTTCCATGTGCAGGATGCCTGCATGCTGAAGCTCTCAGGAAACAAGTGGAGGAACTCAAAGAGGAGGTGGCGAGGCTGATGAGCATTCAAGCCAGTAAGAAGTATATTGATGAAATGCTTCTTGCAACATCCAAGCTCTCCAGCAGAGGAGAAGATGGGAGCCTACAGAATAACGAAGGTTGGACACAAGTCACCATGGCCTGCAGATTCACCAATCCAATTTCTCCAGCCCTGGAAGTGGAGGAAATGAAAGCATCCCTGGAAAGGGAAGAGCCAGAGCTCAAGCACCCCAAAGTTGCAGAATCAGTGACCACAAGGAAGTGAAGGGTAGTGGTGGTTGGTGACTCTCTTCTGAGGGGTACTGAGGCATCCATCTGCTGACCAGGCTTGATATCCTGAGAGGTATGCTGTCTGCCAGGTGCCAAAATCCGAGATGTTACGGAGAATTTGCCGAGGGAGGAGTGGTCTAGTGGTTAGGACAAGGTACTTCAGGCCGGAGGGCCAGGGGTTCAAGTCCCACCTGGGAACAACAATCTCATGCCGGAGGGACTGGGATTTCTAGTCCTATAGGCACTCCTTGAGGTCTTGGGCAAGCCACTTAACCCTCCACTGCCCATGTTCCCTGTAAGTATTAGTGTATGTGTCTCATATCCCCTCATGTTAAATGTATCCCCCAATTGACCGCTTTGACCTGGTGAAAAGCGGGATATAAATACAGCTAAAATAAAATAAGATAAAAAAATAAACTCATCAAGCCCATTGACTATTACCTAATGTTGCTAATCCATGTCGGCACAAATGATACTGCCAGGTATCCCTCTGAGCATATCAAAAGTGACTTCATAGCTCTGGGACAGAGGGTGAAGCAGATAGGAGCACAGGTGATGTTCTCTTCAGTCCTTCCTGTTGAGGGTAAAGGCCAAGGCAGAGAAGCTCGCATCCTGGAGATGGCTGCATGGATGGTGTAATCGAGAGTGTTTTGGTTTCCTGGACCATGGGATGCTGTTCCAAGGGTTGCAGAGCAGAGATGTTGTCCATCTGTCCAAGAAAGGTCGACGTGTCTTCAGTAGCAGACTGGCTAATCTACTGAAGAGGGTTTTAAAGTAGATTCATTGGGGATGGGTGAAAAAAGCCCCCCCAGGTAAGTGAAACATTAAATACCTTTATGGAAATGAGTAAAAGAGGCAACTTATGGAAAGCAGTATGTATAAATGCCCGTAGCATGGGAAATAAGATCCCAGATGTTGAGGCTTTAATGGGAGAGGCTGACTTGGATTTAGTGGCAGTTACAGAAATATGGTTCACAGAAATCCATGACTGGGATGTAACTATACCAGGCTATACTTTATTTAGAAAGAACAGGGTAGGAATAAGGGGAGGAGGAGGAGTGGCACTTTATGTGAAAGATAATATAAAAGCTTTGGAACTACAAAGCTTAAAAGGGAGAGAGGAGGCACTGTGGGTTAAACTAGAAAGAGAGAAAGAGAAATCTATTTGCATTGGTGTGATATACAGACCTCCCTCACAGGAGGAAGAGGTAGATGGAGAGTTAATTGAAGACATACGCAGCATTGCTGGGAAAAGGTGAAATGCTACTGATAGGGGATTTCAACATGCCAGATGTTGATTGGCATATTCCTGCTGTAGTATCACCTAGAAGTAAGGAGATCCTGGATTCTCTACAGGGAGAACTATTCAGGCAACTGGTAACAGAACCCACACGTGAAGGGGCATACTGGACTTGGTGCTTTCTAATGGTGTTAGTGTTTCTGATGTTATAGTGGGAGATCATTTTGCATCCAGTGATCACCAGATGGTGTGGTTCAGTATTAGGATTAGGGCTGTTAAAATCCATTCAAAAGAGAGGGTCAGACTTTAGGAAAACTAACTTTGCCAAGATGGACCAATATCTCAGGGAGTCGTTAGCGGGATGGGAATAGTTGGGGGATGTAGAAAAACAGTGGGCAAAACTGAAAGGGGATATTTTAAGGGCAACCTTTTTGTTAAAATGGTAAATAAAGATAAAAGGAAAATGAGACCGCTATGGTCTTCGAAAGAAGTAGCTGAAAAGGTGAAGAAAAAGAGGGAGGTCTTCGTGAAATACAAGAGATCACAGAGAGAGGAAGACAGGCATCTATATTTGGAAAAACAGAAGCTAGCATTGTAGCCAGGAAAGCAAAGATTCAAAAAGAGGAGGAAAATAGCCAATGCAATAAAATGGGGGATAAAACATTTTTCAGATATGTTAGTGAGAAGAGGAAGGGCAAAAGTGGTATTGTCAGACTCAAGGGTGAAGGGGAGGAATATGTAGAAGTTGAAGAGGATAAAGTGGGATTGCTTAACAAATATTTCTGTTCTGTGTTCACAGATGAAGAATCAGGAGCAGGACCTCAGAAAACGCCCACAAACAAGAATAGAAGTGAGGGGCATCTTGAACAATTTTCAGAAGACTGTGTTCGTGAGAAACTAGCTAAACTTAAAGAAGACAAAGTGATGGGATAGGATATACCCTAGAATACTGAGGGAACCTGGGGACGTTCTAGCAGTTCCACTGACTGATCTTTTCAATGCCTCGTTGGAGTGGGGAGTGGTGCCAAAGGACTGGAGAGAGACACATGTGGTTCCTTTACACAAAAGTGGAAGTAAGGATGTCGTTGAAAACTACAGGCCGGTTAGTTTAACTTCGGTGGTGAGTAAATTATTGGAAACGCTGCAGAAAGAGAAAATAGTGAGGTTTCTGGAGTCCAGCGGATTACAGGATCTGAGGCAGCATGGATTCACCAGAGGCAGATCTTGTCAGACAAATCTGATTGATTTCTTTAACTGGGTGACCATGGAGATGGTGTATTTAAATTTCAGTAAAGCCTTTGCCACCGTTCCTCACATGCGACCTAAACAAACTGAGCACCCTAGAGATGGACCTTAAAGTTACTGCTTGGGTTAGAAATTGTTTGAATGGGAGGTGACAAAGGGTACAGGTAAATGGAGCTCACTCTGAGGAGAAGGAGGTTACCAGTGGTGTGCCACAGGGATCTGTCCTTGGTCCGATTCTTTTTAACATCTTTGTAAGTGATATAGCGGAAGGGCTGTTGGGTAAGGTTTGCCTCTTTGCGGATGATACCAAAATCTGCAATAAAGTAGACACCCAAGAAGGTGTAGATAACATGAGGAGGGATCTAGCTAAGCTTGACGAATGGTCTAGAATTTGGCAGCTGAGATTTAATGTTAAAAAATCCAAGGGAGCAATAAAGCATAGGGGGTGAAGTACTTTTGTCCACTAAAGAAGAGCAGGACCTAGGCGTGATTGTATCTGATGTCTTAAAGTAGCTAAAAGATAGAAAAGGCGACAGCAAAAGCTGGAAGGATGCTTGGGTGCACAGGGAGAGGAATGGCCAGCAGAAGAAAGGAGGTGATAGTGCCTCTGTATAAGTCTTTGGTGCGACCTCATTTGGAGTTTTGTGTGCAATTCTGGAGACCACACCTTCAAAAAGATATAAACAGGCTGGAGTCAGTACAGAGGGTGGCTACTAAAATGGTTAGTGGTCTTCATTATAAAGCATATGAGGACAGACTTAAGGATCTTAATATGTACACCTTAGAAGAATGGCAGAATAGAGGTGATATGATTGAGACATTTAAATACCTCCGTGGCATAAATGCACAGGAAGAGAGTCTCTTTTGATTGAAAGCAAGCTCTGCTATGAGGGGACATGGGATGAGGGTGAAAGGGGATAGATTCAGGAGTGCTATGTGGAGATATTTCTATACAGAAAGAATGGTGGATCCATGGAATAGTCTCCCAGTGGATGTGGTAGAGATGAGGACAGTATCTGAATTCAAAGAAGCATGGGACAAACACAGAAGATCTCTAAAGGGAAAAAGGGGACTGTTGTAGTGGTTGATATGGAAGGACAGACTAGATAGGCCATGTGATCTTTTTCTGTCATCATGTTTCTATATTTCACTCAATGCATAGTTAAGCTCTGGTGTTTATTGCTTATCTTTATTAAAAGATTTAATAGACCACCCATCGGGAGCCATCTGGGCGGTTTATAATAGCAATAATATATATAAGAAAAGCCAGAAACAGAATAGGAACTACAATGCCAGACAGGAAAGTGCACACCCATACAGGACTAAAGAGAAAAAGAGCCTAAGTGGAAGAAGAAGAGGAAACAGGGGGTTCAGGGAAAGGGGGGTTATAGGCAGTACAAAAGAGGTGGGTTTTCAGGAGAGATTTGAATTTGGGAAATGATTCTTCTTGACAGATTAGGAGAGGAAGGGAATTCCACAGTGATGGGGCTAGAAAAAAGAAGGCCGGATGCTGGGTTTTCTCCAGGCGGGCATGGGCAGGACAGGGGAGGTCAAGGCGGTTGGTGTGCAGGGACCGAAATTCCATGAGGCGCTTTCCCTCCTTCCCTATGACATTCTCCCTTTCATTCATTCCCTCTGCTATTCTAATCCTTCTCTCATAGGTTTGAAGCCAGGTCTTCCATCTGACAGTGCTGTCAATGCACTAGCCAAATACTCTAGCTTAAATGACATAATCCAAGCCACGTGTGCAAGTTCATTTAGAAAATTGTGCATAAGTGTGTGTAAACTGGAAATATGCTGGGGTCAATGTCAGAACCAGCCCCATGGTATAAGTAGTTAAGTAATTACTTAGGGTCCGGATCAGCTCATGGGATCTCTCAGGCTCACTTAGTTACATCCATTCTTCCCTCAAACACAGAAAATGGCAATGACAGTCAGTAGGCACAGGCCAGGAAGTCAGCAGAGGCTCAAAGGCTCTGCAGCAGCCATAACACACTCTCCTTCTACACAGAGCTTCAAGATCAACTTCAACAAGACAGACGTACTATTCATTACTTGAAACCAGTCCTTTTCGCCTCCGCCAACTTTAAAGATAAGAGACGCAGAACTCTCAAGCAGACCCAGCATCCGCTACCTAGGCGTTACTTTAGACCAGCAGCTCAACTTCAAAGCACACATTAGCAACACCATCAAACAAATCTACCACAAAATACGAACTCTACGACATCTTCGACCCGTATTGCAACCTGACGACTTCAGATCAGTTTTTCAGGCACTGGTGACCCCCCACTTTGATTATGCCAATGTTATCCTGCAGGGCTTACCCAAAAGCACCTTAAACCCCCTACAGTTGGCATTTAATGCTGCCGCACGCATCCTGAGCGGAGCCGCCAGAAGCGATCACATCAGCCCAATCCTTAAGGACTTACACTGGCTACCAATCTACTACCGGCTATCCTATAAAGTAATCATTATAACCTTCAAGGCCATCAACAAAATAGCCCCCACAGCCATAACGGACCTTGTTCAACCCATGTCAGCGAACAGAGCAAGGAGAACATGCACCGCCAATACCCTACAGATACCCAGTGAAATAACAAAATGCACCAAGACAACAAGGAGCAGAGCCTTCAAGTTCTACGCTCCCAGCTGTTGGAATGCACTCCCAACTACCATCAGAGCCATAACAGATCTTGCCCAATTCAGAAAGGCACTAAAACACCACCTCTTTCTTTTGCACTACTCTCAACCCACCAACCTAACATCACCTATCACACAGCCAACTAGGAACTCATGAGTTACTGTCAACGCATGTACATACTGTAGATAAACCGAAATTGATGTACATAGTTCCCCCAGTTGAAACCAAGTTTCACTTCCTGTTCTTTGTAAGAGCCTAATAGGATCCTATTCAGCACAGATCCGTTTTATGTAAACCGCGCTGATATTTAAGAGTGCGGTATATAAGAACAATAAATAAATAAATAAGTTTCCTGATAGAAAGGAAATGTGGTGCTGGTGAGGGCATGCTGACGCAAAGACCCACATGTTCACTGGCTGTTGCTTTTCTTTTCTGGCCAGTAGCTTTCCATACTTTGGGTGAGTGAGGAGGGGGGGGGGGACCAAAAGGTCCACATAAGATGGGAATGGGAATGTAATTAGAGTGATGGTCCTTGCCTAGGCAGCTATGCATGTGGGCTTGGGTTCCTTTTGATACCCTGCAATCATGGGCCTCAAACCTGGGCACAAAGTGTCGCCATTCTGTGATGACTAGGACACCTTTCTCAAAAGAGGCTGTGAGTGTTCCTCAGCAACCTCTTACTTGGGAAAATGAACTGGGAAGTAAACTCGAGTCTCGTCACTAAGCTGCTAGGCTGGCTGTCCCTTCAGTCCATGATGAAACTAGGACTTTTCAGCAGCGCTCTTCCAGTGTATATCCATTTTAAAATGATAATTTACATATTTAAATACTTTGAAATAACAGTACATTGGCATCACAATGGTCATTCAGAGGAATTGATTTCACATTGTTTTGTCACTTCTGTCTCAAACAGTGTTACAATTTTGCCCGCTTTCTCCTTCTGACAGTTTAATAGCATGTCTTTCACATCCAAATTCTCTAGGAGGAAATTGTAGTTGCTTGTTAGCCACTTGGATACTGGAAATAAAGGTCAACAAGCAAGCTGTAGGTTTTATCATTTTACTGGCCTAACTTAATATATTTTTGACAAGTTTTTGAGCGCTATGCTCTCTTTATCAGGTCTATGAAGGCATAATGCAGTTACCCTGGATTTAAAATCATCTGTGTTTTGGGAAGTTTGCATATGTCATTACATATCAAAGCAAAGTGTGGGATACAGTGACAGTGATACAGGTCCTATCTGATATTAGCTATGCCATTATCTCTGCCATTAAATTACAATGAAAAGCAGAGGTAAGGGGATAGTACCCCTTTGCATTTCAATGTTTTATGTCTGGTAATTGGTAAGGAACCCAGTGTCTCTATTCAATCTTCTTTTGTCAGTGTTGAAATACTTTATCATTTTAAATTTCAAATGTATGTTCCTGAAATTTTCCTTTCAAGACTAAGTGTAAGGTAAATTTAAGGGAGAGCTTTTCCTTTGAGAAGTGTTCACCCACCGTGGTGATATTCTGTCTTTCTCTCTAGTACTTTATGATGCGTCTATGACATGTGTTAAAGCATGCCATAGTTTCTGGTTTGCTTCCCCAATGTAGCATCTCTCTTCACATCTTTTGCATTGGATCATACATACTACACATTCATAGAGGATCATGAACGTGAGCCTTTTATTTTGAATGTCTCTCTCATGTGGGTAGTTATAGGGTCCTGAGATGTGTGTTGACATAACCTTCACCATGCATTTTTGCAGGGTTTTGTGCCATTTACTTCAATTTGGGATTCTGTTTGGAGTTTACTCTTTACAAGTTTTTGTTTCTGGTCGGGTGGTTGGTGGTATGTTAGAATTCTCCTCCGTACAGGTCTTCATGGATGCCAGATACTCTGAGACAGGCTGTCCTTCTAGCACTTGTTATAGCGGCCAAGCGGGTGACTTTAACTGGTGAGAGTATGCTGGTTCGTGAAGGTTTAATCTACACCTCAGCACAATCTTGTTGGGATGAGAAATGCCTGGGTCATCCATTTGCTGGAGAAGAATGTGATGGTTGTGCATGATGTGTAGCTGATGTGCAATAAGCTTCAGGGTCAACATATCACTTTGATGGGCTTTTTCATCCATCATATCTAAGGTCTTATGCTCCTTGCCAAGGAGGCTATGGGTCTACAACTTTGAATCTTTTGTTTTCTTAAGGGCTGCTTTAGACACCGGTAGGTGTGGTGGTAGCTGGTGGATGTGATCAGGCATCAGAAGGACTTTGTATTTGAGCTTGAAGCTTCTTGAGGTTGGAGGGGGAGGGGGGACAATAGAGGATGGGGTGTTCCATATAGAAGCTTGAAGATCCTGTAGGATTTGGTGTACTGGAAGGGCCAGAACTACTTTAGGCACACTGCAAACATTGAGGATGGAATAAAAGTATTTTCTTCTTTTACTGGGTGTTTGGAAGTTGCTAAGCATGAATGCCTTGGATATCTTCTGTAGGAGTAGTCTTCTGTGGGTTCTTCTGAAGATTCATGGGCTGGAAGTGGTGGCGATCAGAAAGGATTGATAAATTCCGAGGTGACACCCCAAGGGTGGCAACAAGGGAAGCTTTGAAGAGACAGTCTCATCCTCGAGGAAAGAGGACCAGTCTTCACTTGCAGGAGGACCTGTAGAATAAGCAAGCCTGGATTTTGGTCTCAAAAGGAAGAAAGCAGACCAACTGTGGATGGTGGGATCTCTGAGGTCGCTGCAGCATGCTATAGGATAGCTATACTGTCTGGACCTGATGGGAAGCAGGTAGGTGGTCACACTTTCCATAGATGTGCTGCTGCCATGAAGGAGGAGCTGTCTATGAAGCTGACAAACCAAAAAAAAAGGCAGTCATGAGAAAACATTTTCAAAGTATTAAGAGTTGCTGGATCAGTACAGCTCTGATGTTTTTCTCTCACAATTTTTTTTGTTAATATAAAAATTAAAGGCATTGTGAAATGACGTGGAGAGCCATGGCCCTTGCTGAGTGTGAATGATGCAGACTGAAGGGAACTCTGGAGAGGAAGGAACGCGGGCACATGTTCAGAGAGCCAAAATGTTTCCTCTGCGTTAGGGGAGAGCATCATCAATGACATCACCATGGAAGTGAGCCTGCATCCCCCCCTGCCTGACTGCAGAGAACAGCAGTTACAACCCAAAGTACAAAGCATAGGGGAGGTGATTCATAGCTGAGCAGAGCGGTGAACTTAGGCAGCTCACCAGACGAGGGCTGGGATAAAAGCATCTTCCTTTAAGGCACGCAGCCATGGCCTAAGGGACGTGGCACAAGGGGGTTATTTGCACCTTGGGACCCCCTTAGAAGCAGCGTAGGAGTGGTTCGAGTGACTAGTTGCCTTTGTGGAGTTCCTTTGAGAAAACGAAAGAAGCCTGTGGCCTTGGAAGGAATAACTGGCCCGATGGACATCCATCTACAGATCGAGGAAGTTGCATTGGACCCCCTAACAAGTACTGATTTTATCACTCTGCATGATCCAGAGGTTTTGCTGAGTTCTCCACCCCCTCTCCCGTCTGTTATGCCTCCATCCGATTCGGGTGGTGTGGGTAGACCAGCACAGCAGAGTTCTCTGTCTTCGGGATTACAGACTTCTAAAGTTGTTTCTTGGACTCCACCTCCATTTGATGCCGGGGAGATTTCTGAAGGTCAGGTCTCCCTGGTGGATATTTGGAGGGTGGTGACCCATATAGAGAACTCTTTGGTTTCCACAGTAGCCCAGCTCTACAATTTCTCGCAGGAGACTGTTGCGGGGGTGGGCAGGATTGAGAATTGTTTGGATTGTCTTGATAGCCATATTCTTAAATACCAACAACAGATATCCTCTTTGAAGGCTTTTAGTGCTTCCACAGTCAAGGATGGCCTGGTCATGCATTGTAGTTTGGAAATGTTAGAAAATTCCCTTCGATCTAGGAATATTTGTTTTTTGAATTTTCTCTGTTCTCAGTTGTTGTCCCCGGAAATATTATTAAGAAAATACTTTAAAGAGGCATCGGCTTTGTCTAATGCTGAAACGATGGGGATCTCTAAATTGTTTTATTTACTTTCAGGGAAAGTGTCGGGAGAATCCTCGGACAGATATGATAGTTTTAACTTGACACAATTCTTAGAGGATTCTCAGGACACAATTCCTACTAGATCTACTTTAGTAGTTACCTTCATGTTGGAGCAAGATAAGATCTCCATTTTTCAGAGTTACTTTAAGAATAAGGCATATGTTTTTTGTGGAGCTAAACTCCAGTTATTTTGTGATGCTTCCAGGGTGATGCAGTTTCGGAGAAGGGTATTTTTGGTCCTTAAGCCAAGGCTGTTAGCCTTTTTTGTAAAATATCCCAGTAAGTGGTCACTTTCCAGGGGTCTCGGCTTTTCTTTTCAGACCCCTTGAAGTTGGAGGAACATGAAAAGAAGTGACGGGATGAGGTAGTAGGTGGGATCTAAAGATAGGATGTAGTTCATAAGGACTTTTGGCCCTTTAATTACTTTGATTGTTGTTTCCTGTTTTCTCTCCAAGATATGGACTAATTGATTTGATATATTTTTCATTGTTTCACTAGTGTTTGATTATTTTCTATCATGTGGCCTTTATACTTACTTTGTAAGTACTCGTAATGGAAAATACAGTAAAAAAAAGTACAAAGTACAAAGCACAGAGCAGGGGTAATCTGCACAGAGTAGCAGTTTCACCTCAAACTGAAAACGCATGGAGTGGGGGTAACCTGCATAAATTGACAGTTACAGACTTCAATACCTTGATGGGCAGACTAGATGGGCCACATTGGTGTTTATCTGCCCTCAACAGAGAACCAGTGATGTGAGCAGCTGAAAAAGAACACAGGAATACTCTAGGGACTTGCGACAATCTCTTAAGGAGCATTACTAAAGAGTATGGCTAATTCAGAATAGAAATATTTAGTGAGAACCTCACCCCTAATCATTGGCTAATTGTGAACATCACAAGTTCATCCCAGGGGAGAGACAGAAGAGGAAAGAGCAGAGGGAACAGGAACAGTCACATAAATGAAGAAAAACAGGAGTTAGCAAGTCAAAAGCCAGATTAAAAAAAGGATCAATGACAAAAAGAGACAGAAGGAAGTGAAGAATCTGGTGATTTGGCAACAGATAGCACATTCAGCAGCCTGAAAGAGAATAAGTAGAAGAGAAGGGGGCTAACAGAAACCAAGGTAAGGACTTTTTGCCAATGAAAAGAACAGCAGATTGGAAAAGGCCAAAGACACTGTCAGAAAATGTGGGATAAAATGAGCAGAAGTATTATTAGCTCTTTTTAGAAAAACACAAATAGGAATAAGACCCAAAAGATAAGGCCAGAGCTTAGAAGCAATTAGATCAGTAATAACTTGGAAAGAGAAGTGAAAGAAAGAGGAAAATGATGTGAGAGAAAAAGATTATGAGCAGATTGTGTTAATGGTTAAAAAATATGACTTCTCAAATACCAGGATTAAATAATTTACTAATCCCAATGTGTAGCTTTTTTTCTCACTATAAGCAACACTAAGGGGATCTTTTACTAATGAGCACTAAGTTGTTGCACATAACGCACTAGTAGCACTGAAACCATGGTGTACTGCATGCAACACCACCGAGTTAACTATCGGGCTGTGTGGAAAGCATTTTGCAGGCAGTTACTGCAGAGCCCTGTCCCATAGAGAGCGCTGCATTAGCACAGCTGCACCCATGCTAATGCAGTCAGTGCACAATGTGAACACAACGCTAACTGCACTGAACTCAACACGCCCACTTTCCGCCCCTAACCCACCCACTTGTGACCCTAACATGAGCTGCACAGTTAGTGCAGGAATCATCCTGCACTGTGATGGTCCTATGCTAGCTGGCAATGTGCATCCCAGCATGCCTTCAGTGTGTGTCAGCTAGCGCCCATTAGCAAAAGACCGGCTAGAATTATTATGCTATTGTATAATTTGTTTTGTCATGTTTTGAATTATTGTTTATGTTTTATTTACTTATTTCTACTAAGCTCACATTTTCACACCAATAGCCCATGGCGAATTATGTGTCTTTTGATGAGTTGTCAAGTATGGCATATCATAGGCAGTGCTTTTTGTCATCTGTGTGGAACAGTTTATTATTGGATTCGTAGAATTGTTGAATAAAAAATTCAAAAAATGTACTATAGGAGGATGCTCTGCTGTATTTCTTGGTACCATATACCTGCAATTCATTGGTTCCCGGTCTCGTGAGAGGGAGGCTCCATTGGATTACATGTGCAGCCAGGGCTTTTAGAATCTAGCCCCACTGCGGGATACGGTCGCGAGTGCCCATGGGTGTGTGCCCGAAGGGGCATGTCCAAAGGGGCAGGCACTGCCCTTTTGGAGCTCCTTCGGAGCATGTGAGGAGCAGGAGAGGATTATTTTATTGATATGGGTAAACGGAAGAAGCAACTGCCTAAGTTGACATCTGCAACAGCTGTTAAAGTTATTGGTCGAATGGATTTATTTGCTAAGGTTGGTTTGCCGTCTACAGACTTTCTTTTGACTCCATTGACTAGGTCTTCTGAATCTGTAAGTACTCTGTGTCTCCAGTTTCTCCTCGGAAGGTTATGGGCGATCCAACCCTGCCCAATCAAGGAAGAGACATTAAGGAAGGATCCTCTTTTTTATTAGTTGAGAAGTTTTCTCCGATCCCTTCTTCTATGCAACCTGTGGAATCCTCTTTAAATGGTAGTATAATGCAACATACTAGTCTTTTGCCAAGTCTGATAAGAGTTTTCTGTGTCTTCTGATAGACCTGCAGTTGTATCTGATATTTCTCTGAAAGATATTTGTGAAGCTATTATGCATGTGGATCAATCTCTTCAATCTTCTTTGTGGAAAATATCTGAATTTTCAAAGGAAACTAGTAAAGCTTGCTGAACATGATGCTAAGTTTGCTCATGTTCATCAGTCTTCTTAGAAGATTGATTCTCAATTTGCTGTTCTTCAGGCTTCACTGCAAACCTTTTCTTCCAGTGCAATGATGAATTCTCGCCTATTGGAATCCATGGATGATGTTTTGAGATCTAAGAATTTACATTTTTTAAATTTTCCCTGTACACACTTCCTCTCGCAGCAAAATCTCTTTGTGAAGTATCTTAAAGAAGTCCTTCAATATCCGGATGAGGATAATGTGCAATGTTCTAAGATGTATTATATTTCTAAGGGGAAGCAGGAAGCAGTGAGGGGAAGTGTGGGTTGGGAAATCAGTTGGATGTTCTTTACCCAACAGATAGTGTAGATCTCTCTGCATTCCTATTCCTTCTAGAGCCACTTTATCAGTATCCTTTGTCTCTGAAACTGATAATGATCGTATTTTATGTCTTTATTTTTCTAAATGCTATGATAAGTTCTGTGGGCAGGTATTACAAGTCTTCTCAGATGTTAATAGACTAACTCAGCAACGCAGAAACACTTCTTTGGAGTTGTGCTCACGGGCTTTTGCCCTGGGGCATCTTTTTCACTTATGTTTCCTTGTAAGTGTTGCATTATATACACCAGGGTAATAAATATGTTTTTTTTGAGGTTCAACAATTAATAGTTGTTTAGCGGGTATGGAAGTGTTATTTGAATCCTTGATCAAGTAAAAAGGGTTTAATAATTGTTTGCTTTGAACTTTTGTTTCTTTTGCTTCCTTCTAATTGTAGTTTTCCATTTCTTGATGTTTATAGTGCTTTTTGTAAATTTTGCTAAATGTCAATTAAAAAAAAATACTATAGGACACAAAACACAATCGAGTAAAGCAAGCGCAAGGCTGGTTTTCATCTTAAAAAGCTATGGAGACAGTCTGTAGATAAGCAGCAAGTGTGATGTTTAGTTGCACACAAGATGAAAAACTGCACACTTCCAACTAGGAAATACCCACTGCCTTTCTTCCTCCCTCCTTTTCTCCTTCTTTGGCCTACTATTAACCAACTGTGCACCTCCACCCTGGGCAGTAAGCATCTTCTATCCATACCAGCAGTACACCTCCAACCCCTTCATGCCTCTTCTTCGTATTTGGATGGTCCTGGGTCCCACTGCTACAAGTACTTGACACTGACAGTGAAGCAGCTACTTTCCTTCCCCGAGCATGGCGGCTGTGAGCCATCATGTGCTGATGATCCATGGGTTATCTATCTTGTTCTTGTTTACTTGTGCATTCACTGTGAAATTGTTATTTATGATATGTATATGCCTCACGCTCCTAAAAACGCCAGTGTAAACTGAATAAATGCACTGCAGAAAAACATGAAACATATGGATCTTACTGGAGGATGAAATGGAAATGAGAGTAAGTGGAATGAGGCTGCTGAACAGTGTCACAGTTGAATTAAAGCCTTCTTTAAAATCTTAGTTGAAAAGGTGAAACTACTATGCTTCTGAAGGGTCTCAGACACAGGCAACAAAAGCAGAACACTTAGCTAAAAGTTGCAATGTAAACAGAAAGTTCTCACAGAGAAACTAAATCTTTGGGAATACACTGTTTCCCGCCTTAGATTTGGCCATTCAAAGCAAGGGATACAAACTGTCTTAATAAGCACAAGAAAGCAGAGTGAGTAGTGGAGTGCCTCGGGGATTGGGTCCTGGGACCGCTACTGTTCAATGTCTTCGTGGGAGATGCTGCCAAAAGGTTAAAAGGAAAAGTTTGCCTTTTTGTAGATGATACAAAGATTTGCAACAGAGTGGACACTTCAGAGGGAGTAGACAACAAGAGAAAAGATCTACAAAAATTAGAAGAATGGTCAAATGCTTGGCAATTGAGATTTAATGCAAAGAAATGCAAAATGATGCACTTGGGATATAGAAATCCAAAGGAGCCATAAAAGACAGAGGACAAGAGGCTGGGGTGTACATACCAAGAAAGGGACTTTGGAGTGATAGTGTCTAAGGATCTCAAGGTGGAGAAGCAGTGTGACAAGCCAGTGGTCAAAGCCAGAAGGATGTTAGGCTGCATATAAAGAGGAATAACCAGCAGGAAGGAGGAGGTATTAGTGCCTCTGAACAGGTCATTGGAGGCCTCATTTGGAGTATTGTGTTCAGTTTTGGAGACTGTACTTTACAAAGGATAAAAAAAGACTTAAAATGTTTCAGAGGAAGATGATATGGGGCTTGTGCCAGAAGGTATATTTAAAAAAAGATTTGAAGACCTAAATATGCATGCCCTAGAGCAGAGGAGAGACAGGGGGATATAACGTTGTTGTTGGGGTATTAATGAACAAACAAGCCTTTTTCAAAGACGGGGAAGCTGTAGAACTAGAGGACATGAAATGAAGCTGTAAGCAGGTAACTTAAAAGTAACATCAGGAAATACTTTTTCATGAAAAGGGTGGTGGATGTCTGGAATGCCCTCTTGAAGGAGGCGGTGGGAGCAAAAGAAGTTACAAAATTCAAAAAGGCATGGGGCAAACAGAGGAAATACTATACAGCAAGAGGGTGGAATCAATGCAAACGTAAATAATTTCATAAATAGAGAGCGGTAACCTGCCTGGAGTGGCAGGTACAACGCTACAACTCTAGAAACCTCACTGGGCAGGCTAGATAGACCATGCTGGTCTTTATCTGCCATCATTTACTATGTTACTATGAGGGTAAGAACATAAGACATGCCATACTGGGTCAGACCGAGGTCCATCAAGCCCAGTATCCTGTTTCCAACAGTGGCCAATCTAGGTCATACGTACCTAGCAATATCCCCAAAAGACACAGGTTCCACAATGCTTGTACTGGGTCAAGCATTGATATCCTGGGTCCCTTTTTAATAGTGGTTTATGGACCTTTCCTCCAGGAACTTGTCCAAACCTTTTTTAAACCCAGCTATACTAACAGCCCTTACTACATCCTCCGGTAACAGATTCCAGAGTTTGATTACACGTTGAGTGAAAAAATATTTTCTCTTATTTGTCTTAAATAGTTTACCCTGTAGCTTCATTACATGTCCCCTAGTCTTTCTATACTCTGATCCACATTTATCCGTTCCACTCCATTCATTAATTTATAGACCTCTATCATATCTCCCCTCAGCCGTCTCTTCTCCAGGCTAAAGAGCCCTAACCTTCTTAGCCTCTCTTCATAGGAGTAGCCTTCCATCCCCTTCACCAATTTGGTGGCTCTTCTCTGTACTTTTTCTAATAACGCTATGTCCTTTTTAAGATACGGTGACCAGAATTGCACACAATATTCAAGGTGCGGTCATACCATGGAGCGATACAGAGGCATTATAACATCCTTTGTTTTATTCTCCATCCCTTTCCTTATGATACCTAGCATTCTATTTGCTTTCTTGGCCGCCGCTGCACACTGGGCGGAGGGTTTTAACATGTTATCCACGATGACTCCTAAATCTTTTTCCTGGGTGGTGGTTTCTAATGTGGAGCCTTGCATCGTTTAACTATAGTGTGGGTTGTTCTTTCCTAGGTGCATAACTTTGCACTTATCCACATTAAATTTCATCTGCCATTTGGATGCCCAGTCTTCCAATTTATCCAGATCCTCCTGCAGTTTTCCACAATCCTCTTGGCTTTAAACAACTTTAAACAGTTTTGTGTCATCTGCAAATTTGATAACCTCACTAGTTATTCCCTTTTCCAGGTCATTTATGAATATGTCAAAAAGCAGCGGACCCAGTACAGATCCCTGGGGTACTCCACTATTCACCTTTTTCCATTGGGAATATTGGCCATTTAGCCCTACCCTCTGCTTTCTATCTTTTAACCAGTTCCCGATCCACAATAGTACACTGCCTCCTATCCCATGACTTTTTAGCTTCACCAAAAGTCTCTGATGGGGGACTTTGTCAAAAGCTTTCTGAAAGTCCAGATACACAATATCAACCGACTCACCTTTGTCTACCTGTTTATGCACACCTTCAAAAAAACATATCAGATTAGTAAGACAAGATCTTCCTTGTCTAAAGCCATGTTGGCTGTCTCCCATTAGGCCATGACTATCTACATGCTGTGTAATTTTGTTCTTTATGATGGTTTCTACCATTTTCCCTGGTACTGACGTCAGGCTCACCGGTCTGTAATTTCCCGGGTCACCCCTGGAACCCCTTTTAAAAATTGGTAATTTTAGAACAGGTCACCTTTCTGTGAAGGCCACATAAGTATCTATTTTTAACCTATTTTATAAAAGCACATAGGTATTTGGAATAGTGGATAGATAGAAAATGTGGATATTTACGCCTCCTTGGCATGAGGAGATTTTATAAGAGGCCTTTTGTGTACATAGGATGGCATACACGCATGAAAATCCTTTATAAAAGTATGCCATTAGCTACAATGGCTCAAGTATCAGGATGATGTGGGGAGGGAGGAGTAGTCTAGTGGTTAGGACAAGGTACCTCAGGCCGGAGGGCCAGGGGTTCAAGTCCCACCTGGGACAGCAATCTCAGGCCAGAGGGCCTGGGATTTCTAGTCCTATAGGCACTCCTTGTGGTCTTGGGCAAGCCACTTAACCCTCCATTGCCCATGTTCCCTGTAAGTATTAGCATATGTGTCTCATATCCCCTCATGTTAAATGTATCCCCCAATTGACCGCTTTGACCCAGTGAAAAGCAGGATATAAATACAGCTAAATAAATAAATGATGTCACTAGAAATTTCTAGTTTTACTCTGTCTCCACCTCTGCTGGCAGGGGGACACAAGCCACTTGTCTGGACTGGTCTAGCAGAATGATTTGGAAAGTGCACTTTTTCAGTATAACAGATATGACAATATAGCATGTAAGATTTTCACCAGAAATAGGCAATGACATAAACCTCCATAATCACCAAGGCAAGGAAACAAGCAGCAACAAAACACAGATTGACCACAACTTCGCAAAGCCAGATAGTCATCAAATGTGGTTTATTACTGGACCTGACTCAGCCAAGTTTCAGCAAACATGCATGTATCAGGGGTCCGGAAAACTAGTGGTTTATACACACATACGTACAGTTTGAAACAGAATTATGGACCAAATCAATCAGTCTGACAATTTCCTTGAGCTATCGAAGAGCAACAACTTTAAAAAGCACCTAAAGAAAACACCACCTACAAGATGACACTGTGGTATTTTCTTTAGGTGCTTCTCAAACTTGTTGCCCTTTGGCAGCTCAAGGCATGAAATTAGCATGGAGGTCTCCGCTAACTTAAGGGTTTGTGTGTGTCCATCCACCTGCCATCAGCACATTGCTAACACATGGCACTGCACTAACTAGCACAAGGGGGCACTTATCATCCACTGAGGGGCGTTTAATGAACACATGCTAACGGCAACAGGTGTAGTTAGCATGCACCCAAAATTCCTGGGGTAACTGTGATCCCCTATCAACACCTACATCCACCCCTAACTCACCCAGTCCCCATTCAATCGCATGTTCATCGGTTAGCATGAGGCCCTACGTTAACTTAGCACAGCACAAAGCATGTGAAAAACCCATGCTAATGGTTAGCTCACATTAGTAAACATGGCCTTACATCTAGACATAAGAGGAATTCCAACTAAGCCGCATTTGGCCACTTACTATGAAAGCAATTGTTTTTGTTTCCAAATTTGAGCTACTGTTAATCTCGTCACAACCATCCCTCTTGACACAATCATAAACATTGTTAAAAATTTGGCCTCCTCTCTAGAGATTCCTTTTGGTCTTTTATTCAGAAGTGCCGTTACCATCTGTGGGGCCAATGGTTTTTAAATTAGTTTACTCAAAAACTGAAAAATATGCCAGAAAGCTTTAGCCACCAAATATGGACAAAAGTCACATTCTGGCCACACTTTCTCCAACACTCATGAGAGCCCACATCCAAAATTTTAACTTCTGCATTGATATAAAATACCAACTATAGAACATTTACTAATTATTCTCTATTAAGTTACTGACAATAATATCTTTAGAAAAGTTTTCTATAATGGGATCCCAGTCCTTTCCCTCCCACACTACCCCAATGTCATCGTTCCATCATTCTTAATAGAAGAATTTACCCCACCACATCTTGATCAAGTAGTTTATATATCCTCTGAGTGTTTAATCTTCCTCGATAGGTTTGTATTCCTCCATCCGATATCCCCTCACCTTAGTTTTCAATTAATGCTATACTTGGGAATTCTAAAAGATCTCTTGAGGCTCTAATGATAGGATTCTTAAAGTGTGAGTCCTCATCATTATCAAAGAATTGCCCTAGGCACTGAAAGACAAACTTCTCCCACCGAATAAAAACCTTATCCATCATACCTGGAAGGAAGTCTTTACTATACCTAAGAGATATGAATCTACAGTAATTTATATAGCTTTCCATTTATTCTAGATTCTTAGAGTAAGATTTACAGTATAAACAGGTTCTCAATTTAACATAAGTGCATAAGAAATGCCATACTGGGTCAGACCAAGGTCCATCAAGCCCAGTATCCTGTTTCCAACAGTGGCCAATCCAAGTCACAAGTACTTGGCAGATTTCCAAAAAGATACAGAGATTCCACAATGCTTATCTCAGGGTAAACTGTGGATTTCCATGGTCCTCTTTAATAATGGTTTATGGACTTTTCCTCTAAGAACTTGGCCAAACCTTTTTTAAACCCAGCTACACTAACAGTTTTTAGGACATCCTCTGGTAATGAATTCCAGAGTTTGATTAGTCGTTGAGTGAAAAAATATTTTCTCTTATTAGTCTTAAATGAGTTACATTGTAGTTTTATTGCATGTCCCCTAGTCTTTCTATTTTTTGAAAGAGTAAACAACCAATCTATGTTTACCAGTTCTACACCATCCATTAATTAATAGATCTCTATCATATCTTCCTTCAGCCGTCTCTTTTCCAAGTTGAAGAGCCCTAACATTTTAAGCCTTTCCTCATAAGGGTATCCTTACATCTTTTTTACTATTTTGGTGGCTCTTCTCTGTACCTTTTCTAATTCTGCTATATCCTTTTTAAGATATGGTGACCAGAATTGCACACAATGTTCAAGGTGCGGTCGCAACATGGAACGATACAGAGGCATTATAATATCCTTGGTTTTGTTCTCCATTCCTTTCCTGAGACACTTCTCAGTGTCTGCATCACTTCCAAAAGCTGGCCCAAGGCTTATTGTGGATTCATGACAATATATAAAATATCTACAAAAGTGAGATTATATAATGTTCCTTTCCCACTCTCATTCCCCTCTATCTGTATATTATTCTCCATCTTCTGAACCAAAGCAAATGCTAGAGAAGAAAGTGGGTATTCTTGTCTAGCTCCACACTTTATTTCAAAAACTTGTGTATAGCCCGCATTTACCTTCAGGCAGGCCAAAAGGCTCGTTATGGAGAATTTACATATAATCCTAATTTGTCTAGTACTGAAAACATCAAATTAAGAACCTTCTATATTCTGTCAGAAGCCTGTTGCCTGGTGATGAACCCAGACTGATTTGGATGTACTAGCCTTCACAACAGAGGCAACAGACTTTTAGCTAATATCCTAGTAAAGCTTTTCAAATCCACACCCAGCAGGTAGATAGGATAATATGACCCACAATTTACAGGTAAAAGAGCAGCACTTACACATACAAATTGCTGAGTTGCCCCCATTAATTTTTCCCATTTGTAGATTTCTAAAATGTCATTATTCCTGATCGCTCCCTCACTCTCAAGATACCTCAAACAATCATCTGGTAAACTCCAAGTGCATAACAAATCTGCTCTAACTGACCTCAATTTTACCACACTTTGTTCAACTACGCTAGCATTTAAATATTCTAAAGCAGAATACTGTCTCTAGTTTGGTACAGAAGCACCCATGCCTACACTGTAAGACAGAGATATTAGCAATATATGATTTGTTTCTGCTCAACACACCAATACAACAGCTTCTAACAGTTAATGGGAAGCTCCTCTCCCTCTCCTTGCCCTGTGTCCCCTGATATTTGTCATTGACAATAATGCCTGCCACCTCATGTGCTGTGCTAAGCTGTCTAGCAATCTGTCCTGGCTACAGTTTATATCAGTTGATTCAATGACGTTTGAGGCAAACAGTGCCATCAATAGAATTTTTTTCATTTCTCACTTGCATTACCTGTGCTCTCTCGCTGATACCTTCTCCCAGATGCATGGGTGGTGCAGCTCTCGAAAAAGTGTTGGAACTTTAAGGAATACAGACTTAAGGACTAATCCATAAGACACTAGACTCGGACTTTGATAGCATTCTCTGGATCCATCTAAGCTGCCTCTAAATAGACAAGGCCGAGTCAGCATGTTTTAAATAGGCATATCCATGATGTCCACCTATAAATGAAGTACCTTGTAAAGTGCAAACTATGAAGCTAATTATCAAAAGATGTGTCTGGGTAACAAGTTAAGAACATAAGATATACGATGGTGGGTCAGACAAAGGTCCATCAAGCCCAGTATCCTGTTTCCAACTGTGGCCAATCCAGGTCACAAGTACTGTCAGGTTCCAAAAAATGTATACAGAGTCCACGTTGCTTATCCCAGGGTAAGCTGTAGATTTCTGTGGTCTTCTTTAATAAAGAGTTATAGACTTTTCCTCCAGGAACTTGTCCAAACCTTTTTTTTTTTAAACCCAGCTACACTAACGGCTTTTACTACATCCTCCGCTACCTAGATACATTTTTGCTTTTAAATTTTGTCCAGCCAACTCATTATCCAAATAACTTTTGCCGAGTACAGTTGAAGCAATTTAACCTCCACTGAAAAGCTTTATCCTGTTAATATTACCACCGAGTTCGCTACTTAATATTGGTTCCCGTGTTCTTACAGAATGGTCTTTTTACTATTGCTGTGGCAAACCTTTCATGCTAAACAATGTACTGCAAGTTTGGCTGCATTCTGTTTCTTGCAAAATATGACTACAGTGTTTTTTTCTAGGAGTATAAATATAGGGAAGAAAAAGGAGAGCAATGGCAGAGGTATATCAGTAGTGTAGGCATGCCCAATGTTGAAGTCATCTAGGACATAAAAATGACTTTGCGTCACTCCTCATTTATTTTTATTTATTTACAAAATCTTGCAATAAACCTCTCATTCAGGTAACATTCTCTCATCATTTTATAGTAAAACATACTTAGTAAAAGCAAAACTGTTAGACAAAACAGGATACAAAGTAAAACTAGACACCCCACCAAACGTAAATCCACCTCACAAAATGCTTCCCTGAAAAATAGGGCCTTCGCCCATTTTTGGAACTTCAAATAACCTCCATCACTCCTCAGATCTTGGAGTAAACATTCAAGAAAATACCCTAGACCTGATAATAGATAACCTCCCTGAACTATTTGGCGGCAGGACTAAAAGCTCACGATACTTTGAATGAAACAATTGCCTGTGTTGATACAGATGAATTAAAGCCCTTAAGCAACTGGGACCAAACTCTGACATCACTAAGTGCACCAAAAATCGCAACTTCAACTTAATTCCAAATTGCACTGGAAGCCAATGCAAATTCATCAACTGCAGTGTAGCACGTTCCCTTTGATCACACCCAATAAGGAGTTGAGCAGCTGCATTTTAGACCACCTGAAGAAATCTATATACTTGCTTAGCAGTCCAATGTACAGGCTGTTGCAGTAGACCAAACCTGCACCACCAGCCACAACTCTGTACTAGGAAGGAGATATTTAAGATACCACTGAAGGAACAGCTTAAAGAAAGTGTAACACAATACTGATGTTGCCTGATCTTTCAATGGCAGCTTTTCATTAACCAACAGTCCCACATTTTTGGACTCATGATGAACAGCCAAACCCTCACTTTCCAAATGTGGAAAGAGTAGTAGTAATGGATTTATTATGACCAATCAACATCACCTTGATTGTTCCTTTCTTCGGCACCAGACCTCTGCTCATATAAGTGATGCAAACCATCAATAACTGGCTGCACCCCAAACCCTGCATGGAACTACTGATCATGCCAAGATCCCCTAAGAAATTCTAATGACTAACTAAACATCATCCGCATAGATTCTAAAAATTACTCTCATGATTTATACAGGATCAATATCAGCCTTTAACAGATTAAAAAGAACCGGAAAAGGGTTGAGCCCTGGCGAACCCCTCCCAGCACAGGGGCTCACTTGGACACCATCTCTCCTACTCTAAGTGCTTGCTGATAATCTTGCAGAAATTACGCCAACCAGGTCACCGCATGGTCTCCCCCCTAATCTTCATCAAGCAGATGTCAGAGCAGGAATCCCGTGACTGACCATATCAGAAGCTAATGAGACATCTAAAAGGAATAGAACATACGTACCCCCTCCCCCTATTGATCCTCATAAGCAAAGAATCTACAAAGGAGAATAGTGAAGTTTCAAAGCTGTGTCCCTCCCAAACGCCAAACTGATCTTCAGCCAACAACTTTCACACTTCAATAAAGTCCTGCTACTCCTAAAAAACACCTACTTCACCAATTTGTTCAACAGGTTCAAAGTCAAAATTAGCCCATAACAGTCAGATCAGAGACATCAATACTTCTGGGTTTCAACAATAAGACTATTACCAGTTTCTTCCATCTTGATGGAATGAATCCAGATGTCAATGCTGCCAAAACTTATCCTTGGTCTTAATAAAAGTACAAGCACCACTGATCTTACCAAGCAACGTCAACACTTGATTTTCGGCAACTACACGAAACTGTCCAACCATCCATCTGTTTTCCCTTACTACCAAACATTTCAGAGGAACCCTCCACATTCACCTCATTCACTAGCTTTTCCATCTTCAAATTCCAAAACTTTTGGAAAACTAAGGGATCAAGATCACTCTGATTCAACACTGCATCTTTTGGGGGAGAAATAAAAAAAATACACAACCAAAAATAAGGTCTTGGGATAATTCAATCCTGAGGAGATTTGTCCATAAGGAAACTTCCTTTTTTTTTTTTTACAATCAGCACGTGGCTATAAATTCTCCAACACTCATAACACTGCTACTTTGCATCAACGTCAAAAGCTTTATGACAACAGCACTCTGCCCTCTTCAGTGCATTCTTAACCATCACAAGAGCCAAGAATTACAAGGGAACAATTTCTTCTTACCATATGTTGTCACTATTGAACAGAATTATTTCTACTGTGTTCACTACATTTTACTATGACCAGTAACAAGTCAATTGAGTCAAGAATAGGAAGGCCAAGAAATACAGAATGTCAAATCAAATTACTGTATATGCTCATATCATATCCTTATTTTCCTAACCATACTCACTCACTGGCTGCAAGCCAAAGCATGAACTATTTCTTCTGGTTCATTCAGGTCTGGGTATGTATACTTTAATTGTGCTAAAAATTCTGAGTTGCAATGGGTGTCAAAAAAATGGTATGTCAGCAGTTGAAACACAATCTACAACTGAGCACAACCATTCCTCTAGTTACAGCCTTCAACAATAGCAAAAGCCAAAGTTGGTGCTTTCCAAATAGTCTTGGATTTGGATTTTAGATTTATTACTCCCCTTTTCCAAATCCAAGCTCAAGATACCTCGTATGTTACACTAAGGTACACAAATTATTTCCCTGTGCAAGTGTGTGCACAATCTAAGTTGTACCTGAGCATAAAAAACAACAACACTTAGCGGTATGTTTACTAAACTGCGGTAATGTCATTCGCGTTAGGTTCTGTGGTAAAGGTACAGATGTCCATATAAAGGCGTGGGCGGTGCATCGTTACAGCAAGCCGTTATCAACTAACGCATGTTACAAACTAACGCGCGCTACAAGGCGCCTCATAAGGCACCTTACAAGGCGCCTTGTTAGGTGCCTTGTAAGGTGCCATATAAGTAAGGTGCCTTATAAGGTGCCTCATAAGGTGCTTTGTAAGGTGCCCTATACAGTAGGGATCCTTAGGCTATGCGCCGTATTAGGCACCCCTGGACAGGGCACCTTAGAGGGCACCCTGGGTTATGGAACCATAGGTTACGGTGGCCTAACAAGGTTATGGTGCCCTAGGTTAGTGTGGCCTAAGGGCTGCAAGGTGCTGCAGGATGACATGCATGACCTGTGAGGAACAGAGACAGATGTAGCCCTAACACTAGATAGAGCACTCAGGAAAGGCAATGAACAGGTGAGTGAAGGAGGGAGAGCTGGGAGCCGCTGGACCTGCCATATGTACAGGCATCCCATGTGGCTGCCAGTACTGATGACAAACATGGGGGGGGGGGGCAACTGTACCACAGCACAGGGTGTTGGCAATGTAAAGTACTGGAAAGACAGTTGGTGGCAGACGATGGGAATACGTGTCCCCCAGTGGAGGTGGAGATGGCAGGATAGTTACAATGATGGGTGGACAGAGGAGTAGTGGTGCCATGCAAATCAGGCACAGGTGAGGCAAGCGCATGAAGAGGCGCAATGCAGGAAAGGGTAGCAGTACAGGACATGGGGTGACAGCCTGCACAGGCAGACAGGACTCTACACAGCTGTCAGACGCAGATAGACGGACCGAGGGAATGTTGGCAATTGTTGTGAGAGTATTATGGGCTGGCAGCACAAATCTGCAAAAATTTTGATTGTTACAGGCATGCACACTATTTGAGTAGGACAGGCATGAGAGGAGGGAACAACGAGGAATTGAAGCCATGAACACTGCCAAGAATGGCATTGTATTAACCAGTAGGCTATACCGCCGTGGTGTATGTTATAGCAATGGCTGGGTACAGAAAGACTGCAGGTCACCGCATAAACTGTCTGCTCTGAGTGCCAGGATAGGGTAACCCCACTAGTACCCATGATGCAATGTACATGCTGAATAGCTGTCTACAGCTGATCAGCAAATGGGATCGGCACCTCTCTGGTACCTCAGCTTGGAAAAACGAACTGACAGTGCATGATACTGGCACAGAGTAGCTAGAGACCATGCCATTGTGCAGGTTCTGTGTTCTCCCTGAGGGTTAGGATGGGTGTCCAGAACTAGGTTCGCAGAACATGTGGTGATAGAGATAGGCCCTGCTGTACATCCCCATCACTACCAGTGTGTGACAGGTGTTCCTTGCAGTGCAGCTGAAGGTAATTCGGTGTCCATCTGTATCCTGCAGTCACATGTGGCCTTCTGGGACCAGACACCACCCAGATTAGTGTGTACCCTGTGTTAGGGGCTGGCTGACATAGGCACCTGTTATCAGGGCACAGGGGTTTCCAGACTTGCATGAGGTTTGTATAGCAGTGCCTTGATGGGTAAAAGTGGTATACACTACATACCTCAAAGGGCTTACATCACCCTTTTTGTAGGTAATGGACAGGTGCCCCAGCCCTGGTGAAGCAACCTCCATCCTGCTGGTATAAGACAGCCTTCCAGGGTTGGTAAGCCAGAGCCATACCTGTGGCTGGGGCAGTGGCAGACAAGCAGCAATGATGGGGTTAGCTCTGGAAAACCCCAACTGCCTCACACCACTGTCTGCCAGTCACCAGCAGACAGCACAGTCAGACTGCACCGTATAGGTGTTCCAACCATGCACAGTCTAACTGCAGACAGTCCACTAGCCAGTCCATAGTGCATGCTCACAGAGGAACTATGTGCACCAAGCAGGCATCTGAGTGACTGGGGCCCCAGCACTGGGAACACAATAGGATCATTGGAGGCAGATAATGTAGAGCACTATGTGGGAACCTAGACATGCCATGGTCACTGCTCAGTCAGAGTGAGTGCCCTCCCAGCATGCCATGCTGTGGCCACCCTGTCCATGCAGGCAGCGGTCGGGCACTACAGTGTCCCAGCCATTGCCCAACATCCTGTGAAGATGCATCCTGGCCAATCCGTGCCATACCCACATCACCTTGCTCCTCATTATGCATATATTCAGGCTAACACTGGAAACAGTGGGACATTGTGGGCCCGGTGAGGTGTGGGCAGCCACAAAACAATGGCTAGACATACACACACACACTCCTATTGCAGCATTGTGCAAAGATAGGGGTGGTTGGCAACCCTGCCCGCCACACTGGTCCTGATCACAGTGCCGACATTGCTAAACTGTGCAGGAGGTAGTAGTAGTGCCCTGGTGATAGCTGAAGCTCAATGCTGGGGCCAACAGCCTGACTCTCCATGCGTCTTTAGATTATGGAGCCTGTGTGAGTGGGTGTTTGTACCCCTGTTCGCCGCTGCTTTGGGCTTTGCACATGTTGCTGTTGTATCTGCATTATAAGGTAAAACATAGGGACATGCTCTGCAGGAACCACAGCTGTGGCTTGAACCTGTGACCCTCTGCTTCTGGACACACTGGCTGGGTGTACTGCACCACACTGTTGCCACAGATGCAAGGTGGTCCCTGGGGCTACCTGAACTTTTCCTCAGCCAGACCTTTTATGTTGCACTGCACACCACATACTGGTACAGGGCATTGCCTAGGTCCACTGCAGGCAGGTGCCACTGCCCCCTCCAGCACGGGCACCCCCCCCTGCCATGCTGACATGGCCATATGCTGTCGGTGCTGGTAGTGCGCAGTCCCAGGCCATCCACTGTGTGGGTAGGTGGTCGCCTAGGGAGCGGGGTCTGGGGCATGGGGCATACATGAGCATCCGCACATCCCCCCCCCATCACCACCTACCAATAGTCTGTTCCTTCCGCTTGGGGGAGGGTTGGCTGGGGGGATGTCGGGTCAGTGCCCTGGCAACTGTTAGCTCAGGTGGACCAGGTAGATGTAGGTGGATTGTGTTTGGACTTTGTCAGCTGCTGTCATGATGATTTCCGATTTCTAGGTTCCTATGTGCCACCTAGGCGCCCGCCTAGTCCACCCTGTGCCCTTGCTGCCCCCGCTACATGTCCCGCCTGCAGCCTCCTATGCCCCACTTGCACCATCACCATAGTGGCCTTTCATACTTGGGCACTATGCTGTTGCTATCACGTTTCTTGGGCTCCCTGTATATGCTGTACATTGCTGACACTGAAATGGTTTCTCGCACCTGCAAATGTGCATCTAACGGCAGGTTTTCATTCGCGGTAGGATTCTGCCCTTCAGTTCAGCACATCAGTGTGCAGGGAGCCTCTCCCCGCCCATTGACCCCTTCCCCCCGCCCTCTCTCCACCATCTGCGGTGTTTACCGCGGCCGGGGATGTTAACGATCGTTAAGTAACGTTAACGCGTGTTAACGTTACATACCCCACGTTAACGTTACCTAACGAGCGTTAACGTTACATAACGTGCAGTCTGTATCGTTACCTCAGTTTAGTAAACATACCCCTTAATGTCATTGTAAAGTCAAATCTCCTACGCTCCACAAATGCCAACGCTGTGCACAGCAATAATATTTTTTTTCAAATGCAATTTTTTTAAAAATGGTGATCTTACGTGCCACTTCACGGCATTACACAGAGTTGCATGGTGATGCAGGGCTAAGTACATACATCTGAGGTGCTGAAAGGAAAATCTGACATTACAGGGTTTACAGCTGAGAACTGTAAAGATCAGAGGCACTCCTACTTACCCGTCCTCGCTCCGTGAGAGTTGTTAGCATGATGATTATCGATAATCTATGTTCCCAGACTAGCTGCCAGAAATGGGCACAGGTATGCGGAAGTGGACCTTGCGTGGCAATATATTTGTTTATAAGGCCCGCAACAGGAATTTCCATCTAAGAGGAAAAAGACAGATGGTAAAGTTAATTACTGCCGCCAATCACATATAGCCCAGAAAAACTTGAGTTTGTGGTCAGGAACTTGTTTCATACAATTCTTGCACTGTATTTTGTCGCCACGGCATTTGGTATCTGAACAGTTTTATTTCCTATCAATAGAGAGCTTTGAGTAGCTATCTTAAGGGACACTGGAAAACACAAGAAAGAGGAATTTGTCATGAAATCCTACTGAAATGCACAGATCAGATGCATTATTATTTTACTATTACAGAGTCAACAGCCTCTTTATCCTTCCCATGTTCCCCTCAGGCACGCTGAGTAGGAAGCACAGCAAACTCTTGTTGGTCCTGAGGGCAGGAAGAATGCCTCATCTGAGACAAGCCTCCGGTTCGGTTCTATGACTGGTAAAAATCGTCACAGGAGTAACAGCCATCTTCCCTTCCACCCTGTCTCCTCTCCAGTGTGCCCAAGCCCAGTTTGCCCTACAGCAAACGGGGGAAAAATAGAAAACAAGTAGTAAAGCTGAGATATAATTTATCACACCAGGACACTGCACAGACCGGAAAAAAAAGGGGAAGAAAACACAGCAGCAAAACTTCACAACTGGATGGTTAAACTACTGAGTGTTAAGCTCTAATCCTCCCTTTCCTTTGTGCATGCAGACTTGTCAACAAAATGACATAGTCAGTGACAGTGAAAGGAACCCAAGAGCTTAATTACAGTTATTACAGTAATGATACGAAGGACCTTAACAAATGCTCTAGAGTAAGGGATCAATTCATGGTCTAGGCCCCTGCAAAACAAACAAAAATTGCTTAGCATGATCTGGCGGCATGCTGGGCCAGGACAATAGGCGTTCTGAATTAAAGAAGAACAATTCATTTTTTGATCTGGTGGCCATTCACCAAGCACCCAAACTATCATTAATTCAATAAGCTACTACGGACCTTTTCTTTTCAAATAAAGGATGTTTTCCCATCGTGTGCCTATGGAAAAAATTGCTCAGATTTACTTTTTTATTCTTCAAAGTTAGCAGTTGATAAACTTTTCAGTAGCAACTGAACTATCAACTTAATCCACCAACAAGTGACTGATGAAATAGACTCTTGGGGGCATGTTTACTAAAAACCGCTATTTTGCGCGGTGCAAAATAGCGCACTAAAAGCAGCACTTAAGTGCTCTTAAGCGCCCCGCAAACGTGCGTCGAACCCCCGCACACGTGCGCGTCACACTAACGAGCCCCGCACAAGTACGGGCCCGTAAATGTCCGATAGAGGCGTGGAAAGGCCTACGGAGGGTGGAGGAAGGCCCCGGAGGGGCGGAGAGATGGGGTTAATGGGCGGGGAAGGGGAGGGGAGAGGCCCCTCGCACAGTTGCGGGGCCAAATTTCCATTGCAAAAATAGCGCGAGGGAAACACTCGCGGTAGAGGGGATTTAAAGGGAAGAGAAACCATTTCCGTCAGCAATGTACAGCAAAACTGGGGAAACCTGCAAAACGTGAGCAGTGTGATACATGTGCACAGCACAAAAGTGCAATTAAAAATAGAAAATGACCACCACAAAAATATTAAAAATAGTAATTCAGTTGGGGAACAGTTATAGTGATGGGCAAAACTAGAAAACACACCCAGGAAAGCTCCAAAACAAAATGATTTATGGAAAGGTGTACGGAGCGGAGACTCGTCCAAAAAACATTCCCCTTTTTCTGGAGCTGTCCTGGGAGTGTTTTCCATGTTTGCCCATTAATATCACTGTAGCCCAGCTTGGTTATATTTTATCCCCCTTTTCCCGTGGTCATCTGTGGGCTTTACTTGCACGTTTGTCACCAGACAGGGTGAAGGAGCCCACAGTAGAAATGCACACAGCAGGCTTTGCGACTCCATCCTGCCATGTTACTATCTCCAGGGACTGCACTGTCCCTGTGGCCACAGTGTAGTGCAGCAGACAGAGCCAGTACCTCTAGGACCAGAGGGTCAGAGGTTCAAATCCCAGCTGGGGCACCTTCCAGCCCTGGCCATATATTTTACCCACCACTGAACAACGATAGCACACACACCCCTGTCTTGCAGGGAACATAGGCATGGGAAGATCACCCATATTTTACCCAACAACACACACACACCACAATAATGGGCAATACCTACAGCCAAGTCGCCCAAATGTAGTCCCGTACTGACACATTGCAATCAGGTCATCTGCTTTCTCTGAGAGAAGCTCATGCCAGCATGTTGGCGGACAAGTACATGTGGTGCAGGGGGCAGTGGCCGCTAGCCACGGAAGACAGAGGCCTAGCCATGTGCAGGCTGGCACAGTCCACAGCAACAGACAGGCCCTGCCGGATCCACAGTCATGGACTATCCAGGGAATTCAGCCAATCTGTGGCTACACGGTGGTGCAGTGCACACAGACAGTGCATGCAAGAACAGAAGGTCACAGTTTCAAAGACCAGCTGGGGCTACTGGCAATCCTGCCCATGTATTTTCCCCACAAATAAACAGTGACAGTAAGGACACACCTTTCGTGACGAGGACATATGCAATGTTAATACGTCTATCTTTTACCCCACTGAGCACAGACACCATGAACAGGGGCAGAACCTACAGCAGAATCCCCCAAATGCAGTCCTGGTGGGCCACACACCAGTCAGGTCCCATGCTGCCACTCATACAAATGCCTGTGCTGTATATCTATGCACCACCCCCACGGCATGTAGATGTAGCTCATGCATATTCATGAGGGACAGCAGGAAGACCCGAACAGTGTGATGCAAAACTGGACTGGAGTTGGGAAGCGCTGAAGTAAAGCAGCAGCCAACAGGGGCAGACACACCCACACCCACAGGCCCCATTGGCCAATGTCTCCTGTAGAGGCAGAACATTGGATCCTGCGTGCATCTCCCAATACTAGCACCTGCATACCTTAGCAATGTCACCCTACACCTGAGGTTCACAGCTCTGAAACGTTTGCTAAGAGTACAGGCTGATAGATATCCCTACGTTACGCACATACTGCTAGTTGACCCCATCCGAACAATCTGTTTGGTGTCTGCGGTGCGTGCTCCAGGCCTGGCCTCTGACGGTGTTCACCACCCTGGGGAGTGACCCCCAGCAGTACTGCGTACCATATCCATGCCTGTGCCGTGCCCAGGACCGGTGTGGTGGGCAAGGCTAATCAACCCCTCAATAGTAGCACAATGCTGGCATAGGTGTGGGAGTGTGTGTCTGTCTATACAGTGTGTGCTGGCTGCAAACACCTTCCCCAACCCACACTGCCAGCACTACTGCCAGTATTGGCCTGCCAATGTGCATAATGAGCAGCAAGGTACCATGGGTATAGGTCAGACATGGTGGGCTGGCCAGGATGCATCTGCACAGGGCATAGGGCACTGGCTGTGACATTGTAGTGCCCGGCCACCACCTACACAGACAGGGTGACCTCTGTATGTGCTGCTGGGGGAGCACTCTCACCCTGAGTGTGCAGTGATGACAGCATGGCTAGGCACCCCCATAGTGCTGTATTGTGTTTCTCTCTTGTGATATATATGGGTTTCCTTTTGGGGCCTCCTCACAGAACTCTCTGCTTGTGTGTGCTGCCACCCCAGTTTTGGGTGCATGCATTTCCATCAGGGCTAACCAGCAGACTGTTCACAGCTGGTATATGTCTTGATGGGGTGCCTTGCAGGGTGCAGCGGCTGATGGCTTACTGCAGGAGAATATCAGATAGTGCTGGGGTGCATCTTTGGATATCCAGGCCTAAAGTCTGTCTGATATTGTGTTATGGATGTGTGTGGAGCTGCTTGGACTGCCCTGTAGGGTGTCTGTTCCCCAGCAGGACGGAGGTTTGATGGTCCACTCTACTGCCATTGGTGGAGGGGGGGGGGGGGGTAGGGGGTAGGATGGGGATCTGTTGGTGGGAGGCCCTGTTTGCCACCCTCAAGGGGGGGGTAACCTTGACCACCTAGGGGTCCATGGGGGGTTTCCACTAACTGAGACAGACAGAGATATCCAAGATGTTTCTGCAGCACCTTCCTATCTCACAGGTTAGTACTGTTTTGGAGCTCTGTCATGGCCTCATTCAGCCATGGCTGGTGTTGTGGACCTGGTCCTGGGCGCCACATCACACCCTCAGGGTGAGCACAGTACCCGCACAATGTGACGGTGTGTAGCTACTCTTTGCTGGTAGTCCACCCGCTCAGGACCCCCTACCAGGCCGAGGTGCTGTGTGGGTGCACACGGACAATTCCCCTACCAGGCCGGGTAGCTGTTGGGGTGCATTCCCCATCTTGTGTGCATCTGTGGACTGCTGATTTGCATGTGCAGGGCATCATGGGTATGGGTGGCCTAACCCTATCTTGTTTACAACAGCAGACTGTCTGTGAGGTGACGTGCAGGCTCTCTGCAGCCAGCCAGGGGCTTGCTGACAGCTATAGTGCTGTAGCCCAATGGTTACATCACTACCTTTGCAGCCAGAGGTCATGGGTTCAAGCTCACTGTGGGGTTCTGTGATAGGGTTGTCCAGAGCATTATCTTTGTTTACTGTACATATTTTTATGACAGCAAACACACCCTTGGCATACTGTACCCATAAGGTGCCTCTGAGGGTGCTCTATAGGGCGCCCTATAGGCCACCTTATGGGTGCCATCCATATTGGGTGCACTATACATTATCCTGTGTTGCAACATACATGGTGCCCTATAGGGGACATTCTAGGGTGCCTTGGCGGACAGTGCACTGTAACATGTGCCTTACGGGCATCCGTATGTTAACACACTGTGAGAGCGGGTTTACTAGTAGTGGGAAATAAAATAAACCTTGAAGGCCTCCTACAGCACTCCTCACCATAATACATACTGGCCCAGCCAGCCTTGTTCACTGGGCACTGTGAGGGGTTGAACCCCTGACACCTGCACCATTGGTCCGTGTCTTCACCATTGTGCTGTGGCTCTGTTCCTGTGTTTGAGCAGCAGCGCGCAGCCTTGTAGCCATCGGCGCACCGTCTTGTGGCGCACAAAAGTAACAGCGCGCCGCCTTCTGCAGCGTAACATTAACAGCGTGCCGCCTTATGCCGCCCAACATGGGCATGCCTCCTAAAATAATGCCTCAGCCAGCTGTCTTCAATGGGCACTGTGGGGAATTGAACCCATGATGCCTGCACGAGTGGTCAGTGTCTTAACCATTGTGCTATGGTTCCATTCCTGTTATTTACACATCAGCGCGCCACTTATCCCTCCCACTATTGGGTTGCCCCCTCACACATCAGCGCGCCGCCTTCTGCCCACCGGCTCACCGCCTTCTGTTGCCCGATTTTATCAGGGCGCCGCCCTCTGCCGCCCAACCTTAACAGCGCGCCGCCATCTGCCGCCCACAATGAACAGTGCGCCGCCTCATGCCGTATAAAAAAAGAGTGCGCCGCCTTCTGCCGCCCATAAGCAGTATGCCTCCTACACCACTTTTGCCCATAAAAGTTGATGCCTCAGCTGGTCTTTTTCGTTGAGCGCAATAGGGGTTTGAACCCCTGGCCCCTGCACCATAGGTCAGTGTCTTCACCGTTGTACTACGGCTCTGTTGTTTGGTTATGCAGCAGCGCCCCACTTAGCCTTTCCATGCGATAATGTGGGCCCCGCACATTAGTGCGATGCACACACGTACAGTCCGGTTTTTTTCTTTTTTCTGCCTGGCCCGCCCACTCCTTATATGGCACCAGCACACTAACGGGAACCCGCACAGCAACGGTGTTTAGTAAACATGCCCCTTGGTTTTGTTTATGCTGCTTTGTGATCCACAATACGGTCCTGTGATTCAGGGATAGCTCGATGGCAAATCGTGGCTGGAGTGAAAATGGGGGGTACCACACAAGTTCTCTCTACTTTCCCCTTCCAGATTGGCACAGGATATTGACTTTCTCTCCCCCTCAACTCTCAGACCTACTTTCTCATTTCCTCCTCCTTCCCTAGCAATCACATGCTACTGAGCCTATGTGTGAATCTGAGTGCTGGTTGAGTTTTATCTGTGGAGTCTCTATACAGCAGTATTTGGGGAGCAAGCTGGGTATGAAAGGCGGAAAGCCATTTATCATGCTCATCCCTCCTGCATAGCCCCTGTGATTGCCTTTAAAATAGCAGAAAGGAAAACTACGAAGTTCCAAGGGCCTTGAATGCATAAGAGAACCTCAACCAGTTTCAATCATTCAGTACAACCACCATTGAACCTATTTGAT
Source organism: Ichthyophis bannanicus (assembly GCA_033557465.1). Taxonomy (NCBI): domain Eukaryota; kingdom Metazoa; phylum Chordata; class Amphibia; order Gymnophiona; family Ichthyophiidae; genus Ichthyophis; species Ichthyophis bannanicus. The sequence goes on along the minus strand of CM066032.1, from coordinate 1,746,618,007 downwards.
ATTTATCATTCAACCAATTCTTTTACATGGGAGTGAAATCTGGAGTCCATATAGGACAGAAAATTCAGTATAAACCTTGCACCTCCTGCTCTGTAATGCACTCTTCATATTCTCCAGCAAGAAAGCTAAGATGTTTCCGCTTACAACCCACCATAAAAAACATCACCGCCACTGCTATGTGGGCAAAATGGTAAAAAACATTATAAAGAACAAAATTACTGAACATACACACTGGGCGGAGCGTTTCAACATGTTATCCATGATGACACTTAAATCTTTTTCCTGGGTAATGGTTCCTAATGTGGAACCTTGCATCGTGTAACCATAGTTTGGGTTGTTCTTTCCTAGGTGCATAACTTTGCACTTGTCTATATTAAATGTCATCTGACATTTGGGCGGCCAGTCTTCCAATTTATCAAAGTCCTCTTGCAATTTTCACAATTGTGTTGGATTTTAAAAACTTTGAATAATTTTCTCCCATCTGCAAATTTGATTACCTCACTCGTTATTCCCAGTGAACCTAGCACAGATCCCTGGGGTGCTCCACTGTTCACCTTTCTCTATTGGGAAAATTGGCCATTTAGCCCTACCCTCTGCTTTCTACCTTTTAACCAGTTCCTGATCTACAATAGTACACTGCCTCCTTTCCCATGACTTTTTAATTTCGCCCAGAGTCTCTCATGAGGGACCCTTTCAAAAGCGTTCTGAAAATCCAGATACACTATAATCGACCGGCTCACCTTTGTCTACCTGTTTATTCACATCTTTAAAAAAATGTAACATTAGTAAGACGAGACCTTCCTTGGCTAAAGCCATAGTAACATAGTATATGACGGCAGATAAAGACCAGCATGGTCCATCTAGTCTGCCCAGCAAGGAGGCAAGAGTAGGTGAACTTGCAGCTCTGTGCTGGTCACCTCTCCCCATGCCTTTGTTTAGGGGTGTACCCACCACTCCGTGAAGGTCACCCCTATTTGTTCAGATATAAGAGATAATTATGCTTATTTTTATTTTATCCTGTTGCTGTAAAGGGATCCACTGTGTCTGTCCCATGCCATTTTGAATTCTGCCACTGTGTTTGCCCCCACCACTTCCATCGGGAGGGCATTCCAAGCATCCATCACCCTTTCAGCGAAAAAGTATTTCCTGACATTGCCTTTCAGTTTACCCCCTTGCAGCTTCATGTTACATCCTCTAGTTTTACAGCTTCCCCGTCTTTGGAAGGGGTTTGTTTGTTCATGAATACTCTTTAAGTACTTAAAGATCTGAATCATATCTCCCCGGTCCCTCCTCTCCTCCAGAGTGTACATATTTAGGTCTTCAAGTCTCTTCTTGTAAGTCTTCTGACGCAGGGTCCAAATCATTTTGGTCGTCTTCCTCTGAACCACTTCCAGCCTTTTTATATCCTTTGCGAGATACAGTCTCCAAAATTGAACAGAATATTCCAATTGAGGCCTCACCAGCGACTTGTATAGTGGCATTAGTACCTCTTCCTTTCTGCTGGTAATTCCTCTCTGTATGCAACCCAGCATCCTTCTGGTTTTTGTCACCACCTTGCTGCACTGTTTCACCACCTTGAGATCATGTTGGCTTTCTCCCATTAAACCATAACTATCTACATGTTCAATAATTTTGTTCTTTGTAATGGTTTTCACCATTTTGCCCAGTACTGTCATCACGCTCACTGGTCTGTAGTTTCCCGGATCACCCTAAAATAATTGTACAGCATCTTATTTGGATTACTACTGAGAAATATCTTTTTGATATGGAAGGTACACCTTTAAATATGGAACATAGGACATGCCAATAGGGAAATTAGTCATATGCAGAAGGATTTTTTTGTCTCTATATCTTGTAGAAGGGAAAGAGAAATGACAGCTGAACTCACAAATAAAACAACAGAACAATAAATAACTACCCTAAGTGGCAAGGTAGAAAAAGGCAAAATATTCAGCTACATTCTTTTTAGGTTTTTATTCCCGTGCTGTGGAACATTTTTACAATTCGACGACATTAGACTTCACTATCTTTCACCATCTACCTCAAATGAGAAAGATAACAAAATATATTAAGACCTACTCATAAATAATGCGGCTTACTTTCTGGAATATGTCCACAGTTCACACACATCATCACCTATCAGAATCATCAGTTCCCTCCCTGCGCTGAAGATGTCATCCAGACAGGATACATGCAGTCATCTCATAAGCCTTCTTTCTTTCCAGAAAGTATGCTAAAACTTTGACTTGTTATGCATTAAGGGGGTCATTTTAAAAGTCCTAGCCATGATTTGGACATCCAAAGACATGCACGTGGATGTCCAAGTCACAGAGATGTCTCCAGAATCATTTTACAAATGGCTTTTAAAGACATCTCCAGTGCAGGGATGTCCAAGTAGACAGGGGGTATGGCAGTGGCGTGTCTGGGGAGTTGCAATGAACTTATATGTCCCCACGAGGACAGTATCTGAATTCAAGAAAACATGGGACAGACACAGAAGATCACTAAAGGAAAAAAAAGGGACTATAGTAGTTGGTGTGGAAGGGCAGACTGGATAGACCATATGGTCTTTTTCTGCTGTCATGTTTCTAGACTGCTCCAGGCACAATAGGCTTCAGGGAAGTGCTTGTTTTGGCCCTAGAACATCCAAAGTGTGTAGAGAAGATGAAGAGTTAAGTGACTAGCCTAAGATCACAAGGAGCAGCAGTGGTATTTAAACTCTGGCCACCCTGGTCCTAACCCACCACTCTAACCATTAGGCTATTAGATGTCCCCATACTGAAATACTATTCTTGGGATGTCTATGTAGACGCACCCATAGATGTCCATATCGGGCATATCCATGTTTGTGAAATCATAAGGCACATTTCAAATGGGATGCCCAAGTGCAATCTTGGATGTCAAAGCCAGAACATCTGAAAAGAAAGGCAGGCACGTGCAAGTTCAGGTAGAATTACAGAAACATGGATGTGCCCAATATGCACGTGTATCAAATGTCTATACAGACGTCCCCAGGAGAATACTTCAGAACCAAGACGTCTAATAACATAATGGTTATAGCAGTGACTTAAGAGCTGGGTGGCCAGGGTTCAAATCCTAGTGTGGGACTTTGTAATCTAAAGCTAGTCAGTTAATTCTCCATCTTCTCTACACTCTCTGGGTGGTTTAAGGTGAAAACATATACTTTCCTGATGCCTATTCATGCCTGGAGCAGGAATAAACATGCACATGCCTGCAGACGGCTCAGCTGCTTCTGGGATTGAACGGGAATATGTAAGTCCATTGCCCTTCCCCAGACATGCCTCTGCCTTCTTGAATCTCCCTGTAATGGCGACTTCTGCGAATGGCATTTGTGCAATGGTTATGGATATGTGCATGTCTGCAGGCGTCCAAACTGCAACTAAACCTTTTAGAATGACCCTCCATTGCCTGAGAACTTGCAAGTGCCTGCTTTTTCCTCCCCCCAGACATTCCGGCTTGGATGTCCCAGATTGCACTTGGATGTCCTTTGTAAAATGTGTCTTCATACCAAAAAGACAACTAAATGCTACCAGATCAATATTTAGCCAGTGCATTTTTTTTTAATAACGCTGGCTGTGATGTTAAATTCAGTACCACTATGAGAGTAATTCTATAAACTCTTGTGCAAGTAGCACATTTATTCAAGCATGTATGTGGGGCCTGCTGTATAAAGAGAAGTATGTGTGCACTTTACTTTACAGAACAGGGGCGTACCGATGTGCTTACACCTAGGTACGGCACTTATGCTTGCTCTAGAGCAGATGTAAATGCCCGTGCTTTGACATGGAGAAAATGTGTCTGAGTTACTATATTCTTTAACTTGTGCATGTAAATTTAGGCTTCGTCCCTGCGTTCACTCCAGCTGAAAGTACGCACAATGGGGCTTAAGCACAGGTTTACAGAATAGCAACCGCCTAAACTGCCTGCTTGAGCGCCGCTTCACACACGTAGCTCCTTTAGAATAGGAACTTACATGTGTAACCAGCACATAACGTTTGGCTAACACTGTGTAGAATCAGCTCCTATACATACAGCTGGGGCATGGAACATAAATACAGACCGCCGACCACTGCTGTTATGCAGATAGCACGGATATTCAGCTGTGATCCATACAGCTGTGCAATTTAAACTTTGCGGTCTTAAATTGAACTGCATAGCTAAATGGATAGCAGCTGAATTCTGGAACAACAAAACAGCAGGTTCGTAAGACAAGTGGACAGGTTCTTTATTGTTAAACCAAATCCCAGCGCGTTTCAGCTCAAAGGACCTTCCTCAGGGGGTACAAAACCTCGAAATATAATAAAAAACCCAAACAATTAATAAATAAATATATATATACAAAAAATCAAGGGTACGAGACCCCACTAAAATGTGAATTTAAAAACTATATATAAATAAATATCTACAAACAATAAATAATTAAACAATGGAAATGAGTGGCTGATGTACATTATAAACAAATAAATAAATAAGTGTATAAATAAATAAACCAACCATCTAGTATGCTAAATAAATTATGACATACACATGACGAAGGAAAGAGCATTAAAATCACAAATGAAAGAGCAGATATCAAACACTGAACACTAAAAAGGGGCGAGGAAGACCAAAGAAAAAAACAACTCAGGGAGGTAGCAGTTACCTGTATTATAGCCGACCGCATATATAGCAAAGTCACCAAAGGAACAATGCAGTCGTAATATCTTTTACTATTTAGATATGATAAATAAACTCCCAGTATGTAGCAACTTTATCATCTTTTCTCATAGGTTTTAGTCATTGATGTTTATATTCTAGCAGCTCTTTTTTGAATAGCTGAAGCATTAAGCTATTACGGCTGCACCCATCTTACGAACCTGCTGTTATGTTGTTTCTGTAGCAGCCGAATGCTGCCATTTATCTGCAGAGGTGGAAGCCAATGCTGGGGCAGTCTAAGATTTTTCGGAAGTGCTATATGTATCGTGCCTTTGAAGATTCAAGGATAAAGGGTTGCTTAATTTAGCTGCTGCCGGTAAACATTTAAACCATTTTGAATATTGGACAATATGATTTTCTGCACTTTACATATGTAATATAAGTGCTGTGACTGTCTCACTTACATTTACATAGTTGGCATTAATGTAATCTTCATTTCCTTGCAATGTTACCCGGGTGGCATCATCTGCAGAGAGAGAGAACAAGGCGGTATTCCTAATTATCAAAAAACTGACATGCTTTGTTATTAATGTAATGTGCTATTAAGCCAAATAAGCAAAGAAACAGATGTTCAAACTCGTGATGACTGGCAGATGAACAACTGCATTCAGAATAATAAAAAGCTGGACCATCTGTCTTGTAGAAAAAAATGGAGACAGACAATTTTATAGTAATCTGAATCTAGTCTTGAAAGAAGAAAATTAATGTCATTGTTTTCTAAATTGGAAAGAATGAATCAGTCATTACATAGATCAGTCTTAAGTCCAAGCATAGTAGGAAAACTAGTTTTAGGGATGCCTATCATGCAATTAGGTGACATCCAGGTGCAGCAGCTCAGCTCAGCTCAGGTGATTAACAGGGCGGCTATGCTCAGAGTAAGTTATCTGCAGTAGCAGTCTTCGTGCTCAGAGGCAGACTACCCTTCCTTCCCAAAATGGCTTTTCTAGCAGAGATGACAAAGTGGTATATCCGCCAAATACTAGAAGTGTCATGCCAGGCCCACTCAAGGGGAACACGAGGGAACGGGGAGGTGCACCTTCATCTAGAACAGTTCCCTTTCCCTTCAGGTTGAGCCCTCCAGTACTCGGAAGCTGCCAGGGCTTGAAGCACAGGGATCCTGAGGAATAGGGAATGGACACTGGTGCAAAGCAGGAGGGCAGAAGTACTAGGTGTAGAGCCAAATCCAAACAGAGTCCAGGAACAGCTGGAAGTCAGTGCAAGGTTTGTTACCGATAGACAAACCATACTCGAACGGAGACTACAGCACTCAGAGCTCTCACAAGACACTTACCTGGGGACAGAGAAGATAGGAAGTTCCCAGATATAATGAGATTACTCACCTGTAGTAGGTGCTCTCTGTGAACAGCAGGATAAGTTCTCACTTCTGGGTGGTCAATGATGGAGCTCACATGGGAACTTTCTCAGCTCCCATTCTAGAAGCTTTTAGAATGCTCAACAGTGCATATGCTCCTCTTCCCACCTGCTGCTACCATGTCTGGGAGCTCAGTCAAGTTGAAAGGTTTAAGAGCCAACTCCATGGGGAGGTGGGAGGATAGCGAGGACTCATCCTGCTGCCCATGGAGAACACCTCCTACAGGTGAGTAACCTTGTTTTCTCCATGGACAAGCAGGATAAGTGGTCACTTATGGAAATCCCTAACTACAGGTGGCCTTAAGTAAATGCCAAATGTGCTGCAAACAGGCAGGCTTAAACAGTAGACATTTTGGTGTCAATAGGGCTGTTATACTTTTTTTTTCTGAGGCAAACCTGAACAGAAAAGAAAAGGGCCTAGGAAAGAGTGGAGTTGGGTTCTAACTTTCAAAGATTCCACAGGACTGACTGACTGACTGAAACTGCTGTTATGTTGGGAGTCCCTTTCCAAACAGTAGTGAGGTGTGAATGTATGCACAGAGGTCCAGGTTGTAGATTTGCAAATATACTCCCTGAAGGACGACTTCAAGCAGGCCACCATCGCAGCAATTGATTGGATAGCATCAGCCATGACATGACCCTCAAGTGTCAAGGCCTGCCTGGGCATGAGCATGGAGATGCAATCATGCAATGCCAGCCAAATTAAAAAAGTACACTTCAATACAGCAGCTCTCTTACTGTTGGGGTCAAACCCCCTCCCCCCCCCCCAAAAAAAAGCTGGGTGACTTCCTAAGGGCTTTAGTCCACTTTAGATAGAAGGCCAAGGCTCTCTTGCAGTCTTATGTGTGCAGCACTTTTTCCCCTTGTGGGAATGAGGTTTGGGGAGAAAGGTTGGAAGGATGACTGAATAGTTAAGGTGGAAATATGACACCACTTTAGGAAGGAATTTGGGATGAGTATGGAGCACAACCCTATTGTGAAAACATTTTGCATAGGGTGGACCCATTGCTGGAGCCTAGAGCTAGCTCACTCTGCATGCTGAAGTAACTGCCACCAAAACACCACCTTTCAGGTTAGAAACTTCAGTCCATGGGTACTCATTGGCTAAAAGGGAGTTTTCAACAGCTGAATTAGAACCACATTGAGATCCCACGATAGCACTGGTGGCTTTAGGGGAGGCTTCAATAGAAGTAAATAATGCATAAAGCGGACAACTAAAGGGATGTGTTTACCCTGTAACATGATGACTGTAAGCTCCAGTCACACTGAGATGGACCCTTATAGAGCTTGTCTTAAAACCAGACAGAGAGGTATGGAAAGTATTCTAGCAATTTTTGTGTGGAACAGGAAAATGGATCTATGGCCTGACATTCACACCAGATGGCAAATGTCCACCACTTGAAAGCAAATGATCTCCTTGTAGAAACCTTTTTAGAAGCCAAGATAGCATTGACCACCCCAACTGGCAGGTTCATGGAATCGAATTATAGCCATTCAATATCCAAGTTGCGAGGGCTAGGGAGTTGATACTGGGGATATGGAAACCTGCCTTGATCCTGTGAAATCAGAGTTGGGGAACCACCCATCACATCCTATTGAAGCGACTAACGGAGATCGGACTACAAGATACCACAATTAAATGGTTCCAATCATAGCTTAAAGGTAGACACCAGAGTGTAAAATCTGGGAACCTCACCTCAAAAACCTTCAAGACTACTCAAGGAGTTCCCTAAGGCTCATCATTATCAGCTTTCCTCTTCAGCATCTATATTCAATCCATATGCAAAATATTTAACAAACACAAGATACAATACGCCACATATGCTGAGGACATCATGGCATATACCCCTATTCAACTGGACTTCCCAGACTATACCAAAATATCAACCTGCATTCGAGAAATAACAACCTGGCTAACAATGACCTAAACATCAACATAAAAAAACTGAAGCAATTATCATCACGAGAGACACCTCATTCATTCCACCTACTGCTATCAACATATCCAATACACCAATTACAATAAAAGACGAAGATACCTCGGAGTGATCCTAGACAAGCAACTCACCCTCCAACCGCATATCAACAAGATATCTAGAACAGCCTTCTTCAAACTCGCAACACTCTGGAGACTAAAACCCCTCCTCAATAAAGCACAGTTACTTACCTGTAACAGTTGATTTCTGGGAACAGCAGGAATAAGTCTTCACATATGGGTACGTCGGTACCGACGGAGTCTGCGCGGGAACGCTTCCCAGCATCCAATCAGAAAGCCTTTGGAAGCATCCCACCACACCTGCATGCTGCCTTCCCGCCTTCCCAACTGCCTCTCCTCAGTTAAGTTTTAAAGCTGAGACAAAGAGAGAGAGAGAGAGCAGAGAAGGGAAAGATAGAGATAGAGAAAAAACAACTCCTGGGGAGGTGGGTGGGTTGTGAAGACTTATTCCTGCTGTTCCCAGAGATCACCTGTTACAGGTAAGTAACTGTGCTATCTCCAGGAACAAGCAGGAATGAGTCTTCACATATGGGGACTCCCAAGCTCAGATGCCCAGAGGGAGTCCTAGCATGTTGCAAGTCTAGAACGAGCCATGCCATTCCTCAGGACCTCAGGCATCCTGGGGATGGAGGGTAGGAGCTGAATACAGCAAAGGAGCTGTGGAACAGCTGGTTAGAACAGGGCTTCAAAAGGGGAAGACCCTGTATAGAGGGCATTTAGGAATATAATATTGTGATCTGGGCCTCCCTTGTTGGCATTGCACAAGTCCACTGAGATAGATATGGATCTGTTAGAAGAGCCAGTGAATGCGCTTAAGAGGTACCTCACTGAGAAGTAGAGGTAACAAAGTAGAAAAAACAAGTGGAGGTCAGAACCCTTCAGGGTGAGAACAGCCCCAGGGAAAAAAACTGGGGTAGTATAAGAGGTAGAGCTTTAGCGGAGACGCAGAAGGTACTACTGAAGTAAGCTTAAGCTGGTTTGGTCCAAAAATAGTACAATCCTTGGACCAAGAGAATAAATGAGTCTGGCTCAACTGCACTGGGGTTGGAAGCAGTCCATGTAGGGGAGAAAGGGTGTGGAGACCCTTGTATCTGATAAGAAGGAAGGACAGACTCAGGAGCGTTAAGCTTTAGAGTAACTGAAGCTCCGCAATGTCTTTCCTAAATGGGGTTAATTAGGAAAGAAAAAAGGGACATGGAGAGCTTCAGGAGTACCTAAACCTAAAAAGGTTATGGTAAGGAAAGAATTTGTTAATTACCACAGGAAGTGGTTATAGTGTAGCCCCCTAAATATGTTGGCACAGCATTGATAGGGATAGTGCCCATCTGTCAGGATCAGGTAGAGATGTAAGGATATCTGAACCTAACAGAGAGATAGATAAGTAGATGGATACAGATCTATCAAAAAACATACCTCATTATATCTGTAAATATATATGTATATATATGTATATATATATATATATATATACACACACCCATAGGGTATATATGCATATATGTATAAAGAGATATGTTTGGGCAGAAAAACACACAGATAGATATAGATAAGTATATATATGTATCTATATATAGCTATATATACCTATATGAATATGCCGGTATATAGACACTTGTCTCCAGGTGTATGGATGGAGAGATGTCCATAGAACCTCATCCCCTGTAGGGAGAGAGTAAGATGTATTTGACAGCAAGAAGGTTGATACCTGCTTGAAGAGATATATAGAGAATCCTCTTTTCCTGGTTATGACTGGTAGAGTCAGAGGAAAAGTTTCCCTGACAAGAAGAGTCTGAAGTCTTTACAGAATTTGAGCTCTTGGGTAACCAGGATGGCCTACGTGAAAATTGCAGAAGAGTCTGCAGACAGGAAGTGCAGATCTCTCCAGAATGGCAGTATGGAGAAGGGATAGACGCCGCCCCTGGAGGAAGATACCCTAGTGACCCACCTATGAAGTCAAGATGGGTATTAGGCGTCCTCTAGCTGTCTTTGAAGAAGCTTATCTCTGACTAGAAGATTCAAGGAGATATGGGCCAACTCAGGGAATTGGCCCTCCTTGAGGTTTTCACGGAACGAAAGGCCTGAGGCTTATGCCTCAAAAGAGATTTAAGATGAGATGGTAAGGGTAGGGAATACCTGCCAGATATGGAACATGACTGGGGGACCCCTCCTAACCATCTGAGGTTATCTGCTAGGCCAGATACTGATGCTCTCTAGCAAGGGCCCATAGTGCAAAGCTACTCTGTAGAGATGCAGAGAGCATGCTGCAGTTTGGTTAGAAGAAAAAACTGGTTGTGGAAAGCCAGTAGGCGACCAGCTATTCTGCCAAGACAAGGGGGCAAAGAATAGAAGGTAACCAACCAGACTGTGATAATAGGGTTTCCCAAACGAGGCTACTAACCAGTTTGGGACCTAGCAGTAAGGCTAGGAGGATTGCTAGTGGAGGGGAAGCCCTGGTTGTGTAGTGAACAAAACCAGTGGCTTAACCACTAGGAATTGCTGTATGTGCAGCAACTAACAGGGCAGCGTGGAAAAACTTGTTTTCCCTCTTTCTTTTTGGGATTGGGAAAAAGAAAGAACAGACATGGTAGGATTTCCTATAGTCTGATGAGCTGCCCTAAGGTAACAAGGGGGGAACAATTCCAAAAAGGAGAAATCCCCCGGTAGAACAGGCAGAGGACCATAGGGGCTTACCGGTTTAAAGAGTTCCTCTTACAAACCAATGTTATAGGAAGAGGGAAGTAAGACAGAGTTGCAAGAGACCGACTATGGAGGAAGTCTCTGACCGATGAGATGATACATGCCAGTACAGGGAAACAACTGTCTATTGATAGCTGTTACCTCTGTTTCCTCCAAGAGGAAAAGGAAAATCTGTTAAGTATGGGCATGAGCATCATAAGACTCTTAGAGTTAGAGAAAAGATGTCTCATGAAGAGATATCTAGGAGGGTTAGGATGAAAATTGGTGCAGATACTTCAAGTGAAAAGAAGCAGACTGCCACCCTAACCACCAACCAAGAGGGACAATGGTCTATTTGAAAACCTGCGACTGCTGGGTTTGTTGACCCTGTTGAGGTTGTGGATTCTTCAGACCAGGGCGATGTTTCCCCTGTTTGGGAACAGCTGTGTGATGGGCAGATGATGGATAAAACCTTCTCCCCCTAGGGGAAGAAAGTTTGGTAGGACATTTCCTACCTACTGGGAAAGCAGAAGGCGCAGGATAGCCTCTAGAAACTGGACAGTCAGTTGTTAACTGAGCAACCTGGAGTAAGGACTCCTTGTTAAAGAGATTTTCTCCAGTGCATGGAGTATTTCCCAGTCTAACTTGTGCCCATTTATCTAAGTCTGAAGCTTGGAGCCAGGCTTTACGTCGTGCCCCTATAGCTATAGCAGAAGTCCTGCTAACAGACTCAAAGGAGTCTAGGGCAGCACGAGTAAGAAACCTAGAGATATTCTGAGCATGACTAACCAGTGAGGAATAGTCTGCACTCTTGGGCTCTGGAAGAAAAGGAGTCAAAAGATGTAATTTCTTTGTGACCTCCTCAAGAGATAGACCCATATAAAAAAATATATGAGAGAATTCTTGCTGAAAGCATAGATGCCTGGAAGGTTTGACGTCCAAAGGCATCTAGTGTCTTAGACTCACGACCTGGTGGATAAGAAGAGTGCTTTTTTGTACTCTTCACCCGCCTCATTGCTGATTCTACTACAATGGAATGATGAGGAAGTTGAGTCTTTTGAAACCCTGGAGAGGGGGGCACCTGATACAGAAGATCAGTTGCTCTGGAAGGTGGGGGTACCTTTAAAGGAGCTACCCACATTCCTAGAAGGAGATTCTGTAAGGAATGATGCAAAGGAAGCATGATGTTCTCCTTTGCTTTGCCAGGAATTTATTTATTTATTTATTTAGCTGTATTTATATCCTGCTTTTCACTGGGTCAAAGCGGTCAATTGGGGGATACATTTAACATGAGGGGATATGAGACACATATGATAATACTTACAGGGAACATGGGCAATGGAGGGTTAAGTGGCTTGCCCAAGACCACAAGGAGTATAGGACTAGAAATCCCAGTCCCTCCGGCCTGAGATTGCTGTCCCCAGGTGGGACTTGAACCCCCAGCCCTCCGGCCTGCAGTATCTTGTCTTAACCACTAGACCACTCCTCCCTTCATATAGAAGGATCCTGTATTCCCCTGTGTAGGATCCTGTCCAGGAATAGAAATGGCAAGTGATTTTGCCATATCCTGGAGGAAATCCTGAAAAGAAGGATCCCCAGAGGGAACTTCCTTTGAATAGGCTAGATTTGATGAAGAACTAGCATTGGCACCGAGGGATCTATCCAGTTCATAGGGATAGAAGATCCTGAATTGTGCAGTCTGGGATCCTTAGAGGATGATCGCCGGTACTGCGGGAAGCTGGGACCGGCGACCGGCGGTAGCACATCGTCCATGCTAGGGATCGATTCCAAACTCGGTATCGAGGGAAGCGAGCCTGATAAGAGAAGCATGGAAGGCACCGACGGCAATGGTATTGTGGATAACGGTACCGGCTTCGGTACCGTATCTGATACCGGTGGATGAAGGCCAGCCGGTGACAACTCTAAAGGCATCCAAGACACCGAGAGTGCCAGATCCGAATCCTCGGAACTGAGCCTTCGGTACCTACTGGCGTCGGTACCAAGGTGAGTTGGTACCCAGTCCTCCAGACTGGAGATCGATTCCAGACTCGGCATCGAAGGAAGCGAGTCTATCGATGCACGTCTGGAGGGTACCGACGTCGGTACTAGTATCGGTACCGGGGACGATACCGATACTGGAAGGTCAGTCTGCAGCGTATCCAACGGCCCCTTAGGTACCGAAGATGCCAGACGACGATCCTTGGTGAGGAATGTTTCATCCAACACCATTGCCGATGCCGGGGTATCGGTACCGCTCGAAGAGGATGCCACCACCAGGCATGGCTCAGGTATGTTCTGTGAGGGGTGAACCTCAGGAACAACCTGAAACCCCACACGGGTTTTGGAGGCCGAAGACTCCCACTGGGGTTTTGAAACCAGTGGATTCTCGAGGGCAAGGCCGGAGGCATCTCTATGCTGTGCATGAGATTTGCCACTCGAGGACTGGTTAGTCTTAACAGACTGTTTTTGGGTTGCCTGATCCTGTGTAGAAGAAGATATGGTGGATACCCTGAAGTTGGATGGGGACCGCGTGTCGAGGGAAACTCGATGTTGAAAACTTCTTCTCACAATAGTATTGCAGGAGGGACACTCCGAAGGAAAATGATCAGGACCCAAACAGGTTAAACACCAATTGTGAGTGTCCAAAATTAAGGTTGTACCGCCACAGTTTGTACATTTCTTGGGGATAGTGGCTGGCGGTTCCATGAAGAAAAGTGGAGAGGCCAAGCAGGTCTGAAAAACCGTGAGACACTAGGAAGGAAAAAATATTCCTTAAAAAGGAAAATTTTTACAAGAAAAGAAAAAAGAAACACCAGCGGTACCGGTGGTGTCGGGAAAGGGAGCCGCGACCACAAGAAAACTAAAAAATAAATGAATTTTCTGCGGTGACAGGAGGACGTCCTGCCGGCTCCGCAGAAAAACGAAAACTGAGGAGAGGCAGTTGGGAAGGCGGGAAGGCAGCATGCAGGCATGGTGGGATGCTTCCAAAGGCTTTTTGATTGGACGCTGGGAAGCGTTCCCGCGCAGACTCCGTCGGTACCGACGTACCCATATGTGAAGACTCATTCCTGCTTGTTCCTGGAGATAGAACATTTCTGTACAGTATGCCAGGCCATCATTACACTGCTGTTGGACTACTGTAATATACTATTGCAAGGTCTACCTAAACAAATCACCCGCCCCCTACAAATAGTCCAGAACACTGCTGCTCGCATTATTACTAGCGCATCAATACAAGACCATATAACTCCAATACTACAAGATCTACACTGGCTACCAATCTCCTCACGGGAAAAATATAAATCAGCACTCATCATCTTCAAAATTAAAAAGAACATCTCAGCAGGAATACTACAGGAACTCATTGGAACCAAAACAAGCAAAAGACCAGACAGAAACAGCACCAAAAACAATATACCAACACCTACTCTATTCACAAGAACAAACAAATCCACATCCATGCGAGCCTTCTCTCTTGCTGCCCCTGCTATCTGGAATGTCCTCCCAGATAATCTAAAATCAACAACAGATATAAAGGATTTCTGGAAGCTACTCAAAACCACCCTATTCATTGAACAATTCAATGAAGACCACCAATCCACCCTAACCACACCACAAAATGAGTTACACAAGAAATGACATCCACAACATCAAAACATCCTATTACTCTCAGTAAAATGTATATAGCCCAATGTAGATAGCTCAACCTGTATATATTGCACCCCAAATCAAGATTTACCTATCTACACACTCACGAACACTAACTTCACAGCCACTGCATGCTGACACCCCGCACTACCCTACTTGATTGGTTTGCAGTGAAATCCGCTTTGATTCAAGGATAAAGCGGATATAAATACTTTTAAATAAATAAATAAATAAAAGGGAGTCCCAGATGGATAGATCTTTCAGAAAAGGGAACCATGACTGTCTGGGCCAAAAAGGAGGCAAGGAGAGTCATCATGTCCCTGTCTTGTTGAAGTTTTAGAAGAGTTTACAGAATCAGAGTAATGGGTATATATGCATACAGAAGTCCCTCCCCCCAGTGAAGGACGAAAACATCCAAGGCTAATTTTTGTGCAACCCTGTTCTGGAACAGAACAGAGGGACCTATTTGTTGTGGGGAGTAGCAAAGAAATCTATCGAGGGAGCCTCCGAAGGATATGGTGTACAGACACTGTCACTCCTTTCTTAGGGAGATCAGGATATTGGAAGATTTCCAGTTTTTCTGTCCTGGTTCCTCCTCCATATCCAAATTAAATAGATTAGTCTTGGCGATATCCCTGACAAAATCGTGGAAGGACATATCCTCAGGAGGTAATTTGCAATGCTCAAGAAGTGGAAAGGAGCACAATGGCAGTTCTGGGGACCTCTCAAGAAGTACTCAGAATCATAGTCTGCTTCCCAGGATCACTCAGAATCAGTCTCAGACAAGAACATAGACCTCTGCCTGAAACAGTCTCTGAAATGTAGAAGGGTCATATCTTCTTCAGGAGTCACGGTGCACCAACTGGCTCCACTGCTTTGTGAGCAATGCCTCTCCCAAAGCACTGGACACCAAAACTGGCTTGGCATCGGCTGGTGTTGAGGCCTTTTTGGGTCTCGATGATGACCCATCTCCCACAGGCAGCTTGAGGACTTTAAGAATTGGCTTGACGGCTTGATACTGCAGCTTCAGATGCTTTGGAGCAAAGAACTTGCACAGGCAGAATGTCTGCATGAGCTTGTCCTCCATCCTTCTAGTCAAGCACTCCTTGATAGCCGCCAGAATCAGTTGATGTCCCCGGTACCTATGAAAGAGAATCATCTTGCTAGTTATATACCCTTGAGTCTGGTGCAGCCCCTCCAATGTCATGGATGCTGAGCTATCATTCCT
The DNA here is from genome assembly GCA_033557465.1 of Ichthyophis bannanicus. Classification (NCBI taxonomy): domain Eukaryota; kingdom Metazoa; phylum Chordata; class Amphibia; order Gymnophiona; family Ichthyophiidae; genus Ichthyophis; species Ichthyophis bannanicus. The sequence continues at coordinate 1,746,602,372 of CM066032.1, read as the reverse complement.
TCAGGCTGCTTCAGGGGATGTTGCCTGAATCTTCTGTGCTCTTGGTATTGCGCTCTGAAGAAATCCGATAGCAATGCATCCCTGCCTCTGCACAATGTTTGCTATTAGTGGTTCTTGATACTATTGAAGTCGAGGATGAATCCTTCCTCTTTTGAGTTGAACAGGTAGGTAAACAATCCCTGGATACCCTATTGGTGCTTGGTTCTGACAGAGTTGGAACACCCCTCAGTGCCAATGAACAGCCAAGTGTCTGATGCGGCTCCTTCATCCATGGTGACCGATGCCGGTCTTCAAAGTACCAAAAATGTGTGTGCGTTTTTCCTCTCAACCTTTAAGACCTCTCTTTGTCATCTGTAAATAGAGCGTACAGAGGTGTTTATGGTTGCGCCCCCAAATATTTAGACATAGTTTATGAGTGTCCGTGACAAACATGATTCTAAAGCACTGGGCACACTTCTTGAAATTGCTTGCATTTCTGTGACATTTCAGATGGCAAAATAGCCACAGCAAAATCAAATGATTCAATTTTGGAAGGAAAAAAAAAAAAGTTTGACTGCAAACGGGCGCATCAGAGGTTTAAGGGAGACTAAGTGATGCTGACAGATAATAAAGGAAACTTTTTAAACAACCAAAAATGACTAAGGATTTTCTAAGGGGAAAAAGGCAGCGGCAGCAGGAAGGAAAAAACCTGAAATTACCAATTTAAGAAGCAAAGCAAGAACACCACTCAATCAGAGAAGAAATCCCATTGCATGACTTTACGACTGATTAGCTCTGTGGAAAGAACAAAACTGAGATCATCAGGCATGGCGGCAGCAGGTTGGAAGAGGCACACATGCACGGTTGAGCTTTCTAAAAGCTTCTAGAATGAGAGCTGAGAGAATTCCCGCACGGACTCCATTGGTGATTTTTCCCAGAAATGAGCACTTATCCTGCTTGTCCACGGAGAAATATAAGTACAGGGAGCCAATCAGAGGGTGCCGCCTTCTAGAAGACCCCATCAATCCATGGGATATTTAGAAGGACCAATCAGATAGCACTATATCACAGGGCTGAGATGGACAGCGGTGTGGAAGACAGGAAGAGACCAAAACTCACTTCCTATGAAATGCCCGCTCCTGGAAGGTAAGTGTGTGACAGAGAGCTTGTATTTCTGCACATCTGAAAATTAGTTGTGATGGGCTCCACACAGAAAGATCTAGCACCCCGGAGGAAGCAGAATGGGCAGTTTTTAGCATGAATCTAGTATGGCTAATTCTGGAACAAATGTAGATGGAATTATTCACATTTAGGGAGTATGTGGCCTTTCTACCTCTGTTGCAGATGACCAGAGATAGAGTTGCATGGGCATTAGGCATTCTGGAGAGTACTAGGTTTGAGAAACGTTAGTAGTTACCATGTGCTTTGGGTATTTATCAATAGTTCTATGTACCTACTAAGTTGTTTCTGTTCCATGTAGTCAACTTGGCCAAGTTGTTATATGTAAACTGCTTAGACTTGTAGATCAGCGGTATATAAACATAGTTAAATTTAAAAAATAAATAATAAAAACAACACACAAAGATATTCCAAATACTCACAAGGCAGAACATCTTTGTATCTGTTCTTGTCCATATTTTGACCAGTCTTTGCATAGGTAATGGCCAGCCCTGGCTTCCTTCTGTAGAGTTGCTGAAAAACAGAAGTATGAATATGCTCAAATTATGGGTTTTATTGGGTGACTTAAAAGGTTTACATTTTTAAAACACTGTATTTTAGAACTTCCTACAGCTTTGAGAAAAAATTTGACCATTTAAACATCAACTTTTATCTTATAATATTTTAAACTATCAAGAAGAATTACTTTTTGAAGGTGTGGGACTTTGCTCAGATACTTAGTGGAAGTCACCTTGTGACCAGTACAATGGGGGGAAATTTATAAGCATTTTTGGGTGTAAAACACAGTTTCATGTGCAGACATGGGAGTCTATGAAATTGTCCATGAGTATACATTCATAAAAGCTACGCATTATTGACGCACAGTGCACCATTTTACAAAGTATACAGGGAAGGGATGGGTGAATTTCCTTGATACACATGCAGGTTATAAAAGACGCGCATACCCATGCAAACTTAGGAAGCCCATTTGTGCCCCTTTTGAGCAGGTGTAAATGCCTGCGCCTACTTCCTGGTAGTGCGTAGTTGCATTCGTGGCCTTTATAAAAGAGGTGCAGCATATGTACCTATCTGCCATCACAGCCAAGCACCTTGAGAAAATTACTCTCTATGTGCCTCTCCCCGGTAATGGAAAACCTATACTGCGATCACAGTAGCTGTGGTGCAGTTAGCAGGCAGATCACCACCTTTCTCATGTTATGTATGGTCAGATGTCATGCAGAATATCCTGGTTGAAAACTGGCGATCTAAGTTTAATAGTCTGAACCTCAGGTTTCAAGAAGGTTTGTGGATTCCAGTTAGCTACAGTCTCAGTTCTGTGTGATGTCTGAACCACGAATGTCAGTTTGATCACAGTTACTTTCTCAAGCATAGGCTAGAGAAGCGGTTTTAAGCCACATCCCTGGATTCAAAACAAAAGCCTGAAAAAATCCTGCACGGGTCTCTTTCCACCCACCCCTAGAGACCCAGCAGCTTATTGATGGTTTAAGCCCTACCTCTGGTTGTGGAAAGAAGTAATTTTCCAAACCCTCCAACCACCTCAATCCTCCTCCCATATCTGTTGCCCTGTCTGCTCTCTTCACAGAGCAGAAGTGAGCCCCAGTCACTCATGTCCTTCCAGTGTTCTAGATCACAATGACACTTGCGATTCAAGGCCATGCAACATTTTGGTGTATGAACCTGTATAGCAAAATGGCGCTCAATTCAAGTTTGCCCTCACCATTGCGAATTAGTTCCTGGTTCCCAAACCTGTCCAGAGGGACTCCCCAGCCATTCAGGTTTACAGGATATCCAGAAGGAATATGCATGAGATTGGAGGTACAGCATGCAAAGCTATGTATGCAAATTGTTTTTTTGACATGTCATTGTGGATATCTTGAAAACCTGGCTGCTTGGGGATCACCCAGGACAGATTTGGGAACCAATAAACAAGAGCATCAGTAAAGCAGGACCAACTGGGGATTGCTTTGTGAAGAATGAGTGGATAGGATATGAGACTGGGGGGCTATGGGTAGAAGATGAGAGTAGCTAAAGGGGTTTTTGTTCCTAGGACAAAAAAAAAAAAGAGGGGTAGGAACCATGACCATACTTCCTGTGCAGTCTGGGGCTATTTTGCCAACAAAAAGAGACAACAGCTCATTTTTTAAACAACTGTCTGAAATTTGCAGTAAATAAACTGTGTAACTAAACTACCTTAAGCTGAGCCTACTATGTCTAGTGAATAAGTTCACTTTTACTCCCTCTCCTCTCTTTTGGCAGCAAAGGTAAGGAGCTTTAGTGTGCCACCAATTTCTGTACCAAGGACTGTGGAAAATATTGCTTTATGGAGATCTTTTATGTTAAGTTATTTATATCCCCGATGAGGGCCGGCCCGTCCACTAGGTAACCAATTAGTTTGCCTAGGGCAGCAGGCACTGGTGGGCAGCATCCCCACCTCCCCGGCAAAGGAGCAGTTCAGTGCTGCCCTGGAGGAAGGGAAGGTGGCACGGCGATTCCTCTGCTGCTTTGGACTTTAAAATGCCCACACTGACGCCCTCATGGCCTGCCACTCCTCCCCCTCCAACAGGAAGTTGCATCAGAGGGAGCAGGAACGGCAGGTCGTGAGTGCCCCAGAGAGGGCACTTTAAAGCCCAGATTCCTCTGCTGCTTTGGACTTTAAAATGCCCACACTGACACCCTCATGGCCTGCCACTCCTCCCCCTCCAACAGGAAGTTGCATCAGAGGGAGCAGGAACGGCAGGTCGTGAGTGCCCCAGAGTGGGCACTTTAAAGCCCAACGCAACAGGGGGATAGCCGTGACACTGCCCACCTCCCCCAGGTAAGAAAATGAATGCTGGGGAGGTAGGGGGCCACATGGTGGGTCAGCCGGCACCACAATCCTTGGGGGGGGGAGGGCAACATGGAGGGTCTGCAGAAACCCTCAGGCCAGACTAGTCCCTGGATACAGGCATTCTGCTGAAACTTGGCCATGCTCGGTTATTTGTCATTTGTTTTTCTAAATTTTTTTTTGCAAGCTATTTATAATTTTGTATCAGTTTTTTTTTTAGTTCCCATTCTTCTCTTTTGTTCTGTATATGTAGAGAAGCTTTGCCTCTCTTTTGCATGTTATTTTCATAGCCCAGGGTAGCAACAGGCTTGACTCAGTAGATCGTCTGTGATTCGGAATCAAGGTTACAGTTATGTCCTTGATTCTGAGTAACTAAGATTCTACATGATGTCTCAATGGGACTTTATTTAAGGATTATGAAGTCGCTCTTGTAAATCCATTTTGAACAGATCACAGTAACAGATATTACTGAAGATAGATGCTCCATGGAAGAAGTATAAAAAAACTGAACTTCTGTGGCAGTCAAGCTTTACAAGTAAATGCAGATGTATTCATATTAACAAAAGTATGCTGTGATCTTGAATCTTGCTTGTTGACTTGACCAAAAGCAAAAACAGAGTAGACCTGAAAAAAGTGAGCAAACGTGTGTATAAGTGTGTTAATGTCGGAAGATATGCCGTGAGGATACAACTACCTCTTGAGGCTAAACTTCCATTTTACTCAAATTAAAAAGCCTCAATCAGAGCTTTCAAAACGTAGGCAAAACACCATAAATTAGTGAGACCGACACCATAATATGTTAAAAAATCTTACTTCCCCTTGTATCCCATGTTTAATGACGAGATCCAAACAGAAAGACTGCCAGAAAGCCACTTATCTTGTCTGTTGTCCCGACGACTCTGAGTCTTGATAATTTTCAAACTCAGATTTAACCCACTGGAGTCGGCAACTTTTAACCTAAACTCACAGGAGTCCAGCAGCAGTTTTTTGAAGACACAGCACTGCGTTTCGGGCAAATAAAATCATGATGCCCTGTTTCAACGCTCAATTCTACTGCAAACAAATATTCGACTTCCCCATCTCTCAGAGACGCCAGCGCATGCTCATTGTCAATCACATGCAATTACAGTATATTACAGTAAATGTCGGTTCATGGTAGTACACTGAAATCATAAACTGTTAGTAACAGTAACTAGTGGTTACATCATAATAAAATAGATGCCATATCCTAAGACATAGACCTCTTACTGTCCCATATTTTCTACTTTTTCTCCCCCTGTCCTCCCTTTTCCTTCTCCCTCCCCCTCCCTTCCTTATTCCCACTCTAATCAAAAACAAACCACCACACAAACACATTTCACAACAAAATTCTCAAACTGAGCAATAAAATCAATAGGAGTCCATAGAGTCTATAAAGAGGCCAGATGAAGAGCGGGAAACAAGCCTAAGTAGAGGTGAATGAGGGAGGGTCAATGGGCTCAGCTCCCCTCCTATAGTACATTATTATTATATTTCTTACACTTCACCCCACCTCCCCCGAGTATCCCCCTAGCTTTGATATATCTTCTCCTCCCCAACCCTACCCTCAGTTCCTTCCTCAATTCTTATCCTCCCCCTCCCTCTGACACAGGCAACAGGTTCTCAAGTCAATAGGCCCATTTTCTATGTGGTCCTCAACTGTCACTGTGGAAGGGCATTATAATTCCACATGGCCATGACATGGGCAACCATCTTCCGTTCTACTGCCACGTCCACGACTGAGTGGAAAGTACGGATGCAAATTGGTAGGAGGCAGGGTAAAAGCATACAACCTACAAAAAACAATAGTACCAGGAATACAAGTGTTTTCAGACCCCCCATTCCAGAGAATACAGACCCAACCATCCATCCAGGCTAATCTCTTTCCAAGTCTGGACAGGTACATACGCTATCTTCCGCATCCGGTCAGTGATCTCCTCAATTACCTGGCCATGATCATCAATCTGTAGACAGCAATTTGTCAAATTAAATTTTCCCACATACTCCTCCTTCCGTGGCCAACAGATAATCCAAGGCCAGGCGATTCTGGTAGACCGCTGCCTGCATTTGGGTGTTCTGTTTCGCTAAAAGGGTTAGTGCTTCGCTGGTTTCGTTAGTAATAATCTCTACAACAGCTTGTAAATGGATAACACGATTCAGCATATAAATGGGAGTGCGGTAGCTATAGGTTCCATCCTCGGCCCATGTGACAGGGCCATAATACTGTATGATACGTTCAGGTGGCCATTCAGTCTCCTTCCAGTTACCTATGCGCAGGAGGTTGGTGCTCCTGGGAGAGCGCCTATTGTGGGCCTCATCAACAGGGATACCCAATGTTTCTCCCTGAGGGATAGGAATGAGGAAGAAGGAGGGTCAGATTGTGCCAAGTACACATGCCCCAGCCTAGGTTCTGGGCAGCTGGGTGTATGCCCATGGCCCACAAATCCAGTAGAGGCCCGGAGGGGCCTCCCATGTGCTGGTAGCTGCCAGGTTGGCCCAGACACCAGCCAGGTGAGAAAAATTTGCAAATGGATTCTGTGGTGCAGATAAGTTAGTACCCGACCACCAGGTAGTTCATTTTGTGGTGGCATTGTAGGACTGCTACCCCAGGCAGGCCAGCTCTCCCACTGGGTGGTAAACTGAGGTCCTGCTCGGGCAATACAGGTATGGCCTACAACAGAGGTCTTCAATACCCACTCACTAGTTGTACGGTTTAGTGTTGACTGATTGTAGGGGGTTGAGTAGTTCAACTCCTGGGCTTCCCATGGCCACTGGTCACCCATGTTTGTCCCACCACAGAAAAAACAATTGGATACATTAAGACTTGTTGCCACTGTCTCGGCCAATTCGATGAAAAGGTTCTGCGTGGCGGTGGGCACCTCTATTTGGGTCCTTAGTTCCTCATAGAAGGAGTGGAAGACCAAGGCGGCCTGGGAGGTGTGGGACTTCGTGACTAGACGGATATGTATAAGGGTGCCAGGGTCGGTACCCTGACCCTCTATCTGGAGGCCAAAGGTGGATCCGGTGGCCCAGACACTGGGGTTCATAAGGGTCATAGAAACATAGAAACATGATGACAGAAAAAGACCACATGGCCTATCTAGTCTGTCCTTCCATATCAACAACTACAACAGTCCACTTTTTACTTTTAGAGATCCTCTGTGTTGGTCCCATGCTTTTTTGAATTCAGTTACTGTCCTCATCTCTACCACCTCCACTGGGAGACTATTCCACGGATCCACTACTCTTTCCATAAAGAAATATTTCCGCATATCACTCCTGAATCTATCTCCCTTCACCGTCATCCCATGTCCCCTCGTAGCAGAACTTGCTTTCAATTGAAAGAGGCTCTCTCCCTGAACATTTATGCCACGGAGGTATTTAAACATCTCAATCATATCACCTCTATCCCACCTTTCCTCTAAGGTGTACATATTAAGATCCTTAAGTCTGTCCTCATATGCTTTATAATGAACCCCACTAATCATTTTAGTAGCCACCCTCTGCACCGACTCCATCCTGTTCACATCCTTTTGAAGAATTGCACACTATACTCCAAATGAGGTCGCACCAAAGACTTATACAGAGGCATTATCACCTCCTTTTTTCTGCTAGCCATTCCTCTCCGTATGCACCCAAGCATCCTTCTAGCTTTTGCCGTCGCCTTTTCTACCTGTTTAGCTACTTTAAGATCATCAGAGACAACCACGCCTAGGTCCCGCTCTTCTTTAGTGGACAAAAGTACTTCACCTCCTGTACTGTATTGCTCCCTTGGATTGCTGCAGCCCAAATGCATGACCTTACATTTTTTAACATTAACTCCCAGCTGCCAAATTCTAGACCATTCTTCAAGCTTAGCTAGATCCCTCCTCATGTTATCTACACCTTCCTGGGTGTCTACTCTATTGCAGATTTTGGTATCATCTGTAAAGAGGCAAACCTTATCCGACAGCCCTTCCGCTATATCACTAACAAAGATGTTAAAAAGAATCGGACCAAGGACAGATCCCTGGGGCACACCACTGGTAACATCCTTCTCCTCAGAGTGAGCTCCATTTACTTGTACTCTTTGTCGCCTCCCACCCAACCAATCTCTAACCCAAGCAGTAACTTTAGGGTCCATCCCTAGGGTGCTCAGTTTGTTTATAAGTCGCCTGTGAGGAACAGTGTCAAAGGCTTTACTGAAATCTAAATACACCACATCTAGAGCTCTCCCTCGGTCCAATTCTCTGGTCACTCAGTCAAAGAAATCAATCAGATTTGTCTGACAAGACCTGCCTCTGGTGAATCCATGCTGCCTCTGATCCTGTAATCTGCTGGACTCCAGAAACCTCACTATTTTCTCTTTCAGCGGTGTTTCCAATAATTTACTCTCCACCGAAGTTAAACTAACCAGCCTGTAGTTTTCAAACACATCCTTACTTTCGCTTTTGTGTAAAGGCACATGAGCCTCTCTCCAGTCCTTTGGCACCACTCCCGACTCCAATGAGACATTGAAAAGGTCAGTCAGTGGAGTTGCTAGAATGTCCCCAAGTTCCCTCTGTATTCTAGGGTGTATCCCATCCGGTCCCATCGCTTTGTCTACTTTAAGTTGAGCTAGTTTCTCATGAACACAGTCTTCTGAAAATTGTTCAAGATGTCCCTCGCTTCTGTTCCTATTTGTGGGTGTTTTCTGAGGTCCTGCTCCTGGTTCTTCATCTGTGAACACAGAACAAAAATATTTGTTAAGCAATTCCGCTTTATCCTTATCAGCTTCTACATATTCCCCCCCTGCACCCTTGAGTCTGACAATACCACTTTTGCCCTTCCTCTTCTCACTAATATATCTGAAAAATGTCTTATCCCCCCATTTTATTGCATTGGCTATTTCCTCCAACTTTTGAATCTTTGCCTTCTTGACTACTTTGCTAGCTTCTCTAAGTTTTTCCAAATACAGATGCCTGTCTTCCTCTCTCTGTGATCTCTTGTATTTCATGAAGGCCTCCCTCTTTTTCTTCACTTTTTCAGCTACTTCCTTAGAAAACCATAACAGTCTCCTTTTCCTTTTGCCTTTATTTACCATTTTAACAAAAAGGTTGGTTGCCCTTAAAATATCCCCTTTCAGTTTTGCCCACTGTTTTTCTACATCCCCCAGCTGTTCCCAACCCACTAACGACTCCCTGAGGTATCGGCCCATCTTCGCAAAGTTAGTCTTCCTAAAGTCTAAGATCCTCACCTTGGAATGGATTCTAACAGCCCTAGTCCTAATACTGAACCACACCATCTGGTGATCACTGGATGCAAAATGATCTCCCACTACAACATCAGAAACACTTTCACCATTGGTAAGCACCAAGTCCAGTATGGTCCCTTCACGTGTGGGGTCTGTTACCAATTGCCTGAATAGTTCTCCCTGTAGAGAATCCAGGATCTCCTTACTTCTAGATGATACTGCAGCAGGAATGTGCCAATCAACATCTGGCATATTGAAATCTCCTATCAGTAGCACTTCCCCTTTCCTAGCAATGCTGCGTATGTCTTCAATTAACTCTTTGTCCACCTCTTCCTCTTGTGAAGGAGGTCTGTATATCACACCAATGCAAATAGATTTCTCTTTCCCTCTTTCTAGTTTAACCCACAATGCCTCCTCTCTCCCTTTTAAGCTCTGTAATTCCAAAGCTTTAATAGTAGTTTTTACATATAGTGCCACTCCTCCTCCCCTTCTTCCTACCCTGTCCTTTCTGAATAAAGTATAGTCAGGTAGAGTTACATCCCAGTCATGGTTTTCTGTGAGCCATGTTTCTGTAACTGCCACTAAATCCATGTCAGCCACTCCCACCAAAGCTTCAACATCAGGGATCTTATTTCCCATGCTACGGGCATTTATACACACTGCTTTCCATATGTTACCCCTGTTACCCATTTCCATAAAGGTATTTAATGTATCACCTACCTGGGGGCTTTCACTTACCTGGGGGCTTTCTTCACCTATCCCCAACGAATCTAGTTTAAAGCCCTATTCAGTAGATTAGCCAGTCTACTACCGAAGATGCGTTGACCTTTCTTGGACAGATGGATGCCATCTCTGCTCTGCAAGCCTTGGAACAGCATCCCATGGTCTAGGAAACCAAAACGCTCTCGATGAACCATCCACGCAGCCATGCATTCATCTCCAGGATGCGAGCCTCTCTGCCTTGGCCTTTACCCTCAACAGGGAGGATTGAAGAGAACACCACCTGTGCACCTAACTGCTTCACCCTCTGACCCAGAGCCATGAAGTCACTTTTGATACGTTCCAAGGTATACCTGGCAGTATCATTTGTTCCAACATGGATTAACAACATTGGGTAATAGTCAGTGGGCTTGAAGAGTCTCGGCAAACTCTCCGTAACATCTTGGATTTTGGAACCAGGCAGACAGCATACCTCTCTGGACATCAAGTCTGGTCGGCAGATGGACACCTCAGTACCCCTCAGAAGAGAGTCTCCAACCACCACCACCCAGATTGAGGGGGTTACAGGTACCTGTCTGACAGTCGGACATGGCAGGTAACCTGGTTAAAATTGCCTTGCGGGAATCCTGGGTGTGCCCTGTCGGTGCTTTGGGCCAGGATGCATAATAAATACAGCTCCAGGTGGGAAAAAAATTATGATCACAGGCTCCCAGTCCCGTACAAGATGGGGCCCTCTGTACTATGGCTGGACACATATATTTGTCATTGTCTGTGTATGTGCGCTCCCAACTAATAGAGCCACACCCTGCCCTGGGCAACTTGTTGGCATTTATGGCAGCGCAGGCATCAAAGAAAAGGGAGGTCGGGATAGTAGGGGAGGATATCTTAGTGGAGTTCAGAAGATGGCAATTAGCTGAGAGAGAACGAACCTCGATAACCTGATAGGTGGGGCTAGACCGGGGGTCATAACATGTTGCGTTTTTCCCTGGTACCTTGCAAATGGTTAAGTCTGTGCCATTATGATGGCACCGGGTAGTATTTCGGGAGTTACAGGCGTAATGGGAATGTTACACAAGGGTCTGGGTGACTTTCTGGCCAATTTTAGTTACCTTTAAACAAGGGGCGCAGGAAGGCAGGACTGCAATGGAAGAACCCAGGGCTACTGCAAGGACAATAAACACACATATGTTAAACATTTTCAGCTACAATGATCTGAACTGCCGTTAAGGTTTAAAACAAGTCCTTCTCCTTCTTTCCACAGCTTCTGCCGTATGTAGACCTATCAACTTCCGGTAGTGACAGGAGTAGGGCTGGAGGTTCCAACGGGGTTGATCCGATGCCGGCACAAGGTGAGACATAAAGGAAACCCAGGATGTTCTTCAGAGGTCCAAGGGTCGACTTCCTCGTCCGCTGCTGGTTTCAGTCTACTGTGATGTATCTATGGAGCGAGTTCTGCCACCTTTACTGCAGTGGGTGTTGAAAGTAGGACAATGTACGGCATCCTTCCACTGGGGGGCAAGAGGGTCCTTTTCCACTCCTTAACCCACACCCAGGTACTAGGCAGGAATGGGTGCAGGGGTTTGGTTAGCGAGACAGGCAAGCGGTCCTGAACCCAAGTGTGGAGACTCTGCAAAACAGAACTTAAAGCTAACAGTTCCTGCCTAGTAATTTCTGACCCAATCTGGCCCATGTCCCCCTTTATACCCTAGACAATGGGGGGTGGCCTCCCATACAAGATTTCAAATGGGGATACCCCTAGTGCTTTATTTTTATTTATCTTTATTTTATTTATTTATCTGCATTTATATCCCGCTTTTCACCGGGTCAAAGCGGTTGGGGGATACATTAACACGAGGGGATATGAGACACATACACTAATACTTACAGGGAACATGGGCAATGGAGGGTTAAGTGGCTTGCCCAAGACCACAAGGAGCACCTGTGGGACTAGAAACCCCAGTCCTTCCGGCCCAAGGTTGCTGTCCTCTAGTGGGATTTGAACCACCGACCTTCCGGCCTGTAGTACCTTGCCCCAACCACTAGGCCACTCCTCCTTTGGTTGGGGAGGAGCGTAGGTAGAACTTGGGGCCACTTCAGAGGGAGTGAGCAGGAGCTCCTCCTCGCCTCCCCTGCCTGCCTATCAGTGGCCCATGACATCGGCACAAAAACCGGCGCTTCCGAGGCGCGCCCGCGCCTTGCGGGCCTGCGCTTGAGGGCCTCGCCAGAGGGCCCTTTGGCGTGGCCCTTAGGCATAGGGCCGTGGCGTTTGTTGCTGTGGGTTGATCTGAAGACTTGGACTGGGCTGACTTGCTTCTATTGTGTGGTAACTCGCTGTTCCATGTTCCTCTCCTTCTCTTATTCTCTTTGACTGTCTCTGTCCTCTATTCTGTCCTATCATATAAATGGCGTTCCTTTCCTTTTTATTTCCTTGAATGATATAGCATTGTAAACCGCTCTAATGCCTTTGGCCTGAGCGGTATATCAAATTCTAAATAAACAAACAAAACAAACACTTCAGACGAGATTCCTGGCAGAGCTTTTAGAGCTGGGTTTTCAATGTACGGTTCATGCGCTCCACCTTTTCTGAACTTTGGAGGTGGTAGGCTGCATGCAACTTCCAGTTAATCTGTTGGGCATGGGCCAGCTGCTGGGTAACCTGAGACACAAAAGATGGGCCATTATCTGAGCCCATGACAAGTGGCATACCAAACCGGGGAATAATTTCATGAAGGAGGGCCTTGGTGACTTCCCTTGCTTTTTCAGTTCTAGTGGGAAATGCCTCCACCCACCCTGAAAAGGTAAAGACCAGAACTAACAAATAGCGGTAGCCGTTTGCCCGAGGCATCTCAGTGAAGTCTACTTGAATATTTTCCATTGGAGCTGTACCTACAGACTGAATTCCCGGAGGGGGCAGGAGACCCGATTGTTCTTTGCACAGGTCAGGCACTGCTGGGTTACTGAAGTGGCCAAGGGCCCAAGTATGGAGATTTAAAAATGGGGTCTCAAAGCCTTTTCCATGGCAGTTTTTCCAAAATGAGTAGCCTGATGGAAGGCTTTAACAAAAGCGGGGCCCATGGATTCGGAGGTAACAGTGGGGCCAGGCGGAGGGTTCCTCCCGTACAGGGGTAGGATTATCCAGCCTTGGTCATTCAGAACTCCCCCTTCCTTACAGCAAAAGTAATCCAGTTCAGCCGGGGCGTAGCGGGGCACCCAGTGGCTAAGAGGCATTGGAAACAAAGGAGCCTGAACAGGACAATGATCCCTCAGTGAGACTTCGGAGAGGGCAGCTCTCCGGGCAGCGGCGTCAGCCATCCGGTTTCCCTTAGCAACCTCCCCTCCCCCTCTTTGGTGGCCACGACAGTGCATTACAGCAACTTGCTTCGGGGCCCAAACGGCATCTAACAGGGTCAGGATCTCACAACCATACTTTATGGACTTTCCTATCGATGTTATTAACCCTCGCTCTTTGTAAAGGGCCCCATGGGCATGCAAGGTAGTGAAGGCATATTTGGAGTCAGTGTACACATTTATCCCCAGACTCTCCTCTAATAGTAAGGCTCTAGTAAGGGCCACCAGTTCGGCCTTCTGGGCCGAAGTTCCTAGGGCAAGGGCCGAGGATTCTATTACCACACATAGGGTCACCACCGCATACCCTGCACGCCATTGACCATTGGCTATAAAGCTGCTCCCATCCACAAAATAGGTTACATCTGGGGTCTTGAGAGGGAGATCCGTCAAGTCCGGGCAGCTGGAGAACACAGTATCCATAACTTTCAGGAAGTCGTGGTCAGGGGGCACAGGACCAGCAGGTAGGAGCGTGGCCAGATTCAGGGTCTGGCTGGAGAGTAGCTCAAGTCGTGGATTTTCACACAACATACTCTGGTACTTGAGCATCTGAGAGTTAGTGAACCAACAGTTTCCCTTGTGTTCCATGAGGGTCAGGACAGAGTGTGGAACTGTGACCTGTAGGTTCTGGCCCAGAGTTAATTTGTCTGTCTCCTCCACCAGACAAATAGGCAACAAGGTGCTGCCAGGAGCCAAGGGCCTGTGTTAGGACTCCCAGGGCGGTGCCTCCGACCTCATGGACAAAGAGGCGGAATGGTTTCTGTATGTTTGGGAGTCTTAAGGCTGGTGATGACATCAGAGCCCTCTTCAGGGCCTTGAAGGCCGTATCTTGTTCAGCCCCCCACTCCATGGGGGCCATTTCTGCTCCTTTTGTGGCCTCATAGAGGGGTTTCGCCATCAGTGCAAAGTTTGGGATCCAGATGCGACAATAACCTGCGACCCCTAGAAAGGCCCTCAACTCCTTCCTGGTCCGGGGATGGGTATACGACACACTGCCTCCTTTCTTTTGGGACCTAGTCGGCGGATCCCAATGGACAGGTGGAATCCCAGGTACTTGACCTCCGTTTGGCACAACTGCGCCTTGCTTCTGGAGACCCTGTATCCTGCCTCCTGCAGGAGGTAAAGCAGATTGTTGGTGGCCTGCACACACTCTTCCCAGGAGTCTGCAGCAACTAGGAGGTCATCAATGTACTGCAATAGGATCCTTCTGCCAGGAGTTACAGGGTAATTTGCTAGGTCTTGACTGAGAGCTGCACTGAAGAGCGTGGGCGAGTTCTTGAAACCCTGAGGTAATCAGGTCCAGGTAAGTTAGCCCTGTGTTCCGGTGATGTGGTCCTCCCATTCAAAGGCAAATAGAGATTGGCTGGCTGCTGCGAGGCGCACGCAGAAGAAGGCATCTTTTAAGTCCAATACTGTAAAGTGGGTGGCCTCAGCAGGGATCAGTCCCAGGAGAATGTAGGGGTTTGGGACTACAGGGTGTATACCAACGACTGCATCATTTACCGTTCTCAGGTCTTGGACCGGACGATAATCCCCCGTTCCGGGCTTCTTGACAGGGAGGAGGGGTGTATTCCATGGTGACTGACATTTTCGCAGTAGTCCATACTTAAGTAGTTTTCTCAGATGCTGGTGGATCCCCTATACCGCAGGTCGCGGGAGAGGGTATTGTTTCACATGTACTGGTACTGCCTCTGGCTTGAGGGTGACAATAACTGGGGGGGCATTCTTCGCCAGACCGGGTGGATTTCCTTCTGCCCATACTTCGGGTGGGGCTCGGATACCGGGTGGGACACTGGGGTCCGGGGGCCTAGACGGGGAGGTACTGTAGAGTCGCCACTCCTCTTCTCGGGGGACGGACAGAACCAGTATTTATTTATTTTATTTATTTATTTATTTTCATTCTCTTATATACCGCGCTATTCTGCATCAGTGCAGTTTACATTGAACAAACTGAAATTACATTGAACAGGGCATTATAACTTGGAGATAACTATTTTACAGGGAACATGGGTTATGGCAGGTTAAGTGGCTTGCCCAAGACCACAAGGAGCACCTGTGGGACTAGAAACCCATCCTTCCGGCCCAAGGTTGCTGTCCTCTAGTGGGATTTGAACCCACGACCTTCCGGCCTGAAGTACCTTGCCCCAACCACTAGGCCACTCCTCCACAGTATGCCGGTGGGCTTCCCTTTCAGTGTCATTTCCATGTGTCCCCCTTCAGTAAAGGATATCTGTGCTTGAAGTTTGGTAAGCAAATCCCGGCCCAGGAGGGGGACAGGACATTCCGGCATGTACAGAAATTGGTGGGATATCCTCTGTCCTCCTAGTTCACAGGTACGGGTTTGCAGGAAGGATCTGGTGGCTCAAGCACCGGTGGCCCCCACAATAGTGACTGCACGGGAAGATGGGGGGGCCATGGGCCTTACCACCACAGAATGTTTGGCCCCCGTGTCCACCATAAAGTCCATAGGTTGGTCCCCAATTTTCAAGCTGACCATAGGCTCCAGGGGACCTAGCAGAAACTTGGGAGCCCAGTCTTGCCAAGTAGTCGTCTGTGTAGTATTCTTCTACCTCGGCCAGGCCTTCAAATGCCGTATCTTCCCTCCACTGGTGTTGATGTTGTGCCCCTCTTCTCCCTGATGCAAGAGCTCCTCGCCCTCCATTCCGTGGGGCCCCGCGGTTCGGGATTTAATTCTTTCAATGTCCTTCTTCCTTGCAATAGGCGCACTGATTTGCGCCTAAGGGGGATCGCGTAGCAGGAAAACAAGGAAAATGGCCCCTACCTCTTCCCTTCATCCTTCCAGCAGGTGGCCCTCCCCGGCGATGCGCAATGAGTGCGGCGGCGAGGAAATCGGCCTTTTTCTTCATCTTCCGATCACTCTCCCTTCTCTGTTCCTGGTCACGATTCACAAATACCTTCTGCGCAACTTCCATCAACTGTGTAGCGTTCATGCCCACAAATCCTTCCAGCTTCTGTAGCTTCCGCCTGATATCCCCCTGGGACTGTCCCACGAAAGTGGCATTTACCATTCGTTGGTTCTCAGGAGCCATTGGATCATATGGAGTATAGAGATGATATGCTTCTGACAGGCACTCATAGAAAGCGGCGGGGCTCTCATCGGGTCGATGCAGAACCTCAGAAATCTTTCCGATGTTCATAGCTTTCTGGCCGCCTTTCTTCAGGCCCTCCATCAGGGCCTGGTGAAAACGGGCTAGTGAGGCTGCGCCAATTGCATTGTTCGGGTCCCAGTGAGGGTCTTCGCCAGGGAAATCCTGGGCCACGGCCTGTTGCGCATTAAGGGCCCCGGCAGGAGGATTTTCTTCCAACCATTTAATGGAAGCCGCTAATATTCGGGACTGCTCTTCAGTGTTAAAAAGGGTAGACAAGAGTTGTCGGCAGTCCAACCAAGTTGGCTGGTGAGTCTGCATAATAGTGGCCATAAGGTCAGTGAGGTCCTGAGGCTTCTCTGTATAGGAGGCATAGTGGGTCTTCCAGTTAAGAAGTCGGGGGTGGAAAAGAGTACGTAGACTAGACTCGGAGGGCCCAAGACGACTTCCTGTCACTCGTTCAGTGTGGGGAGTCCCTGGGCCTCATGCAAGGGCATAGCTTTAGCATCTCGACCAGGTAGATTCCTTAAGCCGTATGCTGGACTAGACTTCTCTTACTGTTTTGGCCGAGTTCTGGAGGTATCGGAGGATGACCCCATGCTGGCAAACGAGTCTCGGGTGTCCCCATCATCCACATATGTGGAGTCAGACGAGTCTGGGCTGGTGGGGGGGTCACTGTCCTCAGGAGAGGACTGAAGAGCAGGGTACATAGGGTGGCTGGTGGAGGAGGCACCTATGCCTGGCGGGATAGCGGGAGAATCACCAACAGCCTGTTCCACAGGCTCCCTATATGGCGGTGGGACAGGGGCACTGTTCCGATACAGGAAACCTTGAGGGAGGGGCTGGGGTTCTGGCTGTTCAGGGGACTGATAAACCGGAGGGTGGAGTATCCGGTTAGGGTTTATACTCCCTATCATTTTTGAAACTAGAATCCTACAATGTTCCTCATAACACTTAGTTATCCAAGGGGGTCGTTTCTGGCTGACCTCTAACCAGGAATCTATATATGGGAATTGATCTGGGTGCTCTTGGTGTACAATTTGATGGACTAAAGGCACATACTAAAGGCACAATACTAAAGGCACCCTGAGGTGGGCCATGAGGTAGACAGAATTGGCCACTCCCTCTACATAACACATGCAATCTAGAGACACACATTTTTACAACATAATCCCCAGAGAAACCCTTTTTAAAGTTTTTGATCATACATTTCAGAGGCGTCAAAGTGGACTCGGACCCACCCATAATGACCACAGACTTCAAACAAAAGGAGCGGGTAGGCGGACTGGAGGTAAGGGGTCTGTCCAGTCCTAGAAATAAAGAAGGAGAGACAAACACAACACGCTTCCTCGTTTTTGCGACCTGGGCGCGGTCGCCCGGCCAGGAAATGCACTACTCAGAAGTCCACAATCACTCGGTATTTATTCTCAATATCTCTCATACATACACAAGCAACCATACAGACACTTCCCATCAATCCCAGTAACTTACTGACTAACAAAAAGTCGGTGGTTTCAGTCACAAAAGCAGCTTACTCGGACCGACCAGAGAGTTGATCATGCTCTCATAAATGACCCAACCTTACAGTCTAACTATATCCCCTTAGTACTCACCGGATCCGGTACAGGTAACAGGACAGGGTTGGTTCCTGAACTCCGCACGGGTTCAAGGGTGTCAGCCGGAAGGAATCGGCGGCTCTGGCGAGGCAAGAAGGAAATTCTCCCCGGAACAGCCGCCAGATGGCGCCTGAGATTTCTCCCTGTGTTCGGCACTCCCCAGTTCCAACCGGTCCAAACCCAGAGGCGGTAAATGCCGAACCTTTACGCAAAACTTTACCGCGCTTCCCGGTCAGGGAACCAGAGAAATGCTGTGGCGAAAGAGTCAGGAAAGGACACCCGCAGTCTCAAGGGAATACAAGCACTGTTCCCTCTAAGCTGTGCGCGTGTGCGCGCGCACACACCTCGCCGAGTGAGCGCACATACTTTACAACAGAGTGCACAAAAATTACGGCTCTGATTCTGATAGAAAACAACACAGGACCATGGGAAAAAAGGAGTAGGAGGCAACCAACATCTGCTTCAGCCCTTGTGACTTCAGCGGACTCTATAATCCAAGTATGTAACATCTACCTACAGCATGTGCTCCCTGATCCAGTCACTGATTCCCCTCAATCACCTGCAACACCTCACTTACCTTGCACACTCACCCACTGCACCCCTTCACCCACCTGTTGTAGTATTTAGCTCATGCCTTTCCAGTAACAGCTCGAGTTATAATCTGATACAGTATGTATTTCCCTGTCTCTGGAGGGCTTAAAATCTAAGTTTATACCTGAGGCAATGGAGGGTTAAGTGACGCGCCCAAGGAGTGCCAGTGAGATTCAAACCCTGGTCTCTTTGATCACAGACCACTGCTCTAGCCACTAGGCTACTTCTTCACTTGTTACACTGTCTCCTAAAACCACCTACTTCATCTCTTTATTCATTCACCCACACATGCAATACTCTATCATTCATCTACTCCAGTGAACCCTCTTCCCCCAGCACTGAACTCATTTACTGCACCTGTTGCATTCATCTAATGTGCCCGCTTGCCCATCTAGCAAACCTTTCTCCCCTGCAGAGGATGACCCCTACTCCTCTGCAACATATTTGCTTAGGGGTCTTGAATTTGACCTTGCATTACTGCTCATCGTGTCTCCATCCTCCCTTCTCTCATCTGTGGTATATGCACATTGGGCCCTTAACTCTCATGTGTAGAAAAATGAAACCTTTCTGGATAGCATGATTTCTATTTAATTTCCTTAAGAAAAATAGGGCACACAACTTTTTTTTTCTTTTCTTTTTTTTTAAACTGAGTTATGAAGTCCACAAGAACGAAACAAGAAAGTTCTGTTTTCTATTCTACACACACACACACTCAAGTCGATAACCATGCACCATATAAATAATGCAGACTCGGTATAGCACAACATACTAGGAGTCTGCAAGCATGGCGAAATAAAAAATTAAAGCTTCTTTGCTTCTTGACAGAAATTGCACTCTGCTAGGCAATCTTGCTGGACTGCAACCAGCACTGGCATCTGATCATACATTTCAGATATCCATCTTTGATATATAGCACATTGTTGCTGGCTATGCTCCTATTTAGATCTGTAGAAGAATATTGGAATAAATTCTAAGATAGTCTCACTGAAGGCAATCCATCAGTCAAACCATTTCAACACATTTTTTTAGGTGAGTTCATAAAGAGAAATGTTTTTTATGGTTGTTATTTTTAGGAATCTTTTGTTACGTTTTTGATTACATATTCTTATTCATTTATATTTTATTGCTATTAATTGATGCTTTGGCAATCTATATTATGTTATGTAATTCTGTTCTATCTCTAGTTACAGTGAAGGATGGGGAGGGGAATTTTATTTACTGTGCTGTTATGATGCTGTTGTATTTTTTATTTTCCTGCTATAAACTGCTTTTAATCACATTTCTTCCAAATAAGGCATCTATAAACATAAGAAAATGAAATGAAACATTCTAAACCCTCATGTCAAAGAGCAAGAATGCGTGATAGGACAGAGGTAGTAACCTTGTTTTACTCTCTCTCTAACATTATAATAGCCTTGTTAATGTTTCATAACCAAGTAAAATGACCCAAGAGCCCTATGCTAATTTATCTCCAGCCATGCTGCCTCCAGTAGCCCTGTCTTAAGTCATATTCCATGCTCGCTACACAAACTGAATGCACCTGTGTACTTTCACATACACTCCACTTTCACGTTTTGGTCCATTAGTAGCTTTAGAAATCAAACTGTGCGTTTTCAAAGTATACCGAGCTTTACATTTAGTTTATATACCTCCAAAAACTTAACAGATGGGTTCAATTTTCCGGCATGTCGTGGCTTGCATGGTAGCAAAGGTGCAACTAATGTTACTAATATCCCTCAGCAGCAGTGGGTGGTGGTGTTTGCACCCGCTGCCTGGTCTCTGCAAGACCACGTGACTTGTCTATGCTAATTGCTAGGGGATGGATGTACCTGCTGCCCTGCAGTTAATGATGATCCCCATGCTGGTAGCGTGACCCACATGCATGTTACCAGCACGGGGCTTAGTAAACATGCCCTATATTGTCATACATTTATTTAACACATTTTTTTAATACCATTTAATCACTATAGGTCAAAGTAGTTTACAAAGAACATACATATTGGAACAACAAATACATGCATCATATAAATAACAATATCTACAAAGCGTGAAATAAACCCATCACTGTATAGGCATAAATCCGAGTAATTCCTATCTTAAATCACAAATATTCAATAAACATTTGCATTTTTAGCTTCCTTTGGAAGTTCTGCAACTCCCTAGTTGTCCTTAAGGCATCTGGCAAAGAGTTTGACAGTCCCTGAGAATAAAGGAAAAATGCTCTAGTATGAGTACACTAATTCTTTTAAGTGCCTGTAGTCAGAAGATAATAACTAGCCTACAAGTCAGCATATTGTCTGCAATTTCTGATTTAAGCTCTCAGGCATGATGTTACAGGTGATCTTGAATACAATCACCAGAATTTTCTCTCTCATCCTAACTCCCACAGGAAGCCAGTGAAGCTGCTTCAACACCGCCATCAAATACATGCAAAAATATTCTTCATAGTGGCTCCAGCTCAGAAAATTATGGGCCTGATATTCAAAGGCATTTACACGGTTTGCAAACCTGCAAACCGTGTAAATGTTGCTAAGCGGGATATTCAGTGGCATGAACATGGTTAGTGCTGCTGAATATCTGTGGGTACTGTCACGCCCATAGCCCCTTACAGCAGTGTGGAGGGGCGTGCTTGTTATAGCAGATTCTACCACTTCAGCAATGTGCCTGACTGACTGACTGACCTTGAAGTGCACCATGGGAAAGGTAGTCCAGTCAGGTTACACTTGACTTTTAGGCAGAAAAACACTCTTTTGTAGTTAGTCGAGAGTTAAGGCCTTGACAGAATTTATTTATGAGGTAAACGCAAATAAGGTTCACAAATTGTCACCTATTGGATTTCTTCTCCAGGATTATATTTAGTACAACAGGATATAACTGAACTTAAGCACAAACAGCTTGTAATGTCTTTCAATGCAAAACAGAAAGTCCTTTCCACAGCCACTGCTAGCAAATGTGCCTAGCAGTGCTGTTTAAAACAAAACCAAAAATATCAGCTTCACATAAACAGCTCTCTTTTCTCTTCCAAAAGAAACTTCTTAAATACACCGTGAGTACGGCATAAGCTCTGCACTGCACTCACTTCAGCTGGTCAATGAGCAAACAATTAAGCAGCTGCACACATTCTCAGCACAAGTATTTTCCTTTTCAAAGAACCTTTCCTCTTCACACACAGGCTCTCTAGGGTACTGGACTCTGGAAGGTTCCCTTATGATGTATTCCCTCTCAGGACTTCTTTGTGCTTGGCAGTTTGGCATAAAGAACAGTCCATGTAAGAATCATCCTCTTCCAGAACTAATTCCTGTTCTCCTAGCTGCATGGGTTCTACTTCTGGCTCAGAGGGCTTAGCTGACTGCCTCCCATCAGGACAAGCGCTGTCTCCAGCAAATCTGTAATGCTCCCAATCAGACAGGCTTCCAAAACTCATACCTGGGTCAAGGCTTGGTTCAGTGGTTCCTCCCTCATATTCTGGCCAGCATGTATCTGAGCTTCCCTGTCTTGTCCTCCAGCATGGGCTCTTGGTTCTCAGGGCTTCAGCTCCATTTCTCCTCCAGTAGGCATTCCTACTCCTTCTCCTCTTGAATATTCTGTCCTAGCTTTAAACCTCCCAGGTTCTAACCCTGCCCTTTCTCCTTTCAGGTGTTGCAAATCAGTCTGCCTCTTGGCAGCTGAGTAATTGGGAAAGTCAGTGACGTAAGGGTTCCTTACTCTGAGCTTGCTTTCCTCCTCCTTCTCACCACTAGGGACATTCTGCAACCTATTGCAGCCTGGTACAATCTGGTTTCTAGGTACAACTGAGGTTTTGTATCTCTGACCTGGCAACACAGGTCCTTTGATAAGGGTACAATTCCCCCTCTTTATCCTTGTTCCCTGGGCCCTGATAAGCTTCCTTATCACAGTACCACTGCTAAATGCCCCATGCTAACCTGTCAGCATCAGGGCGTTCCAGGGACATTCCATGGGCAGTAACCGGGGACAACCAGTCAGCGCCAATATCCCTCTGCCCAGTTAGTTTCCTGCTTCGGTGGCTGACCAAGATATTCAATGCCGGTGGACGGATATGGCCCCAGCATTGAATATCCAGGGTTAGTGTTCAGCGGTGATGGCTAGGTGCTGCTCCCTATGTCTGAAAGAAACTCCCCAAGCTTCATCTCTGTCCCCTTTCAAGTCCAGGTTAAAGGCTTGCCTCTTCCCTCTCAGGTTGCACAAATAGAAAAAGAGAGAACTAAGGGCATTAACCCCCTCAATCCCTCATGTTAAGTCCTGGCAGAAACGATCACTTTTATGATTGTTCTGGTCATTTCAGAGTGGATGAAAAAGGCGATAAGGAAGTTATTTGAATTATACAGGTATCCCACCTAAACCTTTGAATCTCGTCATCCAGGGGCAGCTCAAGGGAATTACTGTAGGTGCCCTGAGTCAACTTTTGCGCTGCTCTCCTCCCCTTTTGGGACCAATCATGCAGTATGAGCTGCACAAATAGGGCAAATTTTCAGCCAGTGCAGTCACTGGCTTAAGCTAAACACTGGTGCTGCTATTAAACTTAATACGTGCATTCAGAGCCATTATCCATATACATGCTGATGCTGAATATACAGAGACGGCAGCGACCGAGCCGGCATTGTTTCGCTTAGGCCTGAGATTCAGCAGCCCTAAACTAAACGGATAACTTATTTGAATAGTGGTTCAATATAACAGTTATCCGGATGATTTTCTGCCCTGTCCTCGTTTCTCACCTAACAAGGCCCACAAATACACAGATAATACATAGATGTTTAGGAATTTAAATGGCCTGATATTTTTCATATATATATATTTTTTTAAATACATGGATGAACTAATTGTGTTCGCCAGGGAATGCATAATGGCCTTTGAATATCAGTCTGGTAATTATTAATATGGAATATTCCCAGACTAACCAATACAACTTTCTCAACAATGGAGTGCAAAACAGAAGTAGGGCGTTTCACTTTGCAACTCAACGTACATAAAAATATTCTATTCAAACTCTGGTGTCACATTGGTGATACAAACACAAAATCCTTCCACTGTTTGACACCGGGTGTAACAACACACAACCCTGTAAATGGAAACTCAGAACCTTACCATACCGTACCAGCACAAAGTCCAAGAAATTAAACTGCACCAACTCTACCCGTGACCTGGGAGACCATTTCTGGGGAACCACAGGACACAGAAAAGAGAGATGGCTGGGGGGCAGGGACAAGGGATGAAGAGAGAGACTGGAGGAACAGACTGGGGTTGGGAGAGAAAGAGACAGACTGGTAGGGACTGGCTGGAGGAAAAGAGAGAGACTGGTGGAGACTGGAAGGGAATGAGATAAAGAGGGCTACTAGGGAGGTTTGGTGCTGAAAGGAAGGATCCAGGAAGAATGGTGGAGATGCTGTGGATTCATGAACGTTTTGAAGGTTGATGATGGGTCAACATAACCAAACAGGTCGAGAACCTCTGTTCTAGAACACCAGTACACCTCCAGAAGGGAAAGCGAACAAATCAGAATGATACAGATTCCTGCACAGTACCTATATATATGAACAAAATCCTTTGCATTAATAAAGCATGCAAACACAGAGAAACCATCATCTAATAAAGAATAAGAGGCTATAAATTAGAAAAAATATGCAGACAAAAATTGAAATGGAAAACCTCAATAAGTGGGGAAAGCATGCAGAGCATGACGCTCCTCTGTGTGTGTGCATGCACACACCCATCTGGTTTGTAAATATATTGTCTGTGAATGTGTATGTGGTATCTGCATATGTGCTGTGGAGAAGGGTATATTGTGTGTGTGTGTGTGTGCACGCATCATTTTGTTTTATTATGCTCATCTGCTTTTTTGTATGTGCATGTTTTTGTGGCTGGTATGTCTGTGCAAATTTGAATGAATGTGCATGTGTTTGTGAGTGACTGTGGATGTGTGTGTGAATGCATATGTGGATATATTAGTATATGTGTGAGTGTATAACTTTGTTGTTCTTTCCAACCCAATGAAAAGAATTATACAAGTAGGAAATGTAAGCAAGTATGGCTCAAAGAAATATTTCCAAGCCCTCTGTGTGTATGTTCATGCATATACCCATCTGTTTGTGTCTGCTTTGCCTCTGTGTGCGTGAGCGTGTCTTGAGTATGTTATATACGCACACACACACAACTGCAGACCTATCTCAGTTTTGTATGTTTATCTGTAGTGTGGGATGTGTTGGGGTGTATGTATGTATCTGTGCACGCTTGCAAGTGCATGTGTCCATGTTAGTTATATGTGTGTGTGTGTGTGTGTGTGTGATTAGGAGAAATGAGAAGGAAAGGCTGTTTGACAGGAAACAAAACACCAGCCATGTCTTATAATTATAGTAAGGATTTTAAGTTTTATGAATTTTTTTATCTTACCATACAGACAATACATAAAGGTCCCCAACTTCTGATCACACCATGTCTATATGAAATTTGTGAAAACGTAGTTACTCACCTGTAACAGGTGTTCTCCATGGACAGCAGAAATCAGTCCTCACATATGGGCGACATCGGCGCTGATAAAGCCCATACGGAGCATTTCCCCAGCTTTCACAGAAAGCATTTGGGAATGCTACCACCCATGCGTGGTCCCCTTCCCGCCCAAGGGTGCCAACTTGGTCAGTCAGATGACATAGCAAAAAAGGACTTAAACAATGTAGATAGGCAGCTCCAAGGGGAGGAGGGAGAGTTGTGAGGACTGATTCCTGCTGTCCCTAGAGAACACCTGTTACAGGTGAGTAAATATGCTTTCTCCAGGAACAAGCAAGAAGTCAGTCCTCACATATGGGACTCCCTAGCCCCAGGCTGCTGAGGACCAAACCACGACAGTACCACCAGGTAGCCATGAGTTGCAGAAGATGAGTTCCCACTGACAGACTCTGCAAGACCCTAGCATCCAGCGATACTATCACTCCAGTAGCCTGAACACAGAAGGGTTGGAGGGCAGGAGTTGCCTACACCCCGAAAATATTACTGAGTACTGCCTGCCCAAAGGCACTGTCCCTGTGGGACTCGCTCTCCAGGCAATAATGAGCTACAAACATATGAACTGAAGACCATGTGGCGGCTCTGCAGATTTCCGGCACCGGCACCGAGTGGAGGTTGGCCACCGACGTAGCCATGGCCTGCACACGATGTGCAGTGATCCGGTGCTCCAGGGAGAGGTCCTGCTTGCTCAAAGGTGAGGGCAATGCTGTCCGCCATCCACATGGACAGAATCCACTTCATTATTGGGAGCCCCAGTCTACTGGGGCCGTATGATACAAAGAACTGAGGAGCTTTGCGTAGGCCTGGGTCCGCTGCAGGTAGAAGGACAAGGCCTGCTTGCAATCTAGCATTTACAAGATGAGTTTCTCCCTGCCGGCGTGGGGCTGTGGGAAGAAGGTGGGGAAGACTGTCTCCTGGTTGAGCTGGAAGGGGGATACCACCTTGGAGAGGAATTTGGGATGTGGGTGGAACACTACCCTGTTCTTATAAAACCTTGTATATGGTGGATCTGCCACCAAGGCCTGGAGTTTGCTCACTCTCTGAGCGGACGTGATGGCCACCAGAAAAACTACTTTCCAGGAGAGGTATCTCAGATGGAAGGTGGCTGGGGACTCGAACAGTGGCTTGGTGAGTTGGGAGAGCACCACATTAAGGTCCCATTCCTATGCTGGAGGGCAGAGAAGGGGCTTTGATAGTAGGAGGCCCCGGAGGATCCTGGAGACCAGGGGCTGGTTTGAGAGGGATTTTCCCTCTACAGGGTGATGGTGAGCAGCTATTCCCTCACTGAATTAGACTTTCGGCTGGCATGCGAAAGGTGCAGCAAGTATTGAAGCACTAGTTGCATGTGGCAGGAGAAAGGGTTCTTCCTTCTCTCTGCACACCAGATGGAGAATTTCCTCCATTTGAAGGCGTATGCCCATCTGATGGAGGGTTTTTGGGAGGCCAAAAGGATCTCCTTGACTTCTCCTGGGAGATTGAAGGGAGCCAAGGCTACTCTTTTCAGCAGCCACGTTGTCACCGCTAGCAACCCTACGTTGGGGTGCAGGAGGAAGCCCTCCTCCTGGGACAGAAGGTCCGAATCCCGACCCAGCGGGACCGAAAGCACCACCAATAGGGAGAGCATCAGAGGGAACCAGGGTTGCCAGGCCTATCTGGGGTCGATCAGGATCACTGATGCCCACTCACTCTGGATTTTGAAGAGAGTCTTGGCCACCAGAGGAGTTGGTGAGAAGGCATAGAGGAGGCCTCCGGACCACAGGATCAGGAAGACATCTGCTGCCACTCTCTCTGGGTCTGGCTGGCATGAGCAGAAGCTGGGCAGCTGTGTGTTGTCCGGGGAGGTGAACAGATCCATTTCGGGCCTGCCCCAGAGGCAGAAGAGTCGTTGTGCCACCTTGGGGTGCAAATGCCATTCATGTGGGGCAGAGAACTCTGCTGAGCTTATTCGCCAAGCAGTTGTTCTGGTCTGGAAGGTATACTGCTCATAGGAGCATTCCATGGCATACCGCAAAGGTGAGGAGAGCCACCACTTCCTGGCAGAGGGAGTACGAACACATGCCCCCTTGCTTGTTTACATCGAACATGGCGACCTGGTTGTCCGTCTAGATCAGCACAGGATGGTTGCCCAGGAGGTGGTGGAACATTCGCAGGGCTAGGAAAATGGCCCCGAATTCCAGGAGGTTGCTCTACATGAACAACTCCTTTTCTGACCAGCTGCATTGAGTGTGGAGGTCTCCACAATGTGCTCCCCAACCCAGAAGGAAGGCATCTGTGGTTAGGACCATCTGCATTGCAGGTGCCTGGAATGGCATCCCCTCCTGGAGGTGGCATAGGGACTGTCACTAGTTGAGGGAGTATATGGGTATATGCATCCTTTAGGTCTAAGGAGCACAGTCAATCTCCCTGGCAGAGATAGGGCAGCAGAGTTCCAAGGGAGAGCATCTTGAACTTCTCTGTCACCAGAAACCTCTTCAAGTTTTGCAGGTCTAGTATGGGTCTGAGGCCTCCAATTCGTTTGGGGACAAAGAAATAACTTGAGTAGAAACCTTTTCCCCACAGTTGTCTGGGTACAGGTTCTACTGCCTTGTCCCTGAGCAAACCCTCGAGCTCTGACAGGAGCAAGGTCTGGTGAAGGAGAGGCCACACTGGCTCTCCTGGGAAGAACCCTGCAAGTGCTTGTTGGAACCTGAGGAACTAGCCCTCCTTTACTACTTGTAGAACCCACTGGTCCATGGTGACACTGGCCCATCTGTGGGAAAAAAGTGCCCTGTGGGCTGGGGAGGGTCTCCCGGGGGAGAGCAGGTACTGCCCGGAGAGTCAAAAGCTCCCCCCCCAGGTTGTCTTCATCATTATCAATTCTAGTAATATGGACTGATAGTATAACTGTACCTTGTTGAAACTTGGAACTGCCTGCACTTTAGAAATCAGATCTAACCTCTTGGATGTTTGCAAAACAGAAATTGAAATTTGTTATATTCTTTTCTGTTGCTCTAGATGAATTCTACACATAGGTACTGCCACTACTTCCTTTAATGCTTCTACATATTTAAGAAAGCCATGAATGTCTAATGTGGGCTCAGTCTTCTCTTGATTAATGAACGAAACTGCTAAATATTTTTGCAGAAATTTAGGGGGGAATTTTCAGCGGCAGCGGCCAGCATGATTAAAGTGGCTGGCCATTGCCGCTTTAACTTTACCCTGAATATTCAATGCCAGGGCCACATCTGGACCTGACACAGAATATCCAGATTGCTCAGACTGTGCTCTTTCAATCTAGTCAGTGGCAATACTCAATTGCTGGTTGGACTGTACAGTCATTCAGCTCTCCTAACTTTAGCCAGCCAGGATAACCGGGCAGTGGCCGAATTAATCCGCGGTGCCGCCCTGATGCTAGCTGTTGACCGTGATTAACATGGTTAGCACGTCTGCTGTGTTAATCGCACTGAATTAAATTTCCCCCTCTCCCCAGTGTAAATGATGTCCTCATAAGGTGAAATGCTTTTTGTTGTGGAAGTAAGATCTAACAAAGTCTTGTGAAAAGCATTTTTGATCTTGATGGCTCTGAAAAGTGTGATCCTTCCCATGAATTATCCTGCTGGGATCTTCTAAAATGAAGCAATTCTTCCGGGTATTGAATAGATATTCAAGGATAGTTGCTGATAATCAGCCACTATCCATATAGCTATTCGGTTTAATTTAAAACAGCAAAGAGGCTGTCCCAAATTAAACCAATTAGCTATACCGTTAGTGGACTGAATATTGCTGCTATCTGTAGTGGGCAACGATCACTGCTCTGCACATACATTCAGTGCTGCTCACTGTCCAGATCACATCATCGAATAATTTAAACTCTACAGCTGGTGTTTAAAAAAAACGCCGACCATGGTGTTAGAATATTGATCCGTGTGAGTCTACTTCTCCATCTCCTACAGCTGTCAGAGACATCCTGATACAATCATAGCAGTTCTTCTGGTCATGTGACACCGGATCTGCATTTATGAAAACCCAGTTTCCATGAGCCATCTGCTCCCGATCAGTCTAGCGTTGATATTTACACTTCATAGTCAGCGTTTTTTTACATGCTACCTTCAGCACTTAATAAAATATCTATATTTAACACCAACTAGCAACCATACATATAGAGCAGTTAGACAAATATCGCTGCTCTCCAAATCACTCGGCAGTTCACCAGCAATGGTGGTCTGAAAGGGTTTTTAGCTGCACTATTCATACAGCGCCACTTAAGGGAATTATCTGTATAACAACTTCCATTATTTGGATAATTCGCTTTGAATATCCAACCATGTTGTCTTATTCTCTCCAACCCCAGTCTTGCGAGCTTCTGTGCATCCTTCACCAATCAGGCCATAGTTGATCCCAGGTCTTTTCCCTTATGATATCTTTTCTCTGAAAATAAAACTACCTCTTGATACTTAAGAACTCGGCTAAACCCACTTCCCATATTTGTATGAATTCTAATCTCCTAGGGGTATGTTTACTAAACTGCGGTAAACGTGAATAACGCGCGTTGTACGACGTTAACGATCGTTAGCGCGCTATAGAGCGCGCTGTAGCGCATTAACGATCGTAAACGCGCTATAGCGCGTGCTATCACGCGCTAACGATCGTAATGCTCCGTGGCGCGGTAAAACAACGTAGAAGGTGGAGAGAGGGCGGAGAGAAGGGGTCAATGGGCGGGGAGTGGGCGGCAATGTTCCCTCTAATTTTCTGTAGCCTGTGTGCGCATAAAATACCAGCTGTGCAGCTTTTGAAGGAAAGTTAAATTTTTGTGCGCCACATAACGACACTCGGAGTTATATACTTAAAAATTTGACTACATGTCAGAATACAGTATGTACACCACATTGATTGCACTAGAAAATATTGTAGAACTTGTGAAAACCGTAAATACCCAACAACTTTTAGATTTTAAGACGTCTGTGTTGTTTTCTATCAGAATCAGAACCGTAATTTTTGTGCGCTCTGTTATAAAGTATGTGCGCTCGCTCGGCGGTGTGCACACGCACACGCGCACAGCTTAGAGGGAACAGTGGTGGGCAGGGAGAGGCTCCCATTACACTAACGCGCTGAATTTCAGAGCTGAATTCCAACGCGAATGAAAACCTACCGGTAAAAGCACTTTAAAGGGAAGAGAAACGATTTAAGTGTCAGCAATGTACAGCCTAGGCAGGGAAACCAAAAGAAGGTGATAAGTGTGATACATGTGCACAGAACAAAAGGGCTCAGAAACACTGAAAATGACCCCAACAAACTGGAAAAAAACAACAACCAAGCTGGCCAATAGTGGTATCAATGAGAAATATCAACCCCCCCCCCCCCCCGAGTAAGCTCCATTGAACAGATATAAATCGCGGAAGGGTCCATACTCCGTCTCCATACAAGGCGCATGGGCCCACAGTGAAATAGCACTGCTCAGGGATTTCCCCACCATCGGACAGGGTTCCTATGGCGGGCACATATCCCGCAACATCAGGGCGGGCATGTCGGAACGGGCAACCGGGCAGATGCTGGAAAAGGGGATACAGAGGGTTGCAGGCGGCACATGCTGTGGTGCAGCTGGGCCACAGTGGGGACTAGGGTGATGCCTAGCTGGCCCATAGGAATGCTGAAACAGTAGAGCAGCCAGACAGCAACTGCTGAGGGCCCAACATGGGCAAGAGTGTGCTTCCCACAGTGTCACAGGGAATAGTACCCAGCAGGTACCCCCAATGGCATGGAACATTGGCAGGCAGTGCTGGGGGAAAGCGTGGACAGCTATGCAGCACCCCCACCCCAGAACATGCATCATAGGCAGCCACCTACATGCAAACTGGATGGCTTGAGACCACACACCACCAGCGGAAGGGCATGTCAGCATGGTGGCTGAGGGATACTGGTGGTGGAGGGGGCAGTGGCAGCTGCCCAGAGCAGACCGTGGCCTATCCCTGTGTAGGTGGGTGGCATGCACTGCAACAGACAGGCCCTGTCTGACCAACAGTCATGGTATCACCAGGGAATGCACCATCTCTGTGAGAACATGGTGGTGCAGTGCACAGAACAAGTGTATTCAGAAGCAGAGGGGCACAGGTTCAAGTCCCAGCTGTGATTTCCGCCAACCCAGTCCTCATATTTTACCCACTACTATAACGTGCTAATACAGACAGAACCGTTCTTGCAAATGACGTAAACATGCCCAGAACACCCACATTTTACCCTACAGAGCACAGACACCATAAACATGCACAGTACCTAGAGCAGAGCCTCCCAAATGCAGTCCTGGAGGGCCAAACACCATCCCGGTTCCATGCTGCCTCTGATAAAGATGCCTGTGCTGCATTTCTATGCGCCACCCCCATGGTATGCAGATGTATCTCATGCATATTCATGAGGGACAGCATGAAAACCCGAACAGTGTTTTGCACCGCAGGACTGGAGTTGGGAACCTCTGCCGTAAAGCAGCAGCCAACAGGGGCAGACACACCTGCATCCACAGGCCCCATTATCCAAAGCCTCCTGGAGAGGCAGGACTTTGGGCTCTGCGTGCATCTCCCAATACTAGCACTTGCATACCTTAGTAATGCCACCCTAAACCTGGAAATATGGTACACAGCTATGAAAAGGTTGCTATGAGTACTGGCAGATAGCAATTCCTAGGTTAAGTACAATTTTCGGAGTGAGCTGCATCATAGCAACCTTTCTGATGTCTGTGGAGTGTGCTACTGGTCTTGTGTCTGACAGTGTTTACCAACCTGGGGAGTGACGCCTACAGTATTGCGTACCATAGCTATGCCTGCACTGTGCCCAGGACTTGTGTGGTGGCCTGGGCTGCCCAACACCTCTATAGTTGCACAATGCTGGCATAGGTGAGGGGAGTGTGTGTCTGTCTATCCAGTGTGTGGTGGCTGCCAACACCCTCCACAGCCCACACTGCTAGCACTGTTGCCAGTATTGGCCTGCCAATGTGCATAATGAGGAGCAAGGTACCGTGGGAATAGCCTGGATAGGGTGGCCTGGCCTGTCCGCATCTGCACAGGGCATAGGATAATGGCCGGACATTGTAGTGCCCAGTACCACCTGCACGGACAGGGTGGCCATAGCATGTCCTGCTGGGAGGTCACTCTCACCCTGACTGAGCAGTGACCATGGCATGGCTAGGTTCCACCATAGTGCTATATAGTATTTCTCTTATGTGATATTTATGGGTTTCCTTTTGGGGCCCAATCACTGACTTATCTGCTTGGTGTGTATGCTGATATCCCCGTTCTGGGTACATGCATCTCCTCCAGGACCATGCACTATGGACTAGTTGGCGGACTGTCTGCAGCTAGTATGTGTCTTGCTGGAACAGGGTGCAGCGGCTGGAGGCTTGCTGCTGGAGAATGTCAGATAATGGTGGGGGGCAGCTGAGCATTTCCAGACCTGCCGTCTGTCTGCTATTGCGTTATGGATGTGTACTGCTCTGCATTGCCCGCCCTGTAGGGTGTTTGATCCCTAGTAGGACTGGGGTGATGGTCCCCTCTACTGCCACCATTGCAGGGGGTTGAAAGTGGCTCTGTGGACGGGAGATTCTGTCCCCCACCCTGAGCCCTAGAGGGTGCGTTGGGTGGTGGTATGTAATCTCCCTGGTAACCACAGCAGAATGTGGGTGTGGTGCCGTGCAGTCCTCCTGTAGCCAGCCATGTGTTTATTAGCAGCTCTAGCCCACTGGTTACTTCATTGCCCATGGAGCCAGAGGTCATAGGTTCACAACCCAGAGTGGGGTTCTTTGATAGGGCTGTCTTAGGCATTGTCTATTTTTACTGTATATTAGTGCTGCCAGCACAACCACCCTCAGGGTACCGTCACCTTAGGGTAGCTCAAAAGGCGCCCTATAGGGCGTGCCTTACGCGGCACTCTATAGGGCGCGCCTTACACTTCGCCCTATATTATATGTATTATATGCCATTTGATAGGAATATTTAGGCGCTCCCGATAGGGCGCGCCTTACACTTCGCCCTATAGGGATCGCCTAAATATTCCTATCAACTGGTATATAATACATGACCATGTCAGAGAGAACGTCACTATTGGAACATATTTCATAGGACGGGTACAATTTTCCTGACATATGCAAACTGTAACCCGCCTGCAGACTGTGGATTAAAATATTATAGTCGGCTTACAAAGGGTTACACAGGACGCCTCAGCCAGCCTTATTCATTAGGCACACTGGGGAATCGAACCCATGACCCTTGTACCATCAGTCTGTGTAGTAACCATTGTACTATAGCTTTGTTTCTGTATTTGGGTGTCTGCGCGCTGTCTTATGCTTGCGCGCAGCAGCGCGCACGCTGTAACGATTGTTGCTGCGCCGCGCGTAATAACGCGCGCAACTGCGCGTTATTGGTTACGATGTACCGCCCATGTCCTTTTTTGGCTTTCCTTCCACTAACGCGGCTCCTAACGCGAATTGCACTAACGCAGTTTAGTAAACATACCCCCTAGTCTCTCTTCTGCCTTTTTTTTTTTTTACTCTATACAGTTCTCTTATTAAATTGCATGAGGTTTTCCTGGGCACAAGAAAACCAAAAGTAAATTAAAACAGTCAAAGATAACATTTGATGCCAGATGATACATCGAAAAAAATCATATGAAGAGAAACAATACAAAAATGCAGAGAGGGCGCTCTTTAGGTTTTTACTCATCTAGTCTCACACACACTTTGGCTGCGCTATTCTGGCATATGAAGTGCTTTTCATTATAAGCACATCACATACTTGGAAATAAAATGATGCCTGCATTTTAAGTAATTTCACTGGCATTATAAAATATTGTAGCAATGTACCTTATACAGCCGTTGGGACTTGTGCCTGAAAGATCCCAAAGGAATTATTGCTATAAATGTTAGGATATTATTTCATATACAACAGAGAAGTTATAAGGAAAAAATACACTGTGGAGAAACAGATTTGCTGATTTCTGCAAAAGTGGTATTGGTAAATACATAAAAAAAAAGATTTGGTTGAAAGACCGTCTCCACTTAAGAATTCAGTTTCTTAGCTCTCAAAGATGGATCGCATTTTCCAGCACTGAAGCCTGAAGATGCTGTGTGGAATCACAAGAATAGTAATTCCTCCACAATCCATTCACTTCTGATTTACCTTTGAATTTTAAACAACCACTTTCATCATTTTGCTCCCGGAGGAAAACTATACCATAATGCTAGAACTCGTTCATAAAAATCACAAATTATTAGGGTGTTTCATTCTCTGTGGCCAGTAAGGATTTAAACACCTCTAGTCTGAAAAAGCTGCCGATCCCAAAAGTAGCGGGCCGATACTGAAAGGCAATTACGCTTCCCTGGCAGCCAGCAAACACATAATTACCCTAATTATCTTGGCCCCATGTTTAATCTCTGTATACAGTGGTTTTATTAAGCGTTTGCCTCAATGTTTACATTCAGTGCCAGAATCTGGATATCTTGCGGCACCTTATATCCATTTTCACCACCGAGTGCTGGCATTATCCGGATAACAGCGATAATCAGCTGCTATCTGGATTGCAAAAAAATGCATAAAGTTAGGTCTGTTTTTTTCAGCCTAACTTTATGCAGTTTTTTATTTGATTAGCCCTCTGAATATCGCTGATAATCCCACCCCCACACTGTCCCAGCAGTATCCGTCTAATGCCACGGCAGTCAGAGGAAATATTCAACAGCGTTATTTAGACATCACCACTGAATATTGTGCTGGCCAACATCCAATTACCAGATGGCACTTATCTAATTATATCCATAGCATCAAACTATTTAAATCACTAAATGCCCAACACTATCTGTATAAAGTGAGCTAGGTAAGAGGAGGAGGAGCAGCAAGAGCAGGCCGAAAAATGATCTTGATGGTGGCTATATTCATCTGCTATCTGGATAAGTTATACGTTTAGGCCGACATGGTGCCTGCACTACACGGACACTCAGTACTACTTCCTAAATGGACAGCTGTGTTGAATATACATAAGCTAAGGGCCAGGGTCAGCACTTAAATTCTGCACCAACTGAATATCTGTCTGAGTGTTTCTTGTTAGTCAACTGAAACACTATTCAGAAACCATAAGGCCGATATTCAATGGAGCTTATCCTGTTAAAGTACAGCACATAATTTATCCAGTTAACTTAGAGATATGCAAAAAGATAAGCACTTAAATTGCTGGTTTTAATGCACCCGGTTAAAGTTAACCGGGAAAGTTATCCAGTTAACTTTAAGACAGGCGTTTCATACAATTATACTTAACTGGCTAACTTGACCCATTGCAGGCACTCCTCTGACCCCCTCCTTACTTTATCCTAATAAGCCTATGGCTGGACATCGTAATGTTTGAACAAACGTTATCTGGTCGTTGGGATGACTTATTCCAAAACGAAGATTTGTCCTGTTAACTCTCAAAGTTAACCAGACAAATCTTTTGAATATCAACCCCCATATATTAGTTCACCTTAAATGAAGGAAGAGGAGGAAAGGATATTAAAATTCATTATGAATCGTACTCCAAGAACATAAAGGGGGAGATCAAAATGGCAGAGGGCCTGAAGCACTGATAAGGGGAGGGCACTCCCTTTAAACATAGTACTTTATACAATAAGAAGTGCAAACAGCCAACTAGTTAAACAAATGTGATCTCAGAATATAAGCTGCAAATACAATAACAAGTGGGGAAATATTAAATGGCCTGTGTTGCTGCATGTATACAGTTTTTGCTGCGCAAAAAAAGGGTCAATTTTTGGACACAACAAATTAGAAAATTAAATGGTTTCAAAAACTACCCTCATAATGTTATAAATACTTCACTGGAAGGCACAAAGCCAGTGATTAAGATGGCTACAAGTGGGTAGCTTGGATAACCAGCGCACTGCAGCACTGCAGTTCTACGAACTGACAGGTTAATAGCTGAAACGTGTTCTGACAAAAATATGACCTGATGATTCATGGTTGGCAGTGATGTTGCAATTTTGACAGTATGCTATTTTAACTAAGATGCTTCAAAGGAAATAGAATTTAAACATGCTGTTCATGTGTCTCTTAAAATAATGCTGACTTATAGGAGAACCGGACTCCCAGGAGTGGTGGTGCTGGCGACTTCGTGCTTAGGGTTCATTCACACACCGTTTCATGCTCCATTAAAAAGAAATTTGAATATCCATTTGGCTTTGACAGTTTGAAGTGTGTTCCTCTATAACAATTATTACATGGAAATTATATTTTTTCACAATGTTAGAAAATTAAGAATTTGTAATTTTCTGATAACACTTATCACTTAAATCTGATGGCTCTTTCCAAAATCTTTTGAAGACTCAGTCCCATATAGGGGACTCGGACACATTCTCCTTGACTATTCATACATGTACTGTAGTTTAGTTCCACCACTAATGTCCCCTGCAAAGGCTTAGATTTCATATTCTACTCAAAATTGGGGGGTGTGGGGAGGGGAGAAAGATTGTCTCAAATCCTGGACTGCTTACCTCAAACTGAATGAGCACAGTTCCATTTTCTAGCCCTTTCTTCAGTTGCTCCATGGATTCCTCTAGAGTATCCCCATAGTCTGTACAGGTGGGAAGGATAGACTCTGGCAGAATGTGAGAGTCCATCTCTTCTTCTGATTTGCTCTCAGTCGGTCTAACAACTGAAAGATAGATACACATGCAACTGTGAGACTTGCAACACACTCTTCTTTATACTCTTCAGACTAATGGAATGCGCTACTCGTGCAAGTTACTGTTATACAAACAAAACACTTTTACACCTTGCTCATGAATGACGACACATTCATCACGTTTGGTAGGACTGTATGGAGGCAGGATATAAATTGTTTTAAATACAACACATAGATACAGTAAGCAAGTTCATACACTATTTTGTACTACAGGTACTAAAG
Source organism: Ichthyophis bannanicus (assembly GCA_033557465.1). Classification (NCBI taxonomy): domain Eukaryota; kingdom Metazoa; phylum Chordata; class Amphibia; order Gymnophiona; family Ichthyophiidae; genus Ichthyophis; species Ichthyophis bannanicus. The sequence goes on along the minus strand of CM066032.1, from coordinate 1,746,565,358 downwards.
CACTTACATGAAAATAAAACTACTACTTCTATTTCAAAAGAACAAATACAAATGTAAAAAAAGGGTGCAGCACAAAGAGAAAAATAATCTAAACTATCTGCAGGATGCTAGATTCCATATTAGGAGTCACCACCCAAGAAAAGGACTTGGGCATCATTGTGCTGAAATCTGCTGAGTCTGCAGAGGTGGCCAGAGAACCAATCAGAATATGAGGAATTCTTATGAAAGAAACGGAAAATGAAACAGAGAATATCAAAAAGTTATTTACCTGTAGCAGACATTCTCCTTGGACAGCAGGATAAGTCCTCACATATGGGTGACATTACTGGCAGAGTCCTATCTGTAAAAACTTTCCCAGCATCTTGTAGAAGCTTTTGGAATGGTCCCAGTGTGCCTGCGCATCTGTTCCCACCTACTGCTACTCCTCACTCCTTTCTTTAGCTGACTATAGCATACAACTCCAATGGGCGGTGGGAGGGTTGTAAGGACTTATCCTGCTGCCCACAGAGAACACCTGCTACAAGTAAGTAACTGTTTTCTCCTTGGACAAGCAGAACAAGTGCTCACATATGGAATGCTCTAGCTACAAGCTAGAGCACTCCATATGTGAAAAAGAAACAAAGAGGAAAATCTGTGTCACAACAAGCAGACACTATGGGATCATTTTCAAAGCTCTATTTGTGCTTTGGATGTCTGAAAACGAGCATTCGGGTGTGCAAATCAGAGACATCCTCAGGCCCATTTTAGAAAGCTGGGTATATAGATATCCCTGGCATAAGCATGTCCATGTAGCAGGTGGGTGTGGTGGAGTCATGGTTGGGGTGGTGCAACAAAGGTGCGTAGCACAATCCGATTTCAGAATGGTACAAACATGTCTGGCCCAGGCCGTTGATGCAACCATGCCTATACCTGCTCCTGATCATGAATAAGGTACAAAAAAGTGCTGATTTCATGGCACCAACAATTACAAGGGGTACAGTGAAATGTGCTGTCACCACCACAGTAAATTTTGCTGAGCCAAAAAAACCATTATGTAAATTAACAGTTCAATCATTTTACTGCCCCACCACTGCATGCCTGCTGATCTGAAACGACTGCCTGGGGTATGCAAGTCTTATAACCGATGCCGCTGTTCTGTGGGAAATGCCCCGGCCGGCACATGCAAGTGCTCATTTCAGGGACGTTCACATTTCTGAAATGGCCTACACCTGTGCACGTGCCTGGCCTTGCTATTTGCACATGTCCATCGCCACGGCCAGTTGCGGAGATGTGCATCTTTTGAGGGTGGAGATAATGCAATTTCAGAAGGTGCCTCTCTTCACTGCTGCCACTCCCTTGGAATTTTGGACATGGTGCCCTGCGTGTCCCGGATTCCTCCTAGACAGTCCTTCTAAAAGCTCACTTCACAGGAACATATGTTTTTATTGGCAATAGGCCATTTAGAAATTTTTTTTTAATAAAAGACAACCTGGAACCGAAAATAACTGGACCTAGGAGGGAATAGAGTTGGATACTCTTCCCCAAACAGACTGGCCATAGTTACTGTCATGTTGGGAATCGTTTATCAAACAGTAGTGAGATGTGAATGTGTGGACAGTAGTCCAAGTTGTGACTCTGCAAAACTCCTCTATTGAAACCTCTCTCAAGTGGGCTATCAATGCAGCCATGGCTTAGACATTATGAGCCTAGGCATGACTCTCAATAGTCAAACCTGCCTGGGCATAGGTGAAGGAGATGCAATCAACTAGCCTATTAGAGAGTATTTGTTTGCTGATGACAGTCCCCATCTTGTTGGGGTCAAAAGAAACAAAAAACATTAGGTGGACTTTCTATGGGCATTAGTCCACATCAAATAGAAGTTCAAGACTCTTTCACTCTTTATGTGAGGTCTTGGGAAAAATGTTGGCAGGACAATTGACTGATTACAGTGGAAATCCGACACCACCTCTGGAAGGAATTTAAAATGCATATGCAGAATCATTCTCTCGAACTGAGAATTCGTGTAGGGTGGATCAATCACTTCAGCCTGGAGCTCTCTAATTCTGCATGCTGAAGTCACCCCTATCAAACACAGGACCTCAAAGTAAACTTTCATCAGCCAAGTTAAAACCACATTGAGATCCCTCACTGTGGGGGATTTAAGGGGACTCATGAAGCGAACTAGAGGCTTTACAAGAGATAGGTTTACCTTCTACATGATGGCAGTAAGTGCCAACTGCACTGAGGTGCACCCTTACAGAGTTGGTTCTAAGACCTGACTCTGACAAATGTAGAAGGTATACAAACAGTTTTTTGTGGGACAGAAGGACGGATCTATGGCAGAGGTACTCAAATCCAGTCCTGGAGGGCCGCAATCCAGTCAGGTTTTCGGGATATCCCTGATGAATATGCATGAGATAGATTCAAATACAATGGAGGCAGTGCATGTAAATATATCTCATGCATATTCATTAGGGATATCCCAAAAACCTGACTGGTTTGCGGCCCTCCAGGACTGGATTTGAGTACCTCTGAGCTATGGCCTTTCCTTCACACTAGATGTCACACCCTTTCCTTTTATAACCAGAAGGAAAAGATGATCTGTAAGGGCTAGGGACTTGATGCTGTGATGCAACAATGTCCTCCAATCCTGTGTGACTGAGGTTGGCGATGAGCCCAGTCGAATTAGCCAATAAAGTGTTATGAGGACCAGTGTCTCTGTCATGCTCTAATTTCAAGAAAGTTTTCACTATTAGAGGAACAGGAGGAAAAGCATACAGATGACCTTGCCCCCTAATCAAGGGAAAGGCATCTAGTGCTAGTCCCTGCCCTGGAGCAAAACTGAAGCGGCTGTGTGTTTTTATGAGTGGCAAACAAATCTATTAAGGGTATGCTTCCTTACTGAAAGATATTGAGAGGAATTTCCTTGTTCATGAGGTTCACGGACACAACTCAGTTTGTCTCTGTATCGCTTCATGGTGCGACTGCAGCTTGAATACTGTGTGCAATTCTGGTCACCATATCTTAAAAAGGATATAGTGGAATTAGAAAAGTATAGAAAAAGCCACCAAAATGATACAGGGGATGGAAATATACCCCTACAAGGAAAGGTTTAAAAGATTAGGGCTCATCAACTTGGAAAAAAGACGGATGAGAGGACATATGATAGAGGTTACAGAATAATGAATGGAGTAGAACGGGTAAATATAGATCGGTTGTTTATGCCATTAAAAAAGTAGAAAGACTAGGTGAGACGCAATGAAGCTGCAATGTAACCCATTTAAGACTAATAAGAGAAAATAGTTTTTCACTCAACGTGTAATCAAATTCTGGAATTCATTACGAGATGACATAATAAAAGTTGTTAGTGTAGCTGGATTTAAAAAAGGTTTGGACAAGTTCCTGGAGCAAAAAGTCTATAAACCATTAAAGAGGACCAGGGAAATCCACTGCTTACCCCTGGAATAAGCAGCATGTAATCTGTGTACCTTATTGGGAACCTGACAGGTATTTGTGACCTGGATTGGCCGCTGTTGGAAACAGGATACTGGGCTTGAGGGACCCTTGGTCTGACCCAGTATGGCATATATTGACTGCCAGAGCATTGTCTTCACCAGACAAGTAGGTTGCTTTGAGTGTCATCCTTTGATATATCAAAAGACCTTAGGCAATGATCTCAATATAAGAGAAGTAATAAATCAATCCCAATCATTAAGCATACTCACTCATACAGCTTCAAAATTTATCCTTTATTTAGCGTGTTTGCAATTGTTCGCAGTTCCAAGAAATTGATCCAATATAGGATTTCCTGGGAGTACCATATCTACTAAATATGAAACACATCTATATGGGCTTCCCAGTCCAGTTTGGATGCATCTGTCATTAATATGTATGGAATAATTTGGAAGGAATTCCTTTGACCAGATTGGAATGTGGCAATTAGTAGGGCAAGGAGTTCCCGAGAGGAGCTGTGACAAAGCCTATGAGTGGACTGAGTGTATTGCACGATTAGGGTCCACTGAGCTTTTCTCATTCAGAGATGTGCAAAAGGTACGACGTGAACCATTGAGGCCATGTAGCCCAATATTCTGAACACGGTCCTTTACTGATTTCTGCTGATTCTGTTGTACTTCTTCCACAATTGCTACTCCTGCTGAAATTCTGCATATAAAATTAAAAATTCTGTCTGAATTATTCAAAATTCTGCATGATTTGTTTGTCACAGTAAAGCATATTGTTTTTAAGTGGTACTTCATTTAAAATACAACACAGAAAAAAACCCCCAAAATGTACAAAATTTTGAATTATTGTGTACAGAATTCCAGCAGGAATAAATTGCCACCAGAGTAATTAGCCATTCTTGTGGAAGAAAGGCTTTCATCTGGGTTGTGTCTAGCAGAGCTCCAATGAATTTCAATGTTTGTAACGGGCTTAAACTGTACTTGGGATAATTTATGATTCACTCTAGCAACTGGATGGTTATGTGCATGGATTCTTGAACCCTTGTCTGAGCAGTGCTCTTGACCAGCCAACTGTCCAGATAGGGAAATATGTGCATGCCCAGTTTGCGTAGATACAATGAAACTTCCACAAGACATTTTGTGAGGACACGAAGCACAGAGGCGAAGGCAAAAGTCTGAACGCAGTACTGGTAGTGGTGTTTCCCTATCATGAATCACAGAATCACAGATACGTCTTGTGACTGGGATGTATCTGAGTGCGGTTATATGCATCCTTTAGGTCCACAGAATACAGCAAATCCTTCTTTTGGAGAAAGGGAATGAGGAAGCCGAGGGAAGCCATTCTGAATAGATTCTTCAAGTCTAAGATGGGATAGAATTCCCCCATCCGTTTTGTGACCAGGAAGTACCTCAATTCATGCCCTTCTTACCCTGATGAAATGGGCTAGACTGCATTTGCTTGTTGAAGGGCAAAGAGCTCCTTTAGCACTATTTCCTGGTGCTGAGAATTGACTGAAGAAACTTTGAAAGGCAATTTGGAGGGAGGTGGAATAGATGTACCAGATTACCTTCAGAATCCAACTGTCAGAGGTTACAAAGGGCCACTGATTTGAGAAGATGAGCCACCTCCAACAGGAAAGTTGTCTGGTATCAAGACAGGAGGTATTGGCTATGTTTTCTAGGAGCCAGTCAAAACCCCATCCTCGGTTTTGGCTCAGAAGCAGACTGGGACTTCAGGGCCCTCTACTGACAGTGCTGAGCGAGAGCACTGCTTATTCTGGATTGAGCAGAAGAATTCCTGGAACTATGAATGTACTAGGAACTCCTTTGCCCTCCACTCTGATACCTCCTGGATAATGAGGCAGCCAGGTAGGAAGTGGGCCTGGAGAGGGTTTGAAGAGGATCACTGTGCTGCTTGATGAGGGCAGCAGTCTCCTGCACTTTATCGTTGAAGATTCTCTCCATGGAATGGCATGTCAGCAAGCTTTTCCTGTACACTATATTGTGAGTCTGAAGCCCAGAGCCATGGAATGCTCCAGGTGCCAATACTCATAGAAGGATGCTCTCAATGTCATCTTCAAAGTATCATTGGTCATTTGGACTATTTACTTTCTGCACTCATTCCCTTGGCTCACTAGGGAATTGATCTGCGCTGACTTCTTCAAAGAGAGTGTACAAACTTGCATGTCATGGATGATGACTTGCAAATGCATGCCTATGAAAAGTTGGTAAGACATTATACGGGAAGTAGGCATAGTTTTCTGAAACATTCTACCCCCAAATGAGTCCAAGGTCTTAGCCTCCCTCCCTGGGGGCACCATAGAATTAGTCTTGGAACTCTTGGCCCTTTTGAGAACAGATTCAATGACCATAGCATGTTGTGGTAGCTGTAGCGTCTTAAATCTGGGAACCTTTTGAACTCGATACATGGAGTAGAACTTCTTACTGACAGGCTGCACAGAAAGTAGGGTCTCCCACACTCTCATCTCTACCCTTTAAAGGATGTGATGCATGAGCACTGTAACTACTTCCTTAGAGGAACCCTTATTGGCCCTGGGTTCCCCCTCAGTCTCCAACTTAAAGGGCATAGACTGAGCCACCACTCTTACAAAATCAATGAACTAGAATTCCTGTGGAGGGGATTTTCATCTTTCATGAACAGGTGAGGAATCTGAAGGCTACTCAAGAGACCTGCTGTGAGAAAAATTTGATAATACTCAAACTTGCAGAGTGCACAGATGCAGAATCAGAAAGACACTCAAAAGATGTCTGAGCCTCTGCCTATGCCAACCTCTGCTCCTCTTGGTGCACGGATCTCCTCTGGGAGTGTCAGTGTACTGATGTTCTCCAATGTCTCAGTGAATGACCACCTCTCAATGCATTGAAGATAGACACTGGGTGAGCAAATACCAGTGACGAGGCCCTTTGAGGTCTCGACAATGGCAAGTCTCTCACAGCAGACGACTGGACTCAAGGATCGGCCCAATATTTCTATGCACCAGCTTCAATGCAGTCGAAGCCACAGCCTCACTCCAGACAAAGACTAACTCCATCCTTTCCTTGAAGCTCCTCATGAGACACTCCTCAAGGCTGCCATTGACAATAGGAGGAGGTGCTACAGCAGACTTAGCCGATGTCTGCAGAATCTGGCAGGGAGTATCAGCAGGCTAGTCTCAGTCCTTCAGAGGCTGGCGTGGCCCCTCTGGTATTGTGGAGGACGAGCTGTCCACACACTGGGGAGGCTTCAAGTATACCAGACCCTCTGGTACTTTAGTGTTTTGGACACTGTGCTCCAGTGAACTGTTACATCGATAGATCTCAGTCTCCACCTAATGCTCGACATCCCAAATTCTAAATATTGAGTGAAGGATGATGAATCCTCTCTCTTCTTTTGGTGGGCAATCATAGAAACATAGAAATATGATGACAGAAAAAGACCACATGGCCTATATAGTCTGTCCTTCCATATCAACAACTACAACAGTCTCCTTTTTACCTTTAGAGATCCTCTGTGTTTGTTCCATGCTTTTTTGAATTCAGTTACTGTCCTCATCTCTACCACCTCCACTGGGAGACTATTCCACGGATCCACTACTCTTTCCGTAAAGAAATATTTCCGCATATCACTCCTGAATCTATCTCCTTTCACCCTCATCCCATGTCCCCTTGTAGCAGAACTTGCTTTCAATTGAAAGAGGCTCTCTCCCTGAACATTTATGCCACGGAGGTATTTAAACATATCAATCATATCACCTCTATCCTGCCTTTCCTCTAAGGTGTACATATTAAGATCCTTCAGTCTGTCCTCATATGCTTTATAATGAAGACCACAAATCATTTTAGTAGCCACCCTCTGCACCGACTCCATCCTGTTCACATCCTTTTGAAGGTGCGGTCTCCAGAATTGCACACTATACTCCAAATGAGGTCGCACCAAAGACTTATACAGAGGCATTATCACCTCCTTTTTTCTGCTAGCCATTCCTCTCTGTATGCACCCAAGCATCCTTTTAGCTTTTGCCGTCACCTTTTCTACCTGTTTAGCTACTTTAAGATCATCAGACACAACCACGCCTAGGTCCCGCTCTTCTTTAGTGGACAAAAGTACTTCAACCCCTATACTATATTGCTCCCTTGGATTGCTGCAGCCCAAATGCATGACCTTACATTTTTTAACATTAAATCCCAGCTGCCAAATCAGTGGATGAACACGCCAGAGACACTGTATTAATGCTTGACTCTGAGTGAACTCAAGGATGCCTTGACATTGACACACCAACAGCGTTTGATATGGCTCCTGGGTCCATGCCACCAATGCCGAAGTCAATGGACTGGACCTCTTTGCGCTGTAAATTTGTCTAAACTGTTCTTCACGACCTTTGAATCTTCTCTTTGTCATCTGTGACTACATAAGGCAACAAGAGGGTTCATAGTCAGGCCTTAGGTACTTCAGGCACCATCTGTATATGCCTGTGACAGACATAGTCCTCCTGTAGCACCAGGAAGCACTTTTTAAATCAACTGGTAAGTTTCTGGGATATGTCCAATAAAACAGTCGCAACAAAATCAAACCAATCAATTTTGAAAGAAAAAAATCATTGCCTAAGCACCTGAACCATAAAGTAAAAAGGAAAGGAAACTTAAAAATGCCAAAGGGAAAATCTACAGAGACACCACATAACAATGGCAATATTACCGGAGATAAGCCAAAAGAGGCAAAAAATCCTGCTCCCCACTGGACGCACACATCTAGAATGCTCCATGGAAAAGACAAGACTAAGGAGAAGCAACATGACAGTGCAGGCGGGAATGGATGAACAAGCTGGAACCATTCCAAAAGATTCTAGTAGCAGCTCCATTATAAATGTCACCCAAAAGTGAGCACTTGTCCTATTTGCCCATGCAGTTTAATAAAGGTCCATGGTGTGACTGCAACTTGAGTATTACTGTATGTGCCATTATGGTCAGGGCATCTCGAACAAAAATATAGAGGAATAAAAAAAGCTATAGAGAAGGGGACAATAAGTGGTAATGAATAAATACAGTGGGAAATACAAAGTGTTACTACAGGAACTATTTGTTGATCAAACCAGACCATATGCGTGGTTAAGGAGAGGTGAAATGAAACCTAAGTATAAGAGATTACAGATGAGATGGTTCATAGCAAGTACCGAAAAATTGGGAAAATTGATATACTATTTGGATTCTTTAAGAAAGAGCTGGAAACAGTTACTTATCTCATAGATGGCTACAAAGGTTTGATGGCAGAAACCTTTTATACAGGACACAATAATGTGGCACAACTCATCCACTGGAAACTCTGGAAACACTATATCTTCACTGTATCTGATAGGTCTGGAAAAATTCACAGAGTGTAAGTAGCAGGGGAGGGGTGACCTGCATGGAGCGGTAAGTGCACCTACTCTTGCTGCCTTGCTGGGCAGACTAGATGGACCATGCTGGTCTTTATCTGCCATCATATACAGTACTATGTTACTTACTCTCCTGTCAAGTATTTGTGGCTTGAATTGGCCACTCTTGGAAATTGGATAGTGCGCTTGATCTGACCCAGTATGGCCTCTTAAGTTCCTTAGGGTCTGTTATTTGAAGGCATTTACACAGTTTACAGCCCAGTAAACCATGGTTAGTGCCTTTGAATATCCCCTTCTAACCCAGCTACATTCCCCAATGCTATGCGGTTAGCATCGGGGTGTGTTTGGGGCTTTCCGGGGTAGAGCAGAGGTGGAGACTGTTGCTAACCAGTTAGCAGCTATATTGCATGCTGCCTGGTTAGCGACCTGTGTCTAAAAGATAGGTGAGGAAAACCCTTGCTTATCTTTAAGGCACAGGAGCTAACCAGGCAGCATGCAATATCCCGGCATCGAATATCTGGGGTTAGGGGCTGGCGGGCAGGGCTATGAGCCATAGCAGCACATATCCTGCCCAACTGAATATCTGGTCCTTAGTTTTTCACCTTGCCTGAGTTTTACTAGGGCACTTCCTGTGGAATCTGCCTGCTTTCATTTACTTGCCTTCAGCACTTGAAGCTCCTCCCCCTGCTGGGGCTTTGTTCAGAAGCTTTCCTCCCTGAGCACATGAGCTGCTGACCCTCCATTTGGAGGTTCCTGCTTGGGATAGCACCTTCATTGCATGCCTCTGCTAACTCTGTATGCTCTCTTCAGGCATTTGCCTGTTTAGAATCTAGTCTGTTATTTATTGTTTTGTCTATATTTCTGTTTTGACAGTGTGCGTCCTATCTTCTCTCTGTCCTTTACGCAGATCCTGCTCTCTGCAGTATCATTCTCCTCAACACTATTACCCACCCACCCACCCCTGGCTTAACATTCTTTCATAGCCTTCCTCTGCTCTGATGCAATTACTCATATGCACCTGAAGCCACCAGGACTTTCCCCTCCCTCTCCACCTGTATCTCCTTTGATTTGCAATCTCTCCTCTTCTCCCTCTCCTATGACTCCACATCACTTTGTGTTCTTGATGTTAACTATCTCTAATCTTTTCCCCTCATTCCCACAGTTCCACGGCCCTACTTCTCATTACCCACTCCGTACTGTCTTCACCTTTGCTACCATGTTGTCTTCTACCTTATCATCTGCCCTTGAGCTTCACCATTTTCTTCCTCTCATTCAGCCATCTCCACTCTCACTGACGGAACCTCACCTCACTTACGTCATGCTGCCTCCTCTCTCCCCCATTCTCTCCTACTCCTTCTCTCATCTGGAGATGTTAATCCCGACCTTTGCCCCTCTAGACTTTTTTCACACTCCCAGGGCAGAACAATGCATAACCTTTCTAATCTTGTTCATATCCCTCTTCCCTCCCTTTTTCATGCGCATTGTGGAATGCACATGCTGTCTCCAATAAACTTGCCTTCATTCATGATCTCTTTATCTCTAATACTCTGCATTTCCTGGCTCTTACTGAAACTTGGCTTCTCTCTGAAGATTTTGCATCAGTCACTTCCCTCTGTCACCTATTTTTCCATACACCTTGGCCCATTGGTCGTGGTGGCGGTGTTGGGTTCCTACTCTCTCATTCCTGCCAATTTCAGCCCCTCCTTCTGCCTCCATCTAATTCCTTTGCTTCCTTTGAGGTCCATTCCATCTGCCTATTTTTTCCTACTATCTCTCCAGATAGCTATCATTTATCGACCCCCCCCCCCAACAAGTCCACCTCTACCTTTCTCACCAACTTTGATTCCCGGCTCTCCTCCTTTCTGGATGCATCTTCCACTTCTGTTATTCTTGAGGATTTCAACATTCATGGTGATGATCCTTCTGATACTTCTGCCTTAAAGCTTCTTTCCCTAACCTCCTCATTCAACCTCCAGTTGTGCTCTACCACTCCTACTCATTAGCATGGCCACTGTTTTGACCTCATCTTTTCCTCCAACTGCTCACCCTCCAATTTCTTTACCTCAGTTCCGCCCTTATCTGACCATCACCTGCTAACCTTTACCCTTAACCCCCTCCCCCCCCCATTTTGGTCTCACCCGATCTCCACCAACATGTTTAGGAATCTTCACACTACTGACCCGCATCTCTCTTCACTGCTGTCTTATCACCTCTTCCCAAGGAACAGATACCAGGACTGGCAGTAATTACAGGGGATAATAAAAGGGATTTTAAACCTGGAATTACTGCCAGTCTTGGTATCTGTTCCTTTGTTCCTGCGTAGTTTACAGATACTCCTTTGCTTTCTCTGGTCTTATCACCTCTTTCCTCCATTATATTATATGAGTCCATTGATGCAGCAGTATCCTCTTATAACACTATACTCTCTTCTGTTCTGGATGCACTTGCTCCTCCCATTCCATGCCCTGTGAGGCATACTGTACCTTAATCCTGGCTGTCCTCGACAACCCGCTACCTACATTCCTGTGCCTGCTCAGCTGAGCACCTTTGATTTAAATCACATACCTTGCTGACTACCTGCATTTCAAATTCATGCTAACCTCTTTCCAGTCAGCCATAGCACTCGCCAAGCTGGGTTTAAAAAAGCGTTTGGACAAGTTCCTGGAGGAAGAGTCCATAATCCATCATTAAAGAGGATCCGGGAAATCTACTGCTTGCCCCGGGACAAGCATTGTGGAACTTTTGTGCCTTTTTGGGAACCTACTAGGTACTTGTGACCTGGATTGGCAACTGTTGGAAACAGCATACTAGCCTTGATAGACCTTGGTCTGACCCAATATGGCATATTTTATGTTCTTATGGTCATCTGACTAACTCTCTTGCCTCTGACCCTTGCTGTCTCTTTGCTATGCTTAACTCTTTCCTCAAGGTCCCTCCTACCCCAATCCCTCCTTCACTGTCTGCCCAGACCTTGACTGACTACTTCCATGACAAAGTCCAGAAAATTAGACTTGAAGTCTGCAGGGTTACCTCCACCTAATTTTCCTCCTCTTCAATCCTAAATCCTTTATTCACCTTTGGTCACCCTTTCTTCCTTTTCTGAAATCACTGAGGAAACTGCAAATCTTCCCTTCTTCTCCAAACTGACTATCTGCTCCTCTGATCCTATTCCCACCCCTCTACTAAAATCTCTCTCTTCCGCTGTCATCCCTTCCATCTGTCATATCCTTAACCTATCGCTTTTCACTGCAACTGTTCCTGTGGCCTTCAAACATGCTGTGGTTACATCTCTCCTCAAAAAGCCTTCACTAGATCCTAACTGTCCTTCCAGTTATCGGCCTCTCTCTCTCCTCCCCTTTGCTTCAAAGATACTTGAATGAGTGGTTCACCGCTGCTGTCTTGACTTTCTTTCCTCTCAAGCCCTTCTGGATCCACTGCAATCTGGCTTTCCTTCTCTACATTCCACAGAAATGGCTCTTGCCAAATTCTCCAGCGACATCTTCCTCACCAAATCCAAAGGCCTCTACTCGACTCTCATCCTTCTTGACCTTTCTGCTGCCTTTGACATGGTTGATCACCACCTTTTCCTTGATACCCTATCTTTGCTTGGATTTAGGGGTACCGTTCTGTCCCTGTTTTCTTCTTATCTCTCCCATTGCACTTTTAGTGTATGTTCTGGTGGATCCTCCTCTACTGCCATCCTGCTTTCAATTGGTGTACCTCAGGGCTCTGTCTTGGACCTCTCCTTTTCTCTCTCTACACTCAGGTGCACTTATTACCTCCCATGGTTTTCATTACCATCTTTATGCTGACAACTCTCAGATCTACCTTTCTGTGCCTGAAATCTCTCAAGGAATCCAGGCCCGGATCTCTACCTGCTTATCTGACATTGCTGCTTGGATGTCTCACTGCCATCTGAAACTAAACATGGCCAAAGCTGAGCTCCTTATCTTTCCCCCTGACTCCCCACCTTCCTCTCTTCTCTTTCTATGGATAACACTACACTCCTCCCCGTTTCCTCAGCTTGCAACCTTGGAATCATCTTTGACTCTACTCTTTTTCTCTGCACACATCCAACAGATAAGTAAAATCTGTCTCTTCTTCATTTATTTTTATTTATTTATATAGCTACTTTTCTATACTGCTGCATCTACGAGTCTAAGCAGTGTACATGATAAACAACATGGCTAAATAGCGCTTTGCCCCTCCTATCTCTGAGATTGCCTGGCATCCACAACAGAAAATGCTCCTGCTCTCCCTGCCACTAAGGCCCTTCGAACCCCTACAGCAGCAACTTGCACTCAGACACCAGCTGGAACACAAACACTGGCAGAAACAGCAAGGATCCAACAAAGCCTAGCATCGAACTACAAGAGGCAAGGTAACAGCTTACCTGTCCCTCCTCACCACAACATGACACACTCACTCTACTGGCTAATCATCCTAAGTCTTCTCTTCCTATCTCCCCCCCAGACTTCTGCACTCACAATTAATCACCCTCCAATCCCTCTAATTCCCACTCTTCCAAACAGACTACCGAACATATGGCACCCATCCAGTTCTCACCATGACAGACAGTATGGGCGCCTCATCAAGATCCACACGGTAGCTCCAAATATCCTACCCTCCAAGTGCACGAATCTCAAGCACCATCATAATCCCACAAGCTGTGCCATCATTAGCTCTCGCTCTGCCCGAAATAAAATTCAAACCCTCTCCAACTGCATAACAGACAACAAACTCGACATACTGTGCATCACAAAAACCTGGGTCACCGAAAATGACAGCATCCTGTTCAACCAGCTTAACACCAGCACTCACAACATCCACAGTTGCCCTCGGACATCCAGCAGAGGAGGAGTCTGTATACTCACACGGAAAACTCTTGAATTTAACACCATGAACTACTGCCTCTATATCGTTCCATGGTGAGACCGCACCTTGAATATTGTGTGCAATTCTGGTCGCCGTATCTTAAAAAGGATATAGCGTTATTAGAAAAGGTTCAGAGAAGAGCCACCAAAATGGTAAAGGGGATGGAAGGATTCTCCTATGAAGAAAGGCTAAAAAGGTTAGGACTCTTTAACCTGGAAAAGAGACGGCTGAGGGGAGATATGATAGAAGTCTATAAATTAATGAACAGAGTGGAACGGGTAAACGTAGATCGATTGTTTACGTTATCAGAATATAGAAAGACTAGGTGACATGCAATGAAGCTACAGGGTAAACTATTTAAGACTAATAAAAGAAAATATTTTTTCACTCAACATGTAATCAAACTCTGGAATTTGTTACCAGAGGATGTAGTAAAGGCTGTTAGTGTAGCTGGGTTTAAAAAAAGCTTTGGACAAGTTCCTGGAGGAAAGGTCCATAAACCATTATTAAGAAGGGTCCCAAGATAGCAATGCTTGACCCAGTACAAGCATTGCGGAACCTGTGTCTTTTGGGGAAACTGCTAAGTACGTATGACCTAGATTGGCCACTGTTGGAAACAGGATACTGGGCTTGATGGACCTTGGTCTGACCCAATATGGCATATCTTATGTTCTTATGTTCCACCCCCAACCTTGACATCATAACAATCTCAAACCACCACCTTACTATCTGCCTGGCATACAGATCCCCACAAACCAACACTGAAGAACTCACTACCTTACTGGAAGAAACCTGTTCCCACTCATTCACCCACAAAGACTTTATCCTACTTGGAGATCTAAACCTTCCATTTGCATCCACCAACTACTCTTCAGACTTCCTCAAAACTATGACAGACCAATTCACACTGCTTATATCCACCCCAACCTATGCAAAAGGTGGCATCCTTGATGTAATCTTCTATCCAGATTGACTTACAAATGTACACTGATACAATCCACCCTCAGTATCTCCAGTTCCCTGGTCCAATCACAACCTCATATCATTCAACATACTTAGCTCCCGCTTACACGTCCCATCTCAGAGCTTCCTTCCAACATCTGGAAGATTCCTCTCTTTCGATGAACAGACCTTCCTCCAAAAAACCCTACCAGCCCTAAATGCCTTGCCAGCCCAGACAGACCTTGAAACAATGATCTGCACAAGGAACTCAACCATATCAACCGCCGCTCTTGCTCCACCTAAAGCCCCACACAAAAAACAATGACCACAAGCACCCTGGTACTCTGAACTCCTAAAAGTGCAGAAATGTAGCTTGTACTGCCTTGAATGACAGTGGAGAAAATCTCAAAAACAAGTTTATATTGTGCACGATATTTAAGGGGGAGGAAGTGATTCCAGTTGTGGATGAGTGTGTCAATGTCTTCCGAGGTGTGCTGGAGTTGTGGTAGAAGTTTATCCAGGAATTCTGTCTGTATTGTGTTGTAATCTGTGAGATGAGGTTTGTGTTTGAGTGCTTTTTTGGGTGTGTGATCCTTGTGGGAGGAGAACGTTGATTGTTTTGTGGTATTGTGAATAGCGTGGTATTGTGAATAGCGTGGAGGTAAAAGGTTGCTGTTCCCGAGCATTTTTTGCAGGGCAAATATAAGGTTAAGTGTGTTTCCTTTGTTGTGGGTTGGTTCGTTGATATGTTGTGTGTATTCTAAGGCTTCCATAGCTTGAATGAAGGCTTTTGATGTACTGGGGGCGGCAGATGCGAGGTTGAGGTCCCCAGGAGCAAGAGGTGATTGGAATGTGGTTTGTGGTTGCATACATTTTCAAGTAGGGCTGCTAGCACATCTGCACAACCATTAGGAAATCTGTAAGCAAGGTATAGTAACTTATCTTCCACCAGTGCTGCTATACTCATGTAACCCCTCGTCTCAAGTCACTTCACCAGCTCCCTATCCACTTCTGCATCCAGTTCAGACTTCTCCTATTTACCTACAAGTGCACTCATTCTGCGACTCCTCACTACCTTTCCTCTCTTATCTCACTCCAAACTCCTCTTTGGGAACTACGCTCCTCTGGCAGATCCTTTTTATCTGTGCCTTTCTCTGCTATTGCCAACTCCAGACTTTGTCCATTCCACCTTGCTGCTCCATATGCCTGGAACAAACTACCTGAGTTGGTGCATCAGGATCCTTCTCTGGCCCTATTCAAGTCCAGGCTGAAGAACCACCTCTTTGAGGCTGTGTTTGGATCCTGATGCTCCTTATGGATATCTTGCCATACTCTAGTCGCCAGTTTTGCGATTTTTTTTCATCTTGATTATATTGTAAGCTCTGATGAGCAGGGACTGTGGCTTACATCTATAAGTACAGTTCTGCATACATCTTGTAAATAGTAGTTGTCTTATGTATTTATGCTGTCCAAGCAATGGTATTTTTAATAATGTCATGGATGCGAAAGTTGGATAGTGAAGAGGCAAGACAGAAAGAAAATGAAGGCCTTTGCAATACGATGTTGGTGAAGAATACTACATATACCATGGAATGCCCAAAGAACAATTCAACTGGCACTGGAGAAGATCAAATCTAAGCTTTCCTTGGAAGCTCAAGTGACAAGATTTCAATGTTCATACTTTCAATATATCATGCAATGAGAAAGATTATTAGAGAAAGACATCATACTTGACAAGACTGAAGGCTGATGCAAAAGAGAAAGACTGGCAATGTGATGGATTGATACAATAACGGCAGCTCTGGATGTTGCTTTATCAACAATTAGCTGCCTGATGGAAGACTGAACACAGTTTATAATAACTATGCACAGGATCACCATAAGTCGACAAACTTGATACTACTTAACAACATTTCAAATGAACAGTGCTGGCGGGATTCAATAATTTCATGTATATTACTGATTGTGATATTGGACCTTCTGCTCATGAAGCTTCAAAAAAATTATGTGGGATTAAAACAAAATACAATTCTATATTTTTGCAAGACGTTCCACCTAGAAGTAAAGCCATGTCATATAAGCATCAATGATCCACAAATATGCATGCATCTGTAAAATAAAACATCTGTCATATTTCTCAAGTGCCCTTGGCACATCCTGAAGATTTGATGAGGACAGGACACCAAAGTTAATGTGGGACACTCAGAATGTGCATAAAGCACAGTTACTTACCTGTAACAGGTGATCTCTGGGAACAGCAGGAATAAGTCTTCACATATGGGTACGTCGGTACCGACGGAGCCTGTGCGGGAACGCTCCCCAGCGTCCAATCAGAAAGCTTTTGGGAGCATCCCTCAGCGCCTGCGTGCTGCCTTCCCGCCTTTCCAACTGTCTCTCCTCAGTTGAGTTTTATAGCTGAGACAAAGAGAGAGAGAGAAAGGAAAGATAGATAGAGAGAGAGAAAGGAAAGATAGATAGAGAGATACAACTCCTAGGGGAGGTGGGTGGGTTGTGAAGACTTATTCCTGCTGTTCCCAGAGATCACCTGTTACAGGTAAGTAACTGTGCTATCTCCAGGAACAAGCAGGAATGAGTCTTCACATATGGGGACTCCCAAGCTAAGATGCCTGGAGCCCTAGCATGTTGGAGAGTAAAACATGCTACACCTCATATGGCCAGGCATCCTGAGGATGGAGGGTAGGAGTTGAAATAAAGAGGAGCTGTAGAAAACAGCTAACCTAAGATAGGACTACAGGCAAGGAGTCCTTGTATGTATGATAATGATCATGAAATATATTGAAAGGAACAATTACAATATGGACCTCACCTACTGGATTGCAGGAAGTAGAGAGGCTAATGGAGTCTACTGAGGATCCAGTAGAGGAATCTTCAAGGTGACCTCACTGAAATGAAGGTGAAGGTCAAAATCTGGAAGTGACAGGTGACCCCAGGAGTCAGCTGGGGTAGTACAAAAACGGTAGGTCTTTAGTAGGAAGCTTTATGGAAAAAGCTGAAAACTCTTTTGGCTACAGAGTTACTCACAGTTAGGAGCAAAAGAGGAAGACAGACCGATTTGGACAAACTGGCCTAGTCCTTGAGGGAAGAAGGGGTATGGGAAAAAACCCTGTATTCCCAAAGAAAGGACAGATGTCTGAGGAGTTGAAACCTCAGATCTACTGAAGATCCACCATGTCTTTCCTAACTGGTGAGAGGTAGGAAGATATTGGAGCATGGAGCTTCAGGGATACCTAAACCTAGGGTTATGGTAGGAGCTGTCAGTACCACAGCAGTGGTTGTGTGCATAATACCCCAAACATACTGTGGAAAAGCATGAACATGTGCAAGCCCACTGTCTGGAACATATAGGAAGGTAAAGCCTTTATGAGCATAGACAGTTAGAGAGATAAGTATGTAAATACATATCTACCTATAATGAAGCATCTCGACAGATACACACACATATATATATATATTTATTTATTTATTTACATTCTCTTATATACTGCGCTATTCTGCATCAGTGTGGTTTACATTGAACAAACTGAAATTACATTGAACAGGGCATTATAACTTGGAGATAACTATTTTACAGGGAACATGGGCTATGGAGGGTTAAGTGGCTTGCCCAAGACCACAAGGAGTGCCTGTGGGACTAGAAACCCCAGTCCTTCCGGCCCAAGGTTGCTGTCCTCTAGTGGGATTTGAACCACCAACCTTCCGGCCTGAAGTACCTTGCCCCAACCACTAGGCTACTCCTCCACTCCATACATATATATATATATATATTGTAATGGGGCAGAGACATCCTGTGATATGGAAACAGAGGAACCTGAGTGCAGTAGGGCTGTTTCTGGTAGGAAGGATAAGCTCAGGACACCCAGTTGCCAGGAGCAACACAAACAATCCCAGCCACGAGGGCAGGAACCCCGCCCAGCTAGCAAACAATCCCCATCTCCTGGGCCTGATAGCTTTCACCTGGGAGAGGGAAGGGCTAGATTAGCTCCCAGGCAAACGTATAAGAAACGTTCATTAGAGTTTAGCAACGGCAAGAGGAAGGGCAACAGCAAGAGAGAACAGGGAAGACGGAGGAGAATAGAATCAGCTGGAAAGTTTGTGCAAGCTGAGGTCTGGCTCTTGGAAGCAGCGTCTGTCCCAGTGTGAAAGGAAAACGTATGTAAGTGATTCAGTGGATTCTGATTCTGAATGTGTGAGAGAGAGACAGAAAGCAGCTGACAGGAATAACTGGAGGAGCAGGGCATAAAAACCCTTTGACCAAAACTCCAGGTATTTATCCTATGGTGAAGGCACCCAAAGGGAGAAGTTACCAGTGAGGATAGCTGGGAAGCACTTACAAGCTCCAAGGAGTGAAAGATATACAGTGCAAGACATTTGTATGTCAGAAGAAGAGGGTGAGCAGCCAGAACACAGAGAAAAACCTCTGAGGTTTAAACCCCATCCTGAGAGAGCTGTGCACGGACTTTCTCCTGCCTTAAAGCCAGAAGATAGGCCGTATAATCCTTGTAAAAGTGGTTATAAGAATTTCTCTCATAAGAACTATAAAGAATATGACTCTCCTCTAAGCTATGCCAAGAGATATAGTAAAGTTGATCCTTACCTCCTAGAGGAAATAATAGGGAAGCCTCTGGAACAGACAGCAGAGAATAATCTGGAAACGTTGTATACAAGGCAGAAGTTGTATTCAGCTGATAGCCAGCCTGAGTCAATGCTAATTGATCCTCCAGATGAACAGTTGTCTGATACTCAAATGGATTGTACGTTAACAGTTACAAATGATAGGATTTCGCTGTGCTGAGCCAGATATCTTGAAGAAGCTGGTCAACTGGCAGTTGAGAAGCACAGGACTTTACTTTGCCAAATACTAAAGGGACTGTATGCAATGAATACCGTACCATTTGTGATTTAAGTTGGAAGCTGTTATAAGTTATTTTTCCTACCTTATGCCAGAGTGTATGGTTTTCTGTTCCTATGTTACTTTGTGTTTGATTCCCCTGGAGGGGAATTAAAAGCCTGTCTTTGCCTGAACCACTCGATTCACGACTACAACTTATTGAAAAGGTCCACAACTACACCCTTAACCTTTCAATAAAAGATCTCCAGGCTACCTACCCCGTATGCTGAAGCTACAGGCGGACTACTGGTGACAATATATATATGGGTATATATATATATATATATATATATATATATATATATATATATATATATATATATATATATATATATATATGTCTATAGTGAGACCTAGAGGGGCATAACATATGCACACGCAGCTGACAGACATATGTATCTAAAGAGATGTATATAGATATATATACATATATGAATATATAGGTCTAAAGATAATTGTCTGCAATTAAGCAGACAGAGATATGCCTATAAGAACATTCACATGGGAGATGTGAAGGGGAAAGATTCATCCAATAACAAGAAGGTGGAACCTACTTGAGAAGATATATAGAGAATCTATTCCCCCTGGTTATGATGGTGCAGGAATGCTATCCAGTGAAATAAACCAGGATGGTTGCGTGAAAAAACAGAGGATAATATCAGTCTGTAACAGCAAGTCCTGAGTCCTGTAGAACTCTAGTATGGTAAATGGACAGAAAACGCATAGGATGAGATACCAGGTTGACCCACTCGAGGGACAAAAAGGGTATCATGCGTTTTTTAGTTAAATATGTGCTGTCCATGAAGGATTAGGATACTATGAGGACAAGCTGCAAGGAAAAAAGAGCATATTCCCTGTAGGAATTGGACAACTCTTTAGACTTTCACGTAGAGAAGGCTTATGTCCTTTATTTTTAAAGGAGATAGTAGGGTGTGAAGAACCCTCACAGTCATGGGAAATGACTGAGGAAGCCTTTTCCAACCATATAGGATAGTCATTAGAGAAAAAAACCCATGCTCTCTAGCAAGGGCCCATAGTGGAAAGCTTCTCTGTAGGATTGCAGAGAGCATTATGCAGGAGAATTGGGAGATAGAGCTGGCTGTTGGAGAAAATCCAGCAGCCACGTCAACTATGCTGCCAAACCCAAAGGAATTGGAGATGGCAAGAATAGAAGATAGTGTGATAAGCCTGAAGTGATAAGGGATATCCAAGAAAGATGTATGCACTGTCTTGGAATCATTACTAAGGCTAGACAGAAAGTAGTGGAGGACAAGACTGGAAACTTGTGGAAAAGTACCAGTAGTCCAATCACTGGAACTCCTGCATGGGCAGCTGCTGAATAAGACAGCAGAGAGAATCTTTCTGTGTAAAAACAGAAAGAACAGACAGAACAAGAGAGAAATTCCTGTCCCTGTCTGATAAGCTGCCCAGGCAAAGGGAGGGAGTTTACTCAAGAGAAAAAAACTCCACACTGGACTGGAAAAAAAGACTAGAAAGGCTAAGAAGCCCTCCAGTGGTATGGTACCCCTCGTACAGGGGAAACCCTGGATAAGAGGGTAGAGAAACAGGAGCTGAAGGGTGACTTACCATATGGTAAGTCTGTGGAAGGAAAAAATTCATGTTGGTACAGAAAACTATCATGGGATAGTTGTTAAACCTCTCTTCTTGGCAGGAAGAGAGGAGAAACCTGTGACCTATAGACATGAATATCCTGACAGCTCCGCATACCTAGGAGCAACTGGATGTCCTGGGGAAAGGAATCCATGTGTAGAGTCTTGAATGAAAAAACAGTAAAAAACTTCTGCAGAGAAGAAGTCAACTGTAGGCTGTAAACTCCAAGAGGCAAAAACAGATTAACCAGAACCCTATGGTTGCTGGGTTTGTTTAGCCTGGCGAGAGTTTGGATTCTTCAGACCAGGGCGATGTGTCCCCTGCTTGGGAACATCTGTATGATGGGCAGAAGAGTAAAACCTTCTCCTCCTAGGGAAAGAAGGTTTGGTAGGGCATTTCCTACCTACTGGGGAAGGAGAAGGCTTAGAATAGCCTTCAGAAACAGGGAAGTCAGTGGACCACTGAGCAACCTGACGTAAAGACTCCATATTGAAGAGATTTTCTCCAGAGCAAGGAGTATTACCCAGTGTTTGTTGTGCCCATTTGTTTAAGTCTGAAGCTTGAAGCCAGGCTCTACGTCGTGCTCCTATGGCTATAGCAGACGTTCTGCTAACAGACTCAAAAGAGTCTAGGGAAGCACGAGTAAGAAACCAAGAGATACTTTGTATATGACTAAGTAGTAAGGAATGGTTTGCAGTCTTTGGCTCTGAGAGAAAAGGAGTCAAAAGATATAATTTCTTTGTGACCTCCTGAAGAGATAGACTCATATAAAAAATATATGAGAGAATTCTTGCTGACAGCATGGATGTCTGGAAGGTTTGACGTCCAAAGGCATCTAGTGTCCTAGACTCACGACCTGGTGGGTAAGAAGAGTGCTTCTTCTTACTTTTCACCTTCCTCATTGCTGATTCCACCACAATGGAATGATGGGGAAGTTGAGTCTTTTGAAACCCTGGAGAGGGGGACACCTGATACAGAAGATCAGTTGCTCTAGAAGGTGAGGGTACCTTTAAAGGTGCTTCCCACATTCTTAGAAGAAGATCCTGCAAGGAATGATGTAAAGGAAGCATTATGTTTTCCTTTTCTTCAGTAGAAACAGAGCCTTGTGTAGGATCATGGCCAGGGATAGGAATAGCAAGAGATCTTGCCATATCCAGGAGGAAATTCTGAAAAGAAGGATCTCCAAAGGGAACCGTCCCTGGATAGGCTAGACCTGAAGAACTAGCCTGGGCACCGGCAGATCTACTTAAGTATATAGGAATATAAGATCCTGTACGGTGCAAAAAAAGGATCCTTAAGGGATGGATGCTGGTACTGGAGGTCAGGACCTGTGACAGTCAGTACTGCATCGTCCATGCCAGGTATCGACTCCAAACTTGGCATAGAAAGGAGCGACCCTGGTGAAAGAAGCATGGAAGGAGCTGGCCCCGATGCTACTGCGGATACCGGTACTGATGCTGATACCGGTAGCACTGTCGGAATCGAAGGCGACACCGACATCGGAGCAGTCATCGGTGGCTGCTTAATCGGTACCGAGGTAACCGAAGGCCTTTGGTAATCACCCTCGGTACCGAGCATCCGGTACCAGTAAGCATCGGTACCGAGACGTGTCGGTACCCAGTCTTCCAGACTAGAGATCGAATCCAGACTCGGCATCGAAGGAAGCGAGTCTATCGATGCATGTCCAGAGGGTACCGACGTCGGTGGTGGTATCGGCGGTACTGCCGATACTGGAAAGTCAATCTGGGACGTATCGGTCGGTCCCGAAGATACCGAGAACGCCAGATGACGATCCCTGGTGAGGAGTGTATCCAACACCAGTGCCGATGCCGGGGTATCGGTACCGCTCGAAGCGGATGCCACCACCGAGCATGGCTCAGGTATGTTCTGTGAGGGGTGAGCCCCAGGAACAACCTGAAACCCCTTAAAGGCTTTGGAGGCCGAAGACTCCCGCCAGGGTTTTGAAGCCAAAGGACCTTCGAGGGCAAGGCAGGAGCCGTCATCATGCTGAGCATGAGACCTACCACTCGAGGGTTGGCTAGTCTTTTTTTTTTTTTAAATTTTTTATTTATGAAATTTTACAATATAATCAAGAAAGAAACAAAGTTCCTTCCTGTGGAAAAAGGCTGACAAGCAGAAAAACAGAACATATAACACAATAAAAAATTATACACGGCTCCACTACAACCCCCGTGACCAATATACTAAGAAATAATACAAACAATGCCAACCTCACTAGCCCACTATAAGGGGGGGGGACTCTTATAGAGTAATAAACTATACCAAATACATAAGAAACAAGGCAGCAGTCAAAATTCAGAACAATACTATCGTGAGTTAAGGAGGATCATTTATAGAGTCTGGCCGCTTAGCACTAATGAAGGCTACCAGCTGAGAGGGTTCATAAAAAATATAGGAAACTGCCTGGTATTTCACCAGGCATTTACATGGGTGTTTAAGGAAGAAAAGCCCTCCCAGCTGTAGGACTCCAGACCGAAGCAGGAGAAACTCCCTACGTCTTTTTTGAGTATCACGAGCCAAATCAGGGTACATACGGACAGCCAAACCCCTAAAGGGAAGCTTCCTTTTCCTAAAAAATAACTTCAACATCCACTCTTTATCAGACAATAGGGCAAATGTAATTAGTAAAGTGGAGGATTCCTGAGAGTTGAGCCCAGAATTCTCTATCAAATCCGTAACATTCAATTCTTCCCCCTGACCCAATCCTGCCCCTAAGGCCCCACCAGATATTCTCTTCCCCTTAGGGAGATAATAGATCTTAACCAGAGGGGGCATTAATTCAGGAGAAACCCCTAATATTTCACTCAAATATTCCTGAAATATATCTCTTGCAGAAACAGAAGGAACCCTAGGAAAATTTACAATACGCAAATTATGTGCCCGAGAAAGATTATCCAAATGCTCCATTCTATATTGTACTGATAAGAAATTCTTCTTGAAAATATCTATTTGATCCTCCACATTAACAACTCTATTTTGTAGACCCCCCACAGTCATAGTCACTTCTGAAAGTCTCCTTTCTAGATCCGTAACAGAGGTCGTCACAGATTTCACCTGAGAAACCAAGGAAGAAAATTGAGGGTGTAAAGCTTCACCCAAAGAGGCTATAGCATTCCATATTGCCTCTAAAGTAAAGTCCGTAGGATGCTGTAAAGTAAAAGTCAACCCTGAATCAGCAGGCAAACCTTCAGCCTCCATAGGCATCAGCAAGTCGACTCGTCCCGCAGAAACAGCTGTTCCCTCTGTCGAGACACCTCCAACTCGCACCGAAGCTTGTGAGGAGACAATCTCGCCACCAGCTTGCTGATCACACTCCACCAGCCCTCCTTCTCCTGGCCCTCGTGAATAAACACCGTCTCCTGTCGTTGCAGAAGAGAGCACTTCCAGGAAGCCTTCCGGTAACAGAGAGCTGCGTGGGACCTTCGGCGCTGGACTCAACACAGGGGAGAAGGATATCGCCGAAGCAGATGCCAAACCACCCGATTCCAGCGAAACCGCAGCTCGGCACTCTCCACCTGCTCCTGAATTCGGAGCGGAACGCAGTAAGTAAGCGTCGATAGGACCAATCACTGCAGAAACAGGCGTTGAGGCAACAAGGGGCGGTGAGGGCAACGGCCCCGTTTTGCCTTTTCATTTCCTGCCCATAGAAAAGACGTCCTCACACCGCTATGGCTGCTGCCGCCATCTTGAAAAAGAACCTCCCCCCTCTTGAAAAAGAATCTCCCCCCGAGGGTTGGCTAGTCTTAACAGACTGTTTGTGGGTTACCTGATCCTGTGGAGAAGAAGAAATGGTCGGTGCCCTGACGCTGGAAAGGGACCCGGTATCGAGGGAAACTCAAAATGGAAAATCTCTTCTCACAATACTGCAGCCTAATGGCTCCGGAGGAAAACGGTCAGGACCCAAACAGGTTAGACACCAGTTTTTGGAGTCTAAAAATAAAACTGTACCGCCACAGCTTAGACATTTCTTAGGAAAAGAGGTTGGCGGCTCCATGATGTAGAGGCTTAGAAGGCCCAAAAAATTTAAGACAAAAAACTGAGGGAAAAAATTCCCTGAATTTAAGAAAAAGAAAAAGAAAAAACACCGGCGGTACCGGTGGAGTCGGGGAGACAGCCGCGACCACAAGAAAACAAAAGAATTAAAGAAAAGTTTTCTGCGGTGACAGGAGGACGTCCTGCCGGCTCCGCGGAAAAACGAAAACTGAGGAGAGACAGTTGGAAAGGCGGGAAGGCAGCACGTAGGCGCTGAGGGATGCTCCCAAAAGCTTTCTTATTGGACGCTGGGGAGCGTTCCTGCGCAGGCTCCGTCGGTACCGACGTACCAATATGTGAAGACTCATTCCTGCTTGTTCCCGGAGATAACAAAAAACATTGTTTATGATTTTCTCACTGTAAACTGCGAAGATTTTTAGATAATGTACAATAGAAATCTATTTAAATAAATGTTAAAAAAGCTTCATCATAGGAGTTTTGGCCTGCAGCTTTCCTACTCAGAAAACATGGCACTCTTAGCTCAGCAATCTGCCCAGCTGCCCCTTCTTACCGACAGCGTGTGTTTCTCTCTTTTCCTTGTCTCATTTTAGAGGCTTTGCATGAGCTGTGAGGGGATATTCGGGGGAAATAATCATGTGTGTTCATTGAGTCAGTACTCGTAACAACATGAACTGATATAAGGGTTTAATCAGTTTGAAAACCTACAGTTACTTTGATACCCATTTCATAGTTTTATTCAATAGGACACTTTACTTGTCTTGAAGCCTAGAGAATGATCCCACTCTCTACTCCCTTGGGGAGAGAGATTTCAGATGTCACCACTCATGGAGGCAGAATTCATCTCCTGCCGCTGTATAATGGCTGTTGACACTACAGTAAAAAAAACTTTCAGGAAGATCCCTGCATGGGTGTATCTATGTCTTTAAATATACTCTATAGGAAAACCCTATATATGATCTAGCCCAATGTTTAATTTTTACTGCCTCAAATAGTACTGTTGTTAGACCATTAAAAAAGAACTGCTATACTTTCCTTAAACATTTGGAATTAGGAGCATATATCTAAAATTGTGTTTGTTTGTTTCAGGTCATTTTCTCAATGTTTTCAGTTTTAAACAGCTTTGTTAATAATTTATTTTATTCTGATTATAACTTTATAACACACAGTTTCCTATTCAATTCAAGATACTAATTTTGGTCCACAGAACTATCTGCATTGGCACACCTCAATATCTCTCTGACCTTATTCACCTTCATGCTCCCCAACACCTCCTCCGTTCTGTCCACTGCAATGGCTTATGTCTCCCTTCCGTCTCTGATGACAATTCAGAATCCACCTGCAAGTCCGCTTTCTTCTTCCTTGGTCCTGCACTCTAGAATTCCCTCCCAAATGCACTCCACTTGGAACCCTCCATTCAGAGATTCAAATCCATGTTAAAAACTTAGCTTTTCCACACTGTCCTTGACCTCTCTTCCTCCCAGGTCTAATTGTGCCCCTACCTTTCTCTCCTCTCCTTCTACTTTGTGACTGTCTCTTCCTGTCCTATCACCAAATGGCGTTCCTTTCCTCTTTTAGCCCTGCAGTGAAACTTTATTATTGTAAACTGCTCTGGTACTTTTGTCTGAGCAGTCTGTTAAATATGCAAATAAAGAAATCAGTTATACACACATTAACTCATAGGTCAAGAAAAGTTAAATCAATTTTGCATGTACTTTTTGTAATGAATGCTAACAATTGCACATCTTCGCTACATTCGCTCACAGTTAACATCATGGATCTAACATTTATGTTAGTATTTCCCTCGTGTCTCTGTTAAGGAAATCGTTTTTGGTGTATGTGTGATTAAAGCAGTCGCATGCACTGAGCAGATGTGATCAGGGTGGAGCACGTGGGGGTCAGTTATAGAAGTGTGCGTTAGACAACAATCACACTGCTGCTCCAAGTTAATTGCATACTCAAATTATCCCCCCACCACCTTTCTTTCTATTACCTTTTCGCCTGACCAGCAGTGCAAGCTCTCTTGTGTGCGATTCCCGGCTGGCTTTTATAAACATAACCACTTGGTCATGCGTATGTTCCGAAATGTCTCGCCCATTGATTAGCACTATTTGGTCACCTTCATTCAGCCTCGGAATACATTTATCAGCCTGTAAGAGAACCAAAGCATCTGCCTTGTCAATTCACTCCTACTCTTTACACATGGGGTGGGGAGGAAACATATATTTATCTTCTTTATGGGAAGTAAGAGAAGACAGATTTCACTGGTCCAAACAAGGTTTTTATCTGCTTCCATATTCTGAAGTTTCATCAAGGAAGTCAAGATCTAAAGCTGTCGTCCTTAGGTTTAAAGACTTGGCATGAAGATAAAAGGATGAGTTTGGGCAAGACATACACAAAAGTTCCAAAGTTTCAGCAGCCACCAGTCACTAGGCAGCAATGGTGGCTACAGGAATCCCAAAGCCGTGACAGATCAGAGTTAAAAAAACAACAAAAAAAAAATACAACCCCCCCCTTCATTTTCAGATGATTTAAATAATAATTGCAGTTTCTTAAATAATTACCTGCCAATTTTGAGGTTTGATTTTATTGCTGAGAAAAAGCATTATATGCAATTTTATTCTGCAGAAGGGAAACCTTTGACTTTTCCTCCAAGTAGGCCAGCATTTGTAATTGATTACTTTGTCATTGGCTAATCGTTACTTTTTTGCCTTTCATATCAAGCAAAGGTTGGGAAGGTCCGGGGGCTACAGCTTGAAAATGGAGAACTCGGGCTCTGGCATGCCCAGTTCACCAAATTCTCTATATTGTAGAGAAAAAAAGCCCTCCCAAAAATATAGCTCTCCACACCAGTCTCCCAGACAAAAGCCACCCAAACAAAATCAAACTGTAGAGTGCTTCAGTCACACCAAAACACTTAAGAGAATCAGTGCATACAAGGAAAACACTTTTTTTCCCCAAAGACATGACAGTATTTTAAATGAAAGTGATTTCTGATAGACATTTTGCTTTGTCTACAAGATCTGACAATATAATTGTTAAACATACTTGCTAAGGCCAAGCTATTTAAAATGAGAACCTTGAGTTTGCAAACTTTCTTCTACGACAAACCAAGAGATTTCCTCCACCTCCTCTCCCAATTACAGCTTTCGAAGTACGTGCATTTAAACATTTTGTCCAAAGTAATGAGCTAAATAATTAAGCAACACAGTTTATAATTAATGGGCTGACACGTGACATCTTATATACTCATTCTGTCTCCCGGGACAGCATAAAGACAAGAGTGTAATATCTGTGTCTGTAGGGACTGGGTAAGAATTTGCAAGAAACACAAAAGTACATTCCCCACAATCAGATGCGCACAGGACATTATTACAGTTGATGACTGAATGAATTTTAATGACCTTCGTCCCTACAAAAGTGTAAAGTATTGGAAAATTTCCTCTTACATGCTTGAAAATGGGGATGATTTTAGATCATTTCTATGTTTAATAATAAAAACAGAAAAACAGAAGCACCAATACACCCTGTTCCACCTAAAATATACTGGTGGATCAGGCATGTTAAGGGGTCCAACAAATCTTTATTTAAAGAGTATGACGTTCTTTAAGATTTGTTGGGGGTGAGGTTCTTTATGTGTGAATGACTTGACTTCTATTGCACGATTTGAATCTTTGGTTGTGTGTGGTGTTCTTTATTTTATAAATGCAACACAGGCACCTATCAGCCTTTATGAGATAGGCTCCTTTAAAAATCCCAATAGCATACAAATGCTCCCTTGATCTGAGGGAGGTGCACTTGCAGGAGTATATTATCAAATACAGTACATGCCGGAAGGAGTATGTTTTATTAGCAGCTGCAACTCTGCTCCAGCTCCCCCCAAACTATGTCCCCGAGAAGCCTACATATCCGTAAAACCAGACGCTATCTTGCGATGCATCTACTTTTCATGCATGAAAATTCTGCTGCAATCTTACTGGAGCCCATTTCTGCGCTGAAACATGCTTTAACGTGGGAAAAATAATGACCCTTTCTATATTTACAGTATGCCATCTTTGCAACACGCTGCATGTTAAAAAAAGAAGCAAAGATGCACTAGGATGAAGAGCAGCATGGTTTGGGACTGCAGCTACTTGGATAAGCCACGTCACAGTCCCCAGAGCAAGATTTGTAAAACAAAGAGGAACCCAAGAGCAAATTAAAGGGTCTGTGAGGATACAACAGTGAAAATTGCTACAAACCAATGTCTGGAAATATCAAAAGAGCATCATAAATCAACTGTATGTGATACTATGAGCTATCCACCTTAAGGTCACTAACCAAAAGCAAATACAATACATGATCTGTGATTGATGTGCAATTTCATACTGTTAAACAGCCTATTTCAGTGAAATCTTTTTGGTTTGCTTTATTTTAAATACTAGTAATACATAACTATGATTGGAAAACGTCTCTCTCAGTTTCTTCAATATCCACATTTAAAATTGTGTCACAACTAATGAGTTAAATAATTTGACACATTGGCCTGCCAGGACTAATGACAGCAGGAAATGCCACAATATATCATTAAGATGCTCAAGAACTACACTATACTCTTGGTTTAAAATACTGACTGAAGATCGTCAACTTGCAGCATTTTTTCCTCATGCTGTAAAAAAATAAAATTATATCTCTTATCTATACATACAGTTGTGGTCAACATTGACACCCTTGCATTTTAGGTATGTTGTGTACATTATCTTGAGAAATAGGAAATATTCCAACTGTATGTCATCATATTTTAATAGTATGTTCAGTGGTATACAACAAAAAAAAATGTCTGCGCAACGCAGATGTAGCAATTTCTGAGGAAATAAAAACACAAAATATGACCTGGACAGGATTAATGGCACTCTTCACTAATATTTGGCTGCACAATCCTTAGCAGTGATGACAGCCTCCAACAGTTTCTTGTTGCCTTCTATAAAAGTTTCATACATCTGTCTGCTGGTAGTTTCTCCCACTCTTCAACTGCGATTTGTTCCAGCTCGTAAATGTTTCCAAGATTCCTTCTACCAATGGCAGGTTTCAGCTCTTCCCAAATGTTCTTGATTGGATTGAGATCAGGATTCATTGCTGGCAAGTATAAAATAATCCATTTGTTTTTTTTTTTAACCATTCTTTTGTACTTTTGGATGTATGTTTTGGGTCATTGTCAAGCTGGAGGACCCAAGACCTTCGACCCAGACCTAGCTTTCTGACATTAGGGAGCACATTTCACTCCAAAATAACTTGGTAGTCCTCTGACTTCATGATTCGTTTAATATGTTCCAGGATTCCAGTTCCTGAGGCAGCAAAATAGCCCCATAACATTATGGAACCATATTTAACTGTAGGAAGGGGTTTTTTTTTCCCTTATAAGCTTCATTTCTTTGCCTTTAAATATATCACTGGTCTGCATTGCCAAAGAACCCAAATTTGGTTTCATCTGTCCACTGAACATTTTCCCAGGATTGTGGTTTCTCAAGGTGGGTTTGGAAAAGTATCAGGCGTGCCTTTTTAGTCTGTCTTTGAGTAGTTGGGTCCTCCTTGGCCTTCGCCCATGAATTCCTTCTTTGTTTAGTGCGCAGCATATAGTATGGGATGAAACCCCCACTCCAAATTGCTCCACGTCAGCCTTAAACTCTTTGGATGTTGTATGTGGTGTTTTTCCAACAGTTCGCACTAACCTTCGAAGATTTCTTGGATTCATTTTCCTCTTCCCACCACGTCCACGGAGGTTCTTGATAGTCCATGAGGAGAAAACATCTTAATAACATTGTGAACTATTGATACAGGAGTCCCAAGGTCTTTGGAGATGGCTTTGTAGCCCTTTGAAGTTTGATATTTGGTGATAATGGCTTTTCTGTCTGTCTCAGGCAGCTCTCTTGTCTTCACCATTGTGAAAATGGAACAGGGAGTGAATGTGGCCATTTTAAACATTAGAGCCATCATTCATTGGTTCACGTCAAATGAGGACTGACAATTGATCACAGGTGCATCTAATTTTACTGCAATGGGAATATGCTTCTTCTGTTAAACTGTTTTGAATTGTTTATAAGGGTGCCAATAATCATGTCTTGGCAATGTCCCAGTTTTTATACTATTTCCTTTTTTATTGAACTTGTTTTATTTGATTCTTTTGTGTGTCAAATGTGTGTGCATATATAGTCCAAAGCTATTTCACTTGCCAATTTCTTTAAGAGATACTGGACATTAGGGGATTGAACTGTAAGGGTGCCAATAATTTGGTCCACAACTATCTATGTATGTATGTATTTATGCATTTGACTGTGCCTTGCAGAGTCAAACTCAAGTGCCTAATATTTGGTAGATCTCTAGTTTTTCAGAAGAAAATTTGTAAGCTACATAAGAAAGAAATATGTTTACTGATTAGATTCCCTTTTTTCTTTTTGCTTCTCTGTCAGGCGACCTTAACAGATCAAAAACCTGCGGTTCCTCCCAGTCACAAACTCAGAACTGACCAAGTCAACATTCGGTGATGGATTCTGCTTTAAAAAATGGAACCATTGATAAGTGAGACACATTCAAAATGGCATGGGATAGACACACTGGATCCCTTTACAGCAACAGGATAAAATCAAAATAAACGGAACCATCTAATTTCTCAACAAATAGGGGTGTCCTACATGGAGAAGTGGGTTCACGCCTAAACAAAGACATGGGGATGGGTGGCCTGCACAGAGCGGCAGGTGCACCTACTCTTGCCATCTTACTGGGCAGACTTGATGGACCATACTGGTCTTTATCTGCCGTCATTTACTATGTTACTTGGTTCTGACCTAGTCTCCATGCTGACTGCCATTACTATGCCTTCTAAGTCACCGAGATATTCAGTAAGCAGGCTTTTTACTTACAGGTGATCCTGGGGTAATTCTGGACACCACTAAAGGCATTTTCTGATCGACACCCCCCTGTGTATATAAGCCAAACAAAAACATACAAACATATAAATTCCGACACTGAATTTTATACTTCTTTTCTTAACAAATATTCTGATGACAGAAGTACACAGCACATGAAAACAGAGGCTAAATAATACAAATAGGATCTTCATATCACTTCAAGGATAAAATGAATGCCAAACCTACAGCAAGTCCTGCAAAGCTATTACGAATATGAAGACAATGGAATTTATTTTCAATTAATAATTTACAAAGGCTTAATTCATATGAAAGGGCCTATATACTACCTTGCAGTAAAGTTTTGTAGTTACCATGTGGCAATTGCTAAAATTAGCACATGTAGTTGCAAAAGGTCTGCGTTAAATGATGGAGGTGTTCCCAGCAATTTCCCATTCAGTTAATATTTCTACATGTGTTGACTTCACTACAGATAATGAGAAGTAGCTAGCTATACCTGCAGAGAGGCCACTAACTATGCTGTATCCTGTTGTGCATAATAACCACCTCCATGTTTACTGTAAGGCACAGTCTCCATCTATTCCATGCCCTCTCCTGTGGTTAATACTGAAATTAGCTAACTGCAAAGGCGCCAAGTTAACTTTAAGCACATACTAATTGTCACCTTAACAGCTAACATGGCTTAGTAAATAGGCCCATAACATCTTTACTTGTCCTTTATCAGCTACTAAGCATCACCTTCACATCACACCGATCATCTATGCCAGGCCTTGACAAATTTTGTGTGGATTTAGGAACCAGGCCAAAATCTTAGAAGCCAGTGCTCATGACCTCCTTGTGTCCTCCCACCCCCCTCGTTCTACTGTGTTGGTCTCATGTTCTCAAGTCTTGTGAGACCAGTACCAGAGTTCCTACACCGTGCGTCATGTTTAGATAACAGTTATAGCTTCATATAGCAAGTGCTTGGGGCAACAGTGGCATGCCAGTCTGTGCATGGGATTTGGTGGTGGATGAATCTGTGTGGGAGGGGGCGCAGGGCTGCATTGCATGTGTGATGTGGAGCTTCTGTGTGTGTGTGTGTGCGTGTGTATGTAGTGCGGAGCTGGTGGCACATGTCTGTCATACAGAGATGGGATGAGTGTGTGTGTATGTGTGTTCATTCTTGGGGGAGGGGAATGCAACTTTTGGTAAATAGGCATTGTGCCCTTTTGTCCCCATGCATTCATCCCTTTAACTTTGCACTCTTCCTTTCCCCTCCAAATTCTCCCCACTCTCTGCTCCCCTTCCAGACTCTCTCCCTCTCCCTCTTTGCACTCTCACCCCCTGACCTGGATTCCCCCATTCTCTCTTTTAAGGCTACTCACCCCCTTAAGATCCCCACCAACCTGTCTTCTTTTCTTTTAATTGCAGGCCCAAACCAGCTCTCCTCTAATGACCGCAGGAGATGGGATTTTATTTTTAACAGGTTTTTTATACCACTTTGTCATTTCAGTCAAAGTGGTTTACATTATAACTTAAACTTTGTAATGTACATTAAACAGAGACATTGATAACTTGGATTTTTCTGAGCGATGGAGGGTTAAGTGACTTGCCCAAGGCCACAAGGAGTGCTAGTGGGAATCGAACCCTGGTCTCTGGGTTCCCAAGCCAGTGCTCTAAACACTAGGCTGCTCCTCCACCCAAGATACCTGAGCGGGCCTGCTGCCCTCGATCATGGCCTTCTCCTCCTGTCCTGCACACAGGGATTTAATCTCCCACAGGCAGAACAGAAGAGGAAGGCCACATTCGCAGCCCAGAAGCAAGCTGCATGCCCGTGGCAGACAGCTTGCATCTGTGCTGTGTTCGTGGCCTTCCCCATCTCTTATGTCCATGGGGGACCTATCTCCTGCAGGCAGACAGAAGGGATGTTTGCCACAATTGCGGTTATACCCTTCTCTTCTGCCCATGGGGGATGAAATGCCCACGGGCAGCCAGTGCCAGTTCTGGCCGCGACTGCTGCCTTTGTGATCATCATGTTGCTACAAAGTTGTTCCGAGCGCCAAGCAATAGGTACAGTTTTTTTATTCACCATGACGACCTGACACGTGAGATTTTTCAAGCCCTGATCTATGCATACGATACATTGACATAAAAAAACAGCTTACAACTGTTTTAATAGGAAAATACTAAAGTGCATGTTTACTGGCCAGCCTAGATGGACCATACTGGTCTTTATCTGCCATCATTTACTATGTTACTGTGTTACTAAAGGGCATGCCATAAGCACATTTGAGCCACCAAACTATCTGGAAGCCCACCCTAACTTTGGGGGAACATGTGCACCCATCCCCTGCCGCTAATGTACTGGTAATGTGCTGTACTGCATTAACTGGCATGCAGTTGCACTGACTGCCATCCCTGAGATGGTGTTACCTGCATCCGAGCTAACAGCTAGTAAGCACCCATACAACCCACACTTACCACGATGCGCTTGTAACCCCCCCAATCGCACGGTAACCAGTTAGCAGAGCATAGTAAACATGACCCTAAATTGCTATTGAATAAATGCACCTTTTAGACAAAGGATGAACGTACTTTGATCCTTAATCCCAATCGTGGTGCATATTCTAAAGACAAAACTACCCATAATTTGGTACAATTACAGCCAATGTTGGCTACCAGCCCAGTAAGCTGTAAAAGGGACCCTCGCCACCTGTTTTCAGTACCTTTAAATTAAATCCAAACTTTCCATCTTCATCTGGTGTGATGTGTAGTAAAAGTAAATCTCCATCGATAACTTCATTCTGTCAGAGAGTAAACAGAGAAACAGTTTTGGCAGGCTTCTTAACATTCGGTAACCCCCACCGTAAAATGTTCTGACATACACTTTAAACAGGCCTTAGTGTTTACATCGATTGAGGTAGATTTTAATAAAAAGAACACATCAACTGGAATAAAATTAAAGACAAACATGAAGCACAGGAACATTAATTTGCGCGCTCCTATACACTCTGGTATTTAAAATTGGCTGATCTCATGTACAGATCAAAAACCTGAATGAAAAAGCTGAAAAGAAATCGCTATCACTGTAAATGAAAATGTATGTTTCTACTTGTTCTTGGTTTAAAAAAAAATAATTGAAACTCTTAAAAAAAAAGCCTAACAACTAGAACATACACAGCAAAGGGAAAAAAACAACAAAATACTTAAAAACAAATGGATGGACAGTTGGAGTGAGCAAGCAGTTAAGCCGTATTCAGGAGACCACATGGCCTGGACACAAGTGGAAGGATTACCTCTGTCCCAAACAAGTCATTACATCTTGGTGCCCGAGATCCTTTGGGATCAGGTGGAAAGAATATCATGAGCCTTACTCTGGCCTTCCCATTAAGTTAGAATTAAGTTTACATCTTAGTTCTGGCTTTTAAAGTTTCCTATACAGGTATGCCATTTTCTTTATCTTTTTATGTGATCCCATACATACCAGCTCAGGCACTGCGATCTTTTCAAGGGGAATGTAATTCCAATTCCCTCACTACTGAGAAAGAGGTTGGCGAGTATAAGACAATTGGACTTTGCTTACATGGCACTTATGCTATGGAATCGATTAGCTACTGGTATCAAGAAGGAATTCACTCTGTAGAGTTAAGAGAGAGTTGAAGATATGATTCTTCAAATAAACATCCCAAAAAGTATCACACTTCTCCTTCAGCACGCGCTGCTGCTTTTTCCTTTAAGAAGACAAATGGCCTTGACTAAGCGTCCAAGGAATTCATCCCATGTCTGCAAAGAGCCCAAAGATGCGTCCTTCTCATGACCTTGCAAAAAAAGCTTTTGGGCCTGTTTTACTAACACTTAGCACAAGCTATCTGCCACACAGCACATAGGAATAAAATGGGCCTTGCAGCAGATAGCTCGGGCTTAAGCTGGTTTGGGTCAAAAGAAAGATACTGATTTGGCAAATCTTTAATTCTGCATTTGCAAGGATTAAGCAAAAAACTAGCACCCAACGCAAAAACCTGAGCTTTCAAAGTAAAAATATCATCACGACTTAACAGTTTCAAACGAAAGATCTGGATAGATTCTTATAACTGTTCCAAGAACGTTTTATCCACTCTAGGAAAAAATAGCTTAAAAATCCAATCTCTGTCAGACTTTAACGTAAAACATCTTGAACAAGTTGGTTCGACAAATGTGTTTGTAACTAAATATATTTAATTCAGAGTATTATATTTTTATTGACAATAATCACTCTGATATAAGTTGACTAAAATAGATTTGTGAGACTTTAACAAAACGTCAACAATAAAGTTGTCCTCTCCAGAGACCAGGGAACTAAACTGCAAATTGATCAGGTGAATTAGAATGTGATTTAGGTGAGGAATGCTTGATTTTAGGGGCAGGCTCCTTAAAGTTATTTCTAGATGGCGAATAAGATGCAATAATCACTGGAGGTAAAGAAGCCTCGGGTATCTCCATAACTTCCTTCATGTAATTTTTAAACAGATCAGATCCAGACATATTCCCTAATTCAGAAAGTTAACCAGTATGACACTACAGTACTTGACGCATTATCACGACGACTGCGTTTAGCATGAAATGCCGATGTGAATTAATGTGAAGTTACTTATTTGTTAAATACGTACAGTATGTGATGTCATTATATGACGTCATCATCTGTTTATTCTTTGTAATGTCGGAGTAAAACAGTGATTGAGATGCGCCATCTAGCGGGAATATGAATTTATACCTAGAAGCCCCAAAGTACGTCAATTGACGCATCCAAGACAACTGAGTGTGTCAACTGACGTACTTTGGGGCTTCTAGGTATAAATTCATTTTCCTGCTAGGTGGTGCATCTGTCATTAATTTTCGATGCACATATTTGAACATCTTGACCATGTTAACAAAGTCATGGAACATGACTGACATGGTTCTAGCAGTGGCGCTGTTATACAATTTCGAAGATGCATTTGCGTCAATTGACGCACTTTGGGGCTTCTAGTGTTAATCTGACGAATTGACATGGCAAAATACTGAGCAGTAATGAAAAAATGATGTAAGCGATTTAGTAAGGAATACTTTAAAATCGTAACAGTTTATGTACGATACAATATGAATGAATTAGACACCTACAGTGAAAAATAAACATATACATAGAATTTCCTAGTTGAGCTGGACTCGATATTCAGCGCTGACGGCTAGGGCAATTACAGCAGCTAGCCACTGCCACTGAACATTAAACCTGGATATTCAATGCCGGGCTCATATCCATCCTCTGCAATGAATATCCGGGTTCTCCGCCCAACCTCCAAAGGCACAGACGCTAACTGGGCAGTGATGATATTGCTAACCAGGCAGTGGTTCAATATCGCCGCTGCCCAGTTAGCAACTGGCATCACCTCTGCTCCACCCAGGAACACCCCTGACTTGCCCCAATGCTGCGGTTAGTATCGGGTGTGCAGCAGCGTTAATCGGAAATATTCAGCGGCATTAATCGCGTTAGTGCCGCTGAATATCCGTCTAAGTGGCATTTACACAGTTTACAGATCTGTAAACCATGTAAATGCCTTTGAATATTGGGCCCATTGTCTTCTGTCGGTCAGCTTGTAGTGTAGCCCACTCTATGTCACTGAGCTGGCAAAGGTTTCTGGGGAGAACAATGTTCCATATTGTCCACCTGCTGCATTAAAGTAATATTCAATCTAGCCAAAAAGTGGCACATTTTCAACTTCTGTCATTTTCCCATACACATTTACAATGTCCTCTTGACACTCAACAAGTTTCTTTTTTGCAGTCCTGCACCTCATTATGTTGTAACTCTATCTAGGTCAGAAGAACTTTCTCAAGTCTTGAAAATGCTAGTAAAATTGAATCAGTGGAGGAACTTTGCAGATCAGAACCTTGGCTCATCACAGTACAATCAGAAATCGCACAGCTCTGTTTCAGTTCTCTATCAGAAGATTCTTGGGATTCAGAAATGCCATTTTGCTTAAATGTAAAGTTAGTTAAACATTTAGAATCACTCTCTAAAACAGCCTTTGCCATGTGCTTTACTTTTATCAAAATCTAGCATTTTAGAGAGGGAATTTTTAACTCTTTGCCACCCAAATGCCTCCAATTCTTCTCCTACTCACAAAACTATTTGCTGTCACTGGGGAGCAGTTGCACTCAAACCAGAGGAAAAGTTAAGCGACAGCCGATATAAAGATCCTTCAACTTGCTCTGATGAATGCTAAAGGTCTTCATCTGAGACAAATAACTCAAACGTACAAGAAGATTATTTCAATACGATGGGGGTGTTTTGAGATGTATTTATCTTGCAAAATCAGCATAGCAGGAGACACTGACACAGGAATTTAGCTGCTGGCAAACTCTCAGGGCTAGGAACTGCTTGCTGAGTTGGGGAGCTAGTCAAAATGCTGTTCTCCCAATTCTTCTTGGCTTGAACTCCAGCAGAACTCTACATCACAAGGAAGAGCAGAATAGAAAGCTGGCGAGTCTCCGCCAAATTAACAGGTAAAAAATTCCTTTTGTTTAGCCACAGTCACAGATAATATTGAAAGAGAAAACAGCGTTCACGGCTTCACTATTTCATTCTCCATCTTGGATCTCCCCCTCCTCCCGTCCAGAGGGCAGACGGGTTAAAATGCATTTAGATATGGGGTCTCACACAGATGATTTCAATTTGTTTTCTGGAAGTGATTTTCATAAAGGCCAACAAACGCAAGATATGGAATGATCAAAAGTTTCAATTTTTCTTGGGGAGCCCTGAATATGGTGACACACTGCCATTATTCTGCATATAAAAACACCTGTGCTGGAGAACCCATCAAATACAGTTAAAGAGAAGAGTAGACAGCCTGCCTTTAAAGCAGCTCTACCTCATCTAAGAACATAAGATAAGACATGCCAAGTTACAGCAGTCTACCTTACAAATATCCAAAGAACAGATCCATCTTCTCAAAGCTTATCATTAGAAATAAGCAATGGCTTTCCCTTGGTGTACCAGGCTAATAAATTCTTATGGATTTTTCCTCCAAAAACTTATGAAACCTTTTTTGAGCCACACTACATCTTTCAGCAAGATTCCACAGCTTATTTATTCACTGAATGAAAACAAAGAGTTTCCATGGTTTGCTTTCAATCTACTGGTTGTTAATTTCATGACATGTCCTCCTCTTTTAATGTTGTTTAAAAGGCAGGGCCGGACCAAGGGTATCTGCTGCCCTATGCGAACTCTCAGTCTACCTTCCCCATACTCTAGTAGCTCCTTTTCCCTACCCTCCCACATAGTCCAACATCTACCTCCACCCCAATTTGATCAATCTCTCTTCTGCTCTTCCCCCTCACCCATGTGTGCATTCAACTCTTCCCTTTCCTTCCATAGCATCCCTCCCTCCCGCCCCAGGCATCCACGATCTTCCTTTCCGTTCCCTTCTCCCTCATATTGGAGGGAGGAGATGGCACCACAACTCTTCCACATTTTTCAAGACAGCAGTGGAGCACGCTACTTTAGTGCTGCGGTGAGACTTGAGGCACATGCATGCACACTCATGGCCTGCTGCTCCTGCCCCGACAGGCAAGGGGGCAGGAGTTGCAGGCCATGAGTCTGCATGTGTGTGCTTCAAAGCCTGCTATGGTGACAAAGCACCTTGCTCTGCAGCTGCTGTACAGTATATGGAGCCCACAGGATCTTCCGCTATAGGCAGAAATCTAGTTTGCCTATTGGACAGGCAAGTCCTGTTGAAAGGTTAAATAACTATTCCCTATTTAACTATTTCACACCACTCATGATTTTATAAATATCTAGCATATCCTCTCTAATTCATCTTTTCCAAGCTGAAGAGCATGAAGCTGTTTAGCCTTTCTGTATAAAGAGCTGTTCCATCCACCATAACTAGTGTGAAAACCTCAATTAACTGGCCACTCCTACTTTATTCTACAACAAAACAACCAGCGCACATGAAACCATAGCAAGCCATGTATAAATTCTAGACATCTTTTGAGCTGCCATAGACAAACATGGAAGACAAACATGACTAAACCACACACTACATCATGACAAACAAAATTAGTCACTGATAAATCATAAAATAGAAGCATCATTTTCACATGTTAAAGTCCATGTCTATTACATAACATTTTGTGAGGAATAGCTTTCAAATTATGCATCACCTTTTCCCTTCACAAATGAGATTCAAATTCTCAAGCATTTCCTGGGACTCATGCTGATGTATATTTTTTGGCCTGGCAGTCTCTTCCGGTTCCTTTGGGCTGCCAGTTCGATTGGAACTGGCCTTTGCTGATCTATATCACCATCTTTTTTCCAGGTTTCTGCATTTTATAAGCTTCTTCAACCTCAAGCCAACTGAGACGCTGCAGGGCCAATACTTGGTTGGAGGCCACACCAGCAACATAGCCAGTACTGAATTTCTTTTGAGGGGAGGGGGCCCAAGGTCAACATGGGAGAGCACTAAGCATACATACACGGGCTTCAATAAAACCCATCCTGTAAAAACCTTCAATGGACCAAGCTGACTCCAACTCATACCGACCAATCACCAGCATACCATTCTTGGCCAAGGTAAGTGAAAAGACTGTACAGAGTCAATTTAAAGAACATGTCAACACCCATGCTCCTTTTGACCCTCAGCAACATGGTTTCCGCCCTTGACACAGTGTAGATACCATCTTCACAGCACTATTTGACAAATTAATCAGAGGCCTTAATAAGACATCTCAAGGATTCATTATATTTCTAAACATCAGTGCTGCTTTCGACACCCTATCACATAGCACCCTAATTACTAGGCTCAGACAGGCCTCCACAAAAGCACACTAGACTGGCTCACCTCCTATCTCACAGACAGAAAGCTACAAGTAAAAGTCAGGTCTCATAAATCCAACCAATTCACCCTAAAACAAGGCATACCTCAGGGCTCAGCCTTATCAGCTCTGCTAATTAACATTTACATTCAGCCTATTTGCAATTTACTGAGAAAATTTAACATGAATTTCCATCTTTATGCAGAAGATATTATGTTCTACATGCCCTTCCACACCCTAATCCCTGACTTATTATTATTATTATTATTAGAGTCTCTTTTATACCGCGCTATTCAGCATCAGTGCGGTTTACAATGAACAATAAAATACACATTTCCGATGGTACTTTGTGTTTACAGTTGAACAGGTAATGCAACTTGGATAACAGGGTAACTATTTACAATTTAAGACATAATTGGGACCTCTTTTGACTTCAGTCAAGGAGGTTCTGAGAGGCTTGTGAGGATGGTGCAGCATCCACATTGGCTTCTGGGTAAAACTGGAGGAAGAGGTGAAGTTTTAAGGCCTTTCTGAACTGAAATAAGTCCTGCAGATTGCTTTTCCGCCATTTCAGACTTCCTGGCAGAACTTGGCCCAGTAGTGAACAAAAACAAGACTGAAGCATTACTATCACAAAAGACCTTTCCTCAACCCACCTGAGAAACTCATTCTCAAACATACAGAAATTACGATAAAAAGCACAGTCAAAAACTTCAGCATAACCCTCGACAACAACCTCAACATGCTCGCCCATATCAAGAAGTCTGCAAAAACGGCATATCTGAAACTCAAATCACTCCAACACTTGCGACCCATATTATATTACAATGACTACAGAACAGTCTTTCAGTCCATCATAACCCCCCATCTTGACCATAGCAACATACTTTACCAGGGACGTAAGAAACAAGCATTATATCAACTTCAATTTGTGCAAAACAATGCTGCAAGACTGTTAACAGGAACATCAAGACGACAGCATATCACACCGACCCTCAAGAGCCTTTATGGGTTATTAGTCACACAAAGGACAAAATACAAAGTTGTAACCACCATCTACAAAATCCTCCACAACTCATCAGCCCCCTGCCTCAAAGATCTAATCACAAAAACACAATCAACAAGGCCCAGAAGATCAGTGAATCAGAACTTGCTAATCATACCCCCAATCAAAACCAGAAGCTCTCTTAAGAGAGCCTTCACCCTTTTTGCCCCAACAATCTGGAACACACTACCAGAACCCATCAGATCTACAGTCTGTACAAGATCTGAAGAAACATCTATTCATTGAACACTTCAGACCAAATGATATCACATAACTACATATACCATGCCTTTATTCACACACTACTAAAATCTGTAAACCCCCAATTTGTTAAATCCAAGTTTGTATCCCTATACGCTCTATGTAATTACAACTCACATGAGTTTGTTATTGTTCTATGTAAATGACCTTGGCATAAAGACTGTATAAAATAACCTGTTAAATAAATAAATAAATAAATATCAAAGCCAACTAGTTATCTTCTTATGGACAAACAATGGCTTGGCGTGCACAGGAACTGCACTATCCTCTGTTTTAGCAGTGACTTCATTAATTTAATCTCAGATTTAGCCAGGAAAAGTCTTATTTTACTAATCTGTTATATTTTTTGAAGGTATGAATAAATAGGCAGAAATAGCGAGCCAGTTAATATAGTGTATCTGGATTTTAAGAAAGCCTTTGACAAGGTCCCTCATGAGAGACTCTTGACAAAATTAAAAAGCCATTGGATTGGAGGCAGTATAGTACCGTGGATCAGGAACTAGTTAAAAGACAGAAGACAGACAGTAGGGCTAAATGGCCAATTTTCTCAATGGAGAAAGGTGAACAGAGGAGTACCCCAGGGATCTGTGCTGGGCCCGCTACTTTTTAACATTTTCATAAATTACCTGGAAATAGGAATAACGAGTGAGGTGATCAAATTTGCAGATGACACAAAATTATTCCAAGTTGTTAAAATGCAAGAGAACTGCGAAAAATTGATAAACTGGAAGACTGGATGTCCAAATGGAAGATGAAATTTAATGTGGACAAGTGCAAAGTTATGTACCTAGGAAAGAATGACCCAAACTATGTTTACACAATGCAAGGTGCCACATTTAGAAACCACTACCCAGGTAAAAAAAATTAGGCATCATCATTGAAAATACGTTGAAACCATCCGTCCACAGTGTGCAGCGGTGGCCATGAAAGCAAATAGAATGCTAGGAATAATAAGGAAAGGAATGGAGAATAAAACAAATGATATTATAATGCCATTATTTCGTTCCATTGTGTGACCGCACTTTGAATATTGTGTGCAATACTGGTCGCCATATCTTAAAAAGGATATAGCTGAATTAGAAAAGGTACAAAGAACGACAACAAAAATGGTAACAGGAATGGAAGGATACCCCAGTGAGGAAAGGCTTAAAAGGTTGGCGTTCTTCAACCTGGAAAAGAGAAAGCTGAGGGGGGTATGACAGAGGTCTTTAAATTAATAAATGGAGTGGAACAGGTAAACATAGATCGGTTGTTTGCACCATCAAAAAGAATAAACACTAGAGGACACACAATGAAGCTACAATGCAACCCATTTAAGACTAATAAGAGAAAATATTTTTTACTCAACGTGTAATCAAACTGGAATTCGTTACTGGAGGATGTAGTAAAAGCTGTTAGTGTAGCTGGGTTTAAAAAAGGTTTGGACAAGTTCCTGGAAGAAAGGGCCATAAACCATTATTAAAGAGGACAAGGGAAATCCACTCCTTACCCCGGGACAAGCATTGTAGAACCTGTGTGCCTCTTTGGGAACCTGCCAGGTACTTGTGGCCTGGATTGGCCACTACTGGAAACAGTATACTGGGCTTGATGCCAATAAGGCATTTCTTAAGTTCTTATGAGTAACTGCCCTATAGTTCCCAGTCTTTTCCTTACTTCCAATTTTGTAGAGAGGTACCATATCTCTCTAATCTCTAGAACCCACTCTAGATGCTAAGGAAGCAATGAAAAGGTCAGACAACAGAGCCATCAGAAAGCATAGTTACTTACCTGTAGCATGTGTTCTCTATGAACAGACAGAATACGCCCTCATGTATGAGTGACATCACCGATGTAGCCCCGTATGGAACACTCCCTAGTTTCCAAAGGAAGCCTTTGGGAGATACACCGCGTATGCGCTCCTGCCATGGTGACATTTTCTCCAGTCTAACAACATAGCAGGAGATAAAAAGGCAATTCCCCAGGGAGGTGGGAGGGTTGTGGGGACTTATTCCTGTGGTTCATGGAGAACAACTGCTACAGGTGAGTAACTATACCTTCTCCATGAACAAGCAGGATTTTGCATTGAATGTCACACGTATGATTTTCTCCCAGTTGGTGAGGGATCTTACGTGGGCACTAGGTGCAAGGAGCTCTTTGCTCTCAGGGAACGAGGCTAGAACAGCAGACTTGGAGGACATAAGGAAGCCAGAGAGGTACATAGACAAAACCTACAGGAAAGTAGTACTGAAGTCCCACCTCCAGTCTGGCAGCATCCCTGTTGCCATGGAGGATAGAGGTCATGTGACAGGAGAGCATCACCCTGGTGTGGCAGGAAGTGAACCTGTAGCTAGGACCTGTCCTCCAGGTGATGTAAAACCTTCTCGCACAGAGGCGGTTTCTCCAGGGCCATCTGCCCACGAGGGGAGGGTTAGGACAGCTGTTATAGTTGGTGATTCAATCATTAGGCATGTAGATATCTGGGTGGCTGGTGGATGTGAGTATCCCCTGGTAATATGCCTGCCTGGTGTGAAGGTAG
The DNA here is from genome assembly GCA_033557465.1 of Ichthyophis bannanicus. NCBI lineage: Eukaryota > Metazoa > Chordata > Amphibia > Gymnophiona > Ichthyophiidae > Ichthyophis > Ichthyophis bannanicus. The sequence continues at coordinate 1,746,520,667 of CM066032.1, read as the reverse complement.
AGGACCTCACACGCCACCTAGACAAGGTCTTAGATAGTGCTGGGGAGGAGTCTGCTGTCTTGGTATATGTTGGTACCAATGACATAGGAAAGTGTGGTAAGGTGGTTCTGGAGGTCAAATTTAGGCTTTTATGTAGGAAGTTGAAAACCTGAACTTTCAGGCTAGCATTCTCTGAAATGTTTCCCGTTCCACGCGCAGGACCTAAAAGACCAGCAAAGCTCTGGGGGTTTCAATGCGTGGATGAGATGATGGTGCAAGGAAGAGAGTTTTGGATTTCTAAGAAACTGGGGCCATTCTGGGGAAAGGAGGGGCTTTTCTGAAGGGATGGGCTCCACCTTAACCAGGATGGAACCAGGCTGCTGGCATTAACTTTTAAACTAGATAACAGGGGAAAGCCAACAGTCGCCCAAAAGCCCATGGTTTGGAACAATGTATCCTTGAAGGATACTAGCAAAAAATTGAACTTAGGACATATCGACAGAGAGATTCCAGTAAAGATAAAAATAACCCAAATGCCCTTAAGTTCAGAGCAGACAGAGTTTAAAGATTTCAAATGATCTCTGCCAACCGATAACCAGATTATTATGAATAAAATACAGCCTCTAAAATGCTTGTATGCAAAAGCTAGACGTTTAAAAAATAATATGGGAGAGTTAGAATATATAGCACTAAATGAGAAGTTAGATATGATTGGCATCTCAGAGACATGGTGGAAGGAGGATAACCAGCAGGACACTGTGAGACCTGGATTCAAACTATATCGTAATGATAGAGCAGATCAAATTGGTGAAAGGGTTGCACTCTATGTTAGAGAGGGCATTGAGTCATAAAGGATTAAGGTTTTGCAGGAAACAAAATTCACTGTAGAATTGCTATGGATTGAAATTCCATGTAAAAAGGGGAAGGGGAAGGCGATATCAGTGGGAGTGTACTATCGACTACCTGGCCAGAATGAACAAATGGATGATGAAATGCTCAAAGAAATCAGGGAAGCTAACAAACGTTACAGCACAGTAATAATAATGGGTGATTTCAATTACACCGGTATCGACTGGGTCAGTGTCGTGCCAGGATATGCTAGGGGGGAAGCCATTTTGGACCTAGTCCTTAGTGGAGCACAAGATCTGGTGCAAGTTAAGGGTGTTAGGGCCACTTGGCAATAGTGATCATAGCATGATTGCGTTTGATTTAATAAATGGAGGAAGGATGGCAAGGAAATTCATAGTACTACCTTTTAACTTTCAAAAGAGAGACTATGATAACATGAGGAAAATAGTTAAGAAAAAATGAAAAGAAGTAGTTGGCAAAGGTTAAAGATTTAGAATGCCTTGCAAAAATATTCATCCCCTCTGTTTGTCCTCTTTTGTTGCATTACAATCTGGAATTAAACAACATGCCTACGACAATTAAGACAAAACAAATCTGAAAGCAGGAGTGTGCATATGTATTCACGACCCCAAAGTCAATATGTTGTAGAGCCACCTTCTGCTGCAATCGCAGCTACAAGTCTCTTGGAGTATGTATCTATTAGCTTAGCACATCTAGCCACTGGGATTTTCACCCATTCCTTATGGCAAAACTGCTCCAACTCCTTCAAGTTAGATGGGTTGCGTTGGTGTACAGCAATCTTCAAGTCATGCCACAGATTCTCAATTGGATTAAGGTCTGGCTTTAACTAAGCCATTCCAAGACATTTAAAGGTTTCTCTTTAAACTAGCTTTAGAAGTATGTTTAGGGTCATTGTCTACTGGAAGGTAAACCTTCGTCCCAGTCTCAAATCTCTGGCAGACTGAAACAGGTTGTCCTCAAGAATTGCCCTGTATTTAGTGCCATCCATCATTTCTTCAATCCTGACCAGTTTTCCTGTCCCTGCCAATGAAAAACATCCCCACAGCATGATGCTGCCACCAGAATGTTTTACTGTGGGAGTGGTGTTCTCAGGGTGATGGCATTTACCATAATGGACAAAAAGTGCAATTTCCGTCTCATCTGACCAGAGAACCTTCTTCTATGTTTTTGGGGGGGTCCGCCACATGCTGTTGTGCAAACTCCAAATATGTTTTCTTATTTCTTTAAGCAATGGCTTTTTTCTGACCACTCTTCCATAAAGACCCACTATATGGGGTATATGGCTTTAAGTGGTCCTGTGAACAGACACTCCCATCTCTGCTGTGGATCTTTACAGCTCTTTCAGTGTTATCCTTGGTGTCTTTGTAGCATCTCTGATTAATGCCCTCCTTGCCCGGTCTGTGAGTTTTGGTGGGCAGCCTTCTCGACAGGTTTGTGGTGGTGCCATTTTCTTTCCATTTTGTTATAATGGATTTAATGGTGTTCCGTGGGATATTCAGAATTTGGGATTTTTTTTTTAGAAACCAACCCTGATCTATATTTCTTCACAACTTTATCTCTGACCTGTTTGGAGTGCCCCTTGGTCTTCATGTTGCTTGCTTAGTGGTGTTGCAGAGTCAAGGGCCTTTCAGAACAGGTATATTTATACAGGCATCATGTGACACTGATTGCACACAGGTGGACTTTTATCAACTAATGTGACTTCTGAGGTTAATTGGTTGGACCAAATCTTATTTAGGGGTTTCATAACAAAAGAGATGAATACATATGCATTCACAACTTTTCAGTTTTTACTTGTTTTTTATATATACAAAGTATTTTATTGTCATTTCACTTCACCAATTTGGACTATATTGTTAGGTCCATTAGCTAACATCCAAATGAACCTCCATTTTCATTCCAGGTTGTATGTAATGCGACAAAAAAAGGACTAAAACCAAGGGACTATACGTCAAGCATGGGTGTTTAGAAATACTATCTTCGAAGCCCAGACCAGCTATATTCCTCGCTTTAAGAAAAGCTACAAGGGGACATGGATTGAGGGTGAAAGGGGATAGATTCAGGAGTGATATACAGAAATATTTATTTACGGAAAGGTAGTGGATCTGTGGAATAGTCTCCCAGTGGAGGTGGTAGAGATGAGGACAGTATCTGAATTCAAAAAAGCATGGGACAATCACAGAGGATCGCTAAAGGAAAAAAGGGGACTGCTGTAGTTGTCGATATGGAAGGGCAGACTAGATAGACCATGTGGTCTTTTTCTGCCGTCATTTTTCTCTGTTTCTATGTTTCTAAAAGGAAGTCCAAAAAACTGCCAGCATGGTTTAAAAGTGAGACAGAACCAAACCAAACCGTGGATCTTGTAGGAAGAACACGTTTATTGAATACATAAGAACATAAGAACATAAGATATGCCATACTGGGTCAGACCAAGGTCCATCAAGCCCAGTATTCTGTTTCCAACAGTGGCCAATCTAGGTCATACGTACCTAGCAGTTTCCCCAAGGGACACAGGTTCCACAATGCTTGTATTGGTTCAAGCATTGATATCCTGGGTCCCTTCTTAATAATGGTTTATGGACCTTTCCTCCAGGAACTTGTCCAAACCTTTTTTAAACCCAGCTACACTAACAGCCTTTACTACATCCTCCGGTAACAAATTCCAGAGTTTGATTACACGTTGAGTGAAAAAATATTTTCTTTTATTAGTCTTAAATAGTTTACCCTGTAGCTTCATTGCATGTCCCCTAGTCTTTCTATATTCTGATAAGGTAAACAATCGATCTACGTTTACCCGTTCCACTCCGTTCATTAATTTATAGACTTCTATCATATCTCCCCTCAGCCGTCTCTTTTCCAGGTTAAAGAGCCCCAACCTTTTTAGCCTTTCTTCATAGGAGTAGCCTTCCATCCCCTTTACCATTTTGGTGGCTCTTCTCTGAACCTTTTCTAAAATTGCTATATCCTTTTTAAGATATGGCGACCAGAATTGCACACAATATTCAAGGTGCGGTCTCACCATGGAACGATATAGAGGCATTATAATATCTTTTGTTTTATTTTCCATTCCTTTCCTTATCATACCTAGCATTCTATTTGCTCTCTTGGCCGCCGCTGCACACTGGGCCGAGGGTTTTAACATGGTATCCACAAGGACGCCTAAATCTTTTTCTTGGGTGGTGGTTCCTAATGTGGAACCTTGCATCGTGTAACCATAGTTTGGGTTGTTCTTCCCTAGGTGCATAACCTTGCACTTCTCCACATTAAATTTCATCTGCCATTTTGATGCCCAGTCTTCCAATTTATCAAGATCCTCTTGCAATTTTCCACAATCCTCCTGGGTTTTAACAACTTTAAATAGTTTTGTGTCATCAGCAAATTTGATAACCTCACTCGTTATTCCACTTTCCAGGTCATTTATGAATATGTCAAAAAGCAGCGGACCCAGCACAGATCCCTGGGGTACACCACTATTCACCTTTCTCCATTGGGAAAATTGGCCATTTAGCCCTACCCTCTGCTTTCTATCTTTTAACCAGTTCCTGATCCACAGTAGTACACTGCCTCCTATCCCATGACTCTTTAGTTTTGCCAAAAGTCTCTCATGAGGGACCTTGTCAAAGGCTTTCTGAAAGTCCAGATACACAATATCAACCGACTCACCTTTGTCCACCTGTTTATTCACTCCTTCAAAAAAACATAACAGATTAGTAAGACAAGATCTTCCTTGTCTAAAGCCATGTTGGCTGTCTCCCATTAGGTCATGACTATCTATATGCTGAGTAATTTTATTCTTTATGATGGTTTCTACCATTTTTCCCGGTACTGATGTCAGGCTCACCGGTCTGTAGTTTCCCGGATCACCCCTCGAACCCTTTTTAAAAATTGGTGTTACATTGGCGATCCTCCAATCCTCAGGTATTAGAGATGATTTTAATGATAGTTCACAGATTACTGATAGCAGGTCTGCAATCTCAAATTTCAGTTCTTTCAACACCCTTGGATGTATACCATCCGGCCCAGGTGATTTGCTACTCTTCAGTTTATCTAATAGTTGTAGGACATCTTCCCGATGTATCGATATTTCCTTCAATTCTTCCACACCTTTAAATACCACTTCAGTCGTGGGTAACATCCCTACATCTTCCTCAGTAAAGACCGAAGCAAAGAATTCATTCAGTCTCTCCGCTATCGCCTTGTCGCCTCTTAGTGCTCCTTTAACCCCTTTATCATCTAATGGACCAACTGACTCTCTCACGGGTTTTTTGCTACGAATGTACTTGAAAAGGTCTTTATTTCGCGTTTTTGCTTCCGCAGCAAGCTTCTTCTCAAATTCTCTCTTTGCCTGCCTTATCAATGCCTTGCATTTGACTTGCCAGTGCTTGTGCTGTTTCCAGGTTTCATCATTTGGCTCTTTTTTCCATTTCTTGAAAGATGCTTTTTTGGCAACAACAGCCTCTCTGACCTCAGCTTTAAACCATGCTGGCAATTTTTTGGACTTCCTTCCACTTTTCTTAAAGCGTGGAATACAGCTGGTCTGGGCTTCCAAGATAGTATTTTTCAACAACACCCAAGCTTGATGTACGTCTTTAACCTTTGCAACTGCTCCTTTTAGTTTTTTCTTAACTGTTTTCCTCATTCTATCATAGTCTCCCTTTCGAAAGTTAAGGGGTAGTACTGTGGATTTCCTTACTATCCCTCCTCCACTAATTAAATCAAAGGCGATCATGCTATGATCACTATTGCCAAGTGGCCCCAACACCCTTATCTCTTGCACTACATCTGGTGTTCCACTAAGGACTAGGTCTAATATTGCTTCCCCTCTGGTCGGTTCATGAACCAGCTGCTCCAAGAAGCAGTCATTTATTTCATCTAGGAACTTTATCTCCCTAGCATGTCCTGTTGTGACACTGACCCAGTCGATGCCGGGGTAATTGAAATCACCCATTATTATTACTGCACTGTAACTTTTGCTAGCTTCCTTGATTTCTTTGAGCATTTCATCATCCATTTGTTCATTCTGGCCAGGCGGACGATAGTACACCCCCACTGCCATCGCCTTCCCCTTTTTACATGGAATTTCAATCCATAGAGATTCTACAGCAAATTTTGTTTCTTGCAAAACTTTAATCCTTTCTGACTCAATGCCCTCTCTAACATAGAGCGCAACCCCTCCACCAATTTGATCAGCTCTATCATTTCGATATAGTTTGTACCCAGGTATCACAGTGTCCCACTGGTTGTCCTCCTTCCACCATGTCTCTGATATTCCAATCATATCTAACCTCTCGTTTAGTGCTATATATTCTAACTCTCCCATCTTGTTTTGTAGACTTCTAGCATTTGCATACAAGCATTTTAGACACTGTATTTTATTCATATTAATTTGGCTATTGGTAGACATGGGTAATTTGGGATCTTTAAGTTCTGTCTGCTCCATACTCGAGGGCATTTGGGCTACTTTACTCTTTTTTGGAACCTCTCTGCTTTTTGTAGTATCCTTCAAGGATACATTCTTCCGAACCATGCGCTCTTGGGCGACTGTCGGCTTTCCCCTATTATCTAGTTTAAAAGCTGCTCTATCTCCTTTTTAAAGGTTAATGCCAGCAGCCTGGTTCCATCCCGGTTAAGGTGAAGCCCATCCCTTCGGAAGAGCCCCTCCTTTCCCCAGAATGTTCCCCAGTTCCTAACAAATCCGAACCCCTCATCTCTGCACCATTGTCTCATCCACGCATTGAGACTCCGGAGCTCTGCCTGCCTATTGGGTCCTGCGCGTGGAACGGGAAGCATTTCGGAGAACGCTACCCTGGAAGTTCTGGATTTCAACTTCCTACCTAAAAGCCTAAATTTAGCTTCCAGAACCTCCCTACCACATTTTCCTATGTCATTGGTACCAACATGTACCAAGACAGCAGACTCCTCCCCAGCACTATCTAAGACCTTATCTAGGTGGCGTGTGAGGTCCGCTACCTTCGCACCAGGCAGGCATGTTACCAGGCGATCCTCACGTCCACCAGCCACCCAGCTATCTACATGCCTAATGATCGAATCACCAACTATAACTGCTGTCCTAACCCTTCCCGCATGGGCACTTGGCCCTGGAGAAACCTCCTCGGTGCGAGAGGGGTTTACATCACCTGGAGGACAGGTCCTAGTTACAGGATCACTTCCTGCCACACCAGGGTGATGCTCTCCTGTCACGTGACCTCTCTCCTCCATGGCAACAGGGATGCTGCCAGACTGGAGGTGGGACTTCAGGACTATATCCCTGTAGGTCTCGTCTATGTACCTCTCTGTCTGTCTTATGTTTTCCAAGTCTGCTACTCTAGCCTCTAGAGAACGGACTTGTTCCCTGAGAGCAGAGAGCTCCTTGCACCTAGTGCACACGTAAGACCTCTCACCAGCTGGGAGAAAATCATACATGTGACACTCAATGCAAAAGACTGGAAAGCCCACATCCCGCTGCTGGACTGCTGTCTGCATCTTAGTTTTAAGTTTGTGTTTAGATCTTTAAGTTCTATATGTACTAAAGGGTGCAATGGATATTTATACCACTAAAACTGTACCTAAGAAGTTTAATATACCTTGTTCACCTGAAGCTTAATTAATCTCAGGTCCTTGGTGTATGACTGATTTGGGTAATGAGCTTCACCTGAGAGCACCTCCTGTCTTTTAAGTTGTGCAAGTACCTATAAAGCTGTGATTTTCCCAGGGGAGGGAGGGATATAACACTTATTAAAAAAGGGCTGCTACACAGTACCTTGTCCTGTGCTGCTGAGGAAAACTATATTCTGATTTGATTTAAATTATAGCTCTTTGCTGCTACTAGGCTCTAACCTATTATGAAATTTAAACTACAAGCTCTCTGCTGGATTCTAAATTTAACCAGAAAGCTCTCTTCTGTGTTTTAATTTGAAACTAAAAGTACTTTGCTGATGCTAGGCCCTGAGTGACTATGAAATTTAAACTACAGCTGTCTACTGGGTATGAAAGGTAACCAGAAAGTTCTCTTCTGTGTTTTTAAATTGAATCTTAAACTGTTGCTACTAGGCCCTGACTGATTTAACAAAAAAAATAGTGGGTTCACAGATTAATTAGCTTTAAAAGAAAAACAATTCCTTTCACAAAAATTCCCAGAAGTATATACTCACAATTTCAGATTTCTCTCCAGAAGTAACAGCCCCCCTTTCCAGTCCGTCAAGAATCAGCCAGGCCCGACACAGGCCGTGTTTCACAACACCTTCTTCAGGGGCTCATTGGCTAAACACACAATTGTTAAAAACCAATAAATGTAAAACACACAATCATAATGTAGATAATATAAAAAAGGGGGGGAGAGAATTAAGAATGGTCATTATGACATAAATTATATGGAACAACATGAAAAGGATCAAAATAAATTATGAATTACTTAAAAATACATGTAAACCATAAGACTGAACTAAAGATGGAGCACTATATCTAAAAACATGCATCTCATGCGTCACTATAACTAAGACATACATCACATTGGAATACACCATAAACTACTAAAAACATTCATAAATATATGCACATATATAACTATCCATAAATAATTGATGACATGTTAAAAAATATAAATAAATAAATAAATAATATCATATTAATAAATAATAAATAACATATCATTAAAATGTTAAAATATTGTACTAATGACTCAAAAGAGCAGGAGTGTGACAACAACCAAAAAGCTTCTAGGAGAAGACATAATCTCCAAAAAGGAGGGAGAGACGAAGAAAGATAATGCAAATGTAAAGGGTATACTTTTAAAAAAGATTAAAAACATTAAATATTGTGAATTTCTTTTAGTGCCTTATACAAAGTAAAGGTTCGAATCTAATTGGTTATAATTTTCTCTGGGTGTTAGGTCCGGATGGTACAATTTAGGCACGTTGGTTAGGTCATGTACCTAGCAGCCTCTTTAGATTCTAGTTGCAGTTCTCTGTAATGCAATCTTTGGTTAGGTTAAGTTAACAATTTTTGGCCTCTTTTTTTTTCATTCCTCCTGGGTGATTTCATTAGCCTGACAATAGAACATGTAAAATATATATAATAATGTTTTTTATATATTTATATATTTTGGATTAGATCACCTGGACATCTATCAACGCATCAGAGATAGGTTCCTAAAACAGGCATGTAATGTAATTTGGTTCTTTTATTTATTTTTTATTTTTTCATTTAATATTTATGTTTTTATTGGTCTATATACATATTTTTTTCATATATTTAATGTTTTTAATCTTTTTTAAAAGCATACCCTTTACATTTGCATTATCTTTCTTCGTCTCTCCCTCCTTTTTGGAGATTATGTCTTCTCCTAGAAGCTTTTTGGTTGTTGTCACACTCCTGCTCTTTTGAGTCATTAGTACAATATTTTAACATTTTAATGATATGTTATTTATTATTTATTAATATGATATTATTTATTTATTTATTTATATTTTTTAACATGTCATCAATTATTTATGGATAGTTATATATGTGCATATATTTATGAATGTTTTTAGTAGTTTATGGTGTATTCCAATGTGATGTATGTCTTAGTTATAGTGACGCATGAGATGCATGTTTTTAGATATAGTGCTCCATCTTTAGTTCAGTCTTATGGTTTACATGTATTTTTAAGTAATTCATAATTTATTTTGATCCTTTTCATGTTGTTCCATATAATTTATGTCATAATGACCATTCTTAATTCTCTCCCCCCCTTTTTTATATTATCTACATTATGATTGTGTGTTTTACATTTATTGGTTTTTAACAATTGTGTGTTTAGTCAATGAGCCCCTGAAGAAGGTGTTGCGAAACACGGCCTGTGTCGGGCCTGGCTGATTACATTCAATAAACGTGTTCTTCCTACAAGATCCACGGTTTGGTTTGGTTCTGTGTCCTGGCACGTGGACAAGTGCTTCCTTGTTGGTTCCTTTGGTTTAAAAGTGAGGCCAGAGAGGCTGTTGTTGCTAAAAAAGCATCTTTCAGGAAATGGAAAGGAGCCAAATGACAAAAACTGGAAACAACATAAGCACTGGCAAGTTAGATGGAAGGCATTGATAAGGCAGGCAAAGAGAATTTGAGAAGAAGCTTCCTGTGGAAGCAAAAACGCGTAATAAAGACTTTTTTCAAGTACATTCGTAGCAAACAACCTGTAAGAGAGTCAGTTGGACCATTAGATGATAGAGGGGTAAAAGGGGCACTAAGAATTGACAAGGACATAGAGGAGAGACTGAATGAATTCTTTGCTTCGGTCTTTAATGAGGAAGATGTAGGAATGTTACCCATGACTGAAATAGTATTTAAAGGTGATGCCGCAGAGGTATTGAAAGAAACATCGATACACTGGGAAGATGTATTACAACTAGTTGATAAACTGACCTCACCTTTAAACCATGCAGTCAGCTTTTGGACTTCCTTCCACTTTTCTTAAAGCGCGGAATATAGCTGGTCTGGGCTTCCAAGATAGTATTTTTAAACAACACCCAAGCTTGATGTAAGTCTTTAACCTTTGCAACTGCTCCTTTTAGTTTTTTCTTAACTATTTTCCTCATTTTATCATAGTCTCCCTTTCGAAAGTTAAAAGGTAGTACTGTGAATTTCCTTACCATCCCTCCTCCATTAATTAAATCAAATGCGATCATGCTATGGTAACTATTGCCAAGTTCATTTGATGCAGACTCTTCTGCTCAGACTAAAGGCCCTGGGTGAGCAGGCCATCTGGGTGCGCCCCACCAGCCGAGCTTGTCATGAGTTTCTTTTGTGGGGGGGCTGCCAATTGGAAAGGGAGGCTTCGCTGTAGATTCCCCAACTCCAGCCACCAGGTGAGGGACTACACCAGGGGTGCTGTGACCATGACCCCGTCTTGAAGGGAGCCTGTCACCTGTCTCAATTGTGTGCTTACGGTTCACTGGACCTGCCACATGAAGAGGTGGGCCTGAGGGTGACATGCACTGTGGCAGCCATGTGCCCGAAGACCCTCAGCATCCCACAGGCAGTAGTGTGGCACTGGTGCTGCACCTGCCCACCACCTCAATGAGCTGCTGAAGGCAATATGCTGGCAGAAAGGCCCACGCAGTATTGAGGAGGGCCCTGATAAACTCTAGCTGCTGTGCTGGCTGGAGATGGAACTTTGGGTAATTGATCACAAAGCCGAGTCACTTGAGCAGCTGAATGGTGAGCCTGGCAGACTGCCAGACATCATCCGGCAGGGACCATTGATGAGCCAGTCATCCAGGTATGGGAAGATGAAGACCCCCATGGTCTGGAAGTAGGCAGCCAAGACTGCTAGGCACTTCGTGAAGACCGGTGTGGCTGAGGCCAGCCCAAAGGGAAGCTCTCGGTACTGATAGTGCCGGCCTCCCAGCACGAACCGTAGATCCTGTCTGTAATTTGGGTACATCGGGATGTGTGTGTATGAATCCTGTAGATCCAAGGAGCAAAGCCAAATACCCTGAAGGAGGTATGGAAGCAGCATCACTAGCAAGACTATCCTGAACTTTTCGCGCACAAGGAAATGGTTGAGGTTTCACAGATCCAAAATGGGTCAGAACCCGCTGGTCTTTTTTGGGAACCAGGAAGCACCTGGAGTAGAAGCCCCTACTGACCTGAGGTGGGGGAACTGGCTTGATTGCTAATTTGGTTAGCAGGGCCATGACCTTGATCTGCAGCAAGCTCCTGTGCACAGTGTCGAGGTACTCCCCGGAAGCGTATGGAGGCGGCGGCTTAATGAAGTGCAGCCGATATCTGATTTGGATGATCTGCAGTACCCAGGTGTCTGAGGTAACGAGGGGCCACCAATGGGCAACATGGATGAGCTGCCTCCCTACCTGAGGGGGTACCTCGGCAGACAACAATCGGCTGGCTATGCTCCTGAGGAACCTGTCAAAAGCCTGCACCCGGCTTTGGCTGCAGGGCGGGCTCTGCCTTCGGTGTCTTCTCCCTCCGCTGCTGATGGGGAGTCTGCACCTTGGGCTGTGCCTGCGGCTGGGCTGGATAATGGTAGGCGACCTTCTTAGCCTGGTGTTTCTTCCACGTGGGATCTGCAGTTTTCCTGGAGAGCCTCAAGAAAGATAGATGCTCCTTCTCGAGCTCCTCCGCCTTCTCCTCTACCAATTTCCCAAAGAGGTCCTCCCCTTGACAGGGTACATTGGCGATCTTGTCCTGGACCCATTGCTCCAGGTGGGAAGACTGCACCAATGCCATTCAGTGCGCGGCGATGACCACGGCCGCCACTATGCCTGCAGACTCAAAGGCATCTTAGCACCACACACCATGAATTTGGAAGTCTTTGCCATGAGCCATCAGGCCCCGAAAATGTCTCACAAAGGTCCTCAGAGATAAGGGTGGCAAAGTCCTCCAGGTTCAACATGACATCCTTGAGAAACATGCTCATATAAGTCTGGTAGGCCAGGACTCTGGTGACCACCATGGAACTGTAATATCATTTCCTCCCAAAGGAATCCAGGGTGTGAGCCTCATGGCCCAGCAGTACCAAAGAGTGAGTCTTGGAACTCTTAGGAAGCTTCAAGGCCGATTCCAACACAATAGAGTTGTGGGGCAACTGAGACGTCTGAAACCCTGGGGCCTTTGGGACCCGGAAGAGAGAATCGAGCCAGCAGCTAATGACAGGGACCGTAAGTGGCACCTTCCATAGCTGCAGCAGCAACGTCTGTAGGACATGGTGTATGGAAATAGTCACTGCCTCCCTGGGTACTGGAGAAGCTCCAGTTCATCTGCCCTCTTCCTCCTCCAACTGCAGGGAAATGAAGATGACCTTGGCCATATTCCTAACGAAGTCCTGGAAGGACATGTCCTCTGGGGGCGACTTGCATCGTTCGGTGGGAGGCGACAGGTCAGACGGAAGGTCTGGGGACCAAAGGTCCAAAGTAGTTGATTCCTCTTTGGTCTTCCATAAGGATTCAGACTCCAAGAGGAAGTCAAAGTAGTGCCGAGCCTCCTCCTTCTGCCGGTTGCGCAGCTTGGGAGAGGGCAGGCACCAATGGCTCCCCTGTCGCCCAATGTGCCGATGGTGATATCCATGGGCCTTGGACTCTGACATATTGGAGAGGGAGATTGCTTTGAAAACCAGAGTCGATTCTGATCTCCCACTTGATGTCCCTACCTTGGCGGCAGGGCATGGGTCTCCAGGATAGACTGGATGGAGTGCGGTGACAATGCTATGTGTGCTGTGAAGCCACTGCCACCAAGTGAGCATTGAGGGCTTGAAAGCATTCCTTCAGAACCACCACCTGTAAGGGGGCAAATGCTGTAGCCGTGGATACCGGTGTTGACACCTTGGATGGGGACTCCACCATGACAGGTGCATCAGGAGACATCCAGTTGCCCTCCTGGGCAATCTGAGTTGACTCCACTGTCTGTGTCAGGTCCTCCCACCGGGGAAACTTGGCCGGTCACTTCCAGCCATTGTTCTTCGCATTGCGTTGAAAAGGGCTGCGATGACGCTGCACCCAGAATTTCTCCCAGTGCTCACCCTTTGACATTGATGGGGTTTCATGAGAGAGTCTCCTCTTACTGCTTGGGCCCGTCTGCTCCAACTGAGCATGAAGCTCTTTTCTCTTGGACGCCTCAGAACTCTGGACAGGTTGTGATGGGAAGGTCAGGGCTGAGATTGCTGAATCTGATGAGCTGAAGAGGGACTCCTGTTTTCCCGACCTGTCAGGCCTCGATGTGTCATTTGCAAGAATTGAAAATTGGTTCTCCCAAGAATTGAAATCTTCTCTAACACAACTACGTAGACTAGAGAAAAAATGGCGCCGATCACTCTCCACACAAGATTTGACAGCCTACCAACTCCACCTAACAAGGCACAGGGAAGCGATCTCAATAAAAATGAAACAGCACCACACTGACACTTTGAAAAGATCTCTGAACAAACCACGGGATCTTTTCAACTTGGTGCAAGCCCTTTCTAAAGAACCAACTCCTGAACAACACGTGGATATCCATCCACAAAAATTCGCTGACTATCTCCAGTCAAAGATCATACAGACCGACAAAATATCAACAGCCTCACTCCAAGACCATACCGGCATAACCCCTTTAAATAAGTTTTCCGCACCATCTAGAAAAAGCATTGAAGATACAATAGCTTCCCTCAATACCTCCACTGCACAAACAGACCCTTGTCCGGCTTTTTGGATCAAGGAGCTACGCAAGGAATTTAGTCCATTCATCGCAAAACTGACAAAACATTCCTTTACTACTGGTTCCTTCCCTACAACACTCAAACAAACTTCTATCAGGCCGTTACTGAAGAACACTAAACTTGATCCACAACAAGCCGAATCGTACAGACCAATAGCTAGTATTCCTATACTAGCAAAGATATTGGAGAAAGAGGTCCAAAGGCAAATCCAGGATCATATAGACTCCACAGCGCCCTTGGATCATTGCCAACACGGGTTTAGAGAGTACCATGGAGTAGAGACACTTCTCACCTTCTTATTCAATAACATCTTCACAGGCATTGACAACATCCGACAAGGCTTTGTGCTCATCTTTTTAGACATCGCTGCAGCCTTTGACTCGGTTCATCATGAGATTCTCCTCGGACGATTGAAAGAAAAGGGAATTTGTAATACCGCACTCAATTAGTGCAGTTCCTATCTAAATGGCCGATGTCAATATGTTAAATCTGGAGCAGAAGAATCGAAACAATCCCATCAAACACAAGGTGTGCCGCAAGGATCCTCATTGTCATCTTTACTATTCAACATTTACATGCAGCCCATCTGCAACATCATTAGATCATTTAACGTGAGCTGTCTGATATATGCAGACGACATCCTACTATATATGCCTTTTTCAACCGTGCAAATGGACCTTACACCTCTTATAGAATGCTTCAATACCATATCGGATTGGCTACAAGCACAAAACCTCCGCATCCAGCACAAGAAAACGGAGGTATTATTCATCGCTAGAGACCCAGACTTCACCCCACCGACACATATAAAGGTAAAGGAAGCAGAATTACAAACCAAAGAAACAATAAAATACCTGGGGATCACTTTAGACCAACATCTGGACATGAAATGTCATATAAGCAACATTGTCAAAGCGGTCTATTTTAAAATCCGTTCACTCAGACATCTGCGCTCCCTACTGGAGCCAGATGATTTCCGGACCATATACCAAGCACTGATCCTGCCGCACTTTGACTTTGCCAATTCCATCCTACAAGGTCTCCCGCAATCCACACTAAACCCGCTACAACTGGCCATGAATGCGGCAGCAAGGATTCTTCATGGAGCCTCCAGAAGAGACCACGTGACTCCGATATTAAAACAGCTTCATTGGTTACCTATACACGGAAGGATTATTTTCAAAACATTAATCCTCTCATTCAAGGCAATCAAGCACCTTTCCTCCACAGCACTTACGGATCTCATCCATACAGTGCCCCCCAACAGAGCTAGGAGGTCAACAGCCCTAAATTTATTAGCAACCCCGAAGAACTTGACAAAATGCAATAATACAACAGCAAATAGGGCCTTCAGCCTTTACGTCCCCAAATGTTGGAATGCACTCCCACCAGACATTCGAGCTATAGCAGACCTGACCCAATTCAGGAAGGCAATCAAATATCACCTCTTCCTCCAATACTACCCAACCAGCGATGAATTTAGTTAGCACCACCTAAGAATCACCGCCCTTTTGCAGCACATACTCACAAGGTATCAAGTATTCAAAACGGATTCATCATTTATTGAGCAATTCAACAATGTTATAGGAATGTTATAGGAATTTTTTACCTCATGTATAGGAATTTTTTACCTCATGTATATAGCATATTTCATGTAAATAGTTCATGTATATAGTTCAGCCCCTGTTATCCAAGTTTATATTCCTGTTCGATGTAAAACCAAACAGAATGTGTGTATTGGTCACTTTGTTATACTGTAAACCGCGCTGATGCCGAATAGTGCGGTATATAAGCAACTGTAATAAATAAATAAATAAATACCGGCTAGTGATCGGGTCCAAGGTATTGCAAGCACCAGTTGTGGCGGTTGGTGGCAGAAATGGTCTTGCCACACTTGGTGCATTTCTTAAAGCCACTAGCTGGCTTAGATATGCCAAAAAAATACCGCCTCAGCAAAATTAAACTAGAGGGCCACCATAGGTGGAAAAACATCCCCGAATGGGTAAAACATGCTAAAAGCGTGAAAAAGAGAGAAAAGAAAACCTAAAGCAGTAAAATCTGATCAACCAATGACAGGCGGAAAAGAAAATACAGAAAAAAAACGGTCCACAAGGGCCAGAAGAAAAAACCTTTTTCCAGACTGCAGGAACATGGTTCTAGGCTCTAGGGGATCCCTGGAAAAAAGACGAGTGGAGAAGATGGCTCCACAGCAGGCGGGAAAGCAGGCGCGTATGTGCAGTGTACCTCACAAAGGCTTCCTTTGGAAGTTGGGGAGCGTTCCGTGAGGGGCTCCGTTGGTGACATCACTCATATGGGAGGATTTACTTCCTGCTTGTTCACGGAGAACATCCTTTAGTTTTATCCTCAGAATAAATCAGTAAAATGGAGCATCCCTTTTAAAGATCAGGCATGCCTTTTTATGTCTCACTTTGAACAGTGGGGTCCCTCCTTGGCCTTCGCCAATTAAGTCCTCCTTTCTTTATTGTACAGTGTATTGTATGGGTTGAAATCACCACAGGAGATTGCTCCAGGTCAGTACTCGATTGAGGATTCATGGTTTGGCAGCTACAATCAGGGTTATCTCAGCTAAGTACAACGGAATGATAAGAATTTGGAGTTCTGCTGTTTCGTTGCCATATTGTGGTGTGTGTGCCACTTTACTTTTCCTTATATTGCCGGTGGATAGAGAGTTTGTTCAACTGCAGTTGAAGGATAAGAATTGACATACAGCGGTTTTTCAATTATCCTTAGAATGGCATGGCATGGTTTAAAATTTCAGTGGGAGTATTCTCGTGGGTGCTTATCCCGCATTGGAAGACTGGTTTTCAGCTTCTTTTATACACTGATTAAAAAGGAGAACCTACTGCAGGCGAAGGAGACCTCTCATTGTGGGTGGTCCGACAAAAAAGTGTTGTTAGTAATCTTATTAGATAGGCACGGGAAGGTATTATTTTGAGGAAATTTCACCTTGAGGATATTATAAGCGGTAATATTTTTGGGTATTATATTTCATTAATAGTCATATCCTGGCAATGTCCCAGTTTTTATACTATTTCCTTTTTTTTTTTTTTTTTAAATTTTCCAACAATCTTTATTCAAAACAAAACAGGAATACAAAGTAAAGTCCACATCTAGGAGACTGCCAGCTTAACATAAGAAATTAAAATACAATAATAGGGATCAAACTTAACCAAGCCCAAATTTCATGGAAAGAAAGAAAGTAACATTCAATTAGACTCTTTACTAACCAAGAAAGCCTCAAATTGATTAACCTCAAGAAAGACATACTTGATACCTTCCAGTTCCACTATACACTTACAAGGGTATTTCAAAAAGAAGGAAGCCCCAATAGCAATAGTCCGATCCTTCAAAGCCAAAAACGCTTTACGACGAGTCTGCGTGACCCTACTCACATCGGGAAAAATTTGTATAGGTTCCCCACAAAAGGCCAAATTTTTCTTTTTAAAGTATAAATTAAAAATCATATTTTTATCTTGTAATGATACAAAAGATACAAGCAGAGTTGCCCGCTGTGGAATCAAATCAACAGAAGATTCCCAGGTGCAGGAAACAAAGCAGGTAATCTCCTACTATTTCCTTTTTTAATTTGTTTTGTTTTATTTGATTTAGTTTGTGTCAAATATGTGTGCATATATAGTCCAAAGCCAATTCGCTGGTCACTTTTTTTTTTTAAGGACATATTGAACATTAAGGTGTTGAACTGCAAGGGTGCCAATAATCTTGACTACAACAGTGTGGTCCTGAGAAGGAGAGAGGCTCATAAAGAATGTAGCATCACTCGGGGTTTTGAATGTGTAAATGCTGGATTTTATAAAAATGGCACTCTGGACGAGCCAATTAAGAAGGTGAGAGAACCCCCCCCCCTTTTTTTTTTTTTAAATTGAAGTGGTTTCAAGAACCAGAGAAGTAAGCACAATTGCCCCCTCAGTTGTTCATATTTTCCCAGGTCCCAAGAAGCAACTAGCTGACATTTAGGAGCAGGTAGAAATGCCCCTTTATTAAAAGCATATATCGTACTGTCATTGCAAGAATGGAAATAAAGGTATACTTTTCTGGCCTGCCCACCACAAGCTGCCTTCAAAACCCATGCATCCTAAAGATCAATGCATAAATAAAGGCTACTTAATATAGCTGCTTGCACGTGTATGGTATTTACAAGTGTAAATGTCATGATTTGCATTTGTAAATGAAGTTTGTGCATTTGATGGCAATTTGTTACACCAGAACTGACCTGACTTAGAATTGCTTCAGAAGTACAAGGAGGGCAGACACATATCCAACCGTGCTTCCTTCTCTAAGAATTTCTAGAATACAGTTTTCACTTTGTGGTTGTAGGGTACGATGTCTTTGTGGTTGTAGGGTACGATGGAACAAGGTCAACATTTTGGAAGGGTATGCAGATTTTCTATAGCCCATGTAGATATATATAAAAGCCTTGAGAATGTACATTGTGGTTCTCTGTACAGACTCACATGCAACCCCCATCTGCCTGCATACCCACCCTGACATCACCTCACCCATGCACAAAATAAGATCTGCATGCTCTCCAAACCAACATCGTCCCATCTGCATGCCATTTTTGGAGAGGCTTATTTTAAACCTGAGGCAATTTTCTGGTTTTAGCAGCTAGTGCTCTCTGCAGGATATCTTTAAAAATAAGGGATATTTTTGCTATATTTGTTTATATTACTGGTGGTTAGTGGTTCATATTTGGAACTTTAACAAAAGGGCCTTTTCTTGAGCTTCATCACAAAAACATACAAATTGCAATCCTAGGGCAGATCAAAAGTCCATCAAGCCCAGTATCCTTTTTTCAACAGTGGTCAATCCAGGTCACAAGTACCTGGCAGGATCCTAAAAAATAGCAAGATTCTATGCTACCTAAGCAGGGATTCCACCCCCCCCCCCTCCCAGGTCTGGTTTAACAGTTTACAGAGTGGAGGAGTAGCCTAGTGATTAGAGCAGTGACCTAGTCCAAAGAGACCTGTGATAGTTATGATGTGCCGGGAATCCCCTGTTGCACCTAGTCCCATAACAACACATGCTACTAATGCAGTGCTGGGTTTTTAGAGCTTGTACCCTTTGCTATTTTTTAGAGCAGCACTGAAAACATGTACTAACCTCACACTACCCTGGAAGCATGTGTCAGGGTGGAAAGTAGGTTGGATGGCGCCACAGGTAGTGTGGGCAATACTGGTCCACACTAATTGCACTCGATGCCAGTACCATGGGTACAACACCACCTCCATGGGCGGCATTGGTTGCACTCGCATGTCAGCTTGCATGGTGTCTGCTAGTGCAGTTTAGTAAACATGCCCCTTGGTGTACTTTCAGAAAACAGAATCTCTTATACAGTAGGAAGCCATTCTTTGCAAACAAGAAAAGCTGCGAGTCCCAAACAGCCATGACAAGGAAAAAATGTTAAAAACGTTACCTAGGGCCTATACAAAATACTAAATGAAAAGGGAAAACGCAGCATGAAGTTTATCTTATTTCACTGTCTCAAACAACACATCACCAGCTTTAGACAATGCTTTATTATATTCCTTATGAATAACGATCCATCAATAAATGATGAAAGAAATGTGGGTGGTTTATTACTCACTGAAGTTATGCATTGCCACTGTAGAGTCATTGCAGTCATTTTGTTATGCAATGAGAACACAGTGTAGGAAATACCATGACGATGACACTCATCACTGGCATCCCAGAATGAGAAGCAAAGACAGACACATGGGAAGCTGAAGCACTGCTGGAATTTTTAAGATGATAAAATGGATATTACTGGGACATAGCATAACAGTGCTATACATGTAAGATCTCTCCAAATGTAAATTCCGGGCATGTGCTATGATAATAGCAGTCAAAAAAGCAAAAACACAGAAACACAGAGCAACCACTAAACTCAATAGAACAAACAGAAGATTGTCTGTAGTGCAAGCGAAATAAAGTGATATTCTTGTAGTATATACTTTGGTTTTTTTTGTTTTTTTGTTTTTTGGTTATTATTTTGTCGGGCCTCACAAAACAGGGAAGAGTAATTGTACAACTGCAATCCAATGTGAACTCTAAATAGCATGAATATTGCGGATGATACGCATTCTGGACAGATGAAGCTAAGTTTAGCTATTTAGAGTTTCGTTTGTTTCATTGTGAAGTCACATTGATTAAATGGGGTCACACTCACATTGGGTTGCAGTTGTACAATTACTCTTCCCTGTTTTGTGAGGCCTGACAAAATAATAACAAAAAATCCCAAAAAAACAAACAAAAAAACAAAAACTAAAAGTATATACTACCAGAATATCACTTTATTTTGCTTGCACTACAGACAATCTTCTGTTTGTTCTAAAGATAACAGCAGTGGCATTTATAGGCAGAAATGATAAAAGAGGACAAACTTAGCTAAGGAGAGATACAGCTATGAGAAACCTTCTACATTCCATGCCCATCCCGTTGAGTAGTGCATAACTTTGCACTTTATTCTTTATTTGTGGGATTTGATAAACCGCCCTTGCGGAAGTGTCAGAGCGGTGTACAATAAAACACTATTGGCTACAGAAAATTGAAAAGAACACCATTAATTGGACAGGAAAGAGGAGCAAAGTAAAGGAGTGTGACAGGAAAATACAGAGGCAAGAAAAAACGTAAGGGCGAAGGTGGGGATGGGGGGAGAGGAGCTGCAGAAATGGGGACAGAGAGTGTTATTATGATACTAGTGTTGGGGATCCCGACGAGGAAGGGTCAGAGCCACCAGCGGGAATAGGAAGGTTGTAGGCCTGGTGAAAGAGGTGCGTTTTAAGAAGTGCTCTGAAACGGGTGAGAGATAGCTCCATGCGGAGAAGGTGAGGGAGAGAGTTCCAAAGGGCGGGACTAAGGTAAAAGAAAGCAGAATGGCGAGTGAGTTCAAGATGGGCTTGGGCAGGGGGGGGGGGGAGAAAGAGGCGATTTCCATGTACAGAACGGAGAAGACGAGGGGTCGGCTGAAGGTGGATGATATTGGCCAGGTACTGAGGGGTGTTAGTATAAAGGACCTTGTGCGTGATGATAAGAAGTTTATAGATAAATCTAACATTGTTCGGAAGCCAGTGGAGGGAAAGGAGAGTAGGGGTGATGTGAGCAGTGGTAGGGGTATGAGTGATCAGGCGGGCGGCAGTGTTCTGGACTAACTGAAGATGGTGTAGTTGACAGCGAGGGAGACCAGCGAAAACAGAGTTGCAATAGTCTAAACGGATGATTACCAGGGAAAGAACAAGGGTGGCGATAGCAGCAGTAGAAAGGAATGGTCGAATAGACCTAATCCTACGAAGGTGAAAAAAAGAAGTACGCACCACCGTGGAGATTTGCTGGTGGAAAGAGAGAGAGGAGTCCAAAGTGACACCTAGGTAACGAAGGGTGGGCACAAGGGGAATAGGGCGTGCAGACATAAGGGGTGACAAAGTGGGAGAAGGAGCACGGAAGGAAAACAGATGGCAGAGGATTTGGAGGGATTAACATGAAGGAAATTCTGGTTAAACCAGGAAGTGATGAGATCAAGACATGTACTGAGCGAGGAGAGATCAGGTGCCAGGGAGGAGGTGTGATAGACCAAAAGGATGTCATCTGCATAGATATAGGCGGAAATCCCAGACTGTTGGATAAGAAGGGCGAGGGGGGCGAGGAAGACATTAAAAAGAAGGGGAGCAAGAATAGAACCCTGTGGCACACTGCAGTGCAGTGGGATTGTGGGTGAGACACCAGAGTCTGTGTGGACAGTGAAAGAGCGAGAGAGCGAGAGGAGAGGAAGGAACGGAACCATTGCAGAACCGTGCCATAGATACCCAGATCAGACAAGCGTGAAAGAAGAGTGCGATGATCAACGACATCAAAGGCAGAGGAGAGGTCCAGGGAAACAATAAGAGAAAGGTCACCTCGGTCATGGGAGCGGTGAATTTCAGAGAGAAGTGCAACGAGAATAGTCTCAGTGCTGTTACCAGTGCGAAAGCCTGATTGGCGTGGGTGGAGAGAAAAAGTGGAACCAAGGTGAGTGGCGAGTTGAGAAAAAACAAGCTTTTCCAGAATCTTAGAGAGAAAGGAAAGGTTGGCTACCGGACGCCAGTTTCCAGGAATGGCAGGATCCAGTGTGGGTTTTTTAAGAAGAGGACGGAGAATGGCATGTTTCCAGCTGGAAGAGAAGTGGCCAGTGGCCAAGCTAGCGTTAAGCATTGTCAGGGCAAATGGAATAAGATGGAGTGAGGAGTTAAGAAACCAAGAAGAGGGAAGCGGATTGAGAGGGCAGGTGTTTGGTGAGAAGAGGAAATGGCTTTGATAAGTTTGGCGGAGGTGATAAGACTAAAAGAGCACCAAGTGTGGGGGAAGGTATGGGAGGGAGGGGGAAAGTGGATGATAGAAGGAGAGGAAGGAATGGGAGGGGGAGAAAGAGGCAAAGGGCAGGAAGGGAAGGAGGAGCGGAGAGATTGAACCTTATCAGAAAAGAAAGTTGCAAGAGTGGTAGGGCTAGGGGCAGAAGGAACGAAAGAAATGATGGGCAGAGAGGTGGAAGAGGATGAGAGAGATTTAAGGACCTGGTATAAGCGCCTAGAGGAATTTGAGGAGGAGGTTATGAGCTGTGAGTAGTAGGATTTCTTTGCAGAGGCTATTTCGGTGCGGTAGCGGTGGTGCAGCTGGCGGAACATAGAAAAAGGCGCTGGAAGGCTTCCTCTGCCACCGACGTTTGGCACGGCGAAGATGTGAACGAAGCAGATATAGACCAGGGTGGTACCAAGAGTGACGGGAGGAGGGACGGATGGAAATAGGACGGAGTGGGGCAAGAGTGTCAAGAGTAGCGGAGAGAGTGGAAGTCCAAGAGTCTACTTGTTGATCCACCGTGAAGGAGGAAAACCCCAAGGGGAGAAGGGAATCAGCCGGGGGGAAGCGTTCAAGGGTCAGTGGGGTGAGATGACGTTTAAGGGCCCGAAAGGGAGGGTCCATAATGGCAAATGTAGAGGGGGCTGGGAGGGTGGGGAAAGGGAAAGAAAATAAGAGGCAGTGGTGATCAGACCAGGGAAGTGGGAGTGCTTGGATATTAGATGGGAGGAAAGGAGAGAAAGCGGAGGTAAGAATCAGGTCCAGAGTATGACCAGAAGCATGAGATGAACAGGTCACATGCTGGGTAAAAGAAAGATCGCCCAGAAGGGCAGAAAATATCTTGTGATGAGGGCGAGTTGGGGTAGTGAATATAAAGTCGCCCAATACAACCAGGTGAGAGGAAAGACGGGTAGAATCCGAAAGGGAAAGGAGTAGGGAGTCCCAGAGATCCGTACTCAAGGAGGGAGGGGCATAAAGAAGGAGAAAATACACCGTGGTGGAGGACCCCAAGAGAAGGAGGAGGGATTCAGGATAATGTGGAGGAGGAGTGGACAGCGAAAACAGAAGAGAAGACTTATAAATAATGGCCACCCCTCCACCTGTGCGACGGAGGCGGGGTGTGTGTAGGGCGGAATAGCCAGGGGGGAGACAGCGATCAAGCAGTCCGTCCTCCCCCTCATGGAGCCAGGTTTCCGTGATAAACAGGGCATCTAAGGAATGGTGTGTCAGGAGATCATGGACTAAATGGGTCTTGGCGAGGAGGGATCGGCAATTGAGAAGAGCAAAAGAAAGGGTTAACCAGACGGGGGATACAGGGACTGGAAGGGGGAAGCCTGAAGGTGGTTTGGGGGAAAGGCATGGAAGAAGGTTGGATATATTACGGGAGTTGACACCTAAAGGTACGAAATTGGACTGAGTGGGCGATGGCCCCAGAACACGGGGATGGCAGCCATGCTAATGTTAAGAAAAGGCTCGAGAGCTGGTGGTAAGAGAGTGGGCCGAGGAGGCAGAGGAAGCAAGTAGCCAAGCAGGGGAGACAGGCTTACTACGCAGAAGGCAAGGAGCAGGGGGAACCGGAGACCGTGAGTAATATTAGCAGGCTGATGGCTCTGAACGACCCCGTCGTCGCCCCAAGGAGCTCGCCCAAGGAGCACGTCCTGCTCCTTGTGCTCGCTCCTTCGGCGCGAAACGCCGCTGCTAAGTTCTTTAAATACATTTGTCTACTTAGATGCCAACACGGACGCATTGCACGCGTCCGCGTCACGTCCGGGAGGCAGGACAGTGAGTCTTGATTGGCAGCAGTAAGGCAGGAGACCTGGGGAAAGGAGACAGCAGAGACTGCAGGTATGCAAAGCAAGCAGGAGATAAGCGACAGTACAAGCAACAACATACAGTAGCAGCGTGAAACGCCGCTGCTAAGGTCTTTAAATCCGTTTGTCTACCTAGATGCCAATGCGGACGCGGACACGGATGCGGAATGGTCCACATTACCTTTCATCTGCCATTTGAACATCCAGTTTTCCAATTTATCAAGGTCCTTTTGCAATTTTTCACAATCCACTTGGGTTTTAACAACTTTTGAATCATTTTGTGTCATCTGCAAATTTGACTACCTCACTCATTCCCATTTCCAGGTCATTTATGAATATGTTAAAAAGCAGTGGACCCAGCACAGATCCCTGGGTTACTCCACTGTTCACCTTTCTCCACTGGGAGAATTGGTCATTCAGGCATACCCTCTGTTTTCTATCTTTTAACCAGTTCCTGATCCACAATAGTACACTGCCTCCTATCCCATGACTTTTTAATTTCACCAAGAGTCTCTCGTGAGGGACCTTGTCAAAAACGTTCTGAAAATCTAGATACACTTTATCGACTGGTTCACCTTTGTCTGTTTATTCACTCCTTAAAAAAATACAACAGATTAGTAAACAAAACCTTCCTTGGCTAAAGCCATCTTGGCTTTCTCCCATTAAAACATGACTATCTACATGTTCAGTAATTTTGTTCTTTATAATGTTTTCTACCATTTTTCCTGCTACTGACGTTAGGCTCACCGGACTGTAGTTTCCCGAATCACCCATGGAACCCTTTGTAAAAACTGGCGTTACATTGGCCATTCTCCAATTTTCAGGTACTACAGATGATTTTTTTTATAAACTTGTTTATTAAGCCACACAAACAAGGCAGAGAACAATACATATGTACATAGCGCCTCCGGGTGGGGTTTGTTTCTCATCCACCACCCAGGAAGCCAAACTCCAATCATTTGTGGATTATAACACTTTTCACCTCAATATCTCCCCCCCCCCAACACCCCCTCCCCCCCAATCGCAGCCTAATCTGTCGAATAAACCAATGGGAACACTTCTCCTTATCACTACCAACCTACTTAACCACATCCATGGTGCCCTCTCATTGCCAGCCCAAATGAGCACGGCCTCATCCCATGTTTATTACTTCATTACGGGTACGTGGTCTCAATTTTTGGATATATGGTTCCCACACCAGCAAACATGAAGACCAACGCGAGACGTCTCCACGTGCCCCCCACTGCTCAAAGAGCGTCAGCTGATGAAAGCTGATACCACTCCCAAAAGGTAGGGGGTGTTTGCACTCTCCTTCTGCGGAGTATCGGACCTTTACCCACCAGACATGCCTTGCGTCTCTGCCCCTTAGACGCCCCTTCAACGCCACTGCGGCGTTACTTTGAGTTTGTGGCCACACTAGTGGAGATATTGAGGGCCTGAATGTTAAGGTTTGTTTGATTGCTGTGCTCACCTTTACCTTTGTTTAATTAGTTAGTGCTTGGTTAAAAAATTCTATTATAATGGGGAAAAGGAAGGCTAAGGTGTATAAAAAGCCCCAAAGTGCTGATACCGGATGTTCAAAACTGGTTGGCCCTCTGGATAGACATCTAGTCCCCTCTACCCATGGTGCAGTCCTCCCGAGGGTGCTTCGTTGAGCCCCGGTGGGAGATCCTCTCCTCCTTGCCCTGGGTCTGGGATATCTGTCATTTCCAGGCAGCCCTCTGAGGTGGAAAGGAATGTTAAAGCTGTGATTAGTTTGCCTACTCCAGTTCAGTTTGCAGCTTTAGAAGGTTCCTCGGAGCTCCCGGAGCTGCTTCCTGAAGCAGATGTGACCTTGAAGGATGTCTGGGGGGCTTTAAAATGTTTTGATTCTAAAGTATCTTCAACATTAAATTCCCTTTGTACTTTTTCTCAGGAAGCTGCTGTTTCCCTGCAGCAACTAGATTAAAGAGTTTCATTAACGGATATGGCCTTTTCTAAATTAGAATCTCAAGTGCTCCCACTTCATTCAGTTAATGTTGCTGGAATTAAAGATTCTTTAACGTTGCATTCTAAGTTGGAAGCGCTTGAAAATTCTATGCGGGTATGTAATTTACGATTTTTGAATTTTCCTCAATCTTCCTTATTATCATCTAAGATTCTTTTGGATAAATACCTGAAGTAGATTTTGGCCATACCTGATCCTATTGATGTTTCGCAAATTTATTATATTCCCTCAGGCTCTAAAAAGATTAACTCTGCTGACGGTGAACTGGATGAGGTAATTCCTTCTATTTCTAATCTTACAACCTTTCTGGAGGATTCTCTGGATATTATCACTTTACGGTCTACTCTGCTGGTCACTTTTCCATCTGTAGTGATTAAGCAGCGTATTCTTAAAGCTTTCTTTAAGGTTAAGTCGGTTAGGTTTTGTGGACAGATAGTCAATGTTTTTCCTGATGTGTTTCGTGCCACCCAACTTCGCTGGAGGCAATTTCTATCATTAAAGCCTCAGGTGTTAGCTTTGGGTGCCACTTTCTTTTTACGGTTCCCGTGTAAATGTATCATCAATTTTGATGGAGCTTCCTATGTTTCCGTGCATGTTACGCATTTGGAAAAAATTTTAATTGATAGACAGGGTTCAGATGGGGAGGGTAATGTTTGATTGTAATCGCCTCCGAATTTGTGGGCTTTTAGCCTAGTTTTCTGATCTGATTATGTTTGTTTTTTTCTTATTCCAGTCCGACTCTCTTGATGTGGGTTATATCATTTTTTTTTTAGCTTTTCCTCTGTTTTATTTTGTTACCTATCATTGATTTCTGATTGTCCTTTATTAAATTTGGTTATTGTATTTTGACTAAAAATCCATTAAAAATAAAGAAGACATGCCTTGTGCACCAATAAACGTTCCCACCTCCCCTTCGGATGGAGTGGTCCAAGTTGATCCAAGACAATTAAAGACCCGGTCCATTTATCCTGCTGCTGAAGTAAACTACTTAAATAATTGCTGATCCGTGTCCAATAGAGACAAATTCTCTGGCATCCCCACCACATATGACTTAGATCTGCAAGAGGACTTGAACATTTCGGACATCCCCCGTCCAAGGTTAGATGACTTCGCATCGCTCTCCTCGGGGAAAAATGTGCCCGTATAACACATTTTAACTGCACCTCTCTCCATCTTGCTGCCTCCACCAGTTCTGTAATACGCCCGAAGGCTTTCCTAACTGTTCCTGGGGCTACCACATGTCCCAACTCCTTTGCCCAGGAGGCCTCTACCCCCGAATAGTCCGATGGAGCAATGTAGCGAGCCAACCTTCCCTTCAGCCCTGATATTTTCTTACACGTCTACAAGAGAAGGGAATCTCTGGTTTAGCCTTGAACTGGTGCAAGTCCTATCTATCAGACAGATGGCAACAAGTACATATCGACTCCACTACCTCTGAGCCCTTTCAACAAAAGCAAGGCATTCCCCAAGGCTCCTCTCTATCTGCCCTCCTTTTTAACATCTATATACAGCCCATCTGCTCAATCATCCGCTCCTTTAACATCTCCTGCCTGGTGTATGCCGACGACGTACTACTGTTCACACTATTCTCTATTGACCAACCTGACTTTTCACTACTATCAAGTTGCTTTGACGCTGTCACCGATTGGCTCCGCACACAAAACCTCAGAATTAACTTCAATAAGACGGATGTTCTATTCATCACCAGAAGTCAATCCTTTACCCCTCCAATTAAGATGAGAGACGCAGAGCTCTCAAGTAAGCCCACCATCCGCTACTTGGGCATCACCTTGGACCAACAGCTTGACATGAAGATGCATATAAGCAACACCGTCAAGGCAATCTACCACAAGATACATACAATTCGCCACCTACGTCCACTACTGGAGCCTGCTGACTTCCGGATGATATTTCAAGCCCTTGTAACCCCCCCATTTCGACTATGCCAACACCATCCTTCACGGTCTTCCAAACAGCACACTTAACCCACTTCAACTGGCAATGAATGCTGCTGCTCGCATCCTGCACGGCACCTCTAGAAGAGACCATATAACCCCCATTTTGCAAAATCTCCACTGGCTCCCTATCTACTGCAGGCTCACCTTTAAAGTACTACTGATTACCTTCAAAGCCCTTAATAGACTATCCTCCAACTCCCTCATGGACTTTCTTCATCCCACTCCTCACAATAGTTCCAGAAGATCAATAGCTGCTAACACACTCGCTGTCCCCAATGCAATAACAAAATGCTCCCTCGTGACAAAGAACAGAGCTTTTGTTTATTATGCACCCTCTCTCTATGGAATGCCCTCCCTCCCACCATCCGGTCTATCTCTGACCTCGCACAATTCAGGAAAGCCCTAACACACCACCTTTTCCTCCAGTATTACTCTCTGCCTGGTGACATAACATAACCCAGCACAACCTCTCTACCCGCCACAATGTCATAGCCCAGCACACCCGTTTCCTTTCATGTTGAAAAACCATTGCCAGCGATACAGTTCATCCAAAAATTTTCCCCCTGTTCCTTGTAAGTTTCAATGTACGTTCCTTTCTACATTTACAGTTATTGTTAATTGTAAACTGCATGGATTCCAAATAGCGCGGTATAAATAAATAAATAAATATTGTTGGGGGTTGATTTTCCCCTAATGTGAAGAATTCTAAAATTTGTGCTGAAATGTCGACCTTTAACTCTGCCTCCGGAAGGGAAGCCACATAATGGGAAACATGGGCATATGCGAAATAATGGTGTTTTCTCAAATCATATTCCTTACACAGGGCCGCAAATGTTTTACATTTACCTGACGAATCTACCACATGCCCTATATTCCGGATCCCATTTTCTCTCCACCTCTGAAATACGGCTGTTTCCGATCCAGGTGTGAACTTGGCATTACCCTGCAGAGGCAACCAACTGGAAACCTTCGGAGATCTGTGCCAATAAACACATAATTGCCGCCGAGTTCGTTGTGCTGATGTTAGCAACACACTCCTATTCAGCCTCCCTGGCAGAGACGAGCCCTCCAGATGCAACACCGCCAATAATGCCTGGGGGGGACACAAAATCTTCTTCCAAAGCCCTAGAGGTATACACTTCTGTGTCCCCTAACCAGTCCCCTATATGACGTGCTTGACATGCTAATGCATATATCCGTAAATCAGGGACCCCTATCCCCCCCTGTCTCCACCCCCCTCTCAAGTGGTTCAACGGAATACGCGCTCTTGCCCCCTTCCATAAAAACCCCCGGATCTCTCGTTCCAACCGGTTTAGATCCCATCGCAACAACCACACCGGGAGGGTTTGCATCCAATATAACACCTGGGGTAATACCACCATCCCCAATGTTGCTGCCCTGCCCAAGAATGACAGGGGAAGAGGGTTCCATGCCTGCAGTTGAGTCCTAAGTCGGAGTAGCACCCTTTCAAAATTCCGCCTATACAACTCCTTTGGCTCTCTAGTCAAGAGAATACCTAAACAGATAAAGTAATTGTCTGCCCAATTAAGTGGAAAGGTAGGTCCCCATCCCGCTCTAAGTTTCCCAGATACATCCAATGCCTCTGATTTTTCCATGTTAATACGAAGCCCCGCCATACTTCCAAAATAAGAAAATTCCTCTAATACCCTAGGCAGCGAACGAAAGCAGGTGCACCAACATATCATCAGCAAAGGCTGACATCTTAAACCTTTGTGTTCCAATCCTCACCCCCTGTATGTCCTTGGAAGCCTCTATCCTCCATACTAGGGGGTCAAGTGACATCACAAATAACAGGGGGGGGGGAGAGTGGGCAACCCTGTCGTATACTCCTCTCTCCAGGGGAAATTCCTCCGACAACACTCAGTTACATATCACCCCCGCGGTAGACTTGGTATAAAGAATTTCCACCATACTGCAAAAAGAATGTCCCAAACCATAATAAGGCAAAAGAAGTCTCAGATACTGCCAGTTCACCCAGTCAAATCTCTTTTCAGCATCAAAACTAACCAATAGTGACTGCATTTCTCGCTCCTGCACCCATTCGAATGATGCAAGGATTTTCCGCAAGTTAGGCACAGCATATTGCTCCTTCACAAACCCTACTTGTGATTCATGCACCAGATCATTCAACACCAAAGCAAACGATCTGCCAAGATCTTGGACAAACCTTCAGATCAAAGTTTAGCAAAGAAATTGGCCTATAAGAGGCAGCCTGGGTATGATCTTTTCCCGGCTTAGGTATTAAAATAATATGTGCATGATTGTTACCCCATTTAAAGGTACCTTGTTCTGCTCTTTTATGATAAACCGCCACCAAGGATGGAGTCACCAAATTTATCAACAACTTATAGAATTCTGCCCCATATCCATCTGGACCGGGTGCCTTATAACAACTAGCCTTCTGGATAGCCTGCTGTACTTCCTGCTTCGTTACTGGTTTATCCAACTGGGCCCGTTGTCCCTCCCCAAGGCGGAGTAGGTTAAGGCCTCACATGTATTCCTCCATCCTAGTTGGGGACCCTCTCTCCTCTGAGTATAACGTTTGATAAAAGGTTCAAAACACTGGGGCAATCACTCTCGCCTCCTTATGCAGTTTACCCTGGCCATCTTGCACCACTGCAACTGATCTGGCGCCCCTACTGCCTTGAAGGCACCTTGCCAGAAGTTTCCCAGGCTTGTCCCCAAAACGGTATAGCTGATATCAGTAATGTAAAAACGATTTCTTTGCTCGCTTATGGATTAATGCATTTAGAGCTACCTGAGCCTCCCACAACCCCCGTCTGTTTGTTACACTTGGGCAACTCACACATTTCGGCCTCTCCTTAGTCACTTGTCTTTCACGTTGAATTATCTTCTCCGTTATCAATCTACATTTCCTTGCCACATACCCAATAATGTCCCCTCGCAACACTACCTTAGCGGTCTCCCAGAAAAGCTCTGGATCCTCTTGATGACGCTCATTATACACCGCAAAATCTTGCCACCACTCTCAAATATAGAGATGGAACTTGGTATCCCTATATAAGTCCAGTGGAAACTGCCAAATTGTGGTCTGCAGGGCTGCATCATACCACTCCAATTCCACCCAAATCGAAGCATGATCTGAAATCTCTGTGGGACCAATTTGTGCATCTGCTACCTTGGCGAATAGCCCTTCCGATACCAAGATATAATCAATCCTAGCACTCGAACCATGCGCCCAGGATTGATGCGTATAGTCCCTTTCTAGTGGATGCAACAGACGCCATGGGTCAACTACTCCTATTCTTCGTCAAAAACCCCGCGATACTCGAGCAGTTTGTGACCATGACCGATCAAAACCCCTCCGGGTCATGTCGAGTTCAGCATCAAAAACTCCATTAAAGTCCCCTCCTAATATCAGAGGGACATCTGGCAGCTGTTCCACCCTTGAGGCTAAACGTGCATACAGCTTGCGGTCCAAAGTATTTGGACTGTATAAGCTGCCCAAAACTATGGGCCTCCCTTCCAATTCCCCTTGCAACAGCAAAAATCTTCCAGCCGAATCAATGTATTCTCGCTCCAGCACAAAATCTCACCCGCTTATGTATCAAAATGACCACTCTCCCTTTTTTCCCTTTCGCAGGGCCCCCCCATCCCTGCCACACCCAGTCCCTGTGCAATTTAAGGTGTTCTTCGGCAGTCTGGTGGGTTTCTTGTAGCATGGCAATATCACATTTTTGTCAGGCTAAGGCCCGCAAAATTTTATATTTCTTTATTGGGCTCCCCAAACCACACACATTCCATGAAATTATCTTCAGGTTGGTGAGTCAAGTTCAGGCTCATACCACTTGTTTTCTGATATTACACAGGGAGGGGGACCCCCAGCCCGAGACCCCCCTTTCCACCTCTCCTATTCCCAACTAGAGACCAGACTCTCCACCCTATGCTGCGATTCCCCCCCTTATCCCCAAGCCCTACCCCCTTACCTCCCCTAACCCTCTCCTCCTCTTCCTCCCTATCCCTACTCCCCCCAGGACACACTCATCCTAATCCCTTAACACTATCCCTCTTTCTCAACCTGAGTCACACTAGATGTATGTGGGTACCCCCTCCCACCACCTACCTCTACTATATACACACAGTTCTCCCTATTCTGCCTGTCCAGTGGCCTTCTCCCCCCCCCCCTGCATATAATCAACATCACCTCTAACTATTAACTCCCTCCCAACCCTTAACACCAACTTTGGAACAAACCATGGTATACCGCCCCACCAAAAAGCATCATTATCCCAGAGAGGAGAAAGTAAAATTCGAATGGAAAGAAAGAAGAAAGAAAACAAAAACAACAAAAAAACCCCAACAATCATATACATTAACACACATATATGCACCTTCTTGCATAAATTTAGGCATTTGAAATACACAGCCCGACTCCTCTCTGATGAATCTGATGGTAGTATCCCAACTCTCTCCTCCTTACTATTCGCTCTTGTGGGGCCCAGGCAGAAAATCCTGACTGGCTAAGGCACCTAAGCCTGCCCCACACCGTCCATTCTCAAATCATCCAATATTTTGTTGTCGGCCTCAATTAGCATTGTCAGCATCTAGCTTTTCAACAGTGAATGACCTCCCTTGATAAACATTCACGGCACTTCAACCTGCGCTGATGTAGGGGCTGATTCACTTTGCAGAATATCCTCCACATAATGAATTGCCTCTGTCGCTGTTTCAAATGTCCAGTGTGCTCTTTCATGTGTGATGTGCAGTCTGGAAGGGTATTGCACCGTGAACTTGATGTTAGCCTCTACCAGCTCCTGACATATTGGTGCATACGCTCTCCTGCGCTGGCTCAGGGCTGCTGAGTAATCCTGTGCAACTCTGTCGCATATTGTCCTTTGTAATGATGCCATTTTTCCTCGCCGCCCTCAGCACAGCCTCCTTTTGTGGGAACTGTAAAAATTTAGACAATACAACTCTGGGCCTGCGATCCTTCACGTGATCTGCCACTACAGATGATTTTAATGGTAGCTCACAGATTAATAATAGCAGGTCTGCAATCTCATATTTCAGTTCTTGCAACACCCTTGGGTGTATATCATGAGGTCCAGGTAATTTGCTACTATTAGTTTATCAAATAGTTGTAATGTGGTAGGCTATGGCCTATATAATAGCTTGTACATGTATGAGCCTGCAAGCTAGGCCGGAGTCCCCACCCCCACTTCTAGAAATAGTAATGCTGAGAAAGACCAAAGTCAGTGAAGGCTGAGGATCTGCCTTAAACCGCTCTAAACTGCTTTTGATAAGTTTGTATTAATCCTTTATTCCATGCTTTTATGCTGATGCAATGACCTTATAGCAGGAATGTATTATGTCTAGAAACTGAGCCTGTGTTAGCATAGCCTGAGAAGGGGGAACAGGGCCCAGTGAGGGGGTACCCGATTGGATAGGTGCAGGGGGCGTTGGGACCAATAGAAAGTCTGCCTGTATCAAACTGTGAAGCTTGTATATAAGGAAGGTGTTCCTGTTTGCCATTGCTCAGTCCTTTGATGCTTGGGCCTTGTGCACAATAAATTGGTTTGGATCCTTGAACTGACTCCGGGTATTATTTATTGCATGCTATCAGTGCTGCCATATGTCTTGGTGCGTTGTCCGGGAAATGTGAGTAGTGTGATGGTATTCACGTAGATATACCACGACTTCTCGCCTCACAAGGTTTTGTCCGGCCTGGAGCCGCCCCTGGCTGATTGCAGGAGGGCCTTCGGCGCCACCCATCCTCTTGTATCGGGGAGGGCTCCTCCTTGCCTCCGCTGGTGGCCGGTTCTGGCCGGCCTACACCTCGAACCTGAGGGGAGTCCGGGATCCAACCCATGATCCGGTGAGTAGAACTGTTCTGCTAATCAGTCAGTCTGTCAGTCAGTCGGGATTCTGGAATAGCGCTTGAGAGTCTGATCCCTCTCGGGGCGGTCCTAGTAAGTCTCAGAAGTCTTAAAGGTATAAGCGGAGACTGAACCCACCCAACCCCCTAGTCAGTCAGTTTTTTTGGGAACGTCCGGATTTTATTTTGTCTTGAATGTCTGTGTGTGTGAATGTGGTCTTGAATACAGACCAAGCAAGGTGCTGCCTCCTGACTAGTGCAGGTCGCAAGAACGGCGAAAGTGTTTGGTGTTTGTCTTAGTGTCTGTTGTTTTTACTCATCTCAGGAGTCTTTACAAAGACAGCTGTCTCACTGATGTTACGTGAGTCTCAGAGAGGGCGGGGCGTGTCTTTCACACAGCCCGGAGACAAAGACAGGAATGTATCCTTTACTTAACGCTTTGATGGTTTCAATTATTCTACGCTCTGCAGCTGGGTTAATTTGTGCTTATTTCAGGAATATTGTACCTGTTTTATTCAATATGTTTTAATAGTGATGTTCCTTCTGCTATGGTCATGTATTATATATCGTTCTTATTAACCCCGTTCGAGTGTTCGAGTTCCTCAATGCATTTATGGGCTTAACCTTGTCTTGTGTTTTTTATGTTCCAGTCGTTAGCAAACACTGTTCAAAAAGAAATGATAGAGAAATTAATGAGACTGCTTTTGTTTTCCCTTTGACCTACGAAGTAGAGGTTAAGACCCCTGATAGGACAATTAGGCATCCTGAGCCAGTAACTACAAGAAATGCTTGAAATTTTGTCTTTGATATATCTGGGTTTGACTGCATAAGTATTTGTTCATAACTTACGGGAACAACAAAATGAGCTGTAACTGTATTCGTCTAGGATTTAGTGTTTACAGCTTCTTTGTCTAGTAATTCACGGCTGCTTTGAGAGCCGGGAGAGAGACCTACCGTTTATCTTAATGCCTGTCTTTCCCGAACTGTAAGATGTGTACTGTGTTTTGAAAGGGTCTTTTAAAGTCTCAGTTTCAGAAGTACAGTCTTAGTTAAAGCCTTTATATAGGTTCAGACAGTTGTGCTTAGTCCACAGGGAAATGCAGCCCGCCCCCTTCATCATGTGGGGGAAGGGGCAGATTCTGTTGAAATGTATGACAAGGAGTTTTAGCAAGGGCTTGGGACTTGGCCATGCAAAAAATGTGAAATGTTTGTGAAAAGTGTCGTGAGCCCTCTCAGTGCACCTACCGGTGAGATCAGGTATTGCACTGGGCCTCAGTGTAACTGGCCTCCTGGTAATTGTAGCTGCTGCCAGTTACCAAAAATAGTTGTGGACAACCGATATAAGGTAAACAGGGCTTTATTTCCCTTTCCCAATTAGGATATTTCAATATGTACAAAAACAAAACATAACCCTTCTTGGGTAAAACAGAAAGAAAACTGTAACACAAAAATGGCTTTCTTTCAGCTTCTAAACAACAGAAATATATTTTAAACATAGACCTGTAGCCACAAAGAATAAGGCTTTCTCTTCACCTTGTTAGGCTGCTTATTCTTCTCTATCTTAGGGAGATTATATTATCTGCCAGACAGGCTACAATCCATTTCTTCAATATTCTCTTCAATCTCAGAGGCTTCACATTGCATCGGCTCCTCAATAGGAATTAATACCTCTTTACTTTCTCCCTGTGTGGGCTTGGCAAACAGTCCGTCCTGGCTGTGACGTAGTTCTTTTTCACTAAAGGAAAACTGTTTGTTCTTACCACAATTACTGCTGTTTTGGAGCCTCCCCTCTGCTGACCTCTGTTTGGCAGGCTAAAGAATTCCCCTGCCCATCTATTAGGAGGAATTACTCCTGCTCTGAGCTCTGCTCTGTTTAGGAACCCGGAGCCAGCTGGAACTTCTGACGGCAGCCCTTCTGAAACTCTGTGTCTCACGTACCTTTCAGAGTGTTCTACTTCTGCAGGTAACAAGCCTTTCCTTAGTTTATTATAAGGGTACTGGAGTTTCTCTGCTCCCCTTAGGCTGGCTTTGGAGGGCTTCTGGACTTTCACAAACTGTCCCTTATCTCCAAGCTCTGAACTCCCCCTTTTTGGACTGGAATAAAACTTCCTGGCTTGTACCTTTTTTCTTCTGTCTCTGCTCCAATCTGGGCTGTTACATCCACTCTCACTCTCTGTGTCAAGCTGTCTGTACCTTTCATTCAAGCATTCCTCGGACTCACTCAGACCTCCGTTCAAGCTTCCAATGTGGTAATTAGACACGCTCTCTTCACAGCTTCTCTCGTCCTCCTCATGCATCCAGTTCCTTCTCTGGGTTTCTCTCCAGCTCCTATCCTGACTCTTGAGCTTGCTCCTGCTCTCGGTCCTGGACTTAGTCCTGTTCTCCAACTTGTTCTGGATCTGCCTAACTGCTTGTGAGCTGAGTTTATCTAGGTATTTCCTAGCTGCACCACTCCCCAGCTGATTAGAGTCAGGTGAGAACCTCCTGGCTTCTCTACTGGCTGGGTGTGTCTCCCTAGCTCGTGACCTCACTTGCTTACGTTGCCCATGGCAACTTTCCACCATGTGCTTTCCCCAAACGTTATTATTTCCCTGAATTGCACTATCCTCTGTCTCCATAGGGGTCACTAATGAGTCTGCTCTGTGACAAAAGATAAAGTGTCCGTTTACACTACAAGCGGGCATTCATTTGCCAGTTCAGGGTCACCCACAGCCAGCGCCCAAAAACGTGAAGTAGAACCCAGACAGTCCCGATTGCTGTATACCTTCAGAAGTACAACTACCAGTAAAAGGGCTTACTCACCTTTCATACCACTGATCTTACTGAACTGAAAGCTGCATTATGCCTCCTACACTGAGAAACCATAGGAATAGATTGAACTAATGAACAGTATTATGCAGAACCAGCAGTCTTGATGGCCCCAAGCGCAGGCAGCCCTCACTATATACCCCATGTGATCCAGCAGCCCAGGAGAATTTGCGTATGGTAAATGCAGTTTTTGTCAGTCAGTCCCAGAGAGATATAAACCAGACATTGCAGAAACTGGATGGATTTGCGGGCATGAATACAGCACAGTTAATGGAAGTTGTTCAGAAAGTTTGTGAATTGTGAAAATGGATGTGACAGAGAAAGCGAATGCAAAATAGATCATTTTGCTGTTGAACGACGTGGAGGAGGTTTCCTAGCCGAAAGAAGGGGTCGTGAAAATGATCAGTCCCCACTGGGTGCGAATCAGTGCGCCCATTGCAGAGAAGGACACTAGAGAAGGGAATGCCCACATTTATCTTGACTCCACCCCCAGGAGGGGAGGAGGGAGTACTTGATTTTACAGTCATGGAAGAATAAACCGAGCACAGTGTTCCAGCAAGAGAGGGAAGAAGCTATTGAGGGAGTGGCAGTTGCAACAGGCTATGACATGGATGAAGACTAGGCCAGACCGGACTCCAAGTTCATCCTGAGTCCCCAGGAGCCTATGGTCTGTTTGCAAATAGGGGACCAATATATGGTAAATACAGGAACAGAACACTCAGTGGTGAAAGCCAGTAGCCCCTTTGTAGTCTCGATGCATCACCATTGTCACAGCCACTGGGAACAGGGCCACCAAGCCATTCCTGCAGAACCGCATGTGTGAACTAGGAGGACAGAAAATAGCGTACCAGTTCCTGTATATGCCTGAATGCCCTATTCCACTTTTGGGCCGAGATATGCTTGCTAAGCTTCAGGCATAGATATCCTTTGCTGAAAGGGGAGAAATGCAAATGACTGTGAACCCAAAGCCTGCTGGATTGATGGTGCTAACTGTTCCCCGAGAAGAAGAGTAGCGGTTCTATAGTGCATCTCCAATCAAGCCAGCTAGTTCCTGTATACCCACCAACCTTATAGCCCCACCTGGAGTATGGGCAGAAGATGATCCACCTGGCCTAGCAAAAAACATAGCCCCTGTCATTGTCACCCTCAAGCCAGGAGCGGAAGCAGTGCATGTGAAGCAGAATCCTCTTCCTCGACCAGCTATTGAAGGTATCCACTGCCATCTGATGAAACTGTAGTATGGACTTCTCAAGGAGTGCCCCCCTTCTCCCAGTTAAGTAAACCTGGGACAGGGGATTACTGCCCAGTACAAGATCTAAGGCGGATAAAGGATGCAGTTGAGACCATACACCCAGTGGTACCAAATCCTTATATTCTCTTGGGACTGATCCCCGCTGAGGCTATTCATTTTACCGTCCTGGACCTGAAAGATGCCTTTTTCTGTGTACGCCTAGCCCCCACAAGTCAACTTTTGTTTGCTTTTGAATGGCAAGACCCCACAACAGGAAGGTGGGGCTCAAATCACCTGGACTAGATTACTTCAAGGATTCAAGAATTCACCTACTTTCTTCAGTGCTATTTTAAATCAAGATCTTTCAAGCTACTATGTGAACCCAGGAGAAAGGGTTCTTCTCCAGTATGTGGACAACTTGCTCATAGCCACCAATTCAGAAAGTGAATGTCTATAAGCCACAGTGAACTCATGCACCTTTTAATGAAGCTGGATACACAGTCTCAAGAGCCAAAGCGCGATTATGTCAAACAAGTTAAATATCTGGGATTCCAGTTGTCCAGCGGAATTAGACGCCTGGGACCAGAACGCAAAGAAGCTGTATGCAGTATTCCTACTCCAACCACCAGGAGGCAAGTGAGAGCCTTCTTGGGTGCTGCAGGGTACTGTCATATATGGATCCCCAATTTTGCGCTGCTAGCAAAACCCTTGTATCAAGCTATCAAAGGAATGGAAAAGTCTCCATTGGAATGGGGACTTGCATAGGATGCAGCCTTTCGATCTTTGAAAAACCGCTCTGATGTGATGTTATCACCAGCTCTGGGTCTACCAGATGTTCAGAAAACCTTTCAGTCTCTATGTCCATGAGTCACAAGGAAATGTTCTAGGAGTGTTGACTCAATCTCTTGGTTTTGGCAACGGCCAGTAGCCTATCTGTCAAAAAATTGGATGTAGTTGCAAAAGGCTGGCCCCCTTGTTTGAGAGCTGTTGCAGCTACAGCCCTCCTAGTGGGCAAAGCTGACAAGCTCACCCCGGGACAAAATCTTCAAGTTACTATACCACACTTTGTTCTAACCATTATGAAACACAAAGGAAACTTCTAGCTAATTCACGAATGTTGAGGTATCAGAGTATGCTGTGTGAAACCCCCCAGATACAATTGACGGTCAGTCAAGTTCTGAATCCTGCTACGTTGTTACCAGTTGGTCTTGACCCCCCTGATCATGACTGTTTAGAAACTATGAACACTATATTCTCAAGTCACTCTGATTCGACTGATGTTCCTCTGGAGAACCCTGGACAGACTTTCTTTGTAGATGGAAGCAGCCCTGTCATCATTAATGAACATTGTTGTGCCGGATATGCGGTGGTGACCCTTGATCTGGTAGTTGAATCCACAGCTCTGACCCCAGAAGCTGCAGCACAGAAAGCTGAACTGATAGCCCTCACTAGAGCACTAACAATAGGAAAAGTGTACACAGATTCCAAGTATGCCCTTACAACCTTGCATGCACATGGGGCCCTGTACAAAGAATGAGGGTTGATAACCTCAGGAAGCAAGTCCATTAAGTATGATCCCGAGATATTAACATTATCAGATGCATACTGCCTACAGACCTCAGAATTTAGGAACAATAGAATGTATGAATGGAACCCTGAAATCTCAGTTATCTAAACTTTGCTGAGAAGTTCACCTGAAGTAGCCCCAGTTCTGAGTTCTTCCTATAGTCCTTCTCATGATATGTTTAGCCCCTACTATGTCTTTAGGAGTTTCCCCTTTTGAGATTCTGCATAGGTCTGAAATTACTAGGCAAGAACTATTGGTTTTAAGTTCTGTTTTGTAGAGTCATCAGCTGCCCATCAACCTCTACATCCTCTCAAGCCTGGGGTCTCGGTGTGGATCACAGAGTGGAGAAGGACACCGCATTGGAAGGGACCTTAATACCCCAACAGCAGTTAACGTTGCAGAGCTTGAACCTTGGATCCATCATAGTCGAGTAAAGCCAGCAGCCACTCCTGAACTTGGTCATTGAACTTCTGTAAATGACCCTGAAACTCCATTGCGGCTCACTTTGCGGCGACAACCACTACTGTAAGAACTGTAAGAGACTAAGAATCTACAACCCTACTCCTGTCACACATCGTGGGAGCCAGGGTGCAGTGGAAGCAGTGGGAGAAAGACAACCCTGGGGTCCCTTGGAATGACTTTTGCCTTCCCCTTCCCCCTTGTGCAGCCTGCATTACTACTACTACTACTACTACTCAGACTGGAATAAAGATTACTCGTCTAAGCCAAAGATTGATAATGAAGGCCAAGTTGTCGAAGACATAGCCGAACAGATGCGGAAGCAAGCCTATGTACCAGTCCGGAAATGGCGTAGACTGTGAAGCTTGTATATAAGGAAGTTGTTCCTGTTCGCCATTGCTCAGTCCTTTGATGCTTGGGCCTTGTGCACAATAAATTGGTTTGGATCCTTGAACTGACTCCGGGTATTATTTATTGCATGCTATCAGTGCTGCCACAGTAATATATCTTCCCAGTTTATCAGTATTTCTTTCAATTTTTCTGCAATATCACCTTTAACTACCATTTCAGTCATGGGTAACATCCCTACATCTTCCTCAGTAAAGACCAAAGCAAAGAATTCATTCAGTCTCTCCACTATGGTCTTGTCCCCTCTTAGTGCCCCTTTTACCCCTCTATCATTTAATGGTCTTACAGGTTTTTTGCTACAAACGTACTTGAAAAAGTCTTTATTATGCATTTTTGCTTCCACAGCAAGCTTCTTCTCAAATTCTCTCTTTGCCTGCCTTCTCAATGCCTTGCATCTAACTTGCCGGTGCTTATGTTGTTTACAGTTTTTATCATTTCATCATTTCCAAGATATATTCTCTGATCGTGCCAAAAAAATGAAAAACTCCACCAACAAATTATGTCCTCTTAATTTATCTTAGTGTGGTGTGCAGTTGAGAAATCTAGTCTCCTATGTCACTTTTCTCCATCTTTCTCTACTATCACCCTCTCTTCACTTCTCTCTCCTCTGCATTTCTCCCTCCCCCCTTTTCCACCTCAATCTCTTTCCTTTCCCTTTTTACACTTACCAGCTCTACATTTCCCACTCTTGCTCACTCCCAACTCATAATCGCACCCACCCACCACCCCTGCCATCTCATGGCATCTTCTCAATCATTTCATCCAGTCTTCCATCCCATTTCCAGTATCTCATTTCCTGTCCAATTTTTAAATGTTTCTTAGTCCATTCCCCTGCCTCTCTCTCTCTCTCTCAACCTGCTGCAAGCACACTTTACTTTAATTTTCTCATCTCGCTTTCCAATGTTCCCTCTAATTTTCTGTAGGCTGTGTGCGCATATAATATCAGCTGTGTGCAGCTTTTGAAGGAAGGTTAAATTTTTGTGCGCCACGTAATGACACTCGGAGTTATATACTTTAAAATTTGATTACACATCAGAATACAGTATGTACACCACACTGATTTTAATCAAATTAAGACGATTACTAAATGAAGCAGGAAATTTCTAGTTATTACAATCATAACTTTTAAATTTTAAGACGTCTGTGTTGTTTTCTATCAGAATCAGAGCCGTAATTTTTGTGCACTCTGTTGTAAAGTATGTGCGCTCGCTCGGCGAAGTGTGTGCGTGCACACGCGCGCACAGCTTAGAGGGAACAGTGTCGCTTTCCTATCTTGACCTCGGTCTCTTCCATTGTTCTCGCTCCCTCTCCTTTCCTATCCATTGCTCCTCCTGCCATTCCTCTTTGCTTTGTCTTATCAGTGTAGTCATTTAAGAACAGTGCTGGCGCCACTCTGGCAGGACGACCACAAGGGCGGCGTCAGCATGTAGGTCGTGCACTTCTCCCAATCTGCTGTTTCTCACCCAACCTACTGGCTCCTCAATATGAGAGATAACAGAGTGCTCCTGCTACAGTACCAACGCTAAGCTATGGGCGGGGAAGCAGCAGCGGTAGCAGCAGTGTGGGAGAGAAATGCTTACAGCATTTTCCAGTGGCCGCTCGGCTGTGCTGTGGCAGCAGGCTGCCATCATTTTGAAACGGATGCACCACAGAACAGGAGCGTAAAGAACAGACATCATTTTATGAGCCTTCTTTCTCCACCCCTACCCTGATCCCCATGTCCCCTTAGGCAAACAACATTAAAATCATTATTAGGCTATATATGGGAGCTTATCAAACAGGATTCACCTGATCACAGCTATTTGAAGGCATGCATGCAGCTCCTTAAGGGGTTGGTAATCACAGCAGCTCATTAATTCTGACAGCCAGTCGTTAGCTCTACATTTGACACATTAGCATAGGCATGACCAAAGTCATTATGAATCATTTTTAGAACATGAATTCCTAGTGCTATTTGAGTCAAGCATACACAGATGAAAACTTCAAGACAAGCTTTTGACATCCTTAGAACAGAAAGCAACTACTCTATCAACTCCTTTTGTTAAGTCCATCTTTTATAGAAGATCTACAGGTCTTTCCTTCCTTACCACCCTCAAAAGGGCAACTAAATGTTTATAAGTATATACCAATAAAACTGCAAACAACATAATCATTTTGAGAATGAATAAGTTAATGCACCCTCTCTTATAAACTTTTGGAATCCTACCTATACAGATTCTAAAGAGTGCAGCTGCGATTTTAAGAATCGTGGGGTCCGACATGGCTTTCTAACTACATTACTGCAGCAAGGAACACCACACTGTAGTACTCAAACTATCACACTGAGGTACCGCAGGTTAGTGACTCTTGTGGTAAGTATCAATGCAATAAAATGCGTTATTTTACCATAGCTTTGTAACTACCCCTCAGTCACATCATATGGAGACACTGGAGGTCTCATTTAAAAGAGAGGTTTCTCCGATTTCGTGCCTATAGGAAAACAAGCACTGTATTCAATAAGGATATCAGAAAATGTCTTAGAATTATTACTGTATTTTCCAGCCAAAATAAACTGATACCCTATTCAAGATAGTTTCTCAATTCATGGAAGAAGTGAAACATTTCAGTGCTAAAAACCATGTTTAGATTTAAAAGCACCCCTCTGTTTTGGGACACACACACGTAGGGACACACACACACACACACACACACACACACACATGTAGGCAGGTATCAGACCATTAATCTAGAACCCCTGTGGCTCAGTAAAATGTTCTGCAGTTAAAACAATCAAATTTCTTCCATTGGGCACTGTAACCCTTTCAAAGTTTTTTTGTGAACAACTTACCTTATCACAGTAGTACTGATTTGAATCTTCCGTTAAGCTTCCTTTTATGACATTATCATAGGTCTCTAAAAACTGTGTATCCACTTCATCCAGTGCATGAGAGCCCTGAAGCTTCCCCACTCCATTTGGCGAATGGGATGAGGCAATAGGGGAGGCCTGGGTCAGACAATTGAGAGCTGGGGTATGTTCCAATTCATTCCTTTATAAAAATATATCAAAAGATATAAACACAACTAAAAGCAGGTATTGCCAGGAGAAAAGTAGATAACTCATTTAAAATAAAAATTGTTAAAACATCAGAGGCACTGCCTGAGCAAAAGGCCTAAGGACCTTTCAACATTTGTAAGCCTAATAAAAGTGGAATCCCTATCCAAACTACCCGGTTAGTTTTGTTTTTGCTAATTTTGGAGAAAATAGGAAATGCACTCGCTTAAAAAATCGTCAGAACAAATTTCCCCACTTTAATTGATATGGTGCTTGGACCGGCTATACCCTTACGCACTGTGCAATTCAGTGCATCACAGTGCAGTTGTAACAGCGAGGAAGATGTTACTATGAGGGCCAATGCGTGAAAGTCTCTGAAAATATTTAAGCAAAAAAGAAAAAAACCTTAAGAGTTGCAGTTTTATTCGTACACTTTCTAAACATAACATTTTGTAAATGTCGTCAACTTTAATATTTCCTTTAATATGAATATTGTAAAAGTTCTTACCTTCTTATAATCCCCATCCACTTTGATACTGGAACACTAAGCCATGCTTTCTCTAGGTATCTGAAAGAATCTGGCTGATTGGAATCTGCAAACTCCAGGCTAAAAACTCACTTCTTTGCGACTGCTATTGCATCCTGATCCCCCTAGTCTCCTGTTCACCTCCTATGTGTTTCCTTACCATTACCCTAGATATATCCTAGTCTCTACCTGTTGTGTTGTCTGTCTTGACTAGACTCTAAGCTCTTATGAGCAGGGATTCTCTCTTACATGCCACTGTATAGCGTTGCGTACGCCTTGTCACTAACCATTTATATAGCGCTACACGGTGTACACAGCACTGCACAGACACATATAAAAGACGGCCCCTGCTCATCAGAGCTTATAATCTAATCAAGACAGACAATACAATAGATGAGGAAGAGGGTACAAAAAAAAGGCGAGGAGTCACAAGGAAAACAGGAGATGAGGATCCAAAAGGCATTCTCAAAAAGGAGAGCTTGTAACATGGATCTGAAAAGGGGAAGTGAGGAAGCCTTCCACAACAATGGAGGTAGTTTGTTCCAGGAATAAGTTGCAGCAAGGTGAAAGGAGCAAAGCCTGGAGTTGGCAGTAGAAGAGCGGAGTTCACGAGGAGGGGTGCATGGAGAGATGAGACAGGAAAGGTAGTGAGGAGCAGCAGAATGAATATATTTATAGGTCAGAAGGAGAACTTCGAATCGACACGAAAACGGAAGGCGAGCCAATGAAGTGACTTGAGAAGAGGGGTTATATGAGTATAACGGGGCTGG
This sequence comes from Ichthyophis bannanicus, assembly GCA_033557465.1. Taxonomy (NCBI): domain Eukaryota; kingdom Metazoa; phylum Chordata; class Amphibia; order Gymnophiona; family Ichthyophiidae; genus Ichthyophis; species Ichthyophis bannanicus. Next base: position 1,746,475,855 of record CM066032.1, on the reverse strand, counting down.
CAAAATTTTAGTTGAGCAGCTGAATTCTGAACAGACTGAAGGGGAGACAGATGATTCAGAGGGAGACCAGCAAGGAGTAGGTTGCAATAGTCAAGATGGGAGGTGACTAAAGAGTGGATAAGTGTTTTAGTAGTGTGTTCAGAAAGGAAGGGGCAAATTTTGCTAATGTAGAGAAAGAAACAAGAAGTCTTAGCTATCTGTTGGATATGTGCGGAGAAAGAGAAGGAGGAGTCAAAGATGACACCAAGGTTGCGGCAGAGGAAACAGGAAATAAAACCGTGTTATCAACAGAGAAAGGAGGAAGGGGGATGACAGATACGCAAGCAGAGATAAAAGACTGGAGTGACAGAAATATCAGGTGCAGATAGATTTGAGAGTCATCAGCATAAAAATGATATACAAATGATTAGTGGTAGTGCCCAAATTAATTAATTTGTTAATAAATTATTTTCTTGTTTATCCAGTCTAGAGACTTCTTCCAGAACTTTACAATAAAATGTACACAACAATCGTAGAACCACAGACTCATATAAAAACACAACAGACTGATTCATCCTTTTATAAGCATATCCCGACTACTCATAATAACCATCTCCACTGCTTAGCTGTAATGGGGAGGGGGGTTTCTCCATGGACAACAGGGGAATAGAACCACATGAATGGGTGATGTGCCAGAATGAAGTACTCTCTAAAAGCTTAGGAGGACCTGTGCAGGCTCCCCCAAGGATAAGTGGTAGACGCTGCACGCACATCAATACTGCCCACCCCTCAGTAGATAACATAGCTAGAGGGGGGATGGAGGGTGGGATAATGTGGTTCTACTCCCTAGCTATCCATGGAGAAACCCCAATACATGTAAGTAATCCCACTGTCTGTGTGGATAAACAGGGAAGGAAGAAAGCCAAAGGAATGGGTGATTTCAGAGCAGAGGGTTGCTGGTTTTCCTCTATGGTGACCCAGAGAAACAAAAACAACCATGTAAGTGGACAAGTCTATGCAAAAAGATTACATAATACAGATTGGCCAAAAACACTGGGGGGATATTCAACAGCAGTGGCTAGCACTTCTAAAGCATATAGCTGTCACCACTGAATGCTAACCCTGGATATTCAATGCTGGGGCATATCCGGCCACTGGCACTGAATATCCAGGATGCCATACAGTGCGGAAGCTAACCAGGCAGCGGCGATATTGAGCTGTTGCCCGGTTAGTTCCCACCCCCCTCCCCATTACAGCTAAGCAGTGGAGATGGTTAGTTCCCACGGGTAAAGACAGACCAGCTTTTGCCACGCCTACCTTTGTCTACAATATCGCCATTGCCCTATCAGCAACAGGTGCTACCTCCGCTCTGCCCCAGAATGCCCTGATTCTAAGTGCATAGCATCGGGGCGTGTAGCAGGTGCAGCCGTGCATATCCAGCAGCAGTAACCGTCTTAATGCCATTGAATATTCCGCTAATCGGCATTTACATATTTCCCCCCTTTCCCCCCCCCCCCCAACCTGTTCCAACAAGAAGAAACATCCAAGACGTAATGCTTAGGAAGTGTGTCTGGAAGATTAGGCAGCTGCTTTTACAGATATCCACAATCAAAGTCTTCCTGAGATGAGCAAATGATACAGCTTGTAAACGGAGATTCAGGCAGCTGGGGTTTTTCCGTTTGCTAGTAACAAAATCTACAACCCAATGTGAGAGAGTCTGCTTACTAACTGCTACTCCTGCATTGTTAGGGTTCTAGGGCACAAAGAGCTGATCATCTTTGAGGATTTGTTGAGTAGCATTGATATTCTCAAGGTGTATGCATGGCAGCTTCTGCTGGATAAGAGTGAGGCTTTGGTAAAATGTAGGCAGGAAAATAGACTGGTCTATGTGGAATTCAGATACTACTTTAAGTAAAAAAAGAAGAAAAACAACACACCGGGGCAGGGGAAGTGAGTTCCTAATACCACATGAATAGGAAAAAAATGAGTATATGAATAGTGGGAAACCAAAACCTGTAGCACACTCACCTGGCCTAGCTGAAGTGACAGCCACAAGAAAAAGAAATTTACAAGAAACATGTTGCAGGGTAACTTGACTCAAAAGCTCAAAACAGAGCTTCGGTAAGTTGTGCAAGAACAATGTTCAGCTCCATGCATGAGACTGAAGCCATACAGGTGGGCTTGATGTGCCGAAGGTCTTTCATAAAGTGAGTAAGTAAGAGGTGCATAGAAATCGGCCTTCACTCAACCAGATATAGCTGACAAGTGAAGACACACAGAAGGAGTTTGGAGGCCTGAGCTGGAGAGTTTCAACAGCACAGGAATGAGAGACAGGTTTCAGGGTCATAACTGGCACACCAGGCAGAAGAAAGCTTTTACTTCACTTTACAGGACTTCTGAGTAAATGGTTTTCTTGAGGCCAAGAGAACTTCACAAACTGGTGAGAAAAGCAGGAGACTAGACATTTTCTGACCCTCGATATCCAAGCCATTAGGGAAAGCAATTTCAGGTTCGGGTGGAGCAGAGGGAGCAGCACTGGATGAGTTCTCAAGCAGACTGGTTTCTGCTGCAGAGTTATCAACCACGGGAACCAAAGTTGATGAGGTCAGAATGGTGCAATCAAAATGAGATGGTCTTTGTCCTAAAGATCTTCTGGACCTTGCTCAACAGATGAGGAAAGGGACGAAAAACAGTGAAGATCAAATGTCTAAGGAATGCTGAAGGCATCACAGGAAATTCTGTATTTGGCCGGGCTTCTGGAACAGAATAGAGACAGTTGGAGGCGAAGAGGTTGATAATGGGAATAATGCTTAAAAAGGGTACACCTCCAATCCAAAACAACACCTCACAAATGTGTAGATAAAACAATAAGTCACACCAAAATAAACACTTAAATTTTTTTTTAGTAAACAAACTTTTTGATTATCCAGACACTACTCAGAAAGACCAATGGCGAAAAAAAATGTATATGAAAAAGAGACACCTCAGAACGGGGTTTTAGTTCACAGCAATATCTATGCTGAATTCTGCTCCTGTGTATTTCAATCATCGGTTTCCATAAAGTGACATTTCCACACCAACAATAAAATTATATATATATATATATATATATATAAAGTGTAATGCTGATGATAAGAATAAACTAATGTCCACAGATGTTCATCTTTTGAACCAGTGATTCAAGGCTTTTTGTCATTATTATTCAAGTGTCATCGCTCAAATCACTGATACTGCTATCCAAATGTCCAGATTTCTCAATCTTTGTCACAATCTCAGTCTCAACTCGGGTTTCGCCAGCACAACCTGGCTGCTTCAGGAGAGAATAGAGGGTACACAGCATGCAGAGTTAGTGTCCACATTTCAGCATTCTCTTGAACTGATAGCTTGACTTCTAGGTTTTTATATGGAACCTGCAAACAGGCAATACCCTGTCAATGCACATCATGACATCACTCACAAAACAGACATCCATTCAATTTCTTCATCTTGTCCTGGTTGAAATAACTGCAAAATAAAAATCCATTGCTGAAAAGGGTATGTAGCACTTGTTTGTTGAGTGACCACTCATGAGGGTCAACTCAGACTGTCTGTAAGCTGGTTGTGCTCTCCTTTTAATTTTGCCTTCCTGGATAGCGCTAGCTTCTATATCTCGGCAGCTTTGTGGTAAAGTGAAAGAGAACCAGAGCCTCCCTGTTTGTTTAGATTGTCAGTGTGAATGTGGAAACCCTCCTTTGCAGCCACTGATAAAATCAAAGGATTCCAAAGTCTTATACCCCCAAAAAAACAATTGAAAAAAAAAAAGAATTGTTTTTTTGGGGGTATAAGACTTTGGAATCCTTTGGTTTTTGGGTTATTTAGGTTGGTTCCAGTAGGTTTTTCTTCTTTGAATGCCACTGATAAAATGCCAACATGCTGTGGAAGATGGCTCACAGTTCCAGGAGGTTGATATGGAGATGCCACTCCTTGCTGATCCAAATTCCTTGAGTGCAAAGATGAAACAGACAGATGGGCTCCTCAGCCTGTGGCGGAGGCATCTGTGCTTAGGACAATCTGATGCAGTGGAGGTTGGAAAGTACAACAGCCCTTACGAAAGACGGCTGAGTTCACCATTGAAGGGCACTCCTCATCAGTGGGGTAATCTGGACCTTCATGGACAGTGATTGTCCTAACTGATTCCACTGGGATTTTAAGCGCATGCATAGTCTTGCATAAGGAAGAACAGACAGCTGCTGTCACATGGCCCAGCACACTTGGATAGCATGTGCTGGAGCTAGGGTTGCCAACTGGCTCCAGATGCGCCCGACAGGGTCAATCCAGTCCTGGGTTTACCCCATTGCATGCAGGGATATGTAGTTCTAATTTCTCCATTGCACTCCATAAGAAATGGAAAACTACAAGTCACTGCATGCAATGGGGTAAACCCAGGACTGGATCAAGTCTGTCGGGCGCATCTGGAGCCAGTTGGCAACCCTAGCTGGAGCCACAGTTTTCGTGGATAGGTGCTGATAAAGACAGGACAGAGCTAGAGCGCAGTCCCCTGGAAGGAATGTTTCATCTTGCTGGGCCATAGCTGCACACACATATGAAGAGAAGATCTTGAGAAGGAACCAGTGAAGATGTGCAAAAATTAATCAGAAAGCAGACTTTGTGAAGAGTATATATTTCAATCTGTAGAGCTTCCATTGCTTCCTCTGGAGACCTTGCAGAAACTGGCATGTCAACCAAGTAAGGAAAGAAACAAAGCCCTCTCTTCTTCTAGTGAGCGATGACTGGAGCAAGGCACTTGGTGAAAACTCTGGGTGCTGATACAAGGTCAGAAGGAAGAACCTTGTACTCAAAACTCTTGGCTTGGAAAATGAACCTGAGAAACTTCCAGTGTATTGAATGAATTGGAACATGAGAATCAGAGTCTTTCAGATCTAAAGAGATCAACCAGAGGAAGAATAGTGCCCAGGGAAAGCATTTTGAATTTTTCTCTTCAAAAATTGATTGAGGCCTCTGAGGTCCAGTATAGGATGTAAACTACCAGACTTTTTGCGAATAAAGAAATATTAATATCCCTCACTGCTTGAGTGTGAAGTAAGGACTGAATATCTCCCTTGAGTAAAGGAAGGTGTGTACAGGGGTAGTTGAAATTTTTTTGTGGAGGGATACCCATAGGAGGAGGCTGGTGGAAATTTAATTTGCAGCTGTGAGATATAAATTTTAATGTCCAACGATCCGAAGTGATAGATTCCCACAATGTCTTGAAAGTACTGCTGCTGCCCCTATTGATAAGTTGTCAAAAATTAGGTACAGCCAATTGGATGGAAGAGGGAACACTAGTGACCTGTTTCCTGTCCCTCTGATGCTGTCTCTAGAATGGCAGGCAAGTATATGGTTTGGATCTTCTGTAGAAACAGGCAGACTGGAATAGTAAATGAGTATTATCTCTGATAAGGGAGGACATGGGGTATCTGCCAGATGGTCATGCAAATCATCTTTAAGACCCGAGGTGTGCAATCATGCTGTTCTTCTCACTGCAATGGCAATAGCCACCGCTCTGAAAGCAGCATTGTAAGCATCATGTGTACAGCAGATAAGTTTGTACTGACAGTCATCTAAGTAGACTCTTGTGACAAAGTCTTAGCTGCCTCAATGGTTTGAAATAGAAGAGTATGGTAATAATGCAGCATTTGTAGATGAAGCGATGTGATTCAAAGATTAAGCATGGAGCTGCAAAAAAACAACTTTCCCATCAGTGAAGTAGTCTAGTGGTTAAAACAGTGGTCTGTGTCCAAAGAGACTAATGTTCAAATCTCACTGGCACTCCTTGTGGCCTTCGGCAAGTCACTTAAACCATCACTGCCTCAGATATAAAATTTAGAATGTAAGTCCTCTGGGGACAGGGAAATACCTTCCGCACCTGATTGAAGCTGGCCTTGAACTTCTACTGGAAAGGCGTGGGCTAAATACTACTAAATAAATAAATAATCATTTACAAAGTCCTAGAGACTGGGACATTAGAGACATTCTTTTGCATTTTAGATGTCCTAGGAGCTGCCTCCGCAACTACTAGTTCATAGAAAGCTGTGGTAATGAATGTCCTGGAGCTGACCAAGCCTTATATTTGAGATCCAGTTTCTTAAGAGCGAGGAAAAATAGAAGACAGAGTTTGCCAAATTTTCTGCTGCATCTCCTGGATGGATAGGAAGTGCTAAAGCCTCACGTAACACATCAATGGATTGCGTAATGGCATTAAAATTCTGCTTATTATAAGATGCCGCTAACAAAGAGAGTATCCTCTTACAGAGGGTAACTGCTGGTCAATGCAATGTATGTTTCCCTCCAGTTAATTTCTAGGCTATGAAGCTTCTCTCTTGCAACATCATGTTATTTCTTTAAGCTTATGCAGCAATATTACACCACAGATAGTAGGGAATTCAGAGGTCTCAGACTTCTTATGGCAACAGTTTTATCAGACAGCATCCTTAAACCACTGTGCCCTTTTGCATCAACGACCTCTATCATGCTCTTCCCTTCTTTATCTGTAGTTAATCAGCACAAGCATATCTCTAAAAATCTTGTAATCTTATATTTCTAGAATTAGTTGTGTGCTTATCTTATCTTGTTTTATTGCCCCGACGCCACCATCCGGCTCCGTTTGTGTGTTTCACAGACGTGGGTTTCTTCAGGGGGAAGTTGTATATCACAGCACTCAATATGGTATTGCCTTCTCTGCTCATACGGCGTATTCATTAATTTCTCCAAAATAGTAGCACTCTAAGGTTCACTGTTTGATTCGTGGCTCAAAACCAACCGGTCTCAAAAAAACAAGATTTTTAGAGATATGCTTGTGGTGATTAACTACAGATAAAGAAGGGAAGAGCATGATAGAGGTCGTTGATGCAAAAGGGCACAGTGGTTTAAGGATGCTGTCTGATAAAACTGTTGCCATAAGAAGTCTGAGACCTCTGAATTCCCTACTATCTGTGGTGTAATATTGCTGCATAAGCTTAAAGAAATAACATGATGTTGCAAGAGAGAAGCTTCATAGCCTAGAAATTAACTGGAGGGAAACATACATTGCATTGGCTAACAAAGAGAGGGCAAGAACCTTCTTAAACCTCTGAAGAAATTTTGGATAAAAGAGGTCTTCTGGTGGATCCTCTGTGTGGTGTGATCCTCTATGTCCCTTACTGAAGGCATATAAAATCATCTTCATAAAAATCCACCTACTAATACTACTACTGAGCATTTCTAAAACGCTAAAAGACGTACGCAACGCTGCATAGATATGTACGGGACAGTCCCTGCTCATCAGAATTTACAATCTAGTCAAGACAGATTAGGGAAACACAAGGAGATCAGGGGAGTCAAGATCCGAAAGTGGCAGCGAAGAGGTGAGTTTTCAGCCTGGATTTGAAAAAGGTCAGAGAAGGCGCCTGACGCACAGACTCAGGTAGTTTGTTCCAGGTGTAAGGGGCAGCAAGGTGAAAGGAGCAAAGTCTGGAGTTAGCAATAGAAGAAAAGGGCACACAGAGAAGCAATTTACCAGAACAGCGGAGTTCCTGAGGGGGGTGTAGGGAGAGATAAGAGAGGAAAGGTAGTGAGGAACTGCAGAGTGAATGCACTTATAGGTTAGCAGGACAAGTTTGAAATGGATGCGGAAACGGATAGGGAGCCAATGAAGTGACTTGAGAAGAGGAGTAATATGAGCATGACAAGGCTCACCCTGTTCCAACTTAGAATAACTTGGATTATCAACATTTTGGAAATTATCAGAAAAACTGGAACGAGACTGCCAGCTTAATGGGTCGAGGTGGTGGGGGGGGGGGGGGAGGCGGCAGCAGATGCAGAAAAATTAGGCTCTGGGTCAGAACAGTAAACAGAAGTAGAATGGAGGAGCAGAGAAGTCTTGTAAAACATTTCGCATTAACTGAAGTAAAGATAACATTGGTTCTCCTAGGACAAGCAGAATGTGTCAGCCACACCTGGTGACGTCGTCCGACGGTGCCATGACGGAAGTGCTCTCTAGTTCAGAAGCTTCTGAGCATGTGTGAGGTGGTCCCACCTCCCCGGCCCGCCCCTAGCCCGGTCAGTCTTTCTTCTTCCACCTTTGCCTCAAGACGGATATTCAGCTCTCCGCTACTATCAATAGTTACAGTATGCCCAAACCAGGGTTTAAAAAAATGTCTGCAATGCAATCGCAAAATGAACATCACAGACACTCACCAGCGCTGCCTCAGATGCCTCGGAGCGTCTCATGAAGTCGGGGGACTGTTCCTGCTGCGCTCGTATGTCTCCCAGGGCAAGGAAACACAGAGACCACTCTCTAAAAGACTTTCTGGCTTCATCTGAATCAGCGCAAACTTCTCCTGCTCAAGCCGGGACCTCAGAGCGCCACAGGTCAGCGACAGGGAAGGCACGCCTCAAAGCCACTCCAGATCGCCCATGCCGGGGATCCATCGCACAACCTTCTACGGAGAAGCCGACCTCCCCCGCTGCCTCCACGGTGCACAGGGTAAGCCCCACGACAGTTCCCTGCTCCTCGGGCCTTTCCCCTCTGCCATGCGGCTCCCGTGCCTCCAGCCAAGATGGCGCCGCCCACATGGCCCTGCCGGGCTCCGCCTCCAGACACTCCCACCCTGCCCTGATTGGTCAGAGCGGGTCCTCCAACCGCGCCGACGCCAGCGCTTGTCTTCAGTGCCGACAGCCCTCCCCTCGAGCCAGCGATATGGGAGCCCATGCCGAAGGAGATCACCGCGCCGAGGGAGATCACCACGCCAAGGGAGAACACCGGCGCAGCAATCATAAACGCCGCTCCGACAGCCGGGAAGCCTCCGATCGACGCAACAACAGCGGGAACAGCGGCAACAGCGGCAAAAGTGCCCACGCACATAAGAGACACACAAGAGGCACAGTACAAATACTGCAGATGCTGCAAATAGACACGGGAGCCACAGGGACAGACGTTCCCACTCTAGCGGGAGGAGTGCTGACAGCGGCTCTTCCCGCGGCCGCAAGAAGAGCAGGCAATCAAGTTCTCACTCAAGCAGAGGGCACTTGAGCAGCCATTCTGCGGAATCCAGCACCTCTGCAGCCATCCTGCGATTGTTGACTCGCCTTGTGGATCAAAGAGCACCTCTGTGCCTGGACCACGAGCGAGTAGCCTCTATGGACATGCCACCACCAGCAGTAACCCTGCCTAGCCTTGAACGGTCCCTCTCCCCGTCGTCACCAGATCAAACACCTCCCAGAGCACGGAGTCCTTCTCCAGTGCATGGCCTAGACTCAGGAGGGAGCGACGTAGAGGGGGTAGGGCCAGATTCACCCTCTTCCACGACTACACCAAATGAACCGGAGGAGCCACCTACACACGTGCCTGAAGACCTTACCTACCCCAAATTCCTGAGGAAGATTGTGGCCAGGCTGGGTCTTACCACGGAGGAAGCTTCTGACGAGAAGGATCCGGAGGTCATGAAATACCTCAACGGCCCTAAACCAGCTCTGGCTCTCCCCCTCCACCGGAAATTGAAAGACAAGCAGTCTGCCCTCTGGCAATACCCTGCCTCCGGTCAGGCCTGCGCCAGACGCCTAGACAGTAAATACCTCCTCCACATGGCACCAGGATTTGACAAGTCTCAGCTGCCCCACCAGTCCATTGTGGTGGCTTCGGCGCTCAAAAGAACTACATTTTCACGTTCGCAGGCTAACCACCCACCAGGCCGTGACCCCAAGCTCCTCGACAACATCCAAGGGGCGATGCTCGGTGCCAAGATATCAGCACATCAGTTCCAGCATGTCTTATTCCAAGACGCCCTCCTGGCAGATCTCAAAGGCCAGCTGCATACTCTTCCCAAGCAATCACAGCCAGCAGCTTCAGCCACGCTACAAGAGCTGGCTGAATGTACCAAGCACCTGATGAGTACAGCCTTTGATGCTTTTGACACTGCCATCCGGACGGCGGGCACGGCCATTTCGGCCCGCCGCTGGGCATGGCTCCGTGCGTCCGGGTTATCGGACAACACCCATGACAGGATCGCTGACGCGCCCTGCCTGGGTGACTCCCTGTTTGAAGACAAGGGCGCAGATACAGTGAACGGCCTAAAAGAGGACTGCACCACTTTGAAAACACTAGCGGCGGACGGACTCGAACGCCCCTCCTGGTCACAGAAAGGGAGCTACTACCGCAAGCCCTTTTCCTCTTCCAAGAGATACTACGGCTCCAATCGACAGTGGCAAGCACCGAAGTTCAAGCAGACCTACAATAGATCGTCCTTTCAGAGACAGCAACCGAGGGAGCGCAAACAGAAACAGGCGAACCCTCAGCAGTCCAGTAAGAACACTTCCTCCTTCTGACAACTCAACACGGCTGGACCCTGCGCTGAGTGTTCGGCAGCTCTGCCTGTGGGGGGGTCGCTTGTCCAATTTCCTGTTGGCATGGCAGGAAATCACCACATTGCTAATTTGGAACCATTGGCACATGAATTTGATATATAATTAGAAAACTCAGCAGATCCTTGATGTGAAATCGGCACACCATTGAAGTTTCTTTTGAAACGTGAGAGTGATGCACGTATTGATCTGAGATCAGCTGGAGAATTCCTCTAGATATTTCAACTCTGTCGAATTGGTTGAATGAGCAGTTATATAGAATCAGTTATTGGATATATTCATTCAGAAACATTGTAGACCCATTGTACGTTGTGTTATTACAGGAAATCACCACAGACAAGTGGGTCATCCAGATTATACAGTCGGGCCACCGCTTACGCTTCTCCTCCCCACCGTGGCAGCGCACGCAACCCACCAGCCAGCCTCCGCTGCATCTGGAAACTTCACTTTCGGACATTCTGCAGCAACGTCTCCTGACCCAGACGATAGAACGGGTCCCCCCGAGCGAAATCAACACTGGCTTCTACTCCCGGTACTTCCTTATCCCCAAGAAGTCCGGGGGCCTCCGCCCTATTCTGGACCTCTGCAAGCTGAACAACTTCATCACGAAGGAGAAGTTCCGGATGTACTCGCTGAACTCCATTCTTCCCCTCATCAGAGCAGGGGACTGGATGGCTACTCTGGACCTGCAGGACGCTTACTCTCACATTCCAGTCCACGCCTCCCACAGGCAATTCCTGAGGTTCATAGCACTGGGGTGCCACTACCAATATCGTGTCCTTCCGTTCGGGCTCTCCCCAGCACCCAGAGTCTTCACGAAGTGCGTAGCAGTGGCCGCCGCACACCTACGCAGACAAGGCATCGTCATCTTTCCCTACCTGGACGACTGGCTGCTGTCGGCGCCCTCTGCTCCCGAGCTCAGGAGAGCAGTGCGCGAGACGACAGACCTACTAACCAGACTGGGCTTCCTTCTCAACAAGGAGAAGTTCCGGTTGGAACCCACTCAACGTACAGAATTCATCGGGGCGATAATCGACACCGGTGCCTCCAAGGCCTTCCTTCCCGAGCACCGGATGAAGGTCATCATTCAGCTTGCCAAGAAGGTATCAGCAGCAAAGCAGACCATGGCCCACGACATCCTGCACCTTCTGGGTCACATGGCGGCGACGACATCAGTCCTGCCATTGGCCAGATTGCACATGCGCATCCTCCAGTGGCACCTCCGGACGCACTGGAAAAAACTTCTCAACCACTCACCACCTGCATCCCGACCAGAACCAAGGTTGTCCAGAGCCTGCGTTCGTGGATGGAACCAGCCAACCTCCCAGTAGGCAAGGATTTACAACCCCGCGGCTATCAACTCATCCTGACCACGGATGCCTCCTCCACGGGGTGGGGAGCCCACCTGCTGCATCTCAGCACGCAAGGAGCCTGGACCAGAGCGGAACAATCCCTCCACATCAACGTTCTCGAGCTCCGGGTGGTCAAGTATGCCCTCCAGACGTTCATGCCTCACCTGGCAGGGAAGTCAGTCTTGATACAGACAGACAACCAGGTGACCATGTTCTACATCAACAAACAAGGGAGCACGGGATCACGTCCTCTATGCAGGGAGGCCCTTGAGACCTGGGCCTTGGTGCTAGCCAACAACTGCTTTCTACAGGTGACTTACCTCCCCGGGGACCAGAACGCCTTAGCGGACAGACTGAGCAGGCAGCTCCAACCCCACGAGTGGACGCTTCACGAGGAGGTGGCGGGGAACATCTTCCAACACTGGGGAACTCCCCAAATCGACCTCTTTGCGACAGAGGTCAACACAAGATGCCCACTGTTCTGCTCCAAACGCCCGTCGCTCCAGAGAGTGGCCTTGGATGCGTTCGCCGTACCCTGGGGGGATTGGGAATTGGCGTACGCCTTCCCTCCAACCCCTCTCTTGACAGCCACGATACAGCGCATCATCAACGACAAGGCGCACATCATTCTGATTGCGCCCTACTGGCCACGGCAGATGTAGTTCTCCCTGCTGCTGAAGCTCTCCCAAGAACCACCTATTCGATTACCAATGCGACAAGATCTGCTCACCCAGAACGACGGCAAGACCTTGCATTCCAACCACCAGACTCTTGCCTTGACAGCCTGGAGGCTGAAAAGGTAAACCTCCATTACCTCCACCTAACCGCGGAGGTGCAGCAGATTGTCCTGGCGTCCAGGAGACCGTCCACTAGAAAGTCAGTATCTGGTGCACAGGCCAAGGAGTCCGACCAGCCTCTTGCCCCGTTCCCACAGTCCTGCAGTACCTCTCCTTTCTCTTCAGCCTTGGCCTGAAACCGCAGTCCATCAAGGTACACCTCGCAGCCATTGCGTCGCTGCACAAACTTTGAAGCGACTCAGCCACGGGCTCCATCGCCGCCCTTCCCATCGTGATGCGCTTCATGAGAGGCCTCAGGAACCTGCAACCCCCTGTTAGGAAACCAGTGCCTTCTTGGGACCTCAATATTGTCCTGCAGCAGCTAATGCAGGAGCCGTTCGAGCCCCTGCACACGGCGGGAGGAAAATACCTGTCCTGGAAAACACTCTTCCTCATCGCTATCACATCTGCGAGGAGGGTTAGCGAACTACAGGCCCTAGTGGCTCACCCTCCGTACACTAAGATCTACCATAACAGGGCATCCCTCCGGACCCACCCTAAGTTTGTTCCTAAGGTCGCCTCTGCCTTTCACGTCAACCAGTCCGTGGAGCTTCCCTCCTTCTTCCCAGCTCCTCACTCCTCGCCCGAGGAGCAGCGTCTTCACTCACTGGATTGCGTCCGAGCCCTATGCATCTACATTGACAGGACGTCCGCCGTTCGACGGGGGACCCAGCTCTTCGTGTCATTCGACCCTAACAGACCGGGGCGACCCGTCACCAAGCGCACACTCTCCCATTGGATATCCGACTGCGTCGCCTACTGCCTGCAAAAGGCGGGCGCCCTCCCAGCGAACAAGGCGAGTGTACACCAGCTCCGCGCACTAGCCACATCTCTCGCCAGCGCACAGGAGGTCCCAGTGAGCGAAATCTGCAAAGCCGCCACCTGGTCCTCTCAACTCACCTTCCAAAAGCACTACTGCCTGGACCTCCATGCGGAGGCCGACAGCTCCTTTGGCCGAGCAGTTCTGTCAGCGGTCTCAGCGCTCACGATGGTTCGGACCCTGCCGGACCAGTCGACCAGCCCCAACCCTGACGGGATAGCTACTCAGATATCTCTGTCCCGGTGCTGAGCATGTAGGTTCATACGTACTTGTACTCTGCTAGTTGTACGCTGTACTCTGCTAGTTGCACAGTTGATGTTTTGCACTGTTTGTTGGATTGCACAATTGATGTTTCTACCTCATTGCATGTTTGCACGGTTGATGTTATTCTACCTCATGGCAGGTTGCCTAAGAGTTCTGCACTTTACTCTGTATGCCAGTTGTGTTGCACAATAAACACTTGTATTATTGTTCTTGTTCACTAACGGCTGTATTGTTGTTCTGTCGCATGCCCCCCTCATTTTCCACAGCGTTCAACACGTAGCTTGGGAGACACCAGGTGTGGCTGACACATCCTGCTTGTCCTAGGAGAAAACAGACTTACTTACCTGTAACGGAGTTCTCCGTGGACAGCAGGATAAGTCAGCCACACGATCCCACCCACCTCCCCTACATCAGGGTGACCTGCGCGGCCCACGCCCTAGCCGCAGGGGCACAGCTAGTCACTCACTGACCGAGCTAGGGGCGGACCGGAGAGGTGGGACCACCTCACACATGCTCAGAAGCTTCTGAGCTAGAGAGCACTTCCATCATGGCGCCGTCGGATGACGTCACCAGGTGTGGCTGACTTATCCTGCTGTCCACGGAGAACTCCGTTACAGGTAAGTAACTCTGTTTTTTAGCAGAAGCCAAAGGTTTCTGTGACTGGAGCATGAGCATAGATCTGGAAAGTCGACGTTTAGTTGCTGGTTCCTTGGGGAAGGTTGTGCGGTGATCTGGAGAGTGCTTTTGAGACGAGAAAGACTTTAGATTTCTTTGAACTGGCAAAGAGCTCCATCTTCTTGATGCAGTACTTAGTTTTCTGATGCTTCTTTTCATGCCGTTCTTCCCCCCCCCCTATTGTGTTTCACAGAAAGCTGAGGGGAGGCCTGACAAGATGTGGAAGGATTGGAAGCTCCGAGTTTCATTTCTCACCTAATTAGAATTGTTCTCAGGTGAATTAGCTTTAAACACAGGAGCAGGGCCGGCCCGTCCATTGAGCGAGAATGTTTTTTGCACAGGGCCCCATGTTTCAGGGGGCCCCGCGCAAAAAACATTCTGATCCTAAAGTAAAATAAAAAAAAGCAAAAAAAAGCTGTCTTCTCCCGCTGCCGGGGCCGCCGCAGCAGAATCGAGTGTGCCGCGGGGCCCCCCTGCCCAGCAGAGCCTGCCCTCCCCTGTATCTGCTCTCTCGTTGTAGCTGCAGTCTCACGTGCCGGCGTTCAGAGCGCGAGGGGAGAGTTTCTCCCTCGCTGCTCTGTTAAGCCCGCGGGGGCTGATGGGAAGTTCCCATCAGCCCCCGCGGGCTTAACAGAGCCGCGAAAGGGAAACTAGTCCCTTCGCGCTCTGAAAGCCGACACGTGAGACTGCAGCTACAACGAGAGAGCGGATACAGGGGAGGGCAGGCTCTGCTGGGCAGGGGGGGCCCTGCGGCACACTCGATTCTGCCGCGGCGGCCCCGGCAGCGGGAGAAGACAGCTTTTTAAAAAAAAAAATTTTGCTGGGCTGGGCTGGGGGGATTAGGAGTGGTGATGGGCTGGGGGGGTTAGGAGTGGTGATGGGCTATGGGGGGGCTGGGGGGGTTAGGAGTGGTGATGGGCTATGGGGGGCTATGGGGGGGCTGGGGGGGGTTAGGAGGGGTGATGGGCAATGGGGGAGCTAAATCTGTATATGGGCTGATGGGATTAGGACTGGAAGTGGGTTGATGGGGGGTTAGGACTGGTAATGGGCTATGGGGGGCTTAAACTAAAAATTGGGTGATGGGGGATTAGGACTGGAAATGGGCTGGGGGGATTAGGACTGTGAGTGGGCTGATGGGGAGGTTAGGACTGGTAATGGGGTATGGGGGGGCTTAAACTGAAAATTGGGTGATGGGGATTAGGACTGGAAATGGGCTGATGGGGGGGGGTTAACACTGGAGGTGGGCTGATGGGGTTAGGACTGGTAATGGGCTGTGGGATGATGGGGGGTTAGGACTGGTAATGGGCTATGGGGGGTTAGGACTGATAATGGGCTATGGGGGGGCTAGGACAGGAAATGGGCTGATGGGGTGGGGTTAGGACACGGTGGGCTGATGGGGTTAGGACTGGTAATGGGCTGTGGGCTGTTGGGGGGGTTAGAACTGGTAATGGGCTATGGGGGGGTTAAGACTGGTAAAGGGCTGTTGGCTGATGGGGGCTGTCTGGTAATGGGCTATGTGGGGGTTAGGACTGATAATGGGCTATGGGGGGGCTAGGACAGGAAATGGGCTGATGGGGAGGGGTTAAGACTTGAGGTGGGCTGATGGGGTTAGGACTGGTAATGGGCTGTGGGCTGATGGGGGGTTTAGGACTGGCAATGGGCTATGGGGGGCTGACTGGAAATGGTTGATGGGGTTAGGACTGGGAGTGGGCTGATGGGTTAGGACTGGAAGTGGGTTGATGGGGGGCTAGGACTGGTATTGGGTTGGGGGGTTGCTAGGACTGGAAATGGGCTGATGGGGGGCTAGGACTGGAAATGGGCTGATGCAGGGACTAGAAGGGAATGGATGCTGGGTGAGGCTGGAACTAGAAGGGAGCTGATGTTGGGGGAGGATTAGAATGGGATGGGGCTGGGAGAGTAAAATGGAGAGGGGAAAAATATTTTGTGTGGGAGGGATAAAAAATCTACAATTGGCCGGGTATTGGGAGAGTAAGTGGGGATTGAGGATGGAGGGGTAAAATTTGAGTGGATGAAATAGGAATGAGGAAAGAGCAAAAGGAGAAAGATTAGTATGTTAAAGCAGATGTAGAGAGAGAGAATGGAAAAAAAACTAGAAGAGAGAAGAAAGGACAAATGGACAGCAGATGATGGAGAGTTAGCAGAAAACATGAAGAAACCAGAAGAAAGTGGCTGGAGCAATTGCAACTGAAAAAAATGCACAAAAGGTAGAAAGATATCTCTTTATTTTGAATTTATTAACTGGAATATGAAAGCTCTGGGAAATGTGCATCATTAACGTTTGCGCTTTGTTTGGTACAAGAGGAAATTAATTTATAGTTTTATTTCTACAGTGTTCTTGTACATTCCAAGTTTGGCTTTTGGGGTTCCCAGTTTAATTATTGCCTTCCTGTTTCTAAATTGTGATTCCTTGTTTGGTGATGGTCTATGTTCTGCATGTGTAACTGAGCTGAGGTATTCTATTTATGTAATTCCTATTTGACATTGCCACTTGTTCTCTTTCCCCAGTAGGTCATGTATTGTTGTTCTCTGAAATGTATTGGTTTAATATTTGCATTGTTGCCTTTTGATAGGTAGAGTATGGTGCTTTGTGAGTCCTGGTAGTGCTGTTAGGATACGGCGGGTTTGCTATGGGTTCTAAATGGGCAGTGTTTGTAGTAGTTCCTAATGTGCCTGGCGGTTGGCACTGGATTATAGTAATGTAGAAATCTTTTAGTATGTCTTTATCCATACACTCATTAAGAGACATGTTTACTAAAAGTTAGTGTATGTTAGTATTATGCAAATATTTATGCAAATAAGGCCACTTATGCAAATGAGGCCCCGCACCTAGTCTCCGCACATGGCCCCGCACCCCCCTTGGGCCGCCCCTGCACAGGAGAGGACCGAGGTGCTTATGAACAGCATTGGGGATCCGCAGCTTTAATTGCCACTGTTCTCTAGTTCTGCTTCTGCTTCTGGGTGCCAAAAACTTTAAATCCAGCTCTGTCCCTAACCTCTGCTTAACTGACAAGGGCACTCCTGAAAAGCTTCCAAAGGCAGCAATTGTGAATAGAGAGAAAAAGAAAGTATGCAGAAGGATCAGGCCCCCTTTCCGACCTCACCACTACCAGTAATTTGCTGTTCCTTACTCTCACCATAATTTCAGCAAGGACATGCACTAAAGAAGAAAACTGATGCAGACTGAAGATCAAATACCTCAGCACTGCTTTGAGAATTACTACCTGGTGCCATTATAGAAGCTGTAACAAAACTGTCTCACCTTCTTTCAGCTTGATTTGTATCTGTCTTCATCTGGTATATGACAACTCCAGGTACTGGAGCATAGGGTAAGAAATATTACAGAGTCTATGAATGTGTTTAGAAAAAATAGGCTGGGAGAGGAAGTGACATCACAGTCCTCGATGGGCACCTAAAGACTGAGCTGTGCAGTATAGGGCTCTAAACCTATCAATAGTGAGATCCCAGCAGTAATGAAAGCACTTTTTCCTTAGTGTGATTAGGCTTTAAAGCAGTGGCAGCGATGTCAGTGAAATGGGAATCTGTGGATTTAAGGGAGTTTTCCTATCAGGGAGTCTAACATGGCTCAGAGTACAGCAAGATGGTGGCGGTCATTTGCATATGGGAGGAGGAGAGTCACAAGAGCAAGAGGAAGGAGACGATGATGCAGATGAGACAGTAACCAGAACTGAAGTGCAGAATTTGTTTAAAGAGCTAAGAGAAGACTTCAGAGCAATGAAACAGGAACTCCTGGAGAGCGCAAGGGACTTCTATTTTCATCTGTCACACCTGTTCGTGCTGTATTTCCTGCCTTTTTACTGTCTGCTGCTGACTGACTGTCTCCTTGCCTTCCCTCCCGGTGCTGTCTGATCCAGTGCATTGCACCAAAAGTCCCATCCAAACCGGAAGTGACATGGCCAAGTGAAACGTGGACACGTTCCTTCAAGGTAACAGTGGCACTTAAAAAGGAACTTCCCGTGGCGATGTGTGCCGCAGGCATGCGACAAAGGAGCACGCACAAGGAGCAGGATGCTCCTTGGGGCTACTCCCAGGGCGACCTCAGTGACGCTATGGTACCTCCTATTTCATCGATCCCTCTGAACCTGAGGCACTTTGGTATCACCTCCCAGCACGTACTCGCTGTTAAGTTCCAGCACTTCAACTGGCCCTCATTCTCCGCTCTTCTATGCATCTCCCACTTTCTCCTTCTCTGCATGTCTGCAATTCCTGTACACTAGGGTTGGTGTCCCCAGCCCCCCACCTCTCTTGTGCCTGGCCATCTCTCCCAAATTACTACCAATCATCTGCCCTGCCCCTTCTATTCCTCTTCCAGCTTCCACCAGTCACTTGCTCCCTCCCACCATCTTCTCAGCTTAGCCCTCATTAACTGTGCTCCAAATCAGTCCTCTTCCAAGATACTCTCCTCCAACATTCTCTTGACATTTTGTTTCTTACTGAAACCTTGTTGCAAGAAGATGAGGACCCCTTGCTGAATTGCTATCTCTCCCCTGTCTTTTCTGCTTTTTCTACTTCCCAATCGGGTCGGTGCGGTGGAAGAGTAGCTATCCTTCACCGCTCCTCTTTTCCCCTCAGTGAAGCTTGATCTCCTGGCCTTCACTAACCAGAATCCCTGCTGCTTCAGTTAGGATCCACCCCAGCTGTTCATTTCCTCCTCCTCTATGCTCCACCATCACTCCGTCTTAATTTACGGGATTCTCTGTTGCTCACCCTCTCTGAAATCTCCCTTTCATATCCCCACCTAGTGATCCTTGGTGACTTCAATGTTGACCTTGATTCTTCTGCCAGATCCAGAGCCTCTCTCTCTCCTCAATGATCTCTCCCTCTACTAGCACCTCCAGCTTCCTACCCATGCCGACTTACACACACTGAACCTCATCCTCACATCCGCCACTTCTCTTTACACATCATCCGCCATCTCCACTCTCTCCCTTCCCTGGTCAGATCATCTATGCGTATTCTTTTCCCTGTCTCTCCCTCTTTCCCTAAGTCCTCTCCTGCCTCCATGCCAGCCCGCCTTAGGCACATTACTACTCCTATTACACTCCAACAATTCCCTCCTGCAGATACCCTGTTCCCCCCAGATTTTGCCTCCCTCTCGGCTGATCAGGCCCAGATCTGGAACACTACCCTGACCTCCTCCCTTGATCAATTGGCACCACTACCTCTGTCACTACCCCCACGTTTGTCCACTCATCAACATTGGTACTATCTCGGCCTCTGCCTCCATTGTACCTACCTCCGCCGTGTGGAGTGCCGTTGGCGCAAGGACCCCTCCCCGACTCCTCAAGGCACTTCTGCTACAGCCACCCTCAATACCACATCATAATCCATAATGCCAAGTAGCCCAATTATTCCAATTGAATCTCCTCTAACTCCACCCGGCAGCTCTTTCTGGTCCTTCACTCACTCTCCACTCCTCGTGCGTCTCCATCCACAATTCTCCCTTCTTCCATTCCAGACCTTGCTCTCTTGGCCACATTCTTCTTCGAATACTACGCTCTACATTTCCTGTTGTCCTCCTACCCTCTCCCCATGTACTTCTCTCCCCCCCCCCCCCCCCGTCATCCCTTCCTTATCCCCTTCATTGGTCCCTTTTCTTTCACATGTGTAGTCATCCTTTTGCCAAATCTCATCAGTAGAACTATCTAAAGTTCTTACTCCTCTCATAAGACTGCTTGCCCTTCTGACCCTATCCCCCATCCACTGGCTCCATGAACCCTCGCTCCCCCTTCCTACATTTATCCTTTGCATGTTCAACTCTAGCTTATCCTCTGGTATTTTCCCTTCCTCATGGAAGCACACTTAATTTGCCCCATCCTTAAAAATCTCACCCTAGATCCTGCTATTCTTGCACACTGGCGCCCCGGTTTCCAACCTTCCTTTCCTCTCAAAGGTTCAAAAGAAATTATTCTTCACACAATTGTCCACGCATCTTGACAGAACCCATGCCCTCCACCCCTGCCAGTCCGGATTCAGACCTGGTCATAACACAGAAACAATTCTCCTTTCCTTCCTTAATGAGCTTCATGTATCTCACAATCGTGGTGATGTCTCTCTTGCTGTCTCCTTGGATCTTTTTTCGGCCTTTGACCTAGTTGATCACCCCACCCTTCTTTATGGTCTTCATGATTTCGGGATTTTGGGAACCGTTCTGCACTGGTTTTGACTGTTTCTTTCCACTCTGTCCTTCTCTGTCCAATCTGGTCCTTCCACCTCCCCAGTCACCCCTCTTCCCTGTGGTGTCCCCCAGAGTTCCATCATCTGGTCCCTCTGCTTGCGCACTCTCCTATTCCTCTCGTGTCTTCCCTCTGCTATCTTGGGGTCACCCAAGATTCCTCCTTATCTTTCCACAATCACTGGTCTACTCTTATTTGCCATTCTTTTGTCTCTCTATGACAGATTCGTGCAGTCCGTCCCTTCCTCTCTCTCCCTTCCCTGAATACACTCCTGCTATCTTTGGTCATTTTCAGAATTACTGTAACGCTGTCTTGGCCAGTTTCCCCCAATACCAACTTCACCGTCTTCAGCTTCTTCAAAATACAGCAGCCCGCATTCTCACTCATTCCTCCCGGTCAGATCACATCACCCCCCTGCTTATCTACCTCCACTGGCTTCCACTTAGATACAGGATTAACTACAAGATGCTCACTCTCGTTCATAAAGTCATAATACTGGTTTCCCCACAATATCTCTCCAACCTCCTCTACTTTCACACCGCGCGTCACCTCATGAGGTCCATTCATACTAACTGCTTACCCCTTCCTTCCATCTCACATGCACATCTTGAACTTACTCGCAACTCTGCCTTCTTTTGGGACCCACACTCTGGAATTCTTTACCCACCACACTCTGCGCAGAACTCTCATTTCAGAAATTCAAGAATATGTTGAAAACCCACCTGTTTCATATTGCCTTTGACTTCCCCCTCCCCTCAGCCCCAATTTGCCGTCCCCCTCCCTTAGCCCGACCTGATGACCCCTCCTCTCAGGCTTGACCTGATACTCCCCCCTCTCCCTGAATCCTGCTCTCCTTTCCCCCTTTTTTCACTTTGTAATTATGACTGTCTCTCCACTGTCCTGTCTATTATTGGCATTCTTTTTCATTCCTCTATTTCACAGCTAATTTTATTACTTTTGTAAACTGCCCTGATGCTTCTGCTGGGATGGTATATCAAGAATGGAAATAAAGATAAAGATAAAACATAAAGACTTTTGGGCAGAGGTGATGCAGTTGGAGCATTGAGTGGACACAATCAAGATGAGGCTCCATGAGCAGGGAGAAGAGGTGGCTGGTCTCCATAAGTTAATCCATTAGTTGGAGCAGAACCAGAATACCCCCTTGGATAAGCTGAAGGACCTGAAGGCTGCTGCTCTCCTCTGCCTGCTGTGACTACTGCCTTGTGATTCCTGCTCATTTTGCTGATCGTGCTCCTTGTGTTTTCTCTCCCATTTCTCCAGGTACCTTCTCACCTCACCTCCCATTGGTTGCTTGTACCCGGAAGGGCCGGAAGTGACCAAACTGTACTTAAACATCACTGGTGTCGGGCATGCGCACAAGGAGCAGGTCGTGCTCCTTGGGCGAGCTCCTTGGGGCGAGGTCAGGGGCGAGCATCCAGAGTCTGCCCATCCCACCCCCCTCCAGCACAACTGTTCCTCACTTTCACAGGCCTGCCCTTTCCCTCCTGGTGTTCCAGCTCCTCCAGCCTCCTCCTTACAGCCCCACGGTAAGTTCCACTTTTCATTGCTTTCTTCTTCGCCTCTCTTCCTCCTGTGCCTTGCTGCCCTCACTATGTCTGTCGTTCCCGTTCACTGGGGCTGGCGGCCCACCTCCTTTGCCCCTGCTCCTGTTAGCCCCTGTGCACGGACTGTCTCCAAACTGATCTTCTGCTCTCCCCACCCCCGGTTTCTCCTTCCCCCCAGACTCTTTTAACTCTACAACTCACCCTCCTTAACTGTCATTCTCTCCAATCAAAGTCCCTCCTGATCCAAGATATTGTTTCCCAACACACACTTGATCTGTTTCTTTCTAACTGAAACCTGGTTGAGGGACGGTGAGAAGCCCCTCCTCAACCGCTGTCTACCCCCAGACTACTCTGGTCTTTCCACCTCCAGCCGGGGTAGGAGTGGCGGAGGAGTCGCGGCTCTATACCGCTCCTCCCTGCCCCTCCAGGAACAATCCTCTCCTGCACTCCACTACCCATAATCCTTGCTTCTTCGCTTAGCCACTTCTCCCCCTCTCCACTTTCTTCTTGTCTATGCCCCACCCTCCCTTTCAGCCCCATGTGGGACTCTTTTCTCTCCACTATATCCGAAGTTTCCCTCCTCTTTCCCCAGCTTCTGATTCTTGGGGATTTCAATGTCCACTCCAATTCCCCCTCCACTTCTCGAGATTATGCCTTCCTTTCCTTCCTCTCTGATCTTTCACAGCTTGTCCCCTTCCCCACCCACACTGCTGGGCACACTCTCGACCTCCTCATCTCCCCTTTGGCCTTCCCCCTTGTTGTCTCCTCCCTCTCCTCCCTACCTCTCCCTTGGTCTGACCATTTCTGCCTTTTCTTCTCCTGCTCCCACTTTGCCCCCCTCCCCCAAACGTCCCCCCCAGTAGCACCCTCCCCCCCCTCTATCTCGCCATATCAATGCTAATACACTCCTTCAGTTCCCCCCCTCCAATGCTCTGCCTGCAGATTTTCATCTTCTCCCTGTGGATACTCAGGTACACACGTGGATCACTACACTTTCAGCTGCCCTCAATGCCCTTGCTCCCCTTCAGCCTCATCCCATCCCTCGCCACCCTCGACACTAGCCCTGGTTTCATCTCGGTCTCCTTTTACATCGTAAACACCTCCGTCACGCCGAAAGGCTCTGGCGCAAACACCCTTCTGCCTCCAACCTGGACCTCTTTCGTACTTATCACCACCAATATTGTCTCCACTCAGCTAAAAAGGACTATTTTTCCACTCTCATCTCCTCTTCCACCAATTCCTCCCACCAGCTGCATTCTGTTCTCCATACCCTGTCTGCTCCTCATTCTTTGTCTACTCCCTCCCCCTCCCTTGTCCCCCCATACCCCGCTTCTTTGGCCTCTTTTTTCACCTCTAAAGTCCTCTCCCTCCGTCTCTCTTTTCCAGCGTGCCCTCCTCCCCTCTCCCCCCCTACCCTAGACCCAGCCCCCTTCTCTCCCTCCTCTCCCTCTCTTCCTTCCCCCCCTCTTCCCTCTTCCTTGTTTCCTCCCCTCTCCCACCGCTGGTCCTCCTTTGAGCCTATTTTTGCTCCAGTCTTGTCTAAAACCTTCTTCTCAATTCGCAAGACCACCTGTTTCTCAGACCCCATTCCCTCCCTTTGGCTTTTTGACCCTTCTTTGGCCCTCTCTCCCCACATTCTTTCCATCAACAACACTAGTCTCTCCTCCGGTACCTTTCCCACCCCCTGGAAGCATGCCATCATTCATCCCATTCCAAAAAAAGGGTCCCCGGATCAGTCCTCACCCTCCAGTTGGCGTCCAATTTCCAATCTCTCTTTCCTTTCTAAGCTCCTAGAAAAACTTTTCTTCACCCAACTGTCCTCCCACCTCGAAGTCTCCCTCACACTACACCCTCGTCAATCTGATTTCCGCCCCATCCACAGCACAGAATCCATCCTTCTTTCTCTCCTCAATGAACTGCACACTGCTCATGACCATGGTTCTTTCTCCCTTGCTGTCGCACTCGATCTCTCTGCCGCATTCAACCTCATCGACCATTGCACCCTTATTTCTCGTCTGCGTGACGCTGGCCTCTCAGGTACTGTTCTTCGCTGGTTCCACTCTTTTCTCTCAGGTCGTTCCTTTTCTGTTCACACTGGGCCCCTTTCTTCCCCCTCCACCCCTCTTCCCTGTGGTGTTCCCCAGGGCTCTGTCCTCGCGCCTCTTCTGTTCAATATCTTTCTTTCCCCCCTCACTCTTCTAGTTCAATAGCATGGAATCTCTGCCTGTTACTATGCAGATGATATCTTTCTTCTCTACCACACCGACTCTGCCACTCCCGACATCTCTCCTCTCAACGACTCTCTCTCATCCATGTCATCCTGGCTTTCTTCCAATTTTCTCCACATCAATCTTTCCAAAACATCAGCCATTTGGTTCACCGCCGGTAGCCCTGCCCCCACTCTCGTTCCCCAGTTTTCCTCTTCTCCTATCCCAATAGTCTCTTCCCTACGCTATTTGGGCGCGACCCTTGATTCCTCACTATCCTTTAAAGCTCATTTTCCTCAGCTGTCAAATGCTGTTTCTCCACCCTGAGACAACTTCGCTCTGTTCGTCCTTTCCTCTCTTCCTCCGCTATGACCACTCTTCTTCTCTCCCTTGTTGTCTCCCGCTTAGACTACTGTAATGTTTCCCTGGCTGGTCTTCCCCAATCTCAGCTGCTACGCCTGCAACGAGTTCAGAACACAGCCGCCTGTATTCTTACCTGCTCTTCACGCTTTGACCACATCACCCCTCTCTTCATCCGTCAGCATTGGCTCCCACTTACTTTTTGGATTCAATACAAGTTCCTCATCTTTGTCCACAAATCTATTCACACCGGCACTCCCCTCTACCTTGCCGATTTGGTCCGTCTCCACACCCCCCACCGCTCCCTCCGTTCCATACACGCAAACCGCATGATCCTCCCTTCCCCATCCCAAGTCTACCTGGAATCTACCCGCTCCTCCGCCTTCTTTTTCCTCGGCCCCCGACTCTGGAACTCACTTCCCCCAGCCCTCCGTCTTGAGTTATCCCTCAAATATTTCAAAGCCAACTTGAAAACCCACCTCTTCTGTACAGCATTCGACCTTCCCCTACCCCCATCTCCTCTCTCTCCCTCCCCTCGCTGACGCTTAACAGTCTGTCCCCCCTCGATTTTTCTGCTCCTCATCTGTCCTCTACTAGCCACTATTCTATTCTTTCCTATCAAACATATTGGCATTCCTTTCCTTATTCTAGCAGCTTTGTTTTACTTTTTGTGAACCGCTCAGACGCTATTGTGATGGGCGGTATATCAAGCTCTCTAATAAACATAAACATAACTTTGAAATGGGGAGGAGGAGTCCCAGAGGCACTTGAATATAAAAATTGAATGAAAACCACGCAAAAGAGATGTGGAATTATTTTGGAGATGTGCAATAGTAAGCAAACTGTACAGGAGGTATACTTGGACAGGAAACAGGCATTGGGAGGCCCTATAGCTAATTTACCAAGGGGCATTATAACCTACATCCAGGACATCCTAATTAAAGAAAAAAATAACTGTATTTCTGGAGTGGGAGGGCCATAAGGTCACAATTTTTGCTGATCTTTCTGCAGTGATTCTTGAATCTTTTTCCTCATTAAATTCCCTCCCATTTGGATTTGACCTTCTCCAGGGATCAGACAATTCCACCTCCAGCAGCAACGATTTCAGTACTACCAGGGATTTAGTCTTTGTCCACCTACATTTAAATTGTCTATACAATGTTGGGTCTAAAGGTTGGTCCCTTCTCCCCCATCAAAATCAAGGCAAATCTCTTCAATAATCTAGACAGATAATGTTTGAAAAAACACTTGGGAGTTACAGTAGACACATACATTGATATAAAACACTGCTCGGCAAGTTTGATAGTAGCTTTTACCTACTGCCCCTCCATATCGGATTTCTGAGCTATTAAAACTACGTTAGAGTTTTCCAAATGAAAGCAGCAAGCCCATTTTTCTTCTTATGGGCTGCTGAAAACACCACTTCCCCACTCCAGTTACCAGACTACTTTAGGGACTCTGAAAATGAGAGAAGGGTCTCCTGTAATAACATTAGATCTGCTTTCTGCTTCTTTACATAACTAAGCACTTTACTTCTTTTAACTGGATTATTTCAACTGAATCTTCAACTAGAGAAGGTGTGGCAACAGAATTCCAAAACAAAGCAGCAAGAAGAGTGAAAATAAATAGGAACTATCACTTCCCAAACGTTTCCAACAGCATCACAGAGATACAAGATATAATGCCCAGAACTGCACAAAACAAGGCAACCAGCTTAAAAACCATCACAATACCCATGGCTTCATGAGAAGCCGGATGTATGCTTATGATGAAGGTTCCTTTTAGTAAATACTTTTCAATTTTTCCCACCCACCCCTAAAATCAAAGTGACCCCATTACCAAACCAATAGATTTACAATCCGCTTTTTTTTTTTTGCTGGACTTAGAATATACTTCCCTACTACTTGGATTTACCAAACTACCCCATCAGATCTAAAAGAGCAATACAGGATACCGGCACATCCAAAACAGGATATAATAATTCTCCCTTTTATTTCTATTCCCACCCCAAATTCACTTGCACATCAACATGCCCATCCAATTGAATATGAAACAAGGAAATGAAAGGCAGCCTAATCCACATACAGGCACATCAGTCATATCCAACCTTCCCATTGCTCAACGCCCATACTTCCAACATGCTCCCCATGCATAGACAAGACATATCCAAGCTTATGATGTCCCCCTGCTAAAATACATGAAACACTTAATATCACCCTGGATCGCCAAGTGTACTTACTTCACACACTATACTTACTAACTACCCCTTACATAACATTATTCCGTATAGTAGACACACTCCCATCTCCAACCTGATAAGTTGTATAAGAACTGAAATCACTACCCACATCATAAGGAACCTAGCATCTTACACCCAAACTTCCAACCTCTGGCGAAATTCTCATACATACACACCCTCATCCATACCCCCTATTCACCAGAAGATCCATGGTGCATGCCACAAGGTCATCCTTATCAACACTACTCACTCACCCTCCATACCACTCCCACATTCACAACCTACCCAGCTACATAACATGGCCATACCAACATTTTAAAATAGCAGTCCAAATTCTAACAGTCCATCATAAAGTCCAGGAACGCAAAGACCGGCATCTGTCCAATTCACAAGTGTGAAAGAGTCAGGCAGACATTCCCTCTGACAAGGAGCTAGTCCTTCTGTCACCAAAATGATGCCTCTTTCAGTTTAGCTGCAGAATAACTGGAAGGGTGTGGACGCTATAGTATAGAAACTATGCCATGGAACAGGCCATAACAACCTTAACTGCAAACACAGTTATCAACTCTCCAGCTCCATAGAAGGATAAGACTCTTCTATAAACTTAATCAAACTTGCGGACACTTAAAAGTCGTCTGTTTTATTATTATTGAAAATATTCTACATCTGCGCAGGAAAATATAAACCTTACCAGAATTCACCTTTTTCAATCTGTCTCTAATATCCAATAATTGCTTCTGATGTTGAACTGTGTTCTTATTAAGGAACTGGTAAGATCAGATTTTGCTTCCCTTCATACAATAATACAGAGACTAGAATCCGTTTCCCTTCATACAATATAGAGACCAGAATCAGCTTCCCTCGTGCATTATAGGGGCTTTAATTTTTGCCTTTAGCCAGAATATGCTGCACTAGCTTGTACCGTAAAATATTCAACACTAGGAATTTTGGATACCATGTTCTGGGAGAGGACCTTGTGGGCACACGCTACCTTAAACTCCATGGCAAACTGCATATCCAATAGGGGAAAAAAAATCAGTGGGTGGGGGGAAACAGTTCTTTTTGCACCCTCAAGGACCCCTAGACTTCAGAGGTAATCCCTTTCTGTTATTAAGCTCCTTGATGGTACACTCAAGTACTGATACAGAATTCAATTTATCCTGCAGCTACAGCACACTCTTTGTTATGCTGTCCACATGGGTCTCCAGTGTAGTTACTGTCAACTGAAATGTAGCATAGTCTTCTCCTTTATAGCCACTATTTATAATTTCCTCAGTAGAGTTCCAGATTTCATGAAGCATTTCCTTCATAGAATGCAATTCCTCCATCATGAAAGCCAAAGAGTCCTCCTCTGACCTTCACGCCGCTATTTTCTGCAGAGACAGAGGATGGTAATGGTGGCACGGTAAGCCTTGATCTTAATACAGTTAGGAGTCACAATGTCCATAGCTCAGCTAGCACTTCAAATGAGGCAAAATTTTCAAGTTCTGGTGGAGAAAGATCCATGTTTATTACATTCTCCCAGAGCCTAGGCTTCAGATGGCCACCTCTTGCAGTGCACACCAGTGTCTGGGACCAGTGCTTTTTAACATTTATAAATGATCTGGAAATGGAAACAATGAATAAGGTCATCGAATCTGCAGATGACAGCAAATTATACAAAGTTGTTAAATCACACGGAGACTGTGAGAACTTGCAGTACCGGGAGACTGAGAATCCAATTGTCAAATGGAATTTAATGTGCAAAGGTGGCATTGTGAGGTTCGAGGGTGAAGGCGAGAGATATATAGAGGTTGATGAGGATAAAGCAGAATTGCTTTACCAATATTTCTGTTCTGTGTTCACAGATGAAGGGCTGGGAATGGGACCCCAGGAAACAAACACTAACAAAAATGGAAGTGAAGTTGAACTCTTAGAAGACCGTGTTCAGATGAGCTAGCAAAGCTAAATTAAAGGTGCACAAAGGATGGGGCCAGAAGGAATTAATCTTAAGCAGAGGACATGAAAAACGGCTCCTCTGCTTCCTCAGCCTGCCAATCACAATGAGGCAAAAGTAGTTAAACTGCCACTGCTGGGGCGCGACCGTGCCTTGCGGGCCTGCGCCTGAGAGCCTCGCCAGAGGGTCCTTTGGCATGGCCCTTAGGCGTAGGACCGTGCGGGACAAGGAAACGGCTCCTATATGGTTGGTTCTGTTCACCAGTATATTTATTGTAGGTTAAATGTAATGTAATCTATATATTGTAGTTTCATATTGTCGTTTTTTCCTTGTCTGATATATTCCCAGTTTTCATTGCTTTTGATGTTATGATAAAGTGGTGCATGTATCCTTACATTTGTATTGTTTTGTAACCGCTTTGATTGAAGGAAAAAGCGGGATATAAGACTGGTCAAATAAATAAATAAATAAAAGAAATCAGGGAAGTACTGGTGCCTCCACTTGTTCAATGCTTCTCTGGAGTTGAGGGTGATCCCAGAGGACAGGAGATGGGCAAATGTGGTTTCTCTCCACAAAAGTGGAAATAAGGAAGAGGTTGATAACTAAAGACCAATTGCTGTGACCTCTGTCATAAGCATGGAAACACTACTAAAGCAGAGTATGGTGTGGTTTCTGTAATCCAAGGGATTACAGGATCCAAGACAGCATGGATTTACTAGAGGTAGTCTTGTCAGACAAGATGTGGTATACTTAGATTTCAGCAATGCCTTCGACATTGTCCCGCAATAGCAACTTATAAATAAACCAAGTGCCCATGGGATGGACCCTAAAGTGACCGATTGGGTGAGAAACTGGTTGAGTGGGAGGTTGAGAGATTAGCAATAAATGGAATTCTCT
Organism: Ichthyophis bannanicus; assembly: GCA_033557465.1. Taxonomy (NCBI): domain Eukaryota; kingdom Metazoa; phylum Chordata; class Amphibia; order Gymnophiona; family Ichthyophiidae; genus Ichthyophis; species Ichthyophis bannanicus. The sequence continues at coordinate 1,746,446,133 of CM066032.1, read as the reverse complement.
GAAGACAGGGGCATTACCCGTGGCATGCCTCATGCATCAGTCCTTGGCCGCCTTCTTTTTACGAAATTTGTAAGCAATATTGTAGGTGGTCTGTCGTCTGTCGGGAAAGGTATGCTTCTTTGCGGATGACACGAAAATCTGCAACAGGATAGACACCCTGGAAGGTGTGGATAACATGAGGAAGAATCTAGCAGTTTGAAGAACGGTTGAGAATTTGTTAGCTAAGATTTTCAGTTGCAAGGCATGCAGACCAGCTTTTGAACCACAGGCAGCTCCTCCTCCAGACGCAGCCCCGAGCAGCACCAGAGGCCCATTCATAGGAGGACTTGTGGTGTCTTGGTCCAATGGCAGCTCAGCAGTGAGTTAGGGGCAGGATGGTTTTGAGGGCCTCCTGCATATGCTATCTGTACTCTCTTATGTGGCTCCTAAGCTGAGAAAGAGAATACCAGTTTAATAAAGTTCAGTAGCCTAATTAAAAATACCCCAAAATCCAAAAACCATTTTTTAAATTGAAAATAAAAATCTTGGGGGGGGGGGGGGGGCCGACATCCAAAAGCATTTAGGTAGTTGTTTATCTATCTTCTATTATATGCTGCAAACCACCTAAATGCCACTTAGCAGGATATTCAGCGACACTAACAAGATTAGTGTCACTGAATATCCCCAGGTGTAGTCACTAAGCTCCCCGACGACACTAGCCGGGGGCAAAGTGCAGACAGCACCCAAGGATAACGTGGCAATATTGAGCTGCTAGCTAGTTATTCTAAAGTGGATAAAGTTAGACCAGCTAAATGGCTGTCCTAACTTTAGCTGCTTTTGCAATCTGGCTAGTGGTTGAATATTGCCACTGACCAGCTTGCAAAAGTGCAACCTGGCCAACCTGGATATTGAATGCCAGTGGCCAGATATAACCCCAGCATTGAATATCCGGCATTGAATGTTCAGCAATAACTGTGTTAGCTTCCACCGCCGAATATACGCCCCCCCCACCCTTGTGTTGATATAGTCCAGGAAATGGGAAGACAGAAAGGGACAAAGGTATGCCTGAAGAGAAAAGTGGGAAGGGAATCTGTAGTCAGTTTGGTAAAATGTGACTGGCTGGCCACCTCAACGTTATTTCTTCTCTATCATGACACCAGCAGTTGTGGGCTGCTTTTAAAGTCCCTAGCTTTGCTACTAATCCAATCTTCCCCCTCCCTCCTAGCAGCTACAACTTGATTCACAGGTTAATGGAGCTCTCACCAGCAGGGGCCTTGGTTTGACCCAGTATGGCAATTCTTAAGTTCTTACTTTTGAAGAAAACTCCGTCATGTGTTAATTGTTTATTTATCAATTGTGATCAACATTATTGGTACCCTTGCATATTAAGGTATGTTTATGTCTATGTTTATGTTTATTAAAACTTGATATACCACCATTTAGGGAGATATCAGAGCAGTTTACAATAAAATAACATTAAAAAACAATATTAGAAAGGAAAAAATGAACTCCAATAAAATCATAGCAAAGTCGATAAAGCATGCACACATTATGGGGGTAGATAATAGTGGGGGGGGGAGGTAAACAAGAGGGAGGGGAGGACAGATGGGAGGGGGATTGAAAAGGGTAGTGGTAAGGGTGATTAGAGTGGGAGAACAAAGACCTTGCGGAAAAGGTGGGTCTTGACCTGGGTCTTGAATTTCCCAAAAGAGTGCTTTAATCATAGGTCTAGGGGAAGATTATTCCATAGAAAAGGGCCGAGAAAGTACAACACAGAGTGACATATAGATTCAAAGTGAACCTGATGGGGGAGGGTGATGAAGGCAATATGATGAATGAGGAGAGGTATTGTGGTATGCCAGAATAGACAACTTTATAAACCAGGGTGAGGAGTTTGAATTGTATACAATATTGAATTGGGAGCCAATGTAAATGAACAGGGGGGTGACATGATCGGATCGAGAAAGCGTGGTTACTCACCTGTAACAAGTATTCTCCAGGAACAGCAGGAATCAGTCCTCACATATGGGTGACATCGACATCAATGGAGCCAACATGGTAACCTCTCCCCAGGTTTCAAAGAAAGCCTTTAGGAGATCCAGCACACATGCGTGGCTGCTTTCCCGCCCAAGGGTGCCATCTTGCCTCAGTATGAGGACATAGCTCAAGATGGCAAAAAAGAAAGCAACTCCATGGGGAAGAGGGAGAGTCATGTCGTCTAATTCCTGCTGTTCCTGGAGAACACCTGTTACAGGTGAGTAACCATCCTTTCCCCGGGAACAAGCAAGAAGTCAGTCCTCACATATGAGACTCCCTAGCTACAGCCTACCGAAAAAACCTGTAACCCACGGGCAACCCAAAAAGCAAACCGTTAGGAACAGTAAGAATACAGTTTGGTTGCAATACCTCAGCATGACCCCAGCATCGACCAGGGAAATCAACTCTCTGGTAGCTTGGAGGCACAGAAGGGCCAGAGAGTAGGAGTTGCCTTCAACCCCAAACAAATTATTGAGTACCACCTGGCTGAAGGCACTGTCCTGCCAGTTCTCCTCCAGGCAGTAATGCACTGTGAAGGTGTGAACTGAGGACCAGGTGGTGACCCGGCAGATCCCCATCAAGGGAACTGAGCAGAGGTTCATCACAGAAGCCACCATAGCCCAGACGCTGTGAGCCATGACAGGACACTCCAGTGAAAGATCATCCTGACCATAGGTTTGGCAATGTAGTCTCCCGCCCAGGTGGACAGAGTATGCTTGGAGACTGCTATTCCCAGGCAATTAGGTATGCAGGAGATGAAAAGCTGTGAGAAGTGGTGATGGGGCTTGGTCTGCTCTAGATAACGGGCCAAGGCTCACTTACAGTCTAGTGTATGAAGAATGGTCTCTACCTTACTGGTGTGAGGTTGTGGGAAGAAGATGGGCAGCACTACCTCCTGGTTGAGGTGGAATGGGGAGGCTACCTTAGGTAGGAACCTAGGATGTGTCCAGAGCATGACTCTATTCCTGTGGAACCTGGTATAGGGGATATGAGCCACTAGAGTCTGGATCTCACTGAACCTGCAGGCAGATATGAGCACCACAAGGAAGACCACTTTCCAGGACAGATGCTTGAGGTGGCAGGAAGCCAGAGGCTCAAAGAGTGGAGCGATGAGCTTCGTGAGGACCACATTGAGATCCCACACTGATATCAGGGGGTCAAATGGGTGGTGGAGAGAGCAGGAGGTCCCTCTGGAAGTGAGCCATGAGAGGCTGGGCACAGAGGGACTTCCCCTCGATGAGATGATAGCGTGCTGATGGGGCACTGAGGTGAACCCTGATGGAGTTAGACTTCAGACCAGCATTAGACAAGTCAGAACAGGAAAAGGGATTGGCCCCCCTTTCTGCACACCAAACTGAGGATACTTGAAGGTGTATGCCTGTTGAGTGGAATCCTTGCGAGATGCCAGCAGGACCTCTACCACTTCCCTGAGCAAGTTGAAATGGGTCAGGGCTACCCTTTCAACAGCTAGGCCATCAGGGCCAGCAACCCTAGGTTGGGGTGCAGGAGACAGCCATTCTCCTGTGAGAGCAGATCTGAAGTGCTCCCCAGGAGGACTGGGGGCACTGAGACAGGCTGAGGAGCAGTGGAAACCATGGCTGCCAGGGCCACCAGGGGGCTATGAGGATCAAGGTGGCCCAGTCGAGCTGGACCTTGAAGGAGGGTCTTGGCAATGAGCGGTGTAAGAAGAATGAGAAATGCATTAGACGCCATCCAGGAAGGGTGCAGCGTGCTGGATCAGAAGAAAGCCAGTTGGGGGTTGGCTGGGCTGGCAAAGAGATCCACAACAGGGAGGGCCCCAGCGACGGAAAAGTCAGTAAGCCACCTGTGGATCAAGCCGCCACTCGTGGGGCTGAAGAACCCGGCTCAGTCTGTCTGTCAAAACATTGTCCTGGATGGGGAGGTACACTGCCCTGAGGAGCATCCTGCTCTTACTGATGAACGTGCAGAGATGGACCACCTCTGAACACAGGAGAAATGACCCTGTTGATGTAGAACATCGCCATTTGGTTGGTTGTTTGAATCATAATGGACTGGTTCCACGGGTGGTGTTGAAAAGTTTGGAGAGCACAAGCAATGGCTCGGAGCTCTAGGAAGTTGATCTGTTGAAGGCTTTCCGATGCCGACCTCAGGCCCTGAGTGCAGAGGTCACTGCAATGGGCTCTCCAGCCCAAATTGGAGGTATCTGTGGTGAGGATCCTCTGAGGGGTTGGGACCTGAAAAGGCATCCCTGTCAGCAGGTTCCATGGCTGTTGCCACCAGGCAAGGGATTTGGCAAGGAGACAGGTGATGGCCACCCTGTTCTGCAGGCCTCCCATTGCCTTAGACCACTGGGAGCAGAGGGCCCATTCGGCCGGCTGCATGTAGAGACGGGTGAAGGTCATGATGTGCACCATTGAGCCCATGTGCCCCAGGAGGCGCAGCATGAGCCGGGCAGAGGCCGAGTTTTGGCCCAAAACCTCCCTTACGAGGGCCGCTAGGTACTGGGCACTGTTCCCTCTAAGCTGTGCGCGTGTGCACGCGCACACACCTCGCCGAGTGAGCGCACATACTTTACAACAGAGCGCACAAAAATTACGGTTCTGATTCTGATAGAAAACAACACAGACATTCTTAAAATTGAAAAGTTGTTGTGTATTTACGGTTTTCACAAGTTCTACAATATTTTCTAGTGCAATCAATGTGGTGTACATATTGTATTCTGACGTGTAGTCAAATTTTAAAGTATATAACTCCGAGTGTCGTTATGTGGCACACAAAAATTTAACCTTCCTTCAAAAGCTGCACTGCTGATATTTTATGCGCACACAGCCTACAGAAAATTAGAGGGAACATTGGTACTGGGCCCTATCCAGGGGGAGGAAGGCTCTTGCCTGGACAGTGTCTAGCAATGCTCCTATGAATTCCAGGCTTTGGGTTGGTTGGTTGCAGGTGAGACTCGGGGTAGTGGATGACAAACCCCAGGTGCTCCAGAATAGGAATGGTGGAGCGTTCTGCCTCTTACACTTCAATGGCTGTGCCGCCTCTGACCATTCAGTTGTCCAGGTAGGGAAAGATGAACACCCCTGCAGTCGAAGGTGGGCAGCGACCACTGTAGGCACTCAGTGAACAGCCTTGGAGCTGAAGGGACATCCTGATAGAGGCAGGTATTGGGGGAATTGTCATCGGTCTCCCAGTCCAACTCTGAGTTGGAGGAGACCTCGAGAACCCTCCAGGCCTCAGGACCGCACTAGGGCACCAGTGTCGAGAGGCCCCCGGAGACCCTGCACTCCGACCTGGAGGCGCTGGTCGGGGACGTCCACTGTCCTGAATGGGACTGAGATTGATGTCTGGAATAGTCTTGAGGTTGATGGTGCTCGAGGATCAGTTCCACAACCTCTGGAGATGCCCTTGCCGTGGCGGGGCCAGTGGTCAGGACCGATTAACCAGAGGAACCGGGCATCGGTCCATGCTGCTGGGCCAAGAAGGCAGCAATGCTGTGTTCCAGGGCTGCCATTCTGACCTGAATGCCAGATGGCTCCACAGCCACTGGTGTGGGCACCGAAGGCTTCAGGCCCATCAATGAAGGGACGTCCTCGATGAGGATGGTTATCTCCCAATGCCGATGGCACTTTCTCCCACTAGGGCAGCTTGGAGGACCGCTCCTGGCCATCACCCTCAACATCATGCCAGAGGATATGATGCCGGTGACCGTGGGACTTACCCACAGCTCTGGCGTCATTGCCCAACAATGCCACCGATGATGTCCAGCTCTTCGTGGGATGGCCTTTAGAAGATGATTCCCAGTCTGACACCCCACAGCCTCAGGGCTCAGAACGGGTATGGCCATCACATGAGTATGAGGCCACCATGGTGACCCCTGAGAGTGCTGGCCCTGCAAGCATGCTGGGGCCGAAACAGAGGTATTTCCAAAAAGACTCTTGCTGCTTCTCACGGTTCCTCCATCCCTTGCTCATCATTTGCTGACAGAGCCCATAGGATGAGTCATTGTGGTCCACAGCAAGGCAACGGAGGCAGCAGTTGTGTGGGTTTGTGTGGGACATAATGTGTCTGCAGCAGTCGCACTGCCTGAACCCACTGGCTGAGGATATAGTGGGGAAGACGGAGCCCACGAGATCACACTCAAGGGTCCCAGTCAGGGAGGGCACGAGGATTCCCACATACTGAGGAAAAAGACCCCAAAGGGAAAAAAGACCTGAGAAAACTTAGCGTCAATGCGGCAGCAGACCCAGGGAGGCGAGAAGGCACCGATATGTGTACTGAAGGAAAAAAATAAAAAATGATGAAAAATGAAGAATCAACCTTTTCTGGGGTGTAGACAAACTTCCGATGGGCTCCATGGAAAAAGGAGACCAAGGCAAGATGACATCCTTGAGCAGGAAGGAGCCATGCATGCATGGTGAATCTCCCAAAGGCTTTCTTTGAAAGCTGGGGAGAGGTTACCACGCAGGCTCCGTCAATGCAGATGTCACCCATATGTGAGGATCGACTTCCTGCTTTTAACCGGAGAAGCATAAAATAGCAGCTTAGAAGTGGTGTTTTGGATGAGTTGTAATCATTTCAGTTCATATTGGGGGATACCACTGAGAACAAGATTGCAGTAGTCTAAATGAGTGAGAACGAGGGAAATGAGCAGAGTGGTCAGAGCAGATATGGGAAGGAAAAGACAGACCGAAGGAGCGCTTAATGATGGAACAGATGTGTTGGTGGAAGGTCAAAGAAGAGTCCAGAATAACACCAAGATAATGGAAGGAGGGTGTGAGAGTGATCTGAATTCCATTAAGGAGGGGTGCCACAGGAAGGGGGGGCATGGGCCCAGATAACCAAGTTGCTATTGTTTTGGTAGGATTGCGTTTGAGATGATGTGAATGTAGCCAGAAAGCGATGTGAGTGAGGCAGTCATTGAGTGAGGTGAAATTGGGAGAGGAATGGTCAGTATGGAGAAGCAGTAGGATATTGGCAGCATAGTAGTAAGTGGAAATTTATTTATTTAACAGTTTTTTTACACGCTTTATCATTTCAGTCAAACTTGGTAATATGCATCAAACAGGGACACTGATAACCTGGATTTTTTTCTGAGGCAATGGAGGGTTAAGTGACTTGTCCAAGGCCACAAGGAGTGCTAGTGGGAATCAAACCCTGGTTTCTTGGTTCCCAAGCCAGTGCCCTATTAGGCTAATCCTCTATTCCAGATTGTTGTGCAAGCAGTGTGAGTGGTGCTAGAAAGATGTTGAAGAGAAGGGGAATTAATACGGAGCCTTGACGAATTCTGCAGCTGAGCAGGTAAGGGGCAGAGGAAAGATCACCCATTGTGATGTGGAACGAACATCTAGAAAGAAAGGAGTGGAACCAGTGTAAGACTGTACTGCGAAGACCGATTTTGTGCAAGCGTAAGGGTAGAAAACTGTGATTTATGAGACTGAAGGCAGAGGAGAGATCTAAGGATATAGCAATGGTGATGTTGCCTTGGTCCAATGACTGGTGGATTTTGCTGAGGAGGGAGAGTAAGAATGTGTCTGTGCTGTGGCCTGCGCAGAAACCAGACTGACAGAGGTGGAGAGTATTAGTGGTCTCTAGGTGGGCTGCCAGCTGAGAGAAGATAAACTTTTCCAGAATTTTGGACAAAAACAGTAGATTGGAGACAGGCCTATAATGGGATGGGACAGATTTGTCTAGGGAAGGATTTTTTTTTTTTTTTTTTTAGGAGTGGGCAAACCATGGCCTGCCTCTACGCAGAGTGGAAGATGCCAGATGCAAGACTGGTATTAACTACAGAAAGGGCAATTAAAAGGAGAGCTAAAGAATTTACAGAGCGCCAAGATGAGGGAATGGAGTCCAATGAACATGTGGTTTTGTGAGAAGTGGAGATGAGTTTTGACAGGGCTGTGGAAAAAACAGTGTTGAAAGTATCCCATGTATGTGCCAGAGACTGAGGAGGGAAATGTGTTGGGCTTCTAGCGGGGTGAAAAGCGAGGAATTCACCTTGAAGTGAAGTAGTTTTGTCATGGAAAAAGATGGCTAACTGGGTCAGAGAAGGCTGATTGGTTGTAAAGGTGGGGTCTAATGAGGGCTGAGACGGTTGGGAGAGAATGGAATAGAGCTGTTTAGGATGGGAAGTAGAGGCTGTGATGAGGGAGGAATAATGATCTTTTCAGCAACGGAGATCGTGTGACGATAGTTGTGATGACATCGGTGGAACAATTGCAAGGCGGTACAATAGCCTGATAAATAATTGGAAACATCCCAACTGTATGTCATCATAATATTTTAATAGTATGTTCAAAGGTATACAACATCAACAACAAAAAAAAAGGATGTCTGTGCAACTTAGACATAGTAATTTCTGAGAAAAACACAAAATATGACCTGGACAGGATTAATGCCACCCTTCACTAATATTTAGTTGCACAACCCTTGGCAGTGATGACAGACTCCAAATGTTTCTTGTAGCCATTTATAAGTTTCATACATCTGTCAGCTAGTAGTTTCTCCTCCTCTTCAACTGTGATTTGTTCCAGCTCATGAATGTTTTCAGGACTCTTTTTACCAATGGCAGATTTCAGCTCTTTCCAAAGGTTCTTGATTGGATTGAGATCAGGACTCATTGCTGGCCAGTATAAAACAGTCTATTTTTAACCATTCTTTTGTACTTTTGGATGTATGTTTTGGATCATTGTCCTGCTACAGGACCCATGACCTTTGACCCAGACCTAGCTTTCTGACAATAGGTAGCACATGTTGCTCCAAAATACCTTGGTAGTCCTCTGACTTTATGATTCCTTTAATACGTTCCAGGCCTCCAGTTATTGAGACAGCAAAACAGCCCCACAACATTATAGAACCTCCACCATATTTAACTATAGGAAGGGTGTATTTTTCCTTATAAGTTTCATTTCTTCACCTGTAAATGTATCGCTGGTCTGCATTGCCAAAAAGCTCAAGTTTGGTTTAATTTGTCCACGGGATATTTTCCCAGAAGGATTGTGGTTTCTCAAGGTGGATTTGGGCAAAGATCAGGTGTGCCTTTTTATGTCTGTCTTTGAGCAGTAGGATCCTCCTTGGCCTTCGCCGATGAAGTCCTTCTTTGTTTAGTGTGCGGCGTATGGTGCAGGTTTAAACCACCACTCCAAATTGTTCCAGGTCAGCCTTAAACTCTTTGGATGCTGTATGTGGTATTTTTCCAACAGTTCACACTAATCTTTGAAGATTTCTTAGATTAATTTTCCTCTTCCCACCACGTCCTAAGAGGTTCTTGACAGTTCCATGAACAGAAAACTTAACAACATTGTGAACTGTAGACACAGGAATCCCAAGGTCTTTGGAGATAGCCTTGTAGCCCTTTGAAGTTTGATGATAATGGCTTTTCTGACGGTCACAGGCAGCTTTGTTGTCTTCCCCATTGTGAAAATGGAACATGGCCATTTTAAACATTAGAGCCATCATTCGCTGGTTGATTCAAGTCATGTGAGTACTGACGATCACTGGAGTGTCTAATTTTTACTGCAGTGGGAATGTGGTTCTTCTGTTCAACTGATTTGAACTTTTACAAGGGTGCCAATAATCATGTCCTCATCAAAATAAAGCACTCCAGGGCAACAGAACACCACCAGCCCAATATCATCAAAAGAAGAAAGTGTCAGGTTCCAAATAGAAAAAGAACAACTTCCTTAATAATAGAAAAATATTTTTGTCGGACCTTAGACCCCCAGGCAAAAGTAAAAGCAAAAATAACCTTGACCGGAGGTCCGTGTCCTTTTTAATCAATATTTGCAGTAAAACAATCAAAGCCACTCAACATTTTAAAGCCATTATTTATCAATCGTTCCAAGTAGAAGTGGTCAATGACACAGTCCTGCATTTCGGGTCACAGAATTTAAGGACCCTGAAACACTTCTACTTGGACTTTGCTGTGCCAAGCCTCCAGCTAAAGTAACGAGTCTTCTTTTAATAATCATGTCCTGGCAATGTCCCAGTTTTTATACTATTTTCTACTAATTCCTTTTTTATTTGGTCTTGGTTTATTTGATTCTTCTATGTGTTAAATATATGTGCTTATATAGTCCAAAGCCATTTCACTTGCCACTATGTTTTTTTAGGAGATACTGGGCATTAAGAGGTTGAACTGCAAGGGTGCCAATAATGTTGACCACAACTAAATTCATAAAAGACCAAACCCATACCAGTCTTCAGATGTTTAAACTAGTTTGGATAACTGAAAGAGCTATGCCACAGTTTTCACTTAAGCCACATAAAGTGTTATCCACATGTAAGGTGTGTTTTACATGCAGAAAAGGGATCCTTATAAAATTGCTCAGGGGAGTACAAGCAAAAAGTGCACTAACATTTATGCGGTCTATGTGTAAACATTCCCAGGTCTCTAGGTGGAGCAGAGGAGGGGCAGCGTTGTAATGTATAGACATATTCAATGAAATACAAACACAAATTTACATTGTCTTTGGAGCCAGTGCCAGTTTACACGCTATTGGGGCTGGTTCTGGGTGCCTAATTGTTTGCTCACATCATTATGCTCACAAACCGTATCTTAGACTATCAAATAACACTAACACCCATAGACTTATTCATATTAACTCAATAACTATAAACACCTACGGTGAATGGAACGTCCCTGCTTAAATGTGCATATTAGAATGCAAGGTAGATTATAAAGAAGGTCCCAATCATTATTGACTATGCAAATGCAACCAACCCGGATATAATATTTATAATAGAAACTTGGCTCAGTGATCAAGACAACGTTATATTAAACCAACTATGCACACGCAAGTACAAAATATTTCAGACCCCTAGAAAAAGTAAATGGGTGGAGGTGTTTTAATTATAATGAAAGACTCGCTAGTGCGGCAACTACACCACTCTGCCTCTATATCAGATGTTGACCTTCTAATAATCAATCAATAGCAAGGCAACAGCATTCTGCCTTGTATATCAATCGCCTACTTCTGACGATGATGGCCTTACAAACATCAATGAGGAAATTGTTACCATCACTCCAAATAAAAACCTTGTGTTCCTAAGGTACTTTAATTTCCTGTCACTACAAAACTTGTGCTCCTCCTCTTTCATCAGTACAATGGAAGAATTAAGTTATAGACAAATAACAATTCCACACACAAGAAGGGTAACATCCTTGATAGTGTATTTCTGCCACAGGAAATACAACTACTACATAATTCCTCACCACTAATAACTTCAGTTCCATGGTCAGATCACTACCTCATTGAATTTACCCTTGAGACCAAACAATTTCAAAGCCATACCCTACAAAATCACCCTAAATTCTACTCTAAATACAAACAGTTTGATAGAGATGCCTTCACTGAAGCGCTCCTAAAGTCCATTGAACTCAGTTCAAATGACCTTGACGCAATTGTAACTAACTGGAACATCTCTATTAATGATTTAGCTACCAACCACTTAATTCAAAAGCCATGTCAAAAAATCCCTCCTAACAATGGTACGCCCACGAGTTGAGACTTTTGAAAAGAGAACTTAGAAAGCTGGAATGCTCATGGCGCGCCAATAAAACTGTTGAAAAAAGAAACAAATACATGGTCATGCTCTCCAAACATCGTCACCATATTAACTTAGCTAAAAAGGATTTTCACACAAAACTCCTCATGAAATCAATTAATAAACCTAAAGACCTATTTGCTATAGTAAAATCCCTTGCATCTCAGCCGAACTCCATGTCCACATCTCCAGTCATATCACCTCAAACACTTCCAGACTTTTATATTTTTAAAATAAACTTCCCCACATACCCCACCAGTGGAACTGTTAATAGCCCATCACCGCCTGTCCAACCCTGGGATAGATTCCATTCAGTTTACCCTAATCCTTCAAAAGGATAATTGCAAATATGAACACCACAACATCCATAGCAGATCCATGTTCAGTTAAATGGATCAAGGATGCCATTACTGAAATAGCAATTGTCAACAAATCGCTATTCCAAGGCTACATGCCTCAGGAGCTTAAAAAAAGCCAACATACGTCCAATCTTAAAAAACAATGCTCTTCACAAATCATGCCCATCTTCCTACCAACCTATTTCCAGTCTACCTTTCTTCCATAATAGAGAATAATGTCTACATTCAATTGCAAGACCATATTGGCCTCCATGCTCTGCTCGACGACAATCAATTTGGGTTCAGACCATTCCAAGTGTGGAGACACTGATGCTAGTCTTATATAACAAAATCATTAAGGGAATAGACAATAACCAAGCCTATATTTTAATTTTTCTTGACAAAACTGCTGCATTTGATTCTGTCATCCATTCTCTCCTAATACAACACCTAACACAAATAGGTCTATGCAACACTATGCTCAAATTTATTTATTTACATTCTCTTATATACCGCACTATTCTGCATCAGTGCAGTTTACATTGAACAAACTGAAATTACATTGAACAGGGCATTATAACTTGGAGATAACTATTTTACAGGGAACATGGGCTATGGAGGGTTAAGTGGCTTGCCCAAGACCACAAGGAGCACCTGTGGGACTAGAAACCTCAGTCCTTCCGGCCCAAGGTTGCTGTCCTCTAGTGGGATTTGAACCCCTGACCTTCCGGCCTGAAGTACCTTGCCCCAACCACTAGGCCACTCCTCCACTCCAAATGGTTCACATCCTATCTCTCTGAAAGAGTTCAACAAGTAACCATTGGACACATATCCTCTAATTACTACCTTCAAACCACTGGCCTTCCTCAAGGATCTGCGCTTTCAGTCCTACTATTTAATATCTATTTACAACCAGTTTGTCAAGTAATAAAACAATATAAGATTGATTATACCATCTATACAAATGACATAATGCTGTTCATGCCCTTCAACATGGGGGAACCAGCGGAGGAATGACCACAGCCTACCAGAGGATAATGAAAATTCTTTATTAAGGACCCAACTAAACAAGTTTCGGCCGCAGCCTTCGTCAGGGGTCTAAAAAACAAAAGTACATTAAATCAACCACAAAATTAAATAAAATCAAAAAAATGATAATACAAAAATAAAAACAAAGAAATATAGATATGATACATAAAACTATGTTATAGTTAACACATTACCAGGAAACCACACAGATACCAGCGTCTATGTGGTACAGTGGACAAATCTTCCCAATCTGTAAAAAGTATAAAAATGTCAACCATAAATGAAAGTAATACAAAATAAAGACGTGTAATATATACATATAAAACATATGCAAAGAAATAATAATGGGGGATGATAAATACAAGTGACTAAAACACAAACATACAAAGTGGGACCCCATTGTGTCCAACCAGCAGTGAACGATACATTGTATAAAACTAAGGTAAAATTGGGCTAAAGAATTACATGGATACAAAATATACAAAATAACACCAGATGAATTGTGGTTGATTTAATGTACTTTTGTTTTTTAGACCCCTGACGAAGGCTGCGGCCGAAACTTGTTTAGTTGGGTCCTTAATAAAGAATTTTCATTATCCTCTGGTAGGCTGTGGTCATTCCTCCGCTGGTTCCCCCTGGTTGTTTGTTTGCGGAAGATACCCTTCTTTCTTTTCCATGCCCTTCAACATAACTGCATCCAACTTTGAACCTATAACATCTTGCTTCAAGAGAATTGCAACATGGCTTAAGAATTTTGGCCTTAACATCAATTACAAAAAAAATGAAGTGTTACTAATTACCAGGAATCAAACCTATATCCCCCCACAGACCATACCAATTGATGATGTTTTACTTGAAGTTAAACCTGAGGTAAAATACTTAGGTGTGACATTAGATAAACACCTATCTTTCCACACCCACATCAAAAATACTACCAAAGCAATATTCAACAAGATCCGTCTGCTGCAACATATAAAACCCCTTATACAGCTAACAGACTTCAGAACCATATTGCAGGCAATGATAACCCTGCATATAAACTACTGTCTACTGCACAATCTACCAAAGATATCCCTATACCCACTCATGATGGCACAACACACAGCCGCACAAATCATTCACAGCTCACGCCGGATTGACCATATAACACCGATCTTATATGACTTACACTGGTTACCTATCCACAGCTGTATAAATTACAAGTTACTTATGATTACCTTCAAAATTCTTAGAAAAATAACTTCCTTAACTCTCTCACAGCTTATCAAAGTCATGCATAATGACCGACAAAGAGGAGAGCAATTGAATAACATTCTGGTTACCCCATCTGAAATCCACAAAACCAAAAAATGCACCAGCAACAGAGCATTCAAATATATCGCCCCAATGCTCTGGAACGCATTACCAGTTGGCCTTCGGAACATTACAGACTTAACTTCTTTTCGTCCCCATCTCAAAACTCACCTCTTCACAGAACATTTTGGGCACTATTCATCTTCATCTAACACAGATCCTACTTAAATAACAACTCCCCTCCTGCATTCAAACTAACCAAACTCTTATTACAACTGCCCCCTGCCATTCCGGTACCCCCTGAACCTATCCTTAGGTTTAATAACATCTCTTGTAATTAAATTGTAAATAAGTTGTTTACCCTGAATTATGTAAATTTATGATTGCTGCACTAGTTATACTGTTAAAATGTTCTATGTCCTTGCTGTTAAACTGTAAACCGCTTTGATTACCCGAAATAGTGGTATAGAAAACACACAAATGAATAAATATTTTAGAGAAGGTACATAGGGGCATGTTTACTAAAGCACACTACCCAAGTAACGCAGGGGTAGCACACGTACTGAAAAGTAATTCAGGGCCCTGTGCAAAAAAACATGTATTACCCGAGCATCATGCGTCTGCGCTAAATTCAGCCCAAACCCGTGCCACTAGCATGGGGCTTAGTATATCGGCCACGTAGGCGCTTCTGTTGCCTTCATAAAATAGCTGGCTTCTTGGACTTTCAACATAGGTGTCCTGCTATAAAATGTCCTCCTTTTGTTAAGTCGCTGATGTCTAGATTAAACTTACGCTTTTGTTTTTTCTACTATTTGGAGCTGTGGGAAAATATTTAAGGAGCGAGCCACTTCAAATAGCAAACTTTCTACAAAAGGGTGCACAATTTGAGTCCCAGAGGGTTGCAGGAAGGTCTGGTTTTCAGGGCCACCAAGCTATGCAAATTAACCTGTTTCTTAAGATATGCCATACTGTTTCAGACCAAGGCCCACCACTAAACGTTTCTGCATGTTTGCTTAACATGTGATGCAAAATTCAACTTGAAGGCCAGTTTAGAGACACTGCTAGTTTAACTGACCTAAGCACATATGTTTTCAAACATATGTGAACAAAAAACAGAGACTTTCATTGTGATGTTGTTTCTAAACACTCCTTTAAATGAAATTATTCTGCAATAAAACATACATATAGAGTATAAAGGAAACTCACTTTGGGGATTCCTGCTCGGATGACCTGCAAACAAAAGAAAAAAAAAAGTAAATAGGTTTGCATTTATATAGTGCCAGCTATATGATGTCATGGAGTGGAGAAGTAGCCTAATGGTTAGAGCACTGGCTTGGTGACCAGGGTTCAATCCGCACTAGCAATCCTTGTGGCCTTGAGCAAGTCACTTAACCCTCCATTGCCTTGGAAGAAAGACCTGGAAATCTACTTCCGGTCACACTGCCAAGAAAACCCAGAGCTGCTGGGTCGTGGGAAGTCAGCATTGACTCAAAAGCACACATTACATTTTGCATATGTCGTCACACTCGCAGTGCTGTATAACTATCTCCAGCATTGATAATCTAAAGCAATGGCAGATATAAAGGCAAATTTTAGATAGCATGTGGAGACTGGAATTGAGACATCCAGGTCAGGATGTACCTAGAGTTCCGGCGGTATTTTAGAAAAGGCTTTGCTAAATGTTGAGCCTTTTCTAAAACAAATATAAGGATGCACAGGAGTGTATTTGCATGTATATAGAGCCAGAGAAGCCAACTTACAGATCTATGCATAGGAAACCAAATCAACAGAGGCAAACTGGTAACTTACACATGTAATTGCTGGCACTTACAAAAGTTAAGTTGCTTTTTTGCAATCCTATACACATAAATGCTACCAATTAACTAGACAGGTCTCTATCTTCAATTCATTTCAGTTAGAGGGGAAATAAACAATAGGGCATTAAGAAAGATAATTTCATTAATCCCTCCTGTAAAAGGACTGGCCAAACAAGCACTTTTTAAAAACCTATACGTGCCAGGGAACAGCTGTAAATCCTGATTAGACAACTGTGGTGATAAAAGTGCATTCCCTATATAAAATGGGGTCAATACATGTGTAGATTTCTGATCCTCCCCAGGCCATGTCCAAAACATGACCCTGCACATCCCCTTGCAATTTCTAAAATTGCCATTTCCATATGTAAAATGCTGGACTTGACTTGCCATGTGGAAAGCTTCTAAAGTAACTCCCAATGTGACTCTTTTCAAGGTCACCGCAAGCAGGGCTGGCCCGTCCATTGAGCGAGAATGCTTTTTGCACAGGGCCCCGCGCAAAGAACATTCTGCATTTAAAGTAAATTTAAAAAAAAAAAAGCTGGCTGCTGCCTCCATGGCAGCAGCAGAATCGAGTGTCCCGGCGGCCCCCCTTGCCCGGCAAAGCCCTCCCTCCCTCCCTGCATCAGTCCCTCTCGTGGCGGCTTTCAGAACTACGAAGGGAGAGTTTCTCCCTCACGGCTCTGTTAAGCCCCCCATCAGCACCGGCGGGCTTAACAGAGCCGCGAGGGAGAAACTCTCCCTTCGTAGCTCCGAAAGCCGCCTGAGAGGGACTGACGCAGGGAGGGAGGTAGGGCTCTGCCGGGTAAGGGGGAGTGGGGGGCACCAGGACACTCGATTCTGCCGCTGCCACGGCTGCAGCGGTAGCAGCCAGCTTTTTTTTCACTGGGCTGATGTGGGGGGGGCGGGGGGTGCGGACAGGCATTGGGCGGAGGGGGGGTTAGGACTGGTAAGGGGCTATGGGAGGGTTAGGACGGGAAATGGACTGATGGGGGGGTTAGGACTTGAGGTGGGCTGATGGGGTTAGGATGATGATGGGCTATGGGGGGCTAAGACTGAAAATGGGGTGATGGGGGATAGGATGAAGTGGGCTGATGGGGGGGTTAGGACTGGTAATGGGCTATGCGGGGGATAGGACTGGAAATGGGCTTATAGGGGGGTTAGGACTGGAAGTGGGCTGATGGGGGTAAGGACTGGAAATGGGCTGATGGGGGGTTAGGACTTGAGGTGGGCTGATGGGGTTAGGACTGGTAATGGGCTATGGGGGGCTAAGACTGAAAATGGGGTGATGGGGGGTTAGGACTGGAAGTGGGCTATGGGGGGTTAGGACATGAGTTGGGCTGATGGAGTTAGGACTGGTAATGGGCTTTGGGGAGCTAAGACTGGAAATGGGCTGATGGGGGTTTAGGACTGGTAATGGGCTATGGGGGGGCTAAGACTGGAAATGGGGCGATGGGGGGGATAGGACTGGAAGTGGGCTGATGGGGGGCTTAGGACTGGTAATGGGCTATGGGGGGGCTAGGACTGGTAATGGGTTGGGGGGTTGCTAGGACTGGAAATGGGCTGAGTGGAAGGGGAGGCTTGAACTGCAAATAGCTGATGGGGCTTTGAATGGAAATGGGCTGAGTGGAGGGGAGCTAGGATTTGACATGGGCTGATGGTGGGGCTAGGAAAGGACTAGAAATGGGCTGATGGGGGGCTTAGGACTGGTAATGGGCTATGGGGGGCTAGGACTGGTAATGGGTTGGGGGGTTGCTAGGACTGGAAATGGGCTGAGTGGAAGGGGAGGCTTGAACTGCAAATAGCTGATGGGGCTTGGAATGGAAATGGGCTGAGTGGAGGGGAGCTAGGATTTGACATGGGCTGATGGTGGGGCTAGGAAAGGACTAGAAATGGGCTGATGGGGGGCTGGGATTGGAAATGAGCTGATGGAGGGACTCGGATAGGACTGGAAATGGATGGGGGAGATAGGACTGGAAATGGGCTGATGGGGGGCTAGGACTGGAAATGGGCTGATGCGGGGACTAGAAGGAAGCGGATGCTGGGTGGGGCTGGAACTAGAAGGGAGCTGATGTTGGGGGAGGATTAGAATGGGATGGGGCTGGGTGCGTGAAATGGAGAGGGGAAAATATTTTGTGTGGGAGGGAAGAAAAATCTACAATTGGCCGGGTATTTGGAAAGTAAGTGGGGATTGAGGATGGAGGGGTAAAATTTGATTGGATGAAATAGGAATGAGGAAAGAGCAAAAGGAGAAAGATTAGTATGTTAAAGCAGATGTAGAGAGAGAATGGAAAAAAACTAGAAGAGGGATGAAAGCACAGTAACAGGTGATCTCTGGGAACAGCAGGAATTAGTCCTCACATATGGTACGTCGGTACCGACGGAGCCTGCGCGGGAAAGATCCCCAGCTTCCCAGAAAGAAAGCTTTTGGGAGCCTCCCACAGCGCATGCGCGCTGCCTTCCCGCCTTTCCTAACCAACTCTCCTCAGTTCGAGTTTAAAGCTGAGACAATAGAGAGAGGAAAGGAAAGATAGAGAGAGATACAACTCCTAGGGGAGGTGGGAGGGTTGTGAGGACTAATTTCTGCTGTTCCCAGAGATCACCTGTTACAGGTAAGTAACTGTGCTATCTCCAGGAACAAGCAGGAATGAGTCCTCACATATGGGGACTCCCTAGCTAAGATGCCTGGGAGATCCCCAAGGGTATGAGACCCTGAAGGGTTCCTCGTCTTCCTATGGATCTCAGGCATCCATTAAGGGACGGAGGGCAGGAGTTGTTTAAGAATGGAACAGGTGTCTGAGGACAGCCTGACCAAACAAGGCATCCCGGCGAGAGTCCTTGTCCAAACAGTAATGGGCTGTGAAGGTATGAACCGAGGCCCAGGTGGCTGCTCGACAGATCTGGTCGAGGGACACAGAGTGAAGATGAGCCATAGAGGCGGCCATGGCCCTCACATTGTGAGCTGTGACATGGCCCTCCAGAGAAAGGTTCTTACTCTGGTAAGCAAAAGAAATACACTGAGCAATCCAATTGGACAGTGTTCTCTTAGAGACTGGAAGTCCTAAATGAGAAGGATCAAAAGCAACAAAAAGCTGGGAAGACTTTCTATGTTGCTGTGTCCCGTGTAAGTAAAAAGCAAGAGCTCTTTTACAATCTAGAGTATGAAGGTTCCTCTCTGCACTGGATGCATGAGGAGCTGGAAAAAAGACAGGTAAATACCTCTTGATTAAGATGAAAAGGTGAGACCACTTTAGGCATAAAGTGAGGATTTGTCCTAAGGACTACCTTATCATGATGGAACCTTGTATAAGGTGGATTAGCCACTAGGGCCTGCAGTTCACTGATGCGGCGAGCAGAAGTGACTGCAACAAGGAAAATAACCTTCCAGGAAAGAAATTTCAAGGAGGTAGTGGCTAAGGGTTCAAAAGGTGGCTTCATAAGCTGACCAAGAACCAAGTTTAAGTATCATGCCACCGGAGGAGGTCGAATGGGAGGCTTAGTTAAAGTTAAGCCTCTCATGAATCTTGCAATAAGAGGATGAAAGGAAATAGGTTGTCCATTGAGAGGCTTAAGGGATGCTGCAATAGCACTCAAATGGACCCTTACTGAATTCGTTTTAAGGCCTGCATTAGAGAGATGCAGGAGATATTCCAATAGAGAATTCACAGGAAGTGTCAGAGGGTCAAGACCCTTTTGAGCACACCAAATGGAAAATCTTTTCCATTTAAAAGCATAGGAACGCCTAGTGGAAGGTTTCCTGGAAGCATGGAGGATATCCTTCATTTGCTGAGAGAGATTGAAGTCTTGAAGGTCTAGGCCTTCAGTAACCAAGCTCTGAGGTGAAGGGACTTGGGATTTGGATGCCACAAAGTCCCTTCCTCCTGGGACAGAAGGTCTGGTGCAGCTCCCAAGTCCAGGGAGGGGGCTTGGGAGAGATACAGAAGTAGAGAGTACCACACTTGGCGTGGCCAGCGTGGAGCTATGAGGATCATAGATCCTTGATCCCTCTGGAGTTTGAACAGAGTATTGGGAATCAAAGGAATGGGTGGAAAGGCATACAGGAAGCCCTGACCCCAATGAAGGAGGAAGGCATCCTTGGCCTGAACTCCCTGACACGGAATTCTGGAACAGAACCGGGGAGGTTTGGTATTCCACGGACTTGCAAAGAGGTCTATGTCCGGGGTTCCCCATTCCTGGAAGATTCTGAGTACCTGATCCATGTGCAGGGACCATTCGTGTGGAAGCAGAACTCGACTGAGTCTGTCTGCCCAAGAGTTTTGGATTCCTGGGAGGTATACTGCCAGGAGATGGATTTGATGCTCTCTGGCGAAGGCCCATAATCTTAGAGCTTCGTTGCAAAGCGACAGAGAGCCAGTTCCTCCTTGCTTGTTTATGTAAAACATGGCTACTTGATTGTCCGTATGAATGAGGACTGTCTTGTAGCTGAGGAGGGTATGAAAGACCTTGAGAGCTAGGAATACTGCTCGAAGTTCCAAGTGGTTGATATGAAGAGAGGTCTCCTGAGGGGACCAAATACCTTGGGTGGAGAGGTCTTGTAGATGAGCTCCCCAATCTGTTTGGGAGGCATCTGTTGTGAGGGTTGCCTGGGGAAACAAAGGTTGGAAGGGGGACCCCAGCAACAGATTTTGAGTGGACATCCACCATTGGAGAGACCAAAAGAGACGTTTGGAGGTTGCTATTTGGTCTGAGAGAGCTCCTGAAGCTTGAGTCCACTGGGTGGACAAAGTCCATTGAGCTGCTCTCATGTGTAGGCGAGCATAGGGCACCACATGTACTGTGGAAGCCATATGGCCTAGCAGCTGTAACATCTCCCTGGCAGTTAAATGGCTCTTTGACTGAATCTGGGAGGCTAGCTGCACTAGACGTTGACAACGGGCCTGAGGAAGGTAGGCCCTTGCAGAAGTGGTGTCCAACCAGGCCCCTATGAATTCCAGGGACTGAGTAGGGGTGAGCTGGGACTTTGGGAGGTTCACCACAAGTCCCAGGTATTGCAGAATGCGCCTGGTGCAGTTCAGGGAGATCTGAGCCTCCGACTGGGTTGGAGCTCAGATGAGCCAGTCGTCCAAATATGGGAAGACAAATATTCCCAGAGTGCATAGAAATGCAGCAACTATTGCCATGCATTTGGTGAACACTCTTGGAGCAGAGGCTAGACCGAAAGGAAGCACTCTGTATTGGTAATGTTTTCCCTGGAACAGAAAACGTAGGAATTTTCTGTGAGATGGATGGATGAGGACATGAGTGTACGCATCCTTGAGATCTAGAGAACAAAGCCAATCCTGACTCTGCAGGTATGGAAGGAGAGTGCCTAGAGAAAGCATCTTGAACTTCTCCTTGCATAGGAATTTGTTCAATTCTCTGAGATCTAGAATGGGTCTGTATCCCCCTGTTTTCTTTGGAATGAGAAAATAGGGGGAGTAAAACCCTGACCCCTGTTGAAGAAGAGGAACTTCTTCTATGGCCCCCTGGGCCAGAAGGGTAGTCACCTCCTGATCCAGAAGGTCGAGGAGAGATGTGGGAGAATTGAAGTGTCTCACCATGGTGTAGGGAGGAAGGTCTGAAAAATGAAGTTTGTAGCCCTCTCTTATGATAGAGAGGGTCCACTGCTCTGATGTGATTTGCTTCCATCTGGGAGCAAAATGAGCTAACCTTCCTGGAATGGTGAGAGGTTCTGGCTGTTGTAGAGCCAGAAAGGTTAAGTTCTCTAGTACCAAGTCAAAAACCCAGAGGGGGTTGGGACTGCTGAGTTGTAGCAGTCCCTGCAGGTTTAGGCCTGGCCTGTTTAGGTTGCTGATGCTTAGTAGCAAAGCAACCTGTAGAAGACTGTTGGCCAGAAGTGGAAGGAAATCTGCTCCTTTTGTAAAAAGGCTTTTTGAAAGACTTTTTCTTGGCTGGAATGGAAGTTGACTTAGAAAGTCTATCCAGAGCAGAATTCTCTGCATCCATTTGAGTGGCTTTTATTTGCCACTCTTTGCCAAAGAGATTTTCACCCGTACAGGGCAAATTTCCTAAGCCATCCTGAACCCAGGGTTCTAGATCAGAAGCCTGGAGCCAAGCAATTCTGCGAGTAGCTATGGCAATGCCTGAGGCTCTGCTGGCACCTTCAAAGGAATCAAAGGCTGTCCTGTTGGAAAACTTTGAAATATCTTGAGTATGCTTAAGCCAAAGGAGGAATTCATCCCTTCTGTCCTCTGGAATAAAAGGGAGAAAGTTGTGCAGCTTTTGTGCAACTTCCTTTAGAAACATACCCATATAAAGGCTATATGAGTTGATTCTGGCAATAAGCATACTGGCTTGGAAGATTTTTCTACCAAAAGCATCCAAGGTCCTGCATTCTCTTCCTGGAGTTGCAAAAGAGTGTCTTTTGGTACTCTTTATCCTTTTCATAGCTGACTGCACCACAATGGAGTGGTGAGGAAGCTGAGTTTTCTGAAATCCAGGACAAGGAGGGACACAGTACATAGTGTCCAATCTGCGAGAATGAGGAGAAAGGGTGAGAGGAGTTTCCCATAAGTCAATCATATGTTCATGAAGAATTTCATGAATTGGCAAGGTGACTGCCTCTCTGGGATCCTTAGAGTATCCTAAAATATCAAATTTTTTTGCTCTAGGCTCTGCTTCAGAGGTTACTGAAATAGAGAGTCCTTTAGCCACTTCTATTATGAAGTCTTGAAAGGACAAATCCTCTGGAGGAGACATTCTCCTTTTTGGAGAAGTAGGCTCCTCAGGAAGGGTAATGGATACTTCGGGAGACTCATCTGATGAATCAGAATCATCAGAGGAATCGAAGTATCGTCTGTCCCCTTCCAATGATCGATACGCGTATCGATCGGCACCGACATCGGGCGTCCCCGGTACCGGATCGGTACCGAGAGATAGCCCTGGACAAGGAACCAGAGTCGGTATCCTGACCGATGTCGATGCAGTCGGTACCGGTATCGGTGTTGGTACCGGTACCGGCGCCGGTACCGACAATGGGACTCGTTGCGGTACCGACGGCGTCGCAGCTTGAATAAAAGCCATTATAGCCTGCTGCATGGATTGCACAGTGTGATCCATGGATGCCACGACTGCCTGGATGTTGGTACCGGGAGATTGTGCCGGTACCCCAGAGCAGTCTAACAGGTGATCGGTCGAGGCTGTGCCATCGATGTCAACCTGTAACCCCATAGGAGGAGCTTTGGAAGCCGGAGCTTCCCGCCGGGGTTGTTTGGCTGGGGCAGGATCCTCGAGGGCAAGCCCGGAGGCATCTCGATGCTGAGAGGGAGATTTGCCCTTCAAGGACCTGCTAGGTTTATGTTTGGTTACCTGAGACCCATCAGGAGAGGAAGACCTGGAAGATGTCGATTGCACCGCCGGTGCATCCGTGGGAAACAGCACATGGAGCTTGGCTGCTCGGTTCTGTAACCCTCGTTTAGACATTAGAGAGCAGGACTGGCAATCCGGAATGGAGTGTTTAGGACCCAAACATTTAAGACACCATTCATGGGTATCTGTAACAGAAATTGTACTGCTACACATGGTGCATTTTTTGAACCCGGAGGCTGGTTTTTCCATGAGGGAAAATTTTCTTGTGGGCCTGTAGGCCTAAGAAGAAAAATACACCAAGTGAGGAAAAAGTATAATTTTTTTTTTTTTTAAAGAAAAGAAAAGAAAAGACCGGCAGTACCGGTCCGGCATCGGGGAAGGCAGACACGCGACCAAAGAAATAAATTAAAATAAAGAACTTCTTCAGCGGTGACAGGAACACGACCTGCTGGCTCCGCGGAAAAGAAGAACTGAGGAGAGTTGGTTAGGAAAGGCGGGAAGGCAGCGCGCATGCGCTGTGGGAGGCTCCCAAAAGCTTTCTTTCTGGGAAGCTGGGGAGCTTTCCCGCGCAGGCTCCGTCGGTACCGACGTACCATATGTGAGGACTCATTCCTGCTTGTTCCTGGAGATAGGACAAATGGACAGCAGTCAATGGAGAGTTAGCAGAAAACACAAAGAAACCAGAAGAAAGTCGCTGGAGCAATTGCAACTGAAAAAAAATGCACAAAAAGTAGAAAGATATCTCTTTATTTTGAATTTATTAACTGGAATATGTCAGCTCTGGGAAAGGTGCATCATTAACGTCTGCGCTTTGTTTAGTATAAGAGGAAATTAATTTATAGTTGTATTTCTACAGTGGTGTTGTACATTCCAAGTTTGGCTTTTGGGGTTCCCAATTTAATTATTGTCTTCCTGTTTCTAAATTGTGATTCCTTGTTTGCTGATGGTCTATGTTCTGCGTGTGTAACTGAGCTGAGGTATTCTGTTTATATAATTCCTATTTGACATTGCCACTTGTTCTCTTTCCCCAGTAGGTCATGAATTGTTGTTCTCTGAAATGTATTGGTTTAATATTTGAAGTGTTGCCTTTTGATAGGTAGGGTCTGGTGCTTTCTGAGTCCTGGTAGTGCTGTTACGATACGGCGGGTTTGCTATGGGTTCGAAATGGGCAGCGTTTATATTAGTTCCTAATATGCCTGGCGGTTGGCACTGGATTATAGTAATGTTGAAATCTTTTAGTCTTTCTTTATCCATACACTCATTAAGAGGCAAGTTTACTAAAAGTTAGTGTATGGTAACATTATGCAAATATTCATGCAAATGAGGCCCCTTATGCAAATGAGGCCAGGCACCGAGTCTCTGCACATGGCCCCGCACCACCCTTGGGCTACCCCTGACCGCAAGTGTAGGTGCAGAAGCAGGATCTGTACTCATGTGATGTCTCCTGGTTCCTAGTCTATTCGACTAACCTCTAGGTCACTCCCCATCCCAAAGGGCATCAAGCCATAGAATACATCCAGTTTCTTCCAACATACAGATTCCAGGCACACATATCCCCGCTCTGCTTTTATCTGTTGTCAGACAAGTTCAGAATATTTATTTAGCTCTAAAAGGGTGCAGGCATTTGCTACAGCTTTTCCGCCTTATAGCTTACAGAAAAGGTTTTATGTACCTCGTACTCAAAGTCTATAGGTCAGGCGAATAATACATTTAAATGTAAATCTAAAACCCAGTCCACGTTGTGTACTACTGCAGTCTCCTTAATGATCCCGTGGATGAGTTGAGGGCTTGAGAGAAAGGCAAGGGATGCTTAACCCACCAGGATATTAAATGGACAGTTTACTGTGGAAATACAAATCTAGAGAGGCTTGAAGCACACTCATTAAAAAAAAGAAGAAAGTTTTGCTGTTCCCATTGCTCAGACTATGCAGTTACAGTAAGCCCTATTTGTTGTCCAACATAAATGTCTCTGACAAAATGTCATCAGGCATGAACCAATGAATTTACAGTGCAATTTTACAGGTTCCTTATCATAGCTTACATTTCATGTTCTAACACATCTATACCTCGCTCAATTAATCCCAATGGTCTACTTTACATGATTTACAACAATTCAAAAAATACATTTCATAAGAATACACTCCTAACTAAATAGCAATAAATCAATGCTCTCTTTCACTGCTGGAGCTTACTCACCACTCTCTCTACAGAGTGAAACCTGCAGTGATGCAACTTTGATAAACATACATTATATTTTAATCTCTTTAAGAAAAAACACCTCAAGAACCATCCTATCAAATAATTACAGTTCCCCAATCAGAAATTCCTTCTGCTCAGTTCCCCAAAAATACAATACCCGGAGTTAACCTCCAAAAGTGGGAGGAAAAACACATTATTCAGTGGCGGCATCTAGCACTGCTAAAGCAACAGGGACATATCTGGGGCCTGGTACTGACTATCCAGGTTGCCCGGATTGCAAAAAAGCTAACCGGACAGCGACAATATTCAGGCACTGCCTGGTGAAAGTTTGGCCAGCCTTTACCGCACCTGATTTTCTCTGTGTTCCGATAACCAGGCAGTGGCTCAATATCGCCGCTGCCTCCGGAACTTGCCGGCTAGGATTGAGGGGTGTGCAGCAGTGGGAGCATTCATGGATATTCAGCAGCACCAACAGTGTTAATGCCGCGGAACATCCCAGCCAAGAGGATTAACACGGTTAGCAGGTGTGCTAGCCATGCTAATCACTTTAAATATCGGGCCCAATATCTCCTTAATATGTTAACTGGTACATAGCTCACCAGATTTCTACATTTATAATCTTTCAATTATTGACCTTTCAACAAATTCACAAAGGACAAAGGAAGAAATCCTTAGTGAAGCAGACTTATTTAGCCACAGCTGCAACAACATACATGGAGGAAAGTTGCAAGGATTTTCAAACACTGTATACTTATTTTTTCTTACCCTTCTAACAAATTTTCTAAGTAGTGACAAGGCCTACATCTGCAAATTAGCTTTCATGTTGCACTGACAACTTGTTTGATTGATAGTGCAGCTGTGACAAAGCAAATGTCAAGGACATTTATTTTTAACTCTGCAAACTTTCTTCCTAGGTGATTTTACCACAGTTAGAGGTGGGAGAGAAGGCCAACCACCCAGGACAAAGCTCCCTTGGGCGTAGAAAAACGAATGGAATGCAAACTTGGGTCAATGGCACATGTAAAGCCAAGTAGAACACCGCTTTCCTCTTACTGTCAGGGTTTAAGGAAAGGCACAAAAAGAGAAAGAGGGATAAGAGTACAAAACACGGCGGCCCAGATCATTACAAACACTGCAAGAAGTGAGCACATCACACCAATACTTCAGCAGCTGCATTGGCTATCCATCCACTCACGGATAAGACATTAAGCAACCTTAAACATCTTTAAAATCTTTCATAACCTCTCAGCCTCTGCACCACAGCACATTATAACCAAGGACTCCAGCTCAAGACCCAGACGAAGCAAAATGACGAACAAAATCATCACTCCACCCAGCTTCCAACGTGCCAACCAATCCACCACCAAAAGCGCCCCTTCTCTCGCTTCACCTACACTTTGGAATGCCCTCCCTGAACCAATGCACTTGACAAAGGACCTTAAGGATTTCAGGAAGATGCTCAAGACACTACTCTTTGCCAAGCACTATAGCTCCATCTACCCATAATCCCCATACTCTATTACCTTACAGCATTGTTTATTGTTCTGTATTGTTTTCCTCTCCCTCCCTTAAATGTCCCCTCTTCCCACCCTTTTTTGTAACTACTTTGATGGAAGGAAGAGGTGGTATATAAAACTTGATAAATAAATAAGAGTAGAAGAGATGAATGGAGAAGAGCGGGGATCTGGATGGGGGAAGCAGGGAGGTGGAGAAGGCACAAATACACCTGTCTACCTCAGGCATTAAATTACCTAGGTATGACTCTGGATTTTAAGATTCTTTGATGCAGAGGAGCATTAGAACGTTGCCTTCCAGATAACAACAACAAAAACATTGGAGCCTGTGTTAAGTGCCGTCAGGTCGTGTTGACTCATGGTGACCCTCTGGATAGTTGTCCTAAACTGTGTTCGGTCTTCAGTCAGGTGGCTCATTGTTGATAGACTGGCACCTGTAGCTGCTGTTATTGTATTGATCCATCTCATTACTGGACTTTCTCTTTTGCGTTGACCTTCTATCTTGCCAAGCATGATGTCTTTTGGTTTCGTTAGAATGCCTAGGACTTGCTGTTAGGATCTAACACCCATTTCGATGCATTGCCTGGTTGTTGATCACCAACTTACATGCCAATAGAGCAAATTTCCACAATTTCATTCTAGCCACTGCCTCCTCATTTACACTAACGAAAGTTAATTTATCCTCAATGTAACAAGAATCCATTGTGGCTAAGATATGAAATGGTTGCTAGCATAAAGTCCCCTTGGTTCCTAGGTTGCTGTGTGTGTGTGTGGGGGCGGAGGGTGGTCTATTTTTATAATAGGCTATCTATGTGAGATGTGCAAAAAGGCACCTGTTTAAGCCTATGCAGGTCCGGCCCAAGAGTTTCTGCCACTCTAGGCAAAAAGCCGCCGCTTTTGGAAATACTGCCCGCCTCCAGGTGGAATTAGCAACAGCTGGGAGGGGGTGGCGCAGCCGGTCATGTGTGCTGCTGCCACTACCCACCAGGGCAAGCCACCCTAGGTGACTGTCTAGCTCACCTAGTGGACGGGCTGGCCCTGAACCTATGCTATAAGGGCAACATAGCAGTTTATGTATTTAAAAAAAAATAGGCTCCCAGAACCAGCCCAACTAGCATGAAAATGCCCATGCATAAATTTAAATCTACTCCAAAAAAGGTGTAAATGTGTGTGCACTCTACAGATATACTACAGATAGCTGTATATATCAAAACTTCACCTCCACTCCCACCCTAGCTACACCTCTCGGAAATGCATACACATAGATCACGTAAAAGCAGACATGCTTTTTTCGCCTGCCTACTATTTGTTATATATTACTTTTTATTGACCAATACAGTAAAAGCATAAGCTCAACTATACAATTCTAATGCGTCCACCTATCGAAGAAGGGAAGAGGTATCTTTTGCAACAGAGGCTAAACTGGACTCATAATGCTACTCTCACGCTGACCTCTCCACTCACTCAGACTGGACCTTGACTACACTATTTGTACTTAGTTCTCCACCCTCGCCCTTTTTCCCCTCCTCGATCCTCCAGTCCCTTCCCTACCCCTTTCTCTCCCTCCCCCCTCCCCTTCGTTGATGCAGTTGCTTGTAAGAGTTACCTGTCTCTTAACTAGATTTGCTGTTTATGCCTGTTCTATGTATAGTTGATTGTTTTGATGTTATACCTGTCCTATGTAAAGTTGCTTGACTGTTCCCGTTTCTTGTAAACCATGCTGATACTAAATAGTGCGGTATAAAAAAAGCTAGTAAATAAATAAATAAAAATAAATAAAACTACTGAGGAAGGCTTTAAACTGAATCATTGGGGATGATTGAACAAAGCCCCCAGTTAAGTAAAACATTAAAAATAGTAAGGAAAGCAAAGAGTAACATCTGGAGAGCAGCATTCACTAATGTCCAAGGTATGTGAAATAAAGTTCCATAGTTAGAAGCTGTAATGGAAGAGGCATACTTGGATATAGTGGCAGTCCAGAAGACATGGTAAATGGAAAACAATGACTGGCACATAATTATACCATGTTATAATATATTCAGGAAAAACAGGACAGGAAGAAAGGCGATAAATGTAAAAAAATAATATTAAAACCACAGACCTGCAGGGTTTATGAGGTAAGGAGGAGGCATTGTGGGTTAGTCTACAAAGAGGGAATGGAAAATCTATTTACATTGGAACAACATACAGACCTCTCTCACAGAGGAAATAGAGATTTAATTTAAGACATTCACAATATTGCTATGAAAAGGGAAGCACTATTAGTAGGAAATTTCAATTTGCCAGATGTTGATTGGGATATCCTTGCTGTAATCTCATCTAGAAGTAGGGAGATCCTGGATTCTCTACAAGGAGAACTCTTCTGGCAACTGGTAAGGGAATTTACATGGGAAGGGACCATACTGAACTTGATGCTTACAAATGTGGCGATGGTTTCTAATGTTGTAGTGGATAATCATCTGGTGTGCAGTGATCAACACCTGGTGAGCTTCAAAATTAAGACATGGATGGGGATGGCACTGTCAAACGTGAGGGTCCTAGACTTCAAAAAAACTAGCTTTATAAAGATGGAGGGATACTTCTAGGAGTCAGAAACTGGATGGGAACACCTGAGGGAAGTAGAACAACAGTGCGCAAAACTGAAAGGAAATATTTTAAGGGCAATCAACCTTTTTGTTAGGAAAGTAAATAATATTACTTGTTCACTATATGTTACTGTATAATCCTTAAAGGCTACCCGCATTCCTTCCCAAAATCCCCTCAACTCCCTGTATCCTATGAAATAGTGCACCACTAACCTGCACCATCCTGCATTTGTTACACAAATCTGAATGAGTCAGACCCATCTGGTAGCATTTGACATTGTCTAAACAGCAGGAGCAACTTAAATTGCATCTCTTTTACTCCCACTTCTGTTAGGATAAAATAAATCTTAAAAAGCCTATCCAAATCTTTCCCACTCCCTTCATATCCCAATACATCACTCTGATATGTCGTCAGGATGTCCCAGAAGCCCCCGTTCTCCACTTCCCTGAACAGCTTGTGCCAATAAGATATGGCTCGAGCCAAGATGGTTTAGTCGAAGCGTGTGTGATGCCCAAGAATGAATTTACTAGCTGTCCGAGAGACTTCATCTGGCTCTGGAGTAAAATGAATTGGTTGGTTATATTCCCTTGAAGCAGCTGAGGCGAAATGCTGGAGGGACGTTCCAACGGGGGTCGGGGATTGATTTGTCGGGATATCATGTGCTACCTGGATATACTTTGAATGTTAACATTGGAACATGCTGTTATACAGTTTGTTTAAAGTATATATGTAAGAAATTGTTATTATGTTATTATGGCATGGTTCTAAGATTTTTCTTGTGGCTATTGATATTCTGTTTAGACACAGTGGAAAAAAGTTAGCAAACCATTGATGGATGAAACTCATTGAATTACCTGGATTCACTGAAAGGTGGAATATAGGTAGTGCTTGAGTGATTTGAGGTTTGCTCCTTTTCCCTGTGATGTTGCTGAGTAATTGATACTACAGTGAAGTTAGTAAGTGGAGCTTATTTGTTAAAATAATATGAAGTTTATATAAGAATAAAATGTCAAGAAAATCACCATTTTTACTAGAGCGCATCTCCCCATCAAAAATAGCAGGAGCTCCTTTCAGACTTTCATTTGGTGTACCACTCCACGCCTTCCTGCATTTGCAAGGTATACAGCTCTTCTATGTACCCATATCCTGCCAATTTGCTTTTACAAACCATTCTAATTGCACTGTGCAACCCTGCAAAGGACTCACATTTTTAAAGGCTTGTGCTACTGCTGGAACAGCCTGCTGTATAGTCACAATAAATAATAAAATATCAGGAACCAGTTTAATTTCATCTACCCACCCAAATACCCCTGAACCTTTGTAGCTGACTCAGTTTGAAAGCCAACAGTTATAGTGCGAGAACAAAAAGAAGAGGTGACAACAGGCCTACAAGTACTTGCCGTGTACTCACTGCCCACCATGAAATTCTCTCTTACTCTTCTCACTGATAAAAATCCATGTGGACAGTTCCTCATAAAAAGGGGTGGCCCAAGGGAGGTGCAGGGCCATGTGTGGCGACTCATTGTGGTGCCTCATTTGCATAAATATTTGCATAATGTTAACGTATACTAATTTTTTTTAGTAAACATGCCTCTTAATGAGTGTCAGGATAAAGAAAGACTACCAGATTTCTACATTACTATACTCCAGTGCCAACCGCCAGGCACATTAGAAAGTACTATAAACACTGACCCTTTAGAACCCATAGCAAACCCACCGTATCATAACAGCACTACCAGGACTCACAAAGCATCAAACCCTACCTATCAAAAAGGCAGCACTGCAACTATTAAACCAATACATCTCAGAGAATACCAATACATCTCCTACTGGGGAAAGAGAACAAGTGGCACTGTCAAATATAAACTATATGAACAGAAAATCTCAGCTTGGTTACACATGCAGAACACAGACTATCACCAAACAAAGAACAAGAGATCACAATTTAGAAATAGGAAGACAATAATTAAACTGTGAACCCCAAAAGTCAAACTTGGAGGAATATACAACAATACTGGAGAAATAAAACTATAAATTAATTTCCTCTTGTACTAAACAAAACACAAAGACATTAGTGATGCACATTTCCCAGAGCCAACATATTCCAGTTAATAAATTCAAAATAAAAAAGCAAACTTAAATAACTTCATAAACAGAGGAGTAACCCTCCTGGAACAGCAGGGTACAACCTTAAGCAAAGGCACAGAGAGCAGCAGGTGTGGCTTTACAACTCTACCCACCTTATTGGGCAGACTAGATGGATCATGCTGGTCTTTATCTGCCATCATTTACTATGTTACTATGTATCCCTGTGATATGCACTGCCTTCCTAGAGCCATCGATTAACATAGCCAATAGTTTCTCCATCTTAGTCCTGTACATATGAAACTGATACTTGTAACATACCAATGATTTTCTTGTCCCGTTGTGAAGCAATGGTTTGAGGGGCTCCCTGGCCCCATTTAAAACCATTATTCGCTCTTGCATCACTTCCCACACATTTTTAGTCTTTTCGTACTGTACCAACTTGATCAATCTTAGAATTTCCACATCTTGTACCCTTTTTCTTTGCCATATAGGTTCATGGATCTTTCATCCAGGAACTTGTCCAACCTTTTTTAAAAACAGCTACACTAACAGCTTTTACTACATCATCCGGTAATGAATTCCAGAGTTTCATTACGTATTAAGTAAAAAAATATTTTCTCTTATTAGTTTTAAATGGTTTGCACTGTAGTTTCATTGTGTGTCCTCTAGTCTTTCTGCTTTTTGATAGCATAAACAACAGATCTACGCTTACCTGTTCCACTCCATTCATTAATTTATAGATCTCTATCATAGCCCCCCCTCAGCCATCTCTTTTGCAAGATGAACAGCCCCAACCTTTTAAGCATCTCCTCATAGGGGTATCATGCAATTCCCTTTACCATTAGGCATGGGCATCGTTAAAAAATACCATATTGAAAGCCCAGATCAGATGTATCCCACTCATTAAGAAAGGTGATAGGAAGGCCAAATAACAGACGGCATGGTTAAAAGAGGAGGTAAAAGAAGCTATTGGAACTAAAAAACATCTTCAAAAAAATGGAAAAAGGAACCAAATGAAAATAGGAAACAGCATAAGCATTGGTAAGTTAAATGCAAAGCATTGATAAAGAAGTCAAAAAGAGAATTTGAAAAGAAGCTTGCCATGGAAACAAAAACTCACAATAAAAACATGTGGATAAAAGTGAGCCAGTTGATACAGCGTGTTTAGGCTTTAAGAAAGCATTTGACAAAGTTCCATATGAGAGACTCCTGAGGAAATTAAAAAGTCATCGCATAGGTGGCAATGTCCTATCATGGATTGGGAAATGGTTGAGAACTAGAAAATAGAGTGGGTTAAATGGTCAATCTTCTCAAGGGAGTAAAGTGAATAGTGGAGTACTCCAGGGATTTGTTCTGGCACCAGGTTTTTTTTTAACATACTTATAAATGATCTGGAATTGGGAACAAGTGAGAGGTGATTAAATTTGTAGATGACACCAAATTATTCAAAGTTATTAAATTGCATGCGAATTGTGAGAAACTTCAGGAGGATCTTGTGAGACTGGACATCCAAATAGCAGATGAAATTTAATGTGCAAAGTGATACCAGTAGGGAGGAATAACCAAACTATAGCTACATGATGCTAGGTTCCACACTAGAAGTCACCACCCAAGAAAAGGACTTAGGTACCATTGTGGATGATAGGTTGAAATCTTCTGTTCAGTGTGCAGCAGCGGTGGCCAAAAGGTAAACAGAATATTAGGAATTATTAGGAAAGAAATAGAGAATAAAACGCCACATCATAATGCCTCTGTATTGCTCCATGGTGTGATTGTACCTTGAGTACAGTGTGCAATTCTGGCCTCCACATCTTAAAAAGGATATAGCAGACTTAGAAAAGGTACAAAGAAAGGCAAATAAAATGTTAATGGGGTGGAGTGATTCCAGGAAGCATCTAGCTAGCATTCAGGAGAGTGCTCATTCCCTACATTTAAAGGGCAAAGGGACTAATCCAGGAGACTGTCTATCTACCAGGTACTTGCTAAATTTACTTGTGGGAAAGGAAGATTTCAAAGATTCCTGCCTGGATTCTCTGGAGGTGAAAGAGACCTTGGGGTAGCCAAGTGAATTCCCGGTTTTCTTCAAGCTATACTCAAGTAGTATGAGAAATTGTACTCAGGGCCATGCCAAGGGCCCTGCGAGTAGTGCGGCTGCACAGTCAGCAAGTACAAAAGGGGAACCGATTTATTTATTTGGTTACATTTTTATACCGCTCCTTCCAGCGAACAGGAGCGGTTTACATTGAAACATTTAACTCAACCATAACAGTTACATATAACAGGTTTATAACTATGTACATCTAACAGGTCTATAACTATATACAAACGTGGTGGTAGAAGGAAAACCTTTAAACTATTTATAATGTGGTAAGGGTTATATTCATTTCGCTATAATACAGAGTATTTCCATTGAGGTTTAAGGTGAATGGAACTTATCTATTTGATTAGTAATTCGGTATTGGGCTAGGGGGTGCGTGGGAGTGTGATGTCCTCAGTGGGCTTTCAGAAAGCCTAACAAGAGTTTCTGCGTGTGGTTGGATGAAGGGAGGACACCAAGCTTGCGAGTTGTACAGGATGCATTTCTAGCTTGATACCGTCCTGGCTGTACTGTGTGTTTTTTGTTTTTAAAATTTTTTTAATTAAGGATTTTCCAATGCATCAAGAAATTACAAACAAAAGAATAAAAAGAATAGCAAAATACAATAAGGAAAATTTTTCCACACATGAAAGAAACACATCAAGGGGAGAATCGCCACCAATAACAGTAGAAAATAGAAATCAATCTAAATATAAGAAATAAGAGGTTACAAGACCCCACAAAAGGGAGCTAAAAAAACCCCAAATCATTCCTCCACAATCGAACCTCCCTCTACTTTTGAATCCAAAAAACATTTCAAAGCATTAACATCATTATACACATAAGTTTGTCCCCCTAAGGTAATCACACAACGGCAAGGAAATTTAAGAAAGAAAGTTGCCCCAAGCGCCACTACTTGAGATTTTAATAGCAGAAACTGCTTACGCTGAATCTGCGTATAACGACAGACATCTGGGAAGATTTGGATAACCTGGCCACAAAAGAGGGCACACCGATGTTTAAAATATGCTCTCATAACCCGCAATTTGGCAGTTTCAGAGACAAACTGAACTACCAAAGTGTTACATTTTGAGATGGTATCTGATGAATCTTCCAAGAAGGCTGTTAAATTCTGATCCACTGAAGAGACTGAAGGGGTCGAAGCCCCAACAGCCCGAGGAGTGGAAGAAGAACCATAAGGCAAATAATACATATGGACCGTCTGAGCAGTATGAAAATCCCCCTCCAAATGCAATATCTCCAAAAAGTATTTACCCAACAATCTTTCAGAAGACATTAGGTGTGTCATAGGAAAGTTAAGAAAACGCAAATTGCACGCTCTAGCACGGTTCTCTAGAGCCTCAAGCCGAAAGGAAATCACTGAGGAATCACGTATAAACGCAACATCAGAATTTATTTATTTTATTTATTTATTTATCTATTTCTTCTATACCGCCCCTTCCAGAGATCAGGGGCGGTTTACATGGAACAATTGCATACATTTGCATAACATTACATAGAACAAGAACTTCTTAACTTTTTACATATAACAGAACAGTAAATTGTCAGAACTATTTACAGGGTGTATACTTTTGTATACTGCTGAATTTACAGGGGAATGTCAGCGAGCTGACATTGCTATTTATAGAAATTATTTACAAGAATACATGATTCGCTATTCAGGTGTGTGTGTGTGTGTATGTATGTGTGAGTGTGTGTGTGTATAAGTGTGCGTGTGTTTGTGTGTGT
This sequence comes from Ichthyophis bannanicus, assembly GCA_033557465.1. Lineage (NCBI taxonomy): Eukaryota > Metazoa > Chordata > Amphibia > Gymnophiona > Ichthyophiidae > Ichthyophis > Ichthyophis bannanicus. The sequence goes on along the minus strand of CM066032.1, from coordinate 1,746,410,570 downwards.
ATGTGAGTGGGTTTGTGTGTGATGGAATTTATTTCCATTTTTTCGTGGGTTGTTTGGGGTGTCTTTGGGGGCTGTTAGAAGAGGAGTTGTGTGTTCAGTTAATTGTGTTTCTGCGGGTTTTTTTGTTTGTGTGTCTGTGGACGCTGTGTGTCTGGACTTGGAGGGTAGGGGATTCCGAAGTGCTCAGAGAATAGGTATGTCTTGAGTTCTTTCCTGAATTGGGAGAGGTCCTTTATGATTCGGATGTCTATTGGGAGGTCATTCCAAAGTGTGGGAGCGGTGAATGAGAAGGCTCTGGCACTGGTGGAGTTTTTGGTCCTCGTGAATGTTTTTGGCAGCTCTAGTGAGAGGGTTGCATTTAGTCTGCGGGCTCTTAATTCATTTGGGACGTGAAGGAGTGTGGATAGATGTGAGGGGGCAATATCGTTTAGTAGTTTGAAGGTTGTTAGTAGTATTTTGTATTTGATTCGATAATTTATGGGGAGCCAGTGTAGATCTAGCAGTATAGGGGTTACATGGTCTGTTAGGTGGGCTTTAGTGACTACTTTTGCACAAATGTTCTGTGCTCTTTGTAATAAGTAGATATTCTTTTGTGGGAGGCCGGTTAGGAGACTATTACAATAGTCAAAGTGAGGGGTTATGAGGGCACTAACGACTGATCTAAAGTCATGCGTGTCAAGGAGGAGCCTTAAGTGTTGAATAGTTTTGAGTTTGTAGAATATAGTTTTTACCGTCTGTTTTATGTGAGGTAGCATGGTGAGTGTGTGATCGATTATAACGCCTAGGTATTTTACCTCTTTTTTAACAGGTATCGTTGTGTTATTGATGGAGATTGTTGTTGGGTAGGTATCTTCAGCCACAGGTGATCTTGATACAAACATTGCCTCAGTTTTTTTGAGATTGATGCTGAGGAAATTGGTTCCCATCCAGGATGAGGTTTCCGCCATGCATTCGGATAGAGTGTTATAATTAGGGTTTTTCGTGGTTATGGGGAGGGCGAGCATGATGTCGTCGGCATAGATAAAGTGATTGATTTTGTGTTTTTTAAATATTTTTGTGATGGGTTGCAGGTACAGGTTGAAAAGGAGAGCAGAAAGGGCTGATCCTTGTGGTATTCCTTGACCTTGGGGGAAGGTTTCCGATGCTTCCTGGTTTAATTGTACTCGTATTAGTCTGTGTGTGATGTAGGACTTGAACCAATTAAGGACAGTCCCACCTATTCCTAAGTTTTCTAATCTATTAATCAGTGTAAAGTGGTTGATGTTGTCAAATGCAGCGGAAATGTCTATGAAAAGGAGTAGGAGGCCTTGGGTGTTATCATCTGTATGTCTTATGAGGAAGTCCATCAGAGTAATTAATAGGGTTTCTACCCCATGGAAGGGGCGGAAACCGAATTGGTGGGAGTCAAGGGAGTTGTGGTCATCTATATGTTCTTGCAATTGAAGTTGAACAGTTTTTTCTATTATTTTAGCCATAAATGGAATGCTGGCTATTGGTCTATATGAGTTTGGGTCTTTTGGGTCGAGTTTATTGTTTTTTATTATTGGGCGGATTGTTGTGAGTTTTAGGGCATCAGGCATAATGCCCTGGGAGAGGGATTGATTTACTATGTATTGAATGTTTCCAGCTAGTTCTTCCTTAGTATTTTTGATCCATGATACGGGGCATGGATCGAGTGGGGAAGTTGTGGTGTTGATAATTGTTATTATCCTGAGGAGGTGTTTCCGATCTATCGTATGAAAGGTTGTCCAGCTGTTGTTATTAGTTTCGGTGTTTGTGTGGGTTAGTGTTGGTGTAGTATTAAGTTTGCATTTTAGTTTTTCTGCAAAGTGGGTTGCAAGGGCTTGTATACTTATTGCAGATTGTTTTGGTTCTGGATTTTTGACTTTTGTCAGTGTATTTACAATTGCAAATAGTTCTCTGGGGCGATTGATAGCTGAGTTTATTACCTTGGAGTGGTAATCCTTTTTTGATTTATTAATCGCATTCTTGTATTCGTTGAGTGTGTTTAAGTATTGGGATTTATTCTCAGCAGATTTAGTTTTCCTCCATTTCTTTTCTTGTTTTCTCAGTTGTTTTTTAAGGTTCACTAGTTCTTTCGTGAACCATTTTTCTGTTTTTTTTAACTGTCTATGTGTGGGTTGTGTGGGGGCAGCTGCTTTTTGAACTGTAAGGTTCCAGTGATTTATAGTGGAGTTGATGTCTGGGAGGTTTGTGTTGAGTATGGGTAGTACTTTGTCCAGGAAAGTGTCTTTGTTGAAGTGTGCAAATCGTGATATATGAGGTGTGTGGTGCGTAGAGTTCTGCATTGCTTGTATTGGGAGGTGGAGTGTGATGAGGTGATGGTCGGACCATGGTACTTCTGTTATTGTTGGAGGGGTGTGCTGCTGGTGGTTGATAAAGGAGCTGGGAGGAAGATGAGATCTAGGGTGTTACCTTTTGTGTGGGTGGGTGCTTGTACTATCTGTGTATATCCCATTTGGAACATAGTGTCCATAAAGTTATTTGATTGGGAATCATTTAGGGAGGGGAGGTTTAAATCACCTAGGATTATGAGCGGTTTGCTTGGTGATGTTGTGCAAGCAAGTTCAAGGATGGGAGAGAGGTTTTTTTTGATCAGCTGTAGGGGGTCTATATATGAGGGTGAGTGCAAGGGTTCTATTTTCTATGTTGATTATGTCCATTCCGTCTATATTATTTAAACTTGTTAAGGTGTATTGTAGGTCTTTTTTGGTGAGTATGAGAGTACCACCACCTCTCTTTGCATCTCGATGACAGCTGAATATGTCATACTGGTGTGTGGTTAGCTGGTTTAGTAGTACAGTGTCTGTGGGAGAGAGCCATGTTTCGGTGATGCATATAATTTCAGGTTTTTCTTCTTTTATCATGTCGTTGATTATTGGTATTTTGTTTCGTATGGATCGAATGTTTATTAAGATGAGCTTTGTTTTTGCGTCTATGATAGTGTTTTTGTCAGTTATACGTCTGTATGGATTCTGCTTTATTTGTATGAGTCTTCGTTGGTATTTGTTTGAGTCATGTCGTGTATAGTGATTATTGGAGTGTATTGAGCTATGTGATGGGTTTTGGTAAGGAACCTGTATAATTGGGTTAATGTTTTGTGAGCTTCTGTGGTGATTATGGATGATGGGGATGTTTTTGTAGGGGTTTTGATTGGTTTTGTATGTATAGATATGTTGTATTAGGAGTGTTATTAGGAGGAGAGTGAAGGGGATGCTTATTTGTTTTGTAGGAGGCATTGTGTGTATTTCAGAGGGGGTCTTTTAGTGTAAAGGGGGTTAGCTGATGAGTATAGGGGTAGAAGGTTACGATCAACAGTATGATGTTGTATGAGGGATGGGCAGAAGGTTTGATTTTTACTGACACTAAGAAATATGTCTGACAGTAGTTCCTTATGATCTGAGTGGCTACTGACAACGGTATAATGATTATTGATTTCTAAACTTAGTATAACAGTGTGTGAAAATGGAATTAGTTTTTACTGTCAACAGTATAGTGAGTAGTTATTACAGATAATAGTTTACGATGGATTTGTTGGTTACTGACAACAGTAATATGTTTGTTCTTTTCAGACAACGGTTATATAACAGTATAAGCAATTAATTCAGACAGTAGATATATATAAGCAATTAATTCAGACAGTAGATATATATCAGTAATATGATTGTTCTTTTCAGACAGTGGTTATATGACAGTATAAGCAATTATTACTGCTATATATAACAGTACAATGAGTTATTATTGAGGGCAATTTCCTGATGGTCTGGTTTGCTATAAGTTGGTTTATGATTATGTTGCTACAAATAGCAGTATACTATCATATATGCTAGCTAATCAGTATAGTGATTAATTGTGACTGGCAACATTATTCAGTGTGTAGTGGGTGTGTGATGCGTGTGTATAAGAACTTTTTCTTACTAATAATTGTTTGCAAATGGCATGTTTGGTCATTTGTAAACAATATAGTGGAGATTGCAAGATATTAGATTGCAAGATATTAGCAGAATATTCTGTGAAAACAGTTATAGACAACAGTGTATAATTCTTATGACGATAGGATATGTGTGGAGAATTACTGACAACAGTAAGATTAATTGTGTTGATAGTCACAAGTTAGTTATATCGTTATTTCATTTGAGAATGGTTTACTTGCTGTTCTGTGAGGGAGATTTGGTTGATGATGATTAGCGGGCTCGACCTAAGGGGAGCTCCAGCTGGTAGATTTGGTTCTTGTTTAAGATGTCGGTTGATGTCTTCAGTGGAGGTTGGAGTGTTTGCTTGAAGGAGCTGTTCCTTGATTATCCAATCAATCTCAGAGAACGGTGTGGGACAGAGAGGAACAGATGGTCTGGCTGCTGTTTGGTGAAACCTTGGAGCGGTGCCTTCTGAGTGTTCAGCTTGAGAGGACCCCTCCTAAGGGCCACGCCAAAGGGCCCTCTGGCGAGGCCCTCAGGCGCGGGCCCGCAAGGCGCGGGCGCGCTTGCCGGCGGCACGCTTTTAAAGTGCCCGCTGAGACCTCCCACAACCCCGATTGGGTTGGAGTGCAGGAGCGGGAAAGCGAAGGCTGCCCTGTGCTCTACCCCGACCGGGAGCTGCTGAGATGGTTTCCACGATGCAGAGGGCTTTTTCCTGCCGGCGGCACGCTTTTAAAGTGCCCGCTGAGACCTCCCACAACCCCGATTGGGTTGGAGTGCAGGAGCGGGAAAGCGAAGGCTGCCCTGTGCTCTACCCCGACCGGGGAGCTGCTGAGATGGTTTCCACGATGCAGAGGGCTTTTTCCTGCCGGCGGCACGCTTTTAAAGTGCCCGCTGAGACCTCCCACACAACCCCGATTGGGTTGGAGTGCAGGAGCGGGAAAGCGAAGGCTGCCCTGTGCTCTACCCCGACCGGGGAGCTGCTGAGATGGTTTCCACGATGCAGAGGGCTTTTTCCTGCCGGCGGCACGCTTTTAAAGTGCCCGCTGAGACCTCCCACAACCCCGATTGGGTTGGAGTGCAGGAGCGGGAAAGCGAAGGCTGCCCTGTGCTCTACCCCGACCGGGGAGCTGCTGAGATGGTTTCCACGATGGTTTCCACGATGCAGAATTACGGCTAGTTTGCAATTGAGAAGCAGTGCGAGCAGCAAGCTGAACAACTGAACCTAATTGCAACTTATCCCCCACATCCTGGGAAAATTTACACAAAGAGGACACAGTAAAAGTTAAACGTACATCTATTTTTTGAATTGCAGACCAAATATCATGAAGAGTTACATCCCCCGTAGGAGATACTAAAGTCCCAGGCTCTGTTACAGAAGGAAATACAGGACATGGAACTGGGGGGATCTGCTCGGGAGGACTATTTGAAACAGTGGATGAAAGAGCAGGAAGAGGAAAAGGAGGAGGAGACCGGAGAACAGGACTCAATGAGACCTCCTCCGGAGACAGATTACCAGGCAGCAGGGCAGTCACGTGTTTGTCCATAGGGCCCACCACTTTCTCTCCTGAGCCACCAGCCCCAGATTTGTTACCAGCCTTCGCCTTCCTTTTGCCCATGATGATAAACTCCACGCTGAATGAACACAACACACGAACGCCTCCCAGACGCCGAAGGGGCGCCAAAGGGGCATGTCCTGCCCCTTGAGCCACGCCCCTTAGACCACGCCACGCGAGCCGCGACACGCGGCCGCGTAAGGAAGCGGAGAGCTTTATAGGGCACAGCAGGGTCCTCCGGGCCAAGGCACGTCCTCCTCCCGCCTGCCCGATCACTGAAAAAGCCTCCTCCAGGTCCCGCTGCTCTGAACCGTGCGGCTGGTAAAATACACGGCAGCTCCCTCACAGCGGCACTCTCCCAACTGCGCTTTCTCAACTGGAGGGCTTTATAGGGCACAGCAGGGTCCTCCGGGCCAAGGCACGTCCTCCTCCCGCCTGCCCGATCACCGAAAAAGCCTCCTCCAGGTCCCGCTGCTCTGAACCGTGCGGCTGGTAAAATACACGGCAGCTCCTTCACAGCGGCACTCTCCCAACTGCGCTTTCTCAACCGGAGGGCTTTATAGGGCACAGCAGGGTCCTCCGGGCCAAGGCACGTCCTCCTCCCGCCTGCCCGATCACCGAAAAAGCCTCCTCCAGGTCCCGCTGCTCTGAACCGTGCGGCTGGTAAAATACACGGCAGCTCCCTCACAGCGGCACTCTCCCAACTGCGCTTTCTCAACCGGAGGGCTTTATAGGGCACAGCAGGGTCCTCTGGGCCAAGGCACGTCCTCCTCCCGCCTGCCCGATCACCGAAAAAGCCTCCTCCAGGTCCCGCTGCTCTGAACTGTGCGGCTGGTAAAATACACGGCAGGTCCCTCACAGCGGCACTCTCCCAACTGTGCTTTCTCAACCGGAGGGCTTTATAGGGCACAGCAGGGTCCTCCGGGCCAAGGCACGTCCTCCTCCCGCCTGCCCGATCACCGAAAAAGCCTCCTCCAGGTCCCGCTGCTCTGAACCGTGCGGCTGGTAAAATACACGGCAGCTCCCTCACAGCAGCACTCTCCCCCTGGCTGTACTGTGTTGATTTTTGCTCTGTTGGCCCTTGAACTGCATAATTTGAGATTCTGGGCTGTTACTTACTATGCTTCACTATTTTTTTTATTGCGGAAGCCTTTTATCTCCAGTAAGCTCAGATTTTATTTGGAACAGGTCAGCATTAAAGACTTTTATTGAGATATTTGCGAGTTAGTCGCTGGGTGTTACACTCTTGTCCTCCGTGACAGAATCCCGATGTACAGCTGCAGTTCGTTTTTCCCTACTCTGCAACCTCTGAAGACGGCCCCCATGCTTTTCATCAGGATATACTAGCAACTGCTGTTACTTGTCTAGAACATTCAAATTGGTGGGTTATAGATAATTTCAAATACATAAATATATTGCCCTTGCATGGCTCATAGGACTGTTTCCTCAGCTGCGTATGGGTGGATAAGCCCAGCATCTGAGGGAAACTATTGTCAACACTGTTCACCAAAATTCTGGGTTTTAAAAAGTGTACAACCAGGGTTGACTTCCTGATCCGGATCCAGGAAGATAATCCATATGGAAGAAATACTCTAAAGGAATATAAAGTCACGCACAAGGTCTCATTTCTCTGTTTCTTTACCCTGTTAACTGCTGCCTTTGGTACACAGACATGATGATAAAACACCTTATCTTCACTTTTTTTTTTTTTTGCAAACTAACTTAAACTCGACTGTGTCCAAGACAATTTGCAAAGTCACAGGAGCAGCATTATGTACGTGTCATTTTCAAAATGGGTCAGACGTACTTCACTTAGATAAAGCAGAAGAAATTGTTTTTGGAGAAAAAAAATGGGCCTCTAGCCACTTATCCTAGAATGACAGAGAGAAATGCAAGTGGACGATTTTACCATAAGTGCAAATTGCAATCCAAGTCTACTGCTAGATACTCTGCATTTATTTCTTATTATTAAGCTCCCATTTATACTTATTCTCCATGAAGAAGGGAGATAATACATTTGGTTGGGTCAGGCCACTCAAATAGAATTCAGCAATTTCAGTCAATGGAGTACATGCAGTTATTCTTTTAGAAATACACACCCTATTGTGATATTAAAAGGAATATTAGTTTTTTTTAATTTATTTATTTACATTCTCTTATATACCGGGCTATTCTGCATCAGTGCGGTTTACATTGAACAAAATTATTATAGCCTGCATGTAACTTGTTTTACTGTAACAGTTCCTTGATGTTGTGTATCCCAATTTTACCTTCACTGTATAGTTTAGTCAGTGTATGCCCCCCTGTCTCTGTTCTCCCTTCTTGTGTCTTGGTAACCGCTTTGATTTAAGGAAAAGGCGGTATAGAAAACCTGTTAAATAAATAAATAAATAAAATGAAATTACATTGAACAGGACATTATAACTTGGAGATAACTATTTTACAGGGAACATGGGCTGTGGAGGGTTAAGCTTTTAAGCTTCTAAAATTAGTGCTGCAAGATTATCTAAATTAATTTCCCATAGCAATTTTCTATATTTTGGCCAGCTCAAGCTAAGGATATTGTAGCGCACATTTATAACCCCTTTGGGAGATAGTGATTTAGATACTGCACTGTGGTTTTTGGAAGTTTCAAAATATAAACTGTATGCATATTTTTTAAGTTGCTTTTTAAAATTAGGGGCTATTATAGAAGCATCCTCATGTCTAAAAAAGTAGCATTTACACATGGAGACAGGCATATACATAGTAACATAATTTATCATTTATTTATTTAACTGGTTTTGGTATACTGTTTTTCTACCGGTCAAAATGGTTTACGTCAAACAGTGTACAACGGGAGAAACAGGGGGTGCATGCAGGTTACATCAAAGCTCTTTTTAAACATGGAGCAATATACAAATGTGTATGCATGCAGGTTACATTAAAACCTTTTTTTAAACAAAGAACAAGACGATTATAAGAATAATACTTAGTAATTACAAGTATAAATTGGGACATCACATCAGATGGCTGATCAGGAATGAGGGAAAAGGGGGATGTTCTGTGAGAGAGGGGGTTGTTCCTGCTGAGGGTCAGTCAGAGGGGTTGTGACATAGTGTTCTTCAAAAAGGTATGTCTTGAAGTGTCTTTTGAAGGCTTGGTATGACTCAATGTTCCGTAGTGTGGGAGGTAGAGTATTCCGGAGAGTAGGAGCGTAAAGTGCAAAGGTTCTCCTGCGAATGCACTGTGTGCTCTGTAACAGTGCAGACCCTGAACAACCCGAGAAAATGCAGTTCAGTATAAAGGAACACAGAAAAAGTGACAGGGTAAACAAGGAAATGTCAGATGGTTACCGTGAGCAACCTAGAAACACGTGCAAAAGCCCAATGAGGACACACCCAGCCAGCAAAGGAAGGGAATTCACTTTACCTAACAGGGTTCAGCTGGGTGGGGGTGGAGCAAGGAAACACTGGGATAAAATAGGCTCCCAGACAATCAGAGAGAGAGAGAGAGAGGAGCTGAAGCAGCCACAGACACACTCTGAGAAAATACAGCAAAGGCAGCTAAAACCCTGGGAAGCATGGAGCAGGTATGAGAATGTAAGAGAGAGTGACAATGAGGCTTTGGAGCAACTAGAGAGCCAGCGTGAAGGTCAGAGGGGAACCGAAGACCTGAGTGAAGCAGAGAGATATCAACAGCCAGATAGTGTGTTTGAGCCAGAGAGACGCAAGAAGACTGCAGTTGCAGGTTCCAGTGCACAGAGTGAATGCAAGAGTGATTTGCCATATGAAAGAAGACAACCCTGGAGGTATGGAAATAGGCACACACAAGGTCCCACTATCTAGAGGCTGAAAATATCCCTTCTTCTGGCTTTAAAAACCCTAGAAGAAAAAGGTTTTACTTACCAGATAAAGCTGAAGAGTTTTGTAGTCATTGTAAGCTCACAGCTCCCTGTGAAACTCCGTCACGAGCTCTCCAATCTAGCTCAGCTGGGTTACAAAAGAGAAGCCTGAACCGGCAGAGAAATTCCCTTAATTATCCCACTAGCAGAGCAAACCAGGAGTTGAGCTATATTCTAAAATACCAGCAGGGGCAGTGCCCTGAAAAGCTCAACTCTAGAATACAAGGTAATTCCCAGAGAGACACTAGCTCTAAGGAAGAGAGGAACTTCCTGTCTGAGGAGGTTAACCAGCCATTCTCCCACGTTAATGCTGAGGTCCAGAATGAACCTTCCAGTCAGCCGGAGTTAATGGAATATCAAAATGCAGAAGAATATGATATGCCAGAATTGATGGACTGCTCTTTGACCTTGATTGAACCTGAGTTCTCTCTCAGATAAGTAATTAGTTTGTGTCCTAGCTTTAATGTTATAAGCAACAGGCTGCAGCTCTCTCTAAGTAAAGCAGATATAAGCTGTGCTGTCAGCTACAGGAGAAAGAACCATATTGAAGTATTTAAGCTGTTTTGTTCTTTTCATTTATTTGTTGTTTTGGAAGCTGAAGGAAGCAAGTTCTGTTTGCTTTTGTTACTTTATGTTATATGTCCAAGCAAGGCATTTGATTTATGTTCCTGAAGATAAAGTACCCTCAAGGGACGGGGAATAAAACCCTTTAATTTGGAAAGAAGTGTTTTGTGGTTTATATCAGTGAAGGCACAACTACCACCCTCCAGAGCCTTGCAATACCAGTAGCTACCGCTTGGCCAGAGAGGGCACGACAGCTCTTACGTACTTGAGGTGGCAGGTGAAGCAGGTTGAGCATTCTTTGCCTGCGTGGCCTACTGGTGTTGGGGCATCTGATCAGTGTCTGGAGGTGCTCAGAGGTGGTGTTGTTGGGGACCTTGTGGTTAATGGTGAGAACCTTTGTGTTTGATTATTGATGCAATAGGAAGCCAATGAAGGGATTTCAGTATGGGAGTGAAGAGGGTGTGTCTGAAGGCTCCAACAACGGTGCGTGCTGTGGTGTTCTGGGCTAGCTGTAGTGCTGTGATGATGGTTCTCGGGAGTTCTTAATAGATGCAGTAATCGAGAAGGGGGGGGGGGGGTGATAGAAGCCTGGCATACTGCGTGGAAATTCTCTGGGGAGAGGAGGGGGCACAGGTTGCGAAGGGTTCTGAGTTTGAAGTAGATATTCTTGGTGGTGTTCTTGATGTGTACTTGGAAGTTCAGTCGGTGATTCAGAATGACACTGAAGTATTTGACTTATGACATGACCAGTAGTTTAGTGTCTTCAATTTTGATGGAGGAGGGAGGTGTGAAATTGGGGTCCTTGGCAACATGGAGGATCTCAGTCTTGCTGAAGTTAATTGCAAGGTTGTGACTCTGAAGCCAACAAACTATTTCTTTGAAGCAGGCAGTTAGGTTCATGTAGTCGGGAGCAGTAGTGTGGAATGGAGTAAAAATCAGCCCATGTTCCCTGTAAAATAGTTATCTCCAAGTTATAATGTCCTGTTCAATGTAATATCAGTTTGTTCAATGTAAACCGCACTGATGCAGAATAGCACAGTATATAAGAGAATGTGAATAAATAAATAAATGAATAAATCATTATGTCATCTGCATATAATCGGTACCCAACATTGAACTTATTTATTTATTTAGTATACATTTGTATACCGCTACTTCCAGCGATCAGCAGCGTTTTTTGATTACAGATTGGAAATTGTCAAATCATGACAGGAAATTTTTGAGGTATAAACACATTGATTAGACAGGAAAGCACAGCACACAGAGAACTATTTTACAGGGAACATGGGCTATGGAGGGTTAAGTGGCTTGCCCAAGACCACAAGGAGCACCTGTGGGACTAGAAGCCTCAGTCCTTCCGGCCCAAGGTTGCTGTCCTCTAGTGGGATTTGAACCCCCGACCTTCCGGCCTGAAGTACCTTGACCCAACCACTAGGCTACTCCTCCACTTGACTTCTGGACAGCTGTGCAGAGGGGCCTAATGTAGATGTTAAAGAGTAGTGAGGAGAGTGCAGATCCCTGGGGAACTCCTTGAGGTTGTGTACAGGGTACTGAAGTACAGATTCTGATTCTTATCTGCTGGGTATGTTGGGAGAGGTAGGAGTGGATCCATTCAAGTGGCTTGTCTTTAACTCTAATTTTACTGAGCTGGTTGAGTATCGTCTGGTGGGACACTGTGTCAAATGCTGCAGAGATATTTAGAAAGAGCAGTATGAATTCGCTGGTGGCCTTTTCAGTTCCGGTGATGACCATTGATATGAATGGGGTGAACAATGTTTCAGCACTGTGGAAGGGACGAAACCTGTGTTGATTTCTGTCCAGAGGTGATGGTCTGTAAATGTGCTCCTGGAGTTGAATTTGAACTGCCTTTTCAGTGATTTTGGCAAGGAAGGGAACACTGACTATAGGCCTGTAAGAGGCGGGTGATCTTGGGTCTAGATTGGGTTTCTTCAGGAGGGGTCTGACGGAGGTTTGTTTCAGGGAGGGTGGGAGGTAGGTTTGTGACAGGGAGGTTTGCAGGATGAAAGGTAGCAGTTGTGCCTTTGTTGCTTTTATCCACGAGACCAGACAGGGTCTAGTGGAGAGGTGATAGTGTTGATATGCGAGACAATGTTGAGGAGTTCTCCAGGGGGAACATCTCTGAATGTGTTCCAGGTTTGCAAGGTTGTGGCTGCGTCACATCGTACAGGTATAAGGTGTGCAGTGGAATTGGCTGACTTCCTCAAAGCCAAGCACAGTCTCTCCATCTCTTGGGGGTCGAGGGTGTGGTTTTGTTGTGGATGGGTGGGATCTCTTGTGAAGGTTCTGACCAGATCAAAGAGCTCCCTTGGAGGGTATTGTTATAGTATTCACATTTGGCGTTGAGGGTACTGTTGCAGTAAGCTTTAAGCTTGTCCATGTAACTGGTCCATAGTTGAAGTTCAATGGACTTTCTCCATTTGTGCCGATTTTTTGAAGTGTACGCGTCTGTTCCCTGAGGTGCATGGAGTACCAGGGTTCGCAGGGTTGCCATGCTTTGGGAGGGGCTCGTAGGGGAGCCGTGGAGGCAGTAGAGATGATGGAGTTCCACTTGGCGACCACTGAATCGAAGTCTGTGCCATGAGAGGTGTCTTCTAAGGCTGGGAGGGTCCTTTGGATGAAGGAGAGTTCGTTGAAAGGAAGTAATCTCCTTGTTGTGGGGGCTTCAGTATGAGGAGGGTAGTTGAGGTGGAGGAGACGTAATGTGAATGTTATTACACGGTGATCTGACCAGGGTATAGGGGTAGATGTGGTAGGGGTGTGGTTTGGTGTGGTGAGTAGGTGATTGGGGAGGAAGAGCAGATCGAGAATTACACCTTTTGAGTGCGTTGGTGTAGCAATGAGCTGTGTGTATTGTAGGTCACTCATTGCTTGGCGGAATGCATTGCGTTGGCTGGTGTTAGCTGAAGGGAGGTTGAGGTCTCCAAGGAGAATGAGGTGTCTGAGGAGTGGGAGCAGACTGTCTCAAGCAGGGTGTCCAGTTCCGCAGCATTGTGAAGAGGTGCTCTACAGGCGAGGCAGATGGTAAATTGCTTGTTTGCTATAATAAGGGCATCCAAGGCTTGTGAGGAGGCTGTTCTTACGATGGTGAAGTTCAAACATTTATTTGAGAGGATGCAGATACTGCCCCCTATGCTGCTACTGCATGGGCAGTTGTGTATAGTATGGGTGTGGTGCTGAGTTGATTGAGCAAGGCATTGTCGCAGTCTATGAACCATGTTTCGGTGACAAACAAGAGGTCTAATTCCATCATCAATGATGTGGCCAGAGAGTCTGTATTTTATTACGGGTGGAACGTGGAATGATCAAGCTGCATTTGATGGAGTAGTCAGAGTGCTGTTGGGGGTCCTGTAGGAATGTGAAGGAGACATTCAGGTCATCTATTGTAATGAGTGGTTTATGACAGCCTAGGAGTAAGTGTTTTGCGATTTGGACAGTGGATGATCGGGATTGGGCAAGGGATTGTTGAGTGGGTAGTTAGGACAAGCAGAATTTAGGTAAATTCTGGGATTACTGTAGCTATCTAAAGAAGGCCAGAAACATGATGCAAGAAGGCTGTTTATGTCTCATCCAACTTCACCAACTACACAACAAGCTAAGAAGCAGAACATAAGAAACAGAGAAAAATGACGATAGAAAAAGACCACATGCCCTATCTAGTCTGCCCTTCCATATCAACAAATACAACAGCCCCCTTTTATCCTTTTAGAGATCCTCTGTGTTTGTCTCATACTTTTTTGAATTCAGATACTGTCCTCCTCTCTACCACCTCAACTGAGAGACTATTCCACGGATCCACCACTCTTTCCGTAAAGAAATATTTCCACATATCACTCCTGAATCTATCCGCTTTCACCCTCATCCCATGTCCCCTCATAGCAGAACTTGCTTTCAATGTGCATTTATGCCATGGAGGTATTTAAACGTCTCAATCATATCACCTCTATCCCGCCTTTCCTCTAAGGTGTACATATTAAGATCCTTAAGTCTGTCCTCATATGCTTTATAAAGAAGACCACTAACCATTTTAGTAGCCACCCTCTGTACTGACTCCATCCTGTTTATATCCTTTTGAAGGTGTGGTCTCCAGAACTGCACACAATACTCCAAATGAGGTCACACCAAAGACTTATACAGAAGCACTATCACCTCCTTTTTTCTGCTAGCCATTCCTCTCCGTATGCACCCAAGCATCTTTCTAGCTTTTGTTGTCGCTTTTTCTACCTGTTTAGCTACTTTAAGATCATCAGACACAACCACGCCTTGGTCCCGCTCTTCTTTAGTGGACAAAAGTACTTCATTCGCTATACTATATTGCTCCCTTGGATTGCTGCAGCCCAAATGCATGATCTTGTATTTTTTAACATTAAATCCCAGCTGCCAAATTCTAGACCATTCATCAAGCTTAGCTAGATCCCTCCTCATGTTATCTACACCTTCCTGGGTGTCTACTCTATTGCAGATTTTGGTATCATCCACAAAGAGGCAAACCTTACCCGACAGCCCTTCCGCTATATCACTAACAAAGATGTTGAAAAGAATCGGACGAAGGACAGATCCTTGGGGCACACCACTGGTAACCACCTTCTCCTCAGAGTGAGCTCCATTTATCTGTACTCTTTGTCGCCTCCCACTCAACCAATTTCTAACCCAAGCAGTAACTTTAGGGTCCATCCCTAGGGTGCTCAGTTTGTTTATAAGTCACCTGTGAGGAACGGTGTCAAAGGCTTTACTGAAATCTAAATACACCACATCTAGGGCTCTCCCTCGGTCCAACTCCCTGGTCACCCAGTCAAAGAAATCATTCAGATTTGTCTGACAAGACCTGCCTCTGGTGAATCCATGCTGCCTCAGATCCTGTAATCTGCTGGACTCCAGAAACCTTTCTATTTTCTCTTTCAGCAGCGTTTCCAATAATTTACTCACCACTGAAGTTAAACTAACCGGTCTGTAGATTTCAACCACATCCTTACTTCCACTTTTGTGTAAAGGCACCACCAATGTTCCCTGTGTCTAACGCACGCCTCAGTACCCTCGCTATGTTCTCTTTAATCTGCTCCGGGTCCTCCACCGGCATTCCTGCCGGTAGGGGGAGGGGCAGAGTGATCGATTGCTCTGCACCTCCCCCCGCCGGCAGGAATGTTAGCGGCAGACCCAGCGCAGCTTAGTGGGAACATTGGGCACCACATGAACCTCTCTCCAGTCCTTTGGCACCACTCCCGACTCCAACGAGGTATTGACAAGGTCAGTCAGTGGAGCTGCTAGAACATCCCCAAGTTCCCTCAGTATTCTAGGGTACATCCCATCCGGTCCCATCACTTTGTCTACTTTAAGTTTAGCTAGTTTCTTACGAACACAGTCTTCTGAAAACTGATCAAGATGCCCCTCGCTTCTGTTCCTGTTTGTGGGTGCTTTCTGAGGTCCTGTTCCTGGTTCTTCATCTGTGAACACAGAACAGAAATATTTGTTAAGCAATTCTGCTTTATCCTCATCAGCTTCTACATATTCTTCCCCTTCACCCCTTGAATCTGACAATACCACTTTCAACTCTTCTCACCAACATATCTGAAAAATGTCTTATCCCCCCCATTATATTGCATTGGCTATTTACGCCTCTTTTTGAATCTTTGCTTTCCTGACTACTTTGCTAGCTTCTTTAAGTTTTTCCAAATATAGATGACTGTTTTCCTCTCTCTGTGATCTCTTGTATTTCATGAAGGCCTCCCTCTTTTTCTTCACCTCTTCAGCTACTTCTTTCGAAAGCCATAGCGGTCTCCTTTTCCTTTTACCTTTATTTTAATAAAAAGGTTGGTTGCCCTTAAAATATCCCCTTTTTTCAGTTTTGCCCACTGTTTTTCTATATCCCCCAGCTGTTCCCATCCCCATAAGGGGTGTGATAGGGGAAAAATAAGGTTTAGTTTAAAGTGCACATACAGGAGGCCTGCACAAGGGAAATCAGAATCCTGTATATGTCTATATATGGAAAGGAATGTGCTGTGCTAAGCTAAATTGATTGTTCTACTCAGAGACGACTCGCATTTGCATAGTTACTGATAAGCTATAGTGGGCCCCAGGAGATGGGTAGATGACGTATGGATATGTTTCTGTTAATGTATAAAAGGTAGACAATCCCTCCACCCTATGGAATAAACTTACACACTTTCCTTCTGTGTGGTTGTGAGTTGTATTCCCCTGGAATTCCAGGCAGCCGAGCAGGAACAAAGGAAGCAGACGGAGGGGATTCCCTAGGCCTGGAGACTATGAACAGGGATAACCCCGTAACAGGGTGTATGCCCCAATATCTCATATACAGTACCTGGCAGAGTTTTCTGATGAGAACTTACTGCAGTGCCTCTGATATAAAAACTATGACCCTATGCTAAGTGTGTGCCTATGTAGAAGAGCTAAGGAGCATCCCCTGTTTTCCTGCGATAAAAAACAACAAAGTAAGCTTTATGTGACTGAATTTCATAAACATGGAGCCTAAAATCTAGGGTCTTGGTTCTTGCAGCAATCCTAAAAGACAGCAGATGGAGGAGTTGTCAGCTGACAACAGGGACACAGGTTCTCGGACTTAGAGAGGCTAAACCAGGAGAAGAGTATGAAAGCTACTACTGCAATAGATAGTGAATAATATAATAAACTAAGCATGAGTTATACTGATCAAATAGTATATTGCTGTGATACTAACCCCTTATCTGAGTGATACACAATTGGTAGTGCAAAGTGATATAAGCGATTGTTGTGTGAGAAAAATAAAGAGATTTATATCAATCTCTGTGTGCTAAGTGTATGAATAGCAGCCGCTGTGGTATTCATACAGACATTGCCTATTTTCTTACCTGACAGAGTTCAACTCACTGCCGGTACTACAATGCTAAGAAATAATTCTCCATCACAACCTTAATACACCAAAAATACGCCAGAGTCTTTACAAAGACATCACAATATATTACACCTCTGAATTTGAGATGATACTTCACTAAGAGCAGTATAATTCCTAAGTTACAAATGGAGTCAAGTGTCTATGCTGAGTCCTGAGAAAATTTAAGGGAATGTGGGGGACTCCCTGGTGCTACCTTGGGCTTTCTCGTGTCTACAGAACTTCTTGGAAACTCCCGAATTCTCTTCTTCCAAGAAAAAATAACCTTAGTAAATACCATGGCTGGTATCCATGGCTTCCAAACACACCAATGTGTCCCGAAGACCCTGAGACACACTGACCTGTCTGAAGTCAAAGGGCACAAATTCAGTGTGCGGTGGCAGATGCTAACAAAGCAAAGGAATGGAGAATAAAAGACAGAATATCTTATTGCCTCTGTATTGCTCTATGGAGCATCAGCATTTCGATTATTATGTACAATTCTGGTCACTGCGATTCCAAAAAGATATAGTGGAAGTAGAAAACGTACAGAGAAAGATGGCCAAAATGATAAAGGTGCTGAACGATTCCCTTATGAAAAAAAGATAAAGAGGATAGGATTCTTCAGCTTTGAAAGAGAAGGTTGATCAAAGATACTATAGAGCTCTATAAAATCATGATTAGATTGGAATGAGTTAATGTGAATCGATCATTTACTCTTTCAAAAAATACAAATTTTAAAGTAAATTGGAGAAAATATTTTTTTTTATTCAAGACACAAGTAAGTTTGAACTTCATTGCTTGAGGATTTAATAAAAGCAGTTGGCATAGCTGGGTTTTTAAAAAAAGTTTGGATAAGTTCCAGGAGGAAAAGCCCATAAAACTGTTATTAAAATGGACTTGGGGAAAGTTATCCCTTGGGGTAAGCAGCATGGAATCTATTGACTTTTTGGGAATCTGTGAGGTACATGTGACCTGGATTTGCCACTGCTGGAAATAGGATACTGGTCTTGATGGGCCTTTCATCCCACCTAGTATGGTTGTTATGTTTTTATTTTAAGGTATTTACTAAGACTGCTGCCTTTGCGACAAGAGGATCCGAGATGGCCCCTGAGAGATAGAGGCTTGGAATGGAAGCCTCGAGGAGTCCTAGCATTTTTGCAGATTAATCCAGGAGCTTAAGAAATGATTATGTATGGGTCTGATATTTTTTTTAATTTGAAATTTTTATAAACTTCTACAAGCACCCATAATCACAATCATTTTCATACATTATCCAATTTACAGTCCCTTCCCCCATACTCCACCCTTCCCCAAGAAAAGAAGGAATCATAACTATCCCAAAAAGTCCAATAGCGGCTTTCACTTTAGTTCAAGGCCACCAGTTTCTCCATCAGAACTCTCTGGATTTCTTCATTGGATAAGAGGGTTGATTCTGTCCAGGACTCTGTTTCAGCTATTGTGAGGGGCGCAGAGAGTTTGCAACAGAAGGCTTGAGGCTTTGGAGAATATATCTAGAAGCAGGAACCTGAGAATTCTTAACTTTCCTAAGGTTCCAACTTTTTCACTTCTGAGAAAGGTCTGAGGTAAATCTTCATTCCCCCTCGGTACTTTGTAGCAATCCTAATACTTGAAAAGCTCCAATGTAACAAATTACCGTTCAAAGTACTCGCCAAGTGAACTGATCCCACCTATGTTAAATTGGACTAATTCACAAGTTGACAGAATAAATTCAAGATTACTACTACTACTACTACAAGATGTACGCAGCGCTGCACAGACACGTGTAAAAGACAGCCCCTATTCATCAGAGTTTACAATCTAGTCAAGACAGACAATACAGTAGCTATAGACATGGGATATATCTAGAGGGAATGGTAAGGAAACACAAAGGAGATCAAGTGAGTCAAGATCCAAAAGTGGCAGCGAAGAAGTGAGTTTTCAGCCTGCATTTGAAAAGGGTCAGAGAAGGTGCCTGGTGTACAGACTCAGGTAGTTTGTTCCAGGCATAAGGAGCAGCAAGATGAAAGGAGCGAAATCTGGAGTTAGCAATAGAAGAGAAGGGCACAGATAGAAGCAATTTGCCAGAAGAGCATAATTCCTGAGGAAGGGTATAGGGAGAGGTAAGAGAGGAAATGTAGTGAGATGCTGCAGAGTGAATGCACTTATACGTCAGCAGGAGAAGTCTGAACTGGATGTGGAAATGGATAGGGAGCCAATGAAGTGACTTGAGAAGAGGGGTAATATGAGAATGATGAGGCTGGCGGAAGATTAGCCATGCAGCAGAGTGTTGAACAGATTGAAGGGGAGAGAGATGATTCAGAAAACCCTTCTGTTCCTCCGACCCCATCCCATCTCACTGGCTCCTGGACCTTCCCTGGCCCTCTCCCCTTATCTTCTCTCCATCATTAATAACAGCCTCTCCTCTGGTATCTTTCCTACTCTCTGGAAGCACGCTATTATCCACCCTATCCTAAAGAAGAGTTCCCTAGACCCCTCTTCCCCTTCTAGCTGGCGTCCAATTTCTAATTTACCCTTCCTCTCTAAGCTTCTAGAAAAACTTGTTTTCTCCCAATTGTCCTCCCATCTTGAAGCCTCTCTTACCTTGCACCCTCGTCAATCCGGTTTTCGTCCTGGGTTTAGCACAGAATCTGTTATTCTCTCTCTTCTTGACGAACTCCACACTGCTCACGACCGTGGTTCATTCACCCTTGCTGTCTCACTTGATCTTTCTGCCGCATTTGACCTCGTTGACCACCGCACTCTTCTTTCACGCTTACAAGATGCCAGTCTCTCCGGCACCGTGCTTCGTTGGTTTCAGTCTTTCCTCTCGGGTCGTTCTTTCTCAGTTTCCTCGGGCTCCCTATCCTCACCCTCTACTCCCCTCCCTCGCGGTGTCCCTCAAGGGTCTGTCCTCGCACCCCTCCTGTTCAATGTCTTCCTAGCTCCTCTCACTCTCTTGGTGCAACAACAGGGCATTTCTGCGCATTACTATGCTGACGATATCTTCCTTCTCTATCACACTGACTCAGTTTCTCCTGACATCACTCCTCTTAATGATTGTCTTTCTTCTGTGGCATCTTGGCTTTCTTCCAATTTCCTGCACATTAACCTTTCTAAGACTTCTGCCATTTGGTTTACCGTCGGTAATCCCACCCCCCCTCTTGTCCCTTTACTCTCCTCCTCCCCCCATCCCCCTTGTAACATCCCTGCGTTATCTAGGCGTAACCCTCGATTCATAAGAACATAAGACATGCCATACTGGGTCAGACCGAGGTCCATCAAGCCCAGTATCCTGTTTCCAACAGTGGCCAATCTAGGTTATACGTACCTAGCAATATCCCCAAAGACACAGGTTCCACAATGCTTGTACTGGGTCAAGCATTGATATCCTGGGTCCCTTTTTAATAGTGGTTTATGGACCTTTCCTCCAGGAACTTGTCCAAACCTTTTTTAAACCCAGCTATACTAACAGCCCTTACTACATCCTCCGGTAACAGATTCCAGAGTTTGATTACACGTTGAGTGAAAAAATATTTTCTCTTATTTGTCTTAAATAGTTTACCCTGTAGCTTCATTACATGTCCCCTAGTCTTTCTATACTCTGATAGCGTAAACAATTGATCCACGTTTATCCGTTCCACTCCATTCATTAATTTATAGACCTCTATCATATCTCCCCTCAGCCGTCTCTTCTCCAGGCTAAAAAGCCCTAACCTTCTTAGCCTCTCTTCATAGGAGTAGCCTTCCATCCCCTTCACCAATTTGGTGGCTCTTCTCTGTACTTTTTCTAATAACGCTATGTCCTTTTTAAGATACGGTGACCAGAATTGCACACAATATTCAAGGTGCAGTCGTACCATGGAGCGATACAGAGGCATTATAATATCCTTTGTTTTGTTCTCCATCCCTTTCCTTATGATACCTAGCATTCTATTTGCTTTCTTGGCCACCGCTGCACACTGGGCGGAGGGTTTTAACATGTTATCCACAATGACTCCTAAATCTTTTTCCTGGGTGGTGGTTTCTAATGTGGAGCCTTGCATCGTGTAACTATAGTGTGGGTTGTTCTTTCCTAGGTGCATAACTTTGCACTTGTCCACATTAAATTTCATCTGCCATTTGGATGCCCAGTCTTCCAATTTATCCAAATCCTCCTGCAGTTTTCCACAATCCTCTTGGGTTTTAACAACTTTAAACAGTTTTATGTCATCTGCAAATTTGATAATCTCACTAGTTATTCCCTTTTCCAGGTCATTTATGAATATGTCAAAAAGCAGCGGACCCAGTACAGATCCCTGGGGTACTCCACTATTCACCTTTTTCCATTGGGAATATTGGCCATTTAGCCCTACCCTCTGCTTTCTATCTTTTAACC
The DNA here is from genome assembly GCA_033557465.1 of Ichthyophis bannanicus. Classification (NCBI taxonomy): domain Eukaryota; kingdom Metazoa; phylum Chordata; class Amphibia; order Gymnophiona; family Ichthyophiidae; genus Ichthyophis; species Ichthyophis bannanicus. The sequence goes on along the minus strand of CM066032.1, from coordinate 1,746,389,374 downwards.
AGTTCCCGATCCACAATAGCACACTGCCTCCTATCCCATGACTTTTTAGCTTCGCCAAAAGTCTCTGATGGGGGACTTTGTCAAAAGCTTTCTGAAAGTCCAGATACACTATATCAACCGACTCACCTTTGTCTACCTGTTTATGCACACCTTCAAAAAACATATCAGATTAGTAAGACAAGATCTTCCTTGTCTAAAGCCATGTTGGCTGTCTCCCATTAGGCCATGACTATCTACATGCTGTGTAATTTTGTTCTTTATGATGGTTTCTACCATTTTCCCTGGTACTGACGTCAGGCTCACCGGTCTGTAATTTCCTGGGTCACCCCTGGAACCCTTTTTAAAAATTGGTGTTACGTTGGCGACCCTCCAATCTTCAGGTATTACAGATGATTTTAATGAAAGTTCACAGATTACCAATAGCAGGTCTGCAATCTCATATTTCAGTTCTTTCAACACTCTGGGATGTATACCATCCGGTCCAGGTGATTTGCTACTATTCAGTTTATCAAATAGTTGTAATATATCTTCCCGGTGTAGCGATATTTCTCTCAATTCCTCTGCAGTATCAGCTTTAAATACCACTTCAGTCTTGGGTAACATCCCTACATCTTCCTCAGTAAAGACCGAAGCAAAGAATTCATTCAGTCTCTCTGCTATAGCCTTGTTTCCTCTTACTGCCCCTTTTACCCCTCTATCATCTAATGGTCCAATTGACTCTCTCACAGGCCTTTTGCTACGAATGTACTTGAAAAAGTCTTTATTTCGTGTTTTTGCTTCCGTAGCAAGTTTCTTCTCAAATTCCCGCTTTGCCTGCCTTATCAATGCTTTGCATTTAACTTGCCAGTGCTTGTGCTGTTCATTGTCCTTCAAAGCCCATATCTCCTCCGTTGTCCAACGTTGTTTTTCCACCCTCAGGCAACTTCGCTCCATCCGCCCTCTCCTTTCCTTCTCGTCTATGACTACCCTTCTTCTTTCTCTTGTTGTCACTCGCCTCGATTACTGCAATGTTTCCCTGGCCGGTCTTCCTCAATCCCAACTGCAACGTTTACAGAGAGTTCACAACACTGGAGCTCGCATCCTCACTTGTTCCTCTCGCTTTGATCACATCACCCCCCTTCTCATACGTCTACATTGGCTTCCCATTCCTTTTTGCATACAGTATAAGATTCTCACCTTCACCCACAAATCCATTCACAATGGCACCCCTCGCTACCTTGCTGATTTGATCCACCTCCACGCTCCCCATCGCTCCCTCCGTTCCATTCATGCTAATCGTCTGACCTTACCCTCCCCCTCTCAAGCCCACCTCGAATCCACATGCTCCTCTGCCTTCTACTTCCTTGGACCCTGCCTCTGGAATTCGCTTCCCCCGGACCTCCGCCTGGAACCCTCCTTGAAGACCTTTAAGGCCCGCTTGAAAACTTACCTCTTTTGCTTAGCTTCTGACCTTCCCCCACCACCTTCCCCTCTTTCCCCCCCCTACCCCGGTGATTTCTCTCCATCTATCATACTCTTGACCTCTCCCTACTTCTTGAACCTTTTTTCTGTCTGTCCTATCATTTAAGTGGTGTTCTTTTCCTTTTTCCTAGCAGCTTTTGTATACTTTGTACACCGCTCAGACGCTGACGCATTGAGCGGTATATTAAGCCTCTAAATAAAGATAAAGATAAAAGATAAAGTGAGACCAGCAAGGAGTAGGTTACAGTAGTCTAGACGGGAGATGACTAAGGAGTGGATAAGTGTCTTAGTAGTATGTTCAGAAAGGAATCGGCAAATCAACTCAACTACTAAAGTCTCTTTTTGTAGGAAGAAATGTTCATATACTGCACACCGAAATATTCCCTACCAAAATTGTTTCTTTAGAAAAAAACCACTTAACAAGCTTCACAAACACTCACAATGCTTGAAAAGTTAAAGAATGAAAAGCAGGGTGAAGAACCATCAGGATGAAACCTTTGACGAAACAAACTGCTATATTGTTGCAGTTATCCTTTATGCTCCCCTTAGCAATCAATTCTTTTTTCATACTCAACATTTTTAATCTTATTATATATCACACCAACCTTTTTTTAAATATATTTTTTGCATTTTCATTTATATTAAAACTGTGCTTTCTATATTTTCTAATATGGGCTCAGTGGGCTTTAGCTTTGCAGTCTTAAAACGGAACCATCACAACCACTCTGTTTTACAGTATACCATGGACACTGCTCATTCATACTGTACATGCCATGAATGTTGCTCATTCATACTTAGGATCCATTCATACTGAGGATCCAGTATTAATGCTTTCTAAAAGCCATCGTTGTTTTGCTGCTGAAACCTTCATTGGCCATATCATCAAGGCGCCTCCTCTCACCTGACTTGCATGCAGGTTTCACAACTCTGCCTCAGGGGTGTAGCGTTGTGCCGTGATTTGAGCTACAACAGATCTGTGTAATGTTGCTAGAGGGGCTTCCAACAGGTACCGATTCATGGGGGAAAAACTATCCAATTCTTGCTTTTATTTTTTGGGTATATGCTTTATGCCAAAATAAAACATTTTTCCCCTACAAAGTGTGGAGGAAAAATTATCGCTTAAAACGCATGCAAGTCTGATGCACTGGTACAACAAAATGTGAAAAATACTCGAGGTAGTGTGGACTCTATAACCACCAATACAATCAACCACACCAGCTACTCTCATCACTAGAGGAAGGAAAAGCTGCATCACATAACACAAAGAAAACATTCCTGGAGTGGGCTACTGCCGTCACGGGTGATGGGCGAGGGGGGCTGGGGCAGTGGAGAGAGATGAGAGGAAGGGGAGGAAGTAAAACAGGGGCAGGGCAAAGAAAGAGGGTGAGCACAGTAGAGGTGAGAACATGAAATAGAGGAAGGAGAAAAGGTGACCTGGAGGGAGAAAGGGTGAGAGCCGGGGAAGAAAAGGAGGGTGAGCAAAGGGGAAGTAATGTGAACATGGAGGAAGTGGGAGTAAGACAAAAGCTGTAGGCATCCTTCTGCAGAAGAAAGAATTAATTGGAAACATAACTGAAAAAAGTGACATTATAAAGCAAGGCTGGACCAGGCAGGATAAATGATGATGAGAGACAAAACACCTTCAGGGAGGTTGAAAGCTCTTCTGTAATATATATTTCAATTTATTATTTATAAAATTCATTTACTATGTTCAATATAAACTGATTTGTCTCTGCCCTGAGGAGTCTCAGCTCAGTGTGATCCATATGTCTTTGTCTAAACTTATTGTTCATGAATCTTCGATAAACACGGTCACTAAAGCTCTACGTTTCCATCATAAGACTGAACAATAAAATGACCGAGTGCATAAAACCTGAATGGTAAGCTTGATAAATTGTCGGTCTTGGTTTATGGGAAGCTTAATTAATTGCCAAGCAATCTATGGAATCTATATTGTAGATCATCTTAAGACAAGGGGGACTTATGGAAATGGGGGAAAAAGAGAGGGAGGTAAGTGAAGAATGCAACCTAAGCAGCAAGAGACATGAAGCAAACAGTGAGGAAATTCTTTGTCTCTACCTTGCGTTCTATCTATGGTAATGATTCCAGATCTCAGTTAGACCTGCATGCAATAAATAAATATTTTCTAGCTGCGCATAGTTTGGGACATGATTCTGGTCATAGGCAACTGACTTGCTGACACTTAATACTTTACACAAAGCCGAGACAAAATGATAAAGAGCTAAACCTATTCAGCAAACAAGAGGGGTCCGTCCCCCCCCCCAGTTAGAACCTGGGGTGCTGCTGAAGACAGAGCAACAAGAGGACTCCACATCATCCAAACACAATCATAGAGGTGAGAGCGAGGGGTCAGAGGCAAAGAAGGGATGAGAGGGAAAAGGCGATAGCAAGGAGAAAAGGAGGGAAGAGAACATGAGACAGTAGGCAAGGGAGAGAAGTAAAAGTAAAGAGAAAACTGAGTGAGAGGCTTGCAGGAGAGGGGCCAGGAAAAGAGATGCTAGCAAAGGAGAGGGGAGAGGGGGAGTGAAGAGCAGAGCAAGGAGTCAAAAGGAAGGGCGAAAGCAAAGGGGAAATAGATATAATAAAAAGAGGAGGGAAAGGAGGCAAGAATGGAGGTGGCAGGCAGAAGAGCAGAACAAGGAGGGGCAGAGGGGAAGAGACTGGAGGATGCAAAGCAAATGGGACAGAGGATAAGGAGAAAAGCAAATGAGCAAAAAGGGAAGGGGAGTGAGGCAGCCATAGATCGTGAAGGGGAGACAGAAAAAGCAAAGACTATGATGGGAAACTTGGGGAGGAAGAGAGAATGAAGGAAAAAGGAATGCAGAGGTAACATAGTAACATAGTAAATGACGGCAGATAAAGACCAGCATGGTCCATCTAGTGTGCCCAGCAAGGCGGCAAAAGTAGGTGCACCTGCCGCTCTGTGCAGATCACCTCTCCCCATGTCTTTGTTTAGGGGTGTACCAACCGCTCCATTTAGGTCACCACTATTTGCTGAGATATAAGAGATAGTTACGTATACTTTCATTTTATCCTGTTGCTGTAAAGGGATCCACTGTGTCTGTCCCATGCCATTTTGAATTTTGTCACTGTATTTGCTCCCACCACTTCCATCGGGAGGGCATTCCAAGCATCCACCACCCTTTCAGTGAAAAAGTATTTCCTGACATTGCCTTTCAGTTTCCCCCCTTGCAGCTTCATGTTATGCCCTCTAGTTTTACAGCTTCCCCGTCTTTGGAAGAGGTTTGTTTGTTCATTAACACTCTTTAAGTATTTAAAGGTCTGAATCATATCTCCCCTGTCCCTCCTCTCCTCCAGAGTGTACATATTTAGGTCTTCAAGTCTCTTCTCTTAAGGCTTCTGATGCAGGCTCCAAATCATTTTGGTCGCCTTCCTCTGAACCGTTTCCAGTCTTTTTATATCCTTTGCGAGATACGGTCTCCAAAACTGACCACAGTATTCCAAGTGAGGCCTCACCAGCGACTTATAGGAGAATGAGAGTAGTACAGGGTGAGAAAAGAAATAAAGGTGAGAGGATTTGGAAAAGAGAAGAGAGAAATTGTTAGAGAGCACAGAGGGAAAGAAAACCAAAGAAGTTTTGGGAAAAGAAGATAAGGGGAGAGGAAGGAAACAACGAAAGGACAAGGTCAGGAGTTCAAAGAGAAAAGTTGGAAGAAATTTAGGAATAAACTCAAGACATGGCTTTTTGTTTAATTAGGGGACATAAATGAAATAAATCAGCAGTGGTTAGAGAAATTGTGTGTAAATCTAGATTGAATATTAATATATAAAAATTTAAAACAAAGGCCAATATTCAAAGCCTGTTATACGTTCACCAGCCACTGGCTTATCAGTAGGTTTTCAGAAATTAAATGAATAATATCAAGCCAGCAAATCACTAGACAACCAAAGTCTTTGATTATGGGCTGGGCTTTGGATGGGGGCAAAAGCAGGTTTTACAATTATTTCTTTAGTGCAAATATTCAGCCATTAAATAGATCATTTAAAATATAGTAACACAGTAACATAGTATATGACGGCAGATAAAGACCAGTATGGTCCATCTAGTCTGCCCAGCAAGAAGGCCGGAGTAATAGTTTATGTCTGCTAATTAGGAGGCCTAAACATGTGGAGGCCAATTCCATAACGTGCACATCTGGCCCACGGGCACATCCAAATTGTAAACGTGTCTGAATGAAACCTGAGTCCATAGCTGCGAGTGCAGAGTTGTGGATAGACGTACTTGGCGCTGCTCATATATAGCACAATGGTATATGAGAGACAGGTATACACCACCAATGGTTGTGTACGTCCCCACATGCACCATATTCAGAAAAGATGTACGTATGTAATCCTGCCCATGTCACCGATATAGCCATGAACAGCCACGCCTCCCCTTTAAAACGTGCAGCTCCTAAGCTGCTGTGCTCAAGGACAGTGATGTTTGGATTCAAAATTACAATGAAAGCTGTATATAAGTGGATGCAAGCGAGACAAGAGCAACAGGTCTGTGGCATGCCCAGAACACTACAAAGCAAGCGCAGTGCACTGTAAAGTAGAAGAAAAACAAGTCGAGAGTGATCTGTCTTGGCACAAGATGCAGTGCAGCATTACAGACATGGCAATAGAAGACCTTCCTAGGTACACATGTTGTGGACATCCCTGGAACATATATGTACAATGCTAAGTAAGGACATGAATGGCAGAACAGGTCTCCCATGGCGAACTGTCCAAACATACCCATGTCACTAAGAAGGGGCCCCGGAATGACAGCAGCCAGCGGTGCAAGCACCACACAGACATGCCCAGGGACACCAACATCACTCTCTACAACTGTGCACAGCTGCAGAGACCAATGACGGCGCACCTGGGCACGTCCTACTGCTTTCTGCACTGCTGCATGCCCTCCTTCCGAGGGCCCCTTATTCGTGACAGGGATATGTTTGGACAGGTAACTTACTGAGGACCTTTTTTGCTTATTCCTGCCTGTTCTCACTGGCACCTGGTGATGCTGCAGCCATCTCTAAAGGCCAAACCTGGTGTGCTCATTGCACATCATAGGTCCACATATCTAACCAACCAAACCATGAACTGTGCACAGACTATATGACATATAGCCAGTGCCATATTACAATATTGTGTTCCGATAAGTATCCCATATGACCTTATCTGCATCTGGGGAATGTACACATTGAATACAGCTAATTGTATGGACCCACTGTGTAGAGCGCAACACTCCAGCCGGCTGAGTGCTGCACATAGCACCAATAGCTGGGATGACATCATCGCATGGAGTCCTAGGATTCCATCACCAGTATCATTTTTGGGACTTGGGCATTGTTAGGGAACCCAAGCTTTTCCCCTTTAGCACACAGAGCATATGCAAGCATAGTCCGAATGCACACCAGAGCTCTTACACATACTTTGGACTTACATCCTCCCTCTCCTCTGCTTTCTGTTCAGCAACACTGCATGATGTGGTTTTCCAGACTGCAGACCCACCAGTGCACAGCATAGGTTTCACGTCCATTCACCAATATGGGCTGCATTGAGGTGCACAGCTGAAAAGTTTCTAAGTCCTACCCTTATTCCACATTTCTACAGGTGTAACGTGGACATATGCGTGGAACAGTGCGTACATACAGTACATGGGTCTCTCCTGAATACGCTTTATACATCTCCGTGGCTGGCTGTGTCCCCATTCCACCCCCTCCAGCTGACACTCTGAGATCCCCATTTTAGTGCCGTGTACATGCAGGGGTGTGAAGCTTCAGAATACGGTTCTAGAGGTTTTTGCAGGAAAAACCTCTATCCTGCATGTCTAACTGCCTATTTGCGTTTCAGAATGACCCCCTAAATGGATAGAGGAGTCATCGCATTGGCACTATCTGCATATTAAGCACTGCACCCATACAAAGAGAGGCACTAAATATATGTACGAATTTAAGCAATGGCACAAATTAATATGGGCACCATACCAACTAAAAATCCAACTCCTTGCTTTTAAATTGGCAAAACAGCTTTGATGTTGCTTGTAAAAGGTGATATAGTAAATCAAAAAATGAAATCAATTCACAAAATAGATGGACAAAAAGAAGAGACACAGTGAGAAAACACCAGACAGAAACGCTAGAAAAAATAGTTTAATTATTCTCATGCATTCAAACTCACTACTGCCGAAAATCATCTTGTGTAGCTGATGGCTATTCAACATCTCTAATAAAATACGTTGATGCATACATATAACCTAAAGCCTCATTTTGTACAGGGTGCTGAGGTAGGAACTGGAAGTACCAGGTTGTGACAAGGTACATTATTCATAAAAATATACCACCATCTTTGAACTGACATTTGTTTTTCTCCCCACGAGCACTGGGCCACCAACGTGAACCTGATAGACCCAGGAATCAATTACCCCTCCTACTTGCTCCCTTCTCAGCACCCCTCCCCACTCCCCTTGAGAGCCCCTTCTAAGGAATCCCTTATCCCTGATCCCTACCAGGTAGGCTGACTAGTGAGTAGGCGGGAGCAATCCCTAGTTGTTCCTGCTCCATCGGGACCCAGGTTCAAAATACCACCGAAATGCTAGCGGGTAGGTGGATTTGAGTGCCACTTTGAATCCAGGTTGTTAAATTTCACTTTCTTGAATTTTCTTCTAATTTATCCAGCTCTATCCATCACAGCACTTAGACAGGTCTGACCCTCTCAATAATCTCAGTAATCTCCACCTATAAACGACTGAGTTGCCAAGGTTATCCCACCCCTTCCTTCAGGACACTGCTACGGCATCACTATGGTCACACCAATTGGTGTTGTGATCTTAGCTTTACTTCTGGCTTGCATTTAGTAGAGTTTAAACCGCACAACTTGGAATTTTTAGGAGCCCTGAAGTTGTATAATGGAAACACACATCGAATTTCAATAAAATCTGCCCACCCACCCAAAAATCATTGAAACCTTCCAAAAATACAACTAAAAATAATTCAAGGGTTATCCCATATCTCCAGAGGCTTCCAGAAGCTGTCAATTAGGCCAAGCAAAACTGCTGCATTTTTAAACATTTAAGACCTTTCAATGTGTCCCAGCCACTGCTGCAGTCCCAATTTCATTCTCACACACTCACGCAGGCACCTGTCATCATTGTTTTTCTTTTATAAAATTGCCTCTCATTAAATGGGGTTCTGGCCCTTTAAAAATATTGGTTGTCACAACATTGTGTACACAATTCAGCTTTGCCTGCCCCCTGGGCTATTTCTGATTTGATGATCCTTCAAAACCACCAAGGCTGTGCACTGCTTTCTCGCCCAGGTCCTCTGTGCCTGACTTGTCTCCTTCCCTCCCAACAGGGAAACCTCTCACTTTCAGGCTGTTAATGCTGTGATCCGTGGATTAAATTGGTATGGTTCTTTTAAAATTTCATGGCTCCAGTTACTGTAATGTCTGGGCTGCTCCTGCCTCTCCAGATGTGACTTCAAACTGTCTAAACTTTAAATAATGTGGCCACTCCTTCTGTCAGGGAGACACTGTCAATGGCCCCATTGCTACAACTACTACTATTGAACATTTGTAAAGCGCTACAAGATGTTTGCAGCGCTGCACAGACACATGTAAAAGACAGTCCCTGCTCATCAGAGCTTACAATCTAGTCAAGACAGACAACACAGTAGCTGTAGACACAGGATATATCTAGGGGGAATGGTAAGGAAACACAAGGAGATCAGGTGAATCAAGATCCAAAAGCAGCAGTGAAGAGGTGAGTTTTCAGCCTGGATTTGAAAAGGGCCAAAGTAGGTGCCTGATGTATAGACTCAGGTAGTTTGTTCCAGGTATAAGGAGCAGCAAGGTGAAAGAAGTGAAGTCTGGAGTTGACAGTAGAAAAGAGGGCACAGATAGAAGAGATTTGCCAGAAGAGCGGAGTTCCCAAGGAGGGGTGTAAGGATGCAAGTCACAGATCACAACTTCGCTCCTGGTGCAGCTTTTTTTTTTAATTTATAATTTTTATTATTTTTTCAAACTTTTACACTCCAATAATGCAACTGTTACAGGCCAATATTTCACTTTTAACAGATGTATACCCACGCCCACTCCAAGTACCTCCTCCCCTACAAATCGTAAACACAAACACAAACATCAACATCAACCTTTACCCCCACCCTACTTCCCCCTCGCTAGATACATTTCTGTTATGTTCACTGTTCTACGTCTTTTATAACTCATAGACATTTGCCCAATTTTGCCCTACTATTCCCTTACTCCCCTATTCCTCTCACCCCCTTTCCCCCTCCCTCCCCATTCTACCACCCTGTCATTCCTCCTCCCCCTCCCCCCATATGACCACTCTCTACGCCCTCTCTACCCCTCATCCCTCCCCCTCCATCCCCTCTACTTCCCCGCATACTTACTCCACTCCCTTCCCTCTCCAAATTTCATACCACTGCCACACCTTTTTATATTTACTGACCTTATGCCTTCGATGCTCTTCAATCGCACATAAACCCCACAACTGTTCCAGCTTGCTCACCATCTCCTTTAGCGGAGGTACCCCCACATTCTTCCACCATCGTAAAAAACTCATACGAGCTGCCAGAATGCCAGACCCTATAAACATTCCCCTATCTCCTTCACCCTCCATCACCTCCTCATTGAGCATTACCATTGCGGGCGTTAGTTCTATTGGTACTCCTGTAATTTCCTCGCATAATCTTCCTACCTTCCCCCAATACTCCTGCACCTTTGGGCACTGCCACATCACATGCACAAGATCCCCTCTCGCTCCACACTGCCTCCAGCACTCACTCGGACTATCAGGAAATATTGCCTGAATTTTCACTGGCGTCCAAAACATCCTGAACCTCAATTTCAAGCTATTTTCTAGCATTGGAGTACCCCTAGCCAATGATATGTTCGCACATATATATCCGCCCACCGCCCGTCATCCCAAGCTCCCGGGATATCCTATTCCCACCGCTGCTTCCATCTCCCCTTCCCATTCCCCTTTTGTAGGAGCATTCTATAAATCTTTGAAATTACCCCTTTTTGTGTCCACTGTTTCCCCAGCATCTCCTCAAATTTCATAGGCTCACTTTCCATATCCGCTTTCACCTCCCTATTGTTCAAGAAATACCACATTTGTATATAAGCATACTGATCCTTTTTCTCTAACTTATATTCTTGCCGTAACTCCTCAAATGTTTTAATTCCCCCCCCTTTCGCAGCCATTGTCCTAACTTCTCTAGCCCTTTCCCTCTCCATCCCTGTAACACCTTAGCATCCACCCCTAACCCCTTATCCCCCACTGCACTGATAAGTGTATACCGTGAATACTTTTTTCCCCCATAAGAAACCCCTTCCATTTTTTCCACACCTGGAACGTGAGCTCCCTAAATGGATTTTCCTGGCCCTCACCCTCTCTCAACCCACCCGGGTCCCAAATTCTCCACTCTTTCTGCTCTCCCCCCCCCCCCCTGCTTCAATTTGTATCCAGCTTAAAACATCCACCCCCTCCCTCCATGCAAACATTGCCCTCAATTGCGCCGCTTCAAAATATTTCAGCAAACATGGCACCTCTAATCCCCCTTCTTCCCTCACTTGATATAACGTATCCCTTGCCACCTTGGGGTGCTTCCCTTCCCATATAAACTGCATAATAATATTCTGTATCTTCCCTATCTCCCCCTTGGATACCCTACATGGCAAGGAGGTAAACATAAACAGCAGTCTCGACAGGACATTCATTTTCACTGCCGCTATACAGCCTAACCATGACAACCGTATCCACCCCCCATCTCCCTAAATCCACCCTGATGGATTCCGTCAATGCCCGATAATTCCACTGCTTAATCTTAGCTAGCGGTTTTCCCAGTTGTATCCCCAAATACCCAAACTGCTGCCTTACCCATTTAAAATTAAAATGGGCCTTCAGTCTTTCCTCTAAACCCTCTTCCAAATTATACCCAAGGACTTTGGTTTTACTAGAATTAATCTTATACCCCGTTACTCCACTAAACCCCTTTATAAGTCTCATCAATACTGGCAGTGTAGTTAGGGGATGAGTTAGTGAAAATATCACATCATCCGCAAACAGCGCTATTTTCTCCTCCCTCTCCCCTACAACTACTCCTTTGATGTCCACGTCCTTCCTAACCACTTCCGCCAAGGGCTCAATTGCTAATGCAAAGAAGAGTGGTGATAGAGGGCACCCTTGTCTCGTCCCCCTCCCCAAATTAAACTGCTCAGAATATCCCCCATTTATTCGGATCCGCGCCCTCGGTTGCGCATATAACACCTTTATCCATGCGATGTATTTGTCCCCAAAGCCCATTTCCTCCAAGACCTGGAACATAAATGGCCATTCCACTCGGTCAAACGCCTTTTCCGCATCCACCGTGACCAGCATCACCTGCTCCCCAGTACCCTGAAGGTATATTCATCACCTTCCTGATATTGTCGCAGCCTTGTCTCCCCTTTACAAACCCCGTCTGATCTCTATGGATAATCTTTGGCAGAATCCCCAGAATTTGATTAGCCAATACCTTCGCAAATATTTTGCCATCCAAATTTATCAATGAAATGGGCCTATAGGAACCACACACTCCTTTGTCCCTACCTGGTTTCGGTAATACTGTAATACCCGCTTCCCCCATCGTCTGCGGAATCCCTTCCCCCTCCAGCACCCTATTCAGTAACCTCGTCAGGAGTGGTGTAATCTGTTCTATCATTTTCTTGTAAAACTGTGCTGTGTACCCATCTAATCCCGGGGCCTTTCCCATCTTCAAAGACTGAATGGCTGCCTTCACCTTCCCTTCCTTTATCGCTTCCCCTATTTTTTCTCTATCTTCCGGATCAACCTTACCCAACCCACACTCCTGCAATTACTTCATCATCTCCTCCGGTCCCTGTTGCAGCTCACTTTGATATAACTTCTTGTAATATTCCCAAAACACCTGACTAATCTCTTTCGTATCGTGTATCATCTTCCACCTAAAATTCCAAATTCCTTCAATATAAGCTGCTTGCCGTTGTGCTCTCATCCTACTTGCCAGTAGCCTCCCCGCTTTATTCCCGCCTTCAAAATATTTTTGCTTTAATACACTAAGCTGAAATGCAATTTATTGTCCCCTCAGCTGACTGAGCTCTGCTCTCACTTTTATCAATTTAGCCATTACTCTATTATCCTTGGTCTGTTGATGTTGGGCCTCCAGTTGCTGTATTTGCCCTAACAATTCCCCTTCCACTCTCTGCCTTTCCTTCTTACGTCTGGCTGCTATATTTATTAATTTCCCCCGGATGACTGCCTTCAAGCCATCCCATACAGTGTGCAGTTTAACCTCTCCTGTTTCATTGAAGGCCAGGTACTCTTGAATATCTTCTCTTACCTCCCCCACATTACCTCATCGTCCAACAGTGAATCATTTAGTTTCCAAAATTTAAGCCCTTCCTCCTCAACCCCTATATTGAAAAACACATTTACGGGGGGATTATCTGTCCATGTAATTTCCCCTATTTCAACCTCCTGTACTTTTGACACCCATTTACCACCTCCCCAAATCATGTCCAATCTACCGTATGTGCCATGCACCTGTGAATAAAACGTGTATTTACACTTCCCTGGGTGTCTAGCCCTCCAGAGGTCAATTACCCCTAATCTTTCCTGCATCCGCTTTATGCTTGCTCTATCTTTCTTCCCTCCACTCCCCTGCCCCCCACTGTTATCCAGCCTAGGATTACTAGTTAAATTAAAATCTCCACCCAGTATCAACTGAACATCTCCTAACTCCTCCAATTCCTGTGCTATTTTATCAAATACTTCCCCATGCCCCTCATTCAGACCATACACGCTTATCACCCATACCTCTTCCTCTCGCATTCACAATTTCACTCCTACCCATCTCCCATCTTTCCCTCTCCTCTCCTCAACTGAACTATGTCTATAGGCTTCCCCCACCAAAATCCTACTCCCCCCCTTCGAAGATTTGACCTCTGCCCCGCCAACACCACCCTGGGGTACGTTTTTGATTGCAACAAGTACTCCTGTCCCACTCTTAGATGAATCTCTTGTACACATAAGATGTCAGCATTCGCCCTTCTGCCCTCCCTCTCCAACATCCATCTTTTCTGCCACGAACGCAATCCTTTGACATTAATAGTAGTTACTCCCAATCGCTTAACCTGTCCACCACCTCCAAACCCGCTAACCTCCCTTCCTCTTCCCCCTCCCTCTCTCTCCCCTCCAAGTCCTCGCCGTATCCCCCTCCTACTCCTTCCTTTCCTCTTCTGTTCCCTCCCCTCCCCCCACCCCTTCCCTCTCCCAGCCCCTCCCTCCCCCTCCAATCCTTCCCTCCCCCCAAACCCTCCCTCCTTAACCAGGAGTAATTTGAGTAGTGCGTCCGCTGCTCCCCCCACCTTCCCTACCTCCATCCCCATCTACAACTTGCCCCTAATACTTTCATGGCCTACCCCTCCCTCCCCCCTCTCACCACACCCAACAGCCCTAATACCACATGCCAACATATCCCCAACGCTTATTAAACAATTTGCAAACAGTACCATTGCTATACATTCAACTTCCGCAATTACTATACATTAAACTTTACCCCCATATTTGGCCATCATCATCTCCACTTGTCCATCTCCTCCTCTCCCCCATGGCCTTTTACATGCTCTCCACCACTTTATCCAATCATCTCTTAGCTCTTTCTTTGCTGTCTTTACGACGACCCTTCCTCATTTCTTGCTGTTCATCCCCACTTAGTCGCTGTTCCACCTCTTTTCCTGTTTGTTCAAGTCCCAGTCCATTTTTATTTTTCTCAGTCCGCATCCACGCTTCTTGCAGTGCTGCTTTTGCCTCTTCCACCGCTTGTACTCTCCATGTTTTCCCTTTTATGGTGAATGACAGCCCAAAAGAGTGCAACCACCTATACCGAACTTCGCTGTTTCTCAAAGTCTGTGTCACCGGTTGCATAGCTCTCGGTCTTTGCAATGTTCCAGTGGACAAGTCCTCATAGATCGAGACGGGGTACCCCTGCCAAGTTAAGCTCCCATGCTCCTTATTTTTGTTACCACCCTTTCTTTCATTTAGTATCCAGTAAAGCATATAATGATATCTCTGGGGTCTATTGACTCTCGCCACTCCCAGTGCTCTATGTGCTCTGTCCAAAGCAATCTCCTCAGGGCCCACCTCTTCTCCACCCTTTCGGAGTATCTACGAACAAATGGAGGTTGCCACTTTCGCGCTGTCTTGGAAATCCATTTCCTCCGGCACTCCTCTGATCCTCAAATTATTACTACGTGACCTGTTTTCCAAGTCCTCTAATTTATATTGCATCTCCTTTTGTCTATTTTGGAGTTCCTTGACCTCCTGCTGGTAGTCCTCTTGTTGCTGCTCCAAACTCTGCAGCCTGTTCTCATGTTCTCCCGCTGTGTGTGTCAGTTCCAATATCTCAGCTTTCAAAGTCCCAATAAGTTCTCTGAGCTCTGTTTTAACCGTGTGCACTCCTTTCTTTATTTCCGTAAACCACTCCTTTAATTCTGTTTGGGATATCTCTTTAAGGGTGTCTTTTCCTTGTTCTCCAGTGCTTTTATTTGTCGACCTCTCTCCTGCCTCCATTTGATCTGCAGTTTTACTTTTATTCTCCAAGGCATTATGATCACAGGCGCCCCCTTCCCCCCCCGCCCCCCCCCCCCCCCCACTGTGGGAAGCATATTCTCTCAAGTCCATAGTTTTCCTTCGCGTAGCCATGATAAGCTGCTGAGCTCACGCTCCTTCTCCCCCTTCCGTCTCAGCTCTTCAATACTCTTTCGTCACCTGCTTATTTTATCTTATTTTTTTCCTTTTCTTTTTCACTCTATTTTCTTTTCTTTTAGTCTTCTTTTCCTCTTTTTTAGTTCTTTACTCCTCTATTTTACTTTCTCCTCTTTGCCCCCTTTCTATCAGTACAGGGATTTTATTGTCCACTTCATTGCTTCTTCACATCCATATTCCCCCCATTGCTTTCACAGGCATATCTTAAGAGTTTTATAGACTTTATATTCCTCCTTTCCATCAGCCCCTGGCTCTGCAGTTCACCTCCCCTGCTCCAGCATTCACCTTTTCTTGCCGTTATTGTGCTCTTCTTCTTGTTTCCACCTCCATGCCACATACCGGCTCACTCGTCCCTCTCTTCTGCCACGTGACTCCTGACCGCCATTTTCTACTTGTTTCTGCACTTTCTCTCTCTAGAGCACCTCCAATGCTCCCGATCTCCCCAATCGCTCCTGCAGCCTGTTCTCTCGCCTGATCAGTGCCTCCGTGGTCCACTGTTACCTCCTCTGCCTCTCCTGACTATATCGATAGTGTTCCAGGCTGTCTCCACGGTGCCATTCATGGGACTCTCCTGCACAGCTCCCGAGTCCTACTGCCACTGCCGCCCATTTTTACGCCGCTCCACTCAATCTCTAGTGGCTCCGATTCTCCTTTCCGCCTCTCATCTGCAATCGGTGTTCTCTCCTGCAGGTTGTAGTATTTATTTTTCTCCGCTCGAGGGTTTTTTATTTAACTTTTTTGGTAGGGTTCTCCCGGAGCGGTCCCCTTACACCGCCATCAGTCCCGGTGACGTCACTTCCTCCCTGGTGCAGCTTTTTAAAGCGATGCAACCCTCCAAACTGCTAGCTTCTTTAAAATAATGTGGTCTCGAGCACCACCAGCAAGACCATCTCTCTCCTGCGGCCTGCTTTCACTGCAGACCACAGCAGCTGCCAGTGCTTCACTCGCTGCTTCAATGCCTCTGTCATTTTCACTGAGGCCTCTCTTTGTGCAGGCTATGGATCCCACAGTAGCAGGACTGCTATCCCAGAACAGCCTGCATCGTAGCCAGGCCGTACCAAGGGCTGTGCGAGCGGTAAGGCTGCACAGGGTGCAAGCACAGAAGGGATGCTGATACTATCACTGGGCTTCCAGGAAGCTCAAAAAGAGGGAGTTACTGAATGTGACTGGATTGGGGGGGGCACAAGATTTGTCAGTCGCACAGGGTGCATTTGTAGTTTGGTACAGTCTAACATACTAGTATTCTCCCAGGCTCTTGTGACTTCAGCATTCAGCACCATTCTGGCCTTTCTTTCAGATTTAATGCAGTGCAATGCTGCTTTCATTCTACTGGACCCTTCCTAAGCATGCTTTGAACAAATGTTTTTCAAAGATGTGGAAGCTATAAAATTAGAGGACATGTGATTTTCAGTCTGCACAGTTTCTAAAGCCTGAAAAACGCTAAGTTACAGCTTCTATCTCCTTTTTGCTAATATAGATTTTAACTGTTATACCTTACTTTGGGAATATTCTGACAGTGTAGCCCTTAAATCAGATAGCTGTGTGTGATACAGGAAGGAAAGAAAAAGTTCAGTGTAACTATTTGGTTTCCATTGTCTGAATTTTCTGGTACAAGCCAACTCCCAGGGGAAGGGCTAATTAGATCAGCTTACTGGCTGCCATAGTTCCTGTGTTTTTCAGTCTGCACAGTTTCTAAAGCCTGCAAAACGTTAAGTTACAGCTTCTATCTCCTTTTTACTAATATAGATTTTAACTGTTATACCTTACTTTGGGAATGTTCTGACTGTGTAGCCCTAAAGCCTGCAAAAACTATAATTTTCTTTCTTATCTCTGCTGGTTTCTAGCTTCCAATATTGAGTTTAACTGTCTGTTTGGGGAAATTGCTAATATAAAGTTTAACTGTGGTTATACATTAAGCTTGGGGATAATCTGACTGACTGACTGCTTTTCTGGGTAGCCTTGGAGCAGATATCTGTGGGGCCCCCAGTTTCAGGAACAGCCTTCTGGCCAGAGACACTTAGGTTCCTGCCCACCCTACCCCTCACCCCCCCCCCAGGGGCTGCATTGCCTATATAGTAATCACATACGTTGCCATCTATCTTTTTAACTTGGGTTAAAGCCCACATCTTCTTCTTTCTTTCTTCTTCTTCTTCTTCCTCTTCGCCTTCTAGGACTGCTTATTCAGCATGTCGTGTATTCAGTGCAATAACTGCAGTACATTCATTCCAAGACAAATCATTTGGGACCTAAGAGCTTGTCCTCTGTGCCTCAGGTCAGCTGCCATGCATGAAGAACTGAATCTACTAAGGGAAGACCTAGCTGCCATGCATAAAGAGGTGACCCTACTGATGGAGGAACTGGCTGCAATGAAGCACACCTCTTCTAGGATACAAACTGAACAAAGTCCACCACCACTCCCACAAAGAATCAAACACCCCAGGAACAAATGGATCACAGTGGGTTCTGGTAGATTGCGACTGTAACACACAGACATCCTATGCATCAAGAGATATCCCTGCATAATGCCTTCTCTGCCTTGGCCAATGAGGACGAGGAACTGAGGGAGGAAATGGCTGCAATGAAGTGTACCTCTTCTAGGATACAAACTGAACAAAGTCCACCACCGCTCCCACAAAGAATCAAACACCCAAGGAACAAATGGATCACAGTAGGTTCTGGTAGATTGCGACCTGTGACACAGAGGCATCCTATGCATCAGGCGATATCCCTGCATAATGCCTTCTCTGCCTTGGCGAATGAGGATGCTCAATCCAAAGAAACTGAAGGGCCCTTAAATGAGACAGACAATGCCCAATCTCCTGCTAAAGGACCAAATATGAAGAAAACCTCACCAAACAGCAAACTACTACTACTTGGTGATTCCATCATCAGTGGCACCAACTTGGGAACACAGTTCAAAGGAGAGAAGATAGTCAAGTGCCTCCCAGGCTCTTCAGCCAGCAGGAATACAAACCACATTGTTGAAGTACTTAGCGCAGAAAGTGAACACTCCAAACTTGATGTTGTTATCCACTTGGGCACAAATGACCTGGCTAGAAACAGTGCCTCTACAGTCCAAAAGGACTTCCAATCTCTGGGAGAGAAACTCAAGCCCACTGTTAACACTGTTGCATTCTCAGAGGTTCTACCTGTTCTTGGTAAGGGGGCAAAAAGGCTGCATCGCATTAACAGCTTTAATACATGGCTCCAGACCTGGTGCAAACAAGAAGAATCCAGATTTATTGGCGACTGGGGTAACAGATGGAACAAGAGACTATACTGTGCTGATGGACTACATCTCTCTGTCGCAGGGAAAAGAATCCTAAGTGAAAAATTCAAGCAATATGTGGATATGCATTTAAACTAGAAAAAGGGGGTGACAGATGAGGAAGGTCAAGCTCTGGACGTCACCCCCTGCAAAAGCAGATTAAAATCAGAAACAGCCACACTTTTAAACCACACATCAAAAACAAGTGGGGAATATGTAGGCAGAACAAAATCAATGCAAAATACACACAAGCCAGTTAAATTCTGGAAAGCAATGAGCACAAATGCTCGAAGCTTAGCCAACAAAGTTCTGGACCTGGACGCCCTAATGGTGGAAATGGATTTGGACATTGTGGCCATTACAGATACATGGCTTAATGAATGGCATGATTGGGATATAGCCATAGCTGGCTATAATCTGTTCAGAAGAGACAGAGAAAATGGAAGAGGAAGAGGAGGAGGAGTAGCCTTGTATGTCAAAAGCAATATTAAAGCTACTGAAATGCAGGGGGCATGGGAAAAGAAGCAGCACTCTGGATTGTGTTGGAAAGAGTTGATGGCACTGTCATCCATACTGCTGTAGTCTACAGACCTCCGACACAAATTGAAGAGATAGATAATGAATTGATTATAGATATTGCCAAGATAGCCACAAAGGGGGAAGCGATTATATTGGGTGACTTTAATCTACCTGATGTGGATTGGATTATTCCTTCTGCAAATCTGGAAAGAAGCAAAAAAAATTGTGGATGCTCTCCAAGATGCGTTACTTAGACAAATGGTGATGGAACCAACCAGGGAAAGCTCAACACTGGATTTA
The DNA here is from genome assembly GCA_033557465.1 of Ichthyophis bannanicus. NCBI lineage: Eukaryota > Metazoa > Chordata > Amphibia > Gymnophiona > Ichthyophiidae > Ichthyophis > Ichthyophis bannanicus. The sequence continues at coordinate 1,746,370,004 of CM066032.1, read as the reverse complement.
GTGCTCACCAACGGTGATAGTATGTCGAATGTCTGCGTGAGTGCCCCTGTGAGCAGCAGCGATCATCACACGGTGTGGTCTGAGATAAAAGCCATGGTACAGGCCAATCATAGCAAGCTCAAAGTCCTAAACTTCAAAAACAGCGACTTCAATAAAATGGCCAAGTATCTAAAGGAGGAGCTGACAGGGCGGAAGGAGATAAGGGAAGTGGAATTGCAATGGGCTAAACTAAAGGTGGCAATAAAAGGGGCAACAGATAAATATGTAAGAAAAGTAAACAAAAACAAGAGGAGAAGAAAACCTGTTTGGTTTTCCAAAGAAGTGGCTGCTCAAATAAAGGCAAAAAACACAGCTTTCGCAAAATTCAAAAGCTCACAAACAGAGGAACACAGAAATGAATACAGGATCAAACTTAGAGACAAAAAGAGAAATATGGATAGCAAAATCAAAGGCAGAGAAAAAGATGGCTAAAGATGTTAAGTTTGGCGACAACATTCTTCAGGTATATTTGGGAAAAGAAGATCAGAGGTGGAATTGCAGGACTCAGAAGTGCTGTAAACGGACTCGTGGAAAGTGACATTGAAAAGCAAAATTGCTAAATGAATACTTCTGCTCTGTTTTTACTAAAGAAAGTCCTGGAGAAGGACCTCCTCTGACTCCCAAATATAAAAATGGGAATGAAGTAGATACCACAGCATTCACAGAAGATGAAGTGTTAGAGCAACTTGCAAAACTGAAAGTGGACAAGGCCATGGGACCGGATGGCATACATCCCAGGATACTGAAAGAGCTCAAAGAGGTTCTTGCAGGGCCATTAAAGGATGTTTTCAACAGATCCTTGGAAACAGGAGAGGTTCCTCAGGACTGGAGAATGGCTGATGTCGTACCTCTACACAAAAGTGGTGACAGGGAAGAAGTGTCAAACTACAGGCCTGTGAACCTTACCTCGGTGGCTGGAAAAGTAATGGAGGTGCTCCTGTAAGAGCGAAAAGTGAACTTTCTCAAAACCAACAGGTTGCAGGACCCGAGGCAACGTGGTTTTACCGAAGGACGATCTTGCCAGACAAATCTGATTGAGTTCTTTGACTGGGTGACCAGGGAACTAGATCAGGGGCATGCGATGGATGTCATCTACCTGGATTTAAGCAAAGCCTTTGATACTGCTCCTCATAGAAGGCTTATCAATAAACTTAGTAGCTTGGGAACAGATCCCAAGATGGTAAATTGGATCAGAAATTGGTTGACTGACATACGACAGAAGGTGATGGTAAATGGAGCTCACTCAGATGAAGGGAAGGTGATTAGCGGAGTGCCCCAGGGGTCGGCCCTGGGCCCAGCACTGTTCAATGTATTTGTGAGTGATATTGCTGAAGGACTGAATGGAAAAGTCTGTCTTTTTGCAGATGGCACAAAAATTTGCAACAGAGTGGACTCCCCCGAGAGAGTGGTTAACATGAGGAAAGATCTACAAAAGCTAGAAGAATGGTCTAATGCTTGGCAATTAAGATTTAATGCAAAGAAGTACAGAGTCATGCACCTGGGTAGCAGAAATCCAAAGGAAATGTACGCGATAGGGGGCAAGAGGTTGGTGTGCACGGATCAGGAGAATGAACTTGGTGTGATTATTTCTGAAAATCTCAAGGTGGCAAAACAGCACGACAAGGTGGTGGCAAAAGCCAGGAGGATGTTGGGCTGCATACAAAAAGGAATTACCAGCAGAAAGGAAGAGGTACTTATGCCACTGTACAAGTCACTGGTAAGGCCTCACTTGGAATACTGTGTTCAGTTTTGGAGACCATACCTTGCAAAGGATGTAAAAAGACTGGAAACTGTTCAGAGGAAGGCGACCAAAATTATTTGGAGCCTGCATCGGAAGCCTTATGAGAAGAGACTTGAAGACCTAAACATGTACACTTTGGAGGAGAGGAGGGGCAGGGGAGATATGATTGAGAACTTTAAATACTTAAAGGGAAATAATGAATAAACAAACCTCTTCCAAAGATGGGGAAGCTGTAAAACTAGATGGCATAACAGGAAGCTGCAAGGTGGTAAATTGAAAGGCAATTTCAGGAAATACTTCTTCACAGAAAGGGTGGTGGATGCTTGGAATGCCCTTCCGATAGAAATGGTGGGTGCAAACATGGTGACGGAATTCAAAATGGCATGGGACAGACACAGTGGATCCCTTTACAGCAACAGGATAAAATCCAAATAAACTGAACCATCTAATTTCTCAACAAATAGGGGTGTCCTCCATGGAGTGGTGGGTTCACACCCTGAGCAGAGACATGGGGAGGGGTGGCCTGCGCGGAGCGGCGGGTGCACCTACTCTTGCCATCGTACTGGGTGGACTGGATGGACCATACTGGTCTTTATCTGCCGTCATTTACTATGTTACTATGTATTGAAGCTTTAAGGAGGAAAATATAAAAGCAACATGAGAAAATATCTATCTATCTATATTTTTTTTTACAGAAAGGATGGTGGATGCCTGGGAAGCCCTCCTAGTGAAGTTGGTGGGGACAAAAACAGTGACGGAATTCCAAAACGGCATGGGATAAACACAGTGGATTGAATCAAAGAATAGAGTATTTCCATTAAAAACAAAACTAAAATGACTTTCACACTTCAAGAAAGGCATAGAAGGGTAACCTATTAAATATTTAATATATTCTATTTAATATATTCTATATAGAATATATATATAGAATATATTATATAAATATATATTTAATATATTCTATTTAATATATTCCTTACATAAGAATATAAGAACATAAGATATGCCATACTGGGTCAGACCAAGGTCCATCAAGCCCAGTATCCTGTTTCCAGCAGTGGCCAATCTAGGTCCTGCGTACCTAGCAGTTTCCCCAAAAGACACAGGTTCTGCAATGCTTGTACTGGGTCAACCAGTTTGCACGATTTTTCAAAATCATGGTATCTATTACCAACTATATGCGGACGACATTATGTGCTATACCCCTTTCAATTTAACAAACCCTAACTTTTCAAACCTAATTGAATGCATTACAAGCCTGAAGTCTTGGCTCTCAAATCATAACCTCATAATCAACCAATTAAAAACTGAAGCACTTCAAGTATACACTAACACTTCCTACACCCCACCCCCCACCCTCACCATAAAAAGCCAAGTGAAATATCTTGGTCTTATCCTTGATCAGAATCTCACTTTCCATGAACAGATAAAGAAAACTTCTAACACGATATATGCAAAGCTACGTACTCTCCGTAACCTCCAACCGCTTCTAAACCCTGACTCCTTTCACACTGTCTGCCAGGCCCTCACCATCCCAACCCTTGATTACTGCAATCTCATCTATCATGGCCTTCCTAAAAACAGCCTACATCCCATCCAAATGGCACAAAACACAATAGCTCGGCTCATCACAAATAACCCTAGGCGCTCACACATAACTCCAATCCTCTTCGAATTACACTGGCTCCCCATTCAAGCCAGAACTAAATTCAAAGCAATCACCCTCATTCACAAGATCATTTCAAATGAATCTGCTCCCTGCCTCTCCTCACTCCTTTCTAACTTCAAGAACAAGAGATCATGTCGCACTACCACCAAAAACCTTCTAGCCATTCCAACATCTAAGAGAAAAAGTAGCCAAACTACCTGTAATCGGGCACTCTCTCTTTATCTATCTGGTATGCCTTACCTCATGAACTAAGGAACTGCCCCAATCACTCCGAATTCCGGAAGAAATTGAAAACTCATCTCTTCCAGGAACACGTCTCCCTCCTTACATAGCTCTCCCTAAACCCCCTATAATTGCCCATGCAAATAGTCCCTAACCTGCCATGTAAATAGTTTCAAGCCTCCACTAGGAGCAAGTTTCTTGTTAATCAGTTACAATGTGTTCTAATGTTACAATGTACTCAGTTGAAATATACTGTCTGTTATGTTCCTTGTAAACAGTCTTGATTTGTAGAAAGTCAGTATATAAAATCTGTTAATTAAATAAATAAATAAATAACCTGCATGGAGTAGCAGATATTATCCTAAACAAGGGTAGGAAGCAACAGCAGCCCTAACCGCCTTATAGAGTAGACAAGAAGGGCCATAGTGGTCTTTAGCTGCCATTATTTACCATGTGGCTACAGTATGTTACATATGCATACACACACACACACACACACAAATTATATACATATATATGTATACACATACATACACAGATATACACACTTACACAGAAAATACAAGAATTTCCAGAAACCCAGATATTCATAGCTGAGTTTAAAAGAAAGACTTCCTGGGGATCACTGACTTGCAGGAATCATATGAACTACATCATCTCACAATTGCTGGCGCTGTGACTTTTATTTTACTTATAAGCAAAATAAAAAAGGGATACTTTTAAGACAACGGGTTTCAGAAACCAACAATTTTTTGGAAATGCAAGAGGCTGTCTACAGGAAAAGTAAACTGCATACTTTGATGTCCAAGTTATTTACAGGCCCTTGAGGAATGATTTTAAATGCTACAAATTGGCAGACCACACACACACAAAGCAATCCCTCAAATTCAACAAGTCATAAATCTGGAAAGCATTAAACTATGCACAATCCCGGCGACGTCTATATCATCCACGATTCAACGGACTGCACAGCTTCTTCCTGCAGTAGTGATAGTGGTCTATGATCTCACTTAGCACAATGCAACAAGCTTTTGAAAAAAAACGTTCTCTGTTAAAATATAGAAAAGTCTAGGTTATTTTGCATTTCTCAATATGCTCAATTTTAATGTGAAATTAGCCTTATTTTAACTGGCAGATTTTTCATTTACTAGCAAAGACTGCTAACCTCCCGGTGCACAGGAGGGAGGAGTGGCTCAGTGGTTGGGACAGGTTACCTCAGGCTGGAGGGCTGGGGGTTCAATTCCCACTTGGGGACAAGTAACCTCAGGCCGGAGGGACTGGGGTCTCTAGTCCCATGGCCTCTCCTTGTGGCCTTGGGCAAGCCACTTAACCCTCCATTGCCTCACGTACACTTAGATTGTGAGCCCTGCGGGGACAAGGGAATAAAAAAGTACCTGTTAGTATACATGTAAACCGCTCTGATGTGTAAGTAAAGGGTGGTATATCAAATGCCTAAACCATAACCATAAACCATAGCACATCATGGGGAAACCACTGCTATTTAATTCCATCCAAGCATTATCTGTGTGTTTGTGCACACGACACTGAATAATGTTAGAAAAGACATTTTACAAAATGACTGCCATTCACAGTTCATCTCTGGCTGCAGAATTTGAGACATTCCCCATGTAGGTATAAGTAAAGTCTCGGTCATAGTCAAACATTTCATTATCACCTAATCCTGGGCTCAGTTTGCAATTAGGTGCCCAGTTGAAATCTGAATTATAGGGATACGATCTCGCAAAACAGTAACTGGTGTTTTTTCTGATGAGAATTTTATAGAAAGTTTTTCTTTATATTATCCTACTGCCGATATAAATCACGAATAATAAAATCAACCTCACTAATTAAGATCGTTCTCTTTCTGATCTATCCTGATCAGTTTGTTGGTTGGGTGGATTAAATGAAATAGGAAAATACGACTTTTGACCTCTATTTCTGGATATTTAAAGGGGCGAACATAGCTATTATTATTTCAATTACTATAGTTTATGAAATGTTGCCAAGTAAGTTTCTGAAAATTCTGCATGATCAGTGCATACCTGACAGCATACTGGTTAAGAAAGTTATCTACAGGGCAGGAATTGTTTTATTTCCTTGCCTTATTACTTCTTTTTTTGCTTCCACAGAATGCTTTCGCTTGCAAGTTAAGGCAGTTATTTTAGAAGCCAAGTCGCATCCACATCTAAAAAGCAATTTTAGAAAGCCTGCGGTTAAAATCTTTTTGCACCAGGCATGTCTATATAAAAACATTTGGCCAGGAGGCGTTCTGGGGGCATTTTGGGGCACGCCTGGGCGGGGCAAAAATCTACATGTGTAATTCTCATGTCATATAGGGTATGCACATGTACAACCAGCACTGTCCACTTCTGAAGTTAAACCTGACCCCTGATATGAACAGATTGTGCAAAAATGCTCCTTTTGGCCATCCCTTTACAGAAGGGCTTAAAGGGGATATCCCCATTAATCCCCTCAATTTTTATTTCCCCCTCAAAATCAAAGAAGTATGAACATTGAGCCCTCTATATTCCATTAGCAGCATCTACATGTCCAAAATGGCCAAGATGTATGTTTAAGTTCTGACATTCACAGGTGTTATGAAATGCCAGAACTTACATATACAAGTTGCCGGGGTTCCTCTGTCCATTTTTCCCATATGCAAATTCGCGCCTCCCAGTGCACGTGAATATATATTTTAGAAATGGCTCCACCTTCAGCAGTTTCTAAAATACTGTCAGACCTGTAGACATGAAGACCTCCATGTCTCAGTTCCAGCTTCCATGTTTTTTCTGAAATGTACCCTCATGTTTATACACTTAAAACTTCTGATGGGATAGGAAACAGATATTAATAAAGTTACCTAAGAGAATCTGAGGAGAGATTAGCCAAAAAAGCAAAAGTGAACAACTTTTTCAAGCACAAACTATAAGAAGCCTGTGAAGGAATCACCTGGACCATTAAATGAACTGAAGGTAAAAAGTGCACTCAAAGAAGATAAGGCCACAGCAAAAAAATTAAATAGATTCTTTGCAACCAAGTTTTATTTAGCTTACACCTTCTCAACTAGATGTTCAAATTGAGTTACAGCACTATGAGGATGCTGGGGAGAAAGTCACACCAGAATTTTTTTTGTAGGTGATTATTCAAAGGAACTGAAAGAAATAAGTTGCAATTTGGAAAAGGCGCTCAAGCAAATTGATATGCCCAATAGTATTCACTCCAAGATTCTAAATGAAGACAAGTACGAAACTGCAGACCTTCTACTGGTAACACTGATTTACACCAAAATATTTTTTTTCTGCATCAAAAGTGAAATCAGGTTTTCCTAAAGCAGTATTTCATGCCGATTCTAAATCTGCAATTAGTTTTTCTCTAGCATGTAGGGTTTTAGAGATACCATCCATAGGCTTTTCTGTGAAATGTTACATATCAAACACTGAAAAGGTCAGATGTCATATATGCTAATAACTATATTTGGCATGTTTGCATGTAAGAAATGCACTAAAAGTGTTTTACAGAAGACTTTCTGCTGTGAAGTTTGTCAGGATTGTCACGATACATTCAGCAGCAATCTACCATCATGCTCTCAATCCAGAATCCTTGCTAACATTTTTCCACGGCCTGAATGTCTTGGTGAAACCTTACATCCTGTTCGTCACTCACTTCACCCAAGTTTGGAGGAAAAAAGTGAAGATATGAGTGTATGCAGTGTATTTTCAATGACATGGAGCAACAGGAACTTGTCCAAACCTTTTTTAAACCCAGCTACACTAACAGCCTTTACTACATCCTCCGGTAACAAATTCCAGAGTTTGATTACACGTTGAGTGAAAAAATATTTTCTTTTATTAGTCTTAAATAGTTTACCCTGTAGCTTCATTGCATGTCCCCTAGTCTTTCTATATTCTGATAACGTAAACAATCGATCTACGTTTACCCGTTCCACTCCGTTCATTAATTTATAGACTTCTATCATATCTCCCCTCAGCCGTCTCTTTTCCAGGTTAAAGAGCCCTAACCTTTTTAGCCTTTCTTCATAGGAGTATCCTTCCATCCCCTTTACCATTTAGGTGGCTCTTCTCTGAACCTTTTCTAATAACGCTATATCCTTTTTAAGATATGGCGACCAGAATTGCACACAATATTCAAGGTGCGGTCTCACCATGGAACGGTATAGAGGCATTATAATATCTTTTGTTTTATTTTCCAGTCCTTTCCTTATGATACCTAGCATTCTATTTGCTCTCTTGGCTGCGGTTGCACACTGGGCAGAGGGTTTTAACATGTTATCCACAATGACGCCTAAATCTTTTTCCTGGGTGGTGGTTCCTAATGTGGAACCTTGCATTGTGTAACCATAGTTTGGGTTGTTCTTCCCTAGGTGCATAACTTTGCACTTGTCCACATTAAATTTCATCTGCCATTTTGATGCCCAGTCTTCCAATTCATCAAGATCCTCTTGCAATTTTCCACAATCCTCTTGGGTTTTAACAACTTTAAATATTTGTGTGTCATCCACAAATTTGATAACCTCACTCGTTATTCCATTTTCCAGGTCATTTATGAATATGTCAAAAAGCAGTGGACCCAGCACAGATCCCTGGGATACAACACTATTCACCTTTCTCCATTGGGAAAATTGGCCATTTAGCCCAACCCTCTGCTTTCTATCTTTTAACCAGTTCCTGATCCACAATAGTACATTGCCTCCTATCCCATGACTCTTTAGTTTTGCCCAAAGTCTCTGATGAGGAACCTTGTCAAAGGCTTTCTGAAAGTCTAGATACACTATATCAACCGACTCACCTTTGTCCACCTGTTTATTCACACTTTTAAAAAAACATAACAGATTAGTAAGACAAGATCTTCCTTGTCTAAAGCCATGTTGGCTGTCTCCCATTAGGCCATGACTATCTACATGCTGAGTAATTTTATTCTTTATGATGGTTTCTACCATTTTTCCCGGTACTGACGTGAGGCTCACCGGTCTGTAGTTTCCCGGATCACCTCTGGAACCCTTTTTAAAAATTGGTGTTACATTGGCGATCCTCCAATCTTCAGGTATTAGAGATGATTTTAATGATAGTTCACAGATTACTAATAGCAGGTCTGCAATCTCATATTTCAGTTCTTTCAACACCCTTGGATGTATACCATCCGGCCCAGGTGATTTGCTACTCTTCAGTTTATCTAATAGTTGTAATACATCTTCCCGATGTATCGATATTTCCTTCAATTCTTCCGCACCTTTAAATACCACTTCAGTCAGGGGTAACATCCCTACATCTTCCTCAGTAAAGACCGAAGCAAAGAATTCATTCAGTCTCTCCGCTATCGCCTTGTCACCTCTTAGTGCCCCTTTAACTCCTCTATCATCTAATGGACCAACTGACTCTCTCACAGGTTTTTTGCTACGAATGTACTTGAAAAAATCTTTATTTCGCGTTTTTGCTTCCGCAGCAAGCTTCTTCTCAAATTCTCCCTTTGCCTGCTATATCAATGCCTTGCATTTGACCTGCCAATGCTTGTGCTGTTTCCAGGTTTTGTCGTTTGGCTCTTTTTTCCATTTCCTGAAAGAGGTTTTTTTGGCAACAGCCTCTCTGACCTCACCCTTTAAACCATGCTGGCAGTTTTTTGGACTTCCTTCCACTTTTCTTAAAGCGTGGAATACAGCTGGTCTGGGCTTCCAAGATAGTATTTTCAACAACACCCAAGCTTGATGTAAGTCTTTAACCTTTGCAACTGCTCCTTTCAGTTTTTTCTTAACTGTTTTCCTCATTTTATCATAGTCTCCCTTTCGAAAGTTAAAAGGTGGTACTGTGGATTTCCTTACTATCCCTCCTCCACTAATTAAATCAAAGGCGATCATGCTATGATCACTATTGCCAAGTGGTCCCAACACCCTTATCTCTTGCACTAGATCTGGTGTTCCACTAAGGACTAGGTCTAATATGGCTTCCCCTCTGGTTGGTTCATGAACCAGCTGCTCCAAGAAGCAGTCATTTATTTCATCTAGGAACTTTATCTCCCTAGCATGTCCTGCCGTGACACTGACCCAGTCGATACCGGGGTAATTGAAATCACCCATTATTATTACCGCGCTGTAACGTTTGTTAGCTTCCTTGATTTCTTTTAGCATTTCATCATCCATTTGTTCATTCTGACCAGGCGGTCGATAGTACACCCCCACTGCCATCGCCTTCCCCTTTTTACATGGAATTTCCCATTGACAGACTGCTTCAACGTGGTATCCGACTGGCTCCAGTCTCAAAACCTCCGAATTCAACACAAGAAAATGGAGGTACTCTTCATTACGAGAACCAAAATTTCACCCCGCCACCTCACTTAAACGTTAAGGAAGCAGAGCTACAAACAAAATCCACAATCCGATACCTTGGCGTCACACTAGACCAGCGCCTGGACATGAAGGCGCACATAAGCAACACAGTAAGAGCAGTCTACTACAAGATCCGGACGCTCAGACATTTACGCTCCCTGCAAGAACCATAGGACTTCCGGACAATCTATCAGGCTATTGATTATACCACACTTTGACTATGCTAATGCTATCTTACAAGGCCTCCCACAATCCACCCTGAACCCTCTACAGCTTGCGAGAGTTCTTCACGGAGCCTTTAGGAGCGACCATGTGACGCCCATCCTCAAACAGCTCCACTGGCTCCCTATACATGGCAGGCTCACTTTCAAAACCTTATTGCTGACCTTCAAGGCCGTCAATAGGCTCTCCCCCTCCTCACTAACAGAGGTCATCCACACCATTCCCCCAAATAGATCCAGAAGATCTGCAGCAATTAATACACTAATAATTCTGAAGGCATTCACAATGCATCATAGCTACAGCAAACAGGGCTTTCAGATTCTGCGCTCCAAGATGCTGGAACGCACTACCACCTAGTATCCGGGCAATCACTAACTTAACCCAGTTTAGGAAGGCACTCAAGCATCACCTCTTCCTCAAATACTACCCGGACAACAACGCGTCAAGCCACCACCCCCAGCGAATGTAGCTACACCAACATTCCCAGCTAGCTACACCAACCTTCCCAGGAAGCGAGCCATGATTATTGAGCTCTGTGTAACATGTACTGTCTTGACGCCTGTATGTAAATAGTTACCCCTATATTATCCAAGTTCCAATTACCTGTTCTCTGTAAACACAGAACAGCTTGTTGTTCTGGTTAATTTATGTTTCATGTAAACCGCACTGATGCCGAATAGCGCGGTATAAATAAATAATAATAATAATAATAATAAATTCAGTGTGGAAAGCAAGCATTAAACATAAAAATGAAATTAATCCTCCTGAAGTCAATATAGAATCTTAACATCCCATGCTGCTTGGAATCAGAGCATTGGGGGCTACATCATTTATTTTCTGACAGCTCAGTCTTAGCATATTTTAACTTTGTTTCTTCACCACTAATTGACATTTAGAGATCAGATACAAGCTGAATGTAATTTTTATCACTGGTTGATGTCAACGACGGGCTTCATGGTTTAGGGTGGTTTATTTGTATTTGTTATACTGCCTTTAAAAGGAATATCAAGGCAGTGTACAATAATTAAAAGCAGCAAGGGAATGAAAGAAACTCCAATTTCGGAAGGCTATTTCTTCCCCAGGATTCTAAATGTATTTTACTAAACTGAACTATTGTCGTTTTTAACTGTTGTGGTTGACATTGATCTAGCTGCCTAATCACAGGAACCCCGTCAACCTGTACATCATGTACTATTGCAACCTCTCGTTCCAGCTTATCCATCCCATAGATCCAGAAGAGATGTTACATAAGAGCATAACAAAAGAACATAAGAAATGTCACATTGGGTCAGACCAAGGTCCAGCAAGCCCAGTATCCTGTTTCCAACAGTGGCCAATTCAGGTCTCAAGTATCTGGCAGGTTCCCAAAAAGGCACACAGGTTCCACAATGCTTGACCCGGGGTAAGCAGTGGATTTCAGGGGTTCTCTTTAATACTGGTTTGTGAATCTTTCCTCCAGGAACTTGTCCAAACCTTTTTTTTTTTTACTTAAATTTTATTTGTCATTTACATAGTCAATCCAAAATACAATCTTACATCACTTTATCTCCACCAGCATACTATCTAATATTCCTTACAGTTCACTCTCAATAACAGCCTATGCACAGACTATATCTCCTCCAACCACTATGCATAAAACCACACTAATATCAATATCATCCCCTTATACCCCCTCCTCCCCCTCTACTGCCCCATTATACATTGGAACACCAGAACTGTTAAACATAAGTCATATAATTAACTTTTACTCCCCCCTTCTACTGTACCTCCACCCGTACCCTCCCCTGACCCCGTCTTCCACTCCCCCCTACATAACCATGTCCATACCCCCACCCACTGTCTCTCCACCTTCTCCAGCTTACCTTTCTTTATCCCTGTTAACCGATGCATTTGATACAATCGCTGAGCATAATTTTCTAAGGGCGGCAAGACACTATTCTTCCAATGTAATGCAATTTCACATCTTGCTGCTATTATACATTGCCACACTATGCTCCACTTTCCTTCCCCCTCATCACTCTTCTTAAGTAAGAGACACAACTCTGGCGTCAGTGTTAAACTTGAACTGATAATTTTCCTTATATTGTCCCCAATTTTCTCCCAATACTGGTATACTACTGGGCATGTCCACCACATATGTAGCCAGGTTCCTTTCTCTCCACACATCCTCCAACATTCATCCGACCTACAGACCCCCGCTTTATACAAACGCTCCGGTGTCAAGTACCTTCTAGACAGCACTTTCCACCCATTCTCTCGAAGGGATGTGGCTATGGATGATTTTGCTATATCCAGAGCAATCCGCTCCCACTCCTCTATCTCCCAAGACACACCCAACTCCTCCCATTCCTGCATATAGCTTAATTTCTCCTCCCCTCTCCCCAATAATCCTTTACATATTCGATAAATAACCCCCTTCCTCCCCAGCGAACCTAGGCAGCTGCCTTCAAACCATCCCAGGTCTTTTACAATATCCTGCCAGTGCTTTCTCTGCCTGACATATGATCCAATCTGGAGGTAGTGAAATCTATCATTGTGCCCCAAATGGTACAGCTCCCGGATACCTTCAAAATCTCTTACTCCTTCACCGAAAATTATCTGAGACACTTGAGTTAACCCCTGCTCTGCCAACCTTTGCAACACCGCTACCTCGGGGCCCACCCCCTCTTCGCAGCATGCCAACGAAGCCATCGTACGCGAGCATCTCTTCTCCCCTATCATCCCCTTCCTGTGCTGATTCCACATACACAGCGTGTGGCCTACCATTGGATTCTCCCCCTTACAACCCTTCCCTCCCCATACCATTCTCTCCAACTCACTTGGTCTTAATCCCGTTTCTTCCATCATTACCCAGTGTTTGTGCTGTTCCCTCAGCCATGAGTACACTGCCTTCAACTGCGCTGCTTGATAGTACTTTCTAAAATTAGGGACCCCCATACCTCCCTCCAACCTTGACACCTGCAAGGTCTGAGCAGCCACCCTAGGCCATTTGTCTCCCCATATATACCCCTCAACTTGCTTTTGCAATCGTTTTAGCGCCTTTGCCGGTATCTCTACTGACAACACTTGAAAATAAAAAAGGAACTGGGGGAGCAACATCATTTCCATCACTGCCATTCTCCCCAGCCAAGATATGTACCCCCTGCTCCATGCCCCCAGTTGTATTTCTACTTGCCCGAAAAGCTTCTTGTAATTCAAATCATAAAGTTCCTCCAAGTCCCGCCCCAAATGAACTCCCAAGTATCAAATTGATCTTTTTGCCCTCCTAAATTGGAAATTCTGTTGAATGCTCCTTTGCAATTCTTCCCCTACTGTCAAATTTAAGATTTCGGATTTACTCCAATTAATCCTAAACCCTGCCAAATCCCCATACTCCTGCAGCTCTCGCATTACTGCAGGCAATGTCTCGCTGGGCCTAGTAATCATAAGTAGGATGTCATCCGCAAACACTGCCATTTTGTATTCCGTCTGCCCCATCTTCACCCCGTTAATACCTAGTCCCCTCCTTATCTTCCCCGCTAGCGGTTCCAAGGATAATGTGAAAAGCAGTGGCGAGAGGGGACATCACTGCCTGGTTCCCCTCCCTAGTGGGAAAAACCTTGAGTATCCCCCATTAACTATCACGCTCACTTTGGGTCCCGAATATAACGCTTTTATCCAGTCTACAAAGCCTTTTCCAAAGCCCATGTACTCCATCACTGAAAACAAAAATTTCCACGACACTTGGTCGAACGCTTTCTCTGCATCAAGCGAGAGGAGAAGCGCCAGGTCTGTTGCGCGTTTCGCTGACCAAATTACATTCAAGATTTTCCGTATATTATCAGACACCTGCCTCCCTGGTATAAAACCCGCTTGATCCTCATGAACTAACTTCCCCAGTATTCTATTAAGTCTCCCCGCTAAAACTTTGGCCAGCAACTTTGCGTCTAAATTTATCAGCGAGATAGGCCGATACGAAGCACACTCTTGCGGGTCTTTCCCCTCTTTGTGTATTAGTGTGACCCTGCCCACCCCATCGTCTCCGCTAACCTTTCCCCCTCCCTAGGCAGATTGAACAATCTTGCCAGCAGCTTCACCAGCACTCCTTTAAATTTTTTATAGAAGCTAGCCGTCAGCCCGTCCAGCCCTGGGGCCTTCCCTAGTTTCAAGCCCTTAATTGCCAGCTCCACTTCCCTGACCTGTATTTCTCTATCCAAATCACCCCTTTCCCCTTCATCCAATTGTTGGAGGCCTGCGGTCTCCAAATACTCCCACATCTCCCCCTCCGACCTATCTGGTTTTACCTTGTACAGCTTTCGATAGTATTCCACAAAGTCTTCTCTAATCTTCTGCTCATCCTTCTCTACCCCTCCCCTACCCCTGATCTGCGTTATCAGTGACATATTCCGCATCTGCTTCAATCTCCTCGCCATGTACTTTCCCACTCTATTTCCCCCTTCGAAAAATTCTTACCTCAATAATTTTATCTGATATTGGATCCCTTCAGCCGCCAACGCATTGAGCTTAGCCCTGGTCTCCAAAACCTCCCCCATATATTTCCCACTTATATCTTGGGCATCCGCCTCTTCCGACCTAACCAACTGCTGTCGCAATTGAAGTTCCTTTCCCCTCTCTATCCTTGCCCCCCCATTTGATCAGGGTGCCTCTCACCACCGCATTAAACACATCCCAGACCACCTCCGCCTTCACCTCTCCATTATCATTATTTGCAAAATATTCTGGTATCAACTCCTCAAGCTCCTGAACTACCCTACTATCTCCCAACAAGGCCTCATTCAATTTCCAATATTGCACCCCCTTATTCTCTCCCCTACACCTCAGACTCACAATCACCGGTGCATGGCCAGACCACGTGATCGGCTCTATTTCTTCCCCCCTAATCCTACCCGCTATTTCTTTCCCTACCCAGATGGTGTCCAGCTTTGAATAAGTGCCGTGCACCGCTGAATAGAATGAATACTGATGCCTGCCAGGGTTAAACAACCGCCACGCATCAATCAAATCATTATCCTTCACAAACCTCTGATAGCGCCTCCTATCCGCTCCTCTCCCCTCCCCCCTCCCTGTAGAATCCCTCCCCACCTCCCAGGTCATGTTAAAGTCCCCTCCACAAATCCGCGCTCCCTCCCCCAATAGACTCACTTTCATATCCACTTCTTCCCCAAATTCTTTTTGTGTCCCGGTGGGAGCATACACATTTATCACACAGAACCATTCTTCTCCAATCCGCATTCGTACAGTTAAGTATCTCCCCCCTCTGTCTCGAATTATTGTATCCAGCTCTACTTTAAGTGTCCCACTTACCAGCAAAGCCACCCCACCTTTCTTCCATTCCCTCATATTAGATGCAAACAATAATTCAGTATATCCCTTAGGTTTCACTACGGACTCATGTCTCCATAACAAATGTGTCTCCTGCAATAAAACAAGTGAGGCTTTCTGCCTTGTTAGTTCCTTATACAATTTCTGCCTCTTCAAGGGTGAATTTAAACCTTTCACATTTAAGGTAACAATTTTCAGCTCACCTGTGCTGTTCCCCCCCTCTTCCTCCCCTTCTATCTATTGCTTCCCCACCCCCCTCTCCCCCTTCCCCACCCCACCTCATTCTCCTAGTCCAACCAGGTGTTCCCTTATCCCCTCGCCCTTCCCCCTTTCTTTTTTTTTTGTGTAATAAATTTTATTGAGCAGAGTCAGATAACATACATTACAAAATAACAACAATCCCAAACAATGTAGCACAACATCCCCCCATACTAATACGATCATCAACCATCCCTGGTGAAATAGGGCACAGGGCAGGATATTGACTACAGATAATCCAGCAATACAAGTAACACACAAGTAACAAAACAGAGCCATCGTAACATAGAAGAGTGCAATGGGCTCTACTCATTTTCCCCCCCGCCCCCCCATTCCCCACCCCCCTCCCATCCTTCTGACCCATCCGCTCCGAAAATAAAGAGAAAGAGATAGAGAAAAAGAGAGTTATCAGAAAGTTATCAGAGAAGTGGCTGAGAAGTGGCAGACCCCAGATGAAGTAAATTATCGAGTAGTAAAACATTCTAGTAAGGATAAAGATTCTACCAATGACCAGCCCAAAGATGTCCACCCTCACTGGCCATCCTGAAACACTAAGCTCCAAAGATCCTCTTCCCCGAAGAACCGTCCTCGAACTGTTACAGTAATCTTTTCTAACCGATAGATTTTCCAACATTTAGAACGCCATTCGGAAAGAGACGGCACCCTACTACGCTTCCAGAAATGAGCTATCACTAACCTAGCCACAAGCAGGAGGGCTTGCACTAGATGCTGAAGAGGACTCCTAAAAGTAGAGTCGGAGAAAACCCCCAATACACAAGACTCCATATCAAAGGGAAGGGTAATCTGCAACCTCTCAGTAACATGTCCCACCACCAACCGCCAATAATGTTGGATGTGAGGGCACTGCCACCACATATGATCAAAAGACCCACGACTCCCGCATAGTCGCCAACAAAGTGGATCATCAGCTCTGCTCCTGTGGAAAAGATCCACTGGCGTTATGGAGAGACAATAAAGTATCCGAAGTTGCGTGTGGATCAGTCCCAAAGATAAGGAACATGAATGGGAATATGAATACACTTTGAGCCAGAACTCCTGATCCTTCCCCAGTAAAGTCGCCTCCCATCTTTGCTGAGGAAGCTTTAAAGAGGGAAGAACAGGTGAGTCTGCCGCCAAGTGCTTATACAGCCGTGCTATGAAAGCAGAAAGTTTCCCGGAGATAAAAAGGTCTTGCTCCCAACAACGAGGTCTCCGAGTGACATCAGGTACTGAGAACTGGGTCCGTAAGCAGTGGCAAATTTGCAATGCTTGGAACGAAGAGAGTTGAAGACCCAAAATCCCCTCAATCCTTTCCTGAGAAGCTGGGCCTGCGGGCACATATAAGGATGAAAGTTTGATCTGTAAGAGATCCAAGCGTATTTCCTTATTCATGTCTCGGATAAACCCTAAGGCTCCCAAAATGGTAAAGGGCGAAGCCCCCCTCTCCTAAAGAGAGGTTCGTCTTCCATTGTGGTGTCACGGTCTCGGGCCTTCGCCTGCCCCTACCCCTCCATTCCACTTCCCCCCTATGTCCCTATCCCCCCCCCGAGATCCCCCTCATACCAATCCCATCTCTCCTTCCCCTTACTCCTACACTCTACCTCTGCCCCCTTCCTCTCTCCCCCATTGTCCCCCCTGAATCCCTTGCTGAGGTATATCAACCTCCATTCCTCTCCCTCACCCCCTCACCCCTAGCTTGTTATTTCTAACCCCCCCTCATCAAATTTTTACATCATTAACAATAATATACTAAATCCGCTTTTTCAGCCAGCGCCGTTCTCCGCCTCTTGCACTCTGGGGCTCTCTCGATTCAGCCTCGCCTGTCTTCTGCCGGTCACTGGCACCCTGTGCCATCGCTGGTCGGTCCTCTTGGTGATGTTCATTGCTGAAACTGATGTTGTTCCCGCAGGCTGTCTCTCCACCCCTGGGAGATTACTTAGTCCCAGTTCCTTGAGTGCTTTCCAGGCTTCCTCACTTGTCTGCGCTCGTCTTGACCTTCCCTTTACTGTTATCAGCAAACCAAAGGGAAACAACCATTTGTATCTCAGCTCCTCCCTTCTCAAAAACACCATCACCTCCTTGAGGTTTCTTCTGTGCTGCAATGTACCAAAGGAGAAATTCTGAAAAAATTCCAGCTTTTGTTCGTCCCAGGTAAACTCTCAATTTCCTCGCCTCCTATAAGAGTCTTTCTTTGAATTTAAATGAACTTAGTAGACATACCACAATATCTCGTGGTTTGTTGTCTCTTGCAGGGCCCAAGCCTCTGTGTGCACGCTCTATTAGCAGAGGCTCTACGCCACCCTCCTTCCTCCTTGTCTGCCGTTGCTAGCAAAGACCTGAATATTTTAGTAGTCACCTCTTCACAATTTTTATATTTGGATTCTTCCGGGAGGCCTCGTATTCTTATATTGCATCTCCAGGATCTATCCTCCAGATCTTCCACTTTCATCTATTGCGCTTCTTGTGCACACTTAAATTCCTCCCATCCTTTTTGTAATTCCTCTATTTCTGCCTCTTGTTGCTCCATCTGCAGCTCCGTTTCTTCCACAATGTTACCCATATCCTCAATGTCTTGTCTCAGAGATTGTATTGTCTCTTTTAGCTCAATTTTTACCCCACTAATTTCCATCATGATCTCATCTTTCAACTCAGTTAGCCATTCCTTTAGGATAGCTGCCACTCCTGGGCTGCCCCCCGCCCCGGTTCCTCCTCCGACGCATTTGGGTCTGCAGGCTGTGTTCGGTCTTCCTTCTCCCCCACTTTTCCTCCTTTAGGTGTCATGTATGTTGATCAGAATTCAGCAAGTTTTCTCCTAGCTGTCTGACCGCCTTTATTTTTTTCCATACTCCCTCTCATTGCACCCAGGCTGTAGTAGGAGGTTTTGAATTGACCCCACCCTCCTGCTATTGCTCCTTCTGGGGTTTCTGTCTTGCCCCCCTATATTATTATTTTTTCCCCCTGGCCAGTTCTGCACAGGGCACCTTGCTTGTCCAGTAAGACTGCGGCTGGGGCGGTTTAGGGTCAGCTCCCTGGGTCCCCTGTGCCTGACTGTGCTTTGTTTTAGGGTTGTCTGTGCCCCTTTAGCAGCTCTGCACTGGGTACATGCTGTGAG
Source organism: Ichthyophis bannanicus (assembly GCA_033557465.1). NCBI lineage: Eukaryota > Metazoa > Chordata > Amphibia > Gymnophiona > Ichthyophiidae > Ichthyophis > Ichthyophis bannanicus. Next base: position 1,746,351,082 of record CM066032.1, on the reverse strand, counting down.
CTATTCTTCCTCAGCTGTCTTACAGGGATCGCAGCTTTGATGTTCCTTTTGCCCCCGTTCTTTCTAGTCTTCACTTTTTGCCACAGCCGGCACTCTTTGCAGGCACGATGTTTCTCCTCCGCTGCTCCCTACTACCCCACGGCTTATCTGCTGGAAACTCTCTGCTGCACCTGCAAGTGGCGTATCCGCACGATCCCTCCTGCGCTACCGAACACAGCCTCTTCTGCCTTCCCTGCACTCAGTATCTCCTGCGCTGACTCACCAGTCCTATGGCCATCTGCTTGCCGCCACCACACTCCAGCTTTCAACGCCGGCCCACCACGCGGTCTGCCGGTCTGGCTGCTGTCAATGTTTCTCTTCGGCACTCGATCGGGGGTCCATGTGCTCTTTTCCGCTGCTCCCGCTATCAGAACTACACTCTGCTTCTTCCCCTCTTAAGCTACTCGCCAAGTTCTCATTTTGGGGTAGATTTTCCCCCTTTTTGCAGGCTTAGACGGCAGAGCTTGATTGCTAAGCCGCCATCTATCCCGATGATGTCCCAAACCTTTTTTAAAACCAGCTACACTAACAACTTTTACTACATCCTCCGGTAATGAATTCCAGAGTTTTGATTACGCATTGAGTGAAAAAATATTTTCTCTTATTAATCTTAAATGGGTTACACTGTAGCTTCTTTGCAAGTCCCCTAGTCTTTCTATTTTTTGATGTATTAAACAACTGATCTACGTTTACCCATTGTACTCAATTCATTAATTTATAGACCTCTATCATATCTCCCCTCAGTCATTGTCTCTTTTCCAAGTTGAAGAGCCCTAACCTTCTAAGCCTTTCCTCATAGGGGCATCCTTCCATCCCCTTTACCATTTTGGTGGCTCTTCTCTGTACGTTTTCTAATTCTGCTATATCCTTTTTAAGATATGGCGACCAGAACTGCACACAATATTCAAGGTGCGGTCGCACCATGGAATGATACAGAGGCGTTATAATATCCTTGGTTTTATTCTCCATTGCTTTCCTTATGATTCCTAGCATTCTATTTGCTTTCTTGGCTGCCACTGCACACTGGGCAGAGGGTTTCAACTGTTATCCATGATGACACAATCCTTTTCCTGGGTGGTGGTTCCTATTGTGGAAACTTGCATCATGTAACCATAGCTCGGGTTTTTCTTTCCTAGGTACATAACTCTACACTTGTCCACATTAAATTTCATCTGCAATTTGGACGTCCAGTGGCTGGATATGAAATTGGTACCATGGCTGGCAAGTCTCCCTTTAGGAAACCCTACCAGAAAAAAGCTCCAATGTAGTGCCTACTTGTTTAGCAGAGGCTAATCATAAAAGTATCTGAGTACCTGATGGCATAGTCCACTAGGACTAACATAAATTTGTACCCATAAGAGTAGTGGCATGACTCTTAGATCAGTCCTGGAACCGATACTATTCAAAGTATTTGCGAGTGATATTGCTGAAGAACTGAAAGGAAAAGTCTTCCATTTTTGCAGAAGAGATGCTGACATTTTACTTTCCAGTTAATGTCCTTTCCTTGAGTCCTCCTATACTAATCCAGACAAGAGGGTTGTGTTCCCCTACCAGCAGACTAGAGAAGACAAGAAGCTAGTGAAAAACCCAGGTTTCAAGAACATCACTTCCATGCCTCTATTCACCTCAGCCACCAGAGTTCTCTTCAGTATTTGTTCTAAAGCATATGGGAGAAACATGGCAAGCTTCATACAACCTCATCCATGGGAAACAAGGAGTAATCAATAGTGTAGAGCTATGTACAGGAACGATAAACAAAAGACTGTCAGTAGAAGATGAACCTGCAGAGCCAAGAAGAAAAATCACAGTGGACCCAAGAGTACCGGAGCAGAAGAACAGAGCAAATATAGTTTCAAGGGCAGGCCCTGGACCAGTCTAGCAAGACTCAAGGAAAGGACATTAACTAGTAAGTAAAATGTCACCATGCATATCAACTCTGCTAGACAGGTCCAGAAAAGTAGGACTTACCAAAGCTACGACTCCACTGGGTGGGAAGAAGACACAGGAACTCACAAAATCCTTGAGCCAAAGGTCGTGCGTGGACATACAAGCGGTAATGCTTGATAAAAGTGGAAAGTGATGCCCACATTGCAGCCCAACAACTATCTGAAGGGGATACCCAACTCCGCTCCGCCTATGAGGACGCTTGTGCCTGGGTAGATTGGGCATGCAAATGCTCCAGATCTGGCTGGTTTTGCAACAGATATACCGAGGCAATGGCCTGCTTAATCCAGTGCCCCAAAAGTCAATTTAGCCACTGCATCACTCTTGTACAGACCAGCAAACTTCACAAAACAATGGTCAGACTTGCGAAAGGAATTTGTACCCTCTAAGTATCGAAGAAGCACCCTACAGACATCCACAAGGTGAAGATCCTTATAGTTCCCTGACACTACTCCTTAGAGGGACAGGCAGACTACCTGGTTCACATGAAAGGGAGAAAGCACCTTAGCCAAGAAGCAAGGCACAGGCTGAATGGAAATGGCCCCCCTCATAAAAGACCGATAAGGATCTCGGCAAGACAGAGCCTGCAGCTCAGAAATCTGCCTTGTGGAACAAATCGTGACCAAGACGACTATCTTCAGCATCAAATCCTTCAAAGTAGCATGTTTCAATAGCTCAAAGAGTGCCGATATCAGGGCACTGAGCACCAGACACGGATCCCAGGAAGGAACCACAGACCGTAGGGAAGGATGTAGACGCAGAACCCCCCTGGAGAAAGCATGATACATCCAGGAGCAATGCTAGAGACTTACCAGCCACTGGACATTGGAAACGGGTCAAAGCTGCTACCTGAACTTTCAGGGAGCTAAGGGAAAGGCTCTCCTCCAAGCCGTCCTGTAGAAAAGCCAACAGAGATGACACCCTGGCCTCCTCAGGAGCCAACTGCCGAGCACCCCACCATCGCTCAAAGAGGTACCACACCGGCATGTATGCTAGCCTGGTAGTCCTCATCCGGGCTCTGAGCAAAGTAATGACCACCTCCAGAGAATAGTCCTTATGCGCTAGCAGTCTCCTTTCAAGAGCCAAGCCATAAGCAAGGGGGAACTGGGTTCTCCAGGACGAATGGTCCCTGCTGCAATAGGCCCCGAAATAGAGGCAACCGAAGAGGAGGCGCCACCAGGAACAACATCAGGTCTCCAAACCATGCTCATCTTGGCTAAGGTGCCACCAGTGCAATCCTGCCTGTGTGGCGTTCTATACACCGAATCACATGCCTCACCAGGCGCCACAGAGGAAACACACACAGTAGGTGCTGACTTGGCGAAGGCAGGGCCGGCGCTATGACGTCCTCACACCTCGTCTCCGTGCAGCCACTGAAGAAGTGGCAAACTTGGCACTGGAGCGGGTCACCATCAGATCCATTTTGGGGCGACCCCTGCGATGCAGAAACAACTGAAATGCCTCCCGACTCAACTCCCACTTTCATGGATCCAGAAAGTGCTGGCTAAGGAAATTTGCTTCCACACTATCCACCCTGGCAATGTGCCGAGTCGACAAAGCTAGGAGATTCTTCCTTGTCCAGGTGAATAGGAGAGCTATGTCCAGAGCTAACCCAGCACTTCGCAAGCCGCCTTGCAGATTGACAAACCACCATCATGGTGCTGTCTGAAAACACTTATACTTGGCCCTCGACCAGGGGCCAAAAACGCAGAACAGCCAGCCTGATGGTCTTCGCCTCGAGGCAGTTCTTGAACCATATCACTTCTCTGCAGTTCCAAAGTCCCTGCGCTGTACGGTCTTGCAATGGGACCATAAATCATTAGTAAAGAGGACCTGGAAAATCCACCGCTTGCCCAGGGACAAGCATTGTGGAACCTGTATGCCTCTTTGGGAACCTGCCAGGTACTTGTGGCCTGGATTGACCACTGTTGGAAACAGGATACTGGGCTTGATGGATCTTGGTCTGACCCAGTAAGGCATTTCTTATGTTCTTAGGTTATGTTCTCATGATACTGTTTCACTGGCTTGTGCAGCACTGCATTTAAGGTGGCTGGCAGGCAGATCCCTCTAAGAGCTTTCTGCAATCTTCGGGAGAGAGCAGGGGACACTGAGAAGGGAGGAGGCATTGAGGTTGTGTGAGGCTGTTTCACTTTTCTAGATTCTTACAAATCCTTCCAATTTCTGCCTGCTCAACAGGCTCTTATCATGATAAGCGCGTGGAGCTGGACCAAATTTCCCTGCTCCTATGGCTACCAAAAAGACCGCTGTCTAGTGGAGCCTCTTACATCATGTTCAAATGAGAGAGTTACCCTCAAGATGGTCATCCACAAGCGTTTAATCAATCTTTTCCTCTCAATCTTCAGATTTTTTTCAGGGAGGAGAAAATACATTCACCATCTGTTGAAGACAAAGAAATACCGAAGAGACCTCTGGTGGCTGAGGCGAATAGAGGCACGGGAGTGATATCATTGAAGCTAGGACTTTTCATTGGTTCTTTGTCTCCACTAATCTGCTGGTAGGGAAACACAACCCAGTTGTCTGGACTGGTCTAGCAGGACAATATGGAAGAAGATTTGCAACAGAGTGGACTCTTCTGAGAGAGTGGACAACATGAGGAAAGATCTACAAAAATTAGAAGAATGGTCTAATGTTCGGCATTTAAGATTTAATGTGAAGTAGTGCAGAGTAGTGCATAGTGGACAACTTTAACCTACTTGGATTGACTATCAATAAAGAAGCAACAAGCAGTCAAAAAAATCAGATGACGCATTGCTCTTGACCTAGACAAGATTCTCAAGAGCAGAGATGTCTCTCTCCATACAAATATTCAACTTATTCAAACCACAATATTTTCAATAACATCATATGGATGTGAAAGTTGGACAGTGAAAAAGATAGACAGGAAGAAAATTGATACCTTTGAATTATGGTGACGAATACTGTGTATACCATGGACTGCCCGAAGAACAAATCAGTCAGTACTAGAGGAGATCAAACCTAAGCTTTCTTTAGAAGCTCAGATGACAAAACTTCGACTTTCATACTTTGAACGCATCATGCGAAGAGAGAGATCATTAGAGAAAGACATCATGCTTGGCAAGGTAGAAGGACAATACAAAAGAGGAAGGCCAGCAATGAGATGGATCGATACAATAACTGCAACTACGGGTGCCAGTCTGTTAACAATGAGCCGCCTGACTGAAGACCGAATACAATTTAGGACGACTATCCAGAGGGTCGCCATGAGTAGACATCGACTTAATGGCATTTAACAACAGTGTAGAGTCATGCACCTGGGATGCAGAAATCCAAAGAAATTGTATGCAACAGGTGGTGAGAGGTTGGTATGCATGGACCAGGAGAAGAGCCTCAGAGTGATAGTGTCAGAGGATCTCAAGGTGGTGAAACAATGTGACAAGGCAGTAGCCAAAGCCAGAATGATGCAGGGTTGCATACAGAGAGGAATAACCAGCAGAAAGGAAGATGTAACTAATGCCCCTATACAAATCATTAGTGAGGCCTCACTTGGAGTATTGCATTCAGTTTTGGAGACCATATCTACTCTATCCATTTGTATAGCACTACAAAGTGTACACAGCACTGTACATATAGATGTAAGACGAAGTCCCTGCTCATCAGAACTTACAATCTAATCAAGACAGAACACATAGTGAAAATGGGGACTAGAGTATGGTAAGTAGCGGACAAGAGAGTGAGGAGCACAAGGATCCAAAAGTGGCTTCAAAGAGGTTGGTTTTTAGGCTGGATTTGAATAAAGCTAGAGAAGAGGCCTGGCGCATAAAGGATATTAAAAAAAAACCAACTTGAAACGGTTCAGAGAAAGGTGACCAAAATGATTTGGAGGCTGCGCCAGAAAACGTTTGAGAAGAGACTTGAAGACCTAAATACATATATCCTAGAGGAGAGGAGAGAGATATGATACAGACCTTTAAGTACTTAAAGGGTATTAATGAACGAACATTTTTCAAAGAAGGAGTAGCTGTAAAACTAGAGGGAATAAAATGACGCTGCAAGGATGATCATCTTGAGGGTAAGTCTCTCATTTGAACTTAAAAGCATCGTCAGGAAATACTTTTTCACTGAAAGAGTGGTGGGTGCTTGGAATACCCTCCCTATGGATGTGTTGCGGACAAATACAGTGATTGAATTCAACATGACATGGGACAGACATAAAGGATTCCTTTATAGCAAGAGGGTAAAATAGAAATAAACTTAAATATCTTCTATATTTCAACAAATAGAGGGGGATGACCTGCACGGAAGGGCGGGTATAACACTAAGCAAAGACACAGAGGGGGGTGACCTGCACGAAGTGTGGATACAACTACTCTAGCCCCCTTACTGGGCAGACTAGATGGACCATGCTGGTCTTTATCTGCTGTCATATACTATGTTACTATGGAAGAAGGCTCTAACAATCATATTATGACAATCGCAATTCTCTCAAAGGGTATGCTAGAAATGGAGTTGGTTTATCATTTTTCTGAGTAAAAAGTTAACTTTCAGGATAGGAGGCAAATCCTTGCAATGTCCACCTTGAGCCCAGAGTATAGAAACCGATTGAAGACCCAATCTCTAGTTTTACTCGTTTGCAAGTGAATTGCCTATGGCAGGGAATACGATTAGCTGAGGTTACTGTGGCCTTACACACCTTAGACAGGACTCTTCTTTGTTAATTTGTGTAGACAAAACCTTATCGGATACATGCTGAGGAGGAAAAGAGAAAATCTCAACGTGACATGGTCTTAGATTTTCTGGACCTCTTTTCTGCCCAGGAAAACGTTTCCCAATCAAGTTCATAATTTTTCATTGGTAGCTTATGGTAAATTATATTAGAGGGCTTACAGTCTAAGGGTTAGATTTATTGATGTGCATTAATAATGTGTACTAATGCAATTGAAAACACATTATAGTCAATGGGGCTCATTTGCTAATCATGCACTTAACTCAATTTAATGTGCATGAAAGTGTGATTACCCAATGCACATTAGTAAACCAGACGCTTAGCTTGGTCATAAAGTTGAGTAGCAGTTTCAATGGGAGAAGTGAGGATTTGAATTCTGGCTTCACCGATTTTGAGCTTGCTCCTCTACTTAGGACTGGAAAAAGTTGTCAAGGAGCTGTGCCTACCATTTCTATTAGTTCCCTCCCCACAGCCTTCACTTTATCGTAGGCATGGGATAAGTACAAGCTTCCTCACATATACACTCCATATTTAGCCATCTGAATCTACAAAGCTTGCATATAATTCCAATAGTAAAATACTTAAACCACCACTGCTGAGATTTCAAAAGTAATTCCAAGTAATCCTGTACTGAAGCCCTGCCAAAGTCAACATATTCACAGTGGAGACTTGAGGACTGCTTACAACTATACTGTAGAGAAATCTTCCAGTTTGCGCAGAATTTAGAAAATTCAACTAAACAATAGCTGTACCCAAGCCAAAAACTCCCAGCATGCCAATACTCCAGGAAATATTTCAGAAACAAGGTCTACCCTGAGGAGGTATTTTGTCAGTAGCAGTGGCAGTGTGCATTTAACGTTAATATTAACAATATTCTTAGGTCTTTCTGCAAACAAGTTTCAAAACAGCCTGCCAAGATGCAAAGCCCATGAGTATTTTGCACCCACGATGCTTACACAAACCTGCAAATATGAAGTTCAAAGTCTCCCTTTGAAAACTGCCCAGGGGTATCGCGGGACTGCGTTCCTTTGCATCTGCTGTTTCTGCAGGCTTCACTTGGCTAAGACACTGAATGCATATATTTGAAAATGCAATGTCATGTGCGCTACATCCTAATGCTGCCTGAAATACACCCCAGAACATCTCCCCTACCCCCAAGCCAAGGTCACATGTTCTGTGGAGCACTGCATGGTTTTTTTAGCTGAATTAATAAGGGTGGGCAATTTTCAAACAGCCCTTTTACCAGAGTAAATCTAGACTTACCTAGGTAAACAAACCATTTGTGAAAATTATCTCCCCCTCCCAGTCTAAGGTCATCTGGCAGAAATAAAGCATACCTTCTGCTTGTAGTTTGGAAGATCTCCAGATCACTGTCCTTTGAGGTTGGAGAGCCTTTGTAAGTATAGAACACATCCTCCGTCTCAGTGATATACGTCATCTCATTGGCCAGGTTATCTGCAGATGAGTGGCGGGGTTTCCGAATCTCATGACGTAACCTAGGGCTCCTCCTGGAAGGGGGAGTTCAGGAACACAAGTTTTCACACTTGAACTCCTTCAAAAGACACTTAGTTAGAAACCTTCTATTGGTTTTCTAAAATTATTCCATAGTCATCTGAGTAGCAACTTGTGTTACAAAAGATAAGAGGCTGCCTCTAGCCAGCCAGCATCCACTCCCAGTTTTTTGACCTGGAAACAGTCAGTGCCAAGATATTTAAGATACCTCAGGCAATTATGAGCCAGGGCCAGGACATAGTGAGCCTTTGAAGTGGTTAGTTTAAGGTGGCTCTTTCGGTCAGTATTGGAGTATCACGGGGATTCTGGAATATTTAAGACAGCAAATTAAAGCTGAGAAACTCTGTCACAGGCTCCTTGGAAAGAAGCATTTATTTATTTATTTTTAATTTAGAGATTAGGTGAAGCATTTTCTACTGACTCTATGCATTAGCACATAGACGTCGGACTGAATAAAAACAATGAAGTAGACTTCTATAACCTGCCACCCATACCCTGAAACCCACAATAATTAAACGCACAGTGCACCTCTCCAAAATGGTACAAGGTGTAAGGTAACAAGCTCCTCAAACTGCAGTCTTAACAGACACCCAAAAAGGCTGAGGACTGCCATGGAGCTTCAAATACGAAAGGTCATTGCTCTGATAACAATTTCACGTGAAAATGCAGCCATGAAGCATAATAGTCTCACAGAATACAAAAAGGATCTTTAATCACATCAGGGCCAGTGTGAATGTCTGGGTTCAGTTCTTCCAGACGGGTATGAACAACAAATATTCTCTCCGTTGGTGATTCCTGCTTAAAAGCCACAGTCAGTGGATCCAGAATTTAATGTTATCTTGGTTATCTTGGGGCAGGAGGGGGCAGAGAGAGAGAAAGAGGGAGGGGTTGAATTTAGCATAACAAAGAGGGAGGGGTTGAATTTAGCATAACAAAGTCCTGGCCAAATTCATGAGAGAGGCACACTTAAACTAAAATTAAACCCTTATTATCACTGATTTGATTCCTGATGCATATAGAATGATTTCCTACATACTGAGCTGTAGAAACAAGAAGGGGTTCATCTTTATTTACCAGTTAGGAGTTATGGGTGGAGAACGAGAAGGGAGGCTTTTAGTCTCTAGGTGTTCAACAGACAAAGATCGCCTCAAATTAGCGTTCCACACCATCCCACCAATCACCTTCCTGCAGACTTGACTGCTAAGAGACCTGAAAGACATAAAATTCATTGTCACCAGGTTCGCACGGGAAGGCAGGGGAGAACAAAAGGAAAAGCGAAAAAGAAAAACAGGTAGGAAGAAAGCTGCAAGATTCAATTTTATTTTAATAAACCAGCTATCAAATGGTACCTAGGTAGTTTCCAGTTCTGTTAGCAACATCAAAGTAATCCATAAACATATGACATAAAACACAGAATAGAAAATAAAAAGAAGGTTTATTCCAGCACAGAGCAACAGAGAAAGTTCAGGCTCGATATTCAGTGGTGGCGGCTAGAGCAATTATAGCGCCATGCCATTACCACTGAACGCTAAACCCGGAAATTCAATGCCACAGCTATAGCCGGCCATCGTCATTGAATAACCGCATTTGCCACACAGCCTGGAAGCTAACCGGTCAATGGCAATATTGAGCCGCTGCCCAATCAGCTCCTGCTAGCTTTTACCATGCCTATCTTTACCCATGGGTCGCTAACCGGGCAGCGGCTTAATATCACCGCTGACTGGTTAGCGATGGGCACTGTCCCGAGACTAACCGTGTAGCATCAGGGGCGTAAGCAGCAGTATCAGAGGATATTCAGCGGCACTAACCACGTTTAGTGCGGCTGAATATCCTGCTTAGAGGCAGTTACCGGTTTACAGGTCTGTAATCCGTGTAACTGACTTTGAATATCGGGCCCTTCATCAACAGAATGCGAGGAAAACAGGGGCAGGACAACTAAACAGAAAATAAAATAAATGAAAAACCATCCTTAAGAAAAGAGTCTTTAGAATTTGTATTTAATCTTCTGCCACTCAAGAAATCAGACTAAGATATGCTTCACTCAGGGGGTGGGGAGACCTTGGGAGCAAGTTTAAATGAATCTAGCAGATTGCATTTGGATTATTCATTCATATCACAATTACATTACTCTCTATTATATTAGAATAATAGAACTGTCTTTCTTCCTTCAGTTTTAAAATAAGACTCCCAATCTTCATAACAGATGTAATAAGCCTTTATCAAATTATTTTACCACTGACAATATTAAACTGGTCTATTAAAACTAAAGAAACCGTCTCTTTGCAGGTTATCTATGAAGGACTGACAAAGTACTGAAAAGTATAATAAAATAAATCTCTCTTTAGATTTTCAAACATTTACAACCACAGAAATATTAGTATTTTAGGCCTGCATTCTACACTGGACCTAAGTCAGAGAAAAACATGAGATGCTTTACTGACCTTTATGACATCCCCAGTATCTGGGAGTGGTCAGGGATGGTCCACCAGCTATGATGTCAGCTTGAACTAAAGGCAAGAAGCTAAAAATGCTTGCCTATATGCGCCAGTTACCAGACAGACTTTTAAATAAGTTCAGAAGCCACATGGCGGATTGCCACAGCTTCTCACTCCAACGCACTATGAGGCACTTGCAGCACCACACTTTCCAGGTGTCTAAAGAAAGCTGGAGATCACACGGAAATCCCTGGTCTAAAGGTTATGAGGACGCCACCTCTTTCACTTGGAAATTTCTCACCCTGGTGCTCTAACATAGTCAAACTGCTCCTTGCACATTTTGGAGATAATTTTATGAAGAGCCGTGCAAAATTACATGACATCAACATGCGCGAGTCATGTATTTTCCATGATGTATGTGCGCAGATGGACCTTTACATGCATAGTCGGGTGCTATTCTCCAAGTATGTGCAACAAGTCGATGGTGTTTTCTTTTGGCATGGTCATGGAAGGGGCGGAGCGCACATTTACATGCGTAAGTTATAACATGCTATAAATTGCATGCATTCTTTACAAATCGAGGCACAGGCTGCCACGTGCATCTCATCACTTATGCCCTTATTTTATAAAGCAGTAGTTCTCAACCCTTTCCTGGGGCACTTCCTAGTCAGTCAGGTTTTCAAGATATCCGCAATGAATATGCATGAGATAGATCTGCATGCACGGCCTACATTGCAAGAAAACCTCTCATAATCAGATTCATTCTGAGTACCCTGGAAACCTGATGGCTAGGGAATAGTTCAGGACAGGTTTGAGAACCAGGATTACAAAGTAAAGTATGCACATGATTTATATAATAGGAATGAAAAATGCATGGGGCAATTTTTATACAGAGCCAGGTAAATCACAGTGATTTGCATATGCACTTTACTCGGTCATGATTACATAAGTACATGTGTAAGCCCAATGGTGTGTACTTTCACTGTGGGCATGTGCATGGGCAGAGTGAGTGGAGCACACAAGTGTTGTTAAGTGCCGTTGAGTCGGTGTCAACTCCTGGCGACCCTCTGGATAGTTGACCTAAACTTTGTACGGTCTTCAGCCAAGCAGCTCATTGTCAATAGAGTGTATGACGTAGAAGCCCACACAGAGCCTATGCAGATAGATAGAAAGGAGAAATTTACCTTAGAATCTGTTAGGCAGCCAGCATATGCAGCTCAGGAGAAGCAAAGGAACAGAGGAGCAGAACTACCACACCCAAGCTATGATGTAGCAGAAAGCTTGGGGATTGATTATGATCACCTGTCCAAGAAAACACAGTCAGCTTACAGCGAACAGGGAGATAAAAGCTGGTTGGTAGATCCAGCAAGGGAGAAGGAGGAGGAAGAGAAAGAGAAGCAGAAAGAGAAGGAGAGAGCAGAGGTCAGCAACCAGGGAGGCAGAGGTCACAGAGGGAGAAGCCTGCTGAACAGAGGAAGCACTGGGCGTGTCACTGGAACAGGAAGCAGCAGAGGCAAGGCTTCAGAGGAACGTGGCAGGGGAAGTGCTCAGACTGCCGGTAGCTGGAGGTCCTACGAGGAACCTGTTTACAGCCCAGGGAGAGAAGCCAGTGCTCCAGAGAGAAGGAGTGCACAACCTGGGGCTAGGAGGCTGCCTAGACCGAGTGAGCAGGAAAGTCCCCAGTCCTCACTGCCAGAGGAAAGACCTCAACAATTATACAGGTCGGAGCCTAGCACTGTGAGAGGGAAAGCTAGAAGCTCCATTCAGAACGGAGGGTCAGAGCAGTGCTCCAGACCAGAAATATCTGCAGGAAGCTATAAAACAATCTCTAACAACTGGAGGGTGGAAAAGGAGAGCTGGAGAGGCATCCCTACAGATACAGGTACTCTTAAACATACTTGCACAGAACTGTGTCCCTGTATGCTATCTGAACTTTCAGAGAGGGGTTTTCATAAAAACAGCTGTGAAGGTTTAAACCCAAGCACAACGTATGCTGAAGGTGAGGAGATGCAATGGGAAAGTAACGCCAGGGTTCCAGAACAGGCTCCTATGGATTGTACATTATGTCTTGCGGATGATATTGAGTCTTTGTGCTGAAGCCCTGTAAAAAGAGCAAAGAAAAAGAAGATATTTTTCTTTGAGAGAAACTGTTTTGTTTTTCCTGTTTTTGGTTATGCACATGATATCCTTGGGGGAAGGGGAATAAAGCCCTTGTTTTGTTTTGCCTTAACCACTCGACTTGAGACTATTTTTGACCACTAGAAGATAGCAAGGCAACTCCAACCTCGGGGCCCTAGGCGAAGGCCTGCAGCCCCGTGACAAGTGGTATCCATAGCTGCTGTTATTATATCGATCTATCTCATTGCTGGCGTTCTTCTTTTACGGTGGCCTTTTACCTTAACAAGCATTATGTCTTTCTCCAATGATCTCGCTCTTCGCATGATGTGCCCACAGTGTGAAAGTCGAAGTCTTGTCATCTGAACTTCTAAGGAAAGCTTAGGTTTGATCTCCTCTAGTACTAACTGGTTTGTTCTTTGGGCAATCCATGATATACACAGTATTCGTCGCCAGTACCATAATTCAAAGGCATCAATTTTCTTCCTGTCTATCTTTTTCACTGTCCAAAACTTTTGCATCCATATGACATTATTGAAAATACCATAGCCTGGACAAGTCAAAGTTTGTATAGAGAGACACATCTCTGCTCTTGAGAATCTTGTCTAGGTCCTTCATAACCATTCTACCAAGAGATATGTCATTGGACTTTTTGACTGCTAGTCCTTTATTGATTGTTGATCCAAGTAAGTTAAAGTTGTGAACTATTTCAATTTCTTTTCCATCAATGATGAACTTATTGATTTTGCCAGTTGTCAGGATCTTTGTCTTCTTAACGTTAAGGTGCAGACCCATTTTAAGACTGTTCCTTGATCCTGAGAAAAAAATGTTTCAGATCATCTTCACTTTCAACCAGTAATGTGGTATCATCAGCACAGTGAAGGTTGTTGATGAGTCTTCCACCAAGTACAAATATTCTTTACAAATAAAGGTGTGGGCATTTATACCAGTTTAGGGCAGGTTAAGTGATCACATCTTAAGGCGCATTTTCAACCACCAATGCTAGCATTTCTTAAAGAAAGTAGGTACTTCCTTATAACTGCCATGATGCCAAATTTTGTTTGAATAAAAGCATATCAAATGTTCTAAATAAACCAAATTACCCTCCATGCATTTTACCCCATTTTGTACCTATGAGGAAAATGCTCACTACCTAAGTCCCTTAGTTATTCATATAAAAAAAGACTATTGTTACACAAAAAAAAATCAGCAAGAATTCACATATCATTTTATTGCACAGTGAAAGCATTTGGAGAATGATGCAAGATTGTTAGAAACCTCATTTCCTCTTTCTGAGCAGACACTGGAAAAATGTTTAGTGAAAATAAAGGCAAATTTATTTTGCCGAAAACCATTGCATAATTTCTTCGGAAGTTAATTGAAAGTGTTATGTTCCTCGGTCTCAAAAATAAGTTAGCTAAGGGTCTGCTATATGAGTTGCACACTTCTAAGAAATAGCGGGAAGGTGTGAGGATCCTGTACAAATGAATACAGCTGGCTCAAAGTGGCACGGTAACCAGATCCCACAACCCTAAGGCATAGTTTGGCAGCTCTGTTAAGTGTAATAAAATATTTTGTCCTACGCAGGGATGACTAGCGGCTACATATCATGCTAGCCAACACTTTTTTCACATACAAACCCTTTGATTCTTGAATTAGCTATCAAGCATCCAGCCCAAGTTTCTAGCTTCAATCCCTCTTCTTTTAACACTGTGAAAGAAGCCTGCAGTTCAGTTTTATATTTCTTCATGCTTAATATCAGTGCCAGTATTGCTCCAATCAAACTGCCCCCCACCCCTCTCTTCTCTATGTCAGAGACACATGCCATCACACACATGTGCAGAGGGGTTGAAAGGAATCCCATGAGCCATGGTCTGCATACTTTACCCACTTTTTTTCTAAACCTTCCTATTTCCTTCACCTCCCTCGCGTGTCTACTTTCATGTTTACAGTAGACACCCTCCTATAAAATTATCCTCCATGTGCATCCACTAACGTATTAAAGGCAGGGGTAAAAATAATACTAACATTCACGGTATCTGATAACAACAACTCAAAACCGTCGCACCAAGAACTTCACAAACCAGCTAATGACAACCATAGTATAATTCGTTATATAGTAACATGGCAAATGACAGTGGCCTTATACACCTTCGTTTGCAGAATTACTTCAAGTATCTCCTTCTTGGGGCCGTTTCTCCAAATGGGTAAGTTCTGTGCATACCATGACAGTCATGAACCTCACTCCTAAGCCAGGGTATGTGGAGTATGATCTCAGTCTCAAAGAGTTACTGCTAATGCTCGGCTTAGTACTTGCATCGTGCCAAAGAGAGCCTCCCTCTGGAGTTCGTAAGATGTTATGTGTATGGGTAATTTATCAAGGTGTGCTTGGAAATTCCTCTTAATTCTCTGTTATATGGTTTGCAATACTCTATCAGGGCGATCACCCATCTTAGATCTATTGAGTTCCCCAACTTTAGTAAATACCAATCAAAAGAAAGACATCTGCAGCAGAATGGCCAACCTACTGAGGAGGGCTTGAAATTAGGATCATTGGGGGATGGGTGAACAATGCCCTCATATACTGTAAGTAACCATACTCAGTTAAATAAAACATTAAAAAGGCCCATTTTACATACAGTATTGAGATGGGAATGGAGACATTCAGATAAGGTGGTGATCAATTCCCCAATATTTTATAAAAGGACATGTCACATGTGGAGCCTTTTGTAAAATCCCTATATGGACACTGGCAAATAAACATGTATTTATCAACAAGTAAAGGCCACAGCAATTTTAGAAACAAATATGCACAGAAACAAGGTTTCTGCAGGGCTCTACACATGTAAGCACAGGCAACTATACGTGTAGCTGCCCATTTTCCAAACTATTTTGTAGTTCTCAGCATTTACATCACCTGATACAGACATCATCCCCTCCCCCCCGATACCCTCCACTCGACAACACAGTATCACCCCTCCACTCCCCAACACACATTTCAAATCTCCCATCTCCTAACATAACTATCAACCACCCCCTTGAAACCTCCCCACCACTCTTCAGACCCCCCTATCCCTGAACCCCTCTCAATATCATCCATAAATTCCCACCATCCTGGATCCCTCCTGACACAATCTATACCCTTCCCTCATACCATGGAACCACTCCTTAACACAATCATCCTTAGACCTCCCCCTGGTTCTTAGCGGGGTTCTCACTGGGGGACTAGTAGGGAGTAGGAGCGATTCCCAGTCAAACCCCCAGGTTGAAAATGGTGCACCTGATTCCTAGAGGTAGTTTTGTAGCATTATTCAGCAGCTTGACCCTTAGCAGTAGCACTCCTGCAGAGAGCCCCCAGTAAGTGTTGAGGGATCTGGGAGGTGGAGGGGGGAGGGAGAGGGGAAGGTATAGATGGTATTTCAAGGGGTGATCTGGGAGTTTGGGGGGAACGGGATTTATGGATGATGCCGGGAAGGGGGTTTACAGAGATGAGGAGCATGATGTTTTAGAAGGGAGGGAGCCAGGAGTTCAAAATGTGTGCTACAGTGGGTTCAGGGGCAGGGTGAGGGGCGAATTACGATGGTGAGTGGTGTCTGGGGGAGTGGGCATGAGGGTACCATCAGCCTTTGCATCTGCCAATTCAAGCTGGAAACTGTGTGTGCATGCCTCAGGGCAAGTGTAAAAGCTGATGTAGAAATCTTTGGTATACATGTGCGTTTCCCTTGTAAAATGGGAAATATGTGTCTATTTTCGGCTCACCCAAATCATGCCCTATTCATGCCCAATCGACATCCCCTTAAAATCCGATCATGGTGTGGGCATATGTAGTCAATCTACATTTAGGGAGACACAACAGGTGAAGACGAGTAGAGGTCGCAGGTGCTAACTATTTGATAGTTTGCTGCAAGTTTCTTTTCACATTGGATTCGTTTTGTGACTGAAACAAATTGGTGTCTTTTTCAAGACCTCCAATCAATTTCCATATGGTGCATAATACGTTTACCCCCTGATGAAGGCCTGACGCCGAAATGCGTAGGGGCTCTTTCATAAATAAAGTTAGCATCTGTGACCTCTACTCATCTTCGCCTGTTGTGTCTCCCTGCTTTTGCTCCATTTGTGTCTCGTCAATCTACATTTATACATGCTGCTATTTGCAAGTGAAGATGCGTCTAAAATAAGGGCTTAATTGCTTGTATGTTTATTTATTTAACTGGGTTTATATATTGCTGTATTTTGTAGGAAGACCAGTTTATAGATAACATTGCATAACAACAGATTTATACATTAAAACAGGAAAGTTAACTTGGATGATTTGGTTAACTGCTGGTATGGTATAATACCATCAGTGGCAATTAACAACATTCATGGTGGGAAGGGGTAAGTTTAATGAGGTGCTGGGCAGGTAGTTGCTGGAGATGGTTGCTGGAGGTTCCTTCTGGCTATGGTATGTTGTCATAGTAGTGTTTGAATAAGTGGGTATAGAGAAGTGAAAAACAGCAACATCTAGAAAGCTGTGTATACCAAAGTCCACAGTATAGGAAATAAAGCTCCAGAACTAGATAATGTAATTAAAGAGGATGACTTGGATTCAGTGACAATCATGGAGAAATGGTACAAGGAGAAACTTTGACTGGAGTCGGAGAAAATCAGTAAGCAGTGAGTCATTTTATATATGATAACATGAACAAGTGATAAGTTGATCAATTTTGATGAGATAATATTTATACTGCAATACAGAATGATATGAAACATTTTTGCTACATATATTGTATGTATGTGGAGTGGAGTGGAGGAGTGGCCTAGTGGTTGGGGCAAATCCCACTAGAGGACAGCAAACTTGGGCCGGAAGGACTGGGGTTTCTAGTCCCACAGGTGCTCCTTGTGGTCTTGGGCAAGCCACTTAACCCTCCATAGCCCATGTTCCCTGTAAAATAGTAATCTCCAAGTTATAATGCCCTGTTCAATGTAATTTCAGTTTGTTCAATGTAAACCGCACTGATGCAGAATAGCGCGGTATATAAGAGAATGTAAATAAATAAAAATATTGAAATCTGCCAATGGCTTTCTGCATTGAGAAGAAGCTTTCTTTTTTGTGGCATGTAATTATAGCACAGTGCGGGGTACACAAGATAGAAACCAAGCACAGCCTTTGCTCAAGTTAAGGTGATTTTTTTAAAATCAATGGGATTAGAATAAAAATATCAATTGGGAAGATGTATATAAAATAAAGGCGACAGTTAACTCTATGGAAGCAGATGATTTTTGATTGGATGAAGCACAGTACTGAGTGGAGACTGGTGGATTCGATATCAACCACTTGCATATATTTAGGAACATTAAGACAGGCACTAATAAGGAATCTGCAGAGATGCATCACCCCTGAAGTAGCAGTGTGAGAAATGAATGTCTCCATCTGGATATTAGGCATCACCAACAGATAAATGATGAGAATTTTTAAAGGTCTCTTTGGATAACAATAAAAAACTATTGAAATAAAAGTAAATAAATGTAGAGGAGAGATTTTTTTTTAAGGGTCAGCGATTCAATAGCATGCCTCCATATGACTCCACCTCTAGCCGGCACCTCATCCATTTTTGCATCATTGTATTGCTTCTTATGACTCTATTCCAGTTAATTTGGGCCGAGGGCCCTAGATGCCAGATGATAAATCATTTGACCTACTGCTCCCTCTCACTCCTCCCAGCTTAGTTGTGCAGCTCTCTTAAACTGTAGGTCACTCCGAGCAAAGACTGAGTTAATATCCGACCTTATTACCAAACATTCCCTTGACCTCCTCTTTCTTACCGAGACTTGGCGAAAGGAAGGAGAGGATTCTGTCCTTTACCATTGCCTACCTGTCAGCTATTCTGCTCTTTCTATACCCAAATATACTAAAACTGGGGTGGCTCTCCTTTTTCACACTTCCCTCATGCTTTCTGATTTCCCCTCTACAGCTGTCCACTATCTTGAATCCCTCATGATCCAATTGTGCTTGTGTCCACCTGTTCACTTTCTTCTTCTATATTCTTCCTGCCTTTGAATCATGTGTCATGGGACTCTCTGCTTCTTACTATCTTTGAAGTTTCTATCTATTGTCCAAATCTAATTGTCTTAGAGGACTTCAATGTTCATGTTGACCAACCCTCCAATCCCGTGACACACTTTATTTCTTAACTTTCTGACCTCTCACTCACTCAGCACATTCACTTCCCCATTCAGGCAGCTGGACACACCCTTGTATCTGGTCATTTCCAACCATTCTTTGCCCTTTCTCCTTCTTTCATTCTCTGGGCAGCCCCTACCCTGGACTGACTATCTATGTGTTTTCTTCTCCTTTGTTCCCTCTTTTGCCCAACCCAGTAGCAGTTCAAGACCTCTTTACCTTCAAGTCTGGACCCAATCCATTATCCCCATCACAATAACCAATTTTCCATGCTCTTGACACTATTCTACCCCCTGATTCTGACTCCTTTTCTGTAGATGACCAAGTGCAGATTTGGCACACTTCAATAAGCTTGGCACTTGATCGTGTTGCCCCTTATCACCTTCAGCATCCTCAGCAAAAACCTCATAATGCCTGGTATCATTCAAGATTAAATCTTCAATGACCACATCTGCATTGTGCTGAAAGACTGTGGCAGAAGATACATACTCTTGACCCACTGAATGCCTTCAAGCATTGCCACCATCACCACAGACATATGATCATAATTGCCAAGAAAGCATAGTTACTCACCTGTAACAGGTGTTCTCCAGGGACAGCAGGAATCAGTCCTCATATATGGGTGACGTCGGTGCCAACGGAGCCCTCACGGAAGCATCTCCCCAGCTTTCAAAGAAAGCCTTTGGGAAATACCACCACGCATGCGTGGTCCCCTCCCCGCCCAAGGGTGCCATTTTGGTCAGTCGGATGCCATAGCTAAAGCCCAATCAAGAAGATGGCCAAAAACAAACAGCAACTTCAAGGGGAGGAGGGTAGGTTGTGAGGACTGATTCCTGCTGTCCCTGGAGAATACTGTTACAGGTGAGTTACTACGTTTTCTCCAGGAACAAGCAGGAAGTCAGTCCTCACATATGGGACTCCCTAGCTCCAGGCTACCAAGGACCGGCAGAAAAAGCACAGCCCAGCCATAAGCGGCCACAAGCGAATCGAGGACAAACTCTGAGGACCCCAGTGTCCAGGGAAAACCATGGCTCTAGTAGCCTAAACAAGAAGGGTTGAAGGGCGAGTTGCCTAAACCCCGAAGAGGTTCTGAAGTACAGCCTGGCTGAAGGCACTGTCCCATCGGGACTTCCTTTCCAGGCAGCAGTGGGCTGCAAAGGTGTCGGCCATCGGCACCGATTGGAGGTTTACGACAGAGGTTGCCATTGTGCACCATGACACGGTGCTCCAGGGGAACTCCAGCACGGCTATGAGTGAAGGCGATGAAATCCGCCACCCAGACAGATATGGTTCACTGGGTGATGGCCTACCCTATGTGGTTGGGGTCAAAGGAGATGAAAAGCTGTGAAACTTTGTGGTGGCCCTGGGTCCATTGTAGGTAGAAGGACAGGGCTCGTTTGCAAGGTATGGAGAATCGCCGATGCCACATTGGCATGATGCCGCGGGAAGAAGGTAGGAAGAACCACCTCCTGATTGAGGTGAATGTTGGAGACTACCTTCAGTAGGAACTTGGGGTGAATGTGGAGCACCACCCTATTCCGGTAGAACCTAGAGTAGGGAGGTTCAGCCACCAGTGCCTGGAGATCACTGACCCTGCGAGCCGAGGTGAGGCAACCTTCCAGGACAGGTAGCTAAAGGCTTGCAAGGTGGCTTGGTAGGATGTACCAGAACCACACTGAGATCCCATGCTGCTGGGGGCGACAGTTGCTGGGGAGTCTGGACAGCAGAAAACCTCACATAAACCTTGTGATGAGGGGCTGCTTGAGAGGGGCTTGCCCTCGATGGGGTGATGATTAGCTGAGAGAGTGCTAAGATGCATCCGGACAGAATTGGACTTAAGTCTAGACTGTGATATATGAAAGAGGTACTGAAGGATTGAGTGCACCAGGCAAGAGAACGGGTCGAGGCGGTACTCCGTGAGCCACATGGTGAACCTCCACTACTTGAAGGCGTAAGCCCATCTCATGGAATCCTTTTGAGAGGCCAGGATGATTTATTCCACCTCCCTGGGAAGGTGCAGTGAGGCTAGGGTGACCCGCTCAGCCGCCATGCTGTGAGGGATAGGGTTCCCAGGTTAGGATATAGGATCAAGTCCTCCTCCTGCATCAGGAGTCCTGAAGAGCTCCCGAGGAGAACCGGGGGGCTCTAACGAGAGAAGGAGCAGCAGAGAAAACCATAGTTGCCTGGACCATCACGGGGTTACAAGGATGATCGATGCCTTGTCACTCTGGACCTTGAAGAGAATCTGAGCAATCAGAGGCATGGAGGGAAATGTGTACATGAGGTCCCTTGTCCACGAGAGGAGAAAGGCATCAGCCACCACCTGGGAAAGGTGGAGTTCAGGGCTGCAGAACCA
This sequence comes from Ichthyophis bannanicus, assembly GCA_033557465.1. Classification (NCBI taxonomy): domain Eukaryota; kingdom Metazoa; phylum Chordata; class Amphibia; order Gymnophiona; family Ichthyophiidae; genus Ichthyophis; species Ichthyophis bannanicus. The sequence continues at coordinate 1,746,329,813 of CM066032.1, read as the reverse complement.
GGGCAGCTGGGCATTGAATGGGCTGGCAAAGAGGTCCACGCTGGGGGTCCCCCATAGCCTGAAGAGTCTGAGCGCTACCTTGGGGCCAGCTGCCACTAGTGTCCCACCTGATGAGCAAGTCATTGAGGTAGGGAAGATGAAGGTCCCGTAAAGGTGAAGATAGGCTGCCACCACGGCCAAGCACTTGGTGAAGATTCTCAGGGCGGAGGCGAGATCAAAGTGGCGTACCCTGTACTGGTTGCCTCCTACCACAAACCTGAGGTACTGCCTGACTTGGATGGATCAGGATATGGGTATAAACATCCTTTAGATTCAAGGAGCATAGCCAATCTCCCTGCTAGAGGCAGGGCAGTAGTGTTCCAATGGAGAGCATCTTGAACTTTTCCCGCATCAGAAACTTGTTGTGGTTTCTCAGATCCAAGATGGGCCTCAGGCCCCCTGTTCTCTTGGGGACCAGGAAGTACCTGGAGTAAAACCCATTGCCCTTTGTGTGGTGTGGGATGGGCTCCACAGCTCTGTCCTTGAGGACTTGGAGCTCTTGTCTCAACATGGTCTGGTGCAGGGGAGACCGAATGGGCTCCCTGGGAAAGAAGGGTGGAGGAACCTGGTCGAGATGGAGGCAGTAGCCCTCCTTGACTATCTGCAGGGCCCAGGAGTCGGTGGTGATGGAGGCTCACTGGTGGGCAAAGTGAACCAGTTGCCTCCCTGTCAGGTGCTGATTCTCCAGTGGAAGAGAGGCTATGCTGATGGCAGGGCTGGTGGCTGGAGTTTTGGGCCCTTGGGCTTGCACGGGGCATGGCCTGTTCCCTTGCCATGGGTATCCTGCTGAGGGGTATGGGCGGTAGGGTATGGAGGATAGCCCCTATAGGTAAGGTAAAAGTTTTCTTTGAGAGCCGGGTACGAGTGACGTACTCTATCTCAATTTCAGTCGCTTTGAACTCCATAGGCTTACCAAAGAGCTGTTCGCGAAGGCAGGGGACATCAAGAAGCTTCTCTTGTACCCACTGCTCAAGGTCTGATGATTGGAGCCAGGCCTGGCATCAAGCGTCAATGCCAGCAGCCGCCACCCTCACACTGGATTCAAAGATGTTGTAGGCGGCTCAAAATAAGTACTTGGAGCACTCTTAAACAGACTTTGAGTCTGGAAACACCGGAGGTGGTCTCCATCGAGGCCAGCCACAAAGCCCCTGAGAACAGAATTAGATCCCAAAGAAACATGCTGACAGGTTACCTCAGGCCGGAAGGCCAGGGGTTCAATTCCCACATGGAGACAAGCAACCTCAGGCCGGAGGGACTGGGGTCTCGAGTCCCATGGCCACTCCTTGTGGCCTTGGGCAAGCCACTTAACCCTCCATTGCCTCAGGTACACTTAGATTGTGAGCCCTTCAGGGACAAGGGAATAAAAAGTACCTGTTAGTATAAGTGTAAACCGCACTGATTCTAAAGAGCGTGGTATTAAAAAAAAAAAAAAAAAAAAAAAAAGGGCATGGGACTCTCTGCACGGGGGCACTGAAGAGTGCAACTTTGGGCTTTTTTGCTGGCGTATAGCTGACTCGACCACCATAGATGTGTGGGGAGCTGTGCAGTGGTCTCCTACATCCTGAGGAGGAGCCAGGAAAGGATGGAGGGGATGGGGAACATCAAGGTATCCTTCGGTAGTGCCTCATACTGGAGGATGTCAAGTTCCTCCATACGAGGGTCCTCCTCCAACTCCGTCATGAGGGAGAGTGCATGAGCCATGTCCCTGATGAACTCGAGGAAAGAAGTGTCCTCGGGTGGAGATCGGGGCTTGGCAGCCGGTGGAGACAGGTCTGAGGGAAGGTCTCGGTAGGCTCGAGTCTCCAGGGATGTCTCGATGTTGGACTCCCAGTTGAAGTACTCCGAGACTGAAGGAGCACTGAAACTTCGGTTCTGTGTGCTTCGAGGCCTGGGCATGGCTGGAGCCAGGGGTGCTCGCCTCCATAGACCTCACTCCTGAAGTACAAGACCCTCGAAGAGGATGAGACCCTCGCCAAGGATGAGAATAAGACCCTCGCCGAGGATCTGACCGAGGCGTCTGGCTCTTGGCGATCGTTTCGGCAGCCCGGGGAGTCCTCGAGGTCGAGGTCCCTGTGGTCTCTTTGGGGCCGGGCGGTGCCCGCTAGGAGGCAATGAATGCAGTAGCACTGTGCTCCAGAGCTAACATATGAGCTTCCCACTTGGGGGTAGCAGCCACTGACACCGATGCTGGGGTGACCAGGTCAGGCGTTAAGGAGGAGAGGGGGTCCTTGGCAGGATGGCTCTCGGGATACCGGGGTCCGTCACTGGAGGCCATGACATCTGTTTTTAGAACCTTTTGGGGTTGCTCCCACTCCGAGGGGCTGAGGGACCGGACACGGGACTTCTCGTGCTTGTCCACCTCTCCAGAAAAGGCCCTCAAGATCTTCTTACGCTCTTGCTCTGGAGTGCCTTGTTCAGAGTGCCTACGGGTCTGCTGAAGGGCCGCGGGAGTCTTGCGTGGCTCAGAGGAGCTGTGCGGGGTGCCTTTGAGTGTGAGGCTACTGGGGATACCGGGGTAGAGTCTGCCTTGTAGAAGATGCTGTCCTGTTTTAGCCAACAGCTCTGTATGGTTTTGCAGACATTTTCTTGAACAAGGGGCATTCCTCTGGGTTGTGGTCAGCGCCCAGACACCGGAGGCAACAATCATGCGTGTTGGTGATGGATGTGTTTGTTTTTTTTTTAATTTATTATTTATGAACTTTATAATAACAATCAAGCAATGCTTGTACAGAAAAACTACTACTTGTAGAACAGGAATATTTACAAAAAAGAGAAAACAATATTTATATAAGAAATTAAACACAAGCTTCAACAAGAGTATAGTTAGCCCACCATAGATGGACATGTTTTTTGAGCACCGATAACATTTTTTAAAATCGGTGGCCATTTGGGCGAAAAGGACCCCCACGAGGTCGAAGACCCTTGCTGTGCAGCTAGGGTTGAAAAGGGTGTGAAAGCGCTCAAAAGCAGAAAATATGATAAAAATAATAATTTGAGGCCCGATGCCACAGCAGCGGATCCCAAGGCGGGAAGGAACTGGTGTAAGCCGGAAAAGTACAAAAAGTACGAGTTACAGAAAACCTTTTTTCTGGAGGAACCAAACAAACGTCTGTAGGGCTCCGTGGAAAAAGACAGACTGATGAAGATGGCACTATGGGTGGGAAGGGGACCACACATACGTGGTGGCATCTTCCAAAGGCTTTCTTTAAAAGCTGAGATGCTTCTGTGAGGACTCCGTCAGTGCAGACGTCACCCATATGTGAGGACCGACTTCCTGCTTGTTCCTGAAGATTACTACTCCAAGCTTATCAGTTCTTCCCTCAATCAGTCCAGGACACTTTGCTCCATTCACTCCCAACTATCATGCACTCCGCTTTCTCCCCTGTCCTTGAGCGGTTCTCCCACTCTAATCAACTCACGTCCAACTTCCATAAGAAAGTTGACAACCTTCATCTTAATTTTCACAGCAGCCTACCTGCTTCATTTCCTATACTTTCTGAATTATCTAGTTCTTCAACCTACCTCTCTAGAGCATATTTGAGATTCTCTCTTATGGCATTATCCAGGCTCATCTCTTCCTCATGGAAAACCACATATCCTCTTGATCCTATTCCCTCTTCATGGTTCTCTGACAGCTCACTTGCACTTCTCCCACCCGCCCTTTCTATCAATCCTGGTCTAGCCTCGGGTACCTTTCCCTCTACCTTGAAAAATGCTCTTGTCTGCCCCATTCTTAAAAATTCATCGTTAGATAAGACTTTACCAGTCAGCTACAGAATGGTATCCAACCTTCTGTTCCTCTCAAAAAGTCTGGAAAAACTTGTTTTCTCTCAGCTTGTCAGTCACTAAGAAGCACTAATTGTTATTATCCCCGGCAATCTGGCTACCGCCCTGGCCACAACACAGAAACTATTATGCTTTCCTTTCTCAATAAAGTTCACCACTCCCTGGATAAGGGCAATATTTCTTATAGCAGTATCCCCTTGATCCGTCTTCCGTTTTCATTCTGATTGATCATTCACTCCTATGCCCATGTCTACATGACATTGGTCTTCTTAACACCATTTTATGATGGTTTCATTATTTTCTATCCAGGCACTCATTTTCACTTATCTCTGACTCCAACTCCTCCACTCCCTACCCTCCTTATTGTGGGGTACCACAGGGCTCGGTGCTAGCCACACTTTTGTTCAACATTTTTCTCTCCCCACTTACCCTTCTAATCCAACAACTCGGAACTTCAGCACATTACTCTGTGGACAATATTCCACTACTCTGGCATGAGTACCCTTTCCCCTGACCTCGCTCCCCTTAACGACTGTCTTTTCCAAGTAGCACATTGGTTACAGGACAGTTATCACTTACGCAATACAAATAAGACCTATGCAATTTGATTAATAGGCTCGGTGTCATCACCTTCACTGTCCCCCTCACTCTCCGACATTCCTATCCTGCTAGTACTCACTCGCCATTATCTTGGTGTCATCTTAGATCCGTCTTTAATATTCCATGATTATATAAGTTCTGTTGTTCATAGGTGCTTCCTCTCTTTCCACAAAATTAGAGCCCTTGGCCCATTTCTCCCTCTTTCTTCAATAACTACTCTTCTCCTATCCTTAGTCATGATGCATCTGGACTATTGTAATGCCATCTTCGCTGGGCTTCCAGATTATGAACTACAGAGACTATAACTAGTTCAAAACACTGCCATTAGACTACCAGCTCATGCCTCCCAGTTTGACTGTGTCACTCCTCTGGTTCCTTCATTTTCATTGGCTCTTGTTCAGAGAAGAGCCACCAAAATGGTAAAGGGGATGGAAGGTTCAGAGAAGAGCCACCAAAATGGTAAAGGGGATGGAAGGTTCAGAGAAGAGCCACCAAAATGGTAAAGGGGATGGAAGGTTCAGAGAAGAGCCACCAAAATGGTAAAGGGGATGGAAGGTTCAGAGAAGAGACACCAAAATGGTAAAGGGGATGGAAGGATACTCCTATGAAGAAAGGCTAAAAAGGTTGGGGCTCTTTAACCTGGAAAAGAGACAGCTAAGGGGAGATATGATAGAAGTCTATAAATTAATGAATGGAGTGGAACGGGTAAACGTAGATCGATTGTTTACCTTATCAGAATATAGAAAGACTAGGGGACATGCAATGAAGCTACAGGGTAAACTATTTAAGACTAATAAAAGAAAATATTTTTTCACTCAACGTGTAATCAAACTCTGGAATTTCTTACCGGAGGATGTAGTAAAGGCTGTTAGTGTAGCTGGGTTTAAAAAAGGTTTGGACAAGTTCCTGGAGGAAAGGTCCATAAACCATTATTAAGAAGGGACCCAGGATATCAATGCTTGAACCAATACAAGCATTGTGGAACCTGTGTCCCTTGGGGAAACTGCTAGGTACGTATGACCTAGACTGGCCACTGTTGGAAACAGAATACTGGGCTTGATGGACCTTGGTCTGACCCAGTATGGCATATCTTATGTTCTTATGTTGTTCAGTACCATATTCAGTACAAACTTCTCACACTTGTTCACAAAGTTGTACATACAGGCATACCATCCTAGCTCTCTTCTCTCGCTATCCTTCATGCTCCACATCATGTCCTTTGGACAATTCACGCCAACCATCTCCCCTCTGCCTCACAAGCTCAGCTAGAATCCACACACCACTCTGCCTTTTATTCCCTTGGCCCCAGCCTTTGGAATGACTTACCCCTGGATCTCCGCCTTGAACTATCCTACACCGGATTTAAAGCCCAACTCAGGACACTCTTGCTTCATAAAGCCTTTGATCTCCCCATTCCTTGATACTTCTAGGAGACCGTTGGACTCATCCCCGCTTGCTTCCTTAGGTATGATTGTGGCTTTCTCCTTTCCTGCTTACTGATGGATTTCTTTTCCCTCTGTTTATAATTTTATTGTAAATCATCCTGCTGCACTGCAAAGGATGGTATATCAAGCTCAATAAATAAACACTGTAATAAAAAGGCTTAAAGATAATGCCCTGCAAATCTTTTAAAAAAGGGTAAATGATCTCCGAGGTCCTTTTTCTCCTCCATTTTTATTAACATTCAAAATAAAAATATTAAATGAGAAATACTTCTGCAGTGTAAAAAAGTCATTTTTTTCCATTTGGCCTATTTGAAACAGTTTGCATTATTGATAGATTTTATTTTGGGGGATATGGATGTACCAAGCTAAAATCTATTCAGTAAGGACAGGGTGGAAAGAAAGGGAGGAGGGGTACTCTATATATATAAAAGCAAAGCAACGGAATTGCAGGCTGACGAGGTAAGGTGGTAGTATAATGAGTTAATCTGGAAAGAGGGAATGGAACATCTATTTAGAATGGTGTTATATACAAACCTCTGTCATGGAAAGAAGAAACCGAAAAAAAACTAAATGAAGATATTCAGAATGGGGAGATATTCCAAAGTATTTACACAGTTTGCAGACCTACAAACCATGTAAATGCCGCTGAGCAAGCTATTCAATGGCATTAACATATCCGCGGTGCTCCTGCTGCATGCCCCGCTGTGGCTGTTGGGGGTGGTCCAAAGAGGAGCGGAGGCGACACCTATCGCTAACCGGGCAGTGGTGATATTGAGCCACTACCCAGTTAGCAATACATGGGCAAGACACGTGGCCTAACTTTTGACATGTATCACTAACTGGGTAGCATCTCAATACTGCCACTGCCCAGTTAGTGATCGGCAAATGCGGCCAACCTGGATATTCAATGCCGGGGCCGGATAGGACCCCAGTATTGAATATCCAGGTTTAATGGTCAGCGCCCCCCCCCCCCTATGATCCAACATCTCCCCAGGACCAGCCCCAGTTGGTGCCCTAGGCTGACAAAACATATTGTTTAGCTTTGAATGCCCTGTTCTTCCCCTTCCCCCAAGAAGCTGCCACCCTAGTGGACTGCCTAGTTTTCCTTGTGGTTTGACTGTTCTTGCACCTCTCCCCCTTTCCTTTCCCCCATTATCCAGCATCTCTCCTCTACCTTCCCTTCATTCTCAGTCCAATATCCAGCAGCTCACTTGCCCTGCATCCACTACCTTCCTGTTTCTGAGGGGCAGCTTTCAGCGCATGCACCAGCTCAAAGGCACCATGCTCTCCTACTGTTTTATTGGTGCTGAGGAGGGTGAGGGGTGATCCAGAGAAGCTGGATCTTGCAGATTGCATGAAAAGACTCATTGGGCCCGAAATGGCCCACAGGTCTTGAATTTGACACCCCTAGTCTAAAGTATGGAAGCTACAATTCAACAATAAGAAATGCCGTTTCATGCATTTGGGCTGCAAAAACCCAAAGGAGTGTTACAGTATAGAAGGCAAAGTACTTCTGTGCACAAAAGAGGAGTGTGATTTTATCAGACAGTCTCAAGGTAGCCAAACATGTAGAAAATGTGACTGCAAATGCCAGAAGGAAGCTTGTTGCGCAGGAAAAGGAATGGCCAGCAAGAAAAAGGAGGCAATAGTGTGTCTGTGTACGTTTCTGGTGAGTCCTCGTTTGGAGTACTTTGTGCCATTCTTGAGACTGCAAATTCAAAGGGATATAAACAGGATGTGGTTGGTTCAGAAGGGGCTATTGAAAGGGTCAGTGGGTTGCATCATAAGAAATATAGGGACAAAGATCTAAAAATGTATACTTTGGAAGAAAGTCGAGAGAAGCAAGATACGAGGCTATGACAGAGACATTTAAATACCTCCACAGCAGAAATGCACAGGAGCTGGACCTCGTTACGATAGGGATGAAAACGGATAGACTCAGGACTAAGCAAAGGAAATATTTCTTTATGGAAAGGATGGTAGATATGTGGAATGACGTCTCAGTGGAGTGGTGCAGACTATCCGAATTCAAGAAAGCATGGCACAAGCAGAGATCATCTCTGAGGGAGCGAAAAGGATTGTAGAATTTAGTAGTTGGTGAAGACGGGCAGACTGGATAAGATGATTGGTCTTTTATCTGCCATCATTTTCTCTCTCTTTTATCAAGCATACTCTTCAAAAATTTCATGTTCTCCCTTTTCCTTACCTATTCTGGGGTTTCTTTTGCTTCTCCTTTACATATCTAAAGGAGGGTTTCTATTCTTATTTTATTATTTAAGCAATTTTCTTCTCCATTTGCACCTTTGCTCTTAACTATTCTTACCGACTCCCTTGCTTTTCTATATTTTACTCGCCCTTCACCTGTTTGGGGGGGGGGGGGGCTTAGTCAAAAGGTTTAACACGGCTAGCAGACCCGCTAACCACATTAATCTTCCTAAGTGGGATATTCAGCAGCTCAAAATGACTAACGCCGTTGCATGCCCATGCTAACTGCACAGAACTGGGGCATTTGAGGGGGCAGCACTCGAGTTAACTGGTCAGCGATGATATTCATCCTCTGGCCAATTAATGTAAAGTGGCTAAGACTGGGCACATATAAGGCAGGCCTAACTAGCTGGTTTAGCTATTTGGCCAGCGACTATCGCCACTAACTGGGCTCTGGCATTGAATACCTGAATCTAATTGAAAATGGTGGTGGACAGCTGCTTTACAGGTGCTGTCACTGCTGTTGAATATTGTATGTTTTTGAATACTAATCTCTCTGCTTTTACCATTTCTTTTATAAACTTAAGAACCATATCTGTTACCACCTTCTTACCTTTTCTCACCTGCCAATACGATTTGTTGCTTTTAATTTCTTCCTTTCATTAGCCAATTTCACCTGTCTCTTTCAGCCTAGAGCATCCCAGTAGGGACTCAGCATTACTCACCTTCTCGAACAGAGTTTTCCAAACCAGTCCTGTGGGGTCTACAGCCAATTTGGTTTTTAGGCTTTGCACAGTAACTATGCATGACATAAATCTACATACAATGGCAACTTTGTATATACAAATTTACTCTCATGCATATTCATTGTGAATGGTGTTTAAATCTCGCTGGTTGCTAGATCCCCAGGCCATTTTTGGGAAGCCCTATTGTTGAAGTTAGCTTTTCTTAAGTTCAGCACCATAGGTTTAGTACAGTTCAAGTTCAGGTCAACAACAACAATTAACCACTACATACACCGATCCTGAGATCCTTAATGTTGACTATCAGTGACATGGTCTTCATTCATCAATGCGGTATCCAGCTAGCCTCCCCTCAAGCAAGCTCTTCCCATTAAAGCATTTTTTTATTTAAATAACTTGCAGATTACACTTTCACACAGAGACATCCAAGCCCAGCAATGTTTCACAACATTTACAATTACTCTAGCAGCCTGAGAAAGAAGTTATGAAATGGTTGGTGAGATAATCCTTTGTGGGCTATGGTTTGGATGTCTCTGTGTGAAAATCTATGACAAACACATTTCTGGCACAATATTTATGATCAACAAATTTGTGGCAAATGTATTTTGTTTAAAAGGCTAGGCACCTGGGTACGATGTGGAACTGTGCGCACTTGTTGGAGTACAATGGGAAAATGGAAAGCAGTTTTCTGGTATATTCCAGGAAACTATATAATTCTCTGGCTGAAGTGTTGTTTACAAATCTATAGCTCAATGCCGAAAGGGTAGGCATCTTGCAGAGTTTACAGAAAATGTTCTGCTCTAATGAGGGCACAGAATGCAGGAAGGAATCCAACTCAAACATAACAATGTACAAATGCCTGCATTAACAGCAGCACACCGTGCATTTAATCTCATTTAAATAGATGGTAATGAAGCAATTAGCTATGCAACTCAGATGCAGAGATGTGCACAGAAGCCCAAGCTTAAGGCAAGATTTTAACGAGAGGTCTGCTGTCACTGCGAGTGAAGAATTTATGCCTGTTCTTTGAGCATACAGCATCCGCAACCTTTTTGTGGCTTTGCTGAGGAGAGTTCTGAAAAAATGGCAGAGGAAGCATGCTGGAACAAGGTTATGCTATGTGGCGCATCAACGACAATATTATACTGCAGAGAAGTTCTGCTCAGAATAATATTGCTGTCTAGGCGCCAAATAGCAATCCAGCACATGTGCAGAAGTGCCAGATTGAGGGCTTTTTGTGTGCAGGGTACAGGTGCTGCTAATAGACCCCTGTGCGCACGTGCCAGCTTGCTCTCTTTGTCCAGCGCAGATTTCTTGCCACAGGTCGTTTGTGTGGGGACAAAATGGACAGACAAGCCCAGCACTTCTACAAAATTTGTTTGTGTCGAAGGAGCAGGTATAAATCTGGACGTGAGCGATCGCAGTCGCACAGGTGCAGCTCCTTTACAAAATAGGAGATGCTTGTGTATTTTCACCCTGCTCATGGCACAACCCGAAGCTCCACCAAGAACACCTTTATTCAAATCACTTAGGGGTATGTTTACTAAGCAGCGGTAGCGGCTTCCGTGCGATATCAGAGCTGCGGCCCCATTGAATTCACACAAACGTCCTCAGCAAAGCCACAAAAAGGTTGCGGATGCTGTATGCTCAAAAAACAGGCATAAATTCTTCACTCGCAGTGACAGCAGACCTCTCGTTAAAATCTTGCCTTAAGCTTGGGCTTCTGTGCACATCTCTGCATCTGAGTTGCATAGCTAATTGCTTCATTACCATCTATTTAAATGAATTCAATGGGGCCGCGGCTCTGATATCGCACGGAAGCCGCTACCGCTGCTTAGTAAACATACCCCTTAGAGGGGCTTGTCTACGCTGCAGAAATGTGTAAATCATGGCCTTTCTAAAATCGCATTCGAAATGTGAAAGCTGCGGGCACTTTTTTTCTGCCGCCACATCAATGTTTAAAAATGTGGACAGGGCTTCTAAAATAACCCCCTTAGGGCCCAATTCTGTCCCGGATGTAGGTCTCCTTTGTATGTGCGGGCTGAGCCGGACAAACAAAGGAGATCACGTTTCTGATCCTGTGGGGCACATCTAGCCCCGTGGGATCAGAATCACGAACAGCATTGTACATGCAGGACAGGACTAAGGCCGGGGTCGGGCTGCGGGGAATTAACTTTTGTCTCCCCCCCGCCCCCATCCCCTTCCATGCCCCAGAACTGCCGAAAAGACATGTCCAGGAAAATTATTGTACTCAAGGGGTGGAATAACTTCCCCAGACATTTCGCCGGCCCTGGACGTACAGGGCCAACATCAGAATCAGCCCTGTATGTCCAGGGCTGGCGACTGCCCACTGCCCGCTTCTTCCCCAGCCCCGACTAACTTCCCCACATAACCGGCGGGGAAGTTAGTTGGGGGGCAGCAGCTGCCACGAATAGCGGGGATGGACGTCCCCCCGCTATTTGTGCCTCGGAATAACCTCCTTAGTGTGCAATATTTTATTTATTTATTGCTTTTATATATTGCGCTCTTTAAAATCAGTGCGGTTTACAGGTAACATCTATGTATCTCAGGATGTCTGTTATGCACTTACAGTGAACGGGAGATACAACTTGGATTTCAATCTGGGGGAACTATTTACAGTATCTACAACTATGTACATTATAGCTATGAATTGTCTTGTGGTTTATCATTGTTTAGCTGGGTGTAGGTGGCTAAGGTTGGGCTGTGAGTAGTGTAGGAGAAAGAGGTGGTGTTTTAGTGCTTTTCTGAATTGAGCAATATGTGGAAGAGACGATATTTATGTCAGATGTAACGCTTTCTCAACAAATAAATGCCACTACCACATTTGTACAGGCCTGTTGGAGTACATCCTTTAGACATATATCTCCCCCACGCTCTTAGCTTAGCAACAGGTTTTCATGGAGACACACAAGCCGAGAGTCTTCTGAGCTCAGAACAAGCATGCTAGCCAGCAATGACAACACGGTTAAGTATGTTCAGTGAGAGTTAGGAGGGGGGCTAGTAAAAATTCCTAAGATGACCTGTATAGGTTAGCTTTCACATAATTAATACATTATAGTTGACAGGTAGCAAATGCAGGTTCATAACAAATTCTATCATAGTGTCATCCTGTGCATTTCCCACAAGGGAGCTTGTCATTTCATAATAAGATGCAGCAATATTTTCTTTGACATACACAATTCCACCCCCACCCCAAAAAAAAAAAAAGACGGGAACCTTTTCCTGTTACACGATCTACAGTCTGGCTAGCATTTCATTTCCTACTGGTCAAGGAGTGAAACAGGAAATTTTATTCCAAGAATCAAACTCACCCAAACAGCAGCCCAAGCTCACAAGCTAATCTACTACTATAAAAAAAAGGTCTTGCATTGCAGGTAAAGGGGGGGGGGGGTAGGGATTGGGGGGAATGGAGAGAACAGTTTGCAGTTGTAGCTTTGAATTCTCAGCAAGTGTAATACTGGAAGGTCATATATGTATTGTTACAGCAAATTGTTATTTTTAGCAATATCTGCAATATTTTTTTAAACCACGCTTAAACATCCAGATTTTTCTTCTTCTACTGACAGGTCAAAATGCCAGCTATGCATTTGCTCTGAATAAATAAATAAATAAATAAATAAATAAATAAATAAATTACCAAACTGCAAATTTCAATCAAATAAAACAGACCAAGAAACTAACCTCTAAGCACATCAATAACATTTTTTTTCTCAATGCATCTCTGCATTTTACTACAGCTCTTGGCAACATGTTTTGAAAATTTTCAAAGAACGTCGTGAGCCAATCTTCATTTTTTCAAGCAAAGGATATTTTTTGAACTCTTACCCAATGTAGGATTTCAGCTTTTAGTGCCCTCAAGACAGTCTGTACCATGCCACAATCACTCCTCCCCCCCAAAGCCTCTTGTGTACTTTCAAATTCATTTTCTAACCACCCTTCTACCCCAGCACAACTTCTTGATATTCTTAGATAGGATCAATGACGTACACAATTTAACCTCTGTACACAATGGATATTGGCAAATCACTAGAGTTAACTTGATCTTCTTAAAACAAATAGGATCATATTAAGAAACCACAAGACAAAGATGTGTGTGTACTTGTTGTGTGTTCCTACCCAAGACAGCATGATTCATTGCGAAGGAACCATAAAGACCATAATAAATTAGTGATGATGACTTATGAGGTCTGCTGTGGGAGTGAGAGGCGGAATCAGGAAAGCCTGAAACAAAGAGAATCCATGTGGAGTCAAAGTAAATGGAAGCTCTCCCTTTGACTTAAATACATAATCCGCAATCTGTGTATTGTTACAACCAGTAGCATGGACCTAAATGAGACCGGGAATGTGCGTTGTAAGTAATTTAGCTGACATCTGGTTGTAAGAATTTCGAGATGTATCTTATCTCCATATTTTATAATAAGTGTATATGATTATTCAAAGTCATTTATGTAAAATAGTATTTGTGTCTTAAACACTGAATAGATTTTAAAAATTGTGACTATAAAAGGATATGAAAAAATTGCCTTTCTGCTCTCTCCAAGGAAATAATGATATTGAAATCCCGATGGTGATGTATATAATTCTAAAAAGAAGAAAATCATCAATCCAACAACTATCTCAAAATCTATAAATAAACTATGTCGGGTACACCAACAAGAGAAGGGAATTTATCACAATCTCGAATTCTGGTCATAGCACTTTTAATCAAATTTTGGTTCAAACTCATAAAAAAGAAATTACTTAACTTAGAATAAGTAGCATGCTAAATTGTGAATATGCTGAAGAGTGAAGTTGCCGCACGACATGCACATTTCGGGTCCCAAAAGGATCCCGTTTCAAGTGCTCAAGACGCGTTCACCAAATCCTCCATGTATGCTCACGGACTAACTGCCATGAAACGCCCAAAGAAGAACTGCAGTCATTTTGAGATGGAAGGCGCACTATGATTGGACAACGTCATTTGCTGTCATGAGGAGATCCTCCAATGGAGAAGGGGAAACCCCACTGAACACAGGGATTCCCTTGTCCATCGGGACTGAAAATTATAGCAGATTTTGCCAATCGATTTCACAATTGAGACCTTGAGGATGCATGAAATTCAATGTAAAGATCCATCGTTGTTCCAGCCACTGAAGTTGGAAAGCTCTGTCACCACCCCGTGGATCCTGTGGTATACAATCAATAACTCTCCAATGAAGATCTTGAAAATTATGCCCTTGAGTTAATGTTCCACTATGGGTGCCGACCGGTTTTGCTGGTGTAATCGTGAAGCATGTTCTGGCCAGTCTTGTTTTAATTGCCCAAATCGTTCGACCCACATATAGTTTACTACAGGGGCATTGTAAAAGATAAACCACATAATTGGAAGAACAGGAAGTGGCACCACGAAATGAACAATCATGGAGGCTTGCTGCTTTATTTGATGAAGCACCTTTATTTGTTTAGTTTCTTTAAGTAGCCACTGTCATTGTTAAACATTTCTCTATTTCGGGATATTTTCCCAGACCGAGTGAAGTCATTTGGGATGGAGCACGTGCTGTGCCTTAAGTTTCTAATGCTCTTAAAACATGTGTTATTAAACTTGTGAAATTCTCACCAACAAGACTGCTTGGGTACAACTTAAAAGAAATGTAAAAAGTAAAAAATAATAAACACTGAGCAGTATAATGTTAAAAAAATAAACAATACTGTTTGCTGTGGGGTCATTTTAGAAGCTTTATTCGAAATTTGCATGTCTGAAAATGGCCATTCATAGGTGCCAATTACACCCATGTCCCAAGGGTCATTTTAGAAAGGTCCAAATTTACGCACAGGGGTGTGGCATAGGCATGTCTGGGGCAGTCTCTAAAAGACAGGCCTGTCCCAAGCTAGAAATGTGTCCCCTGTGTGACTAACGAATCTGGTACCCATCCTACCCCAGCCAGCCACATTCAGTAACTCACTCTTTTTGAGCTTTCTGAGAGCCCAGTGATGAAATCAGTGCCTCTTTCTGTGCTTGCACCCTGTGTGGCCACATTTGAAAAGTGCTCGTTTCGGCCAGCAACCAGTAGTAGGGAGAAAAAGGAAATGCCCTACGATGCCCACACTAAATTGCACCCTTTTTGTGAGATGCCATGCCGCTGCACATCTGCATTTGCAAAATGGCAGGCAGGAATGCGTATGCGGCTGCCGATACACACGCGCATTCTGGAATGCTGCTGCAGGTACGCCTGTTACAGATTTCATAAACGTCAAGGTTTCTGAAATCGCCTGTTGATCTGCGTGTGTCTGGTGGGTTATCCTGCACATTCCTATCCCTTTTCATCTTAACATCTATTTTTTGGGGTGGGGATGGATGGAATTTAGAAAGCATTTACAGATGCCCACCTTTTCTGCTGCCCCTCCCACAGAATTTTGGAGAGGACTCCAAAATGGCCCTTCTAAAATGCCATTTCATATGCACATTCGCAGAACTAAACTATAGACCGTATTGCTACTTGAAAGACTGTTAAAATGACAGTTTGTATAGGATACATCTAGATCAGAATCTGCGAAGCGACATGAAATTTATGCACGGGTTTCTGGAGGGTTCATCAGTGTTTGGATGTAGGCTCATTCCATAGTAAGAACTGAAGGGGAAAATGAATCCGCCTTCAGGTACCCTTGTAAACCCCAACAGAACAAAATCCCTCAAAATCCCGTCAAAACTTTACTGGCTGTTGCTAACCAAAAATGCACGTGCTACCCCTTTGTGTGTCTAAAACATACACATACACACACACTTACCAGTCCTTCAGTTTGGCTCTGGTGACAACATGATGCTCTACAGAATCTGATATCTAAAACAGCCAGCTGAAAAATAGTAAGAGTGACTGTGACAGATATATTACGCCAGTAAAATTAGCAGAAAAACTCTAAAGTATGGAATCTGAATGAAAGAAAGTAATAAGCAACTTAAAGACCTAAGTGCATGCATCCAGGATGGAAAGAGGGTTTAAGAGGCACTAGAAGCAAGTATATTTTAGAGCAAAGCTGGGCCAGATTTGAGATGTCGATACTAACAGGCAGAACCAGAAAGCAGCGAAGAAAGAAGGTATCTCCCCAAGAGGTCACAAAACATGGACCCTGGGGCAAGTAGAAACAGGATCCTGTTTATCCCAGGCATTTCGTCTCTTCAAAATCTGGCACTCGACTGTTGCCTAAGCGTAAATCCAGTCCTAATGCAGAGGATGTTCTAGAACAAGGGGGGTCATGATGAGGCTGAAAAGGGAATATTTCTTCACAGAAAACCTGGAGGCGGCACAGCACAGTGTGGCAGTGGAGGAGCACGGAATTCGAGAAAGCAAGGCACGCGTGCACACACACAAACATACACAATCCTTAGCAGAAAAGAATCCACACTCTTACCAGAGAACAAACAACATCTGAAAATTTCCAGAGATGTAGTCATGTTAGTTTGAAGCTGACTGCATCTGATAGACAAAGCAATTTATGGTTGTGTGAACGGAGTATGAGTCCACTTCACCAGCTGCGTCTATGAGCATTAGGACACTGTCTCGGTAGCAGTACAGTACACTGTGATGGAGGGTGGGGGGGGGGGAGGAATCTGGGTTTAATTCTCAAGGCTGGATTCTGTTTCTCAAGCCTGATGGGGATACTGGGAGGGTAGCATTTACACAGCCCTAAGGCATGGAGGTGGAGTCTGAGTCTCTGCTATTATAGAGTGGGTGCCTGGATTAAATACGTTGGAAGGTGCCTACTTGTCTTTATAAAATACCAGTGTGAATCCTGCAGAGATCGCACCTACATTGCAAGTGCCGACCTTATGCTTGCTCGAGAGCAGACGTAAATGGCAGCGCTTAAATGAAGGAATTTCATAACGCACACACAGACGTCTCGACTCTGCCCACGCTCTGCTTAGATCGTGCCCCCTGGCAATGCCTACTGTAGAAGTATACGTGGGCACGCCATTGCTCGTACTTTAATAACATTGCACCAGACATAAGAAGCATTTTACACACATTATTGCTACATACGTGGGAAAATGACTTTATGAAATTACTCCCTAGTGGCCAGATCCAGTTGTCTTTCTTGGCTAGACTGTAAGCTCTGATGAGCAGGGACGCTCCCTCACACGTCTCTGTACTGCGCTGTGTACGCCTTCTAGTGCTATACAAATGAAATGTAGTTGTAGCAGTCTTGATTCTGGAGGAAACTGTGGTTTATGGACCCTGGGTAAGGGCTGTTGCATAGATGGAGGGCGAAGGAGAAGGATTTTAAAAATGGAGTTGGAAATAAGAGCTACCATCATGGTAGCATCAGCAGGGGTCCCTTCAGATTGATGTGGAGAATGGATCGGAAGAACTGCAATAGGGAGGAAAAACGAGCAAATTCAGATTTTGAAGTCTTTATATGCTGTTACAAACATATGGATATTGTTCTTTGTTCCAATGTTTTATGAATTTACTATATCACATTCCCAATAAACTAATACTTTGTATACTCGCACATTTATTTACTTATTTATTGGTATTTGATATGCTGCCATTTGGCTAAATAGACAAAGCCGTCTACCAAACTGGTGAAAGCAGAAAATAAGGACAAGAGGTGGGGAAATGAGAAGCACCACAGTCTAGAAAACCTATAACAGTAGTGGAGACACAAAAGAAAAATAGGGGAAGCTCAAATGCAAGACTCGGCGATAAAATAAGAAACCAGCGAATCAGTCTTCTCTGAAGGCTTTAAAAAAAACCTCTGAATTTTTAAATGCTAATTTTAATTTCTCAATGGAGCTCTCCAGACATACAGTTGTGGTCACCATTATTGACATCTTAGCAGTTCAAACCTTTAATGTCCAATATCTCCTAAAAAAACTGGCCAGTGAAATATTTTTGGACTATATATGCATACACATGTGACACAAAACAATCAAATAAAACAAAACCAATTAAAAAAGGAAAGAGTAGGAAAGAGTATAAAAACTGGGACCTAGCCAGAACATTGGCACCCTCATAAACAATTCAAATCAGTTTCCTATTGCAGTAAAATTAGACACACCTGTGATTGTCAGTACTCATAGGACTTAAATCAACCAATGAATTGATTTCTCTGTTTAAAATGGCCACATTTACTCCCTGTTCCATTTTCACAATGGTGAAGACAAGAGAGCTGCCTGAGACCATCAGAAAAGCCATCACCACCAAACATCAAATTTCAAAGGAGTACGAGGCCATCTCCAAAGACCTTAGGATTCCTATATCTACAGTTTGCATTGTTAGTAAGAAGTTTTCAGCTTATGGAATTTTCAAGAACCTCCCAGAACATGGTGGGAAGAGGAAAATTAATCCATGAAATCTTTGAAGGTTAGTGCGAACTGCTGTAAAAACACCACATCCAACCTTCAAAGAGCTTAAGGCTGACCTGGAGCAAACTGGAGTGGTGGTTTCAACCCGCACTATACGCCACACACTAAACAAAGAAAGACTTCATAGGTGAAGGCAAGAAGGACCCTACTGCTTAAAGACAGACATAAAAAGCCTTGCCTAATCTTTGCCCAAACTCACCACGAGAAATCACAATACTTCTGTGAAAATGTTCTGTGGACAGATAAAACCAAACTTAAGCTCTTTAGCAATGCAGACCAAAGATACATTTACAGACGAAGCAATGAAGCATATAAGGAAAATAATATCCTTCCTACAGTTTGAACAGAAGCACCTTCACCAAATCCAAACCTCCCAGTACCTTCACCAAATCCAAGCAGTCTACATCTGGAAAAGCTAACTCCTTGGCCGCTCCCGCCCTTTGGAATGCCCTCCCCGACAACCTTAGAACCAGTTCTGATTCCAAGGACTTCCAGAAGAAGCTGAAAACCACTCTCTATATTGAACATTTTGGAGACATTACTTAATATGGACTACCCGCATAATACAAACTAACCTTCCCCCCTCCTACCTCTCGCTGATCCTGCTGACTCTACTCTCCTTCTGCCCCAGCTCTACCCCCGCAAACATTCTGTTCATTTAATGTCCAGCTGTACATAATCGACCACAAACTAAGATCACTGATGTCATTACATACTCTTTGTATATAATTTATCTTGTATATAAGTTAGCTTGAAACAATCTACTCCATGCCCCCCTCACCCTTTGTTCTATGTAAAACTCCCAAGTTGCGCTGTAAAATGCTTTGATTTTAGGATAAGGCGGTATTAGAATACTGTCATGTAAATAAATAAATTAATATGGTGGAGGTTCCATAATGATCTGGGGCAGTTTTTCTGCCTCAGGAACTGGAGGCCTGGAACGTATCCAAGGAATCATGAAGTCAGAGGACTACCAAGGTATTTTTGAGCGAAATGTGCTACCTAGTGTCAGAAAGCTAGGTCTGGGTCGAAGGTCATGGGTCCTCCAGCAGGACAATGACCCAAAATATACATCCAAAAATACGAAAGAATGGTTAAAAAGGAACAAATGGACTGTTTTAAACTAGCCAGCAATGAGTCCTGATCTCAATCCAATAGAGAACTTTTGGAAAGAGCTGAAATCTGCCATTGGTAAAAGGAATCCTGGAAACATTCATAAGATGAAACAAATCGCAGATGGAGTGGGGAAAAACTACCAGCAGACAGATGTAAAAAACTTATAGATGGCTACAAGAAACGTTTGGATGCTGTCATCACTGCCAAGGGTTGTGTAATCAAATATCAGTGAAGGGTGCCATTAATTCTGTCCAGGTCATATTTTTTTTTTCTCAGAAATTTCTACGTCTAAGTTGCACAGACATCTTTATTTTTTGTTGTATACCTTTGAACATACTATTACAATATTATGATGACATACAGTTGGAATATTTCCAATTATTTCTCAAGATACTGTACACAACATACCTAAAATGCAAGGCTGCCAATAATGTTAACCACAACTGTAATTCAAGGAGAGCATTCCACCATGAGGCGGCCAAAAAGCTGAATTCAGCTGCGTGAGACATTTCAGGGCTAATTTTATAAAGAGCATGTAGAAAGTTCCTATTTTAAAGGACTTATGCATGTGAATGGAAGCTCATGCACGCACGATGGGCAGCCGCCATTCTGTAAATGTGCATGCAGTCCCATTGCGTATACATAGGGGGGGGGGAGCTTGGATGGAACATAGGCAGGGTCTCAATTTACACATGCAAGTTATAGAATACTATAGCTTAAATGTGCATTCTGCAGATCTAGCCACAGGCACCCTATGTCTACTCTACTCTACCGGTTGTCCTATTGTTGAAGTTCCCTGTTTAATGTAAAACTCAATGTTACTTGTATGCATTGTAGTATGTTCTTGTTCATTGTACACCGCACTGATTGTAATAGTGCGGTATAAAAGAATTGTTAAATAAATAAATAAATAAATAAATAAATAAATAAATAGAGCAGTTGTAACTGCTTCTACTACGTTAAGGCGCAACAGTACTCCCCTATTTTATAAAGTAAAGTATATATCTGCTTCACTTCATAAAACAGGTCCTGAATATGCACATGGTAGCGCTCCCTGACTGCACAGATCTTATAAAATTACCCTTGATATATCTAAATTGAGAGGGGTGGAATGGTTAAAAGTTTTGATTGGTAGCACTTCAATGACCGGCTTGGGCAGTATGAAATAATCAGTGAATGGAAGTCACTAGAATACCAGTGAAGCAGAGTCTGTGATTAAGTGTTAGGATCTTATATTTAAGTCTACAAGAGACTGGCAACCAGGACAGTTCTGTCAGAAATGATAATATATGATCAAATGGTTTTGCTCTATTGATAAGACTAGCTACAGTATTTTGAATTATTTGTAGCTTTTTGATACTATAGAGGGGAACAACTATAATGTATCCTATAAAAAATAAAAGCATGAACTTATTCTAATCTCCCTGATCTGGGCTGGATCGTAGAGATCTAGCGAGTCTCAGAGCAAATTTGCAGAATTTTATCAATCACTTTATACTTCAGACACTTCTAAGTCAGTGGCATATTGATCTTTTTCTTCATGACCTGTGCATTCTGAAGCTCTCTAATGAGGTTACGGATATGTTGAAGGCTAAAATTATTTACTTTACCAGAAGTCAACTTGGCTATTAAAGCCCTCATGCCAGATAAAAGCCCTGGGGCTGCTTGATTTATTTTGATGTTTCATAAGTCGTTTGCCCTGCAACTGGCCTCCACAATGGGGAGTTTTTAAGCATATTCTAGACAATAGTTTCTTAGCTCAGTCAATATTAACGGCTCGCATTACCATTATCTATAAGAAAGCCAAGAACACCTCTCATTGTGGCTTTTATCAGCCAATCATTCTCTAAATTTATGATATTAAAATATTAACAAAAATACTGGCGATGAGAATGGAGCATTTGCTTCCATTTCTCATACACAGAAACAAAACAGGATTTGTACAAGGGCATCAGGGAGTGGACAAAGTCCAGCGGACTTTAAACTTGTTTCATCAGAGATAAATATACCACCTTGTTTTACTGGATGCTGAAAAAGTGTTTGACAGGGTGGAATGGGGCTCTCTTTACGCTATGCTGAGAACTTTGGCCTATATTTTCTATATTAAATTAAAAATCTCCATCAATCTTCTAGGGCACAGATTAAGATCAATGGCTTCTTCTCTGCCAGTCCAGCTACATAGAGGTATGAGGCATGGTTTTTCTCCCCTTAGGTTTGCCTTATTTATAGAATCTGCAATAATGGTACGTGACTATTCTACCTTTTTGGGAATTTATTTATTTTTATTTATTTAAAGGGTATTTATATCCCGCCTTATCCTTCAATCAAGGCGGTGTAAACAGCAAACAATCAATTTAAATTGGCATTTGTGTTCTCATGTGTTCTTATACTGTACAGTGAATGTGTGTGAGTGTGTTAGGTTGATTGGAGTGGGCTAATTACAGCATGAGCTTTTATACAGTGTTTATGTGCAATGAGCATGCAGGTAAGTCATTAGTCCAGGGTTGGTTATCCCATTATGTGTTCAGGCCGTAGTGCTCTATAAAGAGCAAAGTCTTTAGTTGCTTTCGAAAGTTCTTAGTGTCATCTGCTGATCGAAGTTCATCGGGGAGTGCGTTCCACATTATAGGTGCCGCCATTGATAGTGCTCTTTGTGCGGTAGACATGCGTGCCTTTGTGTAGTCTTTTGGAGTGTTGATTGTGTCCGATGTGGCTCTCCTCCTAGGTTTTGCACTGGTGTCGGGTTGTATGAGAGGTTGGAGGCTGAGTGCCGAGTTCCTATGCTTGATTCTGAATATGTTTAGGATTGTTTTGTATTTGATGCGGGAGCTGATTGGGAGCCAGTGGAGGTCTTTTAGTATAGGGGTGATGTGGTCTTGTTTGGATGATCCGTATTCGTGCCGCCGTGTTTTGGGCCATTTGTAGTGGTTTGAATGACTGTTTAGGCATGCCGATATAGATCGGGTTGCAGAAGTCAAGGATGGGAGTTATTAGGGCTTAACAGACTGTGAGGAAATGATCTTGCGTGAGGAGGAGCTTGAGGCATCTGATTATTCTCATCTTGAAGTATGCGTTTTTGGCGGTCCTGCTGATGTGTGACTGTAGGTTTCTGTCAAGCGTCACCCCGAGGTATTTCACTTCCTGTTTTAAAGGTATTGTTGTATAGTTGACATTGATGTAGGGTGGAGAGATAAAGCTGGTGTTTCGTGTGATGAGAAGTGCTTCTGTCTTGTTGTAGTTTATGGTCAGGTTGTTGTCTTGGAGCCAGTTGGACATGTGGTTGAGGCAGTCTATTATTTTGGTGTAGTCAGGGTTGTCGAGGTTGACTGGGGTGTAAATCATGATGTCGTCTGCGTAGATTGTGTAATGTATCTTGTGTTCTTTCATGATATTGCAAATTGGTTGAATATAGAGACTGAAGAGTAGCGCGGATAGGGCGGAGCCTTGTGGTACCCCTTGTTTGATCTTTGCGGGTCGTGAGGTGTAGGAACCAATCTTAACCTGGAACTGTCGGTCTGTTAGGTAAGAGTTGAACCATCTTAAGGTGGTGCCATTTATTCCAATGCTCTGTAGACTGGTTAGGAGGATTCTGTGGTCCACTGTGTCGAACGCAGCTGAGATGTCTAGGAGGATCATTAGTGTTCCTTTTTTGTGGTTGTCAATGATTTGGATTATGTCGCTGAATAGTGTGGTGAGGAGGGCTGTGCAGAGGAAATGGAATGGCATGGAGAGGAGCCCTGTTCCTTTAAATCTGGAGAGAAAGGCAGTTCCCATAGAAACCACAAGCCTCCAAGGCAGAGTATTCCGAGTGCTAAGCTCCGCCCACCTAGTGATGTCAGGGCTAGGTTGTGCACTGATGAGCTGCACATGGGCAGGAAGAAAGGCGTGGTGCCTGGAAACCAGCAGTTAAAAAGTGTTTCAGCTTTAGAACAAACGGAAGGGAAGGAGGAAAGAGAAGAAGTGCAACAGGAAGAGGAAAAAGCACAGCAGAGAGGAACACAGCAGCAGCAAGACGAGCAGGCAGTGTTTGGAGTCTGTCAAGTTCCAGGAACAGTTCAAGTAAGAGGAGCTGATTCTAAAGGGGACAAGCCTGGAAGCAGAGACTTGCTGGGTTGGGAAAACTCACAAGCAAGAATAAAGGAGAAACAGAGGGTGTCTGGAACCCAGTGCAGGACACAATTGCCAAGTCAGAGAAGTGTTTCCAGAAGGGGAAATAGTCCAAGACAGCATTTAAACACGGAAGGTAATGAGAATATCTTTTCTTTATTTCCTAACTAAAGCCATACTGAAGGCATTGTTCAGGAGTTAAGAGACAGTGCTAAATGCTGTATGCCCCTGAATTCTGGAAAGCAAAGCTTTAGTAAACCCAGAGCTTATGCCAGTGACTGCCAAACCTCCACTCTAACTGAGCTTGCTAAATTCTTAAAAGAGAGAGAAACTCCATTGCAAAAGCCTGTGGCTGGAGACCATAGGGAACAGCTGTTGTTACGTTTGCAGGAGCTAATAAGGCAGGAGAATAACCAGACAACTGATGTTCAGGATAGACGCTGTGATTCAGGAGATGAAATGGATATAGACCTGCTGGAGGAACCT
The DNA here is from genome assembly GCA_033557465.1 of Ichthyophis bannanicus. Taxonomy (NCBI): domain Eukaryota; kingdom Metazoa; phylum Chordata; class Amphibia; order Gymnophiona; family Ichthyophiidae; genus Ichthyophis; species Ichthyophis bannanicus. The sequence continues at coordinate 1,746,305,922 of CM066032.1, read as the reverse complement.
AACGGTTCAGATGTTGAAGATATGCAATGTTCTCTATGTCTGGCTAAGAGCATGAATAACTGCTGAGTATTTGCCTAGCTAAAAGACTGTATCATGAAAGCCATTTAAAGACTTGTGCTGTGCATGGCTTGGAGAGAGGAAGCTGTTTTGAAAGTAATTGACAATGAAGCTAATCTGGAGCACAGATTAAGCTTCAGAAGCCTGTTCCTCACAGGAAGTGAAATATTAACGTTTTAAAAGGAAGTCCTGTATTTTTCTGTTCACCTTGTTTCACATTTTTGGTTTTACCTTGTTGGAGAATTATCCAGTTTATGTTGAGGTTCATTTTGAATTCAATGCGGAGGGGAAACCCAGAAATAAAATTCTCTGTTTTGCCTATTTACCGGGTGGTCACACTCCTTGCTTCATGAACTACATTACCCAGCAGCCTTCCTTGGCGGCCATCCTGAATAAGTAATTGTAGGGAGCAAGACAGGCGAGTTCACCTGCCCCCCAGGCTACCGCCTGGACGGGTGACCTACGACAATAGATATAACAGGAGAGTTTCAGCTCCGTGAATTGGGGACTTGGATGGTGATAAGCATACAGGGGCCCTTTTTGTGAATGATGTTCTATGTCACCAAGCTGCTCTCATCTTTTCAAGCTTTATCACATATAATTCATATGGTCAGTATTCAGGCATTGCCTATAAGATTGAGATATTCGGCATATATGTCTCTCCTGGACTATGTTCACAATTGCAGGAGTCATTTCTGTAGAGGTAGTATGAGGTCTTCATGAAATCTTCATATTCAGATACCTACAGATGTTTGTCATTTATTTGATTTGGATTTCCCCCAACTTTTAAAGATTAATGTGGACTTGACCCAAAGGGATCCTCTTCCAACTCTCTTAGCTAAGAAGGATAGCAACTATAAAACTAATGCCTTACACAAGTCATATTTATGCTTGAAGTGCTACCAATCCATATCCCTCCTATCGTTTCCAAATGCTTACGGAAACTCACCAGCAATTTCTTATGGAATTGAAAAAGCCAAGGGTATCCCAGCAGATTCTTTTCCTGGAAAAGGATGAGGGAAGGCCAGCAGTTCCAGGTTTTAGAAAGTATTATTGAGTCACCCTTTTAAAGAGAATTTTCTATTGGAACTCCAATTATGAAGGAAAATGTTGGATGTGCATGGAACTGGGCTCAGTTTCAGAGGCTTTGTTACTTCCTTTGATGTGGGGCTCACCTTGGTTTCTTAATTCTAACTTTAATAAGTGATTGACCCTTATATTAGATATGTGGAAGAAAACGTTACTAAAGTCCCATTTAGCATCTTTTCCTTCCTGATTTGCAAGAGCCGGGCTCATTCACTGGGGCCTTATATGTCACCTTGGGCTCAGGATTCCCCTCCTCTCTCATGAAGAAGTATGCATATCAACTTTTTCAAAGGAAGGCTATTATTTCTTTTGAAGCATATGCATTGAATTTTCAGACTCCAGATTTGACATATTTTGAATACCTACAGCTGTGCAGTCTCCTGTCTAAAAAGCCTTTTAGAACAGTTGTAGCAGGCTCTTAACCCCATTTGAACTGTTGAGAAGACTATGCAAAAAGAAAAACTCTGAGATCCTTACTTCCTGCTCTGTAGAAGTTTAAGACTGCTTGGCATGCAGACCTCGGCCTCTGTCTCTCTGAAAAGGACTACCTTATTCTCTATAAGCAATTGAGAAAGGTAACTCAATAGGGGCCACCATGCAAGAGAACAGTAGTAAGATTTTTCTTTTATTAGTGGTATTCTTCTTCGAGGGAGTTGCATAACATGCAATGGCTGTCTTCACCATATTGTTGCCAGAGTATGGTACTTTTTGCCCAGTGATCCAGATATATTGCTCGGAAATTCTCTCGGGTATTTAGGATCACCTAGTACAGACTCTCACTTGGTTTGCAGCTTGTCGTGCTGTGAGGGCTTGCGTGCATCAGTGATGCTGAGAGCTAAACTATCGGTAGTTTAACTACTGGCAGGGTCTCCCAAGATGGACAGGTCTCAGCTGAGGTGCCAGACCAAGACAAACCACCCATCTGGGCAGCAGCAGAATGGGACAGTGTTGACGGCGGAGGATCACATTTTTGTGACAACGGCACCACCACCAAACTTAAACTGCGCGGAAGAAAGGCCCGGCAATCTACTTCTGTATCTTGCCATGAAAACCCAATGGATAGTTACAACAAAACAAATTGTGCTATGGTGCTGGAAGATGAGACCCCCAGGTCAGAAGGCACTCAACTAGCTACTGGGGAAGAGCTGAAGACTTTTCAGAGTAAAGCCAGCATTTATGATGTGGTTGGATCAAAGCCCTCGGGAAGTCTGACTGCTGATGTAGCTGCGCATGAAATGAGAGTCAGAAGCTGTAAAGATGTCTTACACATTGGAACATGAAACGTACGAAGCATGAACCAAGGGAAGTTGGAGGTGGTCAAGAATGAAATGGAACGTGTACAACTTGATCTGTTGGGTGTCAGCGAACTGAAATGGACTGGCATGGGGCACTTTGCATCAGATGATCACATGGTCTACTATGCTGGAAATGAAAGACAAAGAAGAAATGGTGTTGCATTTATAATAAAGAAGAAACTGCAAGAACTGTAATGAAATACAATGCAGTCAGCGAATGCTTAATCTCTATTCGTCTACGAGGATTGCCTATCAACACAACTATAATTCAAGTATATGCCCCAACAACAGCTGCTGAAGAGAATGAAATTGAAGAGTTCTATGAACAAGTACAAGCTGAAATTGACAGAACATGCAAACAGGATATCCTGATAGTCATGGGTGACTGGAACGCAAAGGTTGGCAACAAAGAAGAAGGCAAAGCAGTTGGAAAATATGGACTTGGCAACAGAAATGAAGCTGGAGAAAGACTGATAGAATTCTGCAAGACCAATGATCTATTCATCTCAAACACCTTCTTCCAGCAACACAAGCGGCGACTGTACACATGGACTTCACCAAATGGATTATATAAAAATCAAATTGACTACATATGTGGAAGTCAACGATGGAAAAGCTCTGTAACATCAACAAAGACAAAACCTGGAGCTGACTGTGGTACAGATCATCAACTACTAGTATGCAAACTCAAGCTAAAGTTGAAAAAGAGCAAACCACTCATGAATGCAGCAAAATATGACCTTGAGAATATACCACTGGAATTTAAAGACTGCCTGCAAAATCGATTTGCTGCTTTAGATACAAATGACAGAGCTCCGGAAGAGTTATGGAATGACATCAAGAAGGTTGTGTTGGAAGAAAGCGAGAAGTCTCTACAAAAGGTGAAAAAGCAAAAATGGCCAAAATGGATGACGGAAGAAACTCTGAAAATTGCCCAGAAACGCAGAGAAGCTAAAGCCAGAGAAGAAAGAAAGACAATCGCAGAACTCAACAGAGATTTCCAACGTGCAGCAAGACAGGACAAGGAAAAGTACTACAATGACACTTGCAAGGAAATAGAAGCAGAAACTATTAGAGGAAGAACAAGATCGGCTTTCCTAAAGCTACGAGAGTTAAAGAAAAAGTTCCAGCCTCGAATTGGAATGTTACAAGATGCTCAAGGTTCTATGTTGAATGATGCTGAGAAGATCAAGAAAAGGTGGAAGGAATATACAGAGTTTTTATATGATAAAGATCAAGTGGACCAACAGCCGTTTCAACCTGTACCTTATGATCGGGAACCATTGGTGATGAAAGAAGAAGTTGAAGCAGCATTGAAAGCCTTATCAAAGAACAAAGCACCAGGCATTGATAGCATTCCCATAGAAGTATTGCAGCAATCTGATGCAGCTGTTACCGTACTCACAAGGCTCTGCCAAGAAATATGGAAGACAACATCATGGCCAACTGACTGGAAAAGATCTGTGTTTATACCAATACTAAAGAAAGGTGATCCAACTGACTGTGGAAATTATCGCACAATTGCTCTGATCCCACATGCCAGCAAGATTTCTACTGAAGATTATTCAAAAGAGACTACAACCATACCTGGAACAAGAACTACCTGAAGTGCAAGCAGGGTTCAGGAAAGGGCGAGGAATGAGAGACATCATTGCGGATGTGAGATGGATCCTTGAAAAGACTAAAGAATACCAAAAGGATATCTATTTGTGCTTTATCGACTATAGCAAGGCTTTTGACTGTGTAAACCATGATAAACTCTGGGCCACATTAAGAGGCATGGGTATACCAGAACACCTAATCGTTCTCTTGCGCAATCTGTACATTGATCAAGAAGCAACAGTTCGAACGGAACAAGGAGAAACAGAATGGTTTAAAATAAGCAAAGGTGTAAGACAAGGCTGCATACTTTACCCCTACCTGTTTAATTTATATGCAGAACAAATCATCAGAGAAGCAGGATTGTATGAAGACAACAGAGGTGTGAAGATTGGTGGAAGACTCATCAACAACCTTCACTATGCTGATGATACCACATTACTGGCTGAAAGTGAAGATGATCTGAAACATTTGCTTCTCACAATCAAAGAACATAGTCTCAAAATGGGCCTGCACCTTAATGTAAAGAAGACAAAGATCATGACAACTGGCATAATCAACAGGTTCATCGTTGAAGGAGAAGAAATTGAAATTGTGAACAACTTTAACCTACTTGGATCAACTATCAATAAAGAAGCAACAAGCAGTCAAGAAATCAGACGACGCATTGCTCTTGGCAGAATGGCTATGAAAGACCTAGATAAGATTCTCAAGAGCAGAGATGTCTCTCTCCATACAAAGATTCGACTTGTTCAAGCCATGGTATTTTCAATAACATCATATGGATGTGAAAGCTGGACAGTGAAAAAGATAGACAGGAAGAAAATTGATGCCTTTGAATTATGGTGCTGGCGGCGAATACTGTGTATACCATGGACTGCCAGAAGAACAAACCAGTCGGTACTAGAGGAGATCAAACCTAAGCTTTCTTTAGAAGCTCAGATGACAAGACTTCGACTTTCATACTTTGGACACATCATGCGAAGAGAGAGATCATTAGAGAAAGACATTATGCTTGGCAAGATAGAAGGTCAACGCAAAAGAGGAAGGCCAGCAATGAGATGGATCGATACAATAACAGCAGCTACGGGTACCAGTCTGTCAACAATGAGCCGCCTGACTGAAGACCGAACACAGTTTAGGATAGCTATCCAGAGGGTCGCCATGAGTCGACTCCGACTCGACGGCACTTAACAACAACAACAGTACAGACTAAAGCATCAACTAGTGGCTCTGTTGCTTGGTAATGGTTTAGACATGTATAGAGTTGACAGAGGTGTTCCATGTGATTGATCATTTATTGGTTGCTGCCATCACATCTTCTTGGAAGCTTCCTTTGGGACCCTCCACTTCTCTGTGATTGTATCTTATAAAAACATTTTTGAAAAGGATAAAAACTTTGGTCTGACTTCATGAGGATGTGCTAGCACATCTTGACCATACTATGCTGACTGTCATTGATTTGGTTAGATATAATTCTGATTTTTTTATTCCCCCCCCCCCCTTGGCTGAATATGGACAGATGTACAGTTGTTTGCACCTCTTTTAGCTCCGTTTCATGTTGTTTTTTGGCTGGAGTTGATATGTATTTTTTTTAAAATTTTATTTGTTTGTTCTTCAATAAATTTGCAAAAAAAAAAGTACGGAAGACTAGGCAACTCAACTCTCCCAAACTCCAGATTTCTTTATAATTACATAATAGTTTAAAACTGAAAACCAAATCAACAGAGAAATCATCCCTTACTGTGTCAGATGCCTCATCTCTCTCACGCTCCCTCTGTGGCTTGTGATTCAAGAACAAAAATACTTTGTTCTGGACAGGATTCAAATTTCTATTTTGTAAACTCCTTTTATCATGCTTGAGTTTTATTGATGCATTCCAAAACAATCAGTACCACTGAAATGTCTCCCATGCCCTCAATCAGCCTTGCGGCAAGAGTGTCAGAACACTTTCAAAGAAGCTTCACTAGGTCCTGACACTTAACCGTCCTCTAATTCTAAAAGAAGCAGCAGCCAGGATGGTTGATGTTGCTGTAAGGTTTGAATTTAAACCTCTTTCTTTAGTCTCTCAAACTAAAAGTACCACTGGGGAGTCCTCTCCTTTGCCAAACGAGTCTCCTTATTGTCTCTGCCTGTCTTCCAGATCTTTACAAACTTACCCAGATGTTAATGAGATAGACTTTTCACTTCAAAAGCACAAATCAAACCAAGTGTGCATGGAAAAAAGTCAATCATCCACTGTTGCAATGTTTCCATCATGTCAGCTGAAACTACTACGGAGTCACTGCTAAAAGCATGGCTTCTAGCATCATGAAACCCACTGAAGCCATTAATTTACATTTAGTCTTTCCCTAATAGCTAGAGCCAGAGGGGGATCAGAAGTGGCAGGTCATGTGTGCCAAATCACCTGGTCTGCCGCAGGCAACAAAGCGGTAGCACAAAGCTGTGCACCTGGGTCAGTCTCCCTAGGCAGCCACCTAGCTCACCGAGTGGATGGGCCGACACTGCTAATAGCTATCCATCTGCTTCCATTTGCCGAGTGCATTTCATCACAGCTCTGACTGTACTGGCTAGGAAATTTAACCTGACTCTGTTAAGTTTGTAGAACCTTTCTGGAGTTGTTTCCATGCATTTGTCCATGCTATTCTTCAAGGTGTCACTTCCTTTATGAATTATCCGTGCACTTAAGCAGCCCCGTTACAGCATACGTCATCTTAGGAAACAACCTCTGTAGATCCATACCTTTATTTGGATTTGGATTTGGATTTAATTGCTGACCTTTCCAGACACATGTTCCGTCCAAGTTACAATTTAGGTATAGTAGGAGGTCCCTGTCCTAGATAAGGCTTACTGTCCAAGTTGTCTTGGTAACCTGATCAACTTGAAAAGACACTTTGGGGCATGTTTACTAAATGCTAATGCATGTTAAGTTCTGCAATGGCCCACAGAAATGAATGGACAGTGGCAACACTTAACATGTGTTTACTAAACATTAACGTACATTAAGTAAAGTTGACATGCCCCTTTCATGTAGTGCAGCAAAGGCTATTTGTTTAGCCCTTTTCTATAAGGTGACTACAAAGATATAGCTTGAAAATTACACCAGAAAAAGATTCTGCTTTCTTGTCCTTTATTCCCAACTCCACACATGTGGCTAACCATCTTATTTCTTTTTTTATTATTATTTATATAATTTGCCAACAATTTTACATCATGTAAAATTTAAAGAAATAGCAGAAAAATAAACAAAGCAAAATAAATATATTTTTTTAAAGCACAATCAAGAAATTTAAAAGTAGCCCATGTCAAGGGAGAAATGAAACCAAATTACATTGAACTGATTCTAATACTAATGATTTGACTAAGTTCCACTACTCCAAGAATCAAAGTCAAGAAAGAAAAAAATTGGAAAAGGATACCATCACGTCCACTAATAAACATATCTAAATGTATCAATCTTATTCAATTCCAACTAAGCAGAAGATGCTTATCTTTAAGAAACCTTTCCAACTGCATGGGATCAAAAAAACCAAATTGAGTCCCTTGATATGTCACTAAACATTTTCATGGAAAACGCAGAACAAAAAAACCAACTACCAATAGCCAAAACTTTATAGAGTTTCAAAATCAAAGTCTTTCTACGCAATTGGGTAACTCGTGACACATCAGGAAGTTTGTGTCTAAAAAACAAAGCTTGTTTCTTCTGAAAGCATATGTTTAAAATAGAAAATGTATCTCCTTCTATGTCAAAAGTTGCAACAAATTTCCTTAGAAGAGGATTCAAGGAAATTAGTCAAATCTAGAGAGAGTCCCTAGACCAGCGATGGCGAACCTATGGCACGCGTGCCAGCTGTGGCACGCGAAGGCCTTGCAGCTGGCACGCGGGAAGGTCCGCAATTAGGTTTTTTTTTTTTTTTCAATTTTACTTGTCTGCTGCCGCTGTCGGGGCCGCCGCGGCAAAATCGAGCGTGCCGCGGGGCCCCCCTGTACCCGGCAGAGCCAGCCCACCCCCTAGCAGCACTCTCTCTTGGGAGCTGCAGTCAGACGCGCCGGCTTGCAGAGCGCGACGGGAAGAGTTTCCCTTTCGCGACTCTGTTAAGCCCGCGGGGGCTGATGGGAACTTCCCATCAGCCCCCGCGGGTTTAACAGAGCAGCGAGGGAGAAACTCTTCCCTCGCGCTCTGCAAGCCGGCGCGTCTGACTGCAGCTCCAAAGAGAGAGCTGCTACGGGGAGGGCAGGCTCTGCCGGATACAGGGGGGCCCCGCGGCACGCTCGATTCTGCCGCGGCGGCCCCGACAGCGGCAACAGACAGGTTTTCTTTTTTTTTAATTTTCCCTGGGCTGGAGGGGGGTTAGGAGTGGTGATGTGATGGGCTGGGCTGGGCTGGGGGGGGTTAGGAGTGGTGATGTGATGGGCTGGGCTGGGGGGGGTTAGGAGTGGTGATGGGCTGGGCTGGGGGGGTTAGGAGTGGTGATGGGCTGGGCTGGGCTGGGCTGGGCTGGGGGGGTTAGGTGTGGTGATGGGCTGGGCTGGGGGGGGATAGGAGTAGTGATGGGCTGGGCTGGGGGTGTGTTATGAGTAGTGCTGGGCTGGGGGGATGTAGGAGTGGTGATGGGCACTGGGCTGGGGGGGGTAGGAGTGGTGATGGACACTGGGCTGGCTGGGGGGGTTAGGAGTGGTGATGGGCACTGGGCTGGCTGGGGGGGTTAGGAGTGGTGATGGACGCTGGGCTGGGGGGGTTAGGAGTGGTGATGGGCGCTGGGGGGGCTTAAACTAAAAATTGGGTGATGGGGGATTAGGACTGGAAATGGGCTGTTGGGATTAGGACTAGAAGTGGGTTGATGGGGGGTTAGGACTGGTAATGGGCTATGGGGGGGCTTACACTCAAACTTGGGTGAGGGGGGATTAGGACTGGAAATGGGCTGGTGGGATTAGGACTGGAAGTGGGTTGATGGGGGGTTAGGACTGGTAATGGGCTATGGGGGGGCTTAAACTGAAAATTGGGTGATGGGGGATTAGGACTGGGAGTGGGCTGATGGGGAGGTTAGGACTGGTAATGGGCTATGGGGGGGGCTTAAACTGAAAATTGGGTGATGGGGGATTAGGACTGGTAATGGGCTGGTGGGATTAGGACTGGGAGTGGGCTATGGGGGGCTAGGACTGGTAATGGGTTGGGGTTGCTAGGACTGGAACTGGGCTGAGTGGAAGGGGGCTTGAACTGCAAATAGCTGTTGGGGAGGGGGCTTGGAATGGAAATGGGCTGAGGGGACGTGGGGGGCTTGAACTGCAAATAGCTGATGGGGACGGGGCTTGGAATGGAAATGGGCTGAGGGGAAGTGGGGGGCTTGAACTGCAAATAGCTAATGGGGAGGGGGACTTGGAATGGAAATGGGCTGAAACATAGAAACATAGAAACATGACGACAGAAAAAGACCACATGGCCTATCTAGTCTGTCCTTCCATAACAACTACAACAGTCCACTTTTTGCCTTTAGAGATCCTCTGTGTTGGTCCCATGCTTTCTTGAATTCAGTTACTGTCCTCATCTCTACCACCTCCACTGGGAGACTATTCCACGGATCCACTACTCTTTCCGTAAAGAAATATTTCCGCATATCACTCCTGAATCTATCTCCCTTCACCCTCATCCCATGTCCCCTCGTAGCAGAACTTGCTTTCAATTGAAAGAGGCTCTCTCCCTGAACATTTATGCCACGGAGGTATTTAAACATCTCAATCATATCACCTCTATCCCGCCTTTCCTCTAAGGTGTACATATTAAGATCCTTAAGTCTGTCCTCATATGCTTTATAATGAAGCCCATTAATCATTTTGGTAGCAACCCTCTGCACCGACTCCATCCTGTTCACATCCTTTTGAAGGTGCGGTCTCCAGAATTGCACACCATACTCCAAATGAGGTCGCACCAAAGACTTATACAGAGGCATTATCACCTCCTTTTTTCTGCTAGCCATTCCTCTCCGTATGCACCCAAGCATCCTTCTAGCTTTTGCTGTCGCCTTTTCCACCTGTTTAGCTACTTTAAGATCATCAGACACAACCACGCCTAGGTCCCGCTCTTCTTTAGTGGACAAAAGTACTTCACCTCCTATACTGTATTGCTCCCTTGGATTGCTGCAGCCCAAATGCATGACCTTACATTTTTTAACATTAAATCCCAGCTGCCAAATTCTAGACCATTCTTCAAGCTTAGCTAGATCCCTCCTCATGTTATCTACCCCTTCCTGGGTATCTACTCTATTGCAGATTTTGGTATCATCCGCAAAGAGGCAAACCTTACCCGACAGCCCTTCCGCTATATCACTAACAAAGATGTTAAAAAGAATCGGACCAAGGAGAGATCCCTGGGGCACACCACTGGTAACATCCTTCTCCTCAGAGTGAGCTCCATTTACTTGTACTCTTTGTCGCCTCCCACCCAACCAATTTCTAACCCAAGCAGTAACTTTAGGGTCCATCCCTAGGGTGCTCAGTTTGTTTATAAGTCGCCTGTGAGGAACAGTGTCAAAGGCTTTACGGAAATCTAAATACACCACATCTAGAGCTCTCCCTCGGTCCAACTCCCTGGTCACCCAGTCAAAAAAATCAATCAGATTTGTCTGACAAGACCTGCCTCTGGTGAATCCATGCTGCCTCGGATCCTGTAATCCGCTGGACTCCAGAAACCTCACTATTTTCTCTTTCAGCAGCGTTTCCAATAATTTACTCACCACCGAAGTTAAACTAACCGGCCTGTAGTTTTCAACCACATCCTTACTTCCGCTTTTGTGTAAAGGCACCACATGAGCCTCTCTCCAGTCCTTTGGCACCACTCCTGACTCCAACGAGGCATTGAAAAGGTCAGTCAGTGGAGCTGCTGAGTGGAAGGGGGCTTGAACTGCAAATAACTGATGGGAAGGGGGGCTTGGAATGGGCTCTCAGGGGAGGGAGCTAGGACAGGAACTGGGCTGATGGATGGGCTAGGATAGAACTGAGAATTGGGTGTTGGGGGAGCTAAGATTGGAAATGGGCTGTGGTGGGGGCTTGGATTGAAATGGACTCATGGAGGGGCTAGAACTGGAGGTAGGCTCATGGGGGGCTTGGATTAGAAATGGGCTGAGTGGAGGGGAGCTAGGATTTAACATGGGCTGATGGTGGGGCTAGGAAAGGACTAGAAATGGGCTGATGGGAGGCTGGTATTGGAAATGAGCTGATGAAGGGACTCGGATAGGACTGGAAATGGATGGGGGAGCTAGGACTGGAAATGGACTGATGAGGGGACTAGAAGGGAGCGGATACTGGGTGGGGCTGGAACTAAAAGGGAGCTGATGTTGGGGGAGATTAGAAGGGGATGGGGCTGGGAGAATGAAATGGAGAGGGGAAAAATATTTTGTGTGTGAGGGAAGAAAAATGTACAATTGGCCGGGTATTGGGAGAGTAAGTGGGGATTGAGGATGGAGGGGTAAAATTTGAGTGGATGAAATAGGAATGAGGAAAGAGCAAAAGGAGAAAGATTAGTATGTTAAAGCGGATGTAGAGAGAGAGAATGGAAAAAAAACTAGAAGAGAGAAGAAAGGACAAATGGACAGCAGATGATGGAGAGTTAGCAGAAAACATGAAGAAACCAGAAGAAAGTGGCTGGAGCAATTGCAACTGTGTAACTGAGCTGAGGTATTCTGTTTATGTAATTCCTTTTTGACATTGCCACTTGTTCTCTTTCCCCAGTAGGTCATGTATTGTTGTTCTCTGAAATGTATTGGTTTAATATTTGCAGTGTTGCCTTTTGATAGGTATGGTATGGTGCTTTGTGACTCCTGGTAGTGCTGTTAGGATACGACGGGTTTGCTATTGGTTCTAAATGGGCAGTGTTTGTAGTAGTTCCTAATGTGCCTGGCGGTTGGCACTGGATTATAGTAATGTAGAAATCTTTTAGTCTGTCTTTATCCATACACTCATTAAGAGACATGTTTACTAAAAGTTAGTGTATGTTAGCATTATGCAAATATTTATGCAAATTGACGTGCTGGCACTTTGAGGAAATTCTTTGGTTTTGTGCGGCAGTTTGGGCACTCGGGCTCAAAAAGGTTAGCCATCACTGTCCTAGACTCTACTAATATCTGGACATCCCCGGATGCAGAGTCAGCTAAACACTTACACGACACATAATACGAGTTAACAATTGCAATCTGATCATAATTAAGTATACACAAATTTTCTTTAAAGTACTTTTTTTTAACAGAATTGAAGGAGATAAGTAATGTGCTTTAGGAAAATTTAGGAACTAAAGGTTCCTATTACAATACTAATTTTCCATAACCTCCACTTTTCTATGAATTATAGTGGAATTTTTAATGTCTGAAGAAACCTCATTCTGCAAAGTAGAACTCTGAGCACCCAATTTATCAATTTAAAGTTGCATTTATTTTAATTATGACTGATGAACAGCCAGCACATTAACCATCTTATTTCGAATTCTACAGCTAACCAATACTTTCTGGACTTCTTTTCTAAGTTAAAGAGAAGCTTCTCAGAGAATAACAAGATCCTAAACAGAATCTGAGGCTGCAAGGACTTTGAACAAGAGGGTTTATGAAGCCTAACCCTTCTTTTTTTTCTGTGATGGAAGGACCTGGAACATCAGAGAGCTTTGTTTTGAAAAAAATTATTAAGGGGATCATTTTAGAAGCTCTATTTGTGATTTGTCCCTTTACAGGGCCGGTCCAAGGGTTTCTGCCACCCTAGGCAGAAATCCCAGCTTTGCCGCCCCCCTCCCCCCGATTCCATCTTGGGAGGGGGGGGGAGGTGGGCAGCAGTACCGTTTCCAAAAGCGGCGGCTTTTTGCTGCAGCTTTATTGTCCACAACAGGCCATGTGTGCTGAAGGACATGACCTGCCACAGGCAAGAAAACCATGGCAAAAAGCAGCTGCTTCTGGAAGTACTGCTACTGCCTGCCTCCCCCCTCCAACGTAATCGGGAGCAGCTGAGGAGGCAGAGCCGTCGGTCATATGTGCCGCTGCTGCCACCCACCCAGGCTGGCCCTGCCCATTCAGATGAGCCCATCACATTCATATTCCATGAGCCATTTTAGAAAGGCACGAAGCAGAGCTGGTCTAGGATATTCTGTGAACGATTGACATCTACATCGGATTTAAAATGACACCACACGTTTATGGGCCAGCAGTGGACACGTCTCTTCTATACGATTAAAGGCGCGGGCAGGGTCCCGGCGCCTGCTCGTAACCGGGTGCTCTGCCCGGCGCGGGACCCTGCCTGTGAACGGGGGGGGGGGGGGGCGCGGGGGGGGAGGGTGAGGGATCGGGCGCCTCGTTGAGCCCGTGCCCGCGGCGCGGGGTTTAAATTGATTGGCTCCGCTCAGGCTCTGAGTGAGCGGAGCCAATCAGGGTTCAGCCTGCCATGTGCTCTGGCGTGCGCGTTGCTGCCAGAGCACAGGCAGTTTGGCGGGAGGCTCGGCGGTAGCAGCATCGTGTTCGGCGGTGGGGTTTGTTTACCGGTTGATTCCTCCAGCGGCGATTCCCCGTTCCTTTCTGTTGGCGGCGGTGGTCGGTGCGAGAGAGAGGCTCTGCGGCGGCGGCGGAGTCCTTTGCGGATCGGCGTTTCACAGCGCGTCGGTGCGGGCAGTTGATTGCCAGCCAGTAAGCAGGCAAGTGACGGTGGATTGCTGGGGATAGGGCCGCACCTCGCGTGCAGGGTGCTTGCCGGGATCCCGGCACAGGCAGCGCTTTTGTTTTTTTTTAGCCTCCTTTAAAATAAAATAAATAAATAAAGAACTCTTCGGGGCTCTAGAGGCAGGCCGCGTGTGCCCCATTCCTGCTTACAGGCAAGGTCAGGAGCCGGTGTGATGGCGGGAAAGCAGCCATCCAGGGGGGGGGGCGGGCTGCCAGAGGGAAGCAGGGAAGGGGACTGAGGGGGCGGGAGTTGGCAAGAACAGGGCGTTCGGGGTCGGGGAGTGTGGGTAAGACTGGGGTTGGTAAACAGGGGGTGCGAGGTGTGGGGAATGTGAGGAGGGGGCGTAGAGGGCCTAGCAGGGGGGAGGGGGCGGTTGAACAGCCCATAAGACAGGCTGAGGGAGTAGAGCCTCAAAGGCTGGCAGTGACATCAGCGACAGTTGCTCCGGCTGGAGCAATGGGTGGCAGGGAGGGGCAGGCAGAAGGCTTGCAAGGGCGGTCTCAGAGGCCTGAACTAGGGCAATGTCAGGAGGGGGGAGTTGGCCCCTTAGGGCAGATAGGGGGGGGACCTAGGCAAGGTTTTGGGGCCCCTGGGGGTGACGGTTGGGGGTGGATGTCTCCGGTTGGGGGTTTGGTTCCTTCGGTGGTGGGTATGTCCCCTGCTGGGTGGTATGGGCAGTTGGGGCTCCGGGCTGGATGGGAGCACTGGTTAGGAGGGGGGCAGGGTTCGTCCGGGTCCGATTGGACTGGGGCATGGCCCCCGAGGGGTGCTCTTGGCTTGTCTTCGTCGGGTTTTCCCATTTTGTCTTCACAGGTTCCCTATATGACGGCGCTGGGTACAGGCCCGTCGGCAGTGCCGTCATGCAGCGAAGGGAGTATGGCGTCGAGATCCCTGGCAGAGGTGGGAGCAGCCGGAGTCGGCATACCAGCTTCAGGAGCGGAGGTGCTCCGGACGCCTTTGGGCCCTGGAGGCGAGGGGCTCCTCTCGGCAGAGGCTCGTGGCATCGAGGACTCGGCAGGTGAGATCAGGGTGGCTGATGGGGGTGTTTCTTCGGAGCGGGGGTCGCGGACCGCTCGGTCCGGCAAGGCACGCAGCAAAAAGAAGCGTGGATGTCGGTATCGCCATAACTCTTCCTCTTCTTTCTCATCGTCGTCCGATTCGTCGGATGCTTCGGGGGCGGTTGGTGGCGTGCGTGGGATGGCCGTGGCCGGAGGGGAGGAGGGGTGTCTTTCGGGTGGGGGTTCGGCATCTTTGGTGGCCATGTCAGAGTTGTGGGAGGGAGTACCAAAGAAACTGCGGCGGAAGATTAAAAAGCGAAAATATATTGATATTTTTCGTTTGTTAGAAGGCAGGAAGCGTTCGGGGGACAGTAGGAAAAAACGGAAGGAGGACGAGAAGGCAGGGCGGCTTCGGAAAGTGTCGCGGAACGTTGTTAATTGGGTACGGTCGTTCTTGCGGTTGGGCAAGTGTGTGGGGGCATCATTTTCCTCATCAGTCCGGTATGTTGTTATCTTATGCTGATTCGATTCTTGAAGCGTCTCAGATGCATGAAGGCTGGTCGTGGCTTAATTACGACGAGAAATTCCGTGATAAGATGGAGGAGAATAAGTTGCTAACGTGGGGCACGCAGGATATTAACCTTTGGTTAACCCAGATGTCGGTTAAGGGTGGGGGGGGTGGTGGAAGCGGCGGTAAGGTAGGGTCGGGGGTTAGTGGGGGGGCGGCGCGTTCCTTTCGAGGGGGAATCGTCTCAGGGCAGGCTAGGACGGTCTCCAGAGGGGGGGGGGGGAGATGTCTGCTAGCGGTTTAACAGGTCGATGTGTCCCTTCCCCGTCTGTAAATTCCGGCATGCGTGCTCGAGCTGCGGCGGCCCCCATGCGGCAGCCAAATGTGTTAAAAAAGGGCCAGTGGCTACACCGACGGCAGGGCTCAAGTAAGGGGGGTCCGTTCAAGCTGGCGCCTTCGCCGATTCAGGTTACGCTCTTGAGTTCTTGGTTGCGTTCTTATCCGCGGAGGCGGGACGGGTTAATGTTGCAGTCGGGTTTTAGTTTGGGTTTTGTAATTCCTGTCCATGGTGTGGTTGCGGTTGCATCGACTCGGAATTCACCCAGTGTGAGGCGTTTGGGGGCAATCGTACGGGGCAAAATAGCGGAGGAATTACGGTTGGGCAGGATAGCGGGGCCTTTTCAGCACCCACCGTTCCCGGATTTTGTGGTATCGCCGTTAGGCATTGTACCTAGGAAGGAGCGAGGGAAGTTTCGGCTTATTCACAACTTGTCTTCCCCGGCTGGAACCTCAGTGAATGATTCGATTCCTCGGGAGCTGTGCTCGGTTCGTTATGAGTCTTTTGACATGGCTGCGGGTTTAGTCAGGGGAGCAGGGCGCGGGGCTTTGATGGCGAAGGTCGATATTGAGTCGGCTTTTCGTCTCCTGCCGGTTCA
This sequence comes from Ichthyophis bannanicus, assembly GCA_033557465.1. Classification (NCBI taxonomy): domain Eukaryota; kingdom Metazoa; phylum Chordata; class Amphibia; order Gymnophiona; family Ichthyophiidae; genus Ichthyophis; species Ichthyophis bannanicus. The sequence continues at coordinate 1,746,289,757 of CM066032.1, read as the reverse complement.
CCCATCTTCTTTCCGGTTGTTAGGTTTTCAGTTTGAAGGGGAGTTTTATTTTGATAAGTGTGTGCCCATGGGGTGTTCAGTTTCCTGTTCTTACTTTGAGAAGTTTAGCTCCTTCTTGCACTGGTTGTTAGTGCAGAGAGTTGGTCGGGGGGAGGTGGTTCACTATTTAGACGATTTTTTATTTGTGGGAGAGGCAGGGTCCTTAGGGTGTAGCGAGCTGTTAGTGGGTTTTGGTAATTTAGCTCGCGAGCTGGGGGTGCCCTTGGCACAGGATAAGACGGTGGGTCCGACGACTTGGTTGACCTTTTTAGGCGTGGAATTGGACTCGCAAACTTTGTAGGCGCGTTTGCCTCTAGATAAGGTTGAAAAATTGAGGGTTCTGGTGGCGAATGCTCTAGCGTCATCTAAGTTGAACCTCCGGGAGCTGCAGGCCTTAATCGGCTCTCTGAACTTTGCGTGTAAAGTTATCCCTATGGGGAGGGTGTTCCTTCGGCGCTTGGCGGCAGGCAGCGACGGCGGGGGTCCGGAAGCCCCATCATCGTATAAGAGTGTCCAAGGTGATGCGGGATGATTTGAGGGTTTGGGATATATTCTTGCGGGACTTTAATGGCACTTCGGTGTTGCGTCAAGCGGAGCTTTCAAGTAATGATTTGCAGCTGTATTCGGATGCTGCGGGTGGTGTCGGGCTGGGTATCTATTTCGGCGGAGCTTGGTGTGCTGAGCGGTTGCCGCCGGAATGGGAGGCGGAAGGGCTTTTGAAGAATATTACCTTTCTCAAATTGTTCCCAATATTAGTGGCGCTGGCATTATGGCCGGACAGATTGGCTGACCGTAGGGTGGTGTGGTGGTGTGATAACGAGGCGGTGGTGTCCGTCGTGAATCGTTATTCGCCTCGCTGTAGTATGGTAGCGGCTTTAATGCGTCAAGTCATTTTAGCCTGTTTGCGTTTGAACGTGGACTTGAGGGCTCGCCATATTCCTGGATGTACTAATGCCATTGCTGATGCTCTTTCTCGTTTGCAGTGGAAGCGATTTCGGCAATTGGCGCCGGAGGCAGACGAGATCGGGTCCAAGGTCCCTTGGAAATTGTGGAGCTGTGGCCTACCGAGATGAAGCACCTCTTAAGACATTCAGTAGCAGAGCGTACGTGGGCTGCTTATCGGCGGGGGTGTATGCACGTATGGGAGTATCTGCGCGGGAGGGGGTGTGTGGGGAGTGGGGTGTCCGAGTTTATGCTGGGGGGGTACGTGGGGTGGGCGAAGGCAAAGGGGTGGACAAGATCAGCGGTGCGGGGGCACCTGGCGGGGTTTGACTTTTTTGCCAGGGCGGTGGGTTGGCCGTGCGCCCTGCATGGGCGCCTGGCGCGGCGGTTAATGCAAGGGTGGGAGCGGGAGCTCCCTAGGCGGTGTGATCGGCGTCTCCCAATCTCACACAACTTGTTGAGGCGCCTATGTCTTGGGTTGTCTGGGGTGGCGGCATCGCCCTATGAGGAGGTTTTATTTCGGGCGGTGTTTTGCTTGGCGTTTTTTGGGGCCTTTAGGGTCGGTGAGTTGGCGGCTGATTCGGTTAAGTCCGGTTTGGGTAATTGCTTGCGGTTGCGGCATGTGTGGAGGGAGCAGGGGCGCATTAGGGTGCTGTTGGCCAGGTCCAAAACTGACCAGAAAGGGAAGGGTTTGTGGGTGGTGCTGGGCAGGATATGGTGTCCGACTTGCCCTGTCTCTGCTCTTGAGACCTACTTGAGGGTGCGCCCGGGCGGTGGCGAAGGGCTTTTCGTGCATGCAAACTCTTCCTGCGTGACCAGGTATCAGGTGACAGCGGTGTTGCGCATGGCGCTGCGCCAAATTGGTGAAGAGCCGGGGCTGTTTTCGGCCCACTCTTTTCGCATTGGGGCTGCCACTAGTGCGGCGGCTGTGGGTCTGTCGGGGGAGCAGATCCAGAGTATTGGCCGATGGCGCTCTCGGGCTTTTCAGGGTTATGTGCGACTTTGAGATGTTGGAGGGTTGGGGGGGGGGTTACTAATGCTGTTCTTTTCTCTTGCAGGTGGGGTGCGTAGTGAGAGGGTCTGCTGGATGATGGGACACTCCTTTGTCTTCTGGGCTGGTCAGCGGGCAGCTGTTCGGCCGATCAGGCTGAATCTTGGGCTGGACACAGCTGAGGTGGCGGTTTCATGGCTGGGTGAGCGGGGGTTGAGGTGGTCTCAGCTGCTCCCCTTGCTTCGTCACCATCTTCGGGTGCGAGGGCGGCCTGCGGTCGTCTTGGTTCATCTGGGCGGCAATGATCTGATGGAGTGGTCCTGTAAGCGGCTGATACGGGCGGCAAAGAAGGACTTTCTGACTTTCCTCCGTTTGCTGGATGGAGTCATCTTGATTTGGTCCGACATTATCCCTAGGCCATCGTCATGGAGCCAGAGGCGGTGGTCTCGGGGACTGACCAAGATAAATCGGCAGATTGGGAGATGGGTCTGCGAGAGAGGGGTTATCAGGTGCAGCATACTTGGGTTGATGTGTCCTGTGCAGGGTTGTACAGGGCTGATGGTGTGCACCTCTCGCCAGTGGGAATAGACTTGCTCTTGAACGTCTGGCAGGAGGTGCTGGAGAGGGTTGTTCGGGGTGGTTTCACTGGTCGCAGCTTGTCCTAACGGTGGGGGGCGGCACAGTTACAGGCCCTGTGCCGGTGGCGGGATCCCGGAGGTTTCCGGGGTCCGGAGCCTTAGGCGACTCGGGACGGGGGCGGGGTGCCCTCGACCCGGACTACCCCTGGAAGACTTTTGCTAGTAATATGGCGAAGTCGGATAGGGGTGGTCGGAACGTTGCCGGGGGTGTGACCATGGCTGCAGCGGAGGCGAGGTCGCTTTGCTAGTAGCATGGCTGGTGACGCATCGCTCCGTTGTGGGGGGGGAGACGATTGTTGAAACAATTGTTTTGGTTATTGTTTTGGATGTTATTGAAATAAAGCTGCGACCAGTTTATCACCACACTTGGCTATTGGTGTAATCTCTGGGAAGGGCAAAGAGGAAGTTGTGGAAGGGTGGTGAAAAGGGTGGGGGGGGAAGTAATGTTGTATGCAGCAGGGGTAAGCGCCGGGTCTGTCTACCCGGTTAGATTAAAGGCGCGGGCAGGGTCCCGGCGCCTGCTTGTAACCGGGTGCTCTGCCCGGCACGGGACCCTGCCGGGGACAGGGGGGGGGGTGCGGGGGGGGGGTGGGTGCGGGATCGGGCGCCTCGTTGAGCCCGTGCCCGCGGCGCGGGGTTTAAATTGATTGGCTCCGCTCAGGCTCTGAGTGAGCGGAGCCAATCAGGGTTCAGCCTGCCATGTGCTCTGGCGTGCGCGTTGCTGCCAGAGCACAGGCAGTTTGGCGGGAGGCTCGGCGGCCCACCCGCCCACCCAGCCTTTGTGTTACGAGGCTGGTGTTGGGGTGTCACAGCTGGGGGGGGGGGTTCAGGCGGGATCCCGGAGGTTTCCGGGGTCCGGAGCCTTAGGCGACTCGGGACGGGGGCGGGGTGCCCTCGACCCGGACTACCCCTGGAAGACTTTTGCTAGTAATATGGCGAAGTCGGATAGGGGTGGTCGGAACGTTGCCGGGGGTGTGACCATGGCTGCAGCGGAGGCGAGGTCGCTTTGCTAGTAGCATGGCTTGTGACGCATCGCTCCGTTGCGGGGGGGGAGACGATTGTTGAAACAATTGTTTTGGTTGGAAGGGTGGTGAAAAGGGTGGGGGGGGGGAAGTAATGTTGTATGCAGCAGGGGTAAGCGCCGGGTCTGTCTACCCGGTTACTGCTGCCAGGCATAAATAAATATCTGAGAAGTGTTTGTTACAGCCAGCAAGCCACAGTAGGAAGAAGATTAGAATGCCCTCTGACCCCCCCCCCAATAATTTGTACCCCCTCAAAAAAAGCATACAATAGAGGCCTTTTTCTGAGATGTTGCAGCGCTGCGCATCTCCGCTTGCAAAATGAAAGGCTGGGACAGATACATGTGCGCGTTCTGAAATACCATCGTGGACATGCCTGTTTCCCATCAGCACCGGCAGACTTAACAGAGCCGCGAGAAAGAGAAACTCTCCCTTCGTGGCTCTGAAAAGCCGGCGCGGAGGGAACTTATTCAGGGAGGGCTCTGCCGGGCAGGCGGTGGGCCGCAGCTGCGGGACACTTGATTCTGCCACTGCCTTGGCAGCAGCGGCGGTCTTTTAATACAGAATGTTGTTTGCGCGGGGCCCCCTGAAATACGGGGCCCTTGCAAACAACATTCTTGCTCAATGGACAGGCCGGCCCTGGAGTCAAGTGAAGGTTTCTTGATGAGAGGTGTGACCAGGGGCGGCCCAAGGGGGGTGAGGGGCCATGTGCAGAGACTCGGTGCGGGGCCACATTTGCATAAGGAACATTTGCATAAATATTTGCATAATGTTACCATGCACTAACTTTTAGTAAACATGCCTCTTAATGAGTGTATGGATAAAGAAAGACTAAAAGATTTCTACATTACTATAATCCAGTGCCAACTGCCAGGCACATTAGGAACTACTACAAACACTGCCCATTTAGAACCCATAGCAAACCCGCCGTATCATAACAGCACTACCAGGACTCACAAAGCACAAGACCCTACCTATCAAAAGGCAACACTACAAATATTAAACCAATACATTTCAGAGAACAACAATACATGACCTACTGTGGAAAGAGAACAAGTGGCAATGTCAAATAGGAATTACATAAACAGAATACCTCAGCTCAGTTACACATGCAGAACATAGACCGTCACCAAACAAGAAATCACAATGTAGAAACAGGAAGACAATAATTAAACTGGGAACCCCAAAAGCCCCACAACACTGTAGAAATAAAACTATAAATTAATTTCCTCTTGTACTAAACAAAGCGGAGACGTTAATGATGCACATTTCCCAGAGCTGGCATATTTCAGTTAATAAATTCAATAAAGAGATATTTTTCTACTTTTTGTGCATTTTTTTCAGTTGCAATTGCTCCAGCCACTTTCTTCTGGTTACTTCGTGTCTTCTGCTAACTCTCCATCGTCTGCTGTCCATTTGTCCTTTCTTCACTCTTCTAGTTTTTTTTCCATTCTCTCTCTACATCTGCTTTAACATATTAATCTTTCTCCTTTTGCTCTTTCCTCATTCCTATTTCATCGACTCAAATTTTACCCCGCCATCCTCAATCCCCACTTACACTCCCAATATCCGGCCAATTGTAGATTTGTCTTCCCTCCCACACAAAATATTTTTTCCCTCTCCATTTCACTCTCCCAGCTCTATCCCATTCTAATCTTCCCCCAACATCAGCTCCCTTCTAGTTCCAGCCCCACCCAGCATCCGCTCCCTTCTAGTCCCCGCATCAGCCCATTTCCAGTCCTAGCTCCCCCATCCGAGTCCCTCCATCAGCTCATTTCCAATCCCAGTCCATCAGCCCATTTCTAGTCCTTTCCTAGCCCCACCATCAGCCCATGTCAAATCCTAGCTCCCCTCCACTCAGCCCATTTCCAATCCAAGCCCCCCATGAGCCTACTTCCAGTTCTAGCCCCTCCATGAGTCCATTTCAATCCAAGCCCCCCCAACAGCCCATTTCCAGTCCTATCCTAGCCCTCTATCAGCCCATTTCATGTCCTAGCCCCCCCCTCACTCAGCCCATTTCCAGTCCTAGCTCCCTCCCCTCACAGCCCATTTCCTTTCCAAGCCCCTGTCCCCATCAGCTATTTGCAGTTCAAGCCCTCCTTCCACTCAGCCCATTTCCAGTCCTAGTCACCCCCCCAGCCCATTACCAGTCCTAAGCCCCCCATAACCCATTACCAGTCCTAAGCCCCCCATCAGCCCATTACCAGTCCTAACCCCCATCAGCCCATTTCAAGTCCTAGCTCCCCCATCCCAGTCCCTCCATCAGCTCATTTCCAATCCCAGCCCCCCATCAGCCCATTTCCAGTCCTTTCCTAGCCCCACCATCATCAGCCCATGTCAAATCCTAGCTCCCCTCCACTCAGCCCATTTCCAGTCCAAGCCCCCCATGAGCCTACTTCCAGTTCTAGCCCCTCCGAGTCCATTTCAATCCAAGCCCCCCCCCCCAACAGCCCATTTCCAGTCCTATCCTAGCCCTCCATCAGCCCATTTCCTGTCCTAGCCCCCCTCACTCAGCCCATTTCCAGTCCTATCTCCCTCCCCTTACAGCCCATTTCCATTCCAAGCCCCCCTCCCCATCAGCTATTTGTAGTTCAAGCCCTTCTTCCACACAGCCCATTTCCATTCCAAGCCCCTGTCCCCATCAGCTATTTACAGTTCAAGCCCTCCTTCCACTCAGCCCATTTCCAGTCCTAGCCACCCCCCCCCCAGCCCATTACCAGTCCTAGCCCCCCCCATAGCCCATTATCAGTCCTAGCCCCCGTAGCCCATTACCAGTCCTAAGCCCCCCATCAGCCCACTTCCAGTCCTAAGCCCCCCCATCACCCCATTTTCAGTCTTAGCCCCCCCATAGCCCATTACCAGTCCTAACCCCCATCAGCCCATTTCCAGTCTTAGCCTCCCCAAAGCCCATTCCAGTCCTAACCCCCCCATTAGCCCATTTCCAGTCCTAGCCCCCTATAGCCCATTTCCAGTCCTAGCCCCCCCATAGCCCATTTCCAGTCCTAGCCCCCCCCATAGCCCATTACTAGTCATAACCCCCCATCAGCCCATTTCCAGTCTTAGCACCCCCATAGCCCATTACCAGTCCTACCCCCATCAGCCCATTTCCAGGCTTAGCCCCCCCCATAGCCCATTACATCCTAACCCCCCCTCCATCAGCCCATTTCCAGGCTTAGCCCTCCCATAGCCCATTACATACTACCCCCCCTCCATCAGCCCATTTCCAGTCTTAGCCCCCCATAGCCCATTACATCCTAACCCCCCATCAGCCCTCCAGTCCTAACCCCCCATCAGCCCACTTCCAGTCTTAGCCCCCCCCATAGCCCATTAGTAGTCCTAACCCCCCCATAGCCCATTACCAGTCCTAACCCCCCTCCCCCATCAACCCACTTCCCTTCTTATCCCCCCCCCATAGCCGATTACCAGTCCTAACCCTCCCATATCCCATTACCAGTCCTAACCCCCTCCCCCCCATCAGCCCTGATAGATTAAAAAAACAAACTGGCTGTTGCTGCTGCTGCCACTGCTGCCGTGGCAGCAGCAGAATCAAATGTCCCGCCGCAGGGCCCCGCCTGCCCGGCAGAGCCTCCCTGCAGCATGAGCTCCCGAGTCCCAAAGCGCGGGCTTTCAGAGCCGCGAGAGTTTCCCTTTCTTCTCGCGGCTCTGTTAATCTCGCCGAGGCTGAGGGTATTTCCCATCAGCCCCGGCGGGATTAACAGAGCCGCGAGAGGTCAGAGAAGCTCTCTCTTCGCGGCTCTGAAAGCCCGCGCATTGGGAGGGACTCAGGAGCTCATGCTGCAGGGAGGCTCTGCCAGGCAGGCGGGGCCCCGCGGTGGGACATTTGATTCTGCCGCTGCCACAGCGGCAGCGGCAGCAGCAGCCAGTTTGTTTTTTTTTAATCTACTTGTGCTAATGTAGAATGCTTTTTGCGCGGGGCCCCCTGAAACGCGGGGCCCTGTGCAAAAAACATTTTTGCTCAATGGACGGGCCAGCCCTGGGTATGACCACAGAATGCTTGAAGGCTGCAGGGAAAGTTGCAGTGGAAAGCGATAGGTTGAGAATGTGTGAGATGGAAGGGATGACAAAGGAGGCGATGGAGTTAAGGAGACAGGTGGGGATAGGTTCAAACAGAGGGAGGATTGGCCTAGTGGTTGGGGCAAGTTGCCTCAGGCCGGAGAGCTGGGGGTTCAAACTCCACTGGAGGACAGCAACCGTGGGCTGGAGGGACTGGGACTTCTAGTCCCACAGGCGCTCCTCGTGGCCTTTGGCAAGCCACTTAACCCTTTGTTGCCTCAGATACAAAATGTAGATTGTGAGCCCTTTGGGGACAAGGGAAATATATGCCGTACCTGAATGTATACTGCTTTGACCCGGTGAAAAGCAGCATATAAGCATTGCTAAATAAATAAATCAAAGGGGCAGGTAGTACGTTTAGAGGAGGAAATGAGATGAGAGGTTTCTCTTCAAAGATCTTAGAAAAGGATGAAAGGGTAACAGAGATTGAGGGGAAAAGTTGTTATTGAAGAGGGGGGAAGCAGTATACAAATGATTAGTAGTAGTTGTGGTAATAGGAGGAGGAGATAATGATCAGCCAAAAAGCATCAGTTCTGTTCAGTGTCTTTGTAAGTTAGACTATGAATGGGTCAAAGAAAGATTTGCTTCTTTGGGCATGGCACTAAGATCTGCAACCAAATGAACACCCTTGACAGAGTACACAGAGTGTCATCTAAGAAAGCTTGAGGAAGGGGTGAATGTTTGGCAGTCAGGGTAAACAAGGCAGTATCAAGCATTTGTAGTTCATAAATCTGACGTAAAACACAAAAAGGGCTATTTTAGAAGTCTTATTCACAATTTCAAAGTGGAAAAGCTGGCATTTACACATAGAAATGGCATGCGTGTGTAAATTTAGCTCCCTCTAAAATTGTCATTTACATGTAGATGTCCATAGTGCTACATAGGATTTGGAAGGGGGATATCAGGAGAAGTTTGGGTGTGTCCTCGACAGGTTAAAAATTTAAATGCATTTCCCATTTCATATAGGGAACCAGGTGTACAACCAAAAGCACTCACATGGGGATTTTCAGCTGTTCCCTGGCACAAATAAGCTTTAAAACATGCTCATTTTGGTCATTCCTTTACAGGAGGTATTAAGGGTGTCATCCTCCTTAATCTCCTGTTGTTTATATGCCCCTCTCAATTGAAACTAAATAAAGGTAGTGCCTCAGTAGTTAACTGGTGGCATTTATGCATGTAGATTTGTAAAATATCAACTTACACGTGTAACATATATATGTAAATCGTGAAATACCAACCTACATGTCTAAGCTGTAGCCTTGCTAATTTACACACTTAAGCTGCCACGTTGCCTCTGTTCATTTTTCTAATGTGCGGATTTGCAAATGGATCCTACGAGTCAACTCATGTCAGCAAATACACATGCACTCCTGCATACGCTTATATGTATTTCAGAAAAGGGTCCGCGTTTGAAGAAAGCCTTTTCTAAAATACCAGCAGAATCGTGTACATCCTGTCTCAATTCCAGTCTCCGTGTGCTATCTAAATTTTGGCTTAAAAAAAGAAAGAGTGTGCGGGGGAGGGGAGGGAGAGAGGGTGTCAATGGCAAAACTAAATATTAATTGTCACACTGGCAAGTTTCATGAACTATGCCTCCATACCAATGCATTTAAGATAACCGTTGCCCCATTTGGTGCCTCCCTGTGGTCTGCATCCAGAGCATCTATCCAATTGACCTCATCCTCGTTACACCACTCTGAGTTCAGACAGTCCTGTTTTTTTTCCTGAACAGTCATGGCCTAAGTAGGGTACAAAACTGTTCTGTTTTTCAGTCTGGACATACACAGAAAAAGAAATGTGACTGGATTTCATACATAACACATACAAGCGGGCACAAAATCTTTTTTAAAAAGGAGGGCAGATAGAGATAGTGTTCCTTTAAACCGACCCTCTCTCTATACTGCCCCTTACAGTCCTCTCCCTCTGTTAGCACTCTATATCCACCCACCTTAAATTCATCTCAGTACTATCCATCACCCACCAGGGTCTGTTTCCTCTTTCCTTTAGATTCCTGTCTTCCCCCTCCTTAGTTTCTTCTCCATTGCTTCCCTCCCTCTTTTTCCTCACATTCCTTTACCCTCCTCTTCTGCAAGTTCTCTTGGCTTCCTGAACACGGTACTAAGGGCGAAAGAGTTGCAGGGGGCCAGGTGAGCACACTGCACGTCTCATGTTCTTCCTCCTTGAGGTGAACTTTATAACCAGGAATCACAGGGCACAGAGGGAGCAGGTTCAAAGATCGAAAGGGTGGGCTTAAAGTCCTCATGTTGCCAACGTACCATAATCACTACTCATGTTGCTGCCAGGAAGGAAGGGAGGTAGAAGGAAAGTAGGTCTTTTAAATGTGATATTTGGTATGGATTTTACCAAACGTATGCCCTATATTATGTGGTTGCGTCAGTGGCCACCCTGGGTGAAACACAAAAAGAGCAGAGGGACCTGAAGAATTTATTCAAACAAGGGACAAGGAAGAAATTAGAAAGGAAAGGGGAAAGTAACACAAGAATGCAGAAGTGACCGAAAAAACTAAGATGGTAGAATGACAAAATGAGTGAAAAAGGAGAAAAAGTATGGTAGACACACTTTAGTGGTGAGGAAAGATAAAAACACATAGTAAGAGGATGGGAGATGAAAAGTGAGAAGCAGAGGGGTATAAAAGAAATAGGAAAGGGAAAGGGGTCAACTGATCAAAATTCTGTTAATACTTCAATCTAATTTGCATCTTAAAACATATATGGTGACATTTTACTTACCAGTTAATGTCCTTTCTTTGAGTCCTGCTAGACCAGTACAGACAAGTAGGTTGTGTTCTCCTACCAGCAGATTGGTGCAGACAAAGAACCAATGAATAGCCCAGGTTTCAATGACATCACTCCCATGCCTCTATTCACCTCATCCACTAGAGGTCTCTTCAGTATTCATCCCAAAGCATATGGGAGAAACATGGAAAGCCTCACACAGCCTCAATCGTGGGCAACAATGAGTCATCAACAGTACAAAACTATGTATAGGAAAGCATACACAAAAGGCTATCCATAGAAGATGAACCTGCAGAGTCAAGAAGAAAAATCATAGTGGACCCAAGGGTATCAGAGCAGAAGAATAAAGAAAATACAATTTCAGGGGTGGGCCCTGGACTGGTCTAACAGGACTCAAGGACAAGAAATAAACTGGTAAGTAAAATGTCACCTTCCATATCGTCCTGCTAGACTAGTCTACACAAAAGGGACATATCAAATCTACTTCTCCATTGTGTGGGAAGAAGACACAGCAGCTCGCAAAAACCTGGAGCCAAAGGCTTTGTCTGCCAGCACATGGACATCCAAGTAGTAATGCTTGACAAAAGTGGAACATAATGTCCACACTACTGCCTGACAGATGTTTGCAGGGGCTACTGAGCTTCTCTGCCCATGAGGCCGCTTGTGCTTGGGTAGAATGTGCGTGCAAACCCTCTGGAACCGGCTGGTTCCACAACAGATATGCCGAGGCAATGTCTCCTTATTCCAAAGCCCCAAAGTCAACTCAGCCGCCACATTACCCATGCATGGATCAGCAAACAGATCACCTGGTTCACATAAGAACATAAGATATGCCATACTGGGTCAGACCAAGGTCCATCAAGCCCAGTATCCTGTTTCCAACAGTAGCCAATCTAGGTCACAAATACCTAGCAGTTTCCCCAAAAGACACAGGTTCCACAAAGCTTGTATTGGGTCAAGCAGTGGATATTCTAGGTCCACTTTAATAATGGTTTATGGACCTTTCCTCCAGGAACTTGTCCAAGCTTTTTTAAACCCAGCTACACTAATAGCTTTTATTACATCCTCCGTCAACGAATTTGATTACACATTTAGTGAAAAAGATTTTTCTCTTATTAGTCTTAAATAGGTTACACTGTAGCTTCATTGTATGTCCCCTACTCTTTCTATATTTTGATGGTGTAAACAATTGATCTACATTTACCCGTTCCACTCCATTCATTAATTTATAGACCTCTATCATATTTCCCCTCAGCCGTCTCTTTTCAGACTGAAGAGCCCTAACCTTTTTGCCTTTCATAGGGGTATACTTCCATCCCCTTTACCATTTTGGTGGCTCTTCTCTGTACCTTTTCTAATAAACCTATATCCTTTTTAAGAAAAGGAGAATATAATTGCGCACAGTATTCAAGGTGCGGATGAACCATGGAATGTTACAGAGGCGTTATAATATCCTTTGTTTTACTCTCCATTCCTTTCCTTATGATTCCTAGCATTCTATTTGCTCTCTTGGCCGCCACTGCACTCTGGGCAGAGGGTTTTAATATGTTATCCACAATGACGCCCAAATCTTTTTCCTGGGTGGTGGTACCCAATGTGGAACCTTGCATCATGTAACCATAATTTGGGTTGTTCTTTCCTAGGTGCATAATTTGCACTTGTCCACATTAAATGTCATCTGCCATTTAGATGCCCAGTCTTCCAATTTATCAAGACTCTTGCAATTTTCCACAATCCTCATGGGTTTTTAACAATTTTAAATAGTTTTATATCATCTGCAAATTTGATAACCTCACTCGTTATTCCCATTTCCAGGTCATTTATGAGCATGTTAAAAAGCAGTGGACCCAGTACAGATCCCTGGGGTACTCCACTATTCACCTTTCTCCATTGGGAAAATTGGCCATTTAGCCCTACCCTCTGCTTTCTATCTTTTAACCAGATTCTGATCCACAATAGTACACTGCCTTCTATCCCATGACTTTTTAATTTTGCCAAAAGTCTCTCATGAGGGACCTTGTCAAAGGCTTTTCAACCGACTCATCTTTGTCTACCTGTTTATTCATACCTTCAAAAGAACATAACAGATTAACAAGACAAGACCTTCCTTGGCTAAAGCCATGTTGGCTATCTCTCATTAAACCATGACTATTGTCATGCTGCCGCCCCAGAGGCCAAGGTTGGTATGGGCAGGTCAGATGGACATGAGAGTTTTTTTATATATTTTGAATTTGGTCCTTCTGTAAGAGGTCTTGGTGATATTCCCAGGACCTACCAGGGGCCAAAGTTCAAGAGAATACAATAGCCAGAATGTAGGGAAAATAAGGCTTTATTTCCCTTTAAGCACAATGGTTCAAATTATGGGAGACTACTTCAACCAACTGAAAGAAACCTTGCTTCAGGCAACAAAAAGAAAATATATTCACACTTGCTTTGTTTAACTGTTGCTTCACAGTGCTAGGCATAAACAAACTTTACAGGCATTCGCTACTATTCACTGTTTTATGTTTCATGCACAGACCTTAGGCTACCTGCCTGACAGTAGCTACAGTCCATCGGGGTTTCAGGTGGGTCTTCGTTGAATTCCACCTGCATGGGCTGAGTATCAGACAGCTGTGAATCAGTGTCAGTAAACTCTTGAGGAGCGTACTGAGGTTTCTCATATAACACATTTACTAGCTTCCAATGTTCAGCATTCAAGTCAGGGCCGCGCCCATGTGAGTGTTTGTTATGGCAGTTACTTCCCCTTGCAGGCTGCCTTATGTTATACAGTCTTTTTACCAAGGGCTTGTGCCCTGTTTCACAAACAGTTTGATAGGGAGGATATACTCCAGTATCTTGTGTTTCCTGTCTTCTTAACTTATTTTGCTTATCAGTATAAAAAGGTATTTTACCTTGTTTAGTTGAGTCCCACGGCCTGGTCCTGCTGTAGTTCAGCCTGTCTTGAGCAGTAGGCTTTTCACACTCCAGCTGGCCTTCATGCAGAGTCACCACTCTCTCACATTCACACCTTTTACCATTTGAATAAGGAATATTACCATTTGCAGCAAAGACTTCATCCTTGCTCAGATAATGCTTACTGTGTCTTGCATTTACTGCTGCCGGTTCTTCACACCAAACTCTGGGGTTTATTTCTCCCCTTGTGCCTTTCTTTCCAGTACCTCTCAACCAAGGACTCCTGGAACTCTGTGGCCTCGGATTCACTATGCCCTCCTGCCAGGAACTCCTCCCTCTCTGGTGCTCTGGACACTCCTTATGGTGCTCTCCTTCTTGGTTCCTTTCCAGAAGCTCTCTGTGGTGTGACTCTCCGTGGTCTGCTTTTCCTTGATAAGCCTCTTCTTGGTATGCCTCCTTTTGGTAGGCCTTCCTTGGTATGCCTCCCCTTGGTCTCTCTCCCCCTGGTCTCCCTCTAACTTGTCCTAGTTCCTCCTTTTCAAGTTCCCAGCCTTTCTTCAGGGGAACTCCCCCTTTTCTCCATTGGCTGTTAGGTTGCATTACCTCATCAGCTCTGAGGTGCAGTTCTCTGGGCCTTGGAAGGTCACTCCTGCTCCCTCTATTGGGCTCCTCATAATATTGCAGCTGATGATAAAATCTTTTTTCAGGATTTAAAACCCTTTTTTCTCCCTGAATAGGCTCTGCGGTACCACATATCCCCCCTCTTAAAATATGACGGGCTGGTGGAGCCCCCTTCACACAGCACGGAATTCGTAGCTGAGCAGCAGTATTGTACTGTAGCTTGCTGTCACCGTATATCTTCCGCCTGTTATTGACTAGTTTTTCTCCTGGGTGATAAGTGTTGGCTACTGCGGCTAGCAACCCTGATCGGTCGTGCCACGATCGAAGAGCGTTGATATGATAGATTTGCGTGCGTCCTGTGGTATCTTGTACCTCGTAAGAGGTGGGTCCTCTAGGTTGAACTACCACATGAGGTCCTCTCCACCGGGCCTCGAATTTGGGGGTAGCTCCCGATGCTAGGACCATTACATTGTCTCCTGCTTTTAATTGCCTAGGCTTTGTTCGTTGAGCATAGTATCTCTTCTGTTTTATCTGACTCTCCTCCAAGTTCTCACTCGCCACCCGCGAGGTTCGTTCTAATCGCCACCGCCACTTCCACTGTCGCCCGAGTTTTCTTCCTCTTCCAACTCCTCGGGGCTGGCCGTGCTGTTGGCTCAATGAGAGTTCCTCCCCGATTTTCGGCAGGGAGTCCTCCTTGTGGTCTTCCACATGGGGGCCCAGGTCTTCTTCTGGAAAATCACTCCCTATGGCCATGAGTCCTTCTAGCTCTGCCTTCCCCGTAGAGCCAAAACCATCTGCACCTCGGCTAGTGGGAGTGAGCATGGTGACCTCTTCCAAGCTGGGGAACCCGACTCGCTCGCAAATCAATTGCGCTATTCTGTCCCCAACCTGAACCACGAAATCTTCTTTAGAAAAATTGCACAGGAGAACTTTTACTATTCCCCTATAATCAGGGTCGATGACCCCTGCGGCTACATCCAAACTGTGTTTGGCAGCTAATCCTGCCAACTACGCCATTTTCATGTCATGCTGCCGCCCCAGAGGCCAAGGTTGGTATGGGCAGGTCAGATGGACATGAGAGTTTTTTTATATATTTTGAATTTGGTCCTTCTGTAAGAGGTCTTGGTGATATTCCCAGGACCTACCAGGGGCCAAAGTTCAAGAGAATACAATAGCCAGAATGTAGGGAAAATAAGGCTTTATTTCCCTTTAAGCACAATGGTTCAAATTATGGGAGACTACTTCAACCAACTGAAAGAAACCTTGCTTCAGGCAACAAAAAGAAAATATATATTCACACTTGCTTTGTTTAACTGTTGCTTCACAGTGCTAGGCATAAACAAACTTTACAGGCATTCGCTACTATTCACTGTTTTATGTTTCATGCACAGACCTTAGGCTACCTGCCTGACAATAGCTACAGTCCATCGGGGTTTCAGGTGGGTCTTCGTTGAATTCCACCTGCATGGGCTGAGTATCAGACAGCTGTGAATCAGTGTCAGTAAACTCTTGAGGAGCGTACTGAGGTTTCTCATATAACACATTTACTAGCTTCCAATGTTCAGCATTCAAGTCAGGGCCGCGCCCATGTGAGTGTTTGTTATGGCAGTTACTTCCCCTTGCAGGCTGCCTTATGTTATACAGTCTTTTACCAAGGGCTTGTGCCCTGTTTCACAAACAGTTTGATAGGGAGGATATACTCCAGTATCTTGTGTTTCCTGTCTTCTTAACTTATTTTGCTTATCAGTATAAAAAGGTATTTTACCTTGTTTAGTTGAGTCCCACGGCCTGGTCCTGCTGTAGTTCAGCCTGTCTTGAGCAGTAGGCTTTTCACACTCCAGCTGGCCTTCATGCAGAGTCACCACTCTCTCACATTCACACCTTTTACCATTTGAATAAGGAATATTACCATTTGCAGCAAAGACTTCATCCTTGCTCAGATAATGCTTACTGTGTCTTGCATTTACTGCTGCCGGTTCTACATGTTCAGTAATTTTGTTCTTTATGATGGTTTCTATCATTTTTCCCAGTACTGACATCAGGCTCACCAGTCTGTAGTTTCCCGGATCACCCCTGGAACCCTTTTTAAAAATTGGCATTACATTGGCCATTCTCCAGTCTTCAAGTATTACAGATGATTTTAATGATAGTTCACAGATTACAAATAGTAGGTCTGTAATCTCGTATTTCAGTTCTTTCAACACCCTTCAGTTTATCAAATATTTGTAATACATCTTCTCGGTGTATCAATGTGAAGGGGAGAAAGCACCTTAGGGCAAGAAGGAAGGCAGAGGCCGAATGGAGATGGCCTTGTTAGAAAAAGGCAGATAAGTATCTCAACAAGATAGAGCCTGCAGCTCAGAAATCAGCCTTGCAGAACAAATCACGACCAAGAAGACTGTCTTGAATGTCAAATCCTTCAAAATAGCACGCTTCAATGGCTGAAAGGGTGCCAACAACAGGGCTCTGAGCACCAGACAAATTCCAGGAAGGGACCACAGTCTGAAAGGAAGGACACAGATGCTGACTCCCCTGGAGAAAGAACAAAACATCCGCGTGCAAGGCTAGACAATTACCAGACACTGGATACTGGAAACAGGCCATAACTGCCATCTGAATTTTCAGGGAACTAAGGGAAAGGCCCTTCTCTAGGCTATCCTGTAGAAAAGTCAACAGAGATGGCACCTTGGCCACCTCAGGAGTCAACTACTGAGCACTGCACCATCACTCAAAGAGGCACCAGACCTGCACCTATGCTAGCTTGGCAGACCTTTTCTGGACTCTGAAGGAGAGTCCAGAGGAGACCACCACCACAGAATAGCTCTTATGTGCTAGCCATCTCCTTTCAAGTGCCAAACTGTAAGCAAGAGGGGAACTGGGTCCATCAGGATGATTGGCCCCTGATGCAATAGGCACCAAGATGGAGGCAACCAAAGAGGAGACACCTATAGGAGGCCACATCAATTCTCCACACCCTTCTTGGCCAATTCACCACCACCAGGACAATCCTGCCCAGGTGGAATTCTATACTCCAAATCACACACCCAACCAGGGGCTATGGAGGAAACATGTACAGCAGATGCTGATTTGGGCAAAATTGGGCCAGGGCATCAATGCACTCGGACCCCATCTCCATGCAGTGACTGAAGAAGTGGCAAACTTTAGCAATGGAGCAGGCCACCATCACATCCATTTTGGGGCAACCTCAGAGGCGCAAAATCAACTGAAATACTTCCTGACTCAACTCCCACTCTCCAGGATCCAGGGAGTGTCAGCTGAGGAAGTCCGCTTCCACATTGTCCACCTTGGCAATATGCTGAGCCAATAAGGCTAGAAGGTTCTTCTCTGCCAAGGAAACAGAAGAGCTATCTCCAGAGCTACCCTGGCACTCCCCGTGCCACCTTTCCAATTGATATAAGCCACCACTATGGCATTTTCTGAAAACTCTCAAAACGCCCAGTCCTTGACCATGGGCTGGAAACACAGAAAAGCCAACCAGATAGCCCTCATCTCGAGATAGTTGATGGACCACACTGCTTCCCTATGGTTCCAATGGCCCTGGGCATACGGTCTTGGCAATGGGCTCCTCAGCCTGAAAGACTGGCATCAGTTATCAGGAGGATGCAGGCGAAATCATCCAGTGGCACACCCCTCCTCAGATGAAAGGGCTGCAGTCACCACCACAGGCCAGACTTCACCATCAATGAGCGTGCGAGCCTCTGCTTGAACTTCTGAGAATTTGGGGGACCACTGAGTCAGCAAGGACCACCAGAGCGGTTCCATGTGAGCACGAACATATGGCACCATCTCTATGGTCTCCACCATCAATCTGAGCATAGAACAGCGCCAGACAATCCAACAGTCGAGTGATGAAACGTGTTCCCAGAAACTACAGGAACTGGGAAGGCAACAGCTGGCTCTTTCCCCAATCACCCAGCCGAAGCTTTCCAAAATGGACACCACTCGAAATGCCAACAGAGATGCTTCTGAAAGGGAACGGGCCCAGAAGAGCCAGTCATTCAGATAGAGATGGACACAGATTCCTCGGCACTGCAGCAGCCACCACCATAACCTTGGAGAACGTTCTCGGAACGGTGGATAGCCTGATAGTGAGAGCTAAGCACAGCAAAATGGAGATACTTTTGCCAATCTGCCTGGTTTGGGATATAAAAATATGCCTTGGCCAGATCCAGAGAGTCAAGAACTCCCCTCAGCACACTGCTTGAATCACAGAGCGCAAGGTTTCCATCTGTAAGCGCAGGACACGCAGGTGCTCATTGACCCCTCTTGAAGTCAAGAATAGGTCAGAAGGTACTGTCCCTTTTTGGGCACCACAAAATAGATGGATTGGGGAGGGGGGGAGAGCACCACCACCATTAGGCACAGCAAATTATCCAAGGTGGACCACACAGTGGCACTTTAGATCACACACCGAGAAGGAGAAATGATGGAGGCATCCGGAATTGTCTCTTTGCATTTCAGGACATAGCCAGACTGAATGGCATCTATCACCCAGTGATCCTTGATAACCCAGGCCTATTTCTGAAAGAAAAGGCAAAGCCTATCTCCAATCAGAGGAGCCAGAGAAGAGGCCTCCAAACCTTCATTGCGCAGCCCAGGAAGGTCTTCCTCTGCAGGGGACCAAGTCCCTGGGCCCATGTGCTCCACAAAAGCACCAAGAACGAGCCCGAAACCCAGAAACAAAGGGAAAGCAAAGTTTTCCAGGTTGGTAAAGATGAAAGTCGTGAAACCCCAAGGGATCTAGTCAGCATGCCCTTGGTGGATGGGCAAAGGCTGACGAGAAAGGGGCACCAGACCACTTCACAGGCCCCTAGACCTGTCTTTCAGAAGGCTGTAAGATTTCTTCTCACCTAGGTCCTTCACCAGCTTCTTCAAATCTGTTCCAAAAAGTCATCTTCCCTTAAAAGCTTGTTGGGCCAACTGGGCTTTGGAAGAAAGAGTCCGCTGTCCAGTGCTGGAGCCAAATCCAACGCCATGACATCTCGAGCTGCCAAACATACCAGGTCATACACAGCATCAGAAAGGAAGTTCATAGCAGACTCCAAAAGAGGAGTAGTATGATCCAGGGGAATAGACTGAATCCACTGGACCAGGGCTCCAGATGTCAGGCTGGCACATACTGCTAGCTTCAGAATAGCAGTCACTATGGTGAACTAACTCTTCAGATCCACCTTCCACGGGAATGGTGGTTGTCTGATAACTGTCATGGACCTGTGCATCTACCTTGGGAATATCAAACCACTCAATGCACTCCTTCTCTGTGAGAGCATAGATCTTCTTACACACCCTTAACTCCTTAGGCGGGGAGATGGGAGAGTCCCACTCTGACCGAATCATATCCTTGATCGCATCTGGGAACAGGAAGACAGTACTGGATTTCTGCACCCCTTGAAGGAGCAGGCGCACCTTCAGCTCCTGCTCTATGCCAGAAGCATCCGCCAAGTTCAAGGAGGATGAAACCCTGACAATCAATGCCACCAGCTCCTCCTTCCAGACTAGGCAGATCACTCCAGCCTCTCTACAATCTTCTGAAGGCAAGAGTACTTCTTCATCAGGGCATGGTACCTAGCCATCTGAATGCAAGTTATAATCAAAATCTCGGACAGCTCCCAAGCTATGTTTCCCCATCTCTAGGTATGCTTAGCCAAATGCAATCAAACAGGGCTTCCACTGCCAGCCTGCCCTGCATGAGACTGCACCCAGGGGGCACCCAGAAGCTGTAGGGTCAGAATTTCCATGCCAGAAGGACCAGGCTTGCTGCAAAAAAGAAAAGAATTCCAGGAAGGATAATATGGAGTCTGGAAACTCTCCTCTCAGAAATGACCCACCAACACCAGGGTGCACAGTCACTGCAGACACTCTAGAGGATGAGGAGTGGCTCGCAGCACAATCGCCAGACCCTCCGGCCAGCTGGATATCCCTACCCAAAGCACCATCTGTCACCTCCTACTCTAAGGCTAGCAAGGCTGGACTAACTACATCCCCTGGCTGAGAGAGGGGGAGCAAGTCCTTCATGGATGACTCAGAAACTGCAATGCAGGAAGAGCAGAGTCCAGAATTCAGAGATGAGACAACTTGCTTGCCACCTCACTGGAAAAAGACACAGAGAGTTAAGGCAAGAATCACAACAGTGCACGCTATGGCCAAGGGAGCCCGAATGGCACATGTTAACTGTACTTTCATTGCAATGCGCGTTACAGGTGCTAGGGAAGGAACATGCAGTGGCGCAGAATGTGCACTAGGACCTTGCGACCGTCAGGCACACAATAGGTAAAAATGCTACTAATGCATGCAGAAAAACGGCAGGAAACCCCCACACCATGCCAAGGGTCACTGGTGGTACACCCCAAATTGCATCCCACACAGACAGAATCAGGAGCCCCTAACATGGACAATGATGAGGTCAAGCCTTGGTACTCATACTCAGAGCCCCAGGCAGAGAATCCACACTGGCTTCAGCTCTACTCCCCTGAAATGATTTCTCAGGCTTTGTAGCACTGTATTTAAGGTGGCTAGCAGGCAGATCCCCCTGAAAGCCTTCTGCAATCTTCAAAAGAGAGCAGGGGGGACAGGGGAGGAGGGAGGGGTGCTGAGTTTGTGTGAGGCTGCTGCATTCTTCCAGATCCTTCCAATTTCTGGCCGCTCAACAGGCTCTTATGGCAAGTGCATGGAGCTGAACCAATTTTCCCTCCTCCTACGGCTACCGAAAAGACCGCAGTCTAGTAGAGCCTCTCACATTGCACTGAAGTGAGAAAGTCACCCTCAAGGTGGTCATTCACAAGCATCTAATGAATCTTTTCCTCTCCATCTTCAGTTTTTCTTCAGAGAGGAGAAAATCCATCCACCATCTGCTGAACACAAAGTAATACTGAAGAGACCTGTGGTGGCTGAGGTGAACAGAGGCATTGGAATAATGTCATTGAAACCTGGGCTTTTCATTGGTTCTTTGTCTCCACCAATCTGCTGGTAGAGGAACACAACCCACTTGTCTGGACTGGTCTAGCAGGATGATATGGAATGTGTGTGTTTCCACATGATAGAAAATACATTAAATTCATTTTAAGTGATCTTAACCCAACGTACAATTTTTAGGCAGTATATTCAGTTAGCTCACTGGCCTGAGGAACTGGGTACTCACTTGGTTTGGTTTCTGGAACCCAATGTCCAATAACTAGACATTAGCTTTTTTTCATGAGGTAGAGATTTCTTTGCCTGAAAAAACGTATGGTGATCCACACAGGATTTCCACAGGTTTTTGCATGTTCTGTAGTTTAGCATATTGAATACGATATGGTCTCTGGATTCATTCTGAAAAAAAAAATGAAAAACATGTAACATCCATTTACATTATGAATTATGACGACTTTAAAATAAGTACAGTCAAGTTTTTACTTTGGTGGATAAAGCACAGTTACTTACCTGTAACAGGTGATCTCTGGGAACAGCAGGAATTAGTCCTCACTTATGGGTACGTCGGAACCGACGGAGCCTGCGCGGGAAAGCTCCCCAGCTTCCCAGAAAGGAAGCTTTTGGGGCCTCCCACTGCACATGCGCGCTGCCTTCCCGCCTTCCTGACCAGCTCTCCTCAGTTCGAGTTTATAGCTGAGACAATAGAGAGAGGAAAGGAAGATAGATAGAAGAAGATACAACTCCTAGGGGAGGTGGGTGGGTTGTGAGGACTAATTCCTGCTGTTCCCAGAGATCACCTGTTACAGGTAAGTAACTGTGCTATCTCCAGGAACAAGCAGGAATAAGTCCTCACTTATGGGGACTCCCTAGCTAAGATGCCTGGGAGATCCCCTTCCAAGGGTTCGCCATCTTCGTATGGATCTCAGGCATCCATCCTGGGAAGGTGGGCAGGAGTTGTTCAAGTATGGAACAGGTGTTTGAGGACAGCCTGACCAAACAAGGCATCCCGGCGGGAGTCCTTGTCCAAACAGTAATGGGCTGTGAAGGTATGAACCGAGGCCCAGGTGGCGGCTCGACAGATCTGATCTATGGATACAGAGTGAAGATGAGCCATAGAAGTGGCCATGGCTCTCACATTGTGAGCTGTGACATGGCCTTCCAGAGAAATATTTTTACTCTGGTAAGCAAAGGAAATACACTGAGCAATCCAATTGGAAAGTGTACGTTTGGAGACTGGAAGTCCCAAATGAGAAGGATCAAAAGCCACGAAAAGCTGGGAAGACTTTCGATGTGGCTGAGTCCTGTTGAGGTAAAAGGCAAGAGCTCTTTTACAATCTAGAGTATGAAGGTTCCTCTCTGCACTGGATGCATGAGGAGCTGGAAAAAAGACAGGTAGATATACCTCTTGATTAAGATGAAAAGGCGAGATCACTTTGGGCATAAAGTGGGGATTCGTCCTAAGGACCACCTTATCATGATGAAACCTGGTATAAGGTGGATGAGCCAGTAAGGCCTGTAGTTCACTGATGCGGCGAGCTGAAGTGACTGCAATAAGGAAAAGGACCTTCCAGGAGAGAAATTTCAAGGAGGTAGAAACCAACGGTTCAAAAGGTGGCTTCATAAGCTGACCTAGAACTAGGTTCAAATCCCATGCTACCGGAGGAGGCCTGATGGGAGGTTTAGTTAGAGTCAGGCCTCTCATGAACCTTGAAATAAGAGGATGAGAGGAGACAGTTTGTCCATTTATAGGTTTTAAAGATGCTGCAATAGCACTCAAATGGACTCTTACTGAATTCGTCTTAAGGCCTGCATTAGAAAGATGCAGGAGATAGTCTAATAGAGAATTCAAAGGAAGTGCTAGAGGGTCAAGACCCTGTTGAGCACACCAAATGGAAAAGCGTTTCCATTTGAAAGCATAGGAACGCCTCGTGGAGGGTTTCCTAGAGGCATGAAGGATATCTTTCACTGGTTGAGAAAGATTGAAGTCATGAAGGCTTAGGCCTTCAGTAACCAAGCTCTGAGGTGTAGGGACTTGGGGTTTGGGTGCCACAAAGTCCCCTCCTCCTGAGAGAGAAGGTCTGGCGCAGCTCCCAGGTCCAGGGAGGGTCCCTGGGAGAGATGCAGAAGTAGAGGGAACCACACTTGGCGTGGCCAGCGTGGAGCTATGAGGATCATCGATCCGTGATCCCTCTGGAGTTTGAACAGAGTCTTGGGAATCAAAGGAATGGGTGGAAAGGCATATAGGAATTCCTGACCCCAATGTAGGAGAAAGGCGTCGTTGGCCTGAGCTCCCTGACACGGAGTCCTGGAACAGAACCGGGGAAGTTTGGCATTCCACGGACTTGCAAAGAGGTCTATGTCCGGGGTTCCCCATTCCTGAAAGATTCTGCGTATCTGGTCCATATGCAAGGACCATTCGTGTGGAAGCAGAACTCGACTGAGTCTGTCTGCCCGAGAGTTTTGAACCCCTGGAAGATACACTGCCAGAAGATGAATTTGATGCTCTCTGGCGAAGGCCCATAATCTGAGAGCTTCGTTGCAAAGCGACAGAGAGCCTGTCCCTCCTTGTTTGTTTATGTAGAACATGGCCACCTGATTGTCTGTATGGACTAGGACGGTCAGGTTGACAAGGAGGGTATGGAAGACTTTGAGGGCAAAGAAGATTGCTCGCAGTTCCAGGAGGTTGATGTGAAGGGTGGTCTCTTGTGGAGACCAAGCACCCTGAGTGGAGAGGTGTTGAAGATGGGCTCCCCACCCTGTTTGGGAGGCATCCGTTGTGAGGGTTGCTTGGGGCAACAAAGGTTGGAAGGGGGCCCCCAACAACAGATTCTTGGTGGACATCCACCATTGGAGGGACCAAAACAGACGCTTTGAGGTGAGTATTTGGTCGGAGAGCGCTCCTGATGCTTGAGTCCACTGGGTGGCCAAGGTCCATTGGGCTGCTCTCATATGAAGACGAGCGTAGGGCACCACGTGTACCGTGGAGGCCATGTGGCCCAGAAGTCGAAGCATTTCTCTGGCTGTCAAGTGACTGCTGGACTGAGCTTGGGAGGCCAAGCACACCAGACGTTGGCCCCGGACTTGAGGTAGGTAGGCCCTTGCAGTGGTGGTGTCCAACTGGGCCCCTATGAATTCCAGAGACTGAGTAGGGATAAGTTGAGACTTGGGAAGGTTTACCACCAGTCCCAGATACTGCAGAATGTGCCTTGTGCGGTCCAGGGAAATCTGGGCCTCTGACTGAGATGGAGCTCGGATGAGCCAGTCGTCCAGATATGGGAATACAAAAATTCCCAGACCTCTAAGAAATGCGGCAACAACTGCCATGCATTTGGTGAATACTCTTGGAGCAGAGGCTAGACCGAACGGAAGTACTCTGTACTGGAAATGTTTTCCCTGAAACAGAAATCTTAGATATTTTCTGTGGGATGGGTGGATGAGTATATGTGTGTACGCATCCTTGAGATCTAGAGAACAAAGCCAATCCTGACTCTGAAGGTATGGAAGGAGAATGCCTAGAGAAAGCATTTTGAATTTCTCCTTGTACAGAAATTTGTTCAATTCTCTCAGATCTAGGATAGGTCTGAATCCCCCTGTCTTCTTTGGTATGAGAAAATAAGGGGAGTAGAGTCCTGTCCCTTGTTGAAGAAGAGGAACCTCTTCTATTGCCCCTTGGGCAAGGAGAGAAGAGACTTCCTGATCCAACAGGCCCAGGAGATGGGGGAGAATTGAAGTGCCTCACCATGGTATATGGAGGAAGGTTGGAAAAATGAAGTTGTAGCCCTCTCTGATGATAGAGAGGGTCCATTGCTCTGATGTAATTTGCCCCCATCTGGGAGCAAAGTGAGCTAACCTTCCGGGAATGGTGAGGGGCTCTGGTTGTTCTAGAGCCAGAAAGGTTAAGTTCTCTAGGGGCAAGTCAAAACCCCTGAGGGGGTTGAGCCTGCTGAGGAGTGGCAGACACTGCAGGCTTTGACCTTGCCTGTTTAGGCTGCTGACGTTTAGCAGCAAAGCGAGGCTGAGAAGACTGTTGGCCAGTATTTGTGGAAAATCTGGCCTTCTTGTAGTAAGGCCTCTTGAAAGACTTTTTCTTGGCAGGAGTAGAGGTAGACTTAGAAAGTCTATCTAAGGTAGCATTTTCTGCGTCCATTTGAGTGGCTTTAATTTGCCAGTCTTTACCAAATAAGTTCTCACCTGTACAGGGCAGATTCCGTAAGCCATCCAGGACCCAGGGTTCTAGGTCAGAGGCCTGGAGCCAAGCAAGTCGTCGGGCTGCAATGGCAATGCCCGAAGCTCTACCGGCACCTTCAAAGGAATCAAAGGCTGCTCTGTTGGAGAACTTAGAAACATCTAGAAGCTGTTTCACTATAGAAATGAACTCCTCCTTTTTATCCTCAGGGATAAAGGGGGCAAAATGCCGAACCTTTAGGGCAAGCTCCCTGAGAAACATGCCCATATACAGACTGTATGAATTAATCCTGGCTATAAGCATACTAGCCTGGAAGATTTTCCTACCAAAAGAGTCTAGGGTCTTACATTCTCGCCCTGGAGGGGTAGAAGAGTGCCTTTTGGTACTCTTAATCTTTTTCAGCGCAGACTTCACCACAATGGAATGGTGAGGCAACTGAGTCTTTTGAAAACCAGGAGAAGGAGGGACCCGGTACATGGTGTCCAACCTACGAGAATAAGGAGACAACGTTAGAGGAGCCTCCCATAAGTCCATCAAGTGTTCTTGAAGGATTTCATGGATAGGCAGGGTCTGCCTCTTTAGGAACCTTAGGGTATCCTAAAATATCCAGTTTCTTTGATCTAGGTTCTTTTTCAGAGGATGTGGTAATAGAAAGTCCTTTAGCTAGTTCTATAATGAAGTCTTGAAAGGACAAATCCTCTGGTGGAGACATTCTCCTCTTTGGGGAAGAAGGGTCTTCAGGAAGAACTAGAGACAGCTCATCAGAGTCCTCAGAGGAGTTAAAATCCTCAGAAGAATCAGAGTA
The DNA here is from genome assembly GCA_033557465.1 of Ichthyophis bannanicus. Taxonomy (NCBI): domain Eukaryota; kingdom Metazoa; phylum Chordata; class Amphibia; order Gymnophiona; family Ichthyophiidae; genus Ichthyophis; species Ichthyophis bannanicus. The sequence goes on along the minus strand of CM066032.1, from coordinate 1,746,263,861 downwards.
TCCTCTATTTGCTTCCAACGCACGATACGCATACCGTTCGGTATCGACATCGGGCGTACCGGGTATGGGATCGGTATCGGGTGAAAACCCGGATCCGGCATGCGGAACCGATCTGCGTTTGGAAGACGATGGTCTCGGTTCCGATATGGGAAACGATACCGGAACCGGACCCGGAACCGCTGGATGTGGTACCGAGGGCGTTGCAGCTTTAATGAAAGCCAGCATGGCCTGCTGCATGGTCTGAACAGTATTGCTCATAGACGCCACTGCTGCCTGGATGTCGGTACCGGTATGGGCCGGTACCCCAGAGCAGTCTAACAGGTGATCGGTCGAGGCCGTGCCATCGATGTCGACCTGTAACCCCATAGATGGAGCTTTGGAAGCCAGAGCTTCCCGCCGGGGTTGTTTGGCTGGGGCAGGATCCTCAGATTCAAAAGTGAGAGCCTCTCGATGCTTTGAAGGAGATTTGCTCTTTGAGGACCTGCCCGAAGAAGGTTTGGTTACCTGAGATCCATCCGGAGAGGAAGACCTGGATGACTGTGATGCTGGATTATCTGAAGCAAACAGCACATGGAATTTGTTGGCCCGGTTCTGCAAACCACGTTTAGACATCTGGGAGCAGGATGGGCAGTCCGGAATGGAGTGGTCAGGTCCCAAACATTTAAGACACCAGTCATGGGTGTCTGTGACAGAAATAACAGCACTACACTTGGTACACTTCTTGAAACCAGGGGCTGGTTTCTCCATGAGGAGAATTTGTGTAGGCCTGAGGCCTAACCGAAGTCACCAAGTTGTGCAAAAATAAAGATTTTTTTTTTTTTTTTTGAAAGAAAGAAAGAGAGAGACCGGCGGTACCGGTTTCGGTATGGGGAAGGCAGGTACGCGGTCTAAAGAAACAAACTAAAACAAGAATTTCTTCAGCGGTGACAGGAACACGACCTGCTGGCTCCGCGGAAAAAGAGAAACTGAGGAGAGCTGGTCAGGAAGGCGGGAAGGCAGCGCGCATGTGCAGTGGGAGGCCCCAAAAGCTTCCTTTCTGGGAAGCTGGGAGCTTTCCCGCGCAGGCTCCGTCGGTTCCGACGTACCCATAAGTGAGGACTTATTCCTGCTTGTTCCTGGAGATAAATAATTACATTCTAGGTTTCTAAAGAATGAGTCGTAGGCACAGTGCATCTCAGACAAGACACATGAGCCCCCTTTATTCTTCAGCGTCAATACAATAAGCATGGCCCTCATTATTGCTTTTTCTATATGCAGTCCTCTCCTGCTGTCAGCATCAAACTAAGCAGAGGCAACATTCTTTTCTTAAATTTGAAATCACCATATAGCCTCAATTTGATGGGGAGGAAAGCACTAGTGCATCCTTAGCATCACTGAAAGTAATCATGGAAAAGAAAGGAAAAAAAAAGAAAAACAGAATCAGACACTTCAACTCTCTGTCTATAAATCATAAGACTTAACTCGCTAATGTCACTGGAGATAAGTCAATGGCACATGGATATAGAAGACAAAATTAAAATACTTTCACTCCTCTGTATGCTCTGGCCAGCGTTCACTGGGGCATGTTTACCAAGTCCTGCACCAGTAATACGCATGTGGAACATGTAACCAGTGCAGAGCTCCTCACTAACTGCAGTTACCGTGCTTTAATGCAGCAAACACTGGTGTTACAGTGTCAAGCACAGGTAGTGTGAGCCACAAACACCTACACTAGCTGTGCTGAAAACTCCCCGTCCGCACTAGCCACTCCTTGATGTGTGCTACCAGAGTGGTGCAAGGGTTTTAGCACATGGTCCTGTGCTACCTTTTAGCACTGCGCCAAAGCCACACGTTAAGCCCACCCTATCCTAGTAGTGCACATTATTAAATGTGCCCCACTGTCTAATCAGCATCAATATATACCAATGAAGAACACTACCTTCCCAAATGACAGAGCAGTTTTACACATCTGAGATTTTATTCTACATATTACCCCTCCTAAGTTAACATGTACTTGCATTTATATATTGTACAATCCACAGCAAACTATCTAAAGCAGGGGTGTCCAACATACAGCCCGTGGGCCAGAGTCCGGCCCACCAGGCATTTTTATCCGGCCCGATCCAGCCAACTTCATAAGAACATAAGATATGCCATACTGGGTCAGACCAAGGTCCATTAAGCCCAGTATTCTGTTTCCAACAGTGGCCAATCTAGGTCATATGTACCTAGCAGTTTCCCCAAGAGACACAAGTTCCACAATGCTTGTACTGGATCAAGCATTGATATCTTCGGTCAAAATGGTGAAAATGCCCCCAAAAGAGCCGCCTCACGTTTAAAAAAAACAACAAAAAAAACCCAAAGCTCCGTTCCGCTCTCTCTCCTGCAGCCCGTATCAGCTCCATTATTCACTTTCCCCTCCCCAAGCAGCTGCCATAGCGATAATTTAAATGAAAAAGAAAGCAAAGCGGACCCTTCTGGCACTTTGTAACCCCTGAAACTGTGTCCCGCCCTCAAAATGGAAGAGACACTAGAGCGCGGAACGCAGTTTCAGGGGCTCCAAATGGCCAGAGGTGTCCACATCGCTTTCTTTTAAATTACGGCTATGACAGCTGCATGGGAAGGGAAAGGAGCATAACAGAGCCGATAAGGGCCGTAAGAGGGGGAGCGGAATGGAGGTGGCAGGAAGAAGAGATGAACAGAGGCAAGGAGAGAGGAACGGAGCTTCGGGGGCTGCAGGAGGAGGAGCGGAACGGAGGTGGCAGGAAGGAGAGATGAACAGAGGCAAGGAGAGAGGAACGGAGCTTCGGGGGCTGCAGGAAGGGGAATGGAGTGGAGCTGCATGGGGGGGAAAGAGGATGGAAACTGGAAAGGAGCTGACAAAGGGGGCAAAATATGGCTGGAAAGGGGCTGACAGAAAAAGAGGGCTGGAAACTGGAAAGGAGCTGACGGAGGGGGCAAAATAGGGCTGAAAATTGGAAAGGAGCTGACGGGGGAGAGAGGCTGGAAAGGAGCTGATGGGGGGGGGGGGAAGGCTGGAAAGGAGCTGACCCGGGGGGGGGGGGTGGCTGCTCTGGCCCGTGACCTTTTTAAAAATTGCCCATGTGGCCCTGCAAGCTAAAAGGTTGGACACCCCTGATCTAAAGGAAGGAGGAAAACAGGTAAAGTAATTATAGATTTAGTTCACCAAAAGCAAACTCAAGCTCACATCTTAGTCCGGAAGTGGCTTATACCACATTGCAACATGCTTTCTCATACAGACAGGGTTGGCTTAAGAGGTGAATCAGCAAAACACTGGCTCAGGGCACACAACAAAGGGGGCACAGGAAGCGTGCCTCACTATCGCCTCCAGCATGCCTTCTGCCTCCCCAGTCACAGCTGTTAGCCACAGGGGCATTTGTTTTTGCTCCTGCAGCTGTATTAATGCTCAGCACAATCACGGGAGCCTTTGCGTTTGCTCCCGCTATTGTGCTATTCTCAAGCTGCTGTCAATAGGCTGATACTGGGGCTGGGGAGGATGGTACTGGAAATAGGCTGCAGGGCTGGCATTGGAAATGGGCTGATATTGAGGCTGGGGGACTGGAAATGGGCTAATACTGGGACTGGGGGGTCTGGGATTGGAAATGGGCTGATACTGAACCTGGGCACTGGGACTGGCAATGGGCAGATACTGGGATTGGGGAGATGGGACTGTAAAGGGTCTGGGACTGGAAGGAGAACTGGGATTTGAAGGGAGCTAATTCTAGGGTAAGGATCCTGGAGATGAAAGGGGGATGAAGCTAGCAAATGCTAGGGTCAGGGTGGGAAAAAAAGAGAGATGCTGAGGGAGTGAGAAGGGAGAGGACAGATATTGTGGGGAGTGGGGAAAAAGCAAAGAATCGGGGCAGGTTGTGAGGAAGAGGTATAAGAATGCATGCTGGGGTAAGGAGAAGGCAAGACAAGGTTAATGAATATTAAAGAAGAAAGTAAATGGGTGGGTCCTGGGGAGTAGGAGGCAGCAGAGCTGGTACTAGGGACATGGGATGTGGGAAAGCAGAAACTCTAACTTCAAGATTGGGTGAGAAAACGGAAGAAAGACTAAGACAGGCTGGATACTGGGAGTTTAAGTGGGGAATCGAGGCTTGGGTGGGATTATGAGTAGGGAACTGGAGTTGCTTGAGGGGGATAGTGGGAACTAAAATTGACCAGAGATTAGGAAGACAGTGGGAACAGGGTGATTGGGTGAGGGGTATGAGTAGGGCTGTGAAACCAAGTGCAGAAATATAGGGAGGGGAGGTGGTTTAAAGGACCTGGAGAGGTTGGGGAGGCAGTTGATTAGAACAGAGTGCTATAGATGAGAGCCACAGGAAGGGACAGGTCTTCCTTGAAGGAGGTGAGAGGGTGAAAATGGGAAAAGGGAAAACGGAAGCGTGGATGGAGATTAAGACATAAGAAAGGGCCTGGAGGTGGAGGGAGGATGAGTGCTAGGAAATGAGCTGGGGCTGATTAAAAGATGAGAGACAGAAGGTGGTAAATGAGGCTGGAGAGGAGATGAGTATAGAGGGAGGAAATCAGGGACTAGAAAGTGGGTGAAAGATGGGGGAGGGGAGATAGGATGCTGGCAAAGGAATGAGACAGATGTGGAATAGAAATGAAAAGCTGGTTAGTAGGTGAACTGTGAAAAGAAGGAGACTGAAGGTTGAAGGAAGGAGAAAGAGGAATGGAATGAAGCTATAGTTTAAATGGAAAATCAGAGAAAAAGAAGGATCAATGTCAGAGAGATGTAGCGAAAGAAAGGACAAAGACAGGGAGTGTTAAACAGAAAATGGAAATGGGATCCTGGAAAAGGACTTAGAAGAAAACCAACAAGAGGAAGTGGAAGAGAGAGACTGGGACCAACCCAACTGGAAAATAAAGTAATCAGACAAGAAAGATACAAAAGTTTTAGTTTTTAGAGAATAAAATATGTCAGCTTTGAAAATGTGTATTTCGTATAGTTCATTACAGGAGGAAATACATTTGTGTTTCTCTTTCTTCAGTGTTTCACAGCTCAGTGTATTATGGTGCTTGCACTATACAAATATACCCAAGGGGGGCATCCAAATGTAAAAGTTGGTTCGGGGTGCTACAACCCTTTGAGCTGCACTGCATACACGACAGACATATTAGATCCATTGGGTGATGATTATAGTTAATTATGCTGTCCATAGCACATGTACATACCTCCGCACATAGTTAAGTTTAATTTCTATTTGATGTTTCGCCTATGATCAACCTCTAAGTGAATGACACAACAAAAACAGAGAAACATATTCAAAACTATGAACATGGTTAGCAGATCTGCTATCACGTTAATCTTGGCGAGCAGGATATTCAATGGCACAAAGCCATTTTGTGTGGCTGCATATCCACTCTTAATGCCATTGAACGCCCCAATTATGCAGCAACTGTGCTTTCTGAAAGCCCGGGCTCTGGCGGACTCGATACATCAAGTCAAGCTGTTGGCTCACAATGGGCACGAATGCCGGTGTTTCCCACATGCGGAGGAGCAGCCATTCCAGGTTCAGTGGGATGGCCACTGTCAATGCTTCCCTCGGTGGGGCCTCATACTGGAGGATCTCGAGCTCCTCCAAGCAAGGGTCCTCCTCTGACTCTGTGGCAAATGCCAACACCCATATGAAGTCGAGGAATGCCATGTCCTCGGACAGGGACCGGCATTGAGCTTGGAGTGGGATGGATCCGAGTTTGCTTTTCTCTGATCAGAGAAGGGCTGAACTTTTACAGAGCTCTGCTAGTGAGTGGATATTTGCCTCCTGGGACATCTTACTGTGAGTTCTAGCTGTTTATTTAATTATTTACTGTTTGTCTAACTGTTTGTTTGTTTAATTATTTATTGTTTGTCTTAGTGGTGTTCTAGTTCAGCCTTCTCAGCTGTACTTACCTTGCCTCTCTCAACTAACTGGGCTTTGTGTGGTAGCCATTTTGAATTAAATCTCTCTCCCCAGAACCTGCTGTTTGTTGAGCTTTTTTCCTGTCCTTGCCTGCCTGAGTGAATCCTCCCCCTCCCCCCTCCCCCTGAGGTATTGTGTAGCCTTCTTCCTGTTTTCTCCACGTGTGCATAGGCTGTTTTAGTTTGCTTTTCTCTGATCAGAGAAGGGCTGAACTTTTACAGAGCTCTGCTAGTGAGTGGATATTTGCCTCCTGGGACATCTTACTGTGAGTTCTAGCTGTTTATTTAATTATTTACTGCTTGTCTAACTGTTTGTTTGTTTAATTATTTATTGTTTGTCTTAGTGGTGTGCTAGTTCAGCCTTCTCAGCTGTACTTACCTTGCCTCTCTCAACTAACTGGGCTTTGTGTGGTAGCCATTTTGAATTAAATCTCTCCCCAGAACCTGCTGTTTGTTGAGCTTTTTTCCTGTCCTTGCCTGCCTGAGTGAATCCTCCCCTCCCCCTCCCCCTGAGGTATTGTGTAGCCTTCTTCCTGTTCTCTCCACGTGTGCATAGGCTGTTTTAGTTTGCTTTTCTCTGATCAGAGAAGGGCTGAACTTTTACAGAGCTCTGCTAGTGAGTGGATATTTGCCTCCTGGGACATCTTACTGTGAGTTCTAGCTGTTTATTTAATTATTTACTGTTTGTCTACCTGTTTGTTTGTTTAATTATTTATTGTTTGTCTTAGTGGTGTGCTAGTTCAGCCTTCTCAGCTGTACTTACCTTGCCTCTCTCAACTAACTGGGCTTTGTGTGGTAGCCATTTTGAATTAAATCTCTCTCCCCAGAACCTGCTGTTTGTTGAGCTTTTTTCCTGTCCTTGCCTGCCTGAGTGAATCCTCCCCCTCCCCCCCTCCCCCTGAGGTATTGTGTAGCCTTCTTCCTGTTTTCTCCACGTGTGCATAGGCTGTTTTAGTTTGCTTTTCTCTGATCAGAGAAGGGCTGAACTTTTACAGAGCTCTGCTAGTGAGTGGATATTTGCCTCCTGGGACATCTTACTGTGAGTTCTAGCTGTTTATTTAATTATTTACTGTTTGTCTAACTGTTTGTTTGTTTAATTATTTATGGTTTGTCTTAGTGGTGTGCTAGTTCAGCCTTCTCAGCTGTACTTACCTTGCCTCTCTCAACTAACTGGGCTTTGTGTGGTACCCCCATCCCCCTGCTGAGGGTTCAGGACAGGGTACCTTGTAACTGCCCTCTTTAATAGGACTTATCTCCCTCCCTCCCTCCCCAGCACCCACCCACCCCTGGGGTAATTGTAGTTTTATAGGTACTTGCACATCTTAGAGGAAAGGGGCTGCTCTCAGGTGCAGCTCTTAATCCAAATCAGTCATACACAGAGGACCTGAGATTAATTAAGCTTCAGGTACACAGGGTGTATTAGGGGTATTAGATACACTTTTATTAGTATAAGCATCTACACCAATCCTTATTATATACCGAATTTAAAAGACCTAAACACAAGCTTTAAACTAAGATGCAGACAGAGGTCCAGCAACGAGATGGGGGTTCTCCAGTCTTTTGCATTGAGTGTCACATGTATGATTTTCTCCCAGTTGGTGAGAGGTCCTACATATGCACTAAGTGCAGGGAGCTCTTTGCTCTCAGGGAACGAGTCCGTTCTCTAGAGGCTAGAGTAGCAGACCTGGAAGACATAAGAAAGACAGAGAAGTACATGGACGAGACCTACAGGGATATAGTCCTGAAGTCCCACCTCCAGTCTGGCAGCATCCCTGTTGCCATGGAGGAGAGAGGTCACGTGACAGGAGAGCATCACCCTGGTGTGGCAGGAAGTGATCCTGTAACTAGGACCTGTCCTCCAGGTGATGTAAAACCCTCTCGCACCGAGGACGTTTCTCCAGGGCCATGTCCCCATGAGGGGAGGGTCAGGACAGCTGTTATAGTTGGTGATTCAATCATTAGGAATGTAGATAGCTGGGTGGCTGGTGGACGTGAGGATCGCCTGGTAACATGCCTGCCTGGTGCGAAGGTAGCAGATCTCACGCACCGCCTAGATAGGATCATAGATAGTGCTGGGGGGGAGTCTGCTGTCTTGGTACATGTTGGTACCAATGACATAGGAAAATGTGGTAGGGAAGTTCTGGAGGCTAAATTTAAGCTTTTAGGTAGGAAGTTGAAATCCAGAACTTCCAGGATAGCGTTCTCCGAAATGCTTCCTGTTCCACGTGCAGGACCCAAAAGACAGGCAGAGCTCCGGAGTCTCAATGCGTGGATGAGACAATGGTGCAAGGATGAGGGTTTTGGATTTGTTAGGAACTGGGGAACATTCTGGGGAAAGGGGGGGCTCTTCCGAAGGGATGGGCTTCACCTTAATCAGGATGGGACCAGACTGCTGGCATTAACCTTTAAAAATGAGATAGAGAAGCTTTTAAACTAGAAAATAGGGGAAAGCCGACAGTCACCCAGGAGCGCATGGTTCGGACAAAGGTATCCTTGAAGGATACTACCAAAAGCAGTGAGGTTCCAAAAGGGAGTATAGTAGCCCAAATGCCCTTGAGTAAGGAGCAGACAGAGCATAAGGATTCCCAATTACCCATGCCTACCAATAGCCAGATTAATATTAATAAAATACAGTCTCTAAAATGCTTGTATGCCAATGCTAGAAGTCTAAACAATAAGATGGGAGAATTAGAATATATAGCACTAAATGAGAGGTTAGATATGATTGCACTCTCAGAGACATGGTGGAAGGAGGATAACCAGTGGGACACTGTGATACCTGGATACAAACTATATCGTAATGATAGAGCTGAACAAATTGGTGGAGGGGTTGCGCTCTATGTTAGAGAGGGCATTGAGTCAGAAAGGATTAAAGTTTTGCAGGGAACAAAATTTGCTGTAGAATCTCTATGGATTGAAATTCCATTTATGAAGGGGAAGGTGATGGCAGTGGGAGTATACTATCGACCACCTGGCCAGAATGAACAAATGGATGATGAAATGCTCAAAGAAATCAAGGAAGCTAACAAAAGCCACAACAGAGTAGTAATAATGGGTGATTTCAATTACCCCGGTATCGACTGGGACAGTGTCACAGCAGGACAAGCTAAAGAGATAAAGTTTCTAGATGAAATAAATGACTGCTTCTTGGAGCAGCTGATTCATGAACCGACCAGAGGGGAAGCAATACTGGACCTAGTCCTTAGTGGAACGCCAGATCTGGTGCAAGAAATAAGGGTGTTGGGACCACTTGGCAATAGTGATCATAGTATGATCATGTTTGATTTAATCAGTGGAGGACAGATAGTAAAGGAATCCACAGTACTACCTTTTAACTTTCAAAAGGGAGACTATGATAGAATGAGGAATATAGTTCGGAAAAAACTAAAAGGAGCGGTTCCAAAGGTTAAAGACTTACAGCAAGCTTGGGTGTTATTTAAAAATACTATCTTCGAAGCCCAGACCAGCTGTATTCCACGCATTAAGAAAAGTGGAAGAAAGTCCAAAAAACTGCCAGCATGGTTTAAAGGTGAGGTCAGAGAGGCTGTTGCTGCCAAAAGAGCAACCTTCAGGAAATGGAAAAAAGAGCCAAATGATGAAAACTGGAAACAGCACAAGCACTGGCAAGTTAAATGCAAAGCATTGATAAGGCAGGCAAAGCGGGAATTTGAGAAGAAACTTGCTACGGAAGCAAAAACACGAAATAAAGACTTTTTCAAGTACATTCGTAGCAAAAGGCCTGTGAGAGAGTCAATTGGACCATTAGATGATAGAGGGGTAAAAGGGGCAGTAAGAGAGACAAGGCTATAGCAGAGAGACTGAATGAATTCTTTGCTTCAGTCTTTACTGAGGAAGATGTAGGGATGTTACCCAAGACTGAAGTGGTATTTAAAGCTGATACTGCAGAGGAATTGAGAGAAATATCGCTACACCGGGAAGATATATTACAACTATTTGATAAACTGAATAGTAGCAAATCACCTGGACCGGATGGTATACATCCCAGAGTGTTGAAAGAACTGAAATATGAGATTGCAGACCTGTTATTGGTAATCTGTGAACTTTCATTTAAATCATCTGTAATACCTGAAGATTGGAGGGTCGCCAACGTAACACCAATTTTTAAAAAGGGTTCCAGGGGTGACCCGGGAAATTACAGACCGGTGAGCCTGACGTCAGTACCAGGGAAAATGGTAGAAACCATCATAAAGAACAAAATTACACAGCATGTAGATAGTCATGGCCTAATGGGAGACAGCCAACATGGCTTTAGACAAGGAAGATCTTGTCTTACTAATCTGATCTGTTTTTTGAAGGTGTGCATAAACAGGTAGACAAAGGTGAGTCGGTTGATATAGTGTATCTGGACTTTCAGAAAGCTTTTGACAAGGTCCCCCATCAGAGACTTTTGGCGAAGCTAAAAAGTCATGGGATAGGAGGCAGTGTACTATTGTGGATCGGGAACTGGTTAAAAGATAGAAAGCAGAGGGTAGGGCTAAATGGCCAATATTCCCAATGGAAAAAGGTGAATAGTGGAGTACCCCAGGGATCTGTACTGGGTCCGCTACTTTTTGACATATTCATAAATGACCTGGAAAAGGGAATAACTAGTGAGGTTATCAAATTTGCAGATGACACAAAACTGTTTAAAGTTGTTAAAACCCAAGAGGATTGTGGAAAACTGCAGGAGGATCTGGATAAATTGGAAGACTGGGCATCCAAATGGCAGATGAAATTTAATGTGGACAAGTGCAAAGTTATGCACCTAGGAAAGAACAACCCACACTATAGTTACACGATGCAAGGCTCCACATTAGAAACCACCACCCAGGAAAAAGATTTAGGAGTCATCGTGGATAACATGTTAAAACCCTCCGCCCAGTGTGCAGCGGCGGCCAAGAAAGCAAATAGAATGCTAGGTATCATAAGGAAAGGGATGGAGAATAAAACAAAGGATATTATAATGCCTCTGTATCGCTCCATGGTACGACCGCACCTTGAATATTGTGTGCAATTCTGGTCACCGTATCTTAAAAAGGACATAGAGTTATTAGAAAAAGTACAGAGAAGAGCCACCAAATTGGTGAAGGGGATGGAAGGCTACTCCTATGAAGAGAGGCTAAAAAGGTTAGGGCTCTTTAACCTAGAAAAGAGGCGGCTGAGGGGAGATATGATAGAGGTGTATAAATTAATGAATGGAGTGGAACGGATAAACGTGGATAAATTGTTTACGCTATCAGAATGTAGAAGGACTAGGGGACATGTAATGAAGCTACAGGGTAAACTATTTAAGACAAATAGGAGAAAATATTTCTTCACTCAACGTGTAATCAAACTCTGGAATCTGTTACCGGAGGATGTAGTAAGGGCTGTTAGTATAGCTGGGTTTAAAAAAGGTTTGGACAAGTTCCTGGAGGAAAGGTCCATAAACCACTATTAAAAAGGGACCCAGGATATCAATGCTTGGCCTAGTACAAGCACTGCAGAACCTGTGTCTTTTGGGGAAACTGCTAGGTACGTATGACCTAGATTGGCCACTGTTGGAAACAGGATACTGGGCTTGATGGACCTCGGTCTGACCCAGTATGGCATTTCTTATGTTCTTATGCACGTCACGATGTAGGCGAGTTTACGGGAATTTCACGTCCTCGGTCTTCCAGTCTGTGTAATCGGTGGTGGAGTTGAGGGAAGGCTGGGCCAGGTGATCTGGCCCTGAGCCCGATGATTCCAGTCCCTCAGAGGCTCCATGGGTGAAGCCGCAGGCACTCGCCAGTGAGGACCTCTGTCCCATGGAATGGGACTGGGATCAAGATCGATGTTGAGGATCGACTCGAGACTGCAGTCTCTCAAAGATCGGCTCGACATCCAGGGATGTCCTCGTGGTCAATGGCCCCAGAGGTCTGGGCAGATGACCTGGCAGAGCTGTTTCTGGTGTTTTTCTCCTTTCTCCAGGAACAAGCAAAAGGTCAGTCCTCACATATGGGTGATGTTGGCGCCGACGGAGCCCTCGCGGAAGCATCTCCCCAGCTTTCAAAGAAAGCCTTTGGTAGATGCCACCATGCATGCGTGATCCCCTTCCAGCTAAAGGGTGCCATCTTGCCTCAGTCTCCTTTTTCCCGCAGAGCCCAGACATCTGTCTCTTTTCCCCCCAAAAAAGTACTACATTTTTGAGTTTTTATTTCTCTTTTCTCTGGTCTTGCACCAATACTCTTCCTGCACCTGAGTTCGCTTGCCTCAGCATCACGTCTCGGGTTTGTCTCCTTTACCTTTTTTTCCTCAGTGCGGTTTTGCACCTTTTTCCACTAGCAGAGCCTCGGGTCTTCGACCTAGCTGGCCTTTTCTCCCCCATGGCCTCTGCCAGCAGTTTCAAAAAGTGTGATTGGTGCTGAAGGACCATGTCCCTCAGGAACATGCACAACTGCTGCATCCATTGCCTTGGGCCGGACCACAACCCTTCAGACTGTAGCCTTTACAAGAAAATGTCATCCAAGGCCATCAAGAGCCGTCAGCAGCAGCACGACAGAATTTTCCTGGAGTGACCAGTGACACTGTGCTCCAAGGCCCCTTTTAAGACCTTGGACTCACATGGTGATTCCGTGGGCCCCGGTCATGGCCAAGGGTCCTCCAAGTGGAGTTCCCCAGAAGGGGAACACAAGAAGAACCCTTGAGGTCCGCATCCGTGGACAGATCCAGGAAGATGGGTAAGTCCCGAGCCAGATCCCGTAGTCCATGTCGTTCGTCCAAGGGCTCTAAGCGGGAGCGGCCTACCAAGGTCACCCAAAAGGAATCATCGGCCTCCAGTGACTGGCCTCAGACCCCGGAGTCCATCCTGGTCAAGGATATCTATCTCATGCATATTGTGATAAGGAAGCTTATCATAGTTCAGGAGGGAGCTATAAAAGAGGTGAATTGGCTCTGAACAAGCAACCTGTCTTTGATGGTAGAAATACTAAAACAGAATGTTTTCATAAAAGACTACCAGTCCCAGAATGCACCAGGTTACAAACAGCCTCTAGGAGGGCTGAAGTGGGGAAACGTGTGTTCAATCAAGAGAGCTATGAGGTAATCCCCAATCACTCATCTCCAAGGGCAGGGCTTGATTCAGGACACCTGGGCTGTGCTAGGGTGGAGTGTCCCTCTAAGCACTTTAAAAGTAAAAGATATTCTACACAGTGACAGAACAGGCAGAACGGAGAGAACAGGGAGAAAGAAGAGAGAGGACACAACAGCAGAGGCAACGCAGAAGGAAGAAGAGAGAGACATCTTGGAGGTCTAAAGAAGGAGCCCACAGCAGTACGTGTGTTAGGAGTGATTCCAGAGGCAAGCATACTCAATTGGACTGGAGGAAGCCAGAGGATTGGGGTTATAGAGCCAGGAATTCCCAAAAGGTACCTTTGAGGGAGACGGCTGCATTTGGAAGCGGCCCTAAGACCGGTGCAAGAAGGTATGTGAAGAAAGACCCAGTGTCCAGGGATCTTGATTGGAAGGCTGGACATAAAAGCTGGACTACTTACTGGCCAGGTTACCTGGAGAGGAAATCTAACAGCAAGGGGATCACAGGTATGAACTTTGATCTATGCCCTAGCTCTTCATCAGGAAGACAGCAGGGAAACAAATATTATCCTGAGAGTGATCAATTAAGGAATTCCTCTGAGCCAGACCATGATATTGATTCCATGATATTTGAAGAAGAAGGAGATATAGCAAATGACCCGTTGGAATACATGGATTGCTCTCTGTCTAGGCTGCTGTCTTAAAGTAGTTTCTCACTAATACAACAACCACCAAAAGGAACTGTAACTTGTTCTTTTATCTACCCAGAAAAGTCTCTGCAAGAAAGCTTTAGGGTAGGATTGAGCCACGTAGAGAGAGTAAACCAGCAAAGGGGTTTGCAGCTGGCTAATTATTTGTAATTGAGCCAGGCACAAGTGCACGTGAGCTCTAGAAGGAAACTTCTTCTTTGTGTGTGTGAATAGAAGAAAGTTATCCTTGATAAAGAACAGTTTTTGTTACTTTTGGGTTTGATTTTGCCTTTTGGAGCACTGCTAAGAAGGTCATTAGCAGGAACCATCAAAAAGACCTTTTCTGTTTCCCATCAAGGTCTTTATTGATTTATTGCTTAAGAAGTTCAGTTACCTTATATCATGTTTTGTTTTTCCTGAGTACAATACTTGAAGCAAGTGTCCTTTTTGTGTTACCAAGTAAATCTGTGTGGGAGAATTAACCCCATGAATAAAATCTGTTTTTCTTTGCTTACACTCGAGCATCACAACTCATTATTTTGTGAACGGCTGATTCTGGTATGAATGAACTACAACCCCCACACTCCTTTGCAAGTCATAATAATATTTTGCCTTTGCCAAGACTGTGGACATTCACGACCAGCGCCCCCGTTTACAATATTCATTGTGAATATCCAGAAAACCTGATTGGCTAGGGATCTCCTGAGGACTGGGTTGAGAACCCCTGCCATAGACTAACAAACTGGATTGGTTCTCCTAATCAGTGGATCCACTGCCATTTCATTTCAATTTATTTATAACCCATACTATTCAAAAATTATCCTAGATGGATTACAATAAAACATACATAAACAATTCTAACAAATAAAACACACTAAAAATAAACAATACACACACAATACAAAAGTCACTCCTCTATCACCTGCCAGAAAATTCCCATGGACTGATATGGCAATCCTATCAATATAATCAAAAAATAATATCAAAGGCAGAACTTGCTTGAAGATCATCAATATACAATAAGAGAATTGGGGAACTGATTTAACTCATGCCTTTTTCAGAAGTTCCAGAAGAGCTATATTCAAATACAGTAGATATTATCCTGTCCCTGGATGGCTTACAAGCTAAGCTTGTTTAATGAAATTATAAGAAAAAAAAAATCATACCCAATGGTGTGCAAGACAGAGAAAAGAAATACAAAATAAAGATGTGCAAAAGCATATAAATTATGCACGGTTCAATAAAACAAAGTTGCTTACCTGTGACAGTACAGTACTCCCAGAACTCAGAACTAGTGTAAAATTCTGCGCCTGCAGGGTCCTTTCTACCAGCAGTCCCCTCAGTCTCTTCAATTTAAAGCTCAAAAATAATTCTTAAATAGTTGGGTGGGATTATGGGTCTGATTAATCCTGCTGTCTATGGAGAACACTTACTACGGGTAAGCAACTTTGTTTTCTCCATCAACAAGCAGGATTAAATCAGGCACACAAGTGGGCAATGCCTAAGGCTCAAGGCTGCACAGACATCTAAAAATAAGTCCCACTTTTGAGAAGCAACCCACTGATATGTTTAAGCAAAGCTGAATAGTTCATATGGACACACTATTCACTACTGCTTGACTGAAGGGACTGCCCTCCTGAATGAAGGCTGATCAAAGTAATAGTGTGAAATAATCATGGCGTGAGGACCAGGTGGCTGCTATGTAGATGCTCTCCAGCGATGCAGACCTCAAAAGAGCTATTGTAGTGGCACTGGCTCCAGTTTGATGAGATTTAACTGTGTGAATCAGAAGAACAGCAGTTTGATTGTAACAGAATTGAATAAGTAATGCTAGCCAATATGCTAGCATATGCTTTGTCACAGAAGCACTCAGCCAGTTGAAGTTGAAGAAGGAGATACAAAGCAGAGTAGACGTTGGATTCTGCCCTTTTCAGTAATATGCAAGAGCTCATTTACAGTCTCTCATATAGATGCTTACAAAGCTTTGGACTGAGGATAGGCAAAACTCTCTGCTCATTAATATGGAATGGATTGATGACCTTTGATAGGAACTTATTTGTAAAGACACATCCTTTCTTACTGTGATGAAATTCTGTGTATGGTCCATATATAACTAAGGCTTGAAGCTCTGTTCCATTTGGCCAAGGTGACTGCTATTAGGAAAAATACCTTCCATGTTTTAGATACTTTAGAAATGAAGATTCCATTGGCTCAAGAGATTGATTCATAAGGTCAGAAAAGACAATGTTTGGGTCTCATGAGAATGTAGCTTTTGAATAGAAGTCTGATATAAAGAGGCTTCTCAGGATTCTGGAGACAAATAGACAATGAAAAGCAGGAGCTTGGTTGATTAGGACACAATAGGCTATAAAGAACTAAGGGGCACGCAGAGAGGGTGTCTAAGACTTAACTGATAGAGGTAGTACAGATATTCAAGTTTGGTAATTGGTGGACAATGAAAGGGGTCTTTTGACTCTGTGCAGAACACCAGATGGAAACCTTCTTCCATTTCAAGGCACAGGATCTTCTTGTAAAAGTTTTTTTTGCTGCCACCAGGATGTCCTGAATTGGTGATGAAGTCCCAAGGAAACAATTTGGCACTGCCCAATTACCACACCTTTAGGGTCAATGATTTGAGATTGGAATGCAAGAGTTTTTCACAATTTTGTGTTAAGGCTTGAGTGAAAGGTGAACTGATAGTCTATTGAAGCGAGGAAACCAGTTTTGTTGAGGCCAGTACAGCACTATGAGAATTACTGCGCTTCACATTCTTTGGAATTTCTGTAGAGTTTTGGCTATTAAAGGTATGGAAGGATATGCAAAAAGAAGGGACCAAATTCAGTCTACAAAGTACATGCTGTGCAAGGTGATTTGGAAATAGCCACCTTAAGCAGTGGGAAAGTAGCTTGCCATTTTTGCTGCTGGTGAACAAATTATAGGGAACTGGATTTAGCCTTTTCTCAGAAGTTCATGGAGTTCCTCACAATTGAAAAATGAATTGTAGAAGGCTAGATATGCTAAGCTATACTGGGAATCCCAAGGACTGAAGAAGTGTTAAGGTCTTGTTTCTCAATGAGACTGACAGACCTGGGAATAGGAAATGCTAGAAGTCAATTATCAAGAGATGGGAAAACAGTCTATGATCAGCTACCATGGCTACCAAACATTTGGAAAACACCGTGGGAGCTGAGGAACGTTCAAAACAAAGGACCCTGTACCGGCGGTCGGACAAACTGGTATAGAAGTGTAATCATCTTGGGATCTAGGAAACATAGCCAGTTCCTCTTAACTAGGCAGGAGGCTAGTTTTGTAGGTGGGGGCTGTTTGTAGGGCAGTGGGGCAGCTTTGGGAGTAGAATTTAGGGGTGGGGCAATTTGCAAGCTAGTGGGGCAGTTGCGAGGAGATTTGGTAGTGGGTGCAGGGTAGTGGAGCAGTTGTGGGGGTAGCTTTAGGGTTAGAGGCAGTTTGGAAAGTGGTACAGAAGTTTATGTGGGTGGGTCAGTTCGTAGGGGGATGGTTTTTAGGGGTTGGGGCAGTTGTGGAGTCATGGTTCAGTTCCAGGGTATTTTCTGAGGGTGGGGGAAGGTTGCAGGTTGGTGGTCCTAGTTGCCAAGGATAGTTCTGGGAAGTGAGGGCAGTTTGTGGGGTTGGGAAGGAAGAGAACAGGGAGAGGCACTTTGAAACGAGGAATTCCGTAAGTGGTATGTTTCACTATGCAGGTTTCTGTATTACAGAAACTACGAACCCCTTTAGCCATAGAAATTCATTAGACCATTTTTTTTAGGGGGCTTATTTTTCTGGAATTACCGGTCTTCTGGCCTATTTTTGAACATGATGTGCCTTTTTATGGGTTTTTCCCGTGTGCTACATTTCATCCCATCCCGTAAAACTTTTGGAGAGTTATTTTCTCCCTAGACAGACAGACAGATATTCTCAATCCATTTTGCATAAGTTTATTCAACTTCCACTGGGTTGGAAAGGATAAAAAACAACATACAGTTGTGGTCAACATTATTGGCACCCTTGCAGTTCAACCTCTTTATGTGCAATATCTCCTAAAAATAAGTGACCAGTGAAATAGCTTTGGACTATACTATATGTGCACATATATTTGACACATAAAAGAATCAAATAAAACAAAACCTATTTAAAAAGGAAATAGTAGGAAATAGTATAAAAACTGGACATTGCCATGACATGATCACTGGCACCTTTATAAACAATTCAAATCTGTTTGAACAGAAGAACCACATTCTCATTGCAATAAAACTAGACACCTGTGATCAATTCTCAGTATTCACATGACTTGAATCAACCAATGAATGATGGCTCTAATGTTTAAAATGGCCACATTCATTACCTCTTCCATTTTCACAATGGTGAAGACAAGACTGCTGTCTGAGACCGTCAGAAAAGCCATTATCACCAAACATCAAACTTCAAAGCGATACAAGGCCATCTCCAAAGATCTTTGGATTCCTGTGTCTACAGTTCACAATGTTATTAAGACGTTTTCAGCTCATAGAACTGTCAAGAACCACTAAGGACATGGTGGGAAGAAAAAAATTAATCCAAGAAATCTTCGAATGTTAATGCGAACTGTTGGAAAAACACCACATATAACATCTAAAGAGCATAAGGCTGACCTGGAGCAATGGGGAGAGGTAGTTTCAACCTGAACCATACGCCATGCACTAAACAAAGAAGGATTTCATGGGAGAAGGCCAAGGAATCATGAAGTTGCAGGACTACCGAGGTATTCTGGAGCGAAATGTGCTACCTATTGACAGAAAGTTCGGTCTGGGTCGAAGGTCATGGGTCCTCCAGCAGGACAATGATCCAAAACATACATTCAAAAGCACAAAAGGATGGTTAAAAAGAAACAAATGGACTGTTTTAAACTGGCCAGTATTGAGTCCTGATCTCAATCCAGTCGAGAACCTTTGAAAAGAGCTGAAATCTGTCACTGGTTAAAGGAATCCTGGAAACATTCATGAGCTGGAACAAAGCACAGTTGAAGAGTGGGCGAAACTACTAGCAGACAAATGTACAAAACTTATAGATGGATACAAGAAACATTTGGAGGCTGTCTTCAATGCCAAGGGTTGTGCATCCAAATATTAATGAAGGGTGCCATTAATCATCTCCAGTTCATATTTTGTTTTTGTCTCAGAAGTTACTACATCTAAGTTGCACAGACATCTCTTTTCTTTGTTGCACACCTTTGAACATACTATTAACAATATTATAATGACACACAGTTGGATTATTTCCAATTATTTCTCAAGATATATTATACACAACATGTGGAGGAGTAGCCTAGTGGTTAGAACACTGGCTTGGTAACCAAGCAACCAAGGTTCAATTCCCACTAGCACTCATTGTGGCCTTGGGCAAGTCACTTAACCCTCCATTGCCTCGGAAGAAAGGCCTGGCAATCTACTTCCAGTGACACTGCCAAGAAAACCCAGGAGCTTCTGGGTCGCCAGGAGTCAGGACTGACTCAAAGGCACACATTGCATTGCATTGCCTAAAATGCAAGGGTGCCAATAATGTTGACCACAACTGTAGATACACAGACACATATGTAGATATACAAACATGTAAGAGAAAATTTCAAATTTATGCACAGTGGAACAGACTTTCTACACAAACCCAATATTCTCTACAACTTATCCAACCGTGACAGCACTAATACAAGTGTATCACAGTAATCTGCCAGCACGCTTTTCTTTGAAACAGTAGGGCAAGTTTAGAAAGCCAGAATGCATTCTAAAAAAAATTTCATGTTAAATTATTTCCTATCAACTGCAATACCAAGTTTTGCTACATGGTGGCCTCATTTCAACACAGTTCCTTCCAATTGAACTACAATGCCTGCATAAGTGAAAGGAAAAAGTAAAGAAGATAGCTATGGAGGTGAGCAGGGAACCCTGATATAGGCATGATGATACCACAAGGATCGGGAGACAGAGCACTGATCCATAAGACTGAAATGTCTGCCTCGTATCAAAGACCAAAATAAAGCTGTGTAGAGGAAGGATCAGAACCGATACAAAGAAAAACCAGGTGTCTGCGTATACCAGGGCATGCTGCAGCTACTGACACAGGCCATGGGGGCCTAACTTCAACAGGGACCAATAAAACGTTTTAAGGCTACTTCCCCTGCTTTCAGTTGTATACAGGTAGAATTTGCATCTGCACGAAGGCCTTCCTGAAATGCTGTAATTGAATGATTAAATATGCATTTCATATTTATAAAGGTTTTAGGCCATTGTTAAAAACAAAGTCATTGGAAATGGTCTGCAGTCTAAATAAAAATTAAAATAAAAGAAAGAGATCAAAAGACAGAGGGAAAAACGCACACCATCAAAAAAACAAGGTAATGGAATAAAAATCTCTTTGCTGCTTTCCTAAAGACCAACAGGTTTCCCCCTCCTCATGCAAAAACCCAGGTAAACTAGTCTGGTGTTCCGGACCAACCACACTAAAGGCTTTTGAGTGCCAAACCATCTTTTTGGAGAATTGTTGTTCCAGCACCCTCTAAATAAGTGTCCTGTGAAGACAGCATGCACATGTGCCATTTCCATTTGCTACAGGTCTCAGACAAAAGATAAAAAGATGCACTCTTGAGAAAGCCAAGTGTCAGAATGAGCTCATAGCATCTTCCTCATGGTGACAGATCAAGAAGGCTCTTCCAGTGCAGTCGGTATACCACCATTTTTCTCTTTAGTTTTTCATAATGGGCACGTAAATGCATATATAGTTTTGTCTATTGAAAAAATAAATAGCGGCCTATAGACCCATTGAAATCACTGCCATAGGCATTACCTGCTGCTCTCTCCTAAACTGACCAATGAGGGCAAAACACTGCAAACCTGGTAAAAAGACAGCATACTGTTGTGATGCACTATGCAGTACCCAGAAGCCTCTATCTGTTTTAACAGTGTTCTTTTTTGTCTTTTCATGTCAAAAGCCAGCAACACTTTCAGCATATGTAAGACCACAATGAATATGCACGAGATAGATCTGCATACACTGCTTCCATTGTATGCAGATCTATCTCATGCATATTCATTGTGGATATCCTGAAAACCTGACTGGCCTGGGGGTCCCAGGGGACTGGGTTAAGAACCACCAGCTTAAGAGAACATGAGGATGTCTCAACAACATACATTAAATAAACATCCTGAAACTTTAATCACAAAACAGTCTGGTGGAAACAATAGTTTTCCAGTAATTACACCATATCTAGCGTCTGCTGAAGTTTAGAGATAAAAGAATCTGTAGAACCAGTACAGAACTATTTAAAGCAGTGTTTCTGAAGCCAATCCTGAAGCACCCCCCAGCCAGTCTGCTTTTCAGGATATCCACAATGAACGTGCATGAGATGCATCTGTCTGCTCTGTTTCCACCACATGCCACATGCAAAGTTCTTTCATGTATATTCATTGTGGCTATCTTGAAAAACAGACTGACGGGGGGGGGAGGGGGGAGGAAAGGGATACTCCAGAATCGGCTTGAGAATCACTGATCTACGACACACCATAACCAAAGATGACACAAGAGAAGTATGAGAATAAAAACAGGACTATACTTACATGTTTATGTCGCTGCTGTATAAAAAACTTTTTCCTTTTGAAGGATATTTTAAGAATGTTTACCCTAAAAAAAAGAAAGACATAAGAAATAAAAGCAATAAAACCATGCTAAAAGCGGAACATTTTGCAGTAACAATTCACAAGAAAACATTTTAACTGTATCTTTGTTTTCACTTTTTTTTTTTACACCCCCTTCCCCAGTTCACGTAACTGTGTAGGTTTGGTTTGAAGTCTCTAATACCTGTGAAGGCACATTTTAGAAAGGCCTTTCATGTGGTTGCAGCAATGTCCATGTGAAATTTCTACAAATTTAGGTCAAGTTTAAAGGAGAGGGTGGGCACAAGCAAGTTTGATGTTAAACTGGCAAATCCCCAGCCCTTCACCATGGCCGTGTGTTTTAAATCAAAGAAGAAATTGCAGGAATACACAATGAAGGGCATCCGTGTACAGCAGAAGATGTTACCTTACAAACATAAAGGTGAGAAAAACTGGAGCAGGAACCCAAATGTAGGCGCTTACACATGGAACCTGACCGTTTTGCAAACCTAGATGTCCAGCTGCTTTTAATCACTCCTACAGGACTCTACATCTACCCAATTAAAATGTAGAGGGGGAAAGAATCATTGGGGGATTAACGTGAATAGCCCCCTTAATTCCTTCTGTAAAGAGCTTGCCGAAACAAGCACTTTTTAAAAACCTAAACCTGCCAGGGAATAGGTGCAAATGCAGACGGGGTCAATTTCCGTCTTCCACATGAACTGCCCATATGAAATGAGTGAGGCATGGGTAACCTTTTGTTCCATCCACACCGTACCCCTGGCATGCTCCCAACGTGCTCCTGTGCAACTTGGACATGATCGAGTGAGCATGTGTACATTTCTAAAACAGTTGGCGTGGATCTAGTTTACACGTTTATGTGCTAGTACATGCATGCGCAAAATGCGAATAGGGCTTCTAAAATAACCCTCTTAATGAACTCGCTAAATATTTCAAAAAAGCAAGGAAATGCGTGAATATTTCATTACCTAGTTTACTTATTTCGTATAGAAAATTACATTATGGTTATATTACTGCCTGATGGCAGAGAAGCTTTCAGAATGCTTTCTCAAATGGTGGCCCAATGGCAGAGCAGCTTTAAAGATCCTAGGCGGCATTATGATGTTTTCTAATCTCTAAGATTACTGCTAAATTGAACAGGCCCCATTTCCCTACAGGAATTAAAAAGGAGGGGAAATTCTAAGAGGACAATATTCTGAAGATCTGTCCGGGTAACCCAATGGTTGGACAGAATTTATCTTGTTAAATAAAAGTGGCATCTGAGGCGTGGTTAGAACTAAACTTAATCAGTAAAGTTCCATGATGAGTAGGCCAGACGAATAAGTTACCAGGCTAAATAAAACTTGCTGGCGGGGGAAGGAGGGGAGAACTTGTAAAATAGGAATACAGAATTCTAAAATTCATAAATTAAGAAACAAAGAGAAGGTTCTTACCAAGGATAGAAACTTGTGCAAATATTTCTTCGATACACAGCGATACCTCCTGAAGCAATTCCTATTAGTAGTTCTAAATTATGAAGATCCTGCAAACCAGAAAGAAAAGGAACATTAAGAAGGTGCTGGTCATAATCAGCTTTCTCTGTCAGAATAATCACATTACCATATACATTCAACATTTTGCATGTTAACCCTTAAAAGTCACAAAACTGAAAAAGAATTGCATAATGTAATAGTGCACAGCTCAATTTTTTTGGATTGGCATTTGCTTCCTATCGCTTTTTATTTCTAGCTCAATTAGAAACTGAGCTAGACTCTGGTACATGAGCCTTTTTCTGCAACTACCTGGAGATTTTATATCCCAGCCCACCCCCAACATACCTAGTCTGCTCACTGCATTGATGATTCTGGAATCCTTCCAGAATCCTTCAGTCGCCGATCTGAATCTGGCTACCAGGTATCACTTTTAAGCAATGACCACATGTCCCTTCCCATTGGGGCTCTCTGAGTATTACCTCTGCAACACTCCAGCAAACCCAGTGGGCAGAAGACTCATCTTCAAGAACAAACTTGGAACCTTTTTTAAACGATACAGCACAGCACTTGCTACTTAAGAAGCTGGGCCTGCCCCTAGCTCAGATTTAATCTGTGCTAGACATTTGCTAAGCAAACTCAAGCCCAAGAGAAAAATGAGCAAACTTGTAGTTGAGAGGTATGCCAGAATGCCACCTTACAAAACGCAGAAAACAATGGCAGATAAAGATGATATGGCCTTTCCTATCTGCCCATCCATAGGAACTATTAAGTTCTACAATTCCTTCCTTTCCCTCAAAGATCCTCTGTACTTGTCCCATGCTTTCTTGAATTCAGACAGTTCTTGTCTCCACCATCTCCACTGAGAAGCTCTTCCACACATTCACCACGCTGTAAACAAACATTTCCTCAGATTACTCATAACCTTTTCACCTTCATTCTATGACCCCTAGTTCCACAGCTTCCTTTCAGTTGGAAGAGTCTCACCTCCTGTGCATTCATACCACTGCAGAACTTAAATGCCTCTAACCTATCACCCCTCTCCCACCTTTCCTCCAAAGTATACATATTGAGATCTTTAAGTCTATCCCCATATGCCTTATGATGAAGACCACTAATCATTTTAGTAGTCAACCTCTAGATAGAGTCCAACCTGTTTATATCCTTTTGAAGGTGTGGTCTCTCACATTGCACACAGGTCTTGAAGGACTGGAAAGGGGGGCTGTTACTTCTGGAGAGAAATCTGAAATTGTGAGTATATACTTCTGGGAATTTTTCTGAAAGGAATTTTTTTTCTTTTAAAGCTAATTAATCTGTGAACCCACTATTTTTTTTGTTAAATCAGTCAGGGCCTAGTAGCGACAGTTTAAGATTCAATTTAAAAACACAGAAGAGAACTTTCTGGTTACCTTTCATACCCAGTAGATAGCTGTAGTTTAAATTTCATAGTCACTCAGGGCCTAGCATCAGCAAAGTACTTTTAGTTTCAAATTAAAACACAGAAGAGAGCTTTCTGGTTAAATTTAGAATCCAGCAGAGAGCTTGTAGTTTAAATTTCATAATAGGTTAGAGCCTAGTAGCAGCAAAGAGCTATAATTTAAATCAAATCAGAATATAGCTTAGCACAAGAGGCAAAACAAGGTCAATTCTCCTTGAGCAGCATATAAAGTCTTCTAGAGACCTTTACAAAGAGGCCTTCTACCTAGTGGGCAAGCAACCTGTGAAGCTTTTTCAATAGGTGTTAACACCAGCTGGCAGTTCAAAAGGCCATTTTGAAAGACTCCTTCTATCCAAGCAAGGACTGTTAATTACCCAGGAAGTAGGTCACTGCTTACATCATCAGCACAAGCATAAATAGCTCAACCAGAGCTCTGTGACCCTGTCTTGAAGGACTGGAAAGGGGGGCTGTTACTTCTGGAGAGAAATCTGAAATTGTGAGTATATACTTCTGGGAATTTTTCTGAAAGGAATTTTTTTTCTTTTAAAGCTAATTAATCTGTGAACCCACTATTTTTTTTTGTTAAATCAGTCAGGGCCTAGTAGCGACAGTTTAAGATTCAATTTAAAAACACAGAAGAGAACTTTCTGGTTACCTTTCATACCCAGTAGATAGCTGTAGTTTAAATTTCATAGTCACTCAGGGCCTAGCATCAGCAAAGTACTTTTAGTTTCAAATTAAAACACAGAAGAGAGCTTTCTGGTTAAATTTAGAATCCAGCAGAGAGCTTGTAGTTTAAATTTCATAATAGGTTAGAGCCTAGTAGCAGCAAAGAGCTATAATTTAAATCAAATCAGAATATAGTTTTCCTCAGCAGCACAGGACAAGGTACTGTGTAGCAGCCCTTTTTTAATAAGTGTTATATCCCTCCCTCCCTCCCCACACCCACCCTCCCCTGGGAAAATCACAGCTTTATAGGTACTTGCACAACTTAAAAGACAGGAGGTGCTCTCAGGTGAAGCTCATTACCCAAATCAGTCATACACCAAGGACCTGAGATTAATTAAGCTTCAGGTGAACAAGGTATATTAAACTTCTTAGGTACAGTTTTAGTGGTATAAATATCCATTGCACCCTTTAGTACATATAGAACTTAAAGATCTAAACACAAACTTAAAACTAAGATGCAGACAGCAGTCCAGCAGCGGGATGTGGGCTTTCCAGTCTTTTGCATTGAGTGTCACATGTATGATTTTCTCCCAGCTGGTGAGAGGTCTTACGTGTGCACTAGGTGCAAGGAGCTCTCTGCTCTCAGGGAACGAGTCCGTTCTCTAGAGGCTAGAGTAGCAGACTTGGAAAACATAAGACAGACAGAGAGGTACATAGACGAGACCTACAGGGATATAGTCCTGAAGTCCCACCTCCAGTCTGGCAGCATCCCTGTTGCCATGGAGGAGAGAGGTCACGTGACAGGAGAGCATCACCCTGGTGTGGCAGGAAGTGATCCTGTAACTAGGACCTGTCCTCCAGGTGATGTAAACCCCTCTCGCACCGAGGAGGTTTCTCCAGGGCCAAGTGCCCATGCGGGAAGGGTTAGGACAGCAGTTATAGTTGGTGATTCGATCATTAGGCATGTAGATAGCTGGGTGGCTGGTGGACGTGAGGATCGCCTGGTAACATGCCTGCCTGGTGCGAAGGTAGCGGACCTCACACGCCACCTAGATAAAGTCTTAGATAGTGCTGGGGAGGAGTCTGCTGTCTTGGTACATGTTGGTACCAATGACATAGGAAAATGTGGTAGGGAGGTTCTGGAAGCTAAATTTAGGCTTTTAGGTAGGAAGTTGAAATCCAGAACTTCCAGGGTAGCGTTCTCCGAAATGCTTCCCGTTCCACGCGCAGGACCCAATAGGCAGGCAGAGCTCCGGAGTCTCAATGCGTGGATGAGACAATGGTGCAGAGATGAGGGGTTCGGATTTGTTAGGAACTGGGGAACATTCTGGGGAAAGGAGGGGCTCTTCCGAAGGGATGGGCTTCACCTTAACCGGGATGGAACCAGGCTGCTGGCATTAACCTTTAAAAAGGAGATAGAGCAGCTTTTAAACTAGATAATAGGGGAAAGCCGACAGTCGCCCAAGAGCGCATGGTTCGGAAGAATGTATCCTTGAAGGATACTACAAAAAGCAGAGAGGTTCCAAAAAAGAGTAAAGTAGCCCAAATGCCCTCGAGTATGGAGCAGACAGAACTTAAAGATCCCAAATTACCCATGTCTACCAATAGCCAAATTAATATGAATAAATACAGTCTCTAAAATGCTTGTATGCAAATGCTAGAAGTCTACAAAACAAGATGGGAGAGTTAGAATATATAGCACTAAACGAGAGGTTAGATATGATTGGAATATCAGAGACATGGTGGAAGGAGGACAACCAGTGGGACACTGTGATACCTGGGTACAAACTATATCGAAATGATAGAGCTGATCAAATTGGTGGAGGGGTTGCGCTCTATGTTAGAGAGGGCATTGAGTCAGAAAGGATTAATGTTTTGCAAGAAACAAAATTTGCTGTAGAATCTCTATGGATTGAAATTCCATGTAAAAAGGGGAAGGCGATGGCAGTGGGGGTGTACTATCGTCCGCCTGGCCAGAATGAACAAATGGATGATGAAATGCTCAAAGAAATCAAGGAAGCTAGCAAAAGTTACAGTGCAGTAATAATAATGGGTGATTTCAATTACCCCGGCATCGACTGGGTCAGTGTCACAACAGGACATGCTAGGGAGATAAAGTTCCTAGATGAAATAAATGACTGCTTCTTGGAGCAGCTGGTTCATGAACCGACCAGAGGGGAAGCAATATTAGACCTAGTCCTTAGTGGAACACCAGATGTAGTGCAAGAGATAAGGGTGTTGGGGCCACTTGGCAATAGTGATCATAGCATGATCGCCTTTGATTTAATTAGTGGAGGAGGGATAGTAAGGAAATCCACAGTACTACCCTTTAACTTTCGAAAGGGAGACTATGATAGAATGAGGAAAACAGTTAAGAAAAAACTAAAAGGAGCAGTTGCAAAGGTTAAAGACGTACATCAAGCTTGGGTGTTGTTGAAAAATACTATCTTGGAAGCCCAGACCAGCTGTATTCCACGCTTTAAGAAAAGTGGAAGGAAGTCCAAAAAATTGCCAGCATGGTTTAAAGCTGAGGTCAGAGAGGCTGTTGTTGCCAAAAAAGCATCTTTCAAGAAATGGAAAAAAGAGCCAAATGATGAAACCTGGAAACAGCACAAGCACTGGCAAGTCAAATGCAAGGCATTGATAAGGCAGGCAAAGAGAGAATTTGAGAAGAAGCTTGCTGCGGAAGCAAAAACGCGAAATAAAGACCTTTTCAAGTACATTCGTAGCAAAAAACCCGTGAGAGAGTCAGTTGGTCCATTAGATGATAAAGGGTTAAAGGAGCACTAAGAGGCGACAAGGCGATAGCGGAGAGACTGAATGAATTCTTTGCTTCGGTCTTTACTGAGGAAGATGTAGGGATGTTACCCACGACTGAAGTGGTATTTAAAGGTGTGGAAGAATTGAAGGAAATATCGATACATCGGGAAGATGTCTTACAACTATTAGATAAACTGAAGAGCGGCAATTCACCTGGGCCGGATGGTATACATCCAAGGGTGTTGAAAGAACTGAAATTTGAGATTGCAGACCTGCTATCAGTAATCTGTGAACTATCATTAAAATCATCTCTAATACCTGAGGATTGGAGGATCGCCAATGTAACACCAATTTTTAAAAAGGGTTCGAGGGGTGATCCGGGAAACTACAGACCAGTGAGCCTGACATCAGTACCGGGAAAAATGGTAGAAACCATCATAAAGAATAAAATTACTCAGCATATAGATAGTCATGACCTAATGGGAGACAGCCAACATGGCTTTAGACAAGGAAGATCTTGTCTTACTAATCTGTTATGTTTTTTTGAAGGAGTGAATAAACAGGTGGACAAAGGTGAGTCGGTTGATATTGTGTATCTGGACTTTCAGAAAGCCTTTGACAAGGTCCCTCATGAGAGACTTTTGGCAAAACTAAAGAGTCATGGGATAGGAGGCAGTGTACTACTGTGGATCAGGAACTGGTTAAAAGATAGAAAGCAGAGGGTAGGGCTAAATGGCCAATTTTCCCAATGGAGAAAGGTGAATAGTGGTGTACCCCAGGGATCTGTGCTGGGTCCGCTGCTTTTTGACATATTCATAAATGACCTGGAAAGTGGAATAACGAGTGAGGTTATCAAATTTGCTGATGACACAAAACTATTTAAAGTTGTTAAAACCCAGGAGGATTGTGGAAAATTCCAAGAGGATCTTGATAAATTGGAAGACTGGGCATCAAAATGGCAGATGAAATTTAATGTGGAGAAGTGCAAGGTTATGCACCTAGGGAAGAACAACCCAAACTATGGTTACACGATGCAAGGTTCCACATTAGGAACCACCACCCAAGAAAAAGATTTAGGCGTCCTTGTGGATACCATGTTAAAACCCTCGGCCCAGTGTGCAGCGGCGGCCAAGAGAGCAAATAGAATGCTAGGTATGATAAGGAAAGGAATGGAAAATAAAACAAAAGATATTATAATGCCTCTATATCGTTCCATGGTGAGACCGCACCTTGAATATTGTGTGCAATTCTGGTCGCCGTATCTTAAAAAGGATATAGCAATTTTAGAAAAGGTTCAGAGAAGAGCCACCAAAATGGTAAAGGGGATGGAAGGCTACTCCTATGAAGAAAGGCTAAAAAGGTTAGGGCTCTTTAACCTGGAAAAGAGACGGCTGAGGGGAGATATGATAGAAGTCTATAAATTAATGAACGGAGTGGAACGGGTAAACGTAGATCGATTGTTTACCTTATCAGAATATAGAAAGACTAGGGGACATGCAATGAAGCTACAGGGTAAACTATTTAAGACTAATAAAAGAAAATATTTTTTCACTCAACGTGTAATCAAACTCTGGAATTTGTTACCGGAGGATGTAGTAAA
Organism: Ichthyophis bannanicus; assembly: GCA_033557465.1. Taxonomy (NCBI): domain Eukaryota; kingdom Metazoa; phylum Chordata; class Amphibia; order Gymnophiona; family Ichthyophiidae; genus Ichthyophis; species Ichthyophis bannanicus. The sequence goes on along the minus strand of CM066032.1, from coordinate 1,746,234,617 downwards.
GGCTGTTAGTGTAGCTGGGTTTAAAAAAGGTTTGGACAAGTTCCTGGAGGAAAGGTCCATAAACCATTATTAAGAAGGGACCCAGGATATCAATGCTTGAACCAATACAAGCATTGTGGAACCTGTGTCCCTTGGGGAAACTGCTAGGTACGTATGACCTAGATTGGCCACTGTTGGAAACAGAATACTGGGCTTGATGGACCTTGGTCTGACCCAGTATGGCATATCTTATGTTCTATGTTCTTATGTTCTTACTCCAAATAATGTCTCAGTAGAGACACATACAAAGGCACTATCACCTCATTTTTCCTGGTGGCCATTCCTCTTTCTATGCACCCAAGCATCCTTCTGACGTTTGCTGTTGTCTTTTCTGCCTGTTTGGCTACTTTAAAATCATCTGAAATAATCACTCCCAAGTCCCACTCTTCTTTTGTACACTCGAGTACTTCACCCCCTATACTGTACTGCTCCTTTGGGTTTTTGCAGTCCACGACCTTGCACTTTTTTGCAGTAAATCATAGTTGCCAAATTCTTGACTATTCTTCAACCTTTGCTAGTTCTCTCCTCAGGTTATCAACCTGTAACAGGTGTTCTTCGGGGACAGCAGGAATCAGTCCTCACATATGGATGATGTCGGCGCCGACAGAGCCCGTGTGGAAACATCTCCCCAGCTTTCAAAGAAAGCCTTTGGGAGATGCACCACGCATGTGTGGTCCACTTCCTGCCCAAGAGTGCCATCTTGCCTCAGTCCAATGACATAATGAAGATGGCAAAAATTAAAATACAGTAAAAAAGCAACTCCAAGGGGAGGAGGGACGGTTGTGAGGACTGATTCTTGATGTCCCCGGAGAACACCTGTTACAGTTGAGAAACTATGCTTTCTTCGGGAACAAGAAGGAAGTCAGTCCTCAATTATGGGACTCCCCAGTTACAGGCTACCGAGAACCTGTAACCAAAAGAAAAATGCCACGGCAACCTACAAAAGGGAGAGCTATGATCAGCAGCAGTTGAATTCCTACTAAGAGACTCTCGCAAGACCCAAGTGTCTGGCGGAAAACCAGAAACTCTGGTAGCCTGAACACAGAAGGGTCAGAGGGCAGGAGTTGCCTACACCCCGAAGAGATTACGGAGTACAGCCTAACCGAAGGCACTGTTCCATCGGGACTCCCTTTCCAGGCAGTAGTGCGCTGCAAAGGTGTGGCCTGAAGACCAGGTGGGGGCCTGGCAGATTTCAGTCACGGGGATGGAACGCAGATTTGCCACGGAAGTGGCCATGGCCTTGATGTTGATGTGCCAAGACCCTCTGGTCCAGTAAGATTCCTGCTTGCGCATAGGCAAGGGTAATGCAGTCCTCTATCCAAGTGAACAGAGTTTGCTTAGTCACAGGGAGCCTCGGGCGACTGGGGTCAAAGGATGTGAAAAGCTGAGGTGTTTTGCGGTGGCCCTGGGTCTGTTGAAAGTAAAAGGACAGGGCTCTCTTACAGTCCAGATTGTGGAGAATGGCCTCTGCCTTATTGGCGTGAGGCCTTGGAAAGAAGATGGGAAGTACCATCTCCAGGTTGAGGTGGAATGGGGGACACCACCTTCGGCAGAAACTTGGGGTGTGTGCGGAGCAGCGCAGTGTTCTTGTAGAACCTCATGTAAGGGGGCTCTGCACCAGAACCTGGAGCTCACTGACTCTGAGAGCTGATGTGAGTGCTACCTGGAAGGCTTCCTTCCAGGATAGATACCGGAGGTGGCAGGTAGCCAGAGGCTCAAACAGAGGCTTAGTGAGCTGCGAGAGCACCACATTGGATCCCACTCTGCCACTGGAAGATGGACAGAGGGTTTGGATAACATGAGGCCCTGAAGGAATTGGGACACAAGGGGCAGAGCTAAGAGGGGTTTTCCCTCAATGGAATGGTGATGCGCTGCAATGGCGCTTAGGTGTACTCTGACCGAATTGGACTTCAGTCCTGTCTGCAATAGCTAAAGCAGGTACTGAAGTACCACCTATACTGAGCAGGAAAATGGGTTCGCCCGTCTATCTGCACACCACACCATTTGAAGGCATATGCTCTTCTATTGGAGGCCTTGCGAGAGGCCAGAAGAATCTCTTCCATGTCACATGGGAGGTTGAAGGGAGCTAATGCTACCCTTACAGCAGCCTAGCTGTGAGAGGGACCCCATATTGGAGTGCAGGAGAGTGCCCTACTCCTGTGAAAGTAGCCCTGGAGCTTGGCCCAGGGGAATTGGCGACGCTGCCAATAGGGAGAGGAGCAGTGGGAACAAGGGCTGTCTAGGCCACCGAGGGGCTATCAAGTGGTGTTCTATTTTGCTGGACCTTGAATAATGTCTTGGCTACCAGCGGTGTCAGTAGGAAGGCTACATGAGGCCTCACGTCCACAGGATGAGGAATGCACTCGCTGCCACCCGGGATGGGTGACTGGCCAAGCAAAATCGGGGCAACTGTGTGTTGTCTGGGCTTGTGAACAGTTCCATAAAGGGGATGCCTAAGCAATGGAACAGCCGTGAGGCTACCGCTGGATCCAGGCACCATTCGTGCGGCTGGAGGACCCTGCTCAATTTGTCCGCTGGGGCACTGTCCTGGCCCAGGAGGTACACAAACCTTAGGAGCATCCCTTGAGACCTGATTGTTGGTCTGGATCAGCACCGAGAGTTGTTGAAGTTGGTGGCGGAAGGCTCGGAAGGCTAGGTATATTGCCCGGAGTTCTAGCAGGTTGATTTGCATCCGGGATTCCTCCTGGGACAAGAAGCCTTGCATCTGGAGGCTCCTGCAATGCACTCCCCAGCCCATTAGTGAGGCATCCATGGTGAGGACCTTCTGGGGGTTGGTTGCCTGGAAGGGCATCCCGGCCTGAAGGCGGCGTTGAGTCTGCCACCATCCGAGGGAGTTCGCCAGCTGACGGGTCACTTTCACTCTGTCCCTGAGTGTGCCTGTGGCTTGAGTCCCACTGAGAGAGGAGGCACCACTGGGCTTCCCTCATGTGCAGTCTGGCATAAAGGGTCTCATGAACCGTGGAGGCCATGTGTCCCAACAGGTGGAGTAGGAGCCGGGCAGGTAGCATCCAGCGTCAGTGTACCTCTGCGGCAAGCTCCCTGAGGCATTCTGGGGAAGGTAGGCTTTTGCCTGGAGGGTATCTAGTTGCGCCCATATGAACTCTAGGCGCTTGGCTGGAGTGAGATGGGACTTGGGGTAGTTTATGACAAACCCCAGGTGCTGCAGGGCATTGATGGTGCACCCAATGGCACATTGTGTCTCTGCAGCCATGTGCCCCTTTATGAGCCAGTTGTCCAGATAGTGGAAGATGAAGGACCCTTGGAGACGGAGGTGAGCTGTAACACCGAGAGGCATTTCATGAAGACCCTTGGTGACAAGGCCAGACCGAAGGGCAGCACCCTGTATTGGTAGTGCTGTCCTCCCATTATGAACTGGAGTTACTTTCTGTGGCTGGGACGGATTAGGATGTGAGTGTAGGCATCCTTTAGGTCTAAGGAGCATAGCCAATCTCTCTACTGGAGGAATGGCAGTAGTGTCCCAAGGGAGAGCATCTTGAACTTCTCCCTGACCAGAAACCTGTAGAGTTCTCACAGGTCCAAGATGGGCCTGGGGCCCCCCATCCTCTTGGGGACATGGAAGTATCTGGAATAGAAGCCTGTGCCCCAGAGATGTTAATCATCTATATGCTGATGATATGATATCTCGTATACCTGCCCATAGATACATCTGACCCATCATGACTTCAGATATTGTCATGCCTAGGTGAGATATCTGACTGGCTCAGAACACACAATTTGAAGATCAACATCAATAAAACAAATACAAATCCAAGGTGTTGAAATTCAGGTTAAAAAGGAGGTCAGATATCTCAGCGTTATACTAGATCAAATGTTAAACATGGTAGCACATATAAAATCAGTCACAAGAGTAGTTTACTTTAAATTATGTACGCTTCAACATTACGACCATTACTTGAAGAAAATGATTTCAGAACTGTCCTACAGGCACTAATAGCACCGCATCTTGACTATTGTAACAGCTTCCTCCAAGGTCTACCCAAGAAAACCATCCACCAACTGCAATTAGCCCAAAACCTTGCTATACATATAGTATAGCCATACCCCATCACATCCACTCCATGAACAATTATACCAATACAAGGGCATTTTCATATGTTGCCCCCGCATTATGGAATACCCTGCCTGACAATCTAAGAACTATAAAAGATTTACAGCAGTCCCACAAAGACCTGAAAATACATCTTTTTAGAGCATTATGGCACTACCCATAAGCATCCTTTAACCACATCATAAATAATACCATCAGTTTAATGTATTTTCTATGACAATAACTGTAATACTGTACATAGTTGTTGTTAATGTTACCATGCTTATACCTAATACATACAATTTATAAAATACTATTAGGTATAAGCATGGTAACATTAACAACAACTATGTACAGTATTAAATTAGATGATAATTAACCTTGTGTTTTTTGAAGATGCTGCATATAGGTTGAATATAAAGATTGAATAATAGACTAGAGAGTGAGGAGCCTTGGGGGATACCCTGTTCCTGTTTAAAAGTTGTGGAAGGTACCTGTCCAATCTGCACCTGCTGTGAACGATTTGTTAGGTATGACCTAAACCATTGTATGACCGTCCCCTGTAATACAGTTTCCATTAGTCTTTTGATAAGTATTTTATGATTAACACTATCAAAGGCCGTTGCAATGTTGATAAAAATTAAGATGAATGCTTGCTTGCTGGAATCTAAGCCACAAATGGGATTATTAAGAAAGGTTAGCATTAGTCTCTTCATTGTGTTGTGTTCTAAACCCATGCTGTTGCTCATCCAGAGTGGTGCTGAGTTCGACAAAGTCTACTAGTTGATTTTGCATAATTTTTTCAATGATCTTGGCTAAGAAATATGGGCTTGATATGGGTCTATATGAATTGGGGAGGTTTTTGTCAGAAGTTTTAGTTTTCAATATTGGTTGTATTATGGCTTGTTTTAGCATAGATGGCATTCAACCTTGCTGTAATGAAAGATTAATAATTTCCATGATGACTGGCACAAAATCACCTTTCGATGATTTCAGTCAGCTGATAGGGCAGGGGCAAAGACCTTGCTGAAATCTACATATACCATATCTAATGCTCTTACCCTCGGGGATATCCCAATACTTTGGTCACTCAGTCAAAAAAAATTGATCAGATTCAGCTGACAAGTTCTACCTCTAGTAAAGCCATGCTGTCTCGGATCCTATAACCCTTTGAATTCCAGAAACCGCATCATCCTTTGCTTTATCAGCATTTCCATTAATTTACTCACCACATAGGTCAGACTAACAGTCACCAACTTCTTTCTTACTTCTACTTTTGCGGACATGAACCACATTCACTTATATCCAGCATCACTGGAAACTCTAGAGAAGCACCAAGAAAGTCAGCTAGTGGAATTACCAGTACTCCCCCCAAATTCTTTCAATACCCTTGGATGAATCCCATCCAGCCCCAACGCTTTGTCCACTTTTAGTTTTGTTATCTTCTCATGAGCACCATCTTCTGAAAATAGTTCACAGTCTAGGCCAGATATTTCCATGCACACGTCTTAAAACAACAGACAAGTGATAAACACTCTGCATCACTATCTAACAGCCATCCAGATACAGCAACATTAGCATACACAGCCATTTGATGCAAAAGGTGCCCAAAGAGCTTCATATTAACAGTCATGGCTATGGCAAAACATCGGCATGAATATCAAAGCCTGAAGAATAATAAAGGGACATCATCGGAATAAAGATGGATTTGGTAGCCATAAAAACTCTTGAGCTATCAACAAAACAAAACATTTTCTAAAATTATCAAAAACTAAGAAAAAGAAAGCAAAAAAGGTATATCAGAATATAACTGAAGCACACCTCTTCAAATGCCAGCTTTCACTTTTTGATGATAATTAAGATTACATTGACACATATTTGAATATATTTGGTAAGTTTAAGAACCAAAAATCCATATGACAGGTAAAGCAGATATACAGGGTGCTTATAAAAATTTACAAAACTGTGACAATTTTACAAAGACTCAACACACACTTAAGGGCATGTTTACTAACGGTTAACATGCGTTAAGTAAAGTTAATGTGCATTAAGTGCTGCAGTGGCCCATAGAAATGAATGGGCAGTGGTGGCACTTAACATGCGCTAACTTTACTTAACGTGCATTAACCTTTATTAAACATGCCCTTTAGGATGTGCATTGTGGAAGCTCTGTGATAAAGAAAGAACCATAGAGTAATGAAGCTCCCTGCCGCAGAAGACAGAGCTCTTAGAAACATGGGACATGTTGGAGGACATTATGAGTCACTGCTAAGATAAGTTGGATGAATGTTGGAATCTTTGAAATTGGATATTTGTTATGATAAAAACATGTACGTTGGACCGATGAAACAAAAGAGAGCTTGAAGCAAATGAAGTGGCTCTCATACTAGTTTTCTTGGTCCTAAAAAAAAAAAATGTATACTGTGGAGTATAGGCTAAGTAAGGAGTCTGAGTTGTTAAATTAAAAACTTGATGGAAGTGATTTTTTTTGTAATTTAATTTTATAAAGGCAACATAGACACTTATATGTCTCTATAAGATAGGCTCCTACAGTAATCCCTATTAGTGCACAAATGCTCTCGCGCATCTATACTTGATCTAACATTTCCCTAATAGTTTTTGACTTTTAATATTCAACAGAAGAATAAAATTAAAAGTAAAAAGGTGAAGAAATAATTATAGGCAAACTTGTTAAATCTAACTTCTGAGATGAGCACTGAGATATCCAAAAGCAAGAATTTACATCACAACCATCCAAAATAAATTTAAAGGAACGCTAAGCGACCTGTTTACTAAGCTGCAGTAATGTACATGTAAACGTACGGTAGCTGCAAAGGGGAGTGTCACGCTCAAGCCCTGCAGATACCGGGGTGGCTTTACAGTTACTGCAGAGACCCGCGATCCCTGCATCAGCAGGTAGTGTGGGAACAGTGCAGGGATCGTGGAATCCATGGCAAGCGCAGAGGAAGGTGAGAACACATTGTTGCTCTATCCTGCCCTAAGCAGCAACACTCTTCCGATCCCCCCACTTTAAGAAACGTCTGCCTCCGATCTACCAATCTGGGGCACCGGTATTTCAACTGCATTAGCTCTCACCACAGCAGTACCTTTCCCGCATTACTGCCACGATGACAGCTAACGCACCTTAGCAAACATGCCTCTGATATACACACCAGTGGATTATAATTAGTGGTCTCTATCCTGATGGATCTCATCTGCACACCAATTTCTCTTAATGACATCAGCAATAACCTAACTGATCCTCTAGATGGCTCCATACACTCATTCTGGACTCTGGCGAGGCAAGGTTTCCTAATTCTTGATGCTAGGCCTGTAACACAATGACTCTGGGAAACAAACAGGCAGAATGCAATAGCATGCCAATAGGAAGAGGATGTCCAATCTTGTTATGCACTCTGCACTGACATGGATAAAAACGATTTAAATGAGCAGAAACAGAAGGGATGAGAAAACAATACAGACACGGACTAAGGAGGCCTCTACAGCACATACAAACATCAGCTACTGCATGGATCAAGTGGCGAGAAGCTACACAATTTGAATGCCACTTTACAGATAAAAAGCCCAGAAAGTGTCCTAAAGTAACGGCTGTATTTCAAGCACTAAGCCACCCTAAAGTTACTGCAACACAAACACCTGGCTGCAAGTAACTCAATTCAGTATAGCTAAATACTCATTCAACTCTTAGAAAATTCCTTGGGAAGACTTAAGAGAAACAGTTATTATTATTGAAAGCAAGAGAGAAGAAAACACAGAAGTAAATATTTTGATGAGCAGACATTTTAGGTCAAGAAGTAATAGATGTCAATTTGATGTAAGATGATTTAGGGCAGCTTTAGTAACGAAAACGTTATCCTTTACATGTTTCGCTATACAAACAAAAAGCATAGTATCATAGGAGGGGGATATTCAAAGCCATTTAGGCAGTGTGCAGACGTACAACCGCCTAAATGGTGCTCAGCGGGATATTCTAATACCACCGACTATCTCCGGGTGCTATCACTAAATGCCCCAATGTGAACCAGCTAGTGTCACAGTGTTCTGGGGGCAAAGCAGAAGCAGCAGCTGGGGACATTACTCAGCTGCTAGCCGGTTATCCCAAAGCAGTGAAACTTAGGCACCTGAAAGGCTCACCTAACTTTCACCACTTACGCTAAGAGGGCAGTGACTGAAATCGCCGCTGCCTGGTTAACTGCGGCATTATCTGGCCAACCCACATATTCAATGCCAATGGCCCTGGCGTTGAGTGTCCAGGTTCACAGTTCAGCGACGACAGCTAGACGCTTTACAAGTGCTAGCCGCTGCCGCTCAACATCCCCCCCCCCCAAATAATACATAAGAACATGAGAGATACCATGCTAGATCAAAGCAAACAGCCATCAAGCCCAGCCTCCTGTCTCCAACAGAGGACAATGTAGGTCACTAAGAGGTATCCGGCAAATTCCAAAGGATGCATTGGTTAGTTGTGAATTTATTGTTATCCCTTAATGGTCCCAATACCTTCCCCCTGTTAAATGAAACACGTTTAATGTAAAATGGTGTGCTGAATGTAAACCGCTTTGATTACAAGGTAAGGTGGTATAGAAAAATAAACAAAATAAAAAATAAATGCAATTTCTTGCAGTTCCCTCTCAGGAATGAACAAGCAGCATTCCAAGATCTACCTGGTTAATAATTATTTACGGACTTCGCCAGGAATTTGTTCAAACTCCCTTTAAATCCAGCTATGCTAGATGCCTTGACAACATCCTATAGCACTAAATTCTACAGTTCGATTCTTGGTGAGCGAAAAAAAATATTTTCTACGATTTGTTTCATTTCTGCTACCTGTTTGTTTCATTTATTTTATTTATTTATTTATTTATTTAACGGGTTTTTTTTTTTTAATAACACTTTATCCTTTAGTCAAAGTGATTTACAGTATAAACAAGGAACATTGAACTTCAAATTTAAATTAACATTAGTAACTTGGGTTAAACATTGAAAAGGTTACAGTGTATTGTTTATAGCAGGGTATGGCTTGGTCATGCTGGGCAATGTTAATAGTCCCAAAGTGTTCTGCAAACAGGAAAGTTTTTAGTTTCTTTCTAAAGTCTTTGATGTCCTTCGTGGACTTGATGTCTTTTGGTAGGGAGGTCCATAATGATGGTACTGATAAAGAGAATATCCTTTTGCATGTGGTTAGTTTAGTTCTCGTTTGAGCGTTGGGGATGATGAGCAGGTTTTTGTTAATGGTTCTCCTTGGCCTAGTTTCAGGGTCTCTTATGACCAGCAATTGTAGGGTGTCTGCTGATGTGTGGTGTAGGATTTTGAATATGGCGAGTATTGTCCTGAATTTGATATATGAGTGCATTGAAGCCAGTGCAGCTGATTTAGGAGGGTTGTTATGTGATCATGGTTTTGTAGCCCCTGTAAAGATGTGTGCCATCATATTTTGGGCCATCTGTAGAGAGTATATGACGTGCTTTGGGAGACCTTGTCACATCAGACTGCAGTAGTCCAGAAGTGGTGTTATTGGTGGTCCAGAAGTGGTGTTATTGGAAGACAGTCCGGAATTCGTTTTGGTTGAGCAGTGCTTTCAGTTTTAGGATGATCATCTTGTAGTATATGTGTTCTTTGTTGTTTTGCTTATGTGTCACTGTAGGTTGAGGTTTTGATCTAGTGCGACTCCCAGATATCTTACTTCATTCTTTACCGTTGTCATGTAATAGTTTTATAGTTTTGGGGTGAATGTTGTGTTTCTAGTGGCATGGAGGGCCTCTGGGATTTTTTGTAATTTATGTTTAGGTTGCCCCCTAGTCCTGGTACAGTCTAAAGGCGTAAATAAGAGTTTCCTATTTACCTGTTCCACCCACTTACGATTTTGCAAATCTCTATCATAATCTCCCTCAGTTGAAGAACCCTAATTTATTCAGCCTTGCTTTATAAAGAAGCCATTCCATTACCTTAACCTGTTTTTCACTCTTTGTACTTTTTGCAATGCAATTTTGTCTTTTTTTTTTTAGATGGGGCGACAAAAACTTCATACCGTGGATCATTCCTTACTTTTAATTAAGCTTTGTGAGTTGGGCATACAAGGTAAAGTACTCTCTTGGTTCATATCATTTCTTCAGGATAGATTTATTCAAGTTCGATCTTTGGGTCAAGCGTCATCTTGGAAATGGTGCATTGGGTGTCGTAGGGCTCTGCATTCTCAGCTATACCGTTTAATCTTTACATTGCTCCAATTCAAAACATTTTTTAAAGTTTGGATATTAAATTTTGAGTGTATGCCAATGACATACAGTTTGTTGTCCCTGTTTCTGTCTCATTAGATGATTCTTTAGAGTATTTGGGATTCTGCCTTAATTCAATAGGGTCGTGGATGTTTAAGAATAGGTTGAAACTGAATATGAAGACAGCAATTTTGTATTTATCTTCGAATCTCTCAAACCCTTTAAGTTTTGAATTCTGTGACCAATTCTTTTTCTTTTGTCTTAGCTATGTCGTGAGAGATCTGGGGGTATGGTTAGAATCACAATTAAATCTGCATGACTATATACAAAAATTGGTTAAAGCTGCTTACTATAAATGGTTTCTTCTCCGGAGACTAAAATTATACTTATCCCATAGTAATTTCCATTCTGTATTACAGGTTTTGGTCTTTTCACCTTTGGATTATTGTAATAGCCTTTTTTTTAGGCCTTTCAAAAGCTACTATATCTCCTTTACAATCAGTTCAAAAGCTGCTGCTCGTCTTAACTGGATGCAAACGTTCTGAAGATATTATGCACCAGTTATTTGCCTTGCATTGGCTTCCCATTAACTTTTGTGTTTTGTATAAAGTGATTATGATTACTTTTAAAAGCTTGCATAATGTGCTCCTGTTAGTTTATCAACTTTGCTTCGACTTTAATGTCCTTCTTGCTGTGTACGATCTCAGAATGCGCAACTATTAGTTTTTTCCTCCTTTAAAAAGATTCATTTTCAGTCAATACGCAAAATAATTTTTTCTACGAGTGCTCCATCTATTTGGAATTCTCTCCCTAATGAGTTACGTGCTGAAGCAGAGTTGATGGTCTTTCGGTGAAAACTGAAATCTTATTTAAGCAGGCTTTTCCTGGATTTGTTTGATAGGTAGGTGAAATGCTCTGGGCAATCATGTTTATGGTAAAATATTAATGATCCAGTTTGTGCTCTCAAATGCTAGACTTTTTCATTTTTAGTTTTACTTTTAGATTACATTAAATTCTAAAAAGGGAAATAAATCAATTTTATTTTGTACGAGTTTATTGGTATGTTATGATGTATTGTTTATGTTTCTTGCTACCTGCCTCAGCGATTGTGCAGACTATAAATCCTTTTAAATAAATAAGATGCAGGTATTAGAATATTCTCTTTCTTATCCATTCCTTTCTGAATCATTCCTAATACTCTGCTTTCTTGACAGCAGCTGCACAGAGAATTTCAAGGTATTGTCCACAAGGACGCCAAGATCCTTTTCCGGGGCAGTGACTTCCAATGTTATATCTAGCATTGGGTTGTTTTTCCCCACTGTATGTGCATAAAATTTCATCTGCCATTTACATGCCCATTTTTCCAGTCTGACAAGTTTCTTCTGCAGTTCCTCAGTCTGGCAGGTTTTTTTTTTGTTTTGTTTTTTTAACAAATCTGAATAATTTTGTGTCATTTGCTTTTCTCTGTTACAGCTTGTTAATGAATATGTTAAACAGCAGTAGTCCCCAACACAAATCTCTGAAACACTCCAATATTTGGTACCTTTCTACTGGGAAAAATGGACAATTTAGTCCTACTTTTTGCTTCCTCTGTATTAACAAGTTGGTGATCCACAGTAAGACATGTCCCTGTATCTCATGACACTAATTTCCTAAGGAGTCACTCCTAGAAGACAATTATCAAATAATTATCAAATGCCTTCTGAAAATCTAAATGCAGTATATCAAATTCAATAAACTGTAACTACAATCAATCAGTTTTCCTTTATCCCTATGCTTAAATACACCTTCAAAGCCATTCTGACTTTTTTCCCCATTGGGCTATGTTTGTCTATATGACCTGTAATTTGTTAAGAATTGCTCCTCCACTTGAGCTGGCACCAGTCAGGCTTACCTATCTGTAATTAAGTGGATCACCCCTATGGGGCTCTTTTTGAAAATTGGCATTACCTTGATTACCCTCCAGTCCTTAGGGTACAAAAGCAGATTTGAGTGATCAGTTGCATATTGCCTGTAGCAGGTCTGCAGTTTCATATTTATGTTCCTTTGGAATTCTGAGATGAGCACAATCAGGCCATGGTGATTTGCTACTATTTAGTTTGTCAATTTGCTTTACCACCTTTTCCAGATTTACGCTGTTATGCTGAGTTGTTTCAAGAGCAGTTCTGGAGTGGGAATGTACCCATCATCTTCCAACATAAAAACTAAGGCAAAGAACTCATTTAGTTCAGTTATGGCTTTATTCTCCTCGAATGCCCCTTTTGCTCTCTGGTCATCGAAAGGCCCAGCTGACTTCCTTGCATGTTTCCTCTTCTTAATGTACTAAAAATACGTTTTTATTAGCTTCTGCCTCTTCAGCAAACCTATCCCAATATTGTCTCTTGGCCTGCTTTATTGCATCCAGTTTGCCAGAATTCAAGTGCCAATCCTATTTTCTTCATTTGGTCTTTCTTTCCATTTTTGAAAAGGATGACTTCTTGGCTTTGATATCCTCTTTCATAGCACAATTTAGACACTCTGGCAAACCCTTGCTCTTCCTTTGACCTTTTCTAATTTGTGTAATACATTTCATCTGGGCTTCCAAGACAGTATTTTTAAACAAATTTCACATCTCATACAAACATTTAATCTTTGTAACTGTTCCTTTTAGTTTCTTCTGAACTAGTTTCCTCATTTTATCATTCTCCCTTTTAAAGTTAAGTGTTACCACAATAGAAAATGCTTCCTACAGTATTTTCCCCAAAAGGTCCCCAGTTCCAAACTATATAAAACTGTCCCCACAACATTATGTCATCTACATATTGACACTCTGGAACTCAGCCTACCCTGCCACTTCTGGTTTCAAGGCGGGTGGAAACAGCACATTGTGAAAAGTAGGAAAATGTGTTGCAGCACCAGATGATTGAATCAACAACTGCTATTCTATTCCTACCCTTCTGAAACCCAGATCTGATAAGGCATCTTCGTTGCAAGAGGATAAGACATCAACTGGTGAGCAGTTCCTAGCTATAGGATCACTTCTTGCCACAGACAGGCAACATTTTATTTCCTGGTGACCTTGTTCCTCCAAGGCAGCACAGGGGTTTCTGGATGGGAGGTAGAACTACTCTACAATGTCACTGAAAGTCTGTTTTCTATACTTATCTGCCTCAGCTCTTCCAGATCATATACTCCAACTACTAGAGATTATATTCTTTCTCCAAGTTCCAGATCTTTGCAATGGGTGTGGAATTCCATGCAAAAGACTTGCTGCTAGATCATCTGCTATCTTTTCTTCTAACTCAGAAATTATCTAATCAGAATTCTAATATAAAATAGTGCAATCTGAGATCTGGCAAACAGTAAGAAACAATGCTGTGCTAATTTCCTACAAACAAAAGGGTGAAATGTTGAAACACTAAATCACTAGCGTCTAAGATAGAAATGTGTGCCTATCACACTGTAAAGAAAAGAAAGTGGCACCCATCAACGTCTGGGAAATTCTTTATTGAGTAAAGAGGGGGCCTCAGTGTGTGTGTTAATTTCCTAACAGGACTCTGCTATTATTTTCCTATAGGATGGGAAAGTCCACAGACCATAACTTCAGAGGTCTATATAAGAGGAACGGGAGCGGAGGAGGGTGGGGTATAATGCAACAACTTTCACACTTAGATTCCAGTAGCAAATTCTATCCAGCAACAGCATGATTTATTAAGCTTAAAAATATAAATAAAGAAAATGGCATATGCTTCAGCTAGGCAGGCAAAATAATAACCTACACAAGTATAAACACAACAATGAACTTTAAAGGCAGTAAAAAGCAAAAACAGATCAGAACACAAACCACAGTGTCCCCTTATTTTTTCTAGCATTAAGCAGAAAATGACATCGGCTCCAAGCATCTGGCACTACAATTCTAAGAACAGATGATGGCAGAAAAAGGCCCAAATGGCCTATCCAATCTGCATAGGAAGGTGGTTAGGGTTGTAGCAGTCACGCCATGCAGGTACCCCTCTCCCATGCTTTCATTTAGGGTTGTAACTACAGCTCCATGTAAGTTACCCCCCCCCCCCCCAATATCTTCATTTAGGAGCATGTTTACAAAAAAAAAACCAAAAAACCCCCACAACCCATGCTGGTAGCATATGTTGGGGCCCAAAAGTCAGAATGGACACTTGCGCTAATTTTTGGAGGCATGTGAATCTGTTCCCCTGCCATTAGCATGGTGTTAATGCATCACGTCATGTTAATCAGCACATGGGTGCACGTACCGCCACTTACTGAGGTAGCATGAAGTGCACCCATGCTAACAGCTACCTTCATGGTTAGCGCAAGCCCAAAACCCCCACATTAACTACAAAGTGCTGACCAAACCCGCAGCCCACCCAATCACGCTAGAAGGTTACCACGGGGCACACTTAGTACACATTAAACGCCATGCTTCCGATGAATGTAGAATAGTAAACATGCCCTTTAGGGCTGTAAGCCTTTTATTTTTCCTTTATCTGTTTGTCTCTTCGGTCTTGGTCAGATTGTAAGCTCCAATGTGCAGGGATTGTCTCTGTACAGTGCTGTGTGTATCTGGTATCAACGACACAAAATGATAATAATTGGGAACAAGTTATATGGGGAGGTATGAAATCTGTAGGACTGCAGTACAATCTTAAGGTGGTCAATAACAGGTCTGGCTTTCAGGTAAACTAAATATGCAGCTTAAATTTACCCTAAGAGGAAATGTTTGCATGTATACGCAATGAATATTCATTGTGGATATCCTGAAAAACCACACCTGTTCTTGGCCACCTAATGAATAGGCGTGATGCCCCAGGGACTGAAACATTTCTCTGTGAGTGTACAGCATCAGAACATAAGACATGCCGTACTGGGTCAGACCAAGGTCCATCAAGCCCAGTATCCTGTTTCTAACAGTGGTCAATCCAGGTTAGAAGTACCTGGCAGGTTCCCGAAAAGGCACACAGGTTCCACAATGCTTGTCCTGAGATAAGCAGCGGATTTCCCGGGTCCTCTTTAATAATGGTTTATGGACCTTTCCTCCAGGAACTTGTTCAAATCTTTTTTAAACCCAGCTACACTAACAGCTTTTACTACATCCTCTGGTAATGAATTCTAGAGTTTGATTACACGTTGAGTGAAAAAAAAATTTCTCTTATTAGTCTTAAACTGATTACGTTGTAACTTCTTTGCGTGTCCCCTAGCCTTTCTACTTTTTGATGGCGTAAACAACCGATTTACTTTTCTCTGTTCCGTTCCATTCCATTCACTAATAGACCTCTATCATACCTCCCCTCAGCTGTCTCTTTTCCAAGTTGAAAAGCCCTAATCTTTTAAGCCTTTCCTCATAGGGGTATCCTTCCGTTCCCTTTACCATTTTGGTCACTCTTCTCTGTACCTTTTCTAATTCCGCTATATCCTTTTTAAGATATGGCAACCAGAATTGCACAAATATTCAAGGTGTGGTCGCGCCATGGAACTATACAAAGGCATTATAATATTCTTTCCTTATGATTCCTAGCATTGTATTTGCTTTCTTGCCCGCCGCTGCATACTGGGCAGAGGGTTTCAACATATTATCCATGACACCTAAATCTTTTTCCTGGGTGGTGGTTCCCAATGTGGAACCTTGCATCGTGTAACCATAGTTTTGGCTGTTCTTTCCTAGGTGCATAACTTTGCACTTGTCCACATTAAATTTCATCTACCATTTGAATGTCCGGCCTTCCAATTTAAAAAGGTCCTCTTGCAATTTTTCACAATCCCCTTGCATTTTAACAACTTTGAATAATTTTGTGTCATCTGCAAATTTGATAACCTCACTCATTATTCCCATTTCCAGGTCATTTATGAATATGTTAAAAAGCAGCAGGCCCAGCACAGATCCCTGGGTACTCTACTTTTTGCCTTTCTCCATTGAAAAAATTGGCCATTTAGCCCTACTCTCTGCTTTCTATCTTTTAACCAGTTCCTGATCCATAATACTACACTGCCTCCAATCCTATGACTTTTTAATTTGGCCGTCTCTCATGAGGGACCTTGTCCAAGGCTTTCTGAAAATCCTGGCACTCTATATCCACCGACTCACCTTGGTCTACCTGTTTATTCACGCCTTTAAGATAGCAACAAAATGAAAAGCAACTCCACAGAGAGGAGGGAGCGTTGTGAGGACTGATTCCTGCTGTCCCCGGAGAACACCTGTTACAGGTGAGTAATTACACTTTCTTCAGGAACAAGCAGGAAGTCAGTCCTCACATATGGAACTCCCTAGCCACAGGCTACCGAAAAAAAACAGCCATGGGCAGCCCTCAAAAAACAAACCGTGAGGTACAGTGAGAGTACAGTTCGGTTGCAAGACCTCAGTTGTGACCCCAGTGTCGACTAGGGAGCCAGCTCTCCAATAGCCTGGACACAGGGAAGGGCCAGAGGGCAGGAGTTGCCTTAAACCCCAAACAAATGACGAAGTACCGCTACGCCCAGGTGATTAGGGTCATACGAAAGGAAGAGCTGCGAGGAGCGGAGATAGGACTTGATCCACTCTAAATAATAGGCCAATGCCCATTTACAGTGCAACATATGTAGAACGGCCTCTGCCCTACTGGCGTGAGGATGCAGAAAAAAAGGTGGGAAGAACCACCTCCTGGTTAAGGTGGAACGGAGAAACCACCCTTCAGAGGAACTTGGGGTGCATCCAAAGCACCACCCTGTTCTTGTGAAACTTGGTAGGGGGGGGGGAGGCATGAGCCACCAGCGCCTGGAGCTCTGACTCTGCTGTTAGATGTAAGTACCACGAGGAAGACCACCTTCCATGACAAATACTTACGGTGGCAGGAAGCCAGCAGCTCAAAGGGTGGAGCGATGAGCTTTGAGAAAACCACATTTAGATCCCATGCTGCCATCACCAGCAGATGAATGGGTGATCATGAGAGCAGGAGGCCCCTCTGGAAGTGAGCCACAAGAGGCTGGGTGAAGAGGTGCTTCCCCTCGATGAGGGGGTGGTGCGCCGAGAGTGCACTGAGATGAACTCTTGATGGAGTTAGATTTCAAACCAGCATTGAACAGGTGCAGCAGGTACAGCAGCACCAGCTGGACAGAATAGGAGAAAGGGTTGGCCCCCTTTTTCGCACACCAAACCGAAAAGCAGCACCACTTGACGACATAGGCCTGCCAGGTAGAGTCCTTGTGTGAAGCCAGTAGGACTTCCTCCACCTCTCTGGGCAAGTTGAACTGGGCCAGGGCTACCCTTTCAGCAGCCAGGCCATCAGAGGCAGGGACCCCAGATTGGGGTGCAGGAGAACGCCTGCTTCCTGAGAGAGTAGCTCTGGGGCGATCTCCAGGAGGACTGAGGGTGCCCGAGACGGACTGAGGAGCAGCAGGAACTAGGGCTGATGGGGGGCCACTGGGGTGCTATGAGGATCATGGTGGCCCAGTCGAGCTGGACCTTGAAGAAGGACTTGGCAATGAGTGGCATGGGAGGGAAGGCATAAAGGAGCCGTTCCATCCATGAAATGAGAAAGGCATTGGCCGCCACTCAGGAAGGGTATGGCATTCTGGAGCAGAATCAGGTCAGCTGAACATTGGCTGGGCTGGCAAAGAGACCCAGCACAAAAAGGCCCCACCGGTGGAACAGTCGGTTGGCTACTCACAGGTGGAGTTGCCACTCATGGGGCTGGAGAACCCAGGCTCAGGCAGTCCACCAGAACATTGTCCTGTCTGGGAAGGTACACTGACCTGAGGAGCATCCTGCTCTTGCTGGCGAACATGCCTCTGCCCCCCCTGCTTGTTGATGGAAAACACTGCCACCTGATTGTCCATTTGGATTAAGATGGCTTGGATGTGCAGGTAGTGCTGAAACGCTCGGAGGGCACTGGCGACCGCATGGAGCTCCAGTGAATCTTGGAGTATCTCGGATGCTGACTACAGGCCCTTAGTAAAGAGATCATTGCAATGAGCCCCCCAGCCCAAATTGGAGGCATCCATGGTGAGGATCCTCTGAGGAGTCAGGAACTGAAAGGCCATTCCAGCCTGCAGATTTTGTCAAGGAACTCGGCAAGGGGATGGGTGATGGGCACCCTGTCCTGCAGGCACCATGTTGCCTGGGACCACTGGTCCAGCCACATGTGGAGACAGGTGTTGGCTGTGACATGTACTGTCGAGGCCATGTGCCCCAGGAGGTGCAGCTTGAGCTGGCCGGGTGCCAAGAAACAGCCCTGAATCTCCCCTGCGAGGACCATCAGGCACTGTGCCCTGTTGAGGGGGAGAAAGGTTTGAGCCTGGACCGTGTCTAGCAAGACCCCTACAAAAGCCAGGCCTTGGGTCGGTTGCATGTGGGACATGGGGTAGCTGATGACAAAACCCAAGTGCTCCATGGTGAGAATGGTGCGGTGTGAGGCCCCCTGCACCTCTATGGGCAGGGCTGCCCCTGACCAGCCAGTCATTTAGGTAGGGAAAGACGAATACCCCCTGCAGTCGCAGGTGAGTGGCAACCACTGCCAGGCACTTAGTGAAGACCCTCGGGGCCGAGGCCAGGCCTTAGGGTAGAACCATATATTGGTAGTGGCTTCTGCTGCCGACAAACCGGAGATACTGCCAGTGTCTCGGATGGATGGGAATATGCGTGTACACATCGTTGAGATCCAAGGAGCATAGCTAATCTCCCTGGCAGAGGTCAGGCAGCAATATTCCAAGACGGAGCATCTTGATCTTCTCCTTCACCAGGAACTTGTTGAGATCTCTCAGATCTAGAACAGGGCAAAAGCCGTCAGTCCTTTGTAACCAAGAAGTACCAAGAGTTGGGGCAGGACTAGTTCCACCGGCCTTTCAGCCAGAAGCCCGGCGAGCTCTCGCTGGAACAAGTCTCTGTGAAGTAGAGTCATCGAGAGATATCCTGGAAAGAACGGAGGCAGCATCTGGTTGAAATGGAGAAGAAAACCCTCCTCCACTACCTGAAGGACTCAGGTGTCAACGGTGATGCTTGGCCACCGGCTGGCAAAGCATACAAGACGCCTCTCCATGTGCTGTGGGACTAGACCTCCTGGGGAAGGAGGCTATGCCCCAAGGAGTCAAAAGCAATGTGGCTAGGGCACTGCCTGGGGTTTGGGACCCTTAGGCTTATGTGGGCCATGCCCTTGTCCTTTTGCCTGCTGACCATGTTTGGGAGCCGGGAAGGCCACATACTAGAGGTAGTTTCCATAAACCTTCCTCTTTTTGCAGGTAAAGGGACTTTTTCCCTATTTCATCTAGGAACTTTATCTCCCTAGCATGTCCTGCCGTGACACTGACCCAGTCAATACCGGGGTCATAGGGCTCTGATGGACTCAGTACTTGGCATTTAGCCGCCTGCTCACAATCGGCACTGAGGCAGAGGTCTCCCACATACAGAAGAGAAGCCATTCCAGGATGGGGGAAAATTGGCACTGTGAGTGCCTCCTTTGGAGGAGCCTCATAATGGCGGATAAAGAGATCCTCCGCCCAAGGATCCTCCTCAGGCTCTGTGGTGAAGGCCAAGGTCTTTGTCATGTCCCACAGAAAGTCCAGAAAGGAGAGATCCTTAGGAGGGGACCTGTGCCAGTCCTCCGGGAGGGAGGGGTCCAAGGGGACATCCCAACCTAGGCGAGTGTCGGGGGACTCGTCATCAGTCTCCCAGTCCAACTCAGAGTCGTAAGAGACCTTGCAGGCCCTGTGGGCTTCAGGGCTGCACTGATCAGGACTGACAATGGGGCCTGGAATAGCCTTAAGGCCAGTGGTGCTCAATGATCGGTTCCACGATCTCCAGAGACTCCCATGTGGTGGTTGGGACCAATGACCTGGAGGAACAGGACATTGGTCTGTGCAGATGGGCCAAGAAGGTAGCGATGCTGCGCTCAAGAGCCACCATCCTGACCTCTAGACTACGAGGCTCCGCAGCCATTGGCGCAGGCACTGAAGGATTCAGGCCCGGGTGCCAGCTCTGTCAAGAGGATGGGTTCGGGAGACCAGGGTCAATCACCCAATGTCTATGGCACTTTCTCCCACCAGGCAGCTTGAAGGGACACTCCTGGCCATCACTCTTGACATCAAGCCAGGGGCTCCAATGCTGGTGACCATGAGACTTACCCACAGCTATGGCGTAGTCTCCCAATGATGCCACCGATGATGTCTGGCTCTTCGGGATATTGCCCTCAGAAGAGGATACCCTATCTGATGCACCACGACTTCAGTGCTCAGAATGGACACAGCAGTCATGCAGAACCAAGGCCCCTGCAGAAGCCCCCGAGGGCACCAGCTCCGTAAGCGATGCTGGGGTCAAGATGGAGGTCTTTACAAACATGGACTCCCACTGTGTTGCACAGTTCTTCCATCCTTTGCTCATTATCTGCTGACAGAGACCACAGGAGGAATCGTCGTGGTCCACACAGAGGCAGCATAGACAACAATCGTGCAGGTCCGTGCAGGACATGGTTTGCCTGCAGTGGTCGCCGGGAAGATGGCGAGATCAAATTCTAGCATCCCGGTCATGGAGGGCGTGAGGAATTCCTGCACACCAAGAAAAGACTCCAAAGAGCAGAAAGATCAGAGAAAAACACGGCAATGATGCGGCAGCGGACCCAGAAGGGCGAGAAGGCACTGGTATACGTACCGGAGAAGGAAAAAAGACAAAAAAGAGCAAAATAGAAAATCAACCTTTTCTGGGGTGCAGATGAACAACCGATGGGATCCATGGAAAAAAGGCAAGATGGCACCCTTTAGCTGGAAGGCAACCATGCATGTGTGGTTGATCTCCCAAAGGCTTTCTTTGAAAGCTGGAGAGAGATTACTGCACGTGCTCCATAGGTGATGTCACCCATATGTGAGGGCTGACTTCTTGTTTATTCCCGGAGAATCACCCATTATTACTATGTTGTAACTTTTGTTAGTTTCCCTGACTTCTCTTAGCATTCATCATCCCTCTGTTCATTCTGGCCAGGCGGTCGGTAGTACACCCCACTGCCATTGTCTTCTCCTTTTAACATGGGATTTGTATGCATGGAAATTTGACAGTGTATTTTATTTCATGCGAAACTTTAATCTAGTGTGACTCAATGCCCTCTCTAACATACAGCGCAACCCCTCCATCAATTTACCCTATCATTGCGATATAGTTTGTACCCAGATATCACAGGTTCCATTGGTTGTCCTCCTTCTACCAGGTTTCTGAGATGCCAATCACATCTAACCTTTCATTTAGAGCTATATATTCTAGCTCTCCCATCTTAATTTTTTTAGACATCAAGCATTTGCATAGAGGCATTTTAAAGGTATTGGATCCTGCCTGAAGGCAGAGGAATAGGAATGAACTAGGTGACTTCTTCAGGCCTCCTCCATGCCTGCTCTTTTAAAATGTCAGTGAAGAATAACACTCAGATAAGCTAAAGGTTGCATGTATTCTCTCTCTCTCTCATTGGCTTAATTGACTGGTTCTGAGTATAGCAGGGTTCACAGATTTATAGAAATCTAACACAAACTGCGATGTGAACACTTCTCTGGAACCGATCTAAGGCCACTAACATACTTCATGCAAGCTGCAAGGCCAATGCAAGGGTATTAGGCATCTTAAAGAAACCTTCAGCCTTGCATTGTCCTCAGTTAAACCTTTGGGCTCCTAAGCCCTGCACCTGACAAACTCAATCACAATCACCTCCAAAACTACCTTGCAAAAATTCTACTTTCAAATATCACTTCCTTTCATATATATTATTTAAAAAGTTCCCAAACTCATGCCACTGCATGGGAATGGAAGACAGTATAGAAGCATGTCAATGTGTTCTGTTGAGTCAGTGTGCTAAGCGGACATGGGACAACGCTGCACTTCTTTGTTTACCTCATGTTTCACGACTTTCTCACCACCGAAAATAAATGAGAAACTCGAGTATGTGAGTGCCAAGAGCTCAAGGACACTGTGAATGCCAACAATGACTTTTTGAAACATGTTATTAATGGGAATGAAAGTCCTTAGTCATCATGCTCCAAGAAAGCGCGGCATGTGAGGAACAATGTGAAGTCAATGTTGATTTTTTTTTGTCTACCACAAAGGAATTTTTCTGCAGGAATTCGTTCCTCAAGGACAGTCGATGCAGACTACTAGATTGGCATGTTGCAGCATCTGCAGGATCGTGTGAGGCACAAATATCCTGAGTTGTGGGCCACTGGGAACCGGATGATCCACCATGACAATGCCCCAGCACACATGCCCATCAAAGTGCAGCAGTTTTTGGCCCGAAACAGCATGGTTGCCATCCCTAACTCTTCCTATTCTCCTGACTTGGCCATCTGTGACTTTTTCTTCTTCCCTGGAATGAAAATGATGCTCAAAGAGCGCAGATTTTGACACCATTGCGAAGATTCAGGAAGAGACTAGGACTGTGCTGAAGAGTCTGAAGAAAGAGGACTTTCAGAAGGTGTTTCAACAATGGCAAGACCGCTCAGACTGTTGGTGATGGTGGCCACTAAAATCTCAGGTTAGTGTGGCATTTTTTTATGGGGTCAGGTCGGAAACCTTATGATAGTACCTCTTTTATATACTGAGGACACATTGCCGAAAGCCATTGACCTGGAAAATTACCCCCCTCCCTACTCATATAGTATATGCTGCTCATTCTTTGAGCTTCTGAGGCTATCAGGACACAATCCTTTGATTGCAATTGCTCTTCGCTAAAATCACATCTCCCTTCCCCCCTCAAATGCCATCATCCAAACTTGCCACCTAGGCAGCCAACAAGTTCTCCTCATGGTTTCGCCGAATCTGGTAGTCCACTTTAGCTGGGATTAAAAACAGTGGTTTTGAAATGAAAGGGTCCAGCATTCTCACCATTGCTGAGACATCCCATCCTTACTGCACGTATGCAAACAGGATCTCTTATCTCACTGTAAAATTTCATAACTTGAAAACAACTATATCAACTCTCAAAACAGCTCTGTTCGCTGCTCCTGCTGCTTTTTTGCCATGGCTGAAGATTTCTCTCCCATGCAAATGCAAAACAAAAAAGGAAGTAACAGCCTATCCTCTAGTCTTTGCTGTCTTTGTACCTTGGTAAAAGCCTGATTTTATGCACACGAAGAAGAGAGGACCTATCTATTAACCTCAGAGGATGACAACTCCTTTCTTGTCCTACAAAGATCCCACGCATGTTGATGACATCCCCATTCTCTGTGTTCTTTTGCAACATATTCTTCTTTGCTTTAAAAAAAAGAGAAGCAGTCCTTAACATTTTTAATGACCCACATATCAATCTTATCCGGGTAGCCAGGAAAATATATTAGATTTCCAAGTGAAAATTCAGAGCTCTCCCCAGCAAACCCTGTCAGGGCCCATTAAGCACCACGCATTTCCTGGATTTACAGCAGAGGTGTCAAAAAGGACAAAGCCCTTTCTCTGCATGAAATGTCTAAGTAATGAGCAACTGCATTATTGCTAGGTTTCCTAAACAAAAAAGGATGGTAATTCATTAGATCTTACTGGTCAACTTTTCTGAGCAAGTAGAAAGTATTAGATTTATTAAAAGTTATGTTTTCTGTTTTCTTTCTCCCACTCAATCAGAATCTATATATGGCTGAAAGCTGTGTTTACCCCACTGGCCGCTCCATGCTGTGCAACATGCATACTTTGCAAGGAGTGCATCTTAGTAGGTTCTTTGGCAAAGTACCCATGGCTCTAGAGATCACAGCTAGGGCCAGAGGAAGGCTGCAGGGATGGGTGGACTTCCAGGACATCAATGGACTCCCAAATAATATATTCATTTATCATGAAAACTGCTTGAATTATCTATATCTCTATCTATCTATCTATCTATATTCCCATATAAAGCAGGCTGATCCAGATCGCCTGCCTGAAAGGAACAATTTGTTTTCCCAGTGAATGAAAATGCTGTTGGACTTGGTCGAACCAATTCTGTCTATAGGAGGTCAACGCCATACTTCATTCATTCCACCTTGCTCCATATGCCTGGAAAACCTACTTCTTCTCTAGCCCCCTTCAAATCCAGGCTAAAGAATCGCCTCTTTGAAGCTGCTCTTAGATCGTGATGCCCCTCACTCTCTTGTTCACCACTTATGTGCATCTTACCATACTCCACTTCCCAGTTTTGTGATGATGTCTGTCTTGATTAAACTGTAAGCTCTGATGAGGAGGGATTCTCCGTTATATCTATATGTACAGCACTGCACAAACCTTGTAGAGCTATACAAATGATAAATAATAGTAGTAGCAATTCATGGCAAGTTTTATTCTGCAAACAAATTTTAGTCTTCATTTTATAGTGTATATTAGAAATATGACACCAAGTTCTATTTAATCAGCTGTTTTTCTAATATTGGCAATTTGTTAAATCATTCTTTTATTTAGTATAATGTTCCTCTATCACATAAACCTATGGCATTATAGTATAAAAAAGGCTAATAAATGGCTACATTCCTAAATAATTAAAGCAATTTTAAAAATATCTCCCTCTGAAAAAGAAAACAATATTTAAAGTGTTTGGTGCCTAAATGGAGAAATAGCCTAATGGTCAGAGCAGGAGGCTGAGGGCCAAGGAAGACAACATTCAGATCCTACTGATGCTCCCTGTGACCATGGGCAAGTTGCTTTACCCTCCATTACCTTTGGTACAGACTTAAATTGTAAGCTTTCCAGGGATGGGGCACTACCTTCTGTACCTGAATCTATTTTGTCTTGAAAAACTCCTGAAAAGGTAAGAGTTAAATCTTTAAAAACAGTTAAAATGTTTTTGAAATGAGTGAGAGAAGGGTCGGCTTGTAACAACAGATAGGAGGCGTGTTTTATAGCCGTTGTGAGAGCCAAGAAAACTATCAGGAGCCCTTCTAGTAAATGGATCTTATTCAAATCTGGCAGGCAGCCTGGAACTAAGGCGATGCACTCACCTACCAAACTTCAGGCAACTTTGTGCATGGGGATTGCCTTCAATCTATGCATTCAGACTGACAGACACAGCTAAAGCAGCAGGCTCTCAGCACTGGTGAAATATCTAAAACCTCAGTATCATCAGAGAACTGAGTACCACCAGAGGTCGATGACTAGAGCTACGTATAATTTCTCTAGTATCATCATTTGTTGAATTTTTTTTAACACACTAAGCACAGAAAATGGTGAAAATATTCCTTATTGAAAATTTCCACATTCCAACATGCTGTCTAAAACAACCATTGATGTGTGAACAGATTTTGCTTTTCACATTTTTTATCTGGTAGTTTTGTTTTCTCTTGGTTTCCAGTTCAACCAATCAGAACTAGAGCTGTGATCTGTCATCATGGGGCTTCATGTGCAACTACTTCAGCACACTAATATATAAGCAAACATTCTCAGTAGCTGTACCACCGTTATGGAAAACTTTACCTCTGGGCATTACCAGATATCTTAGATTTCTATAAGCATGTTAAAGCTTGGCTATTTAGATAAGTATTTGATAGTAGATGAGGGTGGACTAGGACAGGGTGAAGATGGTGGGATTTTATTTCTGAAGAATAGGTTGGGTCGTTTAAATTTATTTTGTATATTATGTTTTTATGCGTACGTACTATGTTTTGTATTTTTTATAAATTGCTTAGAGCTGTGTTGTTAAAGCATCTGCTAAATTTAATAGGGAAAATATTTAATTTCATTTATTTTGTATCCTTTCCCAATTCACTTGACCTGCAGTGAATGTCCTTAGGGCCAGTGGATATACAGCATCTGCAAGCAAACGTCCAAACTGAATGCGAGTTGTCGCAACCCAGATCTTCCATATAGCAGTGTACTAAGCCTCTGGTCAGGCCCAAAATTTTCAACACGCAACACTATCAGTACTAATTTGGGGGTGATGAGGGATAGGGATGTAAAGAGGGAGGAGTCATGGTCATTGCTTAAGAGTGACACCTAATGGCAAGATTCAGAGCCTATGACTGCAGGGTTCCAGAGATATCCCTGGTGCATGACCACGACTTAGTCTGTGATGACAAGACTAAGGGGTATGTTTACTAAATCGCGCACACGTGCGCGGCGCACAGTAGCGTAAGCTAATGATGCACTTAAGTGCTCTTAAGTGCCCCGCACGCGTGCGCGTCACACTAACGGGCCCGTGCAAGTGTGCGGTGCGCTGATGTGCGATAGAGGCGAGGAAAGGCGTACGGAGGGCGGAGGAAGGCCCCCGAGGGGCGGAGGGACGGGGTCAATGGGTGGAGAGTGGGAGGGGAGAGGCTCCCCGCACAGGAGTGTGGCTGAATGTCAGCAAAAAAAATACCGCACGTGAAAACCTCGTGTTAGAGCCAATTTAAAGGGAAGAGAAACCATTTCCGTCAGCAATGTACATCAAAACCGGGGAAACCTGAAAAACGTGAGCAGTGTGATACATGTGCACAGAACAAAATAGCGAATATAAATTGAAAATGACCACAACAAATCCAAATAAATTATAATCCAGCTGGGCAACAGTGATATTAATGGGCAACCATAAAAAACACTCCCAGGAAAGTTCCAAAAAAACGAAATGATGTTTGGAAGGGTCTACGCTCCGTAGACTCTTTCAAAAGAACTGCATTTTCATGGAGCTTTCCTGGGAGTGTTCTTCAGGTTGGCCATTGATAGTTGCCCAGCTTGGTTTTGGGTTTTTTCCCCTTTTTTGGAGGTCATTTTTGAGGTTTATTTGCACTTTTGTCCCCATACAAGGTAAATGAGCCCACAGTAAAATTGTGCAGAGCAGGGTGTTTGACTCGTGCGGCCAGGTTTCCTATCTCCAGGGACTGCACTGTCTCTGTGGCCACAGTGTGGTGCAGCAGACACAGCCAGTGACTGTAGGACCAGAGGGTCACAGGTTCAAATCCCAGCTGGGGCTCCTGCCAACCCAGTCCCCATAGTTTTACCCACCACTAAACAGTGATAGTACAGACACTCCTTTATTGCAGAGAACATAAGCATGGTTCCAACACCTATATTTTACCCTACACCGCACACAAACCATAACAATGGGCATTACCTACAGCCGAGTCCCCCAAATTCAGTCCTGGAGTGCTACAACTCAATCAGGTCATATGCGTTTTCCCAGATAAGGACATGTCTGCATGTTGGCGGAAGGGTACAGGTGGCGGAGGGGGCAGTGGCTGCAAGCCACAGCACACAGTGGCCTAGGCATGTGCAGGCTGGCACCGTCCACTGCAACAGACAGGCTCTGTCGGATGTACATTCATGGACTCCCCAGGGAATGCAGCATATCTGTGGCAACACGGTGGTGCAGTGCACACAGACAGTGTGTGCAAGAACAGAAGGTCACAGGTTCAAAGGCCAGCTGGGGCTACTGCCAATCCTGTCCACATATTTGTCCCACAACTAAACCGTGATACTAAGGACAAACCGTTATTGCTGAGAACATACGCATGGTTAATACGCCTATATTTTACCACACCAAACACAGATGCCATAAACAGGCGCATTACCTAGAGCAGAGTCTCCCAAATGCAGTCCTGGAGGGCCCCACACCATTCAGGTTCCATGCTGCCTCTAATAAAGATTCCTGTGCTGCATATCTATGCACCACCCCCATGGTATGCAGATGTAGCTCATGCATATTTATGAGGGACAGCATGAAAACCCGAACAGTGTATGGAACACCAGGACTGGAGTTGGGAAACTCTGCCGTAAAGCAGCAGCCAACAGGGCCAGACACACCCAGACACGCCCCCACAGGCCCCATTGGCCAATGCCTCCTGGAGAGGCAGGACATTGGGCCCTGCCTGTATCTCCCAATACTAGCACTTGCATACCTTAGCAATGCCACCCTACACCTGGGTATACGGTACACAGCTATCAAACGTTTCCTATAACTGGCAGATATCACTTCCTACGTTAGGCACCTTTTGCTCATTGAGCTCCACCATAACAATCATTCTGATGTCTGCGGTGTGTGCTGCAGGTCTGGTCTCTGACAGTGTTTACCACCCTGGGGAGTGACCCCCAACAGTATTGCGTACCATATTCATGCCTGTACTGTGCCCAGGACTGGTGTGGTGGGTATGGCTGCTGAACTCCGCTGTATTAGCACAATGCTGGCATAGGTGTGGGGGTGGCTGTCTGTCAATCCAGTGTGTGGTGGCTGCAAACACCTTCCACAGCCCACACTGCCAGCAATGTTGCCAGTATTGGGCTGCCAATGTGCATAATGAGGAGCAAGGTACCATGGGTATAGCCCGGACAGGGTGGCCTGGCCAGGGTGCATCTGCACAGGGCATAGGGCACTGACTGGGACATTTTAGTGCCCGGCCACCACCTACACAGACAGGGTGACCTCAGTATGTCCTGCTGGGAGATCACTCTCACCCTGATTGTGCAGTGACCACAGCATGACTAGGCACCCCCATAGTGCTATATAGTAGTTCTCTCATGTGATAGATATGGGTTTCCTTTTGGGGCCCAGTCGCTGATTTATCTGCTTGCTGTGTATGCTGACATCCCAGTTATGGGTGCATGCAGCTCCACTGGGAACATGCACTATGAACTAGCTAGCAGACTGTTTGCAGCTGGTATTTGTCTTGATGGAGTGCCTTGCAGGGTGCAGTGGCTGATGGCTTGCTGCAGGAGACTATCAGATAGTGGTGGGGTGCTGCTTAGCATATGTAGGCCTAATGTCTGTCTGATATTGTGTTATGGATATGTATAGAGCTGCATTGACTGCCCTGTGAGGTGTCTGTTCCTCAGCAGGAGTGGGGTTGATGTTCCCCTCTACTGCCACCTTTGCAGAGAGGCAGAATGTGGATCTATGGATAAGGGACCCTCAGCCCTGGAGGAGGGGGGTGGTGGTGGTGGTGGTGGTGCATAGCCCACCTAGGAGTCCATAATGGCTACACCTGATTGGGACAGACAGAAATATCCAAGGTGTTTGTGCAGAAACTACCTATCTCACACATTAACACTGCTTTGGACATCCTGCATGGCCTCTTTCAGCCATGGAAGGTGTTGTGGACCTGGTCCTGGGCGCCTCATCGCACACTCAGGGTGAGCACAGTACCCGCACAATGTGACGGTATGTAGCTACTCTGTGCCAGTAGAACACCCGGTCAGTACCCCCTACCAGGCCAAGGTGCTGTGTGGGTGCACCCGGTCACTTCCCCCCTACCAGGCCTTGATGCTGTGGGGGTGCATTCCCCATCTTGTGTTCATCTGTGGACAGTTGATTTGCATGTGCAGTGCATCATGGGTACGGGTGGGCTAACCCTATCCTGGTGACTACAGCAGACTGTCTGTGTGGTGACGTGCAGGCTCTCTGCAGCCAGCCAGGGGCTTGCTAGTAGCTATAGAGCTGTAGCCCAATGGTTACGTCACTGCCTGTGAAACCAGAGGTCATGGGTTCCAACCCACAGGGGGGTTATTTGATAGGGTTGTCCAATGCATTATCTGGTTTTTAATGTACATATTTTGATGCCAGCAAAAACACCCTCAGCATACTGTACCCATAGGGCACCTTATGGTTTCCGTCCATATAAGGGGCACTATACATTTTCCTGTGACGCAACGTATAGGGTGCCCTATAGGGGACAGTTTAGGGTGCCGTGGCGGACAGTGCACCTTATCATGTGCCCTATGGAGTGCCTTATAGGGTGCCTTATACGGCACCTTCAATTACGGCACGTGAGGGCGTGTTTGCTGGCAGCAATTAATAAAATAAACATAAGGTGCTGGAGGAGAAAATATGTATATTGCAAAGCTGATGCCACAGCCAGCCTTATGTATTAAGCACCCTGGGGAGCAAACTCATGACCCCTGTATTAGCAGTCAGCGCCTTAACCATTGTGCTCCACTGCTGCTCCTCTTTGCATGTCAGCGCACCTACTTATGCTTTTCATTCCTTAAACTGCACCGTGCTGCCATCAAAAACAGTACTCTGACCTTGCGGTACCTCATACGGCACCCTCTAAAGCGCCCTATAAGCAACATTCTAGGGTGCCTTGGCGGACAGTGCACTTTAAAATGTGTCTTATAGGGCGCCTTATATTACCACGATTTGAGAGTGCGTTTGCTATTAATGATAATTAAAATAAACATAAAATGCCTCCTAAAGCAATCTTCCCCATAATATGCAATGCCTCAGCCAGCCTTGTTCATTGGGCACTGTGGGGGATTGAACCCCTGCTCCCTACACCATTGGTCAATGTCTTCACCATTGTGCTGTGGCTCTGTTCCTATGCTTACACATCAGCGTGCCGCCTTATGCCGCCCAGTATTATAATGCCACCAAAAATATCAGCGCACCGCCTTATGCCGCCCAGTATTATAATGCTGCCAAAAATATCAGCGCACCGCCTTATGCCGCCCAGTATTATAATGCCGCCAAAAATATCAGCGCGCCGCCTTATGACACCCAGTAGTTATCTGCCTCATAAATTAACACCTCAGCCAGCCATTGAGCACTGTGGGGGATTGAACTCCTGCTCCCTGCACCATTGGTAAGTGCCTTACCCATTGTGCTGTGGCTCTGCTCTTCTGTTTGCACCTCAGCGTGCCACAAATGCCTCCCGCGCAGCTCTCTGATGCGCTAAGGTGTGGGGCGCACAAGGGCGCCGCGCACCTTAGCGCATATGTAAATTTCGGCTTTTCTTCTTCAGCGGGGAACGCCCACTCCTTATATGGCACCTGCACACTACCGCGGCCCGCACTTTACCGGGGTTTTAGTAAACATGCCCCTAAGTGTGCTGAAGAAGAGGGAGAAACAAAATAATGTAAAAAAACAATTCCATGGCTAATTGCAAATGAATGCTGCCTGAGCTAGAAATACAAAGTGTGCCATGTTAAAAATAAATGAAATACTCTCCTAGATCATATATAAAATTCAATAACTAAATAAAACATTAACATTTTATTCTATTAAGCTTGGTATCATAAGTAAATGCAATTAAAATGGCCTTATAAAGAGTTTCAATGGATTATGATTTTCCATTCAGCATTTATTTTATGGTGTTTCCAAATTTCCCTAAGGCTCTTGATATATCACTCTGGAGCCTACCACATTTACAAAAAGGCCTATCACTAAGTATTAAAGCTTTCGCCCATTTTCTTTGAAAACAAAGAAAAACAACAATAGAAAGAACTAAAATACAATTACAATTTTCACAACAGTTTCAGACGCTTTGCCAACTGTTTAAAGTAGGGAGAAGAGATTCACAATCTTCCCGGTTCATACACTTGGTACTAGCACTTGACAGTCATAGCCATTTTGGCGGTGCTGGGAGGAAAGGCTCTGGATCCTTCCTAACCCCATTGGGAAGTATTTTCCAGTCATAGTTCTTTTTGCATAGTGTTGAGAAGACCATGAGTAAAACCTGCTACTAAAATTACTCCCTGTGGAGAGAGGAGGCATGGACATCCCTGGTTGATACAGGAGTGAGGAAAATAGAAAAGAAGAATGTTAATCCTTGTTTAATAAGCTGTAACCAGGGCTTAGAACAGATGATTTTGGATGAATCCTAGATAAATTTAGAGTTATCAAAAGAAGAAGAGAAACTTCCACAAACAGAAAACCAACACAGAGCGGAAGCAGAGAGATACCACAGCCACACCAGGATAATCTTCAACAAACACACTTTATTGGAACCGGAGTTGGCCAAGTTTCATTAACACGCCTGCATCAACTGCATCAATTGCTCAAGGCCAGCAGCGACGAATGGGAATCTGGTCCCGGTCTAGGCAATGCCTTTCTGCCGCTTGTTGACGCTCTGCCTAAACTAGACCAGACCAGACTGCCGTTCGTCGCTGCCGGCCTGGAGCAACCGAACCAGACCCCCAGACACAGGCATGTTGGCAAAACTTGGCCAAGTCAGGTTCTAATAAAGTGTGTTTGCTGAAGATCTTCCTGGTGTGGCTGTGGTCTCTCTCCACCCCCTCTCTGTGTAAATTTACAGATATCACTGATTCAGAATGTTCCTGGCCAGCCAAATAGAGGGGAACAATAGGGGGCACTTCCCAAAATTTGTGACAGAGAGGTCCACTAATTGTTTGCTAATCATATTCGGTATAGTCTTTCAGAATACTTTCCTTTCACTCTGAATTTTAAATGACTGCAACAACAAGAAAGCAGCTACACAACACAGCATGCAGATACTGCAACGTGACCCAGAAAAAGCATACAGAGTCAGACCCCTGTCCATCGAATCTAGAATCCTGTCTCCAGCTGTGGCCAGTCTGCCTCACAGATCCCAAAAGGAAGATCAAAATTTCTCATAGCACATTTCCAGGGATGAGTAATGGCTCACCCAAGTACATCTGACTAATGATTTTTGATGGACTTTTCCACCAGAAGTTGCCCAAATCTCTTTTAAGCCTCACTGAGTTCGTCACCTTGACCATCATCATCCTCTGGCAACAGATTCCATAGTTATGTGCTGCTTGATAAAATACTTTCTACAATTAGTTTTCAGTCTGTTGGCCATTAGTGTTGTTTGAACAGTTAAGTTCAACCTACTCATGATTTTGTAAAGTTCTATCACATAGGCCACGGAATGGAGTGGGCCACAGGGCCTATGACCCCACCAATATAGCGACCGAGTTAGCATCAGCAACTAGACCTTGAGGCTGGAGATTGGTTTGTCTGGCCCCTCCAACCAAAACAATGATCCACTCTTCTTATATCATATTCCCTCTCAATCATCTTATCTCCAAGTTGAAGAACACTAACCTGTTTAGCCTTTATTCCTAAGGGACCATCCCCTTTATCATTTTATCTCCATTCTCTGAACCTTTTCTGGCTGCACTATATCCCTTCCTGAGAACTACCCACAATACTGGAGAGGTGCAGTCGCAATAGGGACCTAAACAGAGACATAATAATATTCTCAGTTTTGCTCCTTATTCTTTTTCAAATAATCCAAACATTCTATTAGTTTCTTTGCAGCCATGACATACTATGCTAAAAATGTCAACTTATTCTCCGCACTGACTAAAAGGTCCGTTTCTTGGATGGTGACTCCTAACAGAAACCAAATGCTGGGTTCAGAGTTAGGAAATGCCATTCTAGCGTGTTATATTAAAGCAATTTTACCTAGATAAAATTATTTTGGTATAAGACTTTAAGGAAATGAGGGCTCATGTTATTTAAATTAAACATGCATAATATTTACAGAAGTCAAACATGTTGGAATGTAAACTTGGAAGTCAGAATAGATAATTAAAACAGAGGATCGGTGGTGTAATTTTTTATTTTGTATTTGTGGTTTTAGTGCTTTTAGGCAACTTCATTAGGTCATTTAAATATCGCAGCATAAACATTTCAAGCAAATGCACTTTCATCATGGCATTTTACAAAACAAAATTTAATCCCAAAGAAAGAAAAATCTCTCTCTTCAACATACCCTACCACTGTGCATTTCTACTCCGTAGAATTCCAGAGTCCGTGCTATATTTATGTAGCAAGATTCTGCTTCAGTCTGTCTGAGACCACTGAAATAAAGAAAGAAAAATTAAGTGATGAAAATGCACCAAACAAGCAAAGGAATCACAATTGTCTTAGTGAGTTGTTTCTTTTCAGGGTTCTACAATTCCTTCCTGCTCCATTTGGTTACCCCACTTTGTCAGTAATAGTGGCAATTATGCCTATGATGCTGTGAGCCTTCATTTTCAACTACCTGCAGTTTATCGCCTTTTTAAAACCCTCAATCATCCCCCATCTAACAGTACCATCACGGTAACTGTTTTCAGCCAGGGGCCACAGAGAGCAGCTCACTCTAGAGCTTGGTATGCATATACCCAGGTCCAACCATTAGCAGGGCTGGCCTGTCCACTAGGCGAGTTAGGCAGCCACCTAGGGCAGCCGGCCTGGGCAGCAGCAGCACAGATGGGCGGCCTCCGCTGCCCCCCTAGCTGCCGCCAATTCAGTATGGGGGGGGGGGGAGGCGTGCAGCAGCAGTATTGGCAAAAGCCTCCGCTTTTGGGAATACTGCCACTGCCGCCTCCCCCTCCCTAGACGGAATCGGTGGCAGCTGGGGGTGGGGTTGGCCCCTGGAGGGGGGGCGGCGGCAGCTGGGAGTGAATGGTGTTATGACAGGGCGACAGTGAGGCTGGGGTTTCTGCCTAGGGCTGCAGAAACCCTTGGGCTGATCCTGACCATTAGGCATCGCAGTTGTATAATGAAAGAGATTCCCTCCCTCCCTCAAGGGGCTGGGGGTGCTACCCAGGCAGCCTGAGGTGCAGAAGCAGAGTTTCAGAATCTAATTCGAGTATCCATCAAGGCAACATACAGCACTATTATGAGATCCATCTTGCTAGCCCCCTTTAAGGCTTTGGTTTTTTTAGGTTTAAATAAAGAGAATTTATAATGGCCCCTCTTCTCTTTGTAGATCTCTGGTTTAGTGTAGCCAGGAGAGTACAGATGTATTGTAGTAGTGAGGCATCCAAAGACTTAGAAAATGGCTGATGACTGAGATACATGCAGGTGATTCCAAAATAGCTCTGATGGACTTAGTCTTTTTCAGCCCTTCTGAAATTAAGAAAATTGTGTAACATTTAAGATGGCATTCAAGAGAAGGCAGAAAGACTGGAAAAATCCTTGCTAGTACAAGAGAACTTTCTGACCAAGGTAGAGTGTAGGATCATCACGGGAAAAAGTTACTTGGGAAAGTGTGTGTAAGTGGGGGGGGGGGGGGTCTCGTTTGCCATTCCACTGGATCTTCCTTGCCTAGTAGGGTTAAGAGGATTATTTTACAATTACTGAAAATAAAATTTAAAAAAGCAACCTAAGAAAAAAAAAACAGGAACAACTTCAAAAGTATTACAATACCTGTGTTGTTCATGCAGGGATTCTACTCTGCTTACAAAATCATTATTTTGATCTGGTACAAAGTGACTATTTGACAGATACCCTGGAATGTGTTCGGAACTGTCATAGTCTCCATGTTGAGCTGTTTCAAAGAAAAAAAGAACATAAAAACACACAAATGTATACGGTAAAGCAAGCAGATGTTGCACCATATCCAGTACCTGCAAACATTGTTTATTTTCTTTCTTTTGATCAGACTCACCTTTTCACTCATGTCTGATCTTTCAGTCAAGTTAGACGCTACCTGAGCACTATGGGCCCGATTTTCGAAAGGCATTTACATGGTTTACAGTCCAGTAAACCATGTAAATGCCTTAGATAAGGATATTCAACGGCATGTACATGATTAGTGCCATTTAATATCTTCTACTAAGTCTCCTACGTGCCCTGATGCTATCCGGGTAGCATTGGGGTGTTTTAGGGGCATTCTGGAATGGAACGGAGGCAGAGACCTGTCACTAACTGGGCAGCAGCGATATTGCAAGCTGCCCAGTTAGCGACCTGTGCATAAAAGATAGGTGAGAAAAACCCTCAGCTACCTTTAAGGATTAGGAGCTAACCGGGCAGCATCCAATATCACTGCTGCACGGTTTGCTTTGGCAGCTTCCTGGGTCTGTGGCAATCACCGGATATTTAATACCATCGCTGGCGGGGAGGGCTATGCACCAGCAAAGTGCACAGCTCTTCCAAAATACAGCTGACTCAATATTAGGCCCTATACTCTTAGCTCTCAGTTCCATGAATAAAACCCAGGCTAGACAATCAAAGCCAGGTTTCGTACTGGTAGCTTTATCATTGGGCAGCCACAGAAAGCGTTTTTAAAGATAAATGAAGGCTGCATGGCGAGGTCCAGGCCGGCCGCCCATAACCGGGTGACGTGGCAAGAGGCGAGCAGGAGGTAGGACGCGGGTTGAGGTGGTGAAGGCGGCACATTATTTGAATTCCTTGGCTCCACCTCACGTGAGCACACGCGGGGGAGCCAATGAGCCAGCGGGGGAAGGGGAGGGACTAGCGCTGATGCCAGGCGGTCCTGTGCGAGGCGCAAGGGAGAGGTCCGGTGGCCGGTGTGGTGTGGAGAATCAGGGAGGAATTTGGCAGTCGGCGGCAGGCGGAAGACAGCCTACGTTGTTGGCAGAGACGGAGAAGCGGCGGGCAGTGCGGCGGAGTGTCTGGTGGTGATAGTTGTCCAGCTTCTCACTGGTCACTGCGTGTGCGTGAGGAACAGGCACGCGGTTGGGACCGGCAAGGGCAGTCTGCATGATTGGCAGTAAGGCAAGTGATTGTAGGTTGGGGCATTAATAATAATAATAATAATAATAATAAATAAATAAATGAGGAGGAAAGGAAAGAATTAAAAGGTTGACCTTACATTTAAAAAAAAAAATTATACAGAGGCGGCGGGTGAGCTCGCAGGGAGAGGGTTCATGGGCTTGATGCCGGTGAGAGGGGGACAGCGGAGTGGGGTGAGAGGGCCTGAGAGGGCTTGTAGGGCCACTGGGAGGTGTGCAATGCAGGCCGGTGAGGGTTTTTCGGCAGGGGGGTACAAGGCTGCTCCTCCTGGGAGGGGGGCAGCTGGGGGGGGAAGGCAGAAAGGGACATAGGGCTGGAGGGGCCAGTAGAGGGGGTGGGGGTGGGAGTCGCGGTCCCCACAGGAGACAAGGAGGGGTGGAGGAAAGGCATGGGGGTCTTGTTCGCAGGCCAGGACGCAGGGGGGAGGGAGGAACCGAGGTGAGTTGGTTCTGCCTGATGGCGGGCATATGGGCAGTGATGCGGGAGAGGGACGGTGGGGCGTACCTGAGGGGGCAGTTGTTGCGCACAGGTCTGGGTTAAGGGGGGATGCAGTGAGGGGTGGCAGGGGCGATATGGGTCAAGCCGGGGCCAGTTTCGGGGAGCAAGGGCTGCACCCATCGGTGGCGGGATGGGTGGCTCCAGGGGGTTATTGGCCGGTGGGGGGATTCGGTGTCCTGGGAGCATTGGCTAGGAGGAGGAGGACAAGGGCTGTCTGGGGCCGAGTGGCTAGGGGCTTGGCAGCCAGCCTGGCATTTGGTGGTCCCTCCCCCACTGTTTCCATTTATGTCTCCACAGGTGCCAGCGATGGGTTCATACCCTGCGACTCCGGGAGGTGGGGGCCAGGTTGGAGCAGAGCAGCCAGCGGTGCGGCAGACAGCGTTTCAGAATGTTGGACTGGACATGTCTGGAGTGAGACCAGTGGAGCGACAGAAGCGTGGTGAGGACAGACAAGCTGCGATGGTGGAACCTGCTGTAGGCGCAGTGGACACGAGGGCGTCAGGTGAGTTGCACATTGACCAGGGCGAGGTTTTGGTGCAGATGGGGGGGATCCTACAGGAATGAAGGGTAAGGCATGTAAGAAATGTAGGCACGCGTGTAGGAGACAACATGGTTCGGATTCCTCCTCTTCTTCCTCCTCTTTGTCATTGTCATCGCCCTCGAGTAGCGGAGGCGTGGGACTTGAGGTGGGCGGTAGAGGGGAGGGGACAAGTAAGCAAGCTGGGGGAGCTCCCTCATTAGCAGCGTACTCAGAGTTATGGGAAAGTGTACCGAAGAACTTGCGTTGTAAGATCAGAAAGAGGAGATATATTGATATCTTCCGGTTGTTAGAGGGGAGGAGGCATTCGGGGGGTAGCAAAAAGAAGAGAAAAGAGGATGAGAAGGCAGGGTGAATAAAAAAGGTGTCCCAGAATGTGGTGAATTGGACACGAGCTTTTTTGCGTTTGGCGAGCATATGGGGGCATCATTATCTTGAAAAGTATGGGATGTTGTTGGCCTACGCGGATGCTATTCTTGAGGCAGTGCAGACGCATGAAGGATGGTCATGGTTGAACTATGATGAGAAGTTCCAAGATAAAAATGGAGGAGAACCGGTTCTTGTCCTGGGGGTCGCAGGATATTAATCTATGGCTGACGCAAATGTCGTCTAAGTCGGGTGCAGTGGGAATAGGGGGAGTGAAGCTGGGGGGCATGATGCCAGGGAGTGCGGGTCGTTCCTTTCAGCCTACAGGAGCCATGTTGCAGCAAAGAGTGGATGGAGCGGGAATAGGGGACATTTGCTGGCGATTTAACAAGTCTTCGTGTCCCTGTCCAGATTGCAAGTTCCGATATGCATGCTCAAGTTGTGGTGGGGGGCATTCAGCGGCCAAATGCAGTAAAAAAGGGGTCGTGCTGGCTAGTGGACCAGTCACGAAGTAAGACTGACTTAGGCAGTCTTGCCCCTACCCCAATAAGGATAGAGGCTTTACGGACCCGTCTGCAGCAATACCCAAGACGAGGGGACAGGGTGGTTTTGGAAAGGGGGTTTCAGGAAGGTTTTGTCATCCCAGTGTCAGGCACTGTCGTAGGATGTACAGAGCGCAATTCACCCTCGATGCGGCGTTTAGCAACCATAGTGCAAGGTAAATTGTTAAAGGAACTGGAGTTGAGCAGGATTGCCAGCCCGTTTGATGAGAGGCCGTTCCCGAATTTAGTGGTTTCCCGCTGGGGCTCATACCAAAAAAGGAGGTGGGGAAGTTTCGGTTAATTCATAATTTGTCTTTTCCGGAAGGCTCCTCGGTCAACGATCATATACCTTGGGACAAGTGTGTGGTGAGATATGCATCGTTCAACCAGGCAGTGGAATTGGTGAGGCATGCGGGGGGTAGTGCGTGGATGGCGTTCGTCGATATTGAGTTGGCGTTTCGTTTGCTGCCGGTGCACCCGTCTAGTTTTCCGTTGTTCGGTTTTCGGTTTGAAGATAAGTATTATTTTGACAAATGCATGCCGATGTGGTGTTCGGTCTCCTGTGCTTACTTTGAAAAATTTAGTACATTTCTTCATTGGGTGGTTGTACAGGAGGTGGGTTGTGAGAATGTGGTACATTATTTGGATGATTTTTTCTTTGTGGGAGCAGCGCAGTCCATGGAGTGCCAGAGTTTGTTGTGAAGTTTTATGGACGTGGCAAAGGAAATCGGTGTGCCATTAGCAGAGGGAAAGACGGAAGGTCCGACTAGGCGACTAACCTTTCTGGGGGTAGAATTGGACTCAAAGGATATGGTAGCTAGGCTCTAAGTTGAAAAGTAGAGCTAATAATATTTTGGTTACTTAAAAGTGATAAGGTGGTGGCATTGCGGCTGTTGGTAGACAACGCAATGGCTTCTAGCAAGTTCAATTTAAAGGAGTTGCAGGCGTTGATTGGGGCTTTGAATTTCGCATGCCATGTCATACCGATGGGTAGGGTGTTTCTGCGTCGGCTGGCAGGGGCAACAGCGGGGGTGCAGAAACCGCATCACCGTATTAGGGTGACAACGGTGATGAGGGCGGATTTACGGATTTGGGATATCTTTTTGAAGGAATTTAATGGGACGGCAGTGATGATGGAGGGGGCGCTTTCCTCGGTGGCCTTGCAGTTGTACACGGATGCGGCGGGGGGTCGGGTTTGGGCATTTATTTTGTGGGGGCGTGGTGTGCAGATAGATGGCTGCAGTCATGACATGACTCACGTTTGGTGAGCAATGTGGCCTTCTTGGAGTTGTTTCCCATGCTGGTAGCACTGGAGTTGTGGCCAAAGCGCCTTTGTAACAGATGGGTATTGTGGTGGTGTGATAATGCAGCGAGTGTGGTCAATCATTATACCTCGCGGTGTGTTCAAGTGGCGGAATTAATACGGGAGGTGGTTCTAGATTGTTTACGCTTGAATGTGGTGATCAAAGCGCAACATATACCGAGATATACTAATGAGGTG
This sequence comes from Ichthyophis bannanicus, assembly GCA_033557465.1. NCBI lineage: Eukaryota > Metazoa > Chordata > Amphibia > Gymnophiona > Ichthyophiidae > Ichthyophis > Ichthyophis bannanicus. Next base: position 1,746,194,744 of record CM066032.1, on the reverse strand, counting down.
GTTGATGATCTCTCATTTTCAGTGGGACCGGTTTCGGAGACCGGCGCCAGGAGCAGACGAGGTGGAATTCATGGTCCCAGAGCGATTATGGCAGATTGGCCAGAGGAGATGCTGAGTTTGCTACAGAGCTCAGTGGCACAAGCAACATGTTCGGCGTATCAGCACAAATGTGACAAGGTGGAAGAGTTTCTAGTGGCACAGGGATGGCAGCCAGGCTCGGTGTCCGATTGGATGTTGTCACAATATGTAGTGGCTGCCAAAAAGAAGGGGATTTCCAAGTCAGCGGTACGTTCCCATTTAGCCGGGTTCACGTTTTTCGCAAGAGCGGTGGGATGGGCTCCGGCAGAGGGTGGGTTTTTAACCTGGCGGCTTTTGCAAGGATGGGGGAGGGTGGAGCCAAGGCCTAGAGACTACAGACGGCCGATTACGCATGACTTGCTGGTGTGGCAGTGTGTGGCTCTTCCTTTGGTGGCGTCATCCGATTATGAAGCGCCATTTTTTGCTTGGCATTTTTTGGGGCCTTTCGCATTGGTGAGCTGATAGCCGACTCGGATAGGTCGGGCAGAGTCAGTGGTCTGCTCCACCAGCATGTGCAGGTGGATGGAGGGCGGGTGCAGGTGTTGTTGGCATGCTCTAAAACCAACCAGCAGGGGCAGGGGTGGTGGGTATTGTTGCAGGAGATTGTGGGTGTGACAACGTGCACGGTGGCTGCATTGCAGGAATACATCGAGTCCGCCCTACCTCGGTTACATTAAGTCATCCCAGTCGAGGTACCTGTATACTCCTGAACATCATGTTTTCAAGAAATTTAGGACCTGATGCGCTACATGATGTTTATCTTTTATTGGTTTTTTAATTTTTGCAAGATTTTATTTTTTAACTTCTTTAGTTTTAGTATCAGTAGGGGCATAATTCCAAACTCTGCTCCCATAAATGCCTCCCTTACAGCAGTTAAATGCACATAAAAACTGTTATTATGCACATATTTCTACCAGCATATAGGGCAGACAATTTTATTAAAATCCTTTTCTGTGGGTAAAGCACCGTTTTACCCAATGAAATGGGTTTGAAAATTACCCTCCTACTGTAAACAGGCATATTCTGTTTCAACATGAACTGTAAAGAATTAATTTACTCACACTACTGTTAAAGCCTGCACAGTCTAGTTTGCAAATGTTTTGAGTAAATATGGTGCAAGTTCAAAATATTACAACAAATCATGCTATTTATCTGCAATGTTCTTATCCAGACCCCACAATGAACCCTCCTCTTTCAAAGACCGTTGCTACCAGTTCAGACGTTCAATGCATGGATGCATATCCATTATCCATATTATATATAGCTATTTCTCTTAACACTCCGCCATTAGACACACTAAATGTCCTTGCAAAAACATTCCCTCACCCTCAAAAAAAAAAAAAAAAAAAAAGAGCAAAATCTCTGAAAGATATTAGTTCAAAAATTGAAACTGATATAAGGGTGCAGTGTTTCAAAGTCTGGGACCTCCAGTGGGGGAATAGCCTAGTGGTTACAGCAGTGGGCTGAGAATTTTTCCACTTTAGTCGATCAGATTGCCTGCTTTCACATGCCAGCATATTAATTTGGGTTCTTTGGGTATATTGAACAAGATATATTCCATACAGCCTTGGGCATTTTTTCAGAACGTAAAATGCTCAGGTCTTATAAGGCGGCCCTATACCCAACATACAACTGTGCCCTTGCATCCATCTTTGCAAAGCAAGAGCATTTTCATGAGCATACATATTAACAAAGAAATAGCTGGGAATGTCAGATATTTGGGAGATAAAAAGTGCAGGGATGAAAGGAATCTTTAGAAGTCACGTAGGTCCAATTCCCCGCCACCGGCCAGGATCCACGACACATAATTATGGATGTAACATACCCAGATATTAAGTGGCTTTACCAAGCCCTGTGGTTGTCAGTAGAAGAAAGGATGAGTGGCAAAAGTTCTGTAATGCTATAGGGCTGTAAACATACTGCTAAAGTGAAGGCTGTCAGCACACCACCGAAGCCTGTCAGCACACCACCGAAGCCTGTCAGCACAAATGCTATAGATACATATCAATGTGAAGGAAAACAAAACTTCTCTGGGAGAAGAGAAACTAGCTGGAATACAGAAAATGCTGGCATGTGATGTCCATTTTACCTAAATGCATCTCTCTGAGGCTGTGTTTGAATCCTGATCCCCTCAGTCTCCTGTTTATCACCTATCTGTACCTTGCCATCCCTGTTGAATTACCCTAGTCCCCAGTTGTTGCGTGGTCTGTTTTAATTGGATTGTAAGCTCTGACGAGCAGGGTCTGTCTCTTCCTTGTACATGTACAGCGCTGCGTATGCCTAGTAGCTTTATACAAATGATAAGTAGTAGTAGTGAATCTACCTATTGGGCTGCCAAAAGACGGCTTTTAATGCCCTTTCTCCTCTATCTTGACCTTTAATGCTCTTGTAATCTCTTCCGTGTATGTTCAAGTTCTGTCATTCTTGTGGCAGCTCCATCTCTATCAGAAGACAATCCCAAACCAGATTTAGGCAAGGGCAAATAAAGCAAATGCCTAGGGTGTCAAATTTTGAATGCAGCAAATACCTGGTCTAGCAGGACCCGAATTCCACTTGCTCATTCTTTATGACCTCTGTGGAAGAAATCTCCTCTACCTGCCACTCTCTGGTCCTGCCTATGGGCACCAAAGTCATACAACCAGCCCTGGGTCTGTCTACCATTCTTTAACAGATTTCTTTTAAGGCCCCCGTTTTCCCTCTCTCCAGTTTTCTATTCTGACCCACTGACCTGTAGCTTCTTTTTATGAGTAAAATGGTATCTTCAGACATCTTATTAAACCCCACTTTTTCTTTTCCCGCTCTTCCTCTTCTTGCAGGGAGCACTTTTTTGTCTGTCCACAGAAGACATATATTGCAGGCCACACACCATTTTGCTAGCTCTTCTCTGAAATAGATCAACCTTTGATGCATGTGCTCTACAGAACTGATCACAGTGGTATCCTACCGGACATCTGTACAGTGATAAAAAAATGGTTTCCTACTAGCAATATCTTTCCTTATGTACCTGAAAACACAGTTCAGCTTTTGTCACACTGACTGACAATTTTTTTGTCATCACAAATGAACTCGGATATCTCTCTCTCATTTGGTGGTTTGGGTTGGATTTTTGTATCCCAAAATGCTAGATTTTGTTTTTATTATTAAAAGTGGTTACCAAACCTAAACCTTTATTCCAATTTTTCAAATTCACCTTTCACTTTATGTATCTTCCTGCCACATCAATTCTGTTACATGTTCCATCTCATCTAGTAACCAGGGCCGGATTTACTTTGTTGGCACCCATAGACATTTGCTCTGGCCCCCCCCCCCAATTGGCTCTGCATTGATGTCCTGCTTACCGGCGCAACCCCATCTCCAAGCGGCTGCAGCAAGATCGTTAATTAAATTCAGCCCAGGCCCAGAAGCATCCTTTCCTTTCCTCTCCTCTCCCAGGGCTTCCTGTTAGCATAGAAACCCTGCAGGGGGGGGGGGGGTGGGAGGGGAAGGCGGGATGCTGCAGAGTTGGGCAGCCCTGGGCTGAATTTAACCAACAATCTTGCAGCTGCTGCTCAGGGGACTGGGGTTGTGCCGGTAAGCAGGACATCGGTGCAAAGCCAATCAGCGATGTGATCCACTGGGCATGGGAGGTTAGGTAGTACTCTAGTGCCTATCAGCATTTGGCAACAGAGGCAATTGCCTCCATTGCCTATGCCTAAACCGGGCCTGCTACTAACATAGCACTTTCCCCTACCGACTTTCCAAAATCTCAACCATGAAGATAGTGAAAATACCGACTCAAGTATGAATCCATTGGTCATCTCCCTTCACCAAAATTTACCCTCTATAATACAGTGATTCTGACTTTGGGCCCCTTTTACTAAAGCCTATAAAGGTTTTGCATTTAACTTGCAAAAACAATGCATGTTAGGTACAAAGCCTCCATGTTAGATGTTAGGGACATGACCAGCATGTTCCCAGCAGCTAACTTGTGACGGTCTACCCTAACATGTGCTTCAGTAAAGCAGGTTCACCTAATGACCTCCACAGAGGTGTCGTTAGGTGAATTCACATTAAGAGCCACACTGCCGCTGAGCACACGGCAATTGCCCTGGCACTAGTAGTAATGTACTTTCCACGCCCACACTCCGCCCCTTTCCCATCCCATTTGGTGAGAGCCGATTACCATGCATTTTAACATGTGATGATCGGCACGACTGTGTGTTAATGTTCCCAGCTGCATTTGTTGTGCGTTAAAATGCAAGCTAACTAATAAGAGTTTGTAAAGGGGCCTCTTGAGTCTTATGTAGAAAAAGTAAGAGCTTAATAAATTAATAAAATAAATCAAATGGGGAAAGCGTTTAGAAAATTACACCAGGATTGTTTTCTAATAGATTTCTTAAAGGATGTGCATACAATGGGGTGTTTGAGTAACCTTGGGTAGGACAGTGGTGCGTATGGGAGGCTGTTTGGAAGAGAGTTCTCACGGACATCCTAAATTCTTCTCTTCCTCCCTCTCCCCATCAACACCCCCCCCCCCCCCTTCAGACACACACACACTTAACAAGACTAAGGTGGAAAAAATCTGAAGAATTAGCAGAATGTTAAGCTATTTGGGGGTGGAGGGATTCTTCTCAAGTAAAAATATATTTAACATCTGAATAAATTTTTCAAATTCAAAAGACAAAGTGAGTTTATGTACAAATATACAACTCCTAGAAACTGCATTATTTTCACTTTTCGTTTTATGATGCTCCCACTCACCAACTTTCAGACTGCTCAAGCTCTGTACTTATCAGCAAAACCTCTGTACTAGCTTGTATTGATAAATTCTACATACCTGATAATCTACTTTCCTTGAATCCTGCTAGACCAGTTAAGATGAGTGGTTTATATTCTCTTGCCGGCCAGAGGCGACAAACCCAAACAACTTTCAGGCATGTCATCACCTTATACCCTGTAGTGCTGCACTTAGAGAAGCCAATATGACACTTCCCAAGCAATAAGACTGAACGATTCAGAATAACTCAAATGCTATTGAATGCTTGCCAAATAGCTTGAGCAAGTATTTTGCTCCCTTACCACGATGAAATTGCTATCAGAACACAGGATTAACAAGATCTTTAATGGCAGCCAGACCCTCAGATCTGTAGAGTCTTCCAAGCACAGATATTGATAATGCAATCAAAAGGCAGCAGGCTTCCCAACCTGCAACAGGAGTTTTCCAGGGTGGATCCTGAACTGGTTTAGCAAGATTCAAAAGTAAATTATCAGGTATAAAAGATATCAATGCTTGACCCAGTACAAGCATTGTGGAACTTGTGTCTCTTGGGGAAACTGCTAGGTACATATGACCTAGATTGGCCATTGTTGGAAACAGGATACTGGGCTTGATGGACCTTGGTCTGACCCAGTATGGCATATCTTATGTTCTTATGTTCTTCCTTATCTTGCTAGACCAGTGGGATATATTCAAGCAGTCAGGACCCAGGGTGTAAAGAAGATGACACTCAGGACAGACTAACCTGCCAATGGTGTCATCTATACAATCTTTCTAAGCACACTGTAGGGATTCAGAAAGGCATTCAACGAAGGCTGGGAAGCATTACAAATGTCCTCTGTGGAAACCGAGCAGACTCCACCCAGGAGGCTTGCAATCTGCGGAGTGAGCTCGATTCACTCCTTCACGTGCTTTCCAGCCAGAATGTATACTGCCACAACAGCCTCCAGAAGCTAGCAAATAAAGGATCTGACCGCTGCTAGTACTTTCCTCTAAGCACAGAGGGCAATGGAAGAAGGTTTGACCAATAGGAGGAAAAAGCAATTGTATTAATCCGAGTAACCTCCTGCAAATGTTCACCTGACACAATGAGGGATCCTTTAAAAGATCCTTCTCTGATAAGGGTGGCAGAACAGTCTGGTCAAGAAGGGAAAATGGAGAGGGGCAAGCTGCACCCTTGAAAGATGTGTGTCAGAGCGTAACGTGAAAGAAACCATTGAAACTACTAGAATGATTCTTGCAAGATAAGAGCCACAGCACAGATGCCAGCTTTCTGCAACTGAAATAGCTCCTCACATTGGCATATCCCTGAGCTGCCATCAAGTGGAGCACTGAAATGTTTCACCTTCTCACTATGAGGATGCATGCAGTAGAGTTGAGCTCTCACATCGCCTGGACTCATGGAGTTCCGACACAGAATGTCGGCCTGTTTGCTGTCAAAGCTTGTGGTGTATGTAGCAGACATGGCAAACAGAAGTTCCTTCACCCACCTACAAACCTCTGAGACCTCGAGAACTATGCTAACCTCACGAGTTCTGCTTCAGTAGTGGACATACTTCACTACCAGGGCAATGTCCGAGAACTCAGAGCCAGCTTCATCCATTACCAGAGACTTACCAGAGTGGAGGAGTAGCCTAGTGGTTGGGGCCAGGTACTTCAGGCCAGAAGGTTGGGGGTTCAAATCCCACTAGAGGACAGCAACCTTGGGCCGGAAGGACTGGGGTTTCTAGTCCCACAGGTGCTCCTTGTGGTCTTGGGCAAGCCACTTAACCCTCCATAGCCCATGTTCCCTGTAAAATAGTTATCTCCAAGTTATAATACCCTGTTCAATGTAATTTCAGTTTGTTCAATGTAAACCGCACTGATGCAGAATAGCGCGGTATATAAGAGAATGTAAATAAATAAATAACTTGAATCTCATCAGGGTCAAACTCATCACCCTGGCTTCCAGGCAGAAGTGCCTCTAGGAGGCCTACTGAGAGTGCCCAAAGCTTGGAGTCAAATGGACTGGGCATTGCATCCCCAGCCCTTTGGAATAGCATCTGAGATGATAAGCACCCCATCCGGTGCTGGAACTGCAACCACTGCCCCAACTGCTGCTTAATCTCCCTGGGAGAGGAAGGTCTTGGTCAAATGTTGGGGAACATGGAGACCAGCAGAGCAGATGCTTCTGCAATGAGTGCATATATACCCTGGTCCAAGGAACCAGTTCCAAAGTCAAAGTCACAGATCCGAGGGCCTGAGTACTACCAGATCTACAAAGCTGATTGGGAATTACATGTTCTGAGTTAACGGAGGTTTGACTGAACTTTCTGTTGTGAGGAAGCTCAGCTCAGAAGAGTGTAGATCAGACGCCAGGTACTCAAAATTCCAAGAGAGAATCAGGCTGTTCTTAGGAGAGGTGAACACCGTCTCCAATCTTCCTGTCTAGAGTTCACCAGGCCTGCACCATCTTTGACCTTTACTGCAGAGAATGACCAGACCAGCTTGAGGTCTAGGTAAGACAACCAGAGCTCACTTCATGTATAAAAGCCCCAATACCACCACCACTGCCTTGGAAAAGGTACTGATAGCTGAATCTGGAACAAAGGCAAGGCCTGGAACTGGACCAAGAATGCAGAAATGGAGAAACAGTTAGTGTTGTTTAAAATGGAAAGATGAGGCAGCCTTAGAGGTGAAGAATTTCCTTACCTGCTGATGCAATGACAGCTCTGAAAGACCTTTTACAAAAATGAGAGCCTCAGAGCCCAAACACAGCCACCTCTAGTCCAGGATATGCAGAAGAAAAGTCCTCTCCTGAGTCATTATTTATCAGGAATAACGTTCCTGACCCTGTAGTGGAGGACATGTGAAAATAAATTGCCATTACAGGAGGTGCTGAAGATTTTTCCTGAAACATCATCCATATGTGTGGAGAACTGCAGGAAATACTCTACTGGGGAATCCTCTAGGAGCACTGCCATAAATCAAATTTTGTGCATCAAAATTCCCAGGCTGGCCTTAACCAGAGACGTTTGAGACAGAAGATGGGCGGCTTGTAGAGGGAGCTAAGATGTATCTGCCCTTGATTACGAACCACAAAGATCCACAAGTATCGTGATATAGATCTACCCAGAGAGAATGGCCTGAGTTACAGCCCAACCGACTGCACCTCAGGAGGAACCATCGGACTTATTGAGGTGGATTACAGACTCCCAAAGGAGCCATGAAAGCAACTTAAGCATGCCAAAAACCCCAAAAGAACTGCTCCTACTATAACTGATGCTCTAAAGGACTCACAGCAGTCAAAGGGCATCTCTAGGCTCTATGTATGACCTCAGAAGGCCTCTTGACCCTTCCAGCCTGTTTTCCGGGAATCTTTGTGGCTAAGCTTCTCCTCTCAGAGAAAGGGCGGCCTTTAAGAAAAACTGCTCCACCACTGATTGGAGCTAGTATCTGTCGACTAAGGATAGAACCCATTCCTACCAATTGGCCAATACCACTGCCTCCAATGAGCTGGAAAAGACTCTGAACAGGTCTTAAACAGCAGCAGCCCCCTCAGATGGCCTGCTGCAAGCCTCCAAGTATCTGGAAGCAGGGCCAGTCCAAGGGTTTCTGCAGCTCTAGGCAGAAAACCAGGCCTCGCCTCCCCCCAGCTGCTGCCAATACCATCTTGGGAGGGGGAGGCGGGCAGCAGCAGCATTTAAAAAAAATGGCCTCTTTTTGTCGCTACTTTCTTGCCCACAGCAGCCGCAGACAAGAAAGCAGCGGCAAAAAGCATCCGCTTTTGGAAATGCTGCTGCTGCCCTCCTCCTCCCCGAAATGGAATCAGTGGCACCTGGGGGGGGGGGGGGGGGAGGTGGCCGGTGCAGTTGGTCATGTATGCCGCTACCACAACCCACATGGGCCTGCCGCTTAGCTTGCCTAGTGGATGAGCCGGCCCTGTCTGGAAGGTGATAGGGATCAATAAATGACTATTTGGTCCACCTAATGCTAGGTGTTCCAGGGAACAAACCAGCAACTTTGGGAAAATGGGGCCACAGCCAAATGGCTGAACCTACAAGGTTACCAGCAGAGGAAGGATTCATTACAAGAGGCCTAGCCACTAGGCATGCCCACAGCACTACCCAAGGTGGCTACTGTCAAGGTCTTCTTAAGGACCTTGACCCTCAAGGATTGAGACTCCTTAGATGCAGCACCTTCCTCCAGCAGTATGGTTATGAACTTAGCCACAGTTGCAGGCCCGAAGAGCTGATCTTCCTTGCCTTGGGTCCAAGGGGAAGACTTTAGGACCGTGAGTACTCAGCTCAGGGGCTTCTTCCTACAAATTCCATGTGCTGCTGCATAGTGTCAGGAAGTAGTATGAATGTACATAATTGGTTTAAATCTTACTTAACAAACAGAACTCAAACAGTGAGAATCGATAATCAAACATCAAATACTTTTAACCAAACACAAGGCCTCCCTCAAGGATCTGCGCTATCAGCACTATTATTCAATATTTACCTTCAACCAGTCTGCAACATTTTTAAACGCCATGGTGTACGATACCACATCTACGCCGACGATATTATGTTCTACCTACCATTCAAAATCCCACACCCACCAATTCAACAAATAATAAACTGCTTTAATGACCTAACAGCTTGGCTCAAAGACCACAACCTTTATATCAACTTCACAAAAACAGATATTCTCTATGTCACAAGAAACCAAACATATACACCACCAAACACCATCACACTAAATAACCATGAAATTAAAACAAAAAAAGAAATAAAATATCTAGGTGTAATACTTGATGACAAACTCAATATGGACGCACATATAAAAAACCTAACAAAAAATATACATTTCAAAATTAAGATCCTGAAACAATTACGCCCATTAATTCATCTACATGATTTCATATCGATAATACAAGCAATAATTACCCCGCACTTTGACTTCGCAAACTTAATTCTACAGGGTATCACACAAAAAAACATTAAAAAAATCCAATTAACTCAAAATATAGCGGCAAGAATTATAATGAAAATAAATCTAAGAGAGCACATTACACCTATCCTTGCTAAACTCCACTGGCTGCCTATTCATGAACGAATACACTACAAAATACTAGTTACCACCTTCAAACTAATAAATAAACTTGCCCCATCAGTACTCAATAACCTAATTTGCACAGAATCAAACAAGAGATTTCAAAGAAGTAGGAATACAAATACAATATCAATACCAAAAGATTATAAAAAAGCCAGAAAACTAACCAATAACAGGGCCTTCTCACACTATACACCGGTGCTTTGGAATAACCTACCTGATAGCATTCGTCTACTAACCGATATCAAAGAATTTAGAAAAAAATTAAAAACACATCTATTTACCTTACATTATACACCCATGGTTGGCCAAACCACACAAATTGACACAGGATAAAAACTTGTATGATATACACCTGTTCGATCATATAAGCACATAATATGATATCATAAGGTGATTCTCATGCGACTCAATCCATAAGTCAAAAAAAAAAAAAAAAAACTTTGTAAATTTGTATATAGTTGATGCATTTGTATAAAGTTCTGATACATCCAACTAATCAAGATGGATGACATCACTGTTAGAATTCTTAATTATACTGTTAAACGTAAAAAGTTAACATCTGTTTCATGTAAAACGTCTAGGACATGTACTCTCATGTACCTTAACAACTTTTTGTTCAATGTAAACCGCACTTGATACCTGGGAAAGAGCGGTATATAAATGTGTTCTAAATAAATAAATAAATAAATAATGAACCCAGACCACCGGATTCCCCCAGGTATTAAAGGGGACCCATCTGCTGAACTTGCCTGAAAGGTGGATCCGCAACCTTCGGAGCTACCACAACATCCTGAAAGGGCATAAATAGAGTCCAGCTGAGAAAATGCAGATCAAAGAGACCATAACAGGCCTCCTGAGAAAACCATCACTCCGTCCTCCTCACACTTACCTTCCAACAACTGGAACTTCACTTAAGTTCTTCAACTAACCCCCATAGAGGAAAGGCTGGGCTCCCAGGGGAACAGAGGAGCACAAGTGCAAAGTGGAGGCCATGACAAGAGAACTCATGGGTCTCGAGTTCCAAGAGGGGTACCTGGGCCTTGGGTCCCCATGAAGGGGGGCTGCTGAGGAGCTAGCCAATTGAACACGGCTTGAGAGCTGTTTCAGGAATTTCAGCACAAGCCAATCAATAAGCAGGGTCCGGAGGCCCTGGAGGGCTCCCAGGCATGTGGCTAAGGCCACCCTGCCATGCTCCATGTCTGCTAGGCCGAAGCCGCCTTCTGAAGCAGCTGCAGTGCTCACCAATGGAAAACAAAAAAGGAGCGTCAGGGGCAAAGGCCCCCATTGAGGACCTAAAATGCTAAAAAGAAGGTGCCTCAGGCTTTACAACCAAAATAGGGCCAAAAAACAAAAGCTGCAATAAAAAACACTAGGGGTCACAGACTACACTGGGCCACATCGCTGAAGCCTACAGCAGCAAAGGCAAAAAATGTGAAAAAAATGCCAGAAAAAAAAAGCAGCAGGACCAAAGCAAAAAGTAGGTCTCAAAAACGGAATCCCAAGGCATGTTGGACTGAAAGGGGAAACCTGAGCAGGGAAGCATCAGAGGCCCATGCAAGCCAGGGGAGGCTCAACTTCAGAAGAAGGCTTCTTTAGTTGTTATTTTGAAGCTGCTTTATTAAAACTAGCAGAGAGTCAAATACTTGCCATTGACTTCAAGGGGGAAGAAAAACAAGAAATCTGGAAAAAAGTAGGGGGAAAAATATGGGAAAAACATGAAGCATGCAGATAAGCATAGCAGGTGGGAAGGCAGCCTCTGCCCAACTTTCCAACACCCCTCAGGGGCCCGGTGGGGTCCTCCTGCTCCTCTTCAGCACACTAAGTGCTGGTAACCCATGGGAAAGAGCACTGAATCCTGGGCAGCAATCAGCTCAAGGAGTCAAGGGCACACTTTTGCTCCAAGCATCATTGGGCCCTTCAGGACTCAATCCTAAGGCCACTGCAAACTAGTGTGGGCCAAACAAGTCAAGCTTATATGCACTGCTGCACCAGTCTACCACCTTTCCACCCACTGGGGGAGAAAATACTGGCTTCTCTCAATGCTGCCAAAAGAGATGAACATGACTGAAATTTGCTTGGATCTGTCTCCACCTGCTGGCAAGGAAGCATAAACTCTTGTCTAAACTGTTCTAGCCGGATGATAAGGAAGTTATTTTAATTAGCAGTAATCTGCCTTGAGACTTAAAATTAAGGTAAAACAGATAATCAAGAACAAAATAAATAACAACACAGCATGGTTTTAGACTACTACTAAGCCTTTCATGCCACAGATCTGAATGTTATTGGGAACAAAGCTGGGCCAAGCAAAATAATTTTTTTTTTTTTAGGTCTAACTGAAAAATGTTTTTTTCTATTAAAATGGACAGGTCGTTTTGAATGTTAACCCCTGGGCTGACACATTCTCAAGATCAGAGTAATAAACTAACAATATAACCATTAGGAGGGTAATTTTATAACAAGTCACCTAGGCAGGATGCCCAAATAAGTGGCTATTGTGTAGCTATTTTATACAATGGTGCCTATATGTCTTTATAAAATATATCCTCACAAAACCTGCAACAGTTGTGGATAAATGCACCTACGTACATTTGCACTTCCTTGGGAATTAGCGTAAATTTATGCACATGATGTATGTGTGTACTTTATAACACTAGACTCCTCCCCTGAACATGAACTCTGGTCAACTACACTTAGGCCTGAATAATCTTCATGCTCATTTTATAAATGCATAACTCCCTTTTCCATAGATAAACAGGGTCTATCCATGAAACAATCGGGGAGGTATTCAAAGGCATCTACATGGTTTGCACACATGCAAACCATGCAAATGCTGCTCAGCTGGATACTCAGTGTCACAGGGGCATTAGGGTGTGCTGAGGGCATTCCAGGGCAGCGATACTGAGCCACTATCCAACTACCGTCACATGGCGAAAGTCAGGCACAGTAAAGGCTGGCCTAATTTTCACTGCAGAAGCTAACTGCGTAGCAGCTGACTATATATCCGCGCTGCCCGGTTAGTGTCCCGGCAATCCAACCAACCCAGATATTCAATGCCGGGGCACTGATATAGCACCGCCATTGACTATTCGGGTTTAGAGTTCAGTTGCTGAATATTTTGCCTCCCCCCCCCCCCCCCCCGTGTTTATAAAATTAGTTCCTAGGTAGGCAGGCACAATCTATTCGTGCAAAGGCATTTAAATGACTTAAAAGTATAAGATGTTATAAGTGTGAAATTAGTTCTGTGGCTTGGTGTTTGAAGAAAGTCATGAGATTATAGCTAATGAACATCAAGGTACTTAAAATTAATTGTGTGGTCTTAATATTGCATACATTGTCTAATCATATAAGATCGCCTAAAAAGTAAATGGTAACTATTCTCCAAACACCTCTTCAATGAAAGCTACCAACTTCTCTGAACCTCGCGTTTTAACAAACCCATGTTAAAACACACACACAATTCATCAGGGACTAAGATTTACTAAAGAGCATCACCGCATTAGCACATGCTAATATTGTTAATGCACGTTTGTCACCAGCAGTGGCTGAACTAGTAGTGGATAGCTAGGCACACTGCTGGGCCTGACCCTTCTATGAAAGAAAGTGTAGTTGAGACGGAGTGGTCAGGTTTAAATAAGGATTTATTCCCCTCACGGGGTTTGCTGGATTTTCAAAACAGTACAAAAATACCAAACTTAAGAGGCAGCCATGCTTCTGGCAAAAACAAAAGGTGAAAGGAAAACACAGCTTCTTGCTTGAACAGAACCACTAATTATAACAAACAGAAATCAGGTAATAATGTTGGCAGTTCCCTCTGTGCACGTTTATCCTTCTCCCAGGTACACTTATCTTCTACTAGCGTAGAGAAGTTTCATCAGTTATTAATAAAGAACAGTCCATGTCCTCAACATAGGGAAAGCATTCACTTTGCTCCGTGCACATCGGTTCATCAACTATCTTATCTTCTTTAGGGCAGAGAGTCTGGAACCTTCTCCAATCAGTCCCTAGCTTCTCTTCACCACTCTCTCCACAGTATGGCAAATAATTATCAGATAGTTTGTAAAACTGCCTTGTTCTGTTTCTAATAGGTCTCTCTCTTGGCAGTTTTCTGCCAGGCTTTAAATACATGCAATCATCTTCTTCACTCATACATATGTCCTCAATCACTTTACTTTCCTTTTCCCAAGGTTGTAAATATCTTAGGCCATTCTGCCTTTCAGTAATACAGAGTTCCTTACCAGCTGCTCTCCGTTCTCCCCACTGACCTCTGTGTCTGGGAAATTCTTCCTGCGTCACAGGTGAGGGTTTCCTGCAGTTAATCCCTCTGCTGGTAAACGGCTTTCTGTCTCTTTTCAAAGCCCTGCTTGGCTTTCTATTCCAAGACTCCAATGAAACAGCATTAGGCTGAGAGTATTCTGACCTTCTGTTAGAGAGCTGCAAGTCTTCCCTTACTTGCCAAGTTTCCAAATCACTCTCAACTTCTGAGTCTCCAAAACCACCGTCAGAATCAGCACATGAATCCAACTCAGCCTCTCTCACTGCAACTCCAGCTGGATCTCCTACCAGCTCTCTTCCTCGATCTAACTCTGTTTGCCTACCACGTATCTTATACATGGTTAGGGGCGTTTTCCTGCACATGTGCAAACTGTTCTCTTCATTGCTTGGGGAGTGTTTGTTGGCTAGGCGTGCCCTCAGACCTCGTGTCTCAGCCTGCTTTGGTTGCCTATGGTAACTGTGAAGCTTTTGATCTCCCTTCCTGTCAGAATCTGTGCCAAACTCAGCAGCTTTCTGTGTTTTAAAGGTATAGGGCAGAACTTCGGTGTCACACGTTATTAGTAAACAGTCGCAGTGCATAAAATGAGCCCTACAGTAAATAACACATATTAGTATGCTCTAACGTGTAGTGCATTTAGTAAATCGAGCCCATAATTTTATTTATTTATTATTTTATTTAGCTGTATTTATATCCCGCTTTTCACCGGGTCAAAGCGGTCAATTGGGGGGGGATACATTTAACATGAGGGGATATGAGAGACACACACACTAATACATACAACCCTTATATAAACCCTATTAAAAAATGTTCTGTTCAAAAGAGCAATTCAACAGTCAAATATACAAAACTATTAGTAGGGGTGAATGGAAGGTGATGCCCTACTTTGTACCATCCACTTACTTCATCAATTTAATTTGCTTTTCCCTTACATTGAGCAATATATGAAAGGCCCAACATTAGAGTAAAGATGTCAGATAATTCCCTCTAATCCATGATCTACAACAAGATTGCCTGCTGGACAGACAATTACTATAATGTTTAAGCATGCAAATACTTCTCAAATATGGAGCTACAATACGATTTCATCTTTTATAAAACTTGCTACATGATTTTAATAGATGAAACTATTCTCAACAATCATTTTTTTTACATCAACAGCAGGCTCAATACTCTTGACATTAATATTTTCATAATTAAAGTTAGAAGAAAAAAAAAGAGTATGCTGTTTATTCTTAATATACTAGCTAAAGTAACTTTGAGAGAGAAATACAATTGGTTAAGATTTTGATGAATTAGAAAGCTGAATTCACACTGCAGATCGCTAGTTTTTCTAAATCATCTGAGGCACCGTACAAATACATCAACAGTTCAGCACATAATTAGTACCATAAAAAAATAAACAAAACACAATGTTCTCATAAATATAAGCACAGGTACATATTGCTTGCATCATAAAAAGCTCTCCCAATGGGACATAAATAAAAATGACCAAAATACTTCCTATATTAAACAAGGCTTTTGGGCTGCCTCAAAATTTACTATACAGCAGTATTAGCCAGAAACAAGCTCAACCAGAGGAAATAACCAGAAACTGAGTTTTATTCTAAAAAAACAGCAATTTTATTCTGATCTAAGCTATCTGGAAGTCATTCCAGATGTGTAGTGCAGCAACACATAAAGGTCTAGTCCTAAAATGAGATAATTGCTCCATCAAATGTAGAAACAAACGGTATTGATACAGTCATAAATACTGGAACAAAATCATAGGAGATGCAGTATCAGCAACAACAGTCCGAAACTCAAGGAAATAACCAAAGATAGCACAGAGCTATGAGACATCAAAAGACAACTCAGAAAGACTGAAGGCAAATGGTGACACTTAAGATTAATAGATGATCGTAACATGTATATGAATAAACTTCAGGACCATCGTAATATGACTCACAAATGCAAAATACTAGCACAAAACTAAATTATGAACTCATTTAACCAACCAAGAGAACTATTTAACACAGTAAATTCTTTAGTTAAGATCCCCATTCAAAACACAGACAGTGCCCCCTAGCCCACAAATTCTAGCAGATTTCCTTCAAAGTAAAGTTATAAACCCTAATACCAAATTAGCAACTGTGCCCTATACCTCATCAACCAAAACATCATGGCAGTCATTAAACTCCATCATTCTGAAAAATAGAGAATATAATAACAAATCTGAAAATAACATCCCCTCTTGACCCACATCCAGTAAGCTGGATCAAAAGAGCAAGAGCCGAGCTAAGCTCAGTTCTAGCAAAGATAACTCAACTGTCCTTCGCTCAAGGATATATGCCCGTCAGCTTAAAGATTACCTCTCTCATACCAACATTAAAGAACTCCATGCTAGATACAAATAACCCAACCTCCTATTGCCCCATATCTAGCCTCCCCTTCTTAGCACCGAGACCATCCTCCTGGCCCTTCTTAGTGACTTGCATTCATCTCACGATCATGGTGATATCTCCACAGTCGTTTCCCTGAATTCCTCTGTGGCTTTCGATCTTGTCGATCACACTGTGGGTCTCTAGGGCACTGTGTTTCGGTGGTTCCACTCATTCCTTGCCCTCCGATCTTTTTCTGTGTCCTAAAACTCCTCCAGTTCGGAGTCCCTTGCATTGTGGGGTGCCCCAGGGTTCTGTCCTTGCACCCTTGCTTTTTAATAGCTTTCTGGTCCCGCTCACCCTTCTGGTACAGCAGCATAGTATTTCAGCTTACTATTACGTGGATGATGTTCTTCTGATCCACCATACCTCCCCGTTGAATCTGGATCTCTCCCTACTTAATGCCTGTCTGCATGACGTCGCCAGTTGGCTGAACACTAACTTCCTCTGCCTTAATCCTGCCAAGACCTCAGCTCTGTGGTTCTCCCTTGACACCCCTTCCCCACTATTCTCACCCAATCTCTTGGGCACCCAGACCTCTTTAGTTTCCTCCATGCATTACCTCGTGGTGACCTTGGACTCTACTCTCTCTTTCTAGGATCATATTTCCATCCTGTCCCATTGTTCACATCTCATTCTTCGTCAAATCCGAGTGGTCCATAACATCTTGCCCCCATCTGCCCTCACCACTCTTTTGCTTTCCTTGGTAATCTCCCAGATCGATTACTGTAATGTCATTTTTGCGGGCCTCCCTCAGCACCAGCTACACCGCCTCCAGTTGATTTAGAACACCACAGCAAGGATCCTTTCACATATCACCTGCTATGCCCATATTACACCCACCTTATCAACTTAAACTAGTCACCAGTTTCACACCGCTTTACTTATAAGTTTTTGATTCTCACTCACAAGGCCCTTCATACCCATACCCCACAATATCTGGCCGACACCCTGCAACATCGCTCAATACCTTGCACCCTCCGTTAAGTTCACAACCACTGCTTGCACCTTCCATCTCCTACCCTGGCCCATTTGGAGTGGACCAGACATACTGCATTCTTTTTTCTGGTCCCTTCTCTCTGGAATTCTCTCACCCTTACCCTCCACCAAGAACAATCCTACCCCAGATTTAAGGCCCTTCTTGAGACACACCTCTTTTCCCTAGCTTATGAACTCCCCTCCCCTGACCTGTAATGACTACTCTGTCCTCTTTCTTCCCCGCCTCTTCTTTCTATAATGTGACTGTGTTCCTTTCCTATCAAAAGTGTAGTTCCTTTCCTCTCTGGCTGTGTTATTTATTGTTTTCTTTGTACACCACTCTAATGCTGCGAAGGGCAGTTAAGTCTTAAAATAAAGATAAAGATAAAGCAAAGGTAACTGCAAAAGGTAATGCAAGATCTCATCACCATGCATGCTTCGCTGGACACACAACATGGCTTTTAGACCAAATCATGGAGTAGCAACACTAGGCCTTGTAACAGAATTTGCAAAACAAGAGAAAAAACTCTTCAAAGTATTAGAACAGCAGGCAAGGTAAAAAAAAGTAGCAAATGCACAAATACAGTGGAAAATACAGAGTATTACTCCAAGAACCTTTTGTCGATCAAGAACGGACACACGAATGGTTGAGGAGAGGTGGACTGAAACCGAAGTGATAGTTGCAGCCCAGGACAGCGGATTACGGATGAGATGGTTTACGGCGAGTATTGAAAAAACTGGCACAACAGACATATGCCGATTCTGTAAGAAACAGCTGGAAACAGTGACTCACCTAATAGCAGGCTGTGAAGTTCTGATGGCAGAAAATTTCTATACAGAAAGGCACAACAAAGTAGCAATCCTCCTCCACTGGAAACTCTGTAAACACTACATCACTGTCCCTGAAAAGCACTGGGATCATGACCCTAAGAGAATAACAGAGAATGAAGAGGTTATGATCACCTGGGACATTTCCATTCTGACAGATAAGAAACTGGATGCCAGGAAACCTGACATAGTAGTAAAGGAGAAGAACACCAGAACGCCACTGATAATAACGGTACTGAGTGATTATTCTGTGAATCACATGGAGAGGGAGAAGATCTTGAAGTATCAAGAAATGCAATCAGAGACCAAGAAAATGTGGCAGAAAGATACAGAAATATTTCCCATTGTACTGGGAGCCACGAGCCCGATAAAGAAGATTTTCCAAGCACATCTTTACAAACTACCCATACAAGTTACATCTTATGAGCTCCAGCAGGAGGCTCTCTTTGGCATGATGCAAGTATTACGTCGAGCATTAGCAGTAAATGAGAGATTAAAATTATATGCCACATACCCTGGCTTAGAAGTGAGGTTCACGACTGCCATAGTATGTGCAAAACTAACCCATTTGGAGAAACTACCCCGATTGAAAACAGACTGGTTCAGAAGTGAGGTTCACCTGGCTTAGAAGTGAGGTTCACGACTGTCACGGTATGCTCAAAACTAACCCATTTGGAGAAACTGCCCCAAGACAGACTCATAAAAGGCACCCATTTCTCATGATTGTGGTGACATTTCCCTAGCAGTTTCCCTTGATCTCTCAGCTGCTTTCGATCTTGTACACCACTCTATCCTCCTTTCCCATCTTCGGGATGCAGGTCTTCATGGCTCTGTATTTCACTGGTTCCACTCTTTTCTCTTCTCCCACTCTTTCTTGGTTACATCTAAAACTGCCACCTCGTCTCCTACACCTCTGCACTGTGGTGTTCCATAGGGTTCGGTTCTCGCCCCATTGCTCTTCAATATTTTTCTGGCACCACTTGCACTACTGATTCAGCAATGTGGGCTGTCAGCCTACTACTATGCTGACCCAATAATATAAAGAGGTCACTTCAGGAGTGGAAAACACTGTCTAAAAATCCAAAACACACTCCACACATCAAAAATTATGATGAATTTCAAAAAAAGGCAAATACTTTTAAACAAGAAAAAAAGAGGAAGAAAGGAGGTCTCAGAACTATCGGGCCACACTCAGGCTTGCAGGAACCTGCATGCCTTAGTCCTATCACATCAATGACCACCTTTTTCCCTATTACAAAAAATATACATTGTATCCATAAACATATGTAATATCCAAAAAAAGCAGAGACAAATCTTGTCAGCAGCAACTTAACTTATGCAGACAATCTTTAAAGCTCAACAAGATCTATCTGTCTTCCCAAAGCCTCACTTCGGTGCCCCTCAAGCATTTCGCTATAAATGCTTCATCAGGGGAATATTTAAACACTGTTAAAGAAAAAACAACAATACATTTAAAAACAAATTGTAGTACACCTTAATCCCATCTTCATAATACTTACTACTCAGATCTTACAAATAATGCCTCCACCAAACTGCTCTTACCCCAAAGCAATGCTGTGCACAACAGAAGTCACTGGGGTAAGAGCAGTTTGGTGGAGGCATTATTTGTAAGATCTGAGTAGTAGGTATTATGAGGATAGGATTAAGGTCCACTATTTCATACTACTATGCTGACGACATTATACTTTATCACACTTCTTCTATCAACTCTGACTTGCTCCCCCTTAATATTTGTCTTTCACGCATTTCCAACTGGCTAACATCAAACCTTCATCTCAATCCTTCAAAAATGTCTGCTATATGGGTCACTTTTGGTGGGTCCTGTACTTCCCTGGCCCTATCGTTTTCAGGCTCCCCCATCCCACTTGTTTCCTCTCTTATCTTGGTGTAATACTTGATTCCGCTCTGTCCTCCCAAGATCACATCTCCTTTCTCAGCTGTAGCTCTTATTTCTATCTTCATCACATCTCTGCTATTTGCATTTTTCTCTCTACCTCTTCATTAACCACCCTTCTTCTATCCCTAGTAATATCTCACATTGATTATTGTGATCTTATCCTTGCCAGTATCCCCCAGTCTCAGCTTCGCCATCTCCAGTTGATACAAAATACTGCAGCCAAGATCCTCTCACATGCATCACACTATGATCACGTCACACCATTCCTTATCAGCCTGCACCGGCTTCCTGTCACCTACTGTTTTCATTACAAAATCCTCACATTGACACATAGGGCTATTCATTCACATACACCGCAATACCTCGCAGACTCTTTACATTCCATATCGTACCCTGTAGTCTCTGCTCCATTCATGTCAACTGCCTCTACCTTCCTTCCCCCTCACGAGCTCACTTAGAATTGAAATGCCATTCTGCCTTTTTCTTCCTGGGACCCTCCCTTTGGAATTCTCTTCCTCCTATCCTCCGACAAGAGTCCTCATTCCAAAGATTTAAGGCTCTTCTCAAAATCCACCTCTTCTCCTCTGCTTTTGACCTTCCCCCTTCTAACTCTTGACACTTCTTTATCCATGCTTTAAGTTTTTTTTGGGGGGGGCGGGGTTCTGTACTCTGTGTGACTGTGTCTCTCCTGTCCACCATCGTAGTTCTTTTCCTTTTCGTGGCTTAGCTTAGCTATCTCTTTCTGGGTTTCTTTTTTGTTCGTTTTTTTATTGTAAACCGCCCTGGTGTCATGAAGGTTGTCACGCCCATAGCCCCTTACATATGTATGGAGGGGCGTGCTTGTTATATAGAGTTCACCACTTTGGCAATGCTCCAGACTGACTATCTTGCAAAGGATTATGGTAATGGTAGTCCAGTCATGCGGTGCTTGCCTTTGAGGTAAATGAAGACTATGGTAGTTGGCAATGACAGAAAATTTATTTATGAGGTAAATCAAAATGCACACAGATTCACTTGGTAACACCTTAGGATGTCTTCTCCAGGATTTTATATTCAAAATAACAATACAACTGAAAGCTTATGCAAGTAGCTTGTAAAGTCCATTAAACAATGGAGTCTTTCTCTCAGCCACAGCTGACAAACCTGCTCAGCAGTGCTGGTGTAGAGCAAATCAAAAATAAAAGCTTCTTCACAAAACAGGTTTTCTTTTCACATTCAGAGAACTTTTTATATCCAACGTGTGCACAGCCTGTGCCGTGCTCTGCTTTGATATCAGCTGGCTAACAAGCTTCAATCAACAGCTTTTCTCCTTCTCTGCACAAGTATTTCACTTTCCCCAAAACCTTCTTTCTTCTCACACAAACTATCTGATGTGCCAGTTACTAGAACGTTTCCTTTTTATGTTTGATCACACTTTCAGGATTTCTCTGTGCTAGCAACTTTGCATAAAGAACGGTCCATGAAAGTATCGTCTTCCTCTGTAATTATGTCTTGTACTTCCATTTGCATAGGTTCTATATCGGGGTCTGGATCAGAGGGCTTTACTAACTTACCTCCATTAGGACAGGAACTATTTCTAAGCCCTTTGCAATGCTCTAGGTTAGACAAACGTCCAAAGTTCATACCTGAGTTAAAGCTGGCATTAGGCTATCCTCTTAGATACTCTGGCCAGTATGCACTTGAGCTTTTATGACCTGTCCTCCAGTCTGTATTCCTGGACCTCAGGGCATCTGCTCCATACCTCTTCCAAAAGGTATTCGTGTTCCTTCCCCCTTCAGCTGCTTCGGTCCTCTTACCAGCTGCTGCTTTAGGGTTCCTAGCTGAAGTTCTCCAACCCTCTGGATTTCTCCAATCCCTGGAAGCTGGCTTCTCATAGGAATCTCTCCAAGAACACGGATCTCTCTGAGCTCCTCTCTCCTTCTCGCTCCTTCTCCTCCTTCTCCCCTCTGAATATTCTGTTCTAGTTTTAAAGTTCCCAGTTTCCAACTCCTCCCTTTCACTCCTCAGGTGTTGGTGGTCAAACTCCCTCCTGGCAGCTGAGTAATTAGGAGTGACGTAAGGGTTTCTCAATCTGGGCTTATACTCCTTCACCTCATCTCCACTATGGGCTTTCTGCAGGCCACTGCAGCCTGGAATAACCTGTCTTTTAGGAAAACATGCAGTTTTATTCCTGTGACCTGACAAAACAGGTCCCTTGATTAGGGTAAATTCCCTTCCTTTGTCACTATTCTCTGGGCTCTGATAAGCTTCCTTATCACAAGGTGCGGTATATCAAATTTGCCAATAAAGATAAAGATAAAAAAGGGATTCATACTACTATTCCTGAACATAGGAGCAGCATTTGACTCTGTCACAACATCCTTTTATCACAACTTCAAATAACTGGAATGCAGAATGTAACAAAGCCATGGGTCCAGATGGGATACATCCCAGGGAACTTGGAGACGTTTTAGTGGCTGCACTGTCTGACCTTTTCAATGTCTCTTTAGAGTTGGGAGTGGTGCCAGAGTACTAGAGAGAGGCACATGTGGTCCCTTTACACAAAAGCGGATGAAAGGATGACATTGAGAACTACAGGCCGGTTTGTCTAACCTCTGTGGTTAGTAAATTATTGGAAAGGCTAATAAAGGAGAATAGAGTGAGGTTTCAGGAGTCCAATGGATTGCAGGATCTGAGGCAGCATGGATTCACCAGAGGCAGGTCTTGTCAGACAAATCAGATAGATTTCTTTGACTGGGTGACCAGGGAGTTGGACCAAGGGAGAGCACTAGATGTGGTGTATTTAGATTTCAGTAAAGTCTTTGACACCATTCTGCACAGGCGACTTATAAACAAACTGAGCACTCTAGGGATGGACCCTAAAGTTACTGATTGGGTTAGAAATTGGTTGAGTAGGAGGCGACAAAGGGTGCAGGTAAATGGAGATCACTCTGAGGAAAAGGAGGTTACCAATGGTGTGCTGCAGGGATCTGTCCTTGATCCAATTTGGTTTAACATCTTTGTTAGTGGTATTGTTGAAGGACTGTCGGGTAAGGTTTGCTTGTTTGCAATAGAGTAGACACACAGGAAGGAGTTGACAACATGAGTAGGGATCTTGCTAAACTTGAAGAATGGTCTAGTATACAGCAGCTGAAATTTAATGCTAAAAATTAGAGTCATGCATTTAGGATGCAAAAATCTAAAGGAGCGGTACAGTGTAGGGGGTGAGATACTTCTGTCCATAAAAAAAAGAGCGGGACATGGGCGTAATTGTGTCCGACGATCTTAAAATAGCTAAACAGGTAGAAAAGGTGACTGCGAAAGTCAGAAGGATGCTTGGGTGTACAGGGAGAGGAATGACCATCAGAAAAAAGGAGGTGATAATCCATCTGTATAAGTCTCTGGTGCGAGCTCATTTAGAGTATTGTGTGCAATCTGGAGACCGCACCTTCAGAAGGATATAGGCAGTGCAGAGGGTGACTACTAAAATGGTCATTGGTCTTCATTATGAAGCATATGAGGACAGACTTAACGATCTTAATATGTACACTTTAGAGGAAAGGTGGGATAGGGGGTGATATGATAGAGACATTTAAATACCTCCGTGGCATAAATGCAAAGGAGGGTCTCTTTCAATTGAAGGCAAGCTTTGCTATGAGGGGACATAGGGTGAAAGTGAAAGGGGATAGACTCAGGAGTAATATGCGGAAATATTTCTTTATGGAAAGAGCGGCAGATGAGTGGAATAGTCTCCCAGTGGAGGTGGTGGACACGAGGATAGTATCTGAATTCAAAAAAAGCATGGGACAAACACAGAGGATCTCTAAAGGTATAAAAGGGACTATTGTGGTTGATATAGTCGATATGGAAAGACAATACTATGTTTCTATGTTTCATATTTAACAAATCTCCAACAGCAGGCAAAAACAGGATCAAAGAAATCCGCCCCATACTTTCAACAGCAAGGTGTTCCTCAAGGCTCAGCATTATCCTCCCTGTTTTCAATATATATATATATATATGCAACCAATATGCTCAACCATACAGTCTCGCAAAGTTTACTACTACATATACGCAGACAACATCATGCTCTATGTACCCTTCAATTTGGCCAAACCACTATATACTAAAATAAATTGCTTCAAGGATATTGCTCACTGGTTAACAGAATATGGTCTTTTCATAGTTTATTGATAGACAGAGCTACTATATATCACCAGCGATAAAACACTCATCCCACCAACAACCCTAAAAGTAAATGACATAGAAATGAAAGTACAATCTGAAGTCAGATATTTAGACGTAATTCTGGATCAGCGATTAAACCTAAAATTGCATATTAACAAAACCATTATTATTATTAAAGACTTATAAAGCGCTGCAACATACGAAGCGCTGTACAAACATAGACGAGAGACAGTCCCTGCTCATCAGAGCTCACAATCTAATAAGACAGAAAACAAAATAAGTTACATAATACAAATAACAAAAATTTATAAGACAAAGTAAGCAAATGTTGGTAGAGAGATCAAGATAGGGTAAGACAGGAACAGAAAGCAATAGTGAAGAGGTGGGATTTTAGTCTGGACTTGAAAATGGCCAGGGAGGACACCTGGCGCACAGAGATAGGAAGACTATTCCAAGCAAAGGGTGCTGCCAGTTAGAAGGAGCGAAGTCTGGAATTGGCAGTACGAGTAAAGGGCACAGATAAACAAAGACTGTTAGAAGAGCAAAGCAACCGAGAGGGGGTGTAAGGAGAGATGAGAGATGAAAGGTACTGGGGGGCAGAAAAGTGAATACATTTATAGGTCAGGAGGAGAAGTTTAAATTGGATACGGAGATGGATGGGAAGCCAATGAAGCGACATGAGGAGAGGAGTGATGTGGGAAAAACGAGACTGGCGGAAAATGAGTCGAGCAGAGGAGTGTTGAATTGACTGAAGAGGAAAGAGGTGGCTTGCAGGGAGGCCGGCAAGGAGAACGTTACAATAATCAAGACGGGAGGTGATTAAGGAGTGGACAATCAATTTAGTGGTGTCAACAGAGAGGACGGGGCGAATTTTGGAAATATTGTATAGAAAGAAATGACAAGTTTTAGCAATGAGCTGGATATGTGACGAGAAAGAGAGAGAGGAATTGAAGATAACACCAAGGTTATGTGCTGAAGAAACAGGGAGGAGTACAGAGTTATCAACAGACACAGACGATCAAAACCATCAAGACGATATACCAAAAATACAAAACACCTAGACGCCCACTACTTTAACCACATAATTTCTATTCATTCTCGCTCTATGCTCCAGGACTATGGAACGCACTACCTGAAAACATCTCTGGACTCGCAATATTCCACAAAGAACTAAAAACTCAATTATTCAGTGAACACTTTGGAGATAAAACACAAGTGGCCTAATGGACCGATCACATAGATGGTATAATAGCTAGTAATTTTATAACTCATAAATACTAATGACAGCATATTAACAGTTCTTTGTAAGATATACAACTTGCCACTGTTTCTTGTAAATCGCTTTGATCCGGAGAAAAGCAGTCAAACAATAGTCAAATAAATAATTAATAAAACTAGATAATGTAGATGCCAAATCAATGGAACATTTTAAAAGTTCTCATGAGAACCAAAATTCAAGAGAAGGCATGTGTAGCATACGAATCTCTGACAAATACAAGACCTTTCTTTTAAGCAACTAAAAAGTCACTGTCAAATCTTTAAATTGAACCCTTTCAAAGTGGCAACCATTAGACTATGTTCAACATCAGTGTACCTCTCTCCCTGTGCAGTCTTTCCAGCATGACCCTTGCCACCGAAACCATATTTTGAACCCAATGAAAGACTATACTACAGCATTACAGTAGTCAAGCTGGGAAATACCAGGGAAATGAATACTTGCTTAAAAGCTTCTTGCTCCAAAAAGGGGTACAACTTCCAATATGCCTGTTTGAATACTTGCAGAAGCTGTTTTATCTTAAACCATGGGACAGGTGGTACTCCCAAATTATTTCTTCTGAAACTGAGTAGCATGTTGTACCTTCAACAACTGGGAGTACAGGCAGACTTGGCAGGCCTAAAGCCTCTCGCTTTGATTACCTTGATTTTATATCTATTATATTTCAGTTTGCTCTTAGTTAGTTAATCTGAAGCTTCATAAAGACAGTGATTCTGTTGATACACAGCCTTCTTAGGATCTTTTTCTAGTGGTACAATCAAGTGAAGTGTCATCTACTTGTAACCGTTGACGTATGATTCCATATATTTTTGATGCAATATTAAGAAACATATTAAAGGGGAGGAAAGAACATGAAGATAAGGTAGGGGATGAAACTGAATTGAGAAGATGAATCTTAGGTTACAGACACATGATGATCAAACATGGGGAGTGGAGTAGAAACCATGGGTCTGTGAAACAGGAAGAGAGAATGATTGAGGCAGGCTGGGAAAATAGAGAAAGAAAATACAGAAAATAGAGAGGAGAGGAAAAAAGCGAGATGAATCAAGATATGGGCAAGGCAATGGAGAAAGGAAAGCAGTCCAAAGGGTATGGCAATTCTTTTCCCTGAGTTTAATCTATGAACACAAGTAATGCTCCTTTCAAAGCTTATGACTACTTTCAGAGAGACCATCAAATTTGACAGTACATTTTAATTATTATCTAGCCAGGCTAAATACAATTATTAGGAAGGAAGTTAGTAATGGGAAGCAGGTTAGTCTCACCCTGGTGGGAGGAAAATTAATGGAGGTGCTACAAAAGAAAAAAAATAAAAGAATCAAATTTGTATTTTTTAGGTGGCTTTTTTATATCTTTATTGAAATTTCATAAAATTCCAAAAAAGAGAAAATTTACAAAAAAATACACACATTAAATGACTTCATCAGAAGTAGAAATGAACAAAAAAATATCAAAAGTTTCTTAACCCACATTAAGGGGGAGAGAGAGCCTACCCACCAGGACAGAGTATAATTAAACAAAGTAAGGGTTACCACCACCAACACTGTTCCATCTGGGCAGCTGCAGAATGGGACAGTGTTGGCAGCGGAGGATCACATTTCTGTGACAATGGCAACACCACTAGAATTAAACTGCGTGGAAGAAAGGCTTGGCAATCTACTTCCGTATCTTGCCATAAAAACCCAAGAGACAGTCACAGCAAAGCATATTGCACTATACTGCTGGAAGATGAGACTCCCAGGTCGGTAGGCACTCAACTGGCTACTAGGGAGGAGCTGAAGACTTTTGAGAGTAAAGCCAGAATTTATGATGTGGTTGGATCAAAGCCCTAGGGACGTCTGATTGCTGATGTAGCTGCGCATGAAATGAGAGTCAGACGTTGCAAAGAAATCTTACATATTGGGATATGGAACGTACGAAGCATGAACCAAGGGAAGTTGGAGTTGGTCAAGAATGAAATGGAACGTGTACCCAATTTGATCTATTGGGTATCAGCGAACTGAATTGAACTGGCATCAGTCACTTTGCATCTGATGATCACATGGTCAACTATGCTGGAAATGAAAGACAGAGGAAATGGTGTTGCATTTATAATTGAGAAGAAACCTGCAAGAACTATAATGAAATACAATGCAATTAGTGAACCCTTAATCTCCATTCGTCTACGAGGAATGCCCATCAACACAACTATAATTCAAGTATATGCCCCAACAACAGTTGCAGAAGAGGACGAAGTTGATGAATTCTATGAACAAGTACAAGCTGAAATTGACAGAACATGCAAACAGGATAGCCTGATAGTCATGGGTGACTGGAACGCAAAAGATGGCAACAAAGTAGAAGGCAAAGTGGTTGGAAAATATGGACTTGGCAACAGCAATGAAGATGGAGAATGACTGATAGAATTCTGCAAGACCAACGATCTATTCATCTCAAACATCTTCTTCCAGCAACACAAATGGTGACTGTACACATGGACTTCACCCAATAGATTGTACAAAAATCACATTGCAGAGAAGCTAAAGCCAGAGGAGAAAGAAAGACAATCGCAGAACTCAGATTTCCAGCTTGCAGCAGGACAAGACAAGGAGAAGTACTGCAATGATGCATGCAAAGAAATAGAAGCAGAAACTATTAGAGGAAGAACAAGATCGGCATTCCTAAAACTATGAGAGTTAAAGAAAAAATTCCAGCCTTGAATTGGAATGTTACAAGATGCTCAAGGATTCATACTGAATGATGCGATAAGATCAAGAAAAGGTTGAAAGAATATACAGAATCATTATATGATAAAGATCAAGTGGAGCAACCGCCATTTCAACCTGTACCTTATGATCAGGAACCATTGGTGATGAAAGAAGTCGAAGCAGCATTGAAAGCCTTATCAAAGAACAAAGCACCTGGCATTCCCATTGAAGTATTACAACAATTGGATGCAGCTGTTACCATACTTACAAGGCTCTGCCAGGAAATTTGGAAGACAACATTATGGCCAACTGACTGGAAAAGATCTGTGTTTATAGCAATATTGAAGAAAGGTGATCCAACTGACTGTGGAAATTATCGCACAATTGCTATGATCCCACATGCCATCAAGATTCTACTCAAGATTATTCAGCAGATACTACAACTATACCTGGAACAAGAACTGCCTGAAGTGCAAGCAGGGTCCAGGAAAGGGTGAGGAATGAGAGACATCAATGCAGATTTGAGATGGATCGTTTTAAAGATAACGAATACCAAAAGGATATCTATATGTGTTTTATTTACTACAGCAAGGCTTTTGACTGTGTAAACCATAAGAAACTCTGGGCCACATTAAACAGCATAGGTATACCAGAACACCTGATCGTTCTCTGGCACAACCTTTACATTGATCAAGAAGCAACAGTTTGAACAGAACAAGGAGAAACAGAATGGTTTAAAATCAGCAAAGGTGTACGACAAGGCTGCATACTTCCCTCCTACCTGTTTAATTTATATGCAGAAAAAATCATCAGAGAAGCAGGACTGTATGAAGACAACCAAGGTATGAGGATCAGTAGAAGACTTGTCAACAACCTTTGAAATGCCATTTGCTTCTCAAGATCAAGGAACAGTCTTAAAATGGGTCTGCACCTTAATGTAAAGACAACAAAGATCCTGAAACTGGCAAAATTAATAATTCATCACTGATGGAGAAGAAATCGAAATAGAGGACATCTTTAACCTACTTGGTTCAACTATCAATAAAGAAACAACAAGCAGTCAAGAAATCAGATGATGCATTTCTCTTGGAAGAATGGCTGTGAGGATCCTAGACAAGATTCTCAAGAGCAGAGATGTCTCTTTCCATACAAAGATTCAACTCATTCTAGCCATGGTATTTCCAATAACGTCATATGGATGCGAAAGTTGGTCAGTGAAAAAGATAGTCAGGGAGAAAATCGATACCTTTGAATTATGCTGCTGGTGACAGATACTGTGTATACCATGGACTGCCCGAAGAACAAACCAGTGAGTACTAGAGGAGATCAAATCTAAGCTTTCTATAGAAGCTCAAATGACAAGACTTTGATTTTCATACTTTGGACACATCATGCAGAGAGAGAGATCATTAAAGACATCATGCTTGGTAAGGTAGAAGGTCAATGCAAAAGAGGAAGGTCAGCAATGAGATGGATCAATACAATAACAGCAGCTATGGGTGCTACTCTGCCAAAAATGAGCCACCTGACTAAAGACCGAATACAGTTTAGGGCAACTATCCAGAGGGTCATCATGAGTCGACACAGACTCGATGGAACTTAAAAACAACAAAGGGTTACTGCTAACACAAATTGAATAATATCAAGAAAAACAATAAATCAATAATATATCGATAATAGTAAGAAAAAGAGAGCATCTGCCTACAAAACTGGCAGTATACATAAAAATAGCTACTAATTCAGCTAATTCAAGAAAGCAAGTTTAGCAGGATCAGTAAACACATAGGGCTCGATTTTCAAAGGCATTTACACAAGTAACTGTCCTAGTTACCCATGTTAATGCCTGAACACGGGTAATGTCTTAAAAAATTCCCTGGTTTGTCCCTTACACGCCCCGATACTGTGTGGTTAGCATCAGGGCGTATCGGGGGCATTCCCAGGGCGGAGACGGGCCATGGTGCGGGCCATGTAGCACCAATTTTCGATGCTACAAGGTTAGTGCTCTGCGCCTTAAAGATAGGCGAGGGAAACCCTTGCCTATCTGTAAGGCACTGGGGCTAGCCGTGTAGCACTGAAAATCAATGCTACACTGGTAGCTCATGCGGCTATACCCGGATTTTCAATGCCAGAGCCGCATATGACCCCGTATGGAAAATCCGGGTTTGGCGGGAGAGGGGCGGGCTATGTGCCAACATGGCGCGTAGCACCACCCAGTTCAAATTTGGGCCCATAATGCTTACCCTGAAATGTCACCAGGCATTTACAGGGAAAGCGCAAATAAAAGGTGGCCCTCTTAGCCAATACTTTAGATTTCAATGCTAAAAATAATTTATGACAGGACTAAGTTAATTGAGAAACATCAAGGAAAATGGTAACCCACTGTCAGCAAAAGGGTACCTCTTTAGCCTTAAAGTAACTGGACATAACCACGTTTTTATCTAATGTGCTTAAGGTGGTAACCAATACCTTCCCCAAACTCCACTAACGGTTAGGTAGCAACATAATATACATTAGGTAACTGAATCTCATTGGAATTCACAAGAGGCAAAACTTCTTTAAAAGTATTTTCTCAATAAAATATAGTTCCAGACAAATAAGTCTAAGGAATATTAAGTAATCGCAAATTGTTCTGACTGCTCAGTCAAGCAACTATAGCTACGGCGGAGGTTTTGATGTTTACATTTGGCTTTTCTGTTGAGAAATTAATTCTGTTGGCAAGTTTTCCCTTGAAGAAGTTGGGGCATTGGGACATTGCTGCTGGTGCAGCTATTTTCTTTAGATGAATGCAGATAAGTGCGGAGTAGCATTAATAAATGTGGCATAATATGCATTTCACTTGGAAAGAACCTCTGCATGCCCTAAGAAAGTAAAGGTTTTCTGTGAAGTAGCAATGAGAAAATAGTTCAAATAATATTTAAAAATTGATTATTAAAATTTATTAAAGTGATTCAAGGCTTGAAAAATTCTGCCATGACTTTGAACTGTAGGCAGCAACCTTGGTAAGCCGTTTTGGAGTTTTTGAGTTAACTGAGATCCTTTTCTCCCTTGCATAAGTGGAATGATCAGATGGACATTATGGGCCCGATTTTCAATGGCAGTTACACGGGTAACAGCCCATGTTACCAATGTAAAGGCCTTAACCAGGATTTTCCAAAGGCACCTACATGGGTAGTGCCTTTTTAAAATCCCGGTTAAGTCTCTAACATGCCCTGATGCTATTCGCTTGCAAACAATCATCCTATAACAACATAATAAATGAGCTATAATTCCTACCATAACTTCCAATTGAGTTCCCTTCCAATGAGTATAAGCGCTGCAAACCTTTACAAAGGCTTCTACCCTTTTGTACTTCAGGGCAGTGAGCTTACTCATTAAACAAACATAAACCAGCTTGGAGTGCACAATCTCAAACCCAAGAGGGCTTTTCTTCCAGGCTTGGGCTATTACTAATCTAGCAGCTACACAACACATTTAAACAAATGTGTTCTTTTCCATGAACATGTCCCACAGGGAATCATTAAGTACAGCCACAACCAGTCTGGGTGAGAGGCTGAATCCCATCACTTTAGAGATAAATTGAAAAACGTTCACACTTTAGGACAAGATCATCAAATAAGCTAGCAGGTTCCACTTCCTCCGCATTGCCTCCTGCAAGCATTTGAGCCCACGCCACAAATTGTTTTAATTTTCTCAGGAGTGAGATACCATCTGAACCACATTTTGTAGTTATGCTCTACCTAATTGGTAGCAATGATTCTTTTGAATAAATGAATCCCAAGACACCTTCAGTCACTTACTTCCCATGTTAGACCTAAGTCCTCCTTCCTCCCATTTTTCCTGGGTGCATAGCCTGTGATCCTAACAGCCACCTTCAAATTATACAGCTTAGAGACTGCCCCTTCACCTTTCCCCTCCAAAACGTTCCTCAATAGGCAATGCTGTATTGCCCAAGGCTTTTTCACTTTACTTTGCAAATTATGGACAACCTGCCAATATTGATAAGTATCTTTCGCTTACTAATTGTAGTCATCCAGAAATCGATACACTCATTGAAGCCCTTTCTGCTCCCACACCTTGTAGGTGCAATAGTATTCCCTGGTGGAAATTCCTCATTATTCCTGAGAGGGATATATCTGAGACATCCCTTAGATCCCAATCAACATTTTTTTCATTTGTTCCAAATTTTTAAAGAGGCTATTCACCCCTCCTTTAGGACCTAAAGATACAGGGGTCCCATAACAGATACAAGGGGTCCCATCTCTCCCAGAGCTTCCTTCTCTATCGCTACCCAATCCTTTTGTTTGTTTATAGTCCACTTCAAAACTCCTCTAAAGTGGGCAGCTCTATAGTACATAAGAATATAAGATATGCTATACTGGGTCAGACCAAGGTCCATCAAGCCCAGTATCCTGTTTCCAACAGTGACCAATACAGGTCACAAGTACCTGTCAGGTTCCCAAAGATATTCAGATTCCATGCTGCTTTTCCCATGGTTTATGGACTTTTCCTCCAGAAGCGTGTCCAAACCTCTTTTAAACCCAGATACACTTTTACTACATCCTCTGGTAACTAATTCCAAAGTTTGATTACGTATTGACGGTAAAACATTCTCTGATATGTCTTAAACATGCTACATTGTAGTTTCATTGTGTGAACCTTAGTTTTTCTACTTTTTGAATGAGTAAACAGAATGTGGACACAGTCAGGCCTCCTTGTTGTTTCCTAGGATAAAGTGCTCTCCTAGCCACCCGGGGGTTTCTTCCTCTTCTCCTAATTTCCTGGATATGGTATATTGGTTGATTGTGCCTTGATTTTCCCTAGATGTGGGCCATTAAATGTTTTGTTTTTGAATGGATTCAAACTTGTATATTTTTAATGATCATGTATTTCTTTCGTGTTGTATTTCATTTTGTATTGTATGCAAAACTTTAATTAAATATATATATTTTTAACTTAGGCAGTACCACCATTTTACTGCCCGCTACACGACCGGCACTCATTGCATTTTTACCCTTCCCGACCAAGACAAACCAAGTTCCACCTACTGATCTAACTCTTGGTACATCTTTGTTTATGACGACAGATAATTTACCTCAAAAACAGAATTCAACTTAGAGGTTAGGTTTATCCCCATATATCCGATACAACCTCTGGCCCACCTAAAAGCATATTTTTCCTTCAACAGTCCACATCTTTCTTCAGAAACAGATACATTTTTGTGACACTCAAATTAAAGCCAGAAATGCCCCTGCATTTTTCCATCTCTTGGACCAATACCTACAAGGATCTATCCAGCTTTGTTATAACAAAAAAACAGATCATCTGCAAATAGGGCAACCTTATGGTGTACTTTCCCCACCCTCATACCTTCCAATAGTTCAATGGCAAAGACAAAATGTAGGGGTGGACAGTGGGCATCCCTGTTACATGCTCCTGAATAGCTCAATGATATGAGTATACGCACTGTTAATTTTTAATGTGGCCAGAGGAGATCTGTATAATATTTGAACCGATTTAAGAAAATTGTCACCAAGCCCATTTTTTCCATTACCTGAAAAAGGAAGGACCAGGGACCCTGTCAAACACCTTCTCTGAATCAACCACTATCAATAACAGGGTTGTTCAGTGCTCCTGCCTCCTCCATATCAAATTAAAGACCCTCTGGATGTTGTCTAAGGCCTGCCTGTCTGGAACAAACCTAGCCTAATTGTGTTTAATCAAATTGGGCAGGAAGTGGAGAAGCCTATTAGTCAATATCCTGTTAATCATTTTCAGATCCATGCCTAACAGGGAAATTGGATGATAGGCGTCCCATATCCTTACCCTCTATGTGATATTATAACCCCCACTACTCTCATTGAAGAGGGCAGTGCAGCCTCAGTTAGGAAGACATTTAAAGTCCATGTAAGCAATTCTACTATTTGATTCCTAAATACTTTATAAAATATATTGGTGAACCTATCTACCCCTCAGGGCATTATTAGACAGAAGGGTTTTAATTGTCATCAACACCTCATGGCAGCTAATAGGCCGCAAGAGGAATTCACTCTCTTCTACTGGGACCTGCGGGAGTTCAAGCCCACTGAGATACTCTTGAATCTCTGACTCTGTGGCTTGCCATTCAAGCCTGTGAAGCTCCTGATAAAAGTCAAACAAACCTGTTCCTTATAGCCTCTTCCTTATGTAAGATCTTCCCTTTACTATCCCATATTCTAGAAATATAATTCCACACTTGGAGTTTCTTAAGCTTAAGGGACAGTATCTTACTAGCCTTATTACCACATTCGTAATAATTTTGTTTAAGCTTTTCCAATCCAAAAGTTATTTCTTCTAATTGTAAGCCATACAATTGCCCCCTGTCATTCTCCAAATTTTCCCATCCTCTCTGGTCAAATTTCCTCTTTTATGCACCCTCCTCCAGCCTAGAGATCAGGGTCCTCAATTCCTCTCTCTCTCTTTTTTTTTTTTTTAATAAGATCCAATGGCAATGAACTGACCCCCTAATAACAGCCTTCAGGCACTCCCAGAGTGTGTTTGGTGTTCTTTCCCCATCATCACTGAACACAAAATATTCCTTTATCACCACATGTATTTTCTCATAAATCTCAGTGTCATTCAACAAAGAATCACATTTCTAAAAATGTACTTCTCTCTTTTTATTAGGCATTTTTTAGAACTCTCCAAACAGGGGCATAGTCCTCTCCCCTATCCCACAGCTCTCCCCGCTCCCCACTAACCTCCTATCTACCAAAAAAGAGATCTATACTGTAGTGGGGATCATGGACAGAGAAGCAACAGGAATAACTTCTCCTCCTCCCTCTATTTTGCACTTTTAAAAATGCTTTCAATTTCTGCCGATGAATCCTTGCTTCTGGGGCCTCGCCACATTAAACTCACCCTCCATTAACACTTCCGCTTTGACAAAGGGAATCAGCACATCCATCATTTTCCAAAAATTGTACTTGCCCAGTAGTGGGTGCATATATAGTGACCAAAGCAAACTTCTGATCATCCACCGCTATTTTAAGAAAGAGTTACTGCCCATCCCCATCCCTCAACACATCATTCATCATATGTGGAACCTCTTTAGATAGGAAGGAGTCATCCCCCCCCCCCCCGATTTCTTCTTTTTCCAATTGAAAGTATAATATCTGTAAGGAAATTTAGAATTGGAGACCCTAAAGTCGTCCTTAGAAATAAAAGCTATAAAGCACTTAAGCCAATTCAGCTCCTTATACATGAGCTGTCTCTTTACAAATTTAACTTCCTTATTTTAAAGGAGACCAATTTCAACTCACCCACTGTCTCACCTGCCCACTTTCCAATATGAGGCATGATTCTAACTCCCCCTTTAACCCCACTCCCCTTACCACAAACTCCTCCTTTCATCCCTCTATACCCCACTTCCATGTCCAGCCACCCTCCAACAATGAAAGTTAGACCTTCCATCTGGCCAACCCACCAAGAGGCATGTGCCACTGCTCAGATCCCTATGTAACCCAATTATGAAGAACCCTAACCCCCTATTGAACTATCTTGTACACGATTACTCTTCTCCTGATCACATCTACATTGATGCCATTCATTTGTTAGCACAGTAGTAATTTCCCTATGCCACATACACACTGCTCGCACAACCCAGAACAACTAGCCATAGAGGAAAGGCCACTCAATAACTACATCCGTTATCTTCTCTGGACACAGCAGCTTTCTTGTTCTGATGCTGCAAACCTCTTCCATGTCTTGATCTGTGCCACTTAAGCTGCAGAGTCTTAGATGCTAGCTGATTTTGCTGCACCTCCACAGCTATACTGGGGAGATTAATACAATCTATTCTTTTCCATGCCCTTCAAGACCTCTTCCACTGCTTTGGCCCTCGTCATGATACCTGAGATGGTATTTCGGAATCCAAACAGGAATAGCCATTCATATCTGATCATTTCACTCCGTAGCCTCTTGGTGATATCTCAAAAATCTATCCTCCTTTTAAAAGCAATGGCTGACTGATCTGAAAAGACCTCAATATGGTATTTTTTCCATTTCAACTTCCCTAATTTATGTGCTGCTTTCATAACCATCTCCTTTATAGAATATTAATGAAAACATGCCGCAATATCCCTTGGCCTCTACTGTCTGATAGGACCGACGGCCCTATATGCTCTCTGTTTGTCGGCTATATTTGTCACCTTAACCAAAGCCTAGCAGAACTGTTCAGTAAATTCTTTATAGTCTCTAGCATCCTCCAACTTTGGGACCCCTCCCCCCGAGTCAAATATTGGTTTTATGGGAACAGTTCTCAGAGTCTTCTAATTTACATATAGTTTCTTCCTGCTGCGATCCACCTCCGTTAGGTCTTTCTGCAAATCCGCCATCCATCCTGGCACTTTATTTTTAAATTTGGCTAAATCTTGCTGTGTTGCTGTAAACTACTCCCGGATTTCTCTACAAATGATACCCATCTCTCCTGATACTGGAGAAGGCCATTCATTGACACCACTCTGATCACTGCCAGCCCCAGCAGCTACCTGCATCATTTTTGTGCTGCCTGGAGATGCACCCGAGGCTTTATAAGTGCAAGTTTTAAAGGTCCACTATGCTTTTTTTGTTGTTTGTCATCCAATCACCAGCCTTACCACCTCCTCTACCGGAATTTCCCACTCTCTCCTGGGGGGATAAGATGCTCTTTTATCGGGGTACTGCTTTTCAGCCCACAGAGCTCCGCGACCAGGCTGCCATCACGAATATGACGTCACTTCCTCCCCATCTTAGAAACATTAAAACATGACAGCAGAAAGGTCTAACTAGTCTGCCCTTCCATATCAACTACAATAGTTCCCTTTTTACCTTTAGAGATCTTCTGTGTTTGTCGAAAGAGAAGTGGGAATTGAACTCTTGTCTGTCACTTACGGAGACAGTGCTCTATCCATTAGGCTACACCTCCTTGTTTGTTTTTGTTATTATTTCTGATGTTGGTTTTGTTACCAGCTAAGAAGGGTTCAATTGGCTATAAATTTTATAAATGAACAAACAAATGTTAAATCCTTTTGGATTGCAAGACATAAGATAGTCTAGTTTTATCAGAGGGAGGCTGTGTCAAACAAATTGGATCAATTTCCTGAAGGTCACTGATTTTAGGATGTTTAGAAATAAGATGAAAGTATATTTTTTCAGTTGCTTTCCCTTTTTGAATTGTATGGGTACATGGATTAAGGAGAGCACATGAACATGCTTTTAATAACTGCAGTGAGTGGGTTGATTTATCTTACTGTTTTTAAAATATTTTGGGGAATGGGATTTAAGCAATTGGGTTTGGGAAAACATGTATTGTACTGTCTGTTAGTTGTTATGTTATGTTATGTTATGTTATGCTGGAACTTGCCTAGAATTGTAAGAATTGGCAAGAGATTATTATGTTTTAAAATGTTATGGTCCTAAGGACAACAGCAGATCACAAACTAAAATGCATTTAAATTTCAGATAGACAAGAGTACACTACACATAGAAATCTCACAAATATATTTCCAGATATGTACCTTAAAGTTGTACAGGGTAAGCCTGTACATACATATATGCTTTTAACTGCTTTCTAAAAAGTGTGAAAGAAGGCAAAGAATGTATATCCCAAGGATCCTTCCCAGATCATAGGGGCCATAATACGAAAAGCACTCTTCCTAGCTGAAAACAATTTAACATTCAATAACGAAACAGGCAAGGTCAGCATATTCTGATGTGTGTAGTGTACATTCCTTTGAGGTTGATACTAATGTAAATAATCAGACAAAGACCTAGGAAATGCCCCAGTATAGTGATTTAAATACTACTCCTACATCAACATCTACCTTCAACCGCTTTGCTCCATTATCAAATCCCACAACATCAACTTCCACATCTATGCAGACATCATGTTGTACGGCCCATTCAACACCAAGTATCCAAACACCCACCTCCTACAATGCTTCATTGAAGTTTCATAATGGCTTACTGACAACAACCTCGACATCAACTACAAAAAGACTGAAGCCCTATTCATAACAAAAGACGATACCTTCACACCCCTAACCCATCTCTTATCTAATCACCCAAATAAAAGTACAACCCCAAATAAAATACCTTGGCATCACCATATATCAACCTCTATCCCT
The DNA here is from genome assembly GCA_033557465.1 of Ichthyophis bannanicus. Classification (NCBI taxonomy): domain Eukaryota; kingdom Metazoa; phylum Chordata; class Amphibia; order Gymnophiona; family Ichthyophiidae; genus Ichthyophis; species Ichthyophis bannanicus. The sequence continues at coordinate 1,746,156,142 of CM066032.1, read as the reverse complement.
CAAACCACAAGTAGACAAAACTGCCAAAGCGATCTATTACAAAGTCAGAACCCTCTAACATCTATGCCCCCCTCCTTGATCCACAAGACTTCCACTCAGCACTCCAAGCCATGATTCTCCTCCACCTCAACTACTGCAACTCAAGCTACCAAGGTCTACCTCACTCCACACTCCTCTCCTTGCACACAGCCCTTCATACAATTGCGCGCATCATACAAGGAGCCTCAAAACATGACCACATTACATCCATCCTAAAACAGCTGCACTGACTCCCCCTGGACAGACGTATCAAGCACAGTTACTTACCTATAACAGATGATCTCTGGGAACAGCAGGAATAAGTCTTCACATATGGGTACGTCGGTACCGACGGAGCCTGCACGGGAATGCTCCCCAGCATCCAATCAGAAAGCTTTTGGGAGCATCCACCGTGCCTGCGCACTGCCTTCCCGCCTTTTCCACTGCCTCTCCTCAGTTGAGTTTCATAGCTGAGACAAAAGGAGAGAAAGAGGAAAGGAAGATAGATAGATAGATACAACTCCTAGGGGAGGTGGGTGGGTTGTGAAGACTTATTCCTGCTGTTCCCAGAGATCACCTGTTACAGGTAAGTAACTGTGCTATCTCCAGGTACAAGCAGGAAAGCGTAGTTACTCACCTGTAACAGGTGTTCTCCAGGAGCAGCAGGAATCAGTCCTCACATATGGGTGACGTTGGCGCCGACGGAGCCCTCGCGGAGCAATTTTCCCCAGCTTTCAAAGAAAGCCTTTGGGAATTGCAGCGCGCATGCGCGGTCCTCTTCCCGCCCAAGGGTGCCATCTTGCTCAGTCAGATGACATAGCTAAAAGACAGCAAAAATTAGCAAAAGCGAAAGCATAAAACTGCAACTCCAAGGGGAGGAGGGCGGGTTGTGAGGACTGATTCCTGCTGCTCCTGGAGAACACCTGTTACAGGTGAGTAACTACGCTTTCTCCAGGACCAAGCAGGAAGTCAGTCCTCACATATGGGACTCCCAAGCTTAAGGCTACCGGAGACCCCAAGCACAAAAATGAGCTCCCTCTAGCTCAGCAGCACAGAAGGAAGGAATCTTCTCTGAATACTTCTCCAACCGGTAGCCCAACATCCGGGATGGAGGGTAGGAGTTGCCTATACCTCGAAGAGGTTACGGAGGACTGCCTGTCCGAAAGCACTGTCCCTGCGGGACTCCCTCTCCAGGCAGTAATGGGCTGCAAAAGTCTGGCTTGAAGACCAAGTAGCAGCCCGGCAGATGTCTGCCAATGGAACAGAGCGGAGGGAAGCCACTGACGTAGCCTTCGCCCGAACACGATGAGCGGTGACTCTACCTTCCAGCATGAGGCCCGCAGCCTCGTAAGCCCAAGCGATGCAGTCCGCAATCCAGATGGACAGAGTATGCTTGGAGACAGGGAGCCCCAACTTGTTGGGGTCATAAGACACGAAGAGCTGAACAGCCCTTCGGAGCTCCCGCGTACGGTCAAGGTAGAGGTTCAGCGCCCTTCTACAGTCCAGGGTGTGCAGGACCATTTCAGCTCGACTGGAGTGTGGCCTGGGAAAGTAGGTCGGAAGTACCACCTCCTGGTTGATATGAAAAGGGGAAACCACTTTAGGAAGAAACTTAGGGTGAGTCCGCAGGACTACCTGGTTCTTGTAGAACCTAGTGTAAGGAGGATCTGATACCAGGGCCTGCAGCTCACTAACGCGTCTAGCAGAAGTGAGGGCCACCAAGAACAAGGTTTTCCAGGAAAGAAAACGAAGAGGACAGGTAGCCATAGGCTCAAAAGGTGGACAGGTAAGCCGCTGTAAAACCACATTGAGATCCCAGTTCGGGGCTGGCGGTCGCAAAGGTGGTTTAAGGAGTAGGAGGCCCCGGAGAAAACGAGCCACCAGAGGGTGGCTGGAAAGAGGCCTACCATCCACCGGTAGGTGGTGCGCAGAAATAGCACTGAAGTGGACCTTGACCGAGTTGGACTTAAGTCCAAGATTGGAAAGGGAAAGCAAGTACTTCAAGACCACTGACGTTGAACAGGAGAAGGGGTCTTGCGACTGCTGTGTACACCAGACGGAGAACCGACGCCACTTAAGAGCGTAGGACTTCCGGGTGGAAGGCCTCCTGGAGGCCAAGACGACCTCTTCCACATCTGGAGGCAGTTGGAGAGGGGCAAGGACTACCCTTTCAGCAGCCAGGCCATCAGATGAAGGGACCGAAGGTTGGGGTGCAGGAGCGTTCCCTGATTCTGCGAGAGGAGGTCGGGCTGAAACCCCAAAGGAAGAGGGGTGTCCACCGCCAGCTGCATCAGAAGCGGGAACCAAGGTTGCCTCGGCCATCGGGGAGCCACTAGGATCATCGATGCCTTGTATCTGAGAACTTTGAAGAGCGTCCGAGACACCAGCGGCATGGGTGGAAAGGCATACAAGAGGCCTGTGGACCATGGAATCAGAAAAGCATCTGCCGCTACCCAGAGAGGATGCGGCTGTCGAGAGCAGAATCTGGGAAGCTGCCGGTTCAGAAGACTGGCGAATAGATCCATGGTGGGGAGGCCCCACCGTAGAAAGATCCGCTGAACCACAAGCGGATCCAATCTCCACTCGTGCGGTTGGAGGATCCTGCTCAGTTTGTCTGCCAGATAGTTTTCTTGACCTGGGAGATAGACAGCTTTGAGGACGATGTTGCGATGGACGGCCCAAGAGTAGAGCTTCTGTGCTTCCTGACAGAGAAGGAAGGAGCCGGTTCCGCCTTGCTTGTTCACGTAGAACATGGCAACCTGATTGTCTGTCTGGACCAGCACTGACTGGTGAGACATCAGGTGAGAGAAGGCTTTGAGCGCTAGGCGGATGGCTCTGAGCTCCAGGAAGTTGATCTGCTGAGTACAAGTCCCTTGGCAATATGCTCCCCAGCCCTGGAGAGAAGCATCGGTCGTCAGGACCTGAGAATGTGCAGGGGGCTGAAAAGTCACCCCGAGCACTAGGCTTGGCAGGTGAAGCCACCATCGCAGAGAGGAGACCAGCTGGTCGGAGATCTGTACGGAGTCCGCTAGGCTCCCAGTGGCCTGATGCCATTGTTTGCGAAGGCACCATTGAGAAGGTCGCATGTTCAGGCGGGCATAGGGGGTTACATGGACCGTGGAAGCCATATGGCCGAGCAGTCTCAGAAAGTGCCTGGCCGAGACCAGGGAATTGCTGTGAACACGGCTGGCGAGATCCATGAGCCTTTGGGCCCTGTCCAGAGGCAGGAAGGCCCGCACCTGAAGAGTGTCCAACTTGGCGCCGATGAATTCTAGATCCTGAGAGGGGAGCAAAGTGGACTTTGCGAAGTTAATGACAAATCCCAAGTGCTGAAGCAGAGCCACCATGCGATGAGTAGCCTGAGTGGCTTCTTGGGCAGACTGGGCTCGGATGAGCCAGTCGTCCAGGTATGGGAACACAAAGAGACCTTGAAGTCTCAGATAGGCCGCCACCACTGCTAGGCATTTGGTGAACACCCTAGGGGCAGAGGATAGGCCGAAAGGCAGTACTCTGTACTGGTAATGGCGTCCGTCCACCACAAACCTGAGGTATTGTCTGTGGTCTGGATGAATAAGGATATGAGTATACGCATCCTTCAGATCCAAGGAGCATAGCCAGTCTCCCTGCTGGAGGTAGGGCAGCAGGATTCCAAGGGTAAGCATTTTGAACTTTTCCTTTGCCAGGAACTTGTTGAGGTTGCGCAAGTCTAGGATGGGTCTGAGGCCTCCTGTTCTTTTCGGAATCAGGAAGTATCTGGAATAAAACCCTTAACCCTTCAGGTGGTGGGGCACCGGTTCCACGGCTTGTTCCTGAACAAGACTCGCTAACTCCTGAAGGAGTAAGTCCCTGTGCAGAGGGAGTCTGGAAGGCTCCCCTGGAAAGTAGGAGGGAGGTACCTGGTGAAAATGAAGAAGATAGCCCTTTTGAACTATCTGAAGCACCCAGGTATCTGTGGTGATGTTGGACCACCTGTGGCCAAAGTGGACCAGCCGGCCTCCTGTGCTGAGAGAAACCAGCTGAGGGGGAGAGGCTATGCTGAGAAAGTCAAGAACCCCCACCCTGCTGAGCAGGGGCCGGTGGTGCAGGCTTGGGGGCTTGCTGCCTACGGGAACCATTACCCCGTCCCTTTGCATGCTTTCCCTGTGGGGGAGCTGGTGAGGCCTGATACTGAGGGTAGTATTTATAGGCAGCACCTTTCCTCGGGTAAAAGGGCTTTTTCCCCCGAGGCCTTCTTCTTTTGAGAAGGGGCAGAGGTCTTCCTGGAGAGACGAGTCCTGGTGAGAGTCTCCGTCTCAATTTGTGCAGCCTTCTCATCCATGGGCTTGCCAAAGAGGTTATCACCTCGGCAGGGGACATCGACCAACTTGTCCTGTACCCAGGGCTCGAGGTCGGACGACTGAAGCCAAGCCTGGCGGCGTCCACCGATGCCGGCCGCGGCTACTCGAGCCGAAGCCTCAAAACCATCATAGGCTGCTCGAGAGATAAACTTGGAGCACTCCCGAATACCAGTAGATAAGGATTGGAACCTCTGCAAAGGTTCGTCGGAGAGACCAGCAGAGAACCCGGCTATTTCCTTAGCCAGGTCTCGGAGATACATGCCCATGTAGAGCTGGTATGTCTGGACTCGACAAGCAAGCATAGAGCCCTGGAAGCACTTCCTACCGAGAGCATCCAGGCTTCGGGCTTCCCTACCCGGGGGCACCGAGGAGTGCATTTTTTGACTCTTCAGTCTATGCATGGCCGATTCCACCACCATGGAATGGTGCGGTAGTTGTGCCTTTTGGAACCCGGGGCTCTTGCGGACTCGATAAATGGAATCGACCCGCTTGCTTAACACTGGCGACGACGCCGGGCTCTCCCACATGCGGAAGAGAAGCCGTTCCAGCATTGGAGGAACCGGTACAATAAAGGCCTCCTTCGGGGGAGAGTCATATTGGAGGGCATCGAGTTCTTCGACTCGAGGCTCCTCCTCGGGATCCGCAGGGAAGGCCAAGGATTTGGCCATATCCCTGACGAAGTCCGAGAACCGGGTATCCTCCGGGGGGGACCATCTCCGAGGTTCGGACTCGGGGGAGTCCGAAGGAACACACAGAGTCCGAAAAGAACCAGGTGACTCTTCGTCCTCAGATTCCCAGGCCGACTACTCGGAGGAGGAGTCGACCGGCTCCGGTCGGGCGGGCACTGATGCCATCCGCCCCAACGCCGAGGGAGTCGACGTCGACGACCTCGGTCCCGAACGGGAGGCCGAAGGAGACCTCGACCGAGGATCGACTCGAGCCCTCATGGACTCGAGGATCGGCTCGGTCTCCGGGGTCGACTTGGAGGTCGACGTCCCGGCGGTCAGGGCAGAAGCGCCAGCGAGGCCAGCGATCAATGCCCGCTGCTGGTCCAAGAAGGCAGACAAACTGCACTCCAAGGCCGTCAACCTGAGTCCGAGCTCAGGAGACCCAGCAGCCCCCGACTCGGGCCCCGACGGCGTCGGGCTCGACGTCGGGTCCTTCGGAGGCGAGTCCACGAAGACAACAGTACTTACGTGAGCGGGCAAGTCCACCTCGAGTCGAGGATGTTTTGATGGCCTTTCCGACTCCAAGGACCCGGGACGGGAATCGGGGCTATGCGACCTGGCCCTCGAGGAACCAGGAGCGTCCACCGATCCCGCCCTCGCGGGTTTCTTCTTCCGATGATGCTCCCGGGTAGGAGACCCCCTTTCAGAGGAACTCCGACGATGCTCAGGACCAGAGTCCCGAGACGTCGAAGCCTCTGACGAGGTCCGAGTCTGGCCGGGGTCAGAGAAGATACGCTCCCGCTGGTGCTGCCGACTCCTCAATGCTTTTGAGGACATTTTGCCGCATGGCCCGCAGATCATGGGGTCATGATCTGGGCCGAGGCAGCGGAGGCAGAAGTCATGAGTGTCTGTAAGAGACATAAGTTTCTTACAGAGGTCACACTTTTTGAAACCACTGGCCGCCATCGGGGGAAAAAGGGCCCCTGCGAGGTCGAACGACCGGGCAGCCAGGGAAAAAAGGAAAAAAGCGTGAAATCTGTCACGAAGGACAAAAAAACGAAAAATAAAGGACGGACTCGCAACCGGCGTCGCGAGTCCGGGCGGGAAAAGAACCGGCGTCGAACCGAAGAAAAATAGAGAAAAATCAACTTTTCAGCGGGGATTCACAGGCAACGTCTGTAGGGCTCCGCGGAAAAAAGAAGACTGAGCAAGATGGCACCCTTGGGCGGGAAGAGGACCGCGCATGCACGCTGCAATTCCCAAAGGCTTTCTTTGAAAGCTGGGGAAAATTGCTCCGCGAGGGCTCCGTCGGCGCCGACGTCACCCATATGTGAGGACTGACTTCCTGCTTGGTCCTGGAGAATGAGTCTTCACATATGGGGACTCCCTAACTATAGATGCCAGGGAGATCCCATAAAATGCATGTCCCTGGATTAGGACTGCAGTTCCCACACATGGATCTCCGGCATCCCATGAGGGATGGAGGGTAGGAGTTGAAAGGAGAGGTAGCTGTAAGAAAAAACAGCAAAGCTAAGGACTACAGGAGAGGAGTCCTTGGTATGTATGATAAGTACCATTAAAATTATTTAATGAACAATCACAAAATGGATCTTACCTACTGGATTGTAGGAAGTAGAGAGCGTGATGGAGTCTACTGGAGATTCAGTAGAGGATCCTCAAGGTGACCTCACAGCAGGGAGGGTGAAGGTCCAAATCTGGAATTGGCAGGTGACCCAGGTGTCAACTGGGGTAGTATAAGAACGGCAGGTCTTCAGTGGAAAGCTTTATGGAAGAAAGCTGAAAACTCTTTTAGCTACAGAGTCATTAACATTGAGGAGTAAAAGAGGAAGACTGACCGATTTAGACAAGTAGCCCAGTCCTGGAGGGAAGAAAGGGTATGGAAAAAGAACCCGCATTCCCAAGGAGGACAGATGTGTGAAGGGCTGAAACCTCAGAACTACTGAAGATCTACACTGTCTTTCCTAGCTGGTGAGAGTTAGGAAAGATATTGAAGCATGATGCTTCAGGGATAGCGAGACCTAGAGTAAAGTGGAAGCTGTTAGTACCACAGTAGTGGTTGTGTGCATAACAGCCCCCACATACTGAGGGACAGTATGAAGATATGCCAGCCCACTGTCTGGAACCTCTAAGAAGGTGGAAACCTTTATAGCACAGACAGTTAGGGAGATAGTATGTAATACATATCTACCTATAAAAAGCATCTCGACAGATACATTTATAGAGGGATATATATATATATATATATATATATGAGTATATATATATATATATATATATATATATATATATGAGTAAATATATATATATATATATATATATATATATATAGGGGCATAACCAGTGCACACACAGCTTACAGACATATGTATGTATAGAAATATATAGAGATATATACATACATGAATATGTAAGACTGAAGGTACATGTCTGCAACTAAGCCCCATAAGAACATTCACATGAGAGATGTGAAGGAGAAAGATTCATCTATTTACAAGAAGGTGGAACCTACTTGAAAAGATATATAGAGAATCTATTCCTCCAGGCTAAGAGGGTGCAGGAATGCTATCCAGTGAAATAACCAGGATGGTTACGTGAAAAAACAGAGGATAATATCAGTCTGTAGAGAGCAAGTCGTGAGTTCTGTACAGAAAACGCATAGAAGGAGATACCAGGATGACCCATTGGAGGGACACAGAGGTATCATGCGTTACTAGTAGAATATGTGCTGTCCATGAGGAGTAGGATAGCATGAGGCCAAGCTGTAAGGAAAAAAGAGCATATTCCTGCAGGATTGGGAAACTCCCTGGACATTCACGCAGAAAAAGCTTATATCCTGTATTATAACAGGAGACAAGAGGGTGTGGAGAACCCTCACAGTCATGGAAAATGACTGATAAGCTTTTTCTACTATATAGAATAGCCATCAGAGACAAGTTCAATGCTCTCTAGCAAGGGCCCATAGTAGAAAGCTTCTCTGAGGATTGCAGAGAGCAGTATGCAGGAGAATTAGGGGATAAAACTGACTGTAGGTCAGGTGTGTTACCACATCCCAGGAAATGGAGATGGCCAGGAAGAAGATAATGTGAGAAGCCTGAAGTGAGTAGGGTTATCCAAGATAGATGAGGACTGTCTTGGATCACTACTAAGGCTAGACAAAAGTAGTGGAAGACAGACTGGAACTTGTGAGAAAGTACCAGTAGTTTAATCACTGGAACTCCTGCATGAACAAAAGCTAAAAGAGACAGCAGAGAGAATCTTTCTGTGTAAAACAGAGCGAACAGACAAAGGGAGAGGAAAAATTCCTGTCCCTGTCTGATAAGCTGTCCAGAGAATTTATTCAAGAAAAAAACTCTACACTGGAATGAAAGGCTAGAGAAGCTGTTCAGTATGGTACCACTCATTCAGGGAAACCCTGGATGAGAGGATAGAGACAACAGGTAACTGAAGGGTGACTTACCATCTGGTGAGTCAGCTGAAGGAAAAAATGTTCATGTTGGGACAGAAACTATCATGGGATAGTTGTTAACTTCTCTTCTTGGAAGGAAGAAGAGGAGAAATCTGTAACCCATGGACAAGAATATCCTGACAGCTTAGCCACGTGTAGAGCTTTAAAGAAAAACAGTGAACAAACCTCTGCTAAGAAGAAGTTAACTGCAGGTTGCAACCTTCAGGAACCTATGGTTGCTGGGTATGCTGAGACTGGCTAGAGTTTGGATTCTTCAGACCAGGATGAGGTGTCCCCTGCTTGGGTACCTCTGAATGATGGGCAGGAGAAGAGTGAAACCTTCTTTTCTTAGGGAAAGAAGGTTTGGTAGGACATTTCCTACCTCCTGGGGAAGAAAAAGGCTTAGGATGGTTCCTAGAACCAGGGAAGTCAGTGGAGCAATGAGCAACCTGACATAAAGCCTCCTTATTGAAGAGATTTTCTCCAGTACAAGGAGAATTACCCAGTGTGTTGTGCCCATCTGCTCAAGTCTGAAGCTTGGAGCCAGGCTCTACGACGTGCTCCTATGGCAATAGCAGAGGATCTGCTAACAGACTCAAAAGAGTCTAGAGAAGCACGAGAAAGAAACCAAGAGATATTCTGGCTATGACTAAGAAGCAAGGAATAGTCTGCAGCCTTAGGTTCCGATAGAAAAGGAGTCAAAAGAGATAATTTCTTTGTGACCTCCTGGAGAGATAGACTCATATAAAAAATATAAGAGATAATCCTTGATGCCAGCATAGATGTTTGGAAGGTTTGACGTCCAAAGGCATCAAGTGCTTTAGATGCATGACCTGGCGGATAAGAAGAATGCTTCTTCTTGCTTTTTACCTTCCTCATTGCTGATTCCACTACAAGGGAATGATGGGGAAGTTGAGTTTTTTGAAATCCTGGAGAGGGGGGCACCTGATACAGAACATCAATTGCTGTAGAAGGTGAGGGAACCCTTAAAGGTGATTCCCACATTCTCAGAAGAAGATCCTGCAAAGAATGATGTAAAGGAAGCATTATATTTTCTTTTTCTGCAGGACAGCCTCGAGTAGGATCACAGCCAGGGATAGGAATAGCAAGAATGGTTGCCATGTCAAGGAGAAATTTCTGAAAAGAAGGATCTCCAATGGGAACTATCCCTGGATAGGGTAAGGTTGAAGGAGCAGCCTGAGCACCCGAGGATGTACTGGTCTGCTGCCGAAAAGGAACCCCACTAGATGGAAAGTGGTACTGGCAGTCACGATTTGAGGCAGTTAGTACTGCATCGTCCATGCCAGGTATCAATTCCAAACTAGGCATAGAAAGGATCGATGGTACCAGTGTAACTGCAGGAACCGACATCGATACTGATACCGGTAGCTGAGTCGGAATCGGAGACGGTAACGCTCTCGAAACAGTCATCGGAGGCTGCTCAAGTGGTACCGAGGTAACCAGAAACGCTTGGTGAATATCCTCGATACTGCGTATCCGGAAACGGTAAGGGTCGGTTCCGAGACGCGTCGGTACCCAGTCATCTAGACTAGATATCGATTCCAGACTCGGCATCGAAGGGAGCGAGTCTATCGATGCATGTCTAGAGGGTACCGACGTCGGTGGTGGTATCGGCGATGTTGCCGACACCGGAAAGTCAATCTGGGTCGTATCGATCGGTCCCGAAGGTACCGAGGACGCCAGATGACGATCCCTGGTGAAGAGTGGAGTACTCAACACCGATGCCGATGCCGGGGTATCGGTACCACTCGAAGCGGATGCCACCACCAAGCATGGCTCAGGTATGTTCTGTGAGGGGTGAGCCCCAGGAACAACCTGAAACCCCTGAAATGCTTTGGAGCCCGGAGACTCCCGCCGGGGTTTTAATGCCAATGGGGTCTTGAGGGCAAGGCCGGAGCCGTCATCATGCTGGGCATGAGACCTACCACTCAAGAATTGGCTAGTCTTAACAGACTGTTTGTGGGTTACCTGATCCTGTAGAGAAGAAAAGGCCGGTGCCCTCACTCCGGGAGGGAAAACGGTATCGAGGGAAACTCGAAAGAGGGAAGTTCTTCTCACAGATTCGCAGCCTGATTGTTCAGGGGAAAAAGGGTCAGGACCCAAACAGGTTAGACACAAGGCATTGGAGTCTAAAAAGAAAACTGTGCTTCCACAGTGAAGGCACTTCTTAGGAGAAGAAGGCTCCATGATGGAAAGGCCTTGTAGGCCCAAAACATTTAAGACAGAAACAGAGGGAAAAATTTCTCTGAGTTTAAGAAAAAGAAAAGAAAAAACCCACCGGCGGTACCGGTGGCGGCGGGAAAAACAGCCGCAACCACAAGAAAACAAGAAATAAAGAATTTAAAGAAAAAAGTTTCTGCAGTGACAGGAGGACGTCCTGCAGGCTCCGCGGAAAAACAAAAACTGAGGAGAGGCAGTGGAAAAGGCGGGAAGGCAGTGCGCAGGCGCGGTGGATGCTCCCAAAAGCTTTCTGATTGGATGCTGGGGAGCATTCCCGTGCAGGCTCCGTCGGTACCGACGTACCCATATGTGAAGACTCATTCCTGCTTGTTCCTGGAGATAATACAAGATCCTCCTCCTCACACACAAAGCTATTCATGCCCTCACTACATCGTACCTTCATACCTTACTTCAAGTATTCAAACCGAACAGGGCTACAAGATAGCCCATGAGCAACACACTCATCATCCCCCGTGCAAGGGCAAAGAACAACAAGCCTGCACACAATCCTTCAAACTGTGCGCACCTTCCATGTGGAACACCTCCCAACCCAAATCAGATGCACCGCCGACCTACCAACCTTCTGAAAACGCCTAAAGATGTACCTCTTTATTGAACGCTTTGGCCCCTCCACCTATCCTCCCCCCCCCGCCAAGAGGCTTATGTCCCATGTAAATTAGTAACTGCTCCCATGTAAATAAGTCAGTTCTCCTCTCATCAATGCACCAACTGTAACCTGTAAATAAGTTAGAAATGTTCTCCATGTATATAAGTTCATATTCTATTCAAAGTCATTGTAATCTCTGTTCTCTGTACACCGCTTTGACGCGGAGAAAAGCGGTATATAAGCCTAGCTAAATAAATAAATACTACTATTACTAATCATTTATATAGCGCTACAAGGTGTAGAGGGGTCACCTTAAAAATCAAATGGTTTTCAATCAATATTGGGGTCACATGATTATATAAATTTTTTTATTGGACAACAGATTGGCAACAGCAAATATTCTAATTCAATAAGGTCTCCAGAACGTCATTTCTCATTTTGCATTGTAACCAATTATATTTCCAATCTTATAAGTAGAGATGATCACTGACTGGCAAGAAAATAGGGGGAGATTCAATGATCTAAGACCAAGAACAGGAAAACATATAATTTTTAATTTGTCATAAGACTGTAAGGGGCATGCATACTAACGTGCACTACCAGTGTAGCTTGGAATTAGTGCATGGTATTGCTGCCGTGCTAAAAACCCCATGATACCCTCGTAATGCACATCTAGGCAGCGACTGGGCAGGACAGGGACGTTCCCGCCACAGCAAAGCTAGTATGGGTGTTTGGAGCTTGTACTACCCGCACGGGACGCATAGGTACAACCAAAGCCACCTCACTGAATGACGTTAGCTGCATCCATGTCTGGCTTGCCTGGGTGATGCCCGAGAACTGCAGGGGCATGGACATACCTGCCCCCTGCAGTTAGCTTGCAACCCCACGCTAGTAATGCGGCCCATACACACATTACTGGTTCAGGGCTTAGTAAACCTGCTCCTAAATGTTACAACCAGCCAGAAAATTACAAAATATTTACATCATTTTAACATTTTGATTAAAAGTGAGATATTTATGTATTCTATACAAACATAAGTTGAAGTGCGCGCAACACCTGTCAATTTTATTTCTTGCAGTATGCAACACGCACCAATATTTACAAATTTTTACAGCCTTTAACTTTTTAATAGTTTCATTTTCAGCAATTCAATTCAATATAAAAGGTAATTTTACTCACACTGAACAGCATATGATGCAAGGACGACGGCAGAATTAAGAGGGCAAGTTAACCTGGAAAGAAGTAAAATCTTACATTATATTAACTTTCAGTCAACTATACCAATATGAATTAAAAACAGAATAACTTATTTTTTTCCCTTGGTGAATTTAGTGTCACTAAAGGGTCCTAGACTAACAATAGTATATCGATAGCCACAGCATGGACAAAGGCAACAGAAGCATCCTCACAAGTAGGTCCAATGAGCTTCATCCTATTCCACAGGCATCCTCTCCTACTAGGGCTTATTCAATCCACGCCCCCCCCCCCAAGACTATTAACATTCAACTGGTAGTGTCATGCAAACTCTCCCAATGGACTAAGACATACCACCAAAGAGCATTCAGACGGACAACATTAAACTGCTAAAATACTGACATAGCACTATCCATTTCAATTCCTATACAAGTTGTAATTTTTCTATGTATACAAATGTCTACACCACTTTCAAGGCAAAATGGCTCTAAAATATGGTGTCTACTGACTCATTACTAGTTGCCAACACATGCTTGTTTCTTTTCAAATTTGTTTTCAACTACAAAATGAAAAAACTTTCTGCTGCCCACAAAGCTGTTGCTCTATCACTATTGGATCATTAGCATATGTATTCTTTTAATTCGCTAATCAAATCTAACCAAAAGGGGCCCAATGCAATTTACACGGAGCAGTGAACACATTAAACCATCATACTAAGTACAATGTACTATGGTCAGAAAGCCCCAGTATATTACGTAAAGCCCAGCATAAATATCTTTTCTCATAAAGCACCAAGATGCATGTTTACTGAACTGTACTAATGAAGCCTCAGTCTGGACCTGACCATTAGCAAGTATGTAGCAAAAACAAACAAAAAGGGAGGACAATATGGTTCCTTTTCCCTTTCACTAATATTCTAGCCTATGAAGCATTAGCGACACTCTGGCCTGAAAATATGAAAGATCTGCCGTTATCCTCATACTTCCCTTCTGACATACCAGGTATCTGAAAAAAATAACATTTTCATCTTTTGACAGATTAAAGATATGTTTGCCATACCACAATGCCCATTCTTTTACTTACATCCAAGTTAGATCTTTTGTGAATGCCAGCAAAACCAGGCCTCATGTACTTCAACATTCAACAACTGAGCAAATCCTTTCCTTTAGTAAGAAACTTGAGGATGTCACTAGCGTTCTTACTAAAGAGAATTAAACTGCTGAGAAGGAATTGCCCTACCTTGCAACGAAGGAGAAATAGAACTAATTGATTCAACCAAGTCTCTCTCAAGCGGACTAGCAAGTAATTTAGAAAAAAGGCCCAGTAAACACAAAACTCTTAGGAACTCCAGTGTAAAATCATTATGCAGTTCACACATAGGCAACTGCCCTATCTTGATAAAGATATTGGAGATGAGCGCTGATGCTGGACTAGGGGAAACCAGGTATGCCTTGTGGGGAGTAATGCAAGGTTTTCTTAAAGAATCACAAGGGTGCTCATCTCAGTGATACTGGATCACTTATTCTAAGTGGGGACGTTAAAGAGACTTGTAACCCCAAGCCCGGTAAATGGACAGACTGTATGTTGCCCAGTAGCTAAAGCTCATTTTCAGGGGACAGAAATGTCAATGTGCCCCAGGCCTTCAAAACTAGTTCTGAGATTGCTGGAATTATTATGGAGAAACTATCTGCATTTATTAATGCTACTTTTCGGGAAGTATGGAATGTTCTAACTGCACATGTCAATTTTTAAAACATTTGATGGAGACAGCATTAGTGGCAAATTATATTCGTGCACCAACAATCAACCTGTCCTCCGCTATTATTGTATTTCCACTAGAAAATAGATTTTTTTTTTTACTGCATCCAATAGTACACAGATGCATGATTAATCTTCTCAGAAAAATAAAAGTTTAGAACCAGAAAAATAGGAGGATCTATTTCTAACACACCCTTCCTAAAGAAATAGCTCTGAAGACCTTTAGCAAAAGGACAGTATACCAAACACTACAAAGAAAACAATAATTGTGGTGACAAGCAATCTTTGATGAAAGTATACTGTGGTTTTTAAACTCGCGTATTTAATTCTGAATGACCATATTTCACTTGCTAACTAGCAGATGAATTAGAAATTACCATTACCTTCCTTCAAGGATGTCTGTCTTCAATTGTAAGTAGTATAGGTGCCTAAAAAAAGAAATTTAATTAAAACCACATTAATGCTTTAATACATGCAACTAAGGGAAATGGCCTATTATTGGCCTTGGAATAGTGATTAGGTCACCATTACTCTGTATCATATTCCTCAAAATAATTACATTAAAAAGGGCAATATTAGAAGACAGGCTACAATTTAAAAATGAAGAGTAGATTGCACAATATGGTGGTCAATTTAAAGCCTTAGTTGCGATTCTGATGTCTGAAAACGTGCATGTGGATGTCCAAATTATCCACATGCCATTTTATAAATGGATTTTAAAGGTGTCTCTGGTACGTGGCTGGCCAAGTAGGCAGGGGGGGCGTAGTGGAGGCATGTCTGGGCAGTGCAATGGACCTAGATGTCTCGCTCGATTTCAGAAAGGTTGGGGGATGTCTGTGACCCCATCAAATTTTAGACCCGCTCCAAGCACAAATAGGCTTCAGGAAAGTGCTTATTTTGGCTGTAACACATCTGGAAGTTGTACAGAAGATAAAGGGTTAAGAGACTTGCTCAAGATCACAGGAAGCAGCAGTGGGAATTGAACTTGGGATTCCATGGTCCTAGTCCACTACTCTAACCATTGGGTTATTAGATGTCCCCAGACTTAAATGCTATTCAGGTGATGTCTAAGTAGACGGTCCCACAGACATCCACATCAGGAACATCCATGTTTGTGAAATCGTGCCTGAACTTAAGATGTGCCTGCTTTTTTTTTCTTTTAAGACATTCTGGCTTTTTTTTTTAAAAGACATTCTGGCTTGCTGTTCCAAATTGCACTTGGATGTCATTTGTAAAATGTGCCTACACATATCATCCTTAAAGGCATCAGGCTTGATAGATTAAGTAGCAGTTCTGCACACGGCCTTGGCAAGAGGCATGGATTTAATTTCTGAGCCTGCTCTCTCCTCCCTCTGGCCTCTTGCGGAGGATTCAGTGATAATATTCACAGTCTTGGGAGGAAGGGGGAGTGAAGTGTCAACACCTAGGGGGTAATCTTATAAAGCAACTTGTATGGGCAAAGCAAGTTTTAGAAATGGAAAACGGCTCTTATAAACCACGCAAGGATAAACACTTAAAAATTAGGTGCACTGAAAAGTGCAGCTATTTTACATGACCTGCATGAAGACATTCCCAGTGCACAGCTTGGACAAAGCACAGGAGGAACTGCAATGTATGCACATATTTTATAAAATACGTATTTTGGAGCAGGTGTAAATTTGTATGTCACTGGCGGTCATTCAATGTAGGTGCCTGTTTTATAAACTATTTCACAACTAGGGCAAGTCATTTAACCTTTCTTTGCCTCAGAAGAATCCAGGTTACCAATGTCCCTGTTTAATGTGCATTACCAAATTTAAGTTACAATGAAAACTGCTTTGATTAGAATGACAAAGTGATATAAAAAACCTGCCAAATACATAAATAAACTACGAGTAAATCCTACTTTAAACACTGATACAAAGAAGTCATCAGAACATCAACAGCATAAAACATTTTATGCTCACTATATCAGTTATCAGTCAAGTCTCTTTTCTGAAAGCGTTTTTGTATGCATATAAAATCAAACAATCGTGGCGTTACTATTCTAAATAAGGGCTTTTCAAATTTAAAGTGATTTCCATGTCCACACAGAGACAGGGGTAATAAAATACTCAAAGATGCCACGGTTCCTACTTGCATTCTCTTATTGCCCAGCTTGGCACAGAGTTTCGTAGTGCTCTGCTTTAGGGACCAGCATGTCGATCCTTTCGCATCTTACAGTGCATTTCATTCTGGTAACAATTCCAAAGACACTTCCATGCGCTCCGCTAGACAAAAACTCTTGCACAATATGGACATTGGGACTGGATACTGAAACAGCGATTATAAGATACAGCCA
The DNA here is from genome assembly GCA_033557465.1 of Ichthyophis bannanicus. Lineage (NCBI taxonomy): Eukaryota > Metazoa > Chordata > Amphibia > Gymnophiona > Ichthyophiidae > Ichthyophis > Ichthyophis bannanicus. The sequence goes on along the minus strand of CM066032.1, from coordinate 1,746,139,532 downwards.
AAAGCTATTCTGTTTAAAAACTCAAAGTTCTGATGGGCCCTTTATATCACTGTCTAAGATTGCCGTTGCTGGCAGTAGTGAAGGGATTCAGTCTTCTCTGACTCTGGGTTATTTTAGTTGATTTGTTACTTCTTCAGCCTTTATGAAATCACCATAAATAGGTGTGATCTTATGTTCTTAGGTGCTCGTGTTTAAATGTGTTTAAGTGTCCCATTATATTAGCCAATGCAATCATAAGGCTTTTGTGCAGATTAAGCTGCAGCACTACTGAACAGCACTGTGTTGGTGGGAGGGGAGGCAGGCAGGCCAGCTGAAGTCTTATTGTGGGAAAAGATCTGAAAAGCTGTGTGAGATAAACTCTGCTTTTATCAACCACTGCATGCAATAAAGTTGACCCATACCGTAGAATTTGCTTTCTGAAGATAAAGCAGTCTTTCCCTGAACTTTAAGGTATTTATCTTCACTTTCCTTTCTTTAATTAACATTTCAAAATTTATATTCCAACTCTGTCAGTTTTTCAGCAGTAAAGATTGGATTACAATAAACATCCCACTCGCAATATCAACCCAATAACCCCCTTACCTCCCATCCACAACTCCCTAATCCATTGGTCTAAAACCTCATTTACTGAAATAACGTGTTCCAACATTAAAAACCACAGATAGGAAAGGCTAGAACTTTCTCAATCCCAACACAATGTTGTTGTTGTTAAGTGCCGTCGAGTCGGAGTCGACTCATGGTGACCCTCTGGATAGCTATCCTATATTTTATTCGGTCTTCAGTCAGGCAGCTCATTGTTGACAGACTGGTACCCGTAGCTGCTGTTATTGTATCGATCCATCTCATTGCTGGCCTTCCTCTTTTGCGTTGACCTTCTATCTTGCCAAGCATGATATCTTTCTCTAATGATCTCTCTCTCCGCATGATGTGTCCAAAGTATGAAAGTCGAAGTCTTGTCATCTGAGCTTCTAAAGAAAGCTTAGGTTTGATCTCCACTAGTACAGACTGGTTTGTTCTTCGGGCAGTCCATGGTATACACAGTATTCGCCGCCAGCACCATAATTCAAAGGCATCAATTTTCTTCCTGTCTATCTTTTTCACTGTCCAGCTTTCACATCCATATGATGTTATTGAAAATACCATGGCTTGAACAAGTCGAATCTTTGTATGGAGAGAGACATCTCTGCTCTTCAGAATCTTATCTAGGTCTTTCATAGCCATTCTGCCAAGAGCAATGCGTCGTCTGATTTCTTGACTGCTTGTTGCTTCTTTATTGATAGTTGATCCAAGTAGGTTAAAGTTATTCACGATTTCAATTTCTTCTCCTTCGACGATGAACCTGTTGATTATGCCAGTTGTCATCATCTTTGTCTTCTTTACATTAAGGTGCAGGCCCATTTTGAGACTATGTTCTTTGATTGTGAGAAGCAAATGTTTCAGATCATCTTCACTTTCCGCCAGTAATGTGGTATCATCAGCATAGCGAAGGTTGTTGATGAGTCTTCCACCAATCTTCACACCTCTGTTGTCTTCATACAATCCTGCTTCTCTGATGATTTGTTCTGCATATAAATTAAACAGGTAGGGGGAAAGTATGCAGCCTTGTCTTACACCTTTGCTTATTTTAAACCATTCTGTTTCTCCTTGTTCCGTTCGAACTTTTGCTTCTTGATCAATGTACAGATTGTGCAAGAGAACGATCAGGTGTTCTGCTTCTTAATGTGGCCCAGAGTTTCTCATGGTTTACACAGTCAAAAGCTTTGCTATAGTCGATAAAGCACAAATAGATATCCTTTTGGTATTCTTTAGTCTTTTCAAGGATCCATCTCACATCCGCAATGATGTCTCTCGTTCCTCGCCCTTTTCTGAACCCTGCTTTCACTTCAGGTAGTTCTTGTTCCAGGTATGACTGTAGTCTCTTTTGGATAATCTTCAGTAGAATCTTGCTGGCATGTGGGATCAGAGCGATTGTGCGATAATTTCCACAGTCAGTTGGATCACCTTTCTTTAGTATTGGTATAAACACAGATATTTTCCAGTCAGTTGGCCATGATGTTGTCTTCCATATTTCTTGGCAGAGCCTTGTAAGTACGGTAACAGCTGCATCAGATTGCTGTAATACTTCTATGGGAATGCAATCAATGCCTGGTGCTTTGTTCTTTGATAAGGCTTTCAATGCTGCTTCAACTTCTTCTTTCATCACCAATGGTTCCAGATCATAAGGTACAGGTTGAAACGGCTGTTGGTCCACTTGATCTTTATCATATAAAAACTCTGTATATTCCTTCCATCTTTTCTTGATCTTCTCAGCATCATTCAACATAGAACCTTGAGCATCTTGTAACATTCCAATTCGAGGCTGGAACTTTTTCTTTAACTCTCGTAGCTTTAGGAAAGCTGATCTTGTTCTTCCTCTAATAGTTTCTGCTTCTATTTCCTTGCATGCGTCATTGCAGTACTTTTCCTTGTCCTGTCTTGCTGCACGTTGGAAATCTCTGTTGAGTTCTGTGATTGTCTTTCTTTCTCCTCTGGCTTTAGCTTCTCTGTGTTTCTGGGCAATTTTCAGAGTTTCTTCCGTTATCCATTTTGGCCGTTTTTTCTTTTTTACCTTTTGTAGAGACTTCTCGCTTTCTTCCAACACAACCTTCTTGATGTCATTCCATAACTCTTCTGGAACTCTATCATTTGTATCTAAAGCAGCAAATCAATTTTGCAGGCAGTCTTTAAATTCCAGTGGTATATTCTCAAGGTCATATTTTGCTGCATTCATGAGTGGTTTGCTCTTTTTCAGCTTTAGCTTGAGTTTGCATACTAGTAGTTGATGATCTGTACCACAGTCAGCTCCAGGTTTTGTCTTTGTTGATGTTATAGAGCTTTTCCATCGTTGACTTCCACAGATGTAGTCAATTTGATTTTTATACAATCCATTGGGTGAAGTCCATGTGTACAGTCGCCGCTTGCGTTGCTGGAAGAAGGTGTTCGAGATGAATAGATCGTTGGTCTTACAGAATTCTATCAGTCTTTCTCCAGCTTCATTTCTGTTGCCAAGCCCATATTTTCCAACTACTTTGTCTTCTTCTTTGTTGCCAACCTTTGCGTTCCAATCACCCATGACTATCAGGATATCCTGTTTGCATGTTCTGTCAATTTCAGCTTGTACTTGTTCATAGAACTCTTCAATTTCATTCTCTTCTGCAGCTGTTGTTGGGGCATATACTTGAATTATAGTTGTGTTGATAGGCATTCCTCGTAGACGAATAGAGATTAAGCGTTCGCTGACTGCATTGTATTTCATTACAGTTCTTGCAAGTTTCTTCTTTATTATAAATGCAACACCATTTCTTCTTTGTCTTTCATTTCCAGCATAGTAGACCATGTGATCTTCTGATGCAAAGTGCCCGATGCCAGTCCATTTCAGTTCACTGACACCCAACAGATCAAGTTGTACATGTTCCATTTCATTCTTGACCACTGCGCATGAAATGAGAGTCAGAAGCTGTAAAGATGTCTTACACATTGGAACATGGAACGTACGAAGCATGAACCAAGGGAAGTTGGAGGTGGTCAAGAATGAAATAGAACCCAACACAATAAAATCTTTAAAATATTCTATAAAAAAGCCAATAGGCCATATTTACTAAGCATTAGTGTGCACCATCTGTTGCAGCAGCCATGTTTTTTCTATGGGTATGGTGGAAGATAGCTTGCTCTAACGTTTAGTAAATATGCCCTTAAAGTCTTCAATTGTTTCCTAAAAATGGAAGAATTTATTCCAATATCCCGGTGCTGCACCAGAAATGCAACTTGCCCCTACTTAACATGACTAAAAGATCCAGTCAATGGTAATAACAAATTTAAAGATCCACTAGAGCATGGATTTCTCCTAGGCATGTTTACCCTAAGCAATTTGGACAAATAGAGCAGACCAATATTATGGAGTGTCTTAAAATTAGGCATAACAGTTTGTACCTAACTCTAATCTCCAAAGGAAACTAATGTAAGGAATGTAACAGAGGTATAACTCTGTCCTGGGGTCTTATTGTACATTATTTTACTGTCAAATTCCAGACTCTAGTTTGCTCATCAATATTTTAGAAAATCCTAAATATATCACATTACAGTAGTCCAGCAGATCTAATACTGTCAATTGTACTATAGTTTGGAAATCCTACGACCTACTCCTGCTGTAATTCTGCACACACACAAGTCCAAATTCTGCATCAAAAAGTCAGCATGCTTTGTTTGTCAAAATGACAGAACATATTACTTTTGAGTGATATTTAGTTTAAAATGCAATACAGAAATAAAATATCACAAAAAATTACTGTGTGCGGAATTCCAGCAGGAGTAAATAGATGGCTGCTACGGAACAGTATCTACTGCTTCAGGCCTGTCCTACCGTCTAGTGCTGCAGGGCATGGGACCCCTGTGACATGGTGCCTATATGGTTGCCAGGCTCTTCTCTACCCATGTGGTCCTAGTTCATCTTTGGGTGACAAGGCCCTGCCTTCCACCCCCCCCCCTCCTGGGGAGGGGGGGCTCACAGTTCCTTCCCTGTCATATTTTTTGAACCCAGCACACACCTGCTTGCATATGTGCACACCAAAGCATACGGACAAATAGACAGATGCGACTGGCCCTCAACAACAGGCATTTTCTCTTTGAGAAATGCATCTAAAAATCAGCAGGGAGATGAGAAATCGAGGCGATTGGTTAAGGGGAAATATCAAGGCTGTGAAATAAGAAACCTGCTCAAGTATAGAAATGTATAGGATGGCTTTAAATGTGCTGAATATAAATTCCAGATATGCAAATCCAAATGTACACGCTCCTCCATGTCTCAGTACAATCTCTGTGCAAAATGCTGCCTCTACTGCCTGCACACATCCAGTGCATGGACACTTCCACGGCAATGAGCACGTTCTCCTGTGTTCATGCATGTTATTGATATTTTCTGCAGCATTTAAGCATCCATTCGGGAACTGTGGGCTGTGCCTCACCGTACAGTTCTGATGCGCAGCTTATTACATCAACGCCTTCTTATGAAACCCGCTGCAATTATGGCAAGACACTAAAAACACTTAATAGCCTTTAAAAGTGAAATTACCTGGTTTGTTCCTGCTGTAGCGTGTTGGGGTCAGGTATAAAAAATCTTACTCGAAAATGCAAGGAACAGGGAAAGCCTCCTGCAACAGGTTTTTATAAAACATACAAATTTCCTAATTACCAAATAGGTTTCAGTAAGGACAGATAAAAGATTCAAAACAACCTCCACCCCCACAGAAATGTGGCTTATGCATTTCTTTTACAGTAAGTTTGTTTTCTATGCAACAAAATTCCCAATTATGAAGATTATTCTTGAAAATACCATAACATTATGTCTATGCTGCTGCTCCCATTTTATGTTAAAATCTTACCTTTATTCTGATATTATGTGAATAGCAATATTATATGTAAACAGTTAACACAAAACTCCAGTGTGCTATAAGCTGCAGGAGATACATTTTCAAGGTATAAACCAGGAATAAATAAAGCACCAGAGAACATTCTGAATTGTGTAATACTTTATGCACAGATTTATACATGGTTGGGAGTTAAAGTAGGTTGATGGGATATAAGAGGCTGGAGGAACGGAAAGAATGGAAATTATAGCATGGGATGGGAGATTCAGGAATGGTTTTAAACAGTTTTAAAATGTGTAATTTTATGTACATATCTGTACATCACTGTGAGTCAAGTGGCTCTTAAGAGAGAGGGCAGCCCATGAAAGAAGCAATACTTCTATTGTCACAGCACATCCTAGAGAGTGAATAGGACCTGCATACTTGAAGGGGATTCCCCCTCCCACTTAAGAATATTAAGTTAAATCCAGCTTTGCTTCAGAAGCAACCACCGGCAAAGCTTAGGAAGGGCACTGTGAGAAGTGTATGAAAGCACAGAATCAGCAAACTGAAGATTATGGGACGACTAGACAATTCAGTGGAAACCATGCAACCTCACACTGCATGCTGCAACATCAAACTGGGATTGAAACTACACTGGGAACTCATAGAAGGTTTAGAGAGATTACCAAACGTGAAACTGTAAAATGAAGGGAAAAAAAGGAGCCGTGTTAATATCTCATAAGGTTTACTTCCTTCCTTTGGTGAAGAAGCTCACAGGACTATGACTGCTCAACAGTATCACAATGTCCTTCAAGCTCCTTGAGAAAACTGGTGTGTTTCCATATAGAAATTAAGGAAAGGAAAAAAATCTGTGATTTTTAAGAGGTGGAAGTTGGGGTAGAAGGTACATTAAACATGGAGTTACAGGCTTCTCTATTCTCTGAAATTGTATGAACGCATGAAAAAGTTATTAAGGACAAAGACAAGCATGATGATTTTTTAAGTCTATTTCTTAACATCTAAGCTAAAAAGATCTTGTGGATGGTGACGGAGAAACAAGAAATCCAAAGATATGTAAAGTACTGTCATTCACCTGTAACCAGTGCTTTCTGTGGACAACAGGTTTGATCAGGAACACAAATGGGTGACATAGCGCATAACTGGGACAGAAAAACTTTGGAATATCCCCATTCTGATCGATAAAAAGCTAGATGCAGGAAGCCAGAATAGGATTGATTATAAAGGTGTCAGTCCCAAGCAACTATTCTATGGATCACGTTGAGAGGGAGAAGATCTTTAAGTACCAAGAAATGCAGTCAGAGATCAAGAAAATGTGGCAAACAGATATTGAGATTTCCCATCGTGTTGGTTGCATGGGCTTGATTAAGAGGAATTTACAAGCACATCTTCGAATAGTGGGAGAGAGGAGATATGAAAGAGACGTTTGAATACCTCCATGGCATAAATGCATAGGAGGAGAACCTCCTGCAATGAGAGGGTATAGGATGAAAGTGAAAGGGGATAGATTTAGGAGTAATATATGGAAACATTTCTTTACAGAAAGGTTGCTAGATGCATTGAATAGTCTCCCAGTGGAGGTAGTAGAGACTAGGACAGTATCTGAATTCAGGAAAGCATGGGACAAACAAAGAAGATATCTAAAGGAAAAAAAAAAGAGACTATAGTAATTGGAATGGAAGGGCAGACTAGATAAGCCATATGGTCTTTCTGCCATCATGTTTCCATGTTTCTAATAAATTACCCATACATGTTACATCTTGTGAACTCAAAGTGGAGGCTCTCTTTTGCACAATACAAGCACTACATTGAGCAGTAGCAGTAAATTTGAGATCATGCTTCACATACCCTGGCTTAGGAGTGAGATTCATGGCCATTATAGCATGCACGAAACTATACCACCACCACTACAAAGGCTATGCCAGGTGACAATTCAACCATGCAACCAAACAAGCCACCAAAATATGAATATTTAATTTCGCTCACTCTTCTTTACATCTCTTTTGTTTTTTTGCAGAACATATATTTAGATGTCAGTATTTTTTATCTTAGAATACCAGGCTAAATAATTAAACAGCTACAATTTTTGCTGCATTTTAATTATATAGCCACTGAATGAAAACCTCCACTCTCTCTCTGAGTATCATGGGGCACAAACTCATCCTTCACTTGTTTGATATACTGGCTTCCTATCCATCTAGTGTTTTTTTTTTAAGATATCCATATCTAATATGCAAATTATATACAAATGCGCAAATGATATGCAAATATGTCAACCCACCCTTTGCCCCCCCTCCCCTAATGAGGCCGTCGAACTACTCCCATGACCTTTGGACTTTGTTCAAACAGTGCAGGTCAAGTGGAATCCTCTTGCAAACTTCCATGAAGCGCATTAGTAAAATCCTGAAATGAAACATTTATACTCTGATGGATTACGGCAGCCTTTATGTTTGGCCCTGCCTTACCTTTCAGTTGTTTCCGGACAGGTTTGCTTGGCTCAACCCATCTCTGTGAAGCAAGAATAAAAAAAAATGATCAGATGAAAAATGGCGCATTTAACATTTATTTTTATTTTAAATTAACAGAGAATGTTTATTTCAAACACCACACTTACAGGAGAATCTACTGAATCTTCAATGTGCTGTAAACCAAAATATTCTTTCTCTGTAACCCCCAAGAAGTTATAGACCATGTCCAACAAAGTCTGACCAGTGTCTTGTTTCTGCAATAAAAAGGAAAGTTTGGTATGTTTCAGTCAGATTTTTCCCACTAACTGTATTTTATATATTTATTTAAGGATTTGATATACTGCCATTTGTAGAATCACATCATGGCAGTTTACAATAATAAAGGGGAAAACCTAGTACAATTAACAGTAGGATAACCCCCCCCCCCCCAACACACACAAAATCCAGACAAAGATACAATGGATAGCAATGAATAGCACAACAATTTAACCAGTAACAAAAATCTGCGTGGAAAGACAAAAGGACAAGGGAGACTTAGGGCCTGCCTACTAAGCATTTTCTCCATAGAAATCCCTTTAGTAGATAGGCCCCTTAGTTTCATTAAAACCAGGATCTAAAAAAGTATTTAAAAGGTCTCACTGAAGAACTTATTAAAAGAAGATGCCATATGGAGATCCTGCGGGAGAGAGTTCCACAGATGTGGTGCCTGATAACTAAAGCAGCGTTCTGAAAGAATGCCAATTGGAGCCTTGTTTTGTCAGACAAGGCTAGATAATTTCCTTGGGAGGCTCTTAATGTTCTTGACGAGGTGTAAGGGGCCAGAAAATAGTCAACGTAAAAGGCACGATCCAGTCTTTAAGACACACCAAGGCAGCTGAGTTTTCAGATATCCATATTGGGATACATTTACAAACCCCAGAGGGAGTGCATGCAAACCTCTCTCACAGATATTCATCCAGGATATTCTGAAAACCAGACTGACTAACGAGTTTGAAGGGCTGGGGCCAGAACCACTGCCAGGGAAAGTAATTTTCAAAAAGCCATTTTCCAGGATAAAAGAACTTTCTGAAAACTGCCCATCTTCCCTCAAGGTAGAAGTGCACATATCAGTCTAGTAGATGCATTTCTGCAATTAGGGATAGGGCGGAGAATGCAACACTGTCCATCGTTTTCCATTTTCAAACTATACATACTGGGGGGGGGGGGTACTTTCAGTCGTGGCGGCCTCCTGAGTAAAGCGGCTGGACATTGCTGTTTTAATTTAGACCCGGATATTTAATGCTGGGGTCATATTTGGCCACTGGTACTGAATATCTGGATTGGCCTCATGGAGAATTAGCTATCCGGTCAGCAGCTTTTTCTTGGCTTAAATATAGCCAGCTAGGGTTAAACGCCCCAGCAGCTGAATATCACTGTTGACCAGTTAACTGCCAGTGCTCCCCTTGCTCCATCCCTGGAACACCCTGACGCTAAGCAGTCCACGTCGGACATACTAAACAAGTAGCAAGGGTGATATTCAGCATATCCTGATGAATGACACACTGGATATGCCCCCTATATATTTTTATATAATTCATTTGTGCTTTGCTTAAAAATATATTACTTTATGTTTTTATAAATTACTATATTTTTGTATTGCTGTGTTTTATGAACCACTTTGGGTTGAGCTGTGTCTAAGGAAGGCAGTATACAGGTATAATAACATACATGCTGCCTTTGAAAATGTGCTGGCATTATTAATCTACAAATATGTTCTTCTTCACAGTATTGCAATTCCTATTGATATTTTGGGTCCAAGGATTTGTCTGTACCTCACCCTTTTGGCAGTACTGGCTCTATCCGTGCGAAACTGTACCAATTCACAGACTGGCAGGAGAGAGTTCTTTGGCACCGATCAGGGGATGAACAAAAATGAACTGCAGAGTCCTTGAAAATCCCTCAGGGTACAATTAAGATGGTTATCAGGAAGTAGGTGTATGCTACTACCAAGGCCCCTCCTTAGATCAGGAAAAGAAGAAGTGAGAGAGGGAAAAGGATCATTTAAGGGAAGCTACTTTTTCAGAGTCCAAATTCCTCTACCTACACAGAGAGGCCATCAAGGTCAGCACATTCAAATCCGTGCATAGCAAATAAAGCTACCCTCCCCCCACCCCACCAAAGCACATGCATTAGCACAACTTGCAAAAACACAAGCCTCTTTTAGCAAAAAAACAAGCAGCCATAAAGACCTGAGATGCCATTATAGTGGATTTAATTGCAGAAGCAATTTATAAAAAGACAGACCAAGCTGGAAATTGAACTAGAACTTACTGTATGATGTTTAAATACCTCCGTGGCATAAATGTTCAGGGAGAGAGCCTCTTTCAATTGAAAGCAAGTTCTGCTATGAGGGGACATGGGATGAGGGTGAAGGGAGATAGATTCAGGAGTGATATGCGGAAATATTTCTTTACGGAAAGAGTAGTGGATCCGTGGAATAGTCTCCCAGTGGAGGTGGTAGAGATGAGGACAGTAACTGAATTCAAAAAAGCATGGGACAAACACAGAGGATCTCTAAAGGTAAAAAGGGGACTGTTGTAGTTGTTGATATGGAAGGACAGACTAGATAGGCCATGTGGTCTTTTTCTGTCGTCATATTTCTATGTTTCTATGTATCAAGCATCAGCTGACATCCAGGAAGTAGATGCGGAATACATGAATAGACAGAACCAGATACACCGGGTTGCTTTATAAGGCTCTCACTCACCGTAACATGCCCATGTCCTAGGCACTACAATTTACTCCCTCAATCTGAACCAGGAGAGACGATGAGAGGTAGAGGTAATGCAGTCCTTCTCTGAAGCAGACACTGCATTTGACAGAGATCAGTTCAACAAGGCTCAACTCTGAATGCCAATTGCCTCCACATGAATGCAGTGCATCACTGCAGTACAGCCGGCTGATGAGGAAAACTACTTCATACTCGCATCTCACTGCCTCGCAGACTGCTTTCAAGACATATTTGTGAGACAGTCATGAGAAAAGATCCCCATACATACCCCTCACTCAAACCAAGTGAGTCCGAACAACTTCACCATCCGTCATTGATTGGTGATGACAAAGTGAGCAACGAACTGAGATGCATGCCTCACCAGGCACACCTCAAATGCCTCATTATAGACTAAGGCAGACAGGTCAGAAACTGACAAATACAGGATTCATTGTGATTTTATAATACAGAGCTCACCACTTCAACTCTCCTGAGAACTACAAAGCAAGGAAATCAGATTGCAGACATTGCCCTTGACATAAGAAACGTAACCCTTTAAAGTGAAGTTTTGGGTTTAGAAAAAAAGCTCTTGAAGAATGTTAGAACTTGGTCAAAGAGCATAAAATCTGTTACAGATATTGTTCTTCATTAATCTCACTAGAGAGCATAAAGCAACTGCTATGAGAACAGAAAGTGACAGCAACAAAGATGTCACTCCTCTGTACCTAGAAGCCAGGAATACTTCTAGGCTTCTAGAAGGTGCCTAGAACCTTCAGAGGTGGAGTTAGGGCAGGCAGTGGGCAGTCCGCAGCCCCAGACGTACAGTGCCAAATCTGAAGTTGGCCCTGCACGTCCAGAGCCGGCAGACTGGATGAGGGTTCAAAATGGTGAGGGGGTGCAGATTACCTGCAGCCAGACCCTGGCCATGGGAGGCCAGATCGGAGATCGGGCTGCGGGGAAAGGTGAAAGTGGTTGGTGGCCGGGGATTGTGGCTCCATTCAGGAGTCTGACTGAGTTAGCTGGGCAGAGGCCCGTGAGATCAGAATTGCGTCTACCTCTGTCTGTCCTGTTCCAGCCGGGACACACAGTACAGAATGTGCCTCAAACTTCCCAGAAGCCTGTGTCGCTGTTTCAAGGCACAGCAGTGAAAATGAACAGATGGTGCCAATACCTCACATTACTCCCAAATGCACTAAAGTCTATGGAGGACACTTGCTCAAAGATATGCATAACCAAGGTACACAGCAAAGAACAACCTGAGGGTTCAGTAAAAATGTTTATTACCAAGGACTATCAAGGTAAGAAGTCATTAGCAAGGCCAGAGTTTATTTAACATGTTTATTTTATACCACTTTATCAAAAATTCAATGCTGTTTACATAAAACTCAAAAACAGGCACCAGGAAATATATAGTGAAGATGGACTATTAACTTGGACAAAATAGGGTATAAATTACTATAACTAAGTAAGAGAGAGGTTGAGTTATCTATACCAAAGTAATCTCTGAAGAGATGCGTCTTTAGAGCACTTCTGAAATCTTTAACGTCAGAGGTGGATCTTATAAATTCAGGCAGAGAGTTCCAGAGCGATGGAGCAAATAAGGAAATGGCACGGTTGCAGGTGGTTTGCTTTGCTCTTATACAGTTCCTTGGGATAGTTAGTAAATTCCTACATACAGTACATCTTTGTCTATTATTATTTACCATAGTGATCAATGGTTATAGGAGTGGTGGTAACAGGATATGAATCATTTTAAAAACGATTAGAAGAGATGTAAAGTTTGAACAGATATGGATTGGGAGCCAGTGAAGTTGACGTAAGGTTGGTGTTATGTGGCTCTGCTTGGGGGTCCCAGTAATAAGCCGTGCCACTGTGTTTTGTTAGAGTTGGAGTGGGTACATTGCTTTCATAGGAAGACTTTGATAAATTAAATTGCAGTAATCTAACATAGGTGTTATCATAGCTTGGCGTACTGTTCTAAAGTCATTTTCACTGAGTAGTGGTTTTAGTTTCTGTATTGTCCTTCGTTTGTAGTATGCTTTCTTAGTGTTTTTTTAATGTGCTCGTTAAAGTTAAGGTTACAGTCAAGGGTTACTCCAAAATATCTTACATGTTGTTTAACTTCTATGTTACTGCCTAGTATATTTAGGTTGCTTGGTGGTACTGCCTTGTGAATGTCTGCTGCTGCTGCCTGCGAGCTGATTTAACACTGACTGCAGTTCATGATCACGGCGGTCCAGATAAGTTTAAACTGTTTCTCTATGTTTTCACTTTTAGAAGTATTTTAGAGGTGGCACCACTTCAATGGTTTTTTTACCACCTTGTTTTGGTTCTAATGTGGGCTTTGTTTGGGACTATGAATATTGATTAAAATGGAAGTTATGGCTTCGAGAGGCTTTTAACCTTGTGGCTTTCAACCTCATGGCCAACCTTCCGACAAAAATTATTTTTTGGATATTTGGGCGTGCTCTTTTATGTGTTGATACTCCTTTTTTGATTTAGGTTTTTGGTGGTAAGAAGGCAGCATTCCTTGTGACAAATAGGAGAAATTGATTGTCAGACTACACTTGCTGAGGCAGCGTATCATTTCCTTTACCATGCTGAGATCTGAGAATAATCTGGCAGAATGGTGTTGAAAGGGGCAAAGATCATAATATCATCGGCATAAATCTCATATTTAACATTATGAGCTCCTATCACAGAGCAGAGAGGTTGCAGATAGTTGTTAAAAGGTAATGCAGATAGGGCTGAACCCTCTGGGACCCCCTGGCGCTGGATAAAAGGATTTGATTGATCCTTCCTACATCTAACTTGCTGTCTTCTATCCGTTAGATATGAAATGAACCATTTCAGGATCATGACACTGATACCAATGTCTCCGAGTCTTTCAATTAGTGTACAATGATTCAGAGTGCCAAAGGCAGCTTGATGTCAATAAATATTAGTAGATATCCATACTAGGGTTGTTTATGCCAGATAATTGTGTGTCTAGAAGCATTATAAATAGAGTCTTAACAGTATAGTTAGGTCTAAAGCCATGCTGGTGAGGATCCAATGGGGCATATATATCAATATGATCCTGTAATTGTAACTGTGCCACCTTCTCAATTACTTTCACTATAAAAGGCAAACTTGAAATCGGACGGTATGATTTAGGGTCTTTTTTTTATCAAGGTTGTTACCCTTTAGAATAGCTCTTATAGAAGCTTGCTTGAGGGTCAGCAGATATGCCTTGAGTGAGAGAAAGCTGTGTAATATTTAGCAAAGTAGGGATCAAATGTTCTCTCACTTGTTTGATCAAAAAAAACTGGATATGGATCTAAAATCCTGAGCAGCAGTGAAAAACGTAAGGGGACTACCAGCAGCTGTATAAGAGGGAAGCCTGAGAACGCTGACAGACAATCACTGCCATAGCACGTTTTAAGCAGAAGCTCAAGTGGCCCTTAGGCACGGACCGAAGCCAAAACAAGGAGCACAGATAAAGTGCTTTGAATTCAACTAAGCTGATATATATGATATGAAATCATGGTTAGTATGACATCTATAATATATAATATGTAACAGCTAATAAACCGATCATACAAACCATCCAAATAGTTTGAACATGAATGCTGGTATTCACATACTTGCTGCATACACTCTTCCTCTACTACTACTAATACATCTAACTTTAGCTAGTGAGGAATCATATTGTCATACTGTACAGGCTATTCCAATAGTACATGGAATAAGTAACAGATTGCAGTTGAGATACAGACTTCATACAGAATACAGGCGAACTCGCACTGATTAACATAAACCTTGCTACTAACTACAATTATGAATCACCTATGAAGCCAAGAAATATCATGTTTAATTGTGTACTAATTAATGTCCGATCAATACGAAACAAGGTTCAGACAATACTAGGTTATATAAAGGATAATAAGATTGACATAATTTGTGTCACAGAAACCTGGTTGAATGACAGACAATATCATCTTAAACCAAATTGCCTTGCTACCATACACTGTGCATAATTGTCCTAGATCAACTTATCAAGGTGGTGGAGTTCTCATAATTGCAAGAAAAGACCTAAAATTTAATACATGCGCTACTTACAGCTCTAAGGGCTGTAATATTATAACCATATCAAATAGAAATCTCTCATTCTGCCTTGCATACCGTGCTCCTAATACAAAGGATGACAACCTCTCAGTAATGTTAGAGACAGTTTGTGCACACTCAAAACCCCAAAAAACCCTCATATTTCTAGGAGATATCAACCTCCCTTTCCTGCCAAGCAAGATAGCTAAAGCTTTCATAATGGCAATGAATGATCTGTAATATACTCAAATTATTAATGAATCAACTCAGATGAAAGGAGCTACTCTTGATCTTATCTTTGTAAACACTCTTAACGAGATTACTCAAAGAAGTGTTGTAAACCTGCTCTTTCCATGAGAGAGACAGAATTCCAGAGAATAATAAAGAATTCTTCAAAAATGAGTCAAATAGCTGGGTAGCTACTCTTCCATTTTGCACACCTAGAAATAGACTTCCCAACAAAAAAGCAAGCTCTCTCATGGCTTTCAACATTACATAGAAAATTGGGAGGAAAGCCAGAGATAAGACAACACTGTAATCCTTCAAGACAAGCACATTAACTGTTATGCAGAGCCAGCTCCAGCTCTGAAAGAAAACTAAGAATGTCGGTACCTATTCATGTCCAGTATACATCACCCACAAAAAGCATGTCAGATCAGAATCAAATTAAATTCAAGCAATTTCAGGGAACTTCCTCACCCAACCCAACTTAACCAATAGCCTATTGGGGGTTCTGATCTTCTGCAGAAAAAGCTGGTCACCATAATATCTGGCATCTAATATTCTACTATTTTGCCTTTCAGGTTAACCTCCTTTATGCTTTTTTTGTACTTGCCATCCCATGCATGTTACCTCCCCTCTGCCTTTCTTTAGGAGGTGTACCTGCCATTCCATGAAGGCTATCCCCTCTATTTTTTGAAGTGTAATATCTTTGCTTTGATTTCATCCTCTTGCTAGACAGGGATCCTCTGTGTCTGTCTCACGGAATTCAAAAAGGCATAGGACAGACACAGAGGACTCCTATATAGCAAGAGGATGAAATCAAAGCAATCTTACATTTTACACTTCAAAAAATAGAGGGGGGTAATGTGCACAGAGAGCATTGTTACTCATCTGTATCAGGTGATCTCCGGCCCGGGAACAGTAAGCATCAGTCTTCACATATGAGAGATATCAGCACCAACAGAGCCCACACAGAAATGCTCCCCAGCATCCAATTGGAAAGCCTTTGGGAGCCCTCCACTGCGCCTGCGCATCTGCCTTCCCAACTCCTCTCCTCAGCTGAGTTTGTAGCTGAGTGATAGAGGAAAAATAAAAAATACCCTACAACTACTAGGGGAGGAGGGTGGGTTGTGAAGACTGATTCCTGCTGTTCCCGGAGATTACCTGATAGATACAGGTGAGTAACAACACTATCTCCGGGAACAAGCAGGAATGCAGTCTTCACATGCGGGACTCACTAGCTCCCAGGCACCAGACTAAACAGACAACCAAGAGGCTAGAGGATGGAGCCAGAGAGTATAGATACAGAGTGGCCCCATCGGACTCAAATACAGCTTGCAAGAGCATGGCTAGATGAGTCTGGTGTCAGAAGAGTCCGGGACGGAGGATAGATTAAGTCCCAAAAAGATGCTGAAGGACAGCCTGGCCAAAGACAGTGTCCTGATGGGAGTCCCTGTCTAGGCAGTAGTGAGCAGCATAGGTGTGAATGGAGAACCAGGTAGCTGCTCAACAAATCTCGTCGATAGAGACAGAATGAAAGTTGGCAACAGAGTTTGCTATGGCTCGCACACTGTGTGCATTAACATGATCATCAAGGCCTGCCTGAGCATACGCAAAAGAAATTCAGTCCGCAATCCAGTTGGATAGGGTGTGTTTTGACACTGGACATCTAAGTTGACGTGGATCAAAGGAGACAAATAATTGAGAGGATTTCCTGAAATTCTTGGTTCTGTCCAAGTAGAGAGCCAGAGCGCATTTGCAATCTAGCAAGTGTAGCACTGCTTCAGTTCTGGAGGCATGAGGTCTGGGAAAGACAACCGGGAGCATCACAGACTGATTAATATGAAAAACTGAGACCACTTTCGGGAGGAAATGTTGATGGATCCGGAGAACCACTTTGTCATGGTGGAAGTGAGTGTATGGAGGATCTGACACTAAGGCCTGCAGCTCACTTGTACAACGAGCACAGGTGAGGGCAATGAGGAAAATGACCTTCCAGGAGAGGACTTTCAAAAGGTGGTAGCTAAAGACTCAAAGGGAGGCTTTAGAAGCTGCGCTAGGACCACATTAAGGCCTCACGCCACCTGTGGAGGTCTGATTGGTGGATCGGACAGGAGAAGACCTCCCATGAAGCATTTCACCAAGGGATACAAGGAAACGGGCTGCCTGTCCACCGGCCTATGGTAGGCTGCAGTGGCACTAAGGGGCATGTTTACTAAAGTGCGGTAAACGTGACTAACGCGCGTTATACAACGTTAACGACCATAAGTGCCGTATAAAGCGCGTACCGACGCGCTAACGACCGTTAACGTCATACTACGCGCGTTAACCGTAGTTAACGATCGTAAAGCTCCGCGGCGCATTTAAACAGCAGAAAAGGTGGAGAGTGGGCGGAGAGAAGGGGTCAATGGGCGGAGAGTGGGCGGGGAGAGGCACCCCTCATACTAACGCGCTGAATTTCAGAGCTCAATTACAACGCGAATGAAAACCTGTCGTTAAAAGGCATTTAAAGGGAAGAGAAACCATTTCCGTCAGCAATGTACAGAAAAACCGGGGAAACCCACAAAACGTGAGCAGTGTGATACATGTGCACAGAACAATATTTCACATAAAACGTTAAAAATGACCACAAGAAACATTTTAAAAAGCATAATTCAGCTGGGCAACAGTGATAGCAATGGGCAACAAGGAACAACACTCCCTGGAAAGCACAAAAATAAAAAGAAATGATGTGTGGAAGGGTCTACGCTCCGCAGACCCTTTCAAAGAGCATTACATTGTAATGGAGCTGTCCTGGGCGTGTGGTGTAATGTTTTCCAATGATATCATTGTTGCCCAGCTTGGTTATGGGTGTGTGCCCCTTTTTTGAGGTCTTTTCTGAGGTTTATGTATACCTTTGTCTGCATAAGGTAAATGAGGCCACAGTAAACCTGTTGCAGAGCAGGGTTTCTGGCTCGTCAGGCCGGTTTAACTAACCCCAGGGAGTGAACTGTCTCTGTGGCCACAGTGTGGTGCAACAGACACAGCCAGTGCCTGTAAGACCAGAGGGTCACAGGTTCAAATCCCAGCTGGGGCTCTTGCCAACCCAGTCCCCATAGTTTTACCCACCACTAAACAGTGATAGTAACGACACTCCTTTATTGCAGAGAACATACACATGGCCTATAGTTTACCACACCAAACACAGACACCAGAAACAGGCACATTACCTAAAGCAGAGTCCCGCAAATGCAGTCCTGGAGGGCCCCACACCATTCCGGCTTTATGCTGCCTCTAATAAAGATGCCTGTGCTGCATAGCTATGCACCACCCCCATGGTATGCAGATGTAGCTCATGCATATGTATGAGGGACAGCATGAAAACCCGAACAGTGTTTGGAACACCAGGACTGGAGTTGGGGAACTCTGCCGTAAAGCAGCAGCCAACAGGGCCACACACCCACCCACAGGCCCCATTGGCCAATGCCTCCTGGAGAGGCAAGACATTGGGCCCTGCCTGTATCTCCCAATACTAGCAGTTGCATACCTTAGCAATGCCACCCTACACCTGGGTATATGGTACACAGCTATCAAACGTTCCCTATGATAACTGGCAGATATCAATTCCTACGTTAAGCACAGTTTGCTCATTGCGCTCCACCATAACAATCATTCTGATGTCTGCGGTGTTTGCTGCAGGTCTGGTCTCTGACAGTGTTCACCACCCTGGGGAGTGACCCCCCAACAGCCTTGTGTACCATATCCATGCCTGTACTATGCCCATGACTGGTGTAGTGGGTATGGCTGCTGACCACCTCTATAGTAGCACAATGCTGGCATAGGTGTGGGGGTGGCTGTCTGTCTATCCAGCAATGTTGCCAGTATTGGGCTGCCAATGTGCATAATGAGGAGCAAGGTACCATGGGTATAGGCCGGACAGGGTGGCCTGGCCAGGGTGCATCTGCACAGGGCATAGGGCAGTGACAGGTACATTGTAGTGCCCGGCCACCACCTACACAGACAGGGTGACCTCAGTATATCCTGCTGAGAGATCACTATCACCCTGACTGTGCAGTGACCACAGCATGGCTAGGCACTCCTATAGTGCTATCTAGTATTTCTCTCATGTGATAAATATGGGTTTCCTTTTGGGGCCCAGTCACTGATGTATCTGCTTGCTGTGTATGCTGACATCCCAGTTCTGGGTGCAGGCATCTCCACTGGGCACTAGCAGACTGTTTGCAGCTGGTAGGTGTTGTGATGGAGTGGCTTGCAGGGTGCAGTGGCTGATGGCTTGCACCCTGGGAATATCAGATAGTGGTGGGGTGCAGCATACCATAGCCAGGCCTAATGTCTGTCTGCTGTTGTGTTATGGCTGTGTACAGAGCTGCATTGACTGCCCTGTGGGGTGTCTGTTCCTCAGCAGGACTAGGGTTAATGTTCCCCTCTACTGCCACCTTTGCAGGGAGGTAGACTGTGGGTCTTGTGATGGGAGACCCTGTTTGCCACCCTCAGCCCTGGGGGAGGGGTGTGGTGGTGCATGGGGGCTACACCTGACTGAAACAGACAAAGATGTCCAAGGTGGTCCTGCAGAACCTACCTATCTCACACAGTAACACAGCTTTGGACCTGCGCCATGGCCGGTGCTGTGGACCTGGTGCTGGGCACCTCACTGCACCCTCAGGGTGAGCACAGTACCCGCACAATGTGACGGTGTGTAGCTACTCTGTGCCAGTACAACACACGGTCAGTACCCCCTATCAGGCCGAGGTGCTGGGGGGGTGCACATGGTCAGTTCTCCCTACCAGGCCGAGGTGCTGTGGGGGTGCATTCCCCATGGTGTGTATCTGTGGACAGCTGATTTGCATGTGCAGTGCATCATGGGTGTGACTGGCACAATCCAACCCTGTGAAACTCCAGTAGCTGCTCACAGGCTCTGATAAACCATAGGCCATCACACGTACATCTGTTAGCATAATGCATAGGTGCAGGACACCCTACAAAGTCTGTAATATCAGATGCCCACACTGGTAAAAACACACGTATCCACGCACGTAAACAAACACGTACCCACGCACGTAGCAACGCACGTACCGACGCACAATTGTACGCGCGCAGCTACGCACGGAACTACGCACGTACCAATGCACGCAACCTCGCACGTATCAACGTACGTGGCTAAGCACACTCCGAGGGTGTTTTTCTGACACCAATACTCAGCGTAACGAAAAACATGCCTCCTCTTTCCCTCTGTAATGTGCAGGGTGATGCCTGGGACAGCCTTCTGCGTTAGGCACACTGGGGACTCGAACCCATGCTGCCTGTAACAGCGGTCAGTACCGTAACCATTGTGCTACAGCTCTGTTTCAGTGCTTTGTGTCTGTACGTCTTCTTATGATTAACGCGCAGTAACGCGGCACGGCGCCCGGTAACGCTCGTTACGTTTTCTAACGCGCGGTAGTGGTGACAATGTACCGCCCATGTCCTTATTTGGGGTTTCTTTCACTACCGCGGCTCCTAACGCGAATTGCACTAACGCACTTTAGTAAACATGCCCCTAAGATGCACTCGGACTAAATTGGTCTTAAACCCTGCAGTGGATAAGTGGAGGAGATGCTGTAAAAGGAATTCCACTAGACAGGAAGAAGGGTCAATGTGTTTCAGGGTTCACCAGATGGTGAACCGTGTCAGACGGCTGCCTGGGTGAGAATGTTCACAGTCTTGGCAAGTGCATATATCAATATGATTTGCAAGGGATTGTGGGAAATGCAGTCCATTCACACCAGACACAGCTGCTCACAATAATTAGTTGTGCTTGAGTGTAAAGCCAATAAGATATTTATTTATGGGGTTATTTCTCCCAACACAGATATGCTTGGTAGCACATAAAACAGGATACTTGCTTTCAGTGTTAAACTTGGAAAAACAAAATCAGGAAAACAGTTGAACTTGTCAGGCAATCAAAGCAAAAGAATAAAGACCTGGTTGGTAACAAACTGGTCTTTTCTGTAGGCTTTAGCTAATATTTTCTTAGCAGTGTTTCAAACAACAAGCAAAACCCACAAAGAAGGGAAAAACTGTTCTTTTCAGGTTAACTTCTTATATCTTCATACATAGATTTAGAAGTGATTCCCTCAGAGCTCACAAGCAATTAGGTAAGGCTCAATTGCTAGCAGTTACCCAGCTGAAACCCCTTAGCTGGCTTGCTTTCTACTGCGTGGCTCAAATCCTACTTCAGGAGCTTTTCTGAGTAGATTAAAGAACAAGTTTGTATTTCTTTGTGATGGTTGCTGTACTTTGTAACAGAAAATTACCAAAGGAGTTTAGACAGAGAGCAATCCATATATTCACAGCCTATACCTAAGACTTCTCCACCTTCCTCAACAATCATCGGTTCAATATCATGGATTGGCACAGAGGAATTTCTCAATGGAGCACTTTCAGGAGAATACTTGTTTCCCTGCTGTCTTTCAAGGTTATAGCTAGGGCATAGATCAGTGTTCATACCTGAGCTTCCATTGCTGTTAGAGTTCCTCTCTAAATAGCCTGGCCAGTATGTAGTCCAGTTTTTATGTCCAGCCTTCCAATCCAGATCCCTGGACACTGGATCTCTCTTCACATACCTTCTGGCACGGGTCCTAGGGTCCCTTCCACGTGCAGCCGTCTCCCTCACAGGTACTGTCTGGAGATTCCTAGCTCTGCAGCACCATTCCTCTGGCTTTCCCCAGTCCAATGGTGTATGCTGGCCTTTTGAATGTCTCCCAGTATACGTGCTGCTCTGGACTCCTTTAGGCCTCCCAAATGCTTTCCTCTTCTTTCTTCCAAAGGGTTTCTTGCCCTCTCTGTCCGTCCGCACTGGCTTCTGCTTCTGATGATCCTCCAGATGAAACTGAGGATAATTCTGAGGATAATTCTCTGTAGAATAAACTCTACCTTTATTCTGCTTTGATGAGTGCTCCACCTTAGCACAGCGCAGCTGTGCTGAATCAGGCCCTGCCCTTTGAGATGAGTGCTTAGGGATTACCTCATAGCCCTCC
This sequence comes from Ichthyophis bannanicus, assembly GCA_033557465.1. Lineage (NCBI taxonomy): Eukaryota > Metazoa > Chordata > Amphibia > Gymnophiona > Ichthyophiidae > Ichthyophis > Ichthyophis bannanicus. The sequence goes on along the minus strand of CM066032.1, from coordinate 1,746,117,589 downwards.
TGATTGAACACACGTTTCCCCACTTCAGCTCCTCTAATGGCTGTTGGAAACCTGGTGCATTCTGGGACTGGTAGTCTTTTATGGAAAAATTCTGTTTTCTTATTTCTACCAGAACTGACAGGTTGCTTGTTCAGAGTCACTTCACCTTTACTATAGCTCCTTCCTGAGCTATGATAAGCTTCCTTATCACAACCGTTACCATTTGAAGGTATAAGAACGTCTGCTTGATGCAAGTAAAATGTCCTTCACCTACTGAGGAAGGTCAAGGTCATCAAGCATTATACTCTCAGCAGCCACACCGTGAAACGGAGGGCCCATGGACTGGGATGGAGGAGCGTCCCACATTCCTACATTCCTGGGAGAGGAGGTTGGGTGCATGCCCTAAACTGAGGGGTAGAGTCTGTGCTAGACGAAGCAGCAGAAGAAACCATGGATGGCAAGGCCTGTAAGTGGCTATTAGAATCATAGAGCTCATTTCAGCTTGAACAGGGTTTTGAGTATTAGGGGTTGGGTGGGAATGCATAAAGCAGGTCCCTGTCCTAGTAGAGAAAGTAGGCATTTGTCACCTGACTGCGTAAGGAGGGAAGCCTTGAGCAGAACAGCGGCAATCATGCATTCTCCTGTGTGGCAAACAGATCTATTCTGGGGGTTCTTCAAAGGTGGAAGGATCCAGGAGCCATCTCCTAATTTAGAGTCCACTTGAATGGACTAGGATATGGCTGAGCCTGTCCACCAGGAGGTTGCTGGGGAGATACACTGCTCTGTGATGGATACGGTGTGAAATGGAGAAGAACCAGAGACAAAGGACTTCTTGGCAGAGGGGATAACAGACCGTTCCCCCCTGCTTGTTCACACAGAATGTAGCCACCTGGTTGTCCATCAGAACTAAAACCTGTTTGCCCAAACATTGGGGTTGAAAAACCCGAAAGGCATTTGTGAGAGTATGAAGCTCAAAGAGACTGATCTGCAGCTGAGATTCCTGTTGTGTCCACTGCCCTTGTGTAGTGAAACTGTTCAGATGTGCACCCCACTCAAGTTTGGAAGCATCCATCATTAGGGTACATTGAGGTGGAGGCATCCGAAAAGGTGATCCTCCAAGTATGTTTTGAGGGGTTCACCACCACTAAAAGGAGCTCACCAGAGGAGGTGTGATGCAAATCTTGTCAGAGAGATGCCCGGTTGCTCGGGTCCATTAAGACGATAGCATCCATTGAGCCTGTCGCATATGTAGCCAGGTATATAGGATGATCTAGACGCCATGTGACCCAGAAAGCGCAGCATCTCTCGAGCGTTGACCACTTTGTGGCTTCTTATAGCACGGGCCTGCTCGATGAGATGGACAGAGCAATGCTGTGGGAGAAAATCTCAAGTCTGACAAATGTCTAGAAATGCCCTGATGAATTTGAACTGCTGGGATGGCACTAGGTGGGATTTGGAGAAGTTTAGAACAAATCCCAGACTTTGGAGCACCATGATGGTGCAATGAAGAGCTAGTTTTACCTCTTCGGGGGATTCTCCCCTTATTAACCAATTGTCTAGTTAAGGAAAGACAAAGATCCCCAAAGTATGAAGGTAGTCTGCGACCACCGCCATGCACTTTGTGAATACTCGGGGTGTGGATGTTAGCCTGAAGGGAAGCACCCTCTTTTGGGAGTGGGTTTGCTGAACCTGGAACCGCAGGTAAAGTCTGTGTAGAGGGTGGCTCAGCAAATAAGTGTATGCCTCCTTGAGGTCTAGAGAACATAGCCAATCGTTCTTCTGAAGGTAAGGCAGAAGAGTTCCTAGGGCAATCATCTTGAATTTTTCTCAAAACAAGGAACTTGTTGGTATCTAGAAGATCTAGAATGGGCCTGAATTCTCCTGTCTTCTTGGGAATGAGGAAGTAAGGAGAGTCGTTTTTGCCCTCTTGGGCGGGTGGAACTATTTTGACAGCACCCCGAGTTAACAGGGCAGCCACTTCCATTGAAAGGAGGTTGGCCTGTAAGGGGTTGGCTGGATAATCCTTTATGAAGGTGGCGGGGGGAAAGCTTTGAAAATGCAGCAGATAACCCCTTTGGATGATGTTGAGAGTCCATTGTTCTGATGTGCTGCGATGCCACCTGTGGGCGTAAGAACAAAGTCTGCCTGCTATGTGAAGGGCCTGGGGACCATGCAGAGGCAGAGTGACTATGCTTTCTAGAAAGGAGTCAAAAACCAGGTGTTGATTGTGATGGAGCAACTGGTTGTAGCTTAGGTGCCCTAGGCTGACAAGGGTCCTGTTGCCTCTGTTGTTGCTGCTGTGATTCGTAAGCAGCCTGAGGTGGAAAAGAAGGGTAATATCTCTTCTTTTTAGAAAAGAAAGATTTCTTGGCATTGGCTTCTTTCTGGAGGGGTCAGAAGTCTTTCGGGAAAGCCTTTTGAGGGTGAGATCATCCACCTAAAGTTCAGCAGCCTTCTCTCTCCAACCCTTTCCAAAGAGGTTTTCTCCAGAGCAGGGAATATTGCCTAATTAATCCTGAACCCATTGCTCAAGGTCCGATGCTTGAAGCCAGGCCATCCTACGAGCACCAATACAGATTGCTGAGGCTCTGCTGGAGGGCTCAAAGGCATTGAACGATGCCTTTGTAAGGGATGTATTCTGATTTTGCTTGACTAAGGCCAAGAATACATCTCATTTGTCATCAGGAAGGAGAGGAGCAAGTTTCTCCAAATCTCTGGAGATATCCTTGAGATACATGCCCATGTAGAGAATGTATGAAATGATCCTGGATATGAGCATGCATGCCTGAAAACAGCAATGCCCAAAGGCATTGAGAGCTTTAGCATCTTTGCCTGGAGGCATGGAGGCATGAGTCTTTGAACTCTTGATGCATCCATGGCCGATTCCAGTACCATGGAATGGTGTGGTAACTAAGGTTTTTGAAAACCAGGAGATGGTGGAACTCAGTATATGGTATCGAGCCATTTGCTAATAGGCGGAACCATTAACAGGGCCTCCCATATACGCATTAAATACTGTAGGATTCGATGCACTGGTAACATGGCCCCTCCTTGAGTGCCGAGGGGAATTGGATGATTCTTGCCCTTGGTTCCATGTTAAAGTTATCTTAAGACATGATGCCATATCCCTAATGAAGTCCTGAAAGGACATGTTCTCTGGCAGAGACCGACACCGCTCATGAGGGGAATGGTTGGAAGGGATGTCTGAGTGGCCCTGGAATCTTCCGATGTGTCCTTAGAATCAGACGAGGAAGGGCCCGATTCCAAAAGAAAGTCAAAGTATCGACGATCCCATGCTGATGTCGAGGCCCAATGCCGATACCCATGCAGAGCTGCATCGGTACTGGGAACCGAACAGACAATGCTGGTCGGTTCAAACGCTGGCATCAGAGAGAGAGGATCTCCCAAAATAGGCTCAGGGGCTGGCATGGGACCAGGAGGTGAGAATCAGTGCTTGTGTCACAGGAGCTGTCGATACCATTGGTACCAAGGCTGCCAGGAGTACTGCCAAACTCCTCTCGAATCACATACGGGGCTTTCAGCCACCGTCCCCGAGCTTGGTACCAGTAACTTTCCAGAGGTTGAAGCCTCAAAAGCATCCTGGAGTTCCTGTGGTGCTTTGGAGGGTTGGTCCTCCCACCGGGGCTGTTTGACAGGCCAGTCAGCATCGTAAGTACCTTTTGGTGAATCTCGATGACAGTGTAGGGGGACTTTCCTCAATAATCGGTATCGGACTTCGATGCAGATGCTTTACTTTTAGACTTATGTTTGCACTTTGAAGAGACTTGAGAACCAAGAGGGGAGGCTGATATCTGTACTAAGATTTTTATGGGGTAACTGCTTACAACAAAAGGAGACAATACCTGCTGCTAAAAAGAATGCAGACAATGTTAATTTGAGGCTCTACAAAATAGCTTCCCTAGTCATTATGATGAAAACTTTTAATTCAGAGGACTTCCCAAAAGACTGGAAGAATGTCAACCTGGACCTCCACTTTAGCCCAAACCTGGACTAAATTGGAACCTGAAAAGGGACACTTTCACCTTACAAGTCTTGACCCAAGAAAAACCATAAAATAGTCATAACATTCTGTTCACAGTAGCTCCACTGTGGTTCCAGTCACTATAGAAGGAAGGTTTTTATTAAGAGAACTTTCATTGGGAACAAGTGAATGTGATACTTCATTGTCTCAAGAAAAAAAAAACTCACAAGAGTGGGAAGTCTGAAAGGGCTCCCTACAAACCTTGAACAGCTCCAGGTTTCACGCACATACACCTATATATCCATTACTGCAGTTCATTAAAAAAAGCTCTGTGTCTATAAAGGGCACTTAGAAGGTAACATATGCAGAAGGTATACTCCAAATAGGATTTATGTTTGGCAAGGCTAAGTTAGCATCACAGCTTAACCATGCCATTCCATGACTGGAATTATGGGGAACAGTCTTGATAGCAGAGATAGTGGAGGTGATACTGAGTGACATAAACATTCAAGCTAGACATGGTTAAGTTCTGCATTAATAGCAAAATCATACTGGGCTACATACCATACACAATTAAACTAGAAGGTTATATATATATAAGTTACAGGATTGATCACATCTGGCGTCAACATAACCAAAACAGGGGCATTCTGTTCCCACTGACCAGAACCCTGTAGAAAATGCTATGACATCATATCCAGCAACTCACATGGTCTTTGCAAACCATGATAATGCACTTTCAGTCTCAACATACTTCTCTGAGCTTGTACATCCTAAATCGATCATGCAAGTCCATCCACATCAAAGAGGAACCACCTCTTGACATGGAGAACTCTCAAACAAGCCATAGAGCATCTTACTTACATAGTACTTTCCTTTTATTAGGCACCAGCTGGAACACTGACTGTGCATTACCATTGGTACTTCTGCACAGAAGTGATTTTGGTATGGAAGAAAAATCTAAGAAAGCAGGGCATTATGCAGCATTTTCTAGGATACAAGACAAACAAGAGGAATTTCTTCTTGTTCCCTTTACTTGCTATGGACATCTGGTTTCAAGAATGACACACTGGTGCTTACTTGGCAAAATGTAGCACAGAAAATGAAGATTGCTCTTCCCAGCTCCCATCGGATAAGTCTGTCAAGTGTTCATTTTTGTTGGCTAGCACAGCGAGATCTGATATTTCATACTCTGTTTGTATCTATGCCCAATCCGGGCAGTGGGAGCGGGAGAAAGCCCGCCCAGAAATCCGCCTCAAATAGCGGCGTCCCTACAGGGCGGGCCCGCGCCTGAGGGCCTCGCCAGAGGGCCCTTTGGCGTGGCCCTTAGGCGGTGGCCACTGGCGGTGAAAGAAAGGAGTGCCTCACCACCAACACGCCGATAAAGCTGCGTCGCTTCCGCCAACCACGGGAACGGACCCCCCACATCGCTGAACACACCTGTGAAAGGCAGCCCCGGCTGGAGCTCCCCAGGACGGGTTTGAGCTCGCCAACTACGAACCCCATGCTCCTCGAGCTCCACAAGCTGGATAGAGCACACCAACTCTGAACAGCAACACCAACAAAACCGACCAGGTGAGTCTCACAAACTCATTCAACAAGGACAGCGAGCTGTATGAAATCTGTGCACACCTCATCTGACATCAGAAACTGCAAGCAAACTTCACACAGAACACCACAGCATACCACCATGATCACTACATGGTTCCTACCATTCAGCCTCCTCCTCACACATATCCTTTCACCAGACCCCCACCTCCACTACCTACACCATAACCCACAATGGCACACACCCTCTAACTGGCATTACACAGTTCCACAATACAATCACCCCGCCACACACAGCACATCAACATCAAGAAGAAAAGACGCACACAAATCATACCCCCTCGCACAATTTTCAACGGAGTCACACAACACTACTGAGCAAATGGCCATAGAGCTCATAAACGCGAGGTCCATATGCAACAAGATACACACACTAGCAGACCACATAGAATATCACCAACCAGACATTCTCTGCATTACAGAAACCTGGCTCAATCCCACCGACACAGTTCTCCTCAATCAATTGGTACCAGACATCTACACAGCTTACAATTGCCCACGCACCCACAAACGCGGAGGAGGGGTTCTTATAATAGCAAAGAAAAACATGAAGTTCAAAACACACAGCTCCACCGACACACCACAAAGCAACACGCTCAGCATCATGAACAAACACATGGCACTCTGCCTAACCTACAGAGCACCCCGAGCCCCTCCTGATGAACTGGCAGCAACGCTCGAAACAGCATGCGCCCTCACAGCAACTAACAAACCTACCATCCTGCTAGGTGACTTCAACCTCAAGTCCACCAACTCCAAAGATGCAGATGCCTTCCTCCAAGCAATGACATCACTTCAATACACCCAAATCATCAACGCCCCCACACACAGACACGGCTCTACACCTGACCTCATATTCGCAACCAACTCCCTAACTTCAAGGGGACTAATCTCAACACCTTCCATCACCCCAGTCCCCTGGTCCGATCACCACATAATCAAGATCACACTGCAACTTCAAAAAGACAATCACAACGAACAAACCAACAATTCCCACACACGAAGGCGATTCAAGAAATTCGACAGAGACACCTTCCTACTGGATACGTTAAATCAACTGTCAACAGAAACAGACAACCTGGAGACTCAAATAATCAACTGGAACAACACACTATCCAATGCCGCCACAGCTACTCCGACCAGACCAAAGGAACACTGCAACAACAAGAGACATCACAAGCCCTGGTACTCCTCAACCACACGACAAGAGAAAAGAGAACTCAGAAAGATCGAACGGAGATGGAGAAAATCCAAGACACCAGAAAACCAGCAGATATACCTAACAAACCAAAGACTATACACCGAACACATCAACCAATCCAAGAAAGAATACCATACAAACATGATAAACACCTCCATAAACAAACCCAGAGAGCTCTTCGACATAGTGAAAATCCTCACAAAGGAGCAGAAAACAGAAGAGGAAATACAAATAGACCCGCAAAAATTTGCTGATCACATCAAAGACAAATTTCACTCCACAGAACCAACTGCAACCAGCTCTGCTACCCAGCCTGATTCACACCCCAAGACATGGGACACCTTCTACCCTCCCTCAACAGAACAGCTCTCCCACATCATCTCAGCAATCAGAACAAGCACCGCCCCCACGGACCCTTGCCCAGTATCATGGATAAAGGACACCAAATCAAGCCTCATCCACATCATACACGACATTGTCCTCAACTCACTCACCCAGGGTCTCCTGCCAGCTCAACTTAAACTGGCTACAGTACGCCCAATACCAAAGAAAACTACCCTCGACAAGAAAAACCCTGCAGCATACAGACCAATATCCAGCATACCTTTTCTGGCAAAAATTATAGAAAAAGCAGTGCAACAACAACTACAGGAACACATTGACAACCACGCTCCTCTAGACGACAACCAGCACGGCTTCCGCCCCCAACATGGAGTTGAAACACTGCTGATCTACCTCATAGACAACATCCTCAGAGTCATAGACAACAACACTAAAGGCATCCTAATGATCTTCGTCGACATCTCCTCCGCCTTCGACACGGTTGACCACCTAACCCTCCTGGAAAGACTAAAGGAAATTGGACTTCATGGTACCACGTTAAAATGGTTCCAATCCTACCTCACCGACAGGCAGCTACAAGTCAAGATAGGCCACAACACCTCTCAACCCATAAAAATCCGCCAAGGAGTACCTCAAGGATCCGCCCTCTCGGCACTCCTGTTCAACATATACATCCAGCCAATATGCGACATCCTGAAAGCGAACAACATTCAATACACCATCTACGCAGACGATATTATGATATACACACCTATCTCTACCGACAACCCAGACTACAATAGAATAACTGACTGCCTAACACAAATGACAAACTGGTGCACGAACAACAACCTCTCAATCAACTACAGCAAGACTGAGGCTCTAATAATCACTCGCAACCATGACTTCATCCACCCACCGGACATCAAAATAGCAGACACAACCATTCCAATGAAATCCGAAGTAAAATACCTTGGAGTAACCCTGGACAACGAACTAAATCTCAAGTCTCACGTTAACAAAACGGTCAAGAATGCATACCATAGAATGAGAATCATCAGATGGCTTAAACCCCTCCTCGACGCAGAACACTTCCGCACGGTATGCCAAGCACTCATCACCCCATTAATGGATTTCTGCAACCCCATCTACCTTGGCCTACCAAAGCAAACTCTCAAACCGCTCCAACTAGCCCAAAATACCGCAGCACGCATCATTTCTGGCTCAACAAGACATGAACACATTACCCCGGTTCTCAAAGACTTACACTGGCTCCCAATCAGCTCACGCATTAAATACAAAACAATAATAAACATATTCAAAATCAAACAACACATTTCAGCCAACAGCCTGCACACCCTCATTCATCCAGACACCAGCACCCGCCCGAGAAGACAAGGAACCTCCAACAGAGTCAACACACCGAGGGACTTCAGAAAAACACGAAAGGACACCACAGAAAGAGCCCTCTCCCTGGCAGCCCCAACCATTTGGAACTCCCTCCCAGACGAGCTGAGAGCGACAACGGACCTCAAGGACTTCCGCAAACAGCTGAAGACAGCTCTGTTCATAGAACATTATGGACACGTCACTTAATCATCAAGGTCTGATCAACAAAGACCCCCCACCCTGACGAGAGATTGTATATCGGCACAGGATTCATCTCATGACCTTTCTGGACAGTACCTAGTATTATAGAACATGCTGTATCATAGCGCACTCTGTACATAGCCCCCCTAATCTAGTACTCCCCCCCACACGCACACCACCCCCCCCTGCATTCTCTGCATGAACTCCCCCCCGCACTTTACTCCCCCAACACTGCATGAACCCCCTCCACATCTTCTGATTGTTTTGTTGTGACACCGCCTTGATTTTTATAAGACGGTTTAGAAATACTGTTAAATAAATAAATAAATAAATAAATCAAATGGAATACAAGCATCATTAGCTTATCACAAAAATCCACTTCATGTATTCCCTTATGGATAGATTGGTAGATGCATTGAACAACCTTCAAGCTGAATTGGCAGAGGCAAAAACAGAAAAAAGTTCATAAAAGCACCATACAGGATCCTTAGCCACGAAGCAAAGAGAAAGCCTGTGACCCTAACGCAGGAAGTTACAGTTGAGGTTAACATTATTGGCACCTCTCAGTTCAACTCCTTAATGACCAATATTGCCTAAAAAATGTGGCCAATCAAATGGCTTTGGATTACATATACACACATATTTGACACATAAAAGAATCAAATAAAACAAGACCAATTAAAAAAGGAAATAGTAGGAAATAGTATAAAAGCTAGGACATTGCCAGGACATGATTATCGGCACTCTTATAAACAATTCAAATCAGTGTGAACAGAAGAACCACATTCCCATTGCAGCAAAATTAGACGCACCTGTGATCAACTGTCAATACTCACATGATTTGAATCGACTAATGAATGATGGCTCTAATGTTTAAAATGGCCATATTCACCGCCTGTTCCATTTTCACAATGGTGAAGACAAGAGAAGCTGCCTGAGATCATCAGAAAAGCCATTATCACCAAACATCAAACTTCTAAGGGGTACAAGGCCATCTCCAAAGACCATGGGATTCCTGTTTCTACAGTTTGCAATCTTATTAAGAAATTTTCTGCTCATGGAACTGTCAAAAACCCAAGTCGTGGTGGGAAGAGGAAAATTAATCCAAGAAGTCTTAGGTTAGTGCAAACTTAAGGCGTATCTGGAGCAATCTGGAGTGGTGGTTTCAAAATGCACCATATGCTGCACACTAAACAAAGAAGTCCAAGGAGAACCCCACTGCTCAAAGACAGACATAAAAAGGCACACCTGAGCTTTGTCCAAATCCACCTTGAGAACCCACAACCCTCCTGCGAAAATGTTCAGTGAACAGATGAAACCAGATTTGAGCTCTTGGGCAATGCAGAAGAAATGAAGCTTATAAGGAAAAAAATATCCTTCCTAAAGTTAAATATTGTGGTGGTTTCATAATGTTGTGGGAATGTTTTACTGCCTCAGGAACTGGAGGCCTGGAACATATTAAAGAAATCATTAAATCATAAGACTACCAAAGTATTCTGGAGTGAAAAGTGCTACCTAGTGTCAGAAAGCTAGGTCTCAGTCGAAGTTCATGGGTCCTCCAGCAGAACAATGACCCAAAACATACATTCAAAAGCACAAAAGTATGATTAAAAATGAACAAATGGACTATTTTAAACTGGCCAGCAATAAGTACTGATCTCAATCCAATCTAGAACCTTTGGAAAGAGCTGAAATCTGCCATTGGTAAAAGGAATCCTGGAAATATTCATGAGCTGGAACAAATCATAGTTGAAGAGTAGGAGAAACTAACAACAGACAGATGTACCAAACTCATAAATGGCTACATGAAACATTTGGAGGCTGTCATCACCGCCAAGGGCTGTGCAACCAAATACTAGTGAAGGATGCCATTAATCCTGTCCAGGTCATATTTTGTTTTTCTTTTTTTCAGAAATTACAGACATCTTTTTTTGTTGTATATCTTTGAACATACTATTAAAATATTATGACGACATACAGTTGGAATATTTCCAATTATTTCTCAAGATATTGTACACAACATGCCTAAAATGCAAAGGTGCCAATAATGTTGACCACAACTGTATTTGAGTAGATTAGTTAGACCTTAGTGTCATTATCTACTATTCTATTCTAATCTATATTTCTGTAGAGAGCTAGTTTTTATTATGCCACTAGAGGTTCTTTTATTCTCTGTCACTCCAGCTCACAGTTTACAGAGTCGCTGCTAGTTTTCTGTCTACAGAACTTACAGCGACTTATTTTCGTCCATTTTCTCTGGTGCTGAAGGGGTTTTGACCTTGCCATTGTGCCTTGCACAAAACATGCAGTGATATTCTTTATATGCATACCCAGCCCTGCATGGTTGCCTAATTATGTGACCAATTGGTATTAAAAATTCAGGAGTTCTGATCATGGTCTTTGCCTTCAAAACTTTTAAGCACCGTTTGGAAATGGAATATCTGTCACAGTTAGTGGATCAATAGCTGGATTCACAATGGCCTGTGCCATAAAAATGCTAAAACACTCATTCTGAACCAGTAACATTAAGGTTAGTTTAGCTCTCTCTGAACAAGCCATTCTTACTGTACATGTTCCAGGAGATAATGGTCTTATTTGCGCTGGTCGCACAACCAAAGGATTCTATCACTTGACTGGTTTTGACATTTCACCCACACATATTAAAATGCAAGCTATAATTAAAAGCCCAAAGAAAGATAGTGATAGCAGGTCACTCAAAACGTCTAACATATAAAAATTATAGCTTCTTCTGTTGTTCAAGCATGATTATCACACCACTGTTTTGGCTTTCGCTCAAGCAGAAAGACACCATTGTCAAGCAACAGCTGCATTTCGGCAGCCTGGATATATCATGGTGCAACATTTTGCATTCAACCATCTTTTATAGCTACACTGCTTTTATTCGCTATGTCTTGAAGGGGAAGGGGGTAACCGGCTTTAATGTAAGAGCGAGTCTCTTTATTAAACAGTCTATTCAATAATCAGGCCCAGTCACTGCATTAACTCAGATTTCAAGCCCCGTATTTGTCCCTTTTAAATGCACTGAGGTATGAAAAAAAATCCTTTTATTTCTTGCAGTTGATTTAATATTAGCTCTTTCTTCCTTGCTTTAATCATTTTAACTCTGCCTCCCTAGCATTTTTCAGGCCAGAAACTGAAGAGATGCCATTATAGTGGCGGACACGGCATCTTGGTCATTTATTAAATTATACATTAATGTTGTCTCCAACAATGCATTATATTCCATTAAAAGGAAACCACTGTCATCCTTACTTCCTTGTTGGCCAGTAAACAATGTTGGATTAGTTCTGCAGAAAATGTTTTCCTTGTATCCGTCCTTCCTCTGCCACTCCCTGCCCTTACCAGATTCAATGATTCCTGGTTTAGTGAAAACAGGGCAGAGACTGAAAAAAAATTCACCATTGAGGGAATGGGTTGTGCAAACTTTAAAGTTATTTTCTTCCTGTTCTGCAGAAATTCCCTTTACCTGCATCAGCATGAAAACATTGTTCCACATTAGAGAGAAAAACAAGTAAACTTGCTTTACAGCAAGCCTTCACAAATTTTCTTGGAATCCAGGAGCCAGCCTAAAAATTTAGAGGCCAGCCACCGGGACCTAGGTCATAGTGAGCCCCCTTCCCCAAAAGGTGTATCGCGGTTCCTTTTTAAGATTTTAGTGCCTGATTTGATAAGATTGTTTTCCCATTGCATGGGCACGTTAAGGGCCTGATTTATTAAACTTTTCCCGTATGAAAAGTGGCAACAGAAGAGAGTGGCCCAACTCCTCCTCCACCTCCCATCACCCCAAGTGAACTTTTATAACTTCTCCTGAAGCAACTTCCTTTTTTGCCTCACATTATCACAGTGGCCTGGTAATATGTAAAGCAAAAAAAAAAAAGTCTCTTATGCCTCTGCACATTGCCTTCATTCAATCTCTCTCTCTCTTTGCCATGACCCTCCCCCATCCTCCTTGCTTTACCCAGTCTTTCTTATCCTCCTCCCCCCCCCCCATACTTTATCCAGTCACTTTCTCACTTGCCACTTTCCTATGCTTGGAAAAAGCTCCTAAAAAAGGCGGTATTTCAGACTTCCCCCACCACAATCAGCTTTCTACATGCTTGAGCCATATGGTGCAGGAAATTCAGGCTGATCTTGTGATTTGAAGTCTCACAAGACTTAAGAGTGAGATTTGCTTGAAATTCCTCCACCACATGGCTCAACCATGTAGAACCGACTGCGGTGGGGGAAGTCTGAAATGCTGCATTTTTCAGGAGCTGCAGCTACATTGGGGGCATGAAATCCCAGGCACTCTCGCAACCTAACAACTGGGATTTGTCAAGCCCTGCTTTACAGATTTTGGGGTAATTTTCAGGCATATGTGCCAGTATGGGGGTTATTTTAGAAGCCCTATTTGTGCCTTGGGTATATGAAAATGGACAGAGACGCCAAAGCACAGAGATCTCTCCAGAGACATTTCAGGAAGTGGTTTTAAAGATGTCTCTGGCGCAGAGAAATTAAAGGCAGAATGGGGGCATGGTAGAAGTATGTCCATGGTGTTCCCAAGAACTTGGATGTCTTTGCCCGATTTCAGAAATGCCAAAGCTTATGCCTGTTCCCAGGGCCAGCCCAACAATTAGACAAACTAAGTGGTCGCTCAGGACAACCTTGAATGAGATGGACATCCCTGGTCCCATGGTTTCATAGTGGTAACATCTATGTTGACAAAAGCATGGGGATCCATGTTTTTAAAATCAGGCCAAACTAGACATCCCCAGTATTTTTCTGCAAGTTTTGCCCTGGGCGACATAGATTGCACTTGGACATCCTTTCTAAAATGCCACTTTATATGTGCAAAAAATGCCTCAGAAAATTACCCCAATAACAAGAACCTGCCAACTTGTAGAGCCATGCTCAGTTTGGGCAGAGTCACAGTTTATGTGCATACTTTATAAAATATGCAGAATCATGCATATTGTTGATGCATATAGTCATATCTGCTCTCAAGCTGGTGTAAATATGTGAGGGCTTATAATAGCCATGATTTCATCAGGAATAGTGCTAGCATTTGGTAAAGACATAGGCATTTATGTGTCTTTATAAAATAGGTGTCTACTTGGCCTTTACGCATAGGCAACCTTTTATAAAATTATATTCATACTGGTCAAATTATGGCATGGAAAAAGCACTCCAGCTGAGAATTCTATTTCCCAGACAATGTAATAGAAATCTAGGTGGCATCCTGAGCCTTAAATCCAAAGCAGATCAGAAAAGCAAAATGTAGCACACAGGCATCTTCTTACTGGCCAGTTACACAGTGCCCTACCTTTCAAAGGGCACAGATACCTGGAAATCTGCAGAGCCAATCCTAAAGAAAAGCGCTGGCAAAACGTATACTACTATTAAACTAAACCAGAAAAGGGCAAAAGTAGCCGAGGGGTTAGGGCAGCGGGCTGAGAACCAGGGAATCTGAAGTTCAAATCATGCTTCTCCCACTACAGCTCCTTGTGACCTTGAGCAAATCATTTCACCCTCCATTATCTCCAGTTCAAACTTTCATCATAAACCCACTTAGGCAGTTAAGTACCTACCAACTATATCTAACCATAACATGTTTTCCATTCAGACTTGGAAAGGTGAGAAACAAAATCTAAAATACAAATCTAAGTAGAGCCGTTTCAAGGTTGCCTCATGTCACAAGTCCCTTGGTTCAGTTACAGTATACATGCTGCTTCTTAGATGCTGGAAGGAGCTGTTGTTCTTAAGTGCCATTGAGTTGGTGTCAAATTATGGCAACGCTCTGGACAGCTGTCCTAAACTGTGTTCAGTCTTCAGTCAGACGGCTCATTGTTGATAGAGTGGCATCCATAGTTGCCGTTTTTGTATCGATCATCTCATTGCTGGCCTTCCTCTTTTGCATTGACCTTCAACCTTGCCAAGCATGATGTCTTTCTCTAATGATCTCTCTCTCTGCCTGATGTATCCTAAGTATGAAAGTCTTGTCATCTGAGCTTCTAAAGAAAGCTTTGGTTCGATCTCCCCTAGTACTGACTGGTTTGTTCTTTCGGCAATCCATGGTATACACAGTATTTTTTGCCAGCACCATAACTCAAAGGCATCAATATTCTTCCTGTCTATCTTTTTCGCTGTCCAGCTTTCGCATCCATAAGATGTCACTGAAAATACCATGGCTTGGACAAGTCAAATCTTTGTATGGAAAGAGACATCTCTGCTCTTGAGAATCTTATCCAGTCCTTCATAGCCATTCTGCCAAAGGCAATGTGTCATCGGATTTCTTGACTACTTGTTGCTACTTTATTGATTATTGATCCAAGCAATTTAAAGTTGTCCACCATGAGGGTCGCATTAAGTGAAAAAATATTTTCTCTTATTACTCTTTAAATGGGTTACACTGTAATTTCACTGAGTGTCCCCTAGTCTTTCTACTATTTGATGGACCTATCTACGCTTACCTGTTCTACTCCATTCATTAATTTATAGACCTCTATCACATGTCCCCTCAGCCGCCTCTTTTCTAGGTTGACGAGCCTTAACCTTTTAAGCCTTTCCTCATAAGGGTATCCTTCCATCCCTTTACCATTTTGGTGGCTCTTCTCTGTACCTTTTCTAATAATGCTATAACTTTTTAAAGATATGGTGACCAGAATTGCACACAACATTCAAAGTATGGTCGCATCATGAAATGATAGAGGCATTATAATAGCCTTGTTTTTATTCTCCATTCCTTTCCTTATAATTCCTTGCATTCTATTTGCTTTCATGGCCACCGCTGCACACTGGGCAGAGGGTTTCAATGTATTATCCACGATGACGCCTAAATCGTTTTCCTGGGTGGTGGTTCTTAATGTGGAACCTTGCATCATGTAACCATAGTTTGGGTTCTTTCCTAGGTGCTGTGGAGGCCCCTGGCCCAGGCAACAGCCTATAAGCCTAGGGCTGCACTTGTTAGTCCTTTAATTAAAGAGTTTTTTCCCTCATCCAGCGCTGGGGCTGCTGGGATTTGTAGTTGTGTTGTTTAGAAAAAAAAACAAGTAATGTGGAGACCGAGGGTTTACAAGGCAAACACAGGAATTTATTTCTTTTTCTAAAGAACATTAAGGCTCAACGCAAAACAAACAGGATTCTCTCTCCAAACAATAATCCACAGGCATTTTTTACTAAAACAAAACAATGAAACTGCTTTATGTAGCTTTTTAACATGTGTCGCTGTTTTTCCAACCATTCAGCAATCAGCAAGGTTTCTCTTCTCTTCAAACCCAAAAGAAATATCCTTTCTTCAGCAACAGGGTTCTTTAGCATTCCTGGCTAAACACATTTCTCCCTGTTTTCACACTGCCTTCTAGGACATTCAGGTTATAGGCTTTTCCCTTCTTTTATCCAAGAACATTTTATTCTGCCTTCTGGCACAGAGAACAATCCATTACTGAATCTTCAGACCCCTCATCAGATTCATAATAGTCTATCTACATTACCTCAGGACCTGTGTCCGGTAAATCTGGTTTTAAGCCAGCATGAAAAACTTCAGGCTTAATATTCTCTAACAACTCCAGAACCTTTCTCCACTGAGGCTTTTCCCTATGCACAGGGTTTCCACCAGGAATGTGCAGGTTCTTTTCTTGGATCAAATGACACAATGCCTCTAACTGGCTTACGGCACTTTTGGCTACCCTTTTATTCACGCACCTTTTTGGAAGTTGCAGCTCTTTAGCTGGTTCAGGAACGGTTGGCACTGCAGCCTGACCCTTATCAGCACTTCTCTCTGGCATAGCTCTCCTAGTTTTAAAACCAATTGCAGTTTCTCTGCAATCCTGGCTTTCCTTCTGATTAGGACTTTCACCTCTGAGAATCCCCCAGAAGTTTCCACCGTTCTCCACAGTGAACTCTCTGGGCCTTTCTCTGGTGCTTCTCTCACCACTGAATTCTCCAGCGTGCTGATTCCCTGTCTCTCCCTTTCCAGGGTGTTGCTTCGTGTGCTGCCCTCTCGTAGTGCTGCCCCTCTCAAGCTGAGTCTGAGACTGACCTCCTTCTGTTTCCCTGGGTTTATAAGAGTGCCTCTGAACTACCGTGCACTGCCCTTCCCCCAAGTGTCTCTCATTAGTTTCCAAGCCTGCCCTCAGATTAGCAGAGCTTGGGTGTGTCCTGTCCTCAGTAGCTGCGTGTTTTTTTCCTCTGCCTGCAGTTTGAGAGCTACTGATTCCTTGCCTGTCTCTTTCTTTAAAGGTAAATGTCTGATTTTCTTCCAATTCCATGGACTCAGCCATACTCTCCTCATCACAGTGCATAACTTTGCACTTGTCCGCATTAAATTTAATCTGCCATTTGTACGTCCAGTCTTCCAGTTTATCAAGGTCCTCTTGCAATTTTTCACAATCTTCTTGTGTTATTGATTCTGCCAGTTGTCAGGATCTTTTTCTTCTTTACATTAAGATGCAGGCTCATTTTAAGACTATAATCCTTGATCTTGAAAAGCAAATGTTTCAGATATACTTCACTTTCGGCCAGTATTGTGGTGTCATCAGCATAGCGAAGGTTGTTGATGAGTCTTCTATGAACCTTCACACCTCAGTTGTCTTCATACAGTCATGCTTCCCTGATAATTTGTTCTGCATATAAACTAAACAGGTAGGGGGGGAAGAATGTAGCCTCGTCATAAACCTTTGCCGATTTTAAACCATTCTGTTTCTCCTTGTTCCATTCAAACTACTGCTTCTTGATCAATGTAAAGGTTGTGCAAGAGAACTATCAGGTGTTCTGGTATACCCATGCTTATTAATGTGGCCCAGAGCTTTTCATGGTTTACACAGTCATAAGCCTTGCTGTAGTCAATAAAACACATATAGATATCCTTTTGGTATTCTTTTTTCTTTTCAAGGATCCACTGCACATCTGTTATGTCTCTCGTTCCTCGCCCTTTCCTGAGCCCTGCTTGCACTTCAGGCAGTTCTCATTCCAGGTATGGTTGTAGTCTCTGCTGAATGATCTTGAGTAGAATCTTGTTGGCATGTGGGATCAGAGCAATTGTGCAATAATTTGCAGTCAATCAGATCACCTTTCTTCAGTATTGGTATAAACACAAATCTTTATGTTATCTTCCAAATTTCCAGCAGAGCCTTGTAAGTATAGCAACAGCCATATCCTATTGCTGTAATACTTCAATGGGAATGCCAGCAATACCTGGTTCTTTGTTCTTTGATAATGTTTTCAATGCTGCTTCGACTTCTTTCATCACCAATGGTTCCTGATCATAAGGTACAGGTTGAAACGGCTGTTGGTCCACTTGATCTTTACGGTATAATGAATCTGTATATTCTTTCCACCTTTTCTTGATCATCTCAGCATCATTCAACATGGATCCGTCAGCATCTTGTAGCATTCCAGTTTGAGGCTGGAATTTTCTTTAACTCTCATAGCTTTAGGAAAGCTGATCCTGTTCTTCCTCTAATAGTTTCTGATTTTATTTCCTTGCATGCGTCATTGTAGTAGTACTCCTGGTCTCGTCTTGCTGCACGTTAGAAATCTGTTGTGGCAAAAAATACATGAGCATACACAGCTAAAGCCACACACCAAGGAATCTTAGCTAATAGAATGGAATCCACGACACTTGGTCTATTAAGGGAAGCTTTTACTTATTTATTTAGACAGTTTTGTATACCACCTTATCCTTCAGTCAAAGTGGTCAGAACACAATTGGGGGATACATTTAATACGAGGGGATATGAGACACATACACTAATACTTACAGGGAACATGGGCAATGGAGGGTTAAGTGGCTTGCCCAAGACTACAAGGAGCACCTATGGGACTAGAAACCCCAGTCCTTCCGGCCCAAGGTTGCTGTCCTCTAGTGGGATTTGAACCCCCAACCTTCCGGCCTGAGGTAACTTGCCCCATGCTATGTTATGTTAGGTTTTTGTATTTATTTGTATTTAATCTCACTCATTTACAGTTGTAGTAGAAGATGAGTTACATTCAGGTACTGCAGGTATTCAAAGCTAGACTGCATGCAGAGAGGAATAATCAGCTGAAGGAAAGAGGTATTAATCCCTCTGTATAAGTCATTTGGTGAGGCCGCACTTGGAGGTATTCTGTTCAGTTTTGGAGAGCTGCACCTCACAAAGGGTATAAAAAACTTGAAATGGTTTAGAGGAAGGCAAGTAAAATGATATGGGGCCTGCGACGGAAGATATATGAGGAGAGACTTGAAGACCTAAATATGTATACCCTAGAGGAGAAGAGGGACAAGGGAGATATGATACAGATGTTTAAATACTTAAAGGGTATTAATGAACAAACAAAACATGTTCATAGATGGGGAAGCTGTAGAACTAGTGACGTGAAATGAAGCTGCAAGGAGGTAAATTCAAAAGCAATGTCAGGAAATATTTTTCCCCAGAAAATGGTCATAGATGTTTGGAATGCCCTCCCAATAGACGTGGAGGGGGGAAAACAATGACTGAATTCAAAAATGCATGGGACAGACACGGAGGCTGCCTTTATTACAAGAAGATGGAATCGAAGAAAAACTGATAACTTTCATGGGGGGGGGGGTAACCTGCATGTTCTGTAGATGGGTTTTTTTAGGAACTTCAAGTATTATGAAGCGAAAATCTGAACTAAAAAGGGCAACCACTCTCGCTTTTCTTTCCAGAATCGGCAACTGAATTACCATTGCTAATTTAGTTGCATTTATGACTGTTTTAAGAGTCGCTGATTGCTTCTTGTTCCACTCATGTCTGCGAGATGATTCTGGAAGGACATAGCTCTGTGTACAGTAAATTCCTTTCCATTCTGCTCTGAAGATGGGGGGGGGGGGGGTTGTGCTCTGCCACATTTTGTTCCTTATTTTAGCTTTCGAGTTCAGTGAGTAACAGCTGTTTTAACCACTTTGACAGTATTTCATTTTAAAGCTGGGGAGGCGGAGGTGGTAATTGGTCCTTCCTGAACAGCATTTTTGATAATGGTAGGTTGCCAACATTATTAATTAGCACTGCCTTCGGATGTTTTAATCTTGCTGCATTGTTTTACAACCTGCTGTAGTCCTGTCGCTTCCCTTGTTCCTTTCCTGGTAACGTGCAGTTCTGCATTCTGATTGGGTGCGGGGGTTTTGACACGTTGAGCTTTTGATTTCAGTGGACTGAAACCTTATCTCTCAGCCCAATTAGAATCTGCCACAGCAGGTGAAAGGGAATATGAGGCTATGCAAATCTGGGCTCTGCACAGAGTCTGTGAGGAAAATGCACAGTGTACCTACTTAAAATACCTGGGTGGTAGCCACAACTTGGGCACTGAAAAGGTTCAGTTTATTTACTGAGATTGATCCCATAAGACATGCATTGTCCTACAAATTGGTTTAAATTTATTTTTCAGATGGGTTGGAGTGGAGGAGTTCGCCTATTGCTTAGATCAATGGGTTGGAATAAGGGGAAGCAAGGTTTCAAATCCCACTGATGCTCCTTGTGGTCTTGGGCAAGTCATTTAACCCTTCACTGCTTCAGGTACACACTTAGCATGCTTTAGTAAACATGCCCCTATCTGGCTAGCACGTGTTTTTGGGGCTGGGCTACCTGGGAAACACACATTGGGCGGGGCATGGGCATTGCTGCCACTCTGCTTGAAGGAGGGCAACTATCTCCAGCACAGTGAGTGATGGCAGTTGCTCCCCAAGACTGTAGTAATGGGGTAAGCTAAGTTACACACAGGGGGATGTCTGTCTCCGCCACCTCCTCCCCCCCCCCCCACACTGCATCTAGCACAGTGCCCTGCGCTACTAATGCAGCCCAAATCCTTATTACTAGCGTGAGGCTTAGTAAACATGCCCCTTAGATTGTAAGCCCTCCAGGGACCGGGAATTACCACCTTGTCACCTTCCCCACCTTCAGATCCACAGACTATCACCCAGGACCGTACCGAGCCCTGTGCGAGTGATACGGCTGCACAGGCCGCACTTAAAGGGCGCATTTCGGCTCTCTGCCGTTGCCTGCCACCACCACTTTTTCGGCGGCAGGCAGCAGCAGCAGAGATACGAAATGCGCCACTTAAGTCTTCGCGCCAGCACACTAAGCAGGTCTGGGCTCTCCAGGAGGGACCAGAACTGCTTAGCATGCCGGCAACTTGCAGATTGGGCGCGCGCCCCCCCCACCCACCCCCATAAAGTGTCTAAATGGAGGTGCGGGAGGGGGGGCGCGCCCGATGTGCAAGTCGCACAGGGCGCATTTCAGTCTCGGTACAGCCCTGCTATCACCACAGTGTCCCTTTCCTGGTCTGTGCACATCAGCCTTTCACCCGCTACTGCATATAACTCCTTTGGATTTCTGCATCCCAAGTACATCATTATTTATATTTATTATAGTGCTTGCTTGACTGCCCAGGCCAAAGCGTCAGGGCGGTTTAGAAAATAATAAAAAACATAGGCTGTATTAGAAAAGGGAAAGGAACGCCAATTTGTGACAGGAAAGACAAGATAAGAGACAGCGAAGGTACAAAGTGGACTGACGAACATCGCACAGCTAAGTGAGAGAGAAAGATAGGTCAAAGGCTTTGCAGAAGAGGTGGGGTTTAGAAGGGATTTAAACCGGGGGTAGGAGTGTTTGGTGCAGAGGAAGGTAGGAAGGGAATTCCACAGGGCTGTACTTCTTTGTATTAAATCATAACTGCCAGGCATTAGACCATATTTCTAATTTTTGTAGATCTTTTCTCATGTCTCCTCCTTCCAGCGTATCCACTCTGTTGCAAATCTTCATGTCATCTGCAAAAAGGCAACCTTTCGGCAATATCACTCACAAAGACACGGAAACAATGCCAGTACCTGAGGCACTTCATTACCCACTTTCCTTCTTCTGAGTGAATTCCATTTACCACCACCCTGTCATCTGTCATTGAAGCAATTTCTGATCCAGTTTACCACTTTGGAACCTATCCTAAAGCTACTCAGTTTATTCATAGACCTCCTCCGATGAGCAACAGTATCAAAGGTTTTGTTGAAATCTAAATAGATCACATCCATTCCATGCCCTTGATCCAGTTCTCTGGTCACCCAGTCAAAGAAAATCAATCAGATATATTTGGCATGATCAGCCTTTGATAAAACCATGTTGTCTTGTATCTTGAGACCCACTGAATTCTAGAAAGTTCATTATCCTTTCTTTCAGCAGAGTATCCATTACTTTTCCCACTACCGAAGGCAGGCTTATCAGGCCTGTAGTTTTTCACATCATCTCTGTTACTTTTGTGAAGAGGGACCACATCGGTCCTTCTCCAATCCTGTGGAACCTTCCCATCTCCAAGGATCTAGTAAACACATTCTTTAAAAGTCCTGCTAGAACCTCTCAGCTCTCTCAGTATGCTGAAATGTATATCTCATCTGGTTCCATGGCCTTATGCACTTTCAGTTTTGAAAGCTATGATGAACACCTTCTTCCGTGAATAGTGTGGTATCTACTCCATTCCTATTGGTACCTTTGTGAATCATGTATGGTTCTTCTCCAGGATTATCTTTCAAGACCCTCATAACAGAAGTATTTATTTGGCACTTCCGGTTTTTCCTTGTCATTTTCCACAGATGGTCCTCGGTACTTTCTGAGTCTCACCTCTGCACTCTCTCTTCTCTCCAGTATACCTGAATAAAAAGTGTTGTCACCTAGTTCTCATCTTGGTTTTCAAGTCAAACTTGTGACTTTAGTGCTGTACACTATACATGCTCTATATCATACAGCAAGTACGAAAAAGGAAATCAGAGATCAAGAGACCACATGGGATTCAAAGATAATGAAGCATCAGAAAGGATGCAAAGACTTTTTGCAGCATCGGAAAAGAAAACAGAACAGAGAGAGAAGAAACACAAACAGGCAGCATGGGGCAGTTTTCGGATGTGTGGTATATGAGCTGAGATAAATAGAAGTAGGAAAATAAGATTTCTGGTTCTGCAAGGTCAAAATGGATACAGTCTTCATGTTTCACTTCCATCCCCTTCACTGAAATAAATACAACACACAAAACAGCTTTAGCTGCTGTGCCTCGAGTCTGTACTCACACTCATTCCCAGCTTATTATCGAAGATTATGGAGGATGTTTGGTTAAATTCAGTCACTGCCTCATATAGAGCTTACAGGAGCAAGGAAACCAGCACACCCTCTTAAGATCAGATAGACTTTTATTTTAAAACCTCAACATCAACAATGTTTTGGCAGCTAGTGCCTTCCTCAGGGGATACAAAACAAAATCCTCCAACACAAACAAACAGATACATTTTAATAAGAAAACACAAATAATATTAATTTAAAACATGATCATTTAAAATATAAAAACAGTGTATAAATACTGAGCAATAAATAATTAGGAAAACTAACATTCAACTAGAATCATACAAAATTAACATGTAGCTAAAAAATAGCTGCCATGGAGGCATGACCAACGAAAATCATAAAATGCCTTAAATCAAAGAGAATCATATAGATAAGGTATCCAAAATACAAACAGGGTGCTTAAAGACATGGACATTAGCTACATCCAATATTAAATCTAAAATATACATGACCATATTCAAATCATAAAAACTGTTGTAATGGAAAAATAAGAAAGACACCGTGTAAATCCATAAATATACAGCAAAAGTAAGAGTAAACATGTGAACCAGAGTCCAAGACAAGGGAAGACAACGGCAACCATACAAATAGAAACTTCCAGGCTATTCCTTTTGGGTAGAAATAGTGTGCTAATATATCACAGTTACTGTAAAGGAAAAGAAAACAGAAGATGGTGCAAATGACAATGATGATCCATAAACAGGCTGTACAAAAACCCAAATTGTAAAACTGTAGTGAAAACTGAGGGAGACCTACCACAACTCAGCGTCTTTCAATTTGATACCAGGATGTCAGCACAGACAATGACTTGTATTTATTAAAAGGACTCCCTTGGCGCCAAATCAATCAGCTGTTAATCTAAGTAAATATTGCTTTTAAAAAAACTAGTGCATGGTCGCCAGACCCAAAAGGAAACTGTTACAGCAATCCAAGGTCTCTGACACAGAAAAATATGAAAATATCAATATAGAGCATAGCTCGCAATGTGATAATAATACAAGTGGCTCTAAGGAGGGGGAACCAAGGTCCTAGTGCCCCACATGATTAACAGACTGTCAGTTATAAACATATGCTCAGTTACATAGGATCAATTGAGAATAAACAGGGTGATATTAGATTTCGGATATAAACAAAGAATCAGAAAGTGAAAGATGAAAGAAGATAAAATGAAGTAAAAAGGGGGACCCAAAATGATGTGAATGTTATAGTTGTGTCAATATTTAGAATATGTAGCTCAATTCTCATTCTGATCCCAAAGTGAAGATGATATTTAAGACCATGCGCTGAAGCCCAAAAACATGATATACCAATGGTGACCTATACATTAATTAGTATGTGTAGTAAACCAAATAAACTTTTCTCTTTTATTGCTATTAAAACAAAAATAAATAAAATGTAAATGTTAAAAAACATCAAATCAGACAGAAGGAAACATGAATAAAAAATAAAAATGAGAACGGACACACATGTAAGAGACCTTTTAAAACCAGAGACCCAGAAGGGGAGGGGATTTATATGGTTTTTGGACATGGCAAAGTGCCCTAATTAGCAAACCAAGTAAGACAGATTTTGAAACCAGACACCTACATGAACCTGTACATGGCAAACTGTAGGACACCAGAACAGGAGGAATCAAAGTCTAAACTGTAGTTAGCAGCAACAATAGTACAAGCAGGATATAAAATAGCAAACCCTGGCACGTAAAAAATAACTAAATGGATCTAAAATTAACCATAAAATAAAAAACTGGGCTAAAGAAGGGAAGTCAAAAAACTATTCAAAAAGTGGCTAAGTGAACATCCATACATGGCACGATCCGGATAACCAGACCAGATAAGATGGTGACCCTGTGTGTACTAAACAGGATGAAAAAAGTGCTAACGAAGCAGAGACTGGAGACCCTGACTGCTAAAAAGTAAATACATAGAAGATTAAATACCGAGTAAAAAAAAATGAATAAGAAAATGAGTAAAAGAACAAATTAATAAACAAAGAACGAGAATAAAACCAGAGGTGGCAATTAAGGGGTCCACTGGGGAAGTAGCAAGAACGGACCCATTAAAACAGAACCACTCAAAACCAAAGAATGATAAAGTTGGGCACCCAGGAAAATAACAAACTGAATAATGTAATGAGGATCAAGAGGAAAAAAAAGAAAAAAGGGGGGGGGAAGGATGGGAAGGGAGCAAAAGGGGGAGAGGAGAGAGGGAAAGAAAGGTAGCAGGGGAGGGGGAGAGGAGAGAAAAGGGGGCTGGGAAGGGGGAGGAAGGGGGGGACTGGGGGAGGAAGGGGGGCTGGGAAGGTGGAGGAAAGGGGGAAGGGAAGAGGGGCAGAGGGAAAGGGAAGGGAGGAAGAAGAAGAGAATAAACACCTAAAACATCATAAAAAGTGATCAATAAGAACATAAAAACAAACTGCATACCTAAAATGTTCTAAAAAATCTTTTTTAAAATTTTTAAAAAGAAACATAAAAACTACTAAAACCCAAAACCAATAAATAACCAATAAAAGCGAAGACCTAAAAACCTAGGGTAAGGAAGGGCAAGGGGGAAAGAAGGGGGAGGGAAGGGGAGGGAAGGGGAGGGAAGGGGAGGGAAGGGGAGGGGAGGAGAGAGAGGAAAAGGGGAGAGAAGGGAGGGATAGGAGGGAGAGGGGTGAGGACATCGGGGAGTGGAGGAAGGGAGGGGAAGGAGAGAGGGGGAGGAGGGGAAGGAGAGAGGGGGAGGGAAGAGGGAGAGGAAAAGGGGAGGGGATGAGGGGGAGAGGAAAGGGAGGAAAGGGGGGAATGGAGGGAGGAGGGAAGGAAAAGGAAAGGGGAAAGGGGAAGGGGAAAGGGAAAGAGTGGGGGCATGGAGGGATGGGAAAGGAAGGGGAAAAGGAAAAGGGAAGGGAAGAGGTGCAAGAGGAGGGGGAGGGAGGAAGGGGGAGAGGAAGGAGGGAGGAAAAGAGGAGGAGACAGGAAAAAGGGGAGAAAAAGGTTACAATATATTGTAATATATCATAGAAATATGGACCAATCAATATCAATATTAAGGCTCAGTGGGGCCAGAGTGCCCATTTCAAAAATGTATCTCTGTTCAAGCCTCAAAAGAAAATGGAACAGAGAGAGAAGAAACACAAATACACAGCATGGGGGAGTTTTCGGATGTGTGGTATATGAGCTGAGATAAACAGAAGCAGGAAAATAAAATTTCAAGTTCTGTAAGGTCAAAAGGGATACGGTCTTCATCTTTGGCTTCCATCCCCTTCACTGAAATGCATTCAACACACGAAACAGCTTTAGCTGCTGTGCCTCAGAGTCTGTACTCACACTCATTCCCAACATATTATCAAAGATTATGGAGGATGTTTGGTTGAATTCAGTCACTGCCCTCATCTAGAGCTGACTACATAAAGTACAACCTCAGTCATCTAATTTAAACCAACATTTTTTACTTCAGATTTCTTCTAATCTGCCAATCTAAAAAAAAACTTGTGCAAGACTGACTATAAATATAGAACATATAGCAATTCCATTAAAAATATACAAGACACTGAAAATAAAAAGGACGGTTATGCCTTACACAATTATTGTTCACTCATTCCTTGAGTCCTGCCAGACCACTCCAGATCATCTCCCAGCAGGCAGAGACAGAGCAAACTACTCAGTCCACATAAGCCAGTACAGCACCGGAGGTCAGTCAGTATTATTACTGCCACTATGTCTTTTCCTATAACTGTAAACTTCAATGTTAGTCAGCCAGTCAGCCATATCTCTTCCTAAGTATATAGCCATGCTTTGGACAGCAGACTAAGGACTCTGCAACGATAAGGCGGGATCCTGGACTGGTCTGACAGGACTCAAGGACAACCATTATTAGGTAAGGCATAACTTTTATTTATTTATTTACATTCTCTTATATACCGCGCTATTCTGCATCAGTGCGGTTTACATTGAACAAACTGAAATTACATTTAACAGGGTATTATAACTTGGAGATAACTATTTTTTACAGGGAACATGGGCTATGGAGGGTTAAGTGGCTTGCCCAAGACCACAAGGAGCACCTGTGGGACTAGAAACCCCAGTCCTTCCGGCCCAAGGTTGCTGTCCTCTAGTGGGATTTGAACCACCGACCTTCCGGCCTGAAGTACCTTGCCCAAACCACTAGGCTACTCCTCCACTCCACTGCCCTTTCTTCTTCATCCCTGCCAGACCAGTACAGACCAAAGGGACATATCAAAGCGATATATTACATGGGGAGGGATACTAAATGTGGCAGGCCCATCCACCATTCTATCCACTGACATTACTGCTTCTGCAACCTGCAGTCACTATGGTGATCACAGGAAGAATGAATGATTGATCCTTCCCAGACAATAGCATCTTTGACTAAACAACATTAAGAACATAAGATATGCCAAACTGGGTCGGACGAAGGTCCATCAAGCCCAGTATCCTGTTTCCAACAGTGGCCAATCCAGGTCATAAGTATCTAGCAGTCTCCCCAAAAGGTAGGTTCTCAATGCTTGCATTGGGTCAAGCAGTGATATCCGGAGTCCCTTTTAATAATGGTTTATGGACCTTTCCTCCAGGAACTTGTCCAAACTTTTTTTAAACAGTTTTTACTACATCCTCCGGTAACAAATTCCAGAGTTTGATTACATGTTGAATGAAAAAATATTTTCTCTTATTAGTCTTAAAGAGGTTACCCTGTAGCTTCATTGCATGTCCCCTAGTCTTTTTATATTCCAATGACATAAACAATCGATCTACATTTATCCGTTCCACTACATTGATTAATTTATAGACCTCTATCATATCTCCCCTCAGTCGTCTCTTTTCTAGGTTGAAGAGCCATAATCTTTTTAACCTCTCTTCATAGGGGTATCCTTCCATCCCCCTTTACCATTTTGGTGGCTCTTCTCTGTACCTTTTCTAATAACGCTATATCCTTTTTAAGATACGGCGACCAGAACTGCACACAATATTCAAGGTGCGGTGGCACCATGGAATGATACAGAGGCATTATAATATCCTTTGTTTTATTTTCCATTCTTTTCCTTATGATACCTAGCATTCTATTTGCTCTCTTGGCCGCCGCTGCATACTGAGCGGAGGTTTTAACATGTTATCCACGATGACGCCTAAATCTTTTTCCTGGGTGGTGGTTCCCAATGTGGAACCTTGCATCGTGGAACCATAGTTCAGTTTGTTCTTTCCTAGGTGCATAAATTTGCACTTGTTCACATTAAATTTCTTCTGCCATTTGGATGCCCAGTCTTCCAATTTATCAAGATCCTCTTGCAATTTTCCACAATCCTCTTGGGTTTGAACAACTTTAAATAGTTTTGTGTCATCTGCAAATTTGATAACCTCACTCGTTATTCCCTTTTCCAGGTCATTTATGAATATGTCAAAAAGCAGCAGACCCAGCACAGATTCCTACAGTACTCCACTATTCACCTTTTTCCACTGGGGAAATTGGCCATTTAGCCCTACCCTCTGCTTTCAATCTTTTAACCAGTTCCTGATCCACGGACCCTAGAATACAGACCTCAGTACTACTCCACTATTGCAAAGAGAAGATAATTCAATCGAGAGCCTTAATCTTAGTTGGCGCAACCTATCAGAAATATGATCCACTTAGGCCACTAAAGGTAAATAAGATAAGGCATTCTTTTCTTATCACAATGTGCCGATTACCGCGAACAGTGAAGAGACTCGTAAACCTCCAGAAATCCTCTGCGGCACTTACAAGAAGCTCCTGAAGATCCCTGGTTCTGCAAGCAGCACTAGGAATACTCAAGAAATTTCCAAGACCCAGGCCCATCTCCAACGTAGTACCTCACAAAAAAACATCTTCCTGTCACTGGAGAAAGGAAATTGCTGTTAGTCCTCCTATGGCAAGCTCCGGCTGTTTGATAGTGGAGCTGCTGCGAGGACAGACCTAATGCTCTTCTAGCCTCCAAGCATTACAAGGAGCATCTTCCACTTCAGAGGGACAAGACCACCCAAAAGAAACAAAAAGAATATACAAAGGAGCAAATATTATGATACTGTACTGAAGAATTATGAAGAGAACTCTGTGTCCAGCTTGGCAAAATTCATGGGTGTCGAACATCCTAGCTATTTCCTAGGATGGTGCAGTGACACCCTGAGGTCGGAATGTCATGCCTCCCTTTAGTATATAGAGTGCATGGAGTCCAATGTACAACTCTGGCACAACCACCAAGAGCACCATCACTAGTGTGACCCAGGGAGCATAAAGAAGACGGAAGCTCAAGAACACTTAATAAAGTACACAGATGCCAAAGGCCAAAAACAGACATCCTGCCTGATGAGTACCCGCTCCAGGCCATTAAGCAGAGTTCCCCAAAGTCAGCAATTCCAGAACAGTAGACGGAAACCCAAAATGGAGATAATAAACAGCCCATGAAGAGCATCCAACATGCAGACTCCAGGCCATGCACCAGGTGCACATGGAGAGGAAACTCCCCTTCTGTACCTGAAATGCACCTAGTTCATAGACTCCAGCTGACTCCAGCACAGAGTGCAATTCTCCAAGACAGAGTGCACTCAGGAATGCATGCCAAAAATTGCTAGAAAAAATGTAACACCTCTGTGTATGGAAATGCTGGTTACACACTTCCAAGGAGAACACTTGTTTCACAGCTGCCTTTTAACAAATGTTGTTCCATAGCCATCCATACTACAGCAACACATACCACATAGTGGAGCAGCTGCTGCACATAAGCCCACAAGAGGACAATCCAGGTGCATGTCCTTCAGATTTCCTGCCAAGCCAGAGAGGAGGAAGCATTTTAACCCAGTGCTCCAAACACAGCCAGCTAGGTAACAAAGCAACTTACTTGTTCTGTTAGTTTTAGGTAAGTAGTGCCTGGTCCTTTCATAGGCACCCCCAGACAGGCTGCTTTCTTATACACGCAGGCAGGCTCATTAATATGGTGTGTCCTCTTAACACAGAGATGCACAGCTGCCGCTTTTGAGGAATCCAGAGCCTACTAGTCTTTGTCATCGCAGAAAACTGTGAAGTCTCCCATAGGAAAATTACCAAAAAGAACAACGTTCAATATATCCAAGTATAATAGTTGCAAACACACTTTTAGAAACAGTGCTTATTCTATCTCAAGGAATAACATTATTTTACCTGAATAAAGAGGTCTCAGACTTACAATAGCAACCGTCCTTTAGGCTAACATGCCAATTGTAGGAAACAGTTTTGCTAGTTAGCATCAACGACTTCAATAACACCGTGCGGTTAATAGTATAAGAAGCAATAGCTGAAGTGATGTCCAATGTCCACAGGTCTTTAAACAATTAGAGCCTCGATATTTGCTGTATTTGTAATATTTGCAGTCTATTGTCCTTATTCATATAGAGAAACTCTGTTCGTGGTGATCTTAAACAGCAATTCTTGTACAAATCGAACCCTAAAGTTTTCACAGCTTAAACTGGAGAATAGTCCATTGTTGAATCTGATTACACTGATCAACTTATGACGTCATCAGGGAGCTCCTATAAAGATACTGTCATGTATATGATCCGCATGCGCGGCGTTTTTTGCTTTCATCTCGGAGGACTGAGCATTGAAGAACGAGTACCTTAAAAGATTTAAAAAATAAAACGTGGGCAGCTGTTTGTGAGTATAGGGCAGTGATGGCTAACCTTTTTGAGCCCGAGTGCCCAAACTGCCGCACAAAACCAAAGAATTTCCTCAAAGTGCCAGCACGTCAATTAAACCTTAACAACAAGATTTTAGTATCTAAAAACTCTTTATAAAGTTGCCTGAACTATGTAACATCATTTGTAAACTTTGGAATCTTTGTATTGTCAGAGAATCAATTTGATTCACAATCCTTTGGTTTTCATTTCAATTTATTGGCAATTTATAATGTTTTAATGATTTCATTCAATTTAGAAACAGGAAGGCAATAATTAAACTGGGAACCCCAAAAGCCAAACTTGGAATGTACAACAACACTGTAGAAATAAAACTATAAATTAATTTCCTCTTGTACTAAACAAAGCACAGACACTAATGATGCACATTTCCCAGAGCTGACATATTCCAGTTAATAAATTCAAAATAAAGAGATATCTT
The DNA here is from genome assembly GCA_033557465.1 of Ichthyophis bannanicus. NCBI lineage: Eukaryota > Metazoa > Chordata > Amphibia > Gymnophiona > Ichthyophiidae > Ichthyophis > Ichthyophis bannanicus. The sequence continues at coordinate 1,746,086,704 of CM066032.1, read as the reverse complement.
TGTACCTTTTGTGCATTTTTTCAGTTGCAATTGTTCCAGCCACTTTCTTCTGGTTTATTTGTGTCTTCTGCTATCTCTCCATCGTCTGCTGTCCATTTCTCCTTTCTTCTCTTCTAGTTTTTTTCCATTCTCTCTCTTCATCTGCTTTAACATAATAATCTTTCTCCTTTTTTAGTCTCCCAATACCCGGCCAATTGTACATTTTTCTTCCCTCCCACACAAAATATTTTTCCCCTCTCCATTTCACTCTCCCAGCCCCATCCCCTTCTAATCTCCCCCAACATCAGCTCCCTTTTAATTCCAGCCCCACCCAGTATCCGCTCCCTTCTAGTCCCCACATCAGCCCATTTCCAGTCCTGGCCCCCCATCAGTCCATTTCCAATCCTATCCGAGTCCCTTCATCAGCTTATTTCCAATACCAGCCTCCCATCAGCCCATTTCTAGTCCTTTCCTAGCCCCACCATCACTCAGCCCATTTCTAATCCAAGCCCCCCATGAGCCTACTTCCAGTTCTAGCCCCTCCATGAGTTCATTTCAATCCAAGCCCCCACCACAGCCCATTTCCAAACTTAGCTCCCCCAACACCCAATTCCCAGTCCTATCCTAGCCCCTCCATCAGCCCATTTCCTGTCCTAGCTCCCTCCCCTAAGAGCCCATTCCAAGCACCCCTTCCCATCAGCTATTTGCAGTTCAAGCCCCCTTCCACTCAGCCCATTTCCATTCCAAGTCCCCCTCCCCATCAGCTATTTGCAGTTCAAGCCCCCCACTTCCCCTCAGCCCATTTCCATTCCAAGCCCCGTCCCCATCAGCTATTTGCAGTTCAAGCCCCCCACTTCCCCTCAGCCCATTTCCATTCCAAGCCCCGTCCCCCATCAGCTATTTGCAATTCAAGCCCCCTTCCACTCAGCCCATTTCCAGTCCTAGCAACCCCCCCAACCCATTACCAGTCCTAGCCCCCCATAGCCCACTCCCAGTCCTAATCCCACCAGCCCATTTCCAGTCCTAAACCCCATCACCCCATTTTAAGTTTAAGCCCCCTCATAGCCCATTACCAGTCCTAACCTCCCCATCAGCCCACTCCCAGTCCTAATCCCACCAGCCCATTTCCAGTCCTAATCCCCCATCACCCAATTTTTAGTTTAAGCCCCCCATAGCCCATTATCAGTCCTAACCCCCATCAACCCACTTCCAGTCCTAATCCCACCAGCCCATTTCCAGTCCTAATCCATCACCCAATTTTTAGTTTAAGCCCCCCCCCCCATAGGCCATCACCACTCCTAAACCCCCCAGCACCCAGCATCACTCCTACCCCCCCCAGTGCCCATCACCACTCCTAACCCCCCAGCGCCCATCACCACTCCTAATCCCCCCGCAGCGCCCATGACCAATCCTAACCCCCCCCAGCCCAGCCAAAATTTAAAATAAAAATAATCTGTCTTCTGCCGCTTCCGGGGCCGCCGCGGCAGAATCGAGTGTGCCGCGGGGCCCCCCCTGTGCCTGGCAGAGCCTGCCCTTCAGATCCTGCCTTCCCCGGTATCAGTCCCTGTTTCCAGCTTGTCACACGCGCCGGCTTTCAGAGCGCGAAGGGAACTAGTTTCCCTTTCGCGGCTCTGTTAAGCCCGCGGGGGCTGATGGGAACTTCCCATCAGCCCCCGCGGGCTTAACAGAGCAGCGAGGGAGAAACTCTCCCCTCGCGCTCTGAAAGCCGGCGCGTGTGACAAGCTGGAAACAGGGACTGATACCGGGGAAGGCAGGATCTGAAGGGCAGGCTCTGCCAGGCACAGGGGGGGCCCCGCGGCACACTCGATTCTGCCGCGGCGGCCCCGGAAGCGGCAGAAGACAGCTTTTTTAAATTTTTTTAAATGCGGACCTTCCCGCGTGCCAGCTGCAAGGCCTTCGCGTGCCACAGCTGGCACGCGTGCCATAGGTTCGCCATCGCTGGTATAGGGGGACATGGTCCCGAGTTAATGATAATTTAGGTTTTTAGTATGAGTTTTAATAATAGGTTAATAGGTTTAGGCTAAGACACGGTGTTTTATATATATTTTTAGGATTCATACCCCATCCCCTGAAGAACCGCATCAGGAGAAACGCTCTGAGGCGCTGAGGGGAGGCGTCGGGAACGGGGGCAATTTGAATATTTGAACACTTGAAGGAATTTAAGTTTTAGTGCGGTATCAGTATTTCAATGAAGTTTAAGCTGTGAAAACTTTAGGGTTCGATTTGTACAAGAATTGCTGTTTAAGATCACCACGAACAGAGTTTCTCTATATGAATAAGGACAATAGACTGCAAATATTACAAATACAGCAAATATCGAGGCTCTAATTGTTTAAAGACCTGTGGACATTGGACATCACTTCAGCTATTGCTTCTTATACTATTAACCGCACGGTGTTATTGAGGTCGTTGATGCTAACTAGCAAAACTGTTTCCTACAATTGGCATGTTAGCCTAAAGGACGGTTGCTATTGTAAGTCTGAGACCTCTTTATTCAGTTAAAATAATGTTATTCCTTGAGATAGAATAAGCACTGTTTCTAAAAGTGTGTTTGCAACTATTATACTTGGATATATTGAACGTTGTTCTTTTTGGTAGTGACGATTAGCGTTCTAAAATTAGACCACTTGATACGTGAATCCCATAGGAAAATACCTACATCATGCTTCCCTACCATCAGCTGACTTCCCACCAGATCTGATCCAGTGCAGGTATTATCTTACTCCCAGAAACATGTCCTGCAAACTACTAGAGCAGGCGTGTCCGACTTCGAACAGGTTGTGATCTACTTTTCAGGCCAAAAGTGCCAGTGATCTACCACCATGAAAATTAAGTTTCAAATTAAATTTTAACCCAATAAAATTGGAGGATTCCCCCCCCCCATTTATAACAAACCTTCTGTCATTTACTTGGATGTGATCAGCTGTTAAGCAAATTAAGCAAAAAGAAAACAGAGAGACGAAGATCCAGTAAGAACTGCGAGGGCAAATGGAAAGTACATTTTTTCTTAAAGTTTTATTGAGTAATAACTTTCTTTAACTGTCTTAATAACTTTCTCTAATTTCTATTGAGTAATTTGTGTTAAATTTAGGTTGAGTATTGATCCAGGCTGATCTTGAACAATCTTTAATATTTTGCTCTTGCCCATTAGTGAGACGTCTGAGCCTGCATTTCATCCACCAGCTTTTTGAAGTTGGGTGAATATTGCGTGAGGGCCAGTCTCAGGGAATCCTGGAGATGTTGATCTGTCATGGTGGAACATTGTGTATTCTGTCATTTTCAGGTGGGAAAATGCAGATTCACACAAATAAGTTGAACCGAAACAGGAGTGTACAGCTTCACTGCATCTTCTCAAGTTGGGAAATTTGTCTCTAGGCACTAGCTTTCAAAACGATTCTTGCTCAGCACGGGTCTTGAGAAAAATGTCATTTTTAAGGGTTAATATTTCGTTTTCAAGAGATGGCTTGTTCAATGAGTAATTTTTACTGATAGCAGCTGCAGTTTCTTTAATGTCCACATCTACTTTGAATGGGTATGACAAGTATTCCACAACTGTTACAATTTTTTGGAAGTCACAGAATCTATTTTCGAATTCCTGGATAACAGAACATATTTCTGTCACATACTTCTTGTTCTGAAAAACAAAATTTGGATATTGTCCCAGATGGTCCTGCGTATTAGGAAAATGATCAAACGTGTTGTTTGCAAGATCAGTCATCATTAGCTCAAATTTGCTCTTGTAGGATGAATCTGTACTCATCATCTCGCCAATGCATTTGTTTTTACCTTGTAGTTCAAGGTTCATATCACTTAGTTTGCCTGTAAAGTCAGAGAGAAATGCCAGATCACATAACCACTCCTCATCTTCCAACTCTGCTTGGTCATCTCCCCTTCTCCTTCAAAAAACTTCTTATTTCATTCCGCAACTCATGAAATCTTTGCAGAAATTTGTACCTACTTAGCTACCTTACATCTGTGTGCAAAATGATTTCCGCTGCCCGTTCATCAAGAGTAAGATTGAAAAGCCATCTTTGACGTGATCTTCCACGAAGTGAATTTACAATTTTGAAAGTAATGTCCATGACAGTCTTTGTATTGAGTCTCTTGCTTGCCAAAACTTGCTGGTGAATGATGCAGTAGTAAGAAAGGAAATCTGGGAAGTCGTCATGCTGTCTACAGAGGGCTATGAAACCGTTAACCTCACCTGTCATTGCTCTTGCTCCATCAGTAGTGATGGAAACAAGTCTATGCAATGGAAGATTACACTTTGTCACAAAAGAATGGAAAGAACTGAATATTTCCTGACTGGTAGTTCTCCCCTTTAAAGAAATCATTCCAAGTAGTTCTTCTTTAACACTGAAGTCTTCAAAAACCATCCAGATAAAGACTAGTAACTGGGCTATGTCTCTTATGTCTGTAGATTCATCCAGTTGGAGTGAGAAAACAACACAATTTGAAACATCCTCCAACAATTGTTCAGTTGTGTCTCCACACATCTTTTCTATTCGCCGCAAGACGGTGTTTCTTGACAATTGTACATCTTGAATAGCAGCTATGGTCTCTTTCTTATTTTTAAATCCTTCAAAAAGACTGTCAGCTGCTTCAAGAAAACAAGCTTTTACAAATTCCCCTTCAGTGAAAGGATTGCATTTTTTTGCGATCAGGTTGCTGACCTTGAAGGATACTATGGTTGCATTTACCGAATGTGACCTTGACTTCGCCATCAACTGTTGCTGAGTAGCCAATTTCGATTTAAGTTCTTTGAGCTACAGTTTACGAATTTCACTTTTGGGTGGAAAATCAGCATCAAACTTATTGCTATGCAGAGCCTTATAATGACGTTCCAGATTACCCTTTTTGGGCAAGGATACTGGGGCATTACAAATTAGACAACAACACTTGCCTTTCACCATGATGAAGTAGTAGTCCATTTCCCCTTCACCATGAAAGTGGTAGGCTTTGCTCTTCTTTGGAACACTCATCTTCATTATACTGGGGTGGCTGGATATAAGAATGCCAAATCTGATAAGTTAGTATAAACACTGGCTGAATCTGGCCCAAAACTATCACTGTCCCAAAGTATTAAAGATCAACAGGAATTGAAGACTTCTGGATGATGTACAAGGACTACAGATGACAAAACCACACATGCAGGTCTAAAGGTAAAAATAAGAATTCATCATACTGGCACCAATAATCAAATACCACCAAACAATAATCAAAAAAACTCAAACACCTGTCCAGCAAACTAGATAAAATCAAATACCGACAAACAAGTTCAAATACCACCACATACGATTTAATAAATTCTGCACACAGTGTAAAATCAACGCAAAGGCAAGGCAAAATAAAATTGCAGTGGAGAACCAACACAAAGGCTATGCAAAATAAAATTGCAGAGGCAAGCAAAAGTCACAGTGGTTTGAACCAATTCGAAGGCAAGGCATAGGCAAGTTAGAACAAAATTGGAAAAGCTCGCCAAAATCAACAAATTCTTGACACTTTGTAGTGTCTGCCCAAAAACGTTTAATGAAAGCGAACTATAAAGCGACCAATGACCAGCACATGATACAACTAATACGGTACGTGCATTCAGGTAAAGCCCGGGCGAATGGATATCGCCCGGTATATAAGACACTTCTAAAGGGTGTTGGGGCAAGGGCAGGAATGGGTGATTCTGAGAGGCAGGAGACCAGGTATGACGCCGAGCCTGTGGTGTCTCACCACGGGGGACGGCCCCCTGGGGTACCCACAAATTATTAGCACGAAAACAACAAGCGACCCCTAATACACCTGCAGGCAAGATTCCCACAGAAAGGGAAAAAAGATAGGCAAAGGATCAGCAGCAGCGGCAAGCCCTCGGCAGACGACCTGCCGGCACGAGCTCTCTCCTAGCGACGGGGCGAGCTGCTGGAGAGATGGAGCCAAGTGGGGCTGGCGATCTACCTCTGACCCCTCCGCGATCTATAGGTAGATCGTGATCTACCTGTTGGACATGCCTGTGCTAGAGAAGCAGCAAAGAACTTGGCTCAACAAAGCCATTAGGCCACATCACACTGCAACAACCACAGGAGAAGGATTCAATAAGAAGAAAGGGACATACGCATGCATTTTATTTGCCCCATAACCAGGCATAGCCCCAGGGACTCATTATAAATTAGCCATAATACAAAGACTCAAACCTCTCCTCATCTATGACCATTTCCGGACTATCTGCTAAGTTGTCATAGAACCCTTATTGGACTACTGTAACTCCATATATCTCGGCCTTCCCAAGCAAACTATCTTATCTCTGCAGATGGTTCAAAACACTACAGCTCACATCATGATAGGCTCCACCAGATATGACCACATCACCCCTCATCAGATCCAATTCCAATGGCTTCTAATCACATCTCGTATCCGCTTTAAAATCATACTAAATATATTTTAAATCAAACATAACTTATCTGCTGACAGTCTCAAGATCCTCATCATTCCTGATTCTATCACCAGACCGACCTAAGAGACACAACACAATTGATTCTATAAAGACACCCTCATTATACTCCAAAACCATTCACTCTACATCAGCAAGGGCTCTTTCCCTTGCAGCACCTACCCTATGGAATAGCCTTCCGGATGCCCTGAGAGCTGTTACCGACATCAAAGACTTTTGGAAGCAGATAAAGACATTACTCTACAGAGATCACTTAGAGTCTATCTCCTAGGGCATCCCACCAACTTCAAATTGCATCTTTTCACCTGCTGTACATTCTGTACATAACTAATAAAGTAGCTTTAGTGAATGAATCCTGCCCCCCCTCCCCTTTTTTGTTTGCTATGTAATTCCTCTGTGGTTGCTATGTAACCCGCTTTGACTGAAGGAGAAAGCAGTACAGAAAACCTGTTAAATAAATAAATTAGTAAGAAAGGGACAGTTTAAACCAGTGGTTCTCAACCCAGTCTTCTGGGACCCCCAGGGCAGTCAGGTTTTCAGGATAGCCACAATGAATATGTACGAGATAGATGTGCATGCAGATCTATCTCATATATATTCATGGTAGATATCCTGAAAACCTGACTGCCGTGGGGGTCCCAGAAGACTGCGTTGGGAACCACTAGTTTACACCATCAGCAACTTTAACAATGAATGCATGTGTATCAACATATGCATGCATTCAGTAGTGGCGCGAGGGTTTCTGCTGCCCTAGGCAGACCCTCCATACCGTTGCCTCTTCCTCCCCGAAAGACTGCACCTCCATCCAGCCCACCATGCCATCCCCACTTTACGCTGAAACAGCAGCAGCTGAACTGCTGCTAAAGCGCTACATCGGAACTTAAAGAGTAATTAGTCCTCACCTGCTAATCAGTGTTCCTGAAGGAGCTCCAGTCCAGTCCCTTTCCACTGGGTTGTGCTCCCCTTCCGGAAGCTTGGAGACTGAGCCAATCATCTTTTGATGACTCTGGGGTATAAATAGCACTGGCACCTCCCACCGGTTCCAGTATCCTATTGGCAACAGGTGGGTTCACCCCTAAACAAAGACATGGGGAGGGGTGGCCTGCACAGAGCGGCAGATGCACCTACTCTTGCCATCTTACTGGGCAGACTAGATGGACCATGCTGGTCTTTATCTGCCATCATTTACTATGTTACTATAGTATGCTACTATGACAAAGCAAACTTAACGGAGAGACAATTAAGTAAAAAACCACAGCAAACTGCGCCTAACCGAAGGAAAAAACTAGAATGTAAAAACCTCCCACCTCCCCCAGAAGGGACCTTCCACCCCCCCCCCCCCCACCGCCTCTGAAGAGGAGGAGGCTTATCTGAAAATGCAGTTGCCCGTGGCCAGGGACTTAATCTGTTCACCCTGGCCCATCACCGGCCCTCCCTGCAAGGTGCCTGCAGAACCTCTCTTTGCTCCTTAACACCTAAAGCTTCGGGCTGGCGACACCTGTGCACCTGAAAACAAAAACACTGGGCGGGATCAGGGACTGAAGTGGAGTTCCTTCAGGGATGCTAATTAGCAGGTAAGGACTAATTACTCTTTCCTAAGCATCCCTCCAGTCCAGTCCCTTTCCACTGGGATGTAACAGAGCAGTTCAAGCATTGGAGGGGCCTGCAAGACTGGACCGAAGCACCGCTCCCCCCAAACTCAGCATCTCCCAGTGCCTGCACATCCAAATGGTAATGCTTAGCAGAAGTATGCAGGGAAGACCAAGTAGCCACTCTACAAATATCTAGTGGCGGAACCACACTAGATTCCCCCCACAAAGCCGCTTGGGCTTGCATAGAGTGCACCCGGAGCCCCCTCGGAACTGATCTGCCCTTCTGAATGTATGCCACAGTAATTATCTCCCTGATCCACTGCAAAATGGAGGCCTTAGCCGCCGCCGCCTCTCCTCTACGCAGGCCCCCAAACAAAACGAATAACTGATCCGATTTGCAGAACGCCGCTGTGCGATCCAGATAATACCTCAGGATCCTAAGCACATCTAGACGGCGCAGGCATGCACTGTCGGCCCCCTGCCCCACCTTGGCAAATGCAGGGAGAGATACCGACTGATTCACATGGAGAGGCGAAACTGCCTTGGACAAAAAAGAAGGTACAGTCCGCAAAACTACCTTTTCCTTAAAGAACGAGAGGAACAGTAGACAACACGACAGGGCCTGAAGTTCTGAAATACACCTAGTCGAACAGATAGCAACTAGAAAAACTGTCTTGAAAGTCAACGCCTTCAAGGAGGCTCGGTCCACAGGCTCATAAGGATCTCCTGCTAGCGTACCCAAAACTAAGTTAAGGTCCCAGGGAGGAACAGACGACCTCTGCTGATGCCGCAGGTGCCGCACCGCCTTCAAGAACCGACTCATGTCCGGATGTTCACCTAACGATTTGCCTTGAACCTTGCCCCTGTAACAGGAAATAGCCGCCAACTGTACCTGCAAGGAGCTGGCAGCGAGACCTTTCTCAAAACTGGCCTGGAAAAAATCGAGCACTTCCAGAATAGAAACCGGCATAGGTCTCTTTTTGTGGGTCAAACACCATTCCTCAAAAATGCACCAGACGTTCACATAGGATAGGGAGGTCGAATGCTTCTGGGCGTTCAGCAAAGTCATGATCACTGCCTCGGAATATCCACGCTTCTGCAGCCTTGCCCTTTCAATAGCCAGGCCGTAAGTGAGAACCGATCCATCTGCAGCATCCAAACGGGACATTGAGCCAAGAGGTCGTCCCTTACCGGCAGGCGCCAGGGCCGATCGGCCACCAACCGCATCAGGTCAGCATACCACGGATGACATGGCCAGTCCGGGGCTATCAGTACCACCCAGCCCTGGTGGGCCTCTATTCTCTGGAGGACCCTGCCTATAAGAGCCCACGGTGGGAACACATACAGAAGACCCTCCGTGGGCCACCTCTGAACCAGCGCATCCAGGCCCTCCGACATCCTTTCCTTTCTTCTGCTGAAGCAGCCCGCCTTGGCTGATCCCAAACGAGCCATGAGGTCCATGATGGGGGGCCCCCATCAGCGGACCACCTGTTCGTACACCTCCTGACAGAGCTCCCATTCGCCGTGATCCACCTTGACCCTGCTCAGGTAGTCTGCCGTGACGTTTTCTACTCTGGCCACATGCTGCGCTGACAATGCCAGCAGATGGGCCTCAGCCCATTCCAGCAGACCTTCCGACTCCACCTCCAAGAGAGGGCTGCTCGTGCCACCCTGGCGGGTGATATAGGCCACTCTGGTCACGTTGTCTGACAACACTCAGACAGCCCTTTGTTGGAGCCAGTTCTCGAAGGCTCTGAGAGCCAGAGCCACCACCTGCATCTCCAATCTGTTGATGGACCACTGGTCTTCCTGAGTGCTCCAGCAACCCTGGGCAAAGTGACCCTCGCAGTGAGCCCCCCATCCGATCAGGCTGGCATCCATTGTCAACTGAAGCCACTGCGGTGCTTCGAGGGGCATGCCCCGCTCCAGATTCCCCGGGCAGAGCCACCACTGCAAGGCTCGCTTGGTCGCTGGAGCACAGGTTAGCACTGAGGACAGGGGCCGATGTTGATGGGACCAACGGCGAAGAAGGGACCGCTGCAGCAGTCGCATGAGGGCCCTGGCCCAGGACACTAACTCGACTGTCACCGCCATGGTCCCCAGAACTTGAAGATAGTGCCAGGCAGTAGGCGCCCTCATGGCTAGAAACCGGCGTATCAGGCATTGGAGCACCATCGCCCTCTGGTCCAGCAAGAAGACTCTGCCCGTACAGGTGTCGAACCTCACTCCGAGATACTCTATCTGCTCTTTGCTAGATTGATCACCCATCCTAAGTTTCTTAGGAGCTCGACCACTGTGGCCGTTGTCCTTAGACTCTCGTCTTTGGACTTGGCCTGAATCAACCAGTCGCCAAGGTATGGATGGACGAGGATTCCTTCTTTGCGTAGCACTGCGGCCACCACGACCATCACCTTGGTAAAGGTGCGGGGAGCCGTCGCCAGGCCAAATGGCAAGGCCTGAAACTGAAAATGTCCCCTTTGTACCGAAAACCGCAGATAATGTTGATGCGACTCGTGGACAGGAATATGTAAATGCGCCTCCGTGAGGTCAAGAGATGTCAAAAACTCCCCTTGATGAACTGCTACTATCATGGACCTCAGAGTTTCCATGCAAAAATGAGGAACTCGGAGGCAACGATTGACTCGCTTGAGGTCGAGCATGGGGCGAAAGGAACCTTCCTTTTTTGGCACCACAAAATAAATGGAGTACTGACCGCAGCCGCACTGATCTTGTGGTACCGGCACGACCGCTCCCAACAATAGGAGCCGAGTTAACGTTTCCTTCACCGCAGCGGCCTTGGCCGATGAACCACAAGGAGACTGCACGAACAAAGGGAGGACTGGGCTTGCAAATTTTAGGGCATACCCTTCTCAAACTACCTGCAACACCCACTGATCTGACGTGACTCGGGCCCAGGCGGGGAAGAACTACCGCAGACGTCCTCCCACCAACAGCACCTCCGCCCAGGCCCCCCCCTCACTTCATTGTGGCTTCCTCGGACCAGAGGAGGAGGAAGAGGTACCAAAACCCCTCCCTGCTCCTCAAAATCCCTGGAAACCCTGCCCCCTAGAGAAGAAGCGTCCTCTATGAAAAGGTGTCGAACGAGCTGATCGAAACCTCCAGGGGTCCTGAGCCTGAGACCACGCAGGAGTGGGGTTGCGATTCTGCTTCAGCCTGTCCTCAGGAAGTCTACACCCCCTTGGACTCTCCTCGCTCCTTAACTAACTTGTCCAGCTCCTCCCCGAAAAGTAGCTTTCCCTTAAAGGGGAGTTTGCTAAGGTGGGCCTTCGAAGAACCATCTGCCTCCCAATTGCGGAGCCAAAGCTAACGGCGGGCCACTACCACGGAAGCCATATTCTTAATCAAGCTCCTGATGAGATCATATTGGCTATCAGCTAGGTAGGCTGCTCCAGACTCAATCCTGGCAGCTTCCCCTGTCGATCCGCCTGGTTGGTCGTTGGACAGCTGTAGCTGCTGCGACCACCTTAGGCAGGCCCGGGCTACCCATGCCCCACATACCGAGGCCTAGAGCGCCAGGGCACTAATGTCAAAGGCTTGCTTCAGCAAAGTGTCCACCTTCCTGTCCTGAGCATCCTTGAGGGCAGCACTACCCTCCTCAGGGATGGTTGTCTTCTTGGTAACTGCCGACACGGCACTGTCCACTCTAGGAGACTGAAGCAACTCTCTCTCTCCTTCTGGCAAGGGATACAAACATGCCATAGACTGAACCACCCTTAAACCAGAGTCCAGCTGGTCCCATTCAGCTTGGATCATCTGTCTGACCACCCGATGGATCGGGAAAAACTTTTGTGATTTCCTAACCACCTGATTTAGCGGATCCTCCAAGGCCTCCTCCTCCGCAGGGGAGCCTATCGCAATATTGAGGGCCTGTAAGGACTCGCCGATCAACTCCAGTAACTCTTCCCGGCAGAAGACCCGGACAATCCTGGCCTGCCGCTCCTCCGTAATTTCACCTTCTTCGAGTTCCTCCACATCTTCCTCCAGCTCCCAGTCTGAGGCATCGTCTTCCAAAGCCTCTGAGTGAGGAGAGTGGAGGGCTTCCTCAATCGCCAGCCTAGCTTGCTTAGGAGAAACCCCTGCCTCTTCCGGCCCCTTGGACTCCTCAGGTCTCACCGCTGCGCGTCCCTGCCCTGTAGTTTGGCCGAGCGTTCCCTGCTGACGCAGGCAGAACGCACTATGCAGCAGTAATACAAACTCTGGGGAGAAAGCTCTGAGACTCCTCCCTTCTTGAACGCCCGAAGAAATGAAGGCCTGGGCTGGGACTGAGGAAGGGCCAGCTGTTCCAAGGCTGAAAGAAGAGGAGACCCTGGGGAGAGCATAGCTTCCAGAGGTCCCCCTGACTCTTGAGAGATGGAAGATAAAGGTTCCTGGACCCAGCTGGCCTGGAGACCCTACTCTACAGAAGCGGCCTCCACTGTGCAGACCCTGCAGATGCCAGCCTCAGACACAGTTCCCCTCCTGGTCCCGCAGACCAAACACTGGGGTCTAGCTGGCATAATGGCCGAACACTGCTGATCTTAATAAATTTTCAGTAAATAAAATTACCCCTAAACAGAAAAGCATATCTAACCATATAAAAATCCAAATGGTCCCTTACACCATTACTGCAAAACTATATAAGGACAGAACAGGAATAAAGCCAAAATGTAACTTTTTATCTCTGGTGATTTTTTTTTTAAACTAAACCAAGGCCCCAACTCTCAGGGAAACCCTATCACTAAGACCCTTTAGGCCCGATACAAAAGGGGCACGAAAAATGACGCACAAAAATCGAAAGTACCTGGCTCCGATGCAGCAGTGTTCCATGGAGGCAGCAAACGCTAAAATACTCTATTGCTGGTGACGGCGTGGCTGCTCCCGATGCCACGAGGTCTCCCGTCCAGCTCACCTCTGTCCGCCGCTTTTGTGACCGCCGCTCCTCTCTCCTCCGAGAAGGAGAGAACTTGATCCTCCCGTCCTCGTGCTCAGCCGCCCTCGGGGCTTCAGCACGGAGGCCAGTACAAAGACAGGTTCCGCAGGCTGAAGAATGCCGACAGCTCTGCACCCTCGGGAGCTGCAAACTTTTTTTTTTTAAACTGCTCTAAAAATGTTGCTGCCTGCCAAGCCTCCTCCTGCACCCCATATTTACCCGTTGGTGGGGGGAAAGGAGAGGGAGAGCAAGTCTCCCCAAAGCTAAGGACCACCAAGAAACCAGCTAAAGTAAGGTACCTGAAAAAAAGAATAAAAAATAAAGAGAAACCCCCAAAAACCTAAGTAGCTCTCCAGTAAGCCCTTTTTCCAGGCTTACTGAGACCCTCCAGCTGCTTGGAGACTGAGCTAACTGGAGCTGGTGGGAGATGCCAGTGCTATTTATACCCCAGAGTCATCAAAAGATGCTTGGCTCAGTCTCCAAGCTGCTGGAAGGGAAGCACAACACAGTGGAAAGGGACTGGACTGGAGGGACGCTTTGGAAAGCGCCCATGTGCATGTGCACTCACGGCCTGCTGCTCCTGCCACCATGCCCCCCCATCCCACGTAACTTTCTTGAAGGGTGAGTAGGAGCAGCAGGCTGGAACTGCATACATTTGTGCAGGCGTTTTAAAGCCCACCATGGCAATGAAGCAGCAGTTCAGCTGCCGCTCCCCAGAGAGTTGAGTTAGTGATGCTGCCCACCAGGGTCTGCCAACCTAGGCGACCACCTACTTTGTCTAGGGCCAAACCCTGCATGCATTTTGCCAACCCTGCATGCATTTTGGATGGGCCAACCCTGCATGCATTTTGCTTACTCCTCAACCAGGCAAATCAGACAACCAGAACAGAAAAAATAAACATACTGTATACATGCAGTGAGAGTTTGCTCCTTAATCAGGTAGGCAGGAGGAGCCACAGAGCACTACATGTCTGAGATCTCTCCAACCCCTGTAAGTAGGCCTAAAGATTACCCACATGCGCCACCAATAGTACCCGCCGTGCACAGGCGCTGAATGAAACACTGCAACTTTAACCCTGGCTGATCTTTTCACTGTCTGTGGGGCTGCAGGGGAGGCCTTGCCCCTGGGTTGCCTGGCCTGCAACAGCACTCAAAATATGCTTACTGCCATCTCCCCTTGTTTCTCTTCTAGCAAAAGACTTGCACCTAGGCAGGATGTTCCAGGCCATAAGTTTCTGCCTGGCCTCAAGGAATTCCTTCAGAGATCTCAAAGAGGAGGGAGGGGAGATATCAGCCCACCACTGGTTGGGGCCCACATCAAACAAACCCTTTAAGACCCAGGGTCCCTGAATCTGAAGAACTGGCATGCCAGTCAGCTTGCCCTGACAGAAACCTTTTGGCCTAGTTGTATCTGCAAATCTCACCCCTGCTGGAGACAGAGCAATACTGACTGACTTCTGGGCTGCAGGGGCTTATGTGGACCGAGCAATTTGATCTGTCTTCGCCTGCTGGGAGGTGGGACTGGTCTGGCAAGGAAGAAGAACACAATTATAAAATACAACACAGTGATTTCTAGTATCCACTTAATGACTTCTTGTGAGGTATTGCCTCGCAAGTTACATTAAGTGGATAATACACAAATAGTTCCCACAACATCATCATCACAGTATTTTAAAACTCTTTTTCCAATACTGCACAGAGAGGCATTTAAGCGTAGTTACTCACCTGTAACAGGTGATCTCTGGGAACAGCAGGAATTTAGTCTTCACATATGGGTATTGTTGGTACCGACTGAGCCTGCGCGGGAATGTTCCCCAGCATCCAAAAGGAAAGCTTTTGGGAGCATCCCACAGCGCCTGCATGCTGCCTTCCCAACTGTCCCTCTCCAGTTGAGTTTATAGCTGAGACAAAAGAGAGAGGGAGAGAGGGAGAGAGAGAAAAAGAGAGATACAACTCCTAGGGGAGGTGAGCGGGTCATGAAGACTAAATTCCTGCTGTTCCCAGAGATCACCTGTTCAGGTGAGTAACTACGCTATCTCCAGGAACAAGCAGGAATGTAGTCTTCACGTATGGGGACTCCCTAGCTGCAGATGCCAGGGAGAAGTTGTTAGCCCTTGCGAAAGGGCCATACTTCCCCCCCATGGATCTCTGGCATCCTACCAGGGACGGTGGGTAGGAGTTGATTAAGTCTGAAAAAGGTGTTGAAGAACAGCCTGGCCAAATAAGGCATCCCGGCGGTAGTCCTTGTCTAAGCAGTAGTGGGCTGTGAAGGTATGTACTGAAGCCCAAGTAGCTGCTCGACAGATGTCGTTGATAGAGTGAAGATGAGCCATTGAGGCTGCCATGGCTCTCACATTGTGAGCTGTGACATGGCCTTCAAGAGGAAGGTTCTTACTTACTGAGCAATCCCGTTAGATAGAGTTCTTTTGGAAACTGGAAGTCCCAAATGACTAGGATCAAAAGCAACAAAGAGTTGAGAAGATTTTATATGTTGCTGTGTCCTTTGCAAGTAAAAGGCCTAAGCTCTTTTACAGTCCAAGGTATGAAGGTTCCTTTCTGCACTGGAGGCATGAGGCCTTGGAAAGAATACAGGAAGGTAAACCGCTTGGTTTAAATGGAAAGGCGAAACCACCTTTGGCATAAAGTGTGGATGAGTCCTAAGAACTACCTTATCATGGTGGAACCTTGTATAAGGAGGATCAGCTACTAATGCTTGAAATTCACTGATGCGCCGTGCTGATGTGATTGCAATGAGGAAGATGACTTTCCAGGAAAGGAATTTCAAAGATGTAGTGGCTAATGGTTCAAAGGGCGGTTTCATGAGCTGCCCGAGCACCAGATTTAAGTCCCATGACATCTGTGGTGGCTTAATGGGAGGCTTTGTTAAAAGAAGGCCTCTCATAAATCTCATTTTGAGAGGATGAAAGGAAATAGGTTGTCCACTCAGAAGCTTGTAAGAAGCTGCAATAGCACTAAGATGGACTCTTTCTGAATTTGTCTTGAGACCCGCATTTGACAAATGAAGGAGATACTCCAGTATTGATTCCAGAGGTATCGCAAGAGGGTTAAGAGCCTTCTGCGAACACCATATGGTAAACCTTTTCCACTTAAAGGCATACGAGCGTCTTGTGGAGGGTCTCCTAGAAGCATGAAGGATATCCTTTACCTGTTGGGAAAGGTTAAGATCCTGAAGTTCTAGGCTTTCAGCAACCAGGCCCTGAGATGCAGAGACTGGGGATTCGGATGCCAGAGCATCCCATCCTCTTGGGAAAGAAGATCTGGAGCCGATCCCAACTCCAGAGGCGGAGCTTGAGAGAGATGTAGGGAACAGAGGGTACCACGTTTGCCGTGGCCAATGTGGAGCTATGAGGATCATATGACCTCTGTCTCTCTAAAGCCTGAATAGGGTTTTGGGAATGAGCGGAATGGGTGGGAAGGCATATAGGAAATCCTGACCCCAGTGAAGGAGGAAGGCGTCCCTTGCCTGACAACATCGAGCCGGAATTCTGGAACAGAACCGGGGAAGTTTGGCATTCAGCGGACTTGCAAAGAGGTCTATGTCCGGGGTTCCCCAAGTCTGAAATATTTGGGCAACCTGGTCTGCATGGAGAGACTATTTGTGCTGAAGCAGAACTCGGCTGAGTTTGTCTGCCCAAGAGTTTTGAATGCCTGGAAGATACACCGCAAGGAGATGAATCTGATGCTCTCTGGCGAGGGCCCATAATCGCAAAGCTTCGTTGCATAGTGACAGAGAGCCTGTTCCACCCTGCTTGTTCACATAGAACATGGCTACCTGAATGTCCGTTTGAACTAGGACTGTCTTGTAGCTGAGCTGGGCGTAAAATACTCAAAGAGCAAGAAAGATTGCTCTGAGTTCCAGGAGGTTGATGTGAAGACAGGCCTCCTGTGGAGTCCAGGTACCCTGCGTAGAGAGATCGTGCAGGTGGGCTCCCCATCCCACCTGTGAAGCATCTGTTGTTAGGGTGGCTTGGGATAGGGGTTGCTGGAAAGGAGACCCCACCAGAAGGTTTTTGGGCGATTGCCACCATTGGAGGGATGAAATAAGACGGTCTGAGTTTGTTATTTTGTCCGACAGGCAGGGCCGGCCCGTCCATTGAGCAAGAATGTTTTTTGCACAGGGCCCCACGTTTCAGGGGGCCCCGCGTAAAAAACATCTTGCTTCAGCCCAACTAGGTAAAAAAAACAGAAACCGGCTGCTGCTGCCGCTGCTGCTGTGGCAGCGGCAGAATCGAGCATCCCGCGGGGCCCCCCCCTGCCCTGCAGTCTTCCATGCGGCCTCAGCGTCAGCTGTCGGAGCCGCGTGAAGAGAGAGAGCTTCTCCTCTCGTGGCTCTGTTAATCCCGCCGCGGGGCTGATGGAAATCACACATCAGCCCCGCGGCGGGATTAACAGAGCCGCGAGAAAGGGAAACTCTCCCTTCGCGCGGCTCTGAAAAGCCCATGCTGAGGCCAAATGGAAGACTGTAGGGCGGGGGGGGGCCCGCGGGATGCTCGATTCTGCCGCTGCCACGGTGGCAGCAGCAGCAGCAGCAGCCGGTTTCTGTTTTTTTTTACCTAGTTGGGCTGATGGGGGGGAGAAGGTTAGGACTGTTAATGGGCTATGGGTGGGGTTAGGACAGGTAATAGGCTATGGGGGCTAAGACTGGAAATGGGCTGATGGGGGGGTTAGGACTGGTAATGGGCTATGGGGGGCTAAGACTACAAGTGGGTTGATGGGGGCTTATGACTGGTAATGGGCTATGGGGGGGCTAGGACTGGAAATGGGCTGATGGGGGTTAGGACTGGAAGTGGGCTGATGGGGAGGTTAGGACTGGTAATGGGCAATGGGGGGGCTAAGACTGGAAGTGGGCTGATGGGGGGTTATGACTACAAGTGGGCTGATGGGGGGCTTAGGACTGGTAATGGGCTATGGGGGGGCTAGGACTGGAAGTGGGCTGATGGGGGGGTTAGGACTGGTAATGGGCTATGGGGGGGCTAAGAGTGGAAGTGGGCTGATGAGGGGTTATGACAGGTAATGGTCTGTGGAGGGGCTAAGACTACAAGTGGGCTGATGGGGGATTTAGGACTGCTAATGGGCTATGGGGGGGCTAGGACTGGTAATGGGCTGATGGGGGGGTTAGGACTGGAAGTGGGCTGATGGGGGGTTATGACTGGTAATGGGCTATGGGGGCAGGGGGCTGACTGGAAATGGGCTGATGGGGGGTGTTAGGACTGGTAATGGGCTGATGGGGGGGTTAGGACTGGTATGACTGAAAATGGGCTGTGGGGGGGTTAAGACTGGTAATGGGCTGTGGGGGGTAAGACTGAAAATGGGCTGATGGGGGGTTAGGACTGGTAATGGACTGTGGGGGGGGGGTAAGACTGAAAATGGGGTGATGGGGGGGTAGGACTGTTAAGACTGAAAATGGGCTGGGGGGATTAAGTGGTAATGGGCTGTGGAGGGGGGTAAGACTGAAAATGGGCTGATGGGGGGGTTAGGACTGGTAAGACTGAAAATGGGCTGATGGGGGGGTTAGGACTGGTAATGGACTGTGGGGGGGTAAGACTGAAAATGGGGTGATGGGTTAGGACTGTTAAGACTGAAAATGGGCTGGGGGGGATTAAGTGGTAATGGGCTGTGGGGGGGGGGTAAGACTGAAAATGGGCTGATGGGGGGTTAGGACTGGTAAGACTGAAAATGGGCTGATGGGGGGGTTAGGACTGGTAATGGACTGTGGGGGGGTAAGACTGAAAATGGGGTGATGGGGGGTTAGGACTGTTAAGACTGAAAATGGGCTGGGGGGGATTAAGTGGTAATGGGCTGTGGGGGGGTAAGACTGAAAATGGGCTGATGGGGGGGTTAGGACTGGTAATGGGCTGATGGGGGGTTAGGACTGGTAAGACTGAAAATGGGCTGATGGGGGGTGTTAGGACTGGTAATGGGCTGATGGGGGGTTAGGACTGGTAAGACTGAAAATGGGCTGATGTGGGGGTTAGGACTGGTAATGGACTGTGGGGGGGTAAGACTGAAAATGGGGTGATGGGGGGTTAGGACTGGTAATGGACTGTGGGGGGGGGGTAAGACTGAAAATGGGCTGGGGGGATTAAGTGGTAATGGGCTGTGGGGGGGGGTAAGACTGAAAATGGGCTGATGGGGGGGTTAGGACTGGTAATGGACTGATGGGGGGGTAGGACTGGTAATGGGCTATGGGGGGGCTAGGACTGGTAATGGGATGGGGGTTGCTAGGACTGGAAATGGACTCAGTGGAAGGGGGGGTTTGAACTGCAAATAGCTGATGGGGAGGGGGCTTGGAATGGAAATGGGCTGTGAGGGGATGGAGCTAGGACTGGAAATGGGCTGAGTGGGGGGGGCTAGGACTGGAAATGGGCTGAGTGGGGGGGCTAGGACAGGAAATGGGCTGATGGAGGGGCTAGGATAGGACTGGAAATGGGCTGTTGGGGGGTGCTAAGGTTGGAAATGGGCTGTGGTGGGGGCTTGAATTGAAATGGACTCATGGAGTGGCTAGAACTGGAAGTAGGTTCATGGGGGATTTGGATTGGAAATGGGCTGAGTGGAGGGGAGCTATGATTTGACATGGGCTGATGTGGGGCTAGGAAAGGACTAGAAATGAGCTGATGGAGGGACTCGGATAGGACTGGAAATGGATCGGGGAGCTAGGACTGGAAATGGGCTGATGGGGAGCTAGGACTGGAAATGGGCTGATGCAGGGACTCGAAGGGAGCAGATGCTGGGTGGGGCTGGAACTAGAAGGGAGCTGATGTTGGGGGAGGATTAGAATGGGATGGAGCTGGGAGAGTGAAATAGAGAGGGAAAAATATTTTGTGTGGGAGGGAAGACAAATCTACAATTGGCCGGATATTGGGAGAGTAAGTGGGGATTGAGGATGGAGGGGTAAAATTTGAGTGGATGAGATAGGAATGAGGAAAGAGCAAAAGGAGAAAGATTAGTATGTTAAAGCAGATGTAGAGAGAGAATGGCAAAAAAACTAAAAAAGAGAGAAGAAAGGACAAATGGACAGCAGATGGAGAGTTAGCAGAAGACACGAAGAAACTAGAAGAAAGTGGCTAGAACAATTGTAGCTGAAAAAAATGCACAAAAGGTAGAAAAATATCTCTTTATTTTGAATTTATTAACTGCAGTATGTCAGCTCTGGGAAATGTGCATCATTAACGTCTGCGCTTTGTTTAGTACAAGAGGAAATTAATTTATAGTTTTATTTCTACAGTGTTGTACATTCCAAGTTTGGCTTTTGGGGTTCCCAGTTTAATTATTTTCTTCCTGTTTCTAAATTGTGATTCCTTGTTTGGTGATGGTCTATGTTCTGCATGTGTAACTGAGCTGAGGTATTCTGTTTATATAATTCCTATCTGACATTGCCACTTGTTCTCTTTCCCCAGTAGGTCATGTATTGTTATTCTCTGAAATGTATTGGTTTAATATTTGCAGTGTTGCCTTTTGATAGTTAGGGTATGGTGCTTTGTGAGTCCTGGTAGTGCTGTTAGGATACGGCGGGTTTGCTATGGGTTCTAAATGTGGTAAAAAGAAAGCCTGGTATAACCACAAAAGCCGTCACAGTACAGGAGGACTCCACCTCCTTACCACTGCAGCCTATCCTTTTAATTTTATTAGAAACATTTGTCAACTTCTTAGCATTTAAAAGTACTTAGCTGGAAGGCCGTTGTAAATCTTCATCAAAGGACTAGCTGTACGACGTGTCACGTTTCGGGGGTGTATTGTACCCCCCTGCTTCAGGTCCAGTCGCCACTAAATGAACAGCCCCAGTACATAAAACGCCAGAAAGGCGGTTTTTTAAAGGCACCAAACACAGCTGATCTACAAAACCGGAACTCGGGGAAACCCTGGCAAAGATCAAAATAGCCAATCAAAGCTGTAGAAGGAGGAACCACCACACAGGTCCCTCCTATTGAATTGACGGCAAAACATTAATTGTACCGAATCGTGTGCCAATCCAACTGCATATTTAAACCCTTGGGGTGAATCGAGTCCAACAAAAAAATCCATTTTTGTTCAAGATTTTGTAATGTTTGCATACGATTACCACCTCGGGGATTTTGAGGTACAAAATCAATTGCACGCCAGCGTAAATCTTCAAAGGAATGGGAGTAGTGGAGACAATGGTCAACCAAAGGAGCTGACTGCTGTCGAGTGCGAAGTCTGGAGGCATGCTCCCCCAAACGTATCTTGAAAGAACGGGTAGTACGACCCACATAATGGAGATCACAAGGACAGGTAATTAGATAAACCACATGGTCCGTGGTACAAGAAGTGTGCCAACGAGTTGTAAAACTTCTCCCGGATCGAAAGTCAATCCAAACAGCACCCGAAAGAGTGTTGGTGCAGTATTGACACGATCCACAAGGAAAGTGACCAGGTACATCATGAGAAGACGGGGGGCGATCCTCCAAAACTGTTGTCTTAACCAATAAATCCCGGAGGTTGGATTTGTGGGATAAGCCGTCCGCAATGGTTTTCTAAAACAAGCGTGAAGACCCAACACTGGCCATAAGTCATGAACTATTCGGGTGACCAAAGTTGAACCTCGCATATAGGGGAGAATTAGTGTGACTTTGTCTTCATCTGTAGAACCCACAGGTTTATGATCAAAAAACCAATCACGTTGAAAATAACGAGCCCATAAATAAGCTGAATGTACTAACTGAGGAGGATAACCCCGGGCCAGTAACCGTGCACTCAGATCCCGTGCATGTAATTTGAAATCCGAAAATAGAGTACAGTTACGCTGCAAACGTAAAAACTGCCCATAAGGTAATCCTCTTCGTAGTGCCAAAGGATGGAAACTGTCATACCGCAGCAAGGTATTTCGCTGGACCGTATGGGTGGCATACCCGCCGATGTCGATGCAGTCGGTACCGGTACCGGTATCGGTTGAGATGTCTGAAGCGGTTTCAATGGTAGTGAAGCTGTGAGAAGAGCCGCTAGACTGCGTTCGATAGCAAGGAATCTATGGTCTATCGACACTGTTGATGCTTGGGTGTCGGTACCGGTAGAAGCGGCTGGAACCCCAGAGCATTGAGGCCTCGAGAACATCCTGGAGCCCCGTTAATGCTTTGGAAGCTGAAGCCTCCCGCCGGGGCAGTTTTGCCGGTGAAAATTCCTCAAGGGCAATGCCAGGGACATCTCAATACTTAGGAGATGTACCCTTTGAGGACCGGCCAGATTTATGTTTAGTTACCTGAGATCCATGGGAGGAAGATGAAGCCCTGGAGGACGTCGATGCAACAGACACCGCGTCTGAGGGAAAAAGGGTGCTAAGTTTAGCAGCTCGGTTCTGCTGGCCCCTTTTTGACATCATTCCACAGGAGAGGCACTCTGAAGTAGAGTGGTCAGAACCTAAACACTTGAGACACCAATCATGGGTGTCGGTGACGGAAATGGTACCACCACATTTAGAACATTTTTTAAAACCTGAAGTAGGTTTTCCATTTTTAAGGAAAAATTGGGCCTAGTGCCCAAAATGGCACCTAGCACCAAATAAACCACTTCAGAAACTATATTTTGTTTGGGTTTTTTTTTGTTTGTTTGGGAGTTTTTTTAGAAGAAAGAAAGAACTGGCGGTACCGGTATAGCGTCGAGGGAAGGCAGACGCGACCACAAAAACAAAGATTAAATACGAAAATTTCTGCCCTGACAGGCTATGCGACCTGTCTGCTCCGCGGAAAATGAAGAACTGGAGAGGGACAGTTGGAAAGGCAGGAAGGCAGCACGCAGGTGCTGTGGGATGCTCTCAAAAGCTTTCCTATTGGAAGCTGGGGAGCGTTCCCGCGCAGGCTCCGTCGGTACCGACGATACACATATGTGAAGACTACATTCCTGCTTGTTCCTGAAGATCAACCTTATCGGCCTTAGTGCCCATATTAGATGGGCCATTTCAGTCTTTATCCGCCATCATCTACAACTCATTCAAGCCTCTCCTCTTGCACCTGAACAAAATGTACACATTAATTCTAAAATTATAGACAGAAGACTACTAGGGAGTTATTAAACCAAGACACTTTGCATGAACTAGTCTAACTTATTAAATATTAATTTTAGTATTTTCACCAGTCTTGTTAAATTTGAAAATTATGCAGCCGACACTCAAAAACGTAGAAATACAAACTGAGAATAAAAAAAAATAAAAATGCAAAGGCACACGCTATGTCACAATTAAATACCTTTAAAAAGAGTATAATTTTCAAGAATATGATTGTGTGAGCAAGTTGCAGGGAGGCTGTGTGTGCGCATATGTGAGAAGAGTTATGAGTTAAGGCAGAGGCTGTTCATCTGCATATCTGATCAAGTTCACATTTGCAAGTGTGTCCCCGCCGGTGTAAACATCATGTGTGTGTTTATATCCTTGTTCATTTTTGTCTGTGATCTTTTTCAACATATGCATGCAATTTTCTGCTGCAGGTCAGTTTACTTGCACAAGCTCCATAACACAGGAAATAAATGCACATATGCACGCTTTGATGGGAACAGAAGCCATCTTGTTCTCTTCAATATAATAAATGTAAGTACTTATTTTTCCAGTGCCTCACAAGTTATATGTGTACATCTCCTAACAGAAAAGTATTCACATAAATTAAAAAACAATTAAACATGCATGCTACAGGCATTGCACATAGATGTGTTTTCTGGTACTCATCTCTCCCATACCCTTCCTTCTTTCATCCGTTATCTCTTCCCTCCTCAACCCCTATCCATTTGGTTTTCTTTCACCTCACTGGTCTTCTCTTCTACTGACAAAGCTTAAGAACTCTGCTGGCACAATACCCTTCCGGGCAAGAAGGACAGAGGGAGAATATGCTAGAGGGAGGTGTGAAAGAGAACAGGATGAAGCACAGTGAGGGAAAAGCTAAACAAAGGGAACAGCAAAGAAAAGAGAATACATAAAAAAGAAGCACAAAAAAAAGAGTCCAAAAGGAAAATAAAAGCAAAAGGCAAATTATAAGGGAAAAAAACAAAATATGTCCCTGGATCTCAAAAAGATTGTTCAGGATTCCAACTTTTTAAATGTTGCTATTTTTCTACATACATACAGATATAAATACATACACACACACACACAATGAAATTATGTATATCAGTTAAACATACATAGTGGATGAAACATTCCATTTCAAAAATATTCCTTACAATGAGAAATTCTAACCTTAACAGCTCAGGTTGCAGGATCTATCCATGTGCTAAGTTAGAAGAAACTGCATCAAGACAAATCAAATTCTTGAACTTTGACAAAACCATTGCAGAAACTTGATCATGTTCTTACACACCAAAACCTGAAAGGAGCGAAGTCCAAATGCATCAGTATATTAGTTAGTACCTTCTCAAACTGCACAATGCTTTAGGGGTGTGATTAATCTCCCATATAGCGAGCAAAAATCTGAGATGGAATTTACTGAAAGGCATTTAGAATGAGGAAGAACTAGCCAACTTGCTAAATCTCTCATTGCTCTTTTTGATACACAGTTGAAATTAAAAGCCAAATCTGCCATCTACTAACAAAGAGAATCATTCTGTAACAGTGGGGGCAATGGAAAGGAGCTACTTCCAAAATGCATTTTGAATAAAAATTGTACGTAGCATAATGGCTGATGAAGCTGATGCGCTTCTCAGAGCAGACTGCAATGCATATGCAGCTGAAGGAGCCTATGAAGAAAAAAAAAAAAGAAGACAGATGGTAAACTTTTACACAGATTGCAGAACATTACCAAATGAAACAGTGCTCCAAAACTGTTATCAATCATAAGAGGCCTGCTGAAGTTCCTCTGCCATTCAAAAGACCATACTTGGTGTTGTCTGGAGAAGATTAAAACTCAGTGAGGGATTTTTCTCATGTCTTACTCAGAAGTTTAAGGTAAGTTACATTCAGGTACTGTAGGTATTCTCCTACCCCCAGGAGACTTACAATCAAAAGCTTGTATCCGAGGCAATGGAGGGTTAAGTGATTTGCTCAAGATTACAAGCAGCACACTGCGATTCGAGCCTGCCTTCCCTGGTTCATCAGCCCACTACTTTAATTATTAAGCGATACCTCAGATGGATGAGCCACCTTACCTCCTCAAAGGAGAAATTTTACATAAATGATAAGTTTCTTTCCTTGAATCCTGGAAGCAGACTAGAACAGCTTTCAGTGATGTTATCACTAGTAGATATTCTGTTAAGGAATGAAAGAAGTCAGTATGACACGTCCCAAACAGAAGAAAGACTGAAAAACTCAAACACAGAAAAGTATTAATCAACAATAATTTTGTACAAACACTCTGGTTCTCTTACCCCTCCCACCCAGGCATCCTCCCCTTACCCCCTTTTCCTCTTTCCTCGCTTTGTTCCATTTCCACTTCCCATGTGCAAATTGACCCATATGATATACACCGCAGGCTAAAAGGTTGGCATCTGTGGTGACTATCACCCAATCCAGGACCTCCAGAGGCATTCCATCCACCAGAAGGTGAACCTGCAGTCACCAAGCCAGCTCTCCCTTGATCTTCCAGGGAAGAAGGACGTGCTGATCAAGCATCTGGGAGCAAGATGACCAGTTGAGTCAGAAGCTCCCTCTGCAGGGGGTGTGCATTTGCACTTCAGCCCAAGATACCAGCTCCAAAGTTGAAATGATTGATCCCAAGAATTTCAGGTAGTCCTACTCACCAGGCGCTGTCTGAGGGGAAAACCTCTGAGCTGTATCTGCAGCTTTATCAGTACCAACATATGATACAATGTAGGTCCATTCCAAGCAAATTAGCGAGAGCTGCCTCTGACCACCTTTCTCTCGGAAGGGAACCATACTAGATTGCAAGGAGATGCCCGCTGAGCACTGGGATTTCTGAAAGGACTGATCCTTCTTGGGTTTAGACATATAGGAGGAAAGGTGGTGCCAGAACCCCTTCTAGCCCTTAAACGCCTCTACACTCACTGCTGCACCTTGTGAGAAGAACCTCTAGGCCTATCCTAGGAGCTTCTGTTTGTGAGCCTCTCTCAGGATCCTTCACCAGCTTTTCTAGGTACTGTATTTCCCAAAGAGCAACATACCCATAAAGAGGAGCTTGTTCAGTCACATCTTTGACATAGTATCAGTAGATGAATTCCAGAACCAGAGCCACCTTCAGCCTACAGCAGCTGCTGCCATGGCCTTAAAGGAGATCCTAATAAAATCATACAGAGCATCCACCACAAACGATGCTCCAGACTCCAATCTTGCGAACTCTGAATGGTCCGGCAATTGCTGAATTCAGCACAAGTGTACTTAGGCCATCATAATGGCAAAAGGTTCTAGAGCCAAAGGCTTGAGCCATAAAGGCATTCTTGAGGAAGATTTCCACTACTATATAGTGTGTCACCTTCACTACAATGTCATCTGCCACAAGAATTGGTTGTGTACTTCCTCAACGCTGTGACCAAAGCATCTACCTTAAGGACCCCGAAAAGCTATTTCATTTCTCCTTGGGACAGAGGATACAGATGAGCCAAGATCTAGTGCCTCTCAACCGCAGCTCCGCTGCCTTCCATTTTTCAAGTGTTCAGGAAAGGGAAAAGCCTGGAGGGCTGACACGTCTCCTCCAGGATAGAGTCCCCTTGAGAAACCTGTATCAGACGGGGGTCTGCAATGCATGAGACCACCATGACGTCCTGAATATGGATAGCTAGGTCCTTTCTATGAAGAGAGCAAATCACTAACAAATCTTCTCCCTCTGCCAAGAAAAGCTCCACTTCCTCTAATGACCTACCCATTGGAGATAAGGACTCCTTCCCAGAGCTCCTGCACAGGGGATAAGGCTGGGTTCCTGAAGGAATAGATAGGCAAAAAAGAATGTGGTGCTTAACCCTCTTTCTGCCATAGGCAGAGATCTTGGAGCACCCAAAGTTCCCCAAAGGAGATGTCAGGGCTTCAGTCCGCTTCGAGAGGAGCTGCCAGGTAGCTACCAAAGACTGAAAACAGCCTGTGAGCAGTTTCAGGAGCTGTTGTTCAAAGCCAGCTGAAAATGAGTCCTGAGGCTCCGAAGGACCTTCAGGGACCAGCCAGTTTGAGACTGCAGCTGCTTCACCATGCTCACCTTCAGCCAAGACCACATGGTGCTTCCTTAATGACCACTATTCCTGCTGGCAGGAATATTGCAGGAGATGCAGCAGAGGCAGGAAAATTGGCATGAGGTCCCAGTCCCCTGTGGAGGGTCCTGACATTGCTGAAAAAATATTCTTCATGACTTCTCCATCATCCTCTGAGCAAAAAGAGCCAGCGATGGAGCTCACCCGATGGGAACCACAAGCAGCACACGTCCATACACTGGGTATGGATTGTAGTACTCAAAAATAAATAAATAAATAAAAGACCAAGGGAAAAAACACAATGAAAAAGAAAACAGAGTTAAGGGAATCCTCTCACCTGAAAGTCTGACTGGAGAAACCCTAGAAGCACCTCCTAGCTGCAGACACATGCCTCAAGACTTTTTTTTTTAAATTGAAGTTTGAGAGTAAGTTAATAGGACTAAACTGAAAACACTAGCAAAAATTTGAAAAAGAGCAGAACATGCAGATTTAGGATAGTGAGAAGGGAGGCTGGGCCCAGACTTACTGATCCTCATCAGAGACCCCATGGGGTCTTCCTACTCACTTTGGAACCCATGGGTATCAATGCTAGACCCAGGGCTATTGTCAGCTTGAGGAGAAATGGATATACCCAAGCTCAAACAAACATTGGGCCAAAGGTCTCAATCACGAAGGCCACAAGATCATGATCTGGCCCAGGAGAGAGGGGCCCATCTCTACTACCACAGCTCTCTATACAGCTTGCCACCTGCTAGAGTGATAACATCACTGAAAGCTGATCTATTCAGTCTCCATTTGCTGGTTGGGGAGCATAACCCACTCATCTGGACTAGTCTAGTAGGATAATAAGCAAATGCCTTTGCAATGGTTATTTATTTATTTTACAATATTTATTTATTTAACAGGTTTTATATACCACTTTATCATTTCAATCAAAGCAGTTTACATTGAAACTTAAACTTGGTAATGTACATTAAACAGGGACATTGATAACTTGGATTTTTCTAAGGCAATGGAGAGAGGAGTGGCTCAGTGGTTGGGACAGGTTACCTCAGGCCAGAAGGCCAGTGGTTCAATTCCCGCATGGGGACAAGCAACTTCAGGCTGGAGGGACTGAGGTCTCTTGTCCCATGCCACTCCTTGTGGCCTTGGGCAAGCCACTTACCCCTCCATTGCCTCAGGTACACTTAGATTGTGAGCCCTTGGGGGACAAGGGAATAAAAAGTACCTGTTAGTATACATGTAAACCACACTGATTCTAAAGAGCACGGTATAAAAAATAAATAAATAAAGTGACTTGCCCAAGGCCACAAGGAGTACTAGTGGGAATCAAACCCTGTTCTCTGGGTTCCCAAGCCAGTGTTCTTAACCATTAGGCTACTCCTACTAGTAGTTTCCTTGCATGTTTCCAGCTAAAAATGCTTACATTTAGCTTAGCTTCTATAGAAAGAAGCCCACATTTAAGTTCCAGCAAGACTGAATTAATTTTACAATATTTAAGACAACGCTCAACAAATTTCGGGCACCAGGTCACCATGGCGACTGCAAATTGCACCCTGGTGCCCAGGTTTGAAAGCCCTAAGTTCAACTTGGCAATTCCTCCCTGCATCATGATCGGCTCTTTACAAAGATCTTAAGCTACACGGGGCAGGAAGTACCTGCTGATCGTGCCATTTCAAGTCTTGCAAGACGAGAAACGATGGGATTAGCAGGATCTTCCTCTACCATGTAGCTCAAGCTCTTTGTTGACATCCAATTGGTGGAGGGGGAGGCATCCTGTTTTCATTCAGGTGAGGGCAGCAGCAGTGGGGGGCCAAGGAGAAATACCTGAGGTGATGGCTGAATTGGGGTGGGGGGCAATAAGAGAAGAGAGACCCGAAGTGATGGCTGATGGGGGTGGCAATGAGAGAAAGAGATACCTGAGATGACTGATAGGGGAAGGGCAATGTGAGAGAGACAGAAATGCAGGGAGGTGATTGCTGATGAGGTGGAGCAATGTGAGAGAGAGAGAAACAACGATATATGAGGTGATGGCTAATGAGAGAGGTGAAATGAGAGACAGAGATATACTGGCTGATGGCAGATTGGGGGAGAAGGCGAGAGACACACTGGCTGATGGCTGTGGGGGGAGGCTGTGGGAGATTTTTTTTTCTTCACATATTACTACACCATGGTGATATCTGAATCCAAAAAGGAAGTTCTGAATCCAAAAAGGAAGTTGCCTCAGGTACTGACAATGTGTTCATTGGGGTTGGTGGGTGGGGAGGAGAAGAAGGGTTGTTGTCTTCTGTTGGCACCGAGTAATGTCACGTTAAGGGCCAGGATTTATTAAACTTTCTGAAAACAGTGAATCAAACCCTTAAAAAGGAGCCGTGATGCCCTTTTGGGGGGGAGGGGGATACTATGACAGCGGTTTCGGCAAATGGTTCCTAAATTTTTAGCCTGGCTCCTAGATTCCAAAGAAATCTGTCAAGGTCAGATTTAAGCTATTTAGATTATGATCCATATGCAACAATTTCTTATTTTAAAAAAAGTATTGATGGACTTTTACTATCAGAACCTCTCATCCTCACCTTCAATCCCCTTTAAAATAATACAGTAAATTGTCTAAATGTGATTAGCAATAAATTAACAACACATGGATTTATTAAGAACTGGACAACATTCTGGGGAAAGGAGGGGCTTTTCTGAAGGGATGAGCTCCACCTTAATGGGGATGGAACCAGGCTACTGGCATTAACTTTTAAAAATGAGAGCAGCTTTTAGACTACATAATAGGGGAAAGCCGACAGTCGCCCCAGAACGCATGGTTCAGACCGATTTATCCCTGAAGGATACTAGCAAAAGACTGAAGTTAGAGCATATTGACAGAGAGGTTACAATAAAACAAAAGTAACCCAAATGCCCTTGAGTACAGAGCAGACAGAGCTTAAAGATTCCAAATTACCCCTGTCTACCGATAACCAGATTAATATGAATAAAATACCACTTCTAAAATGCTTGTAAGCAGATGCTAGAAGTCTAAAAAATAAGATGGGAGAGTTAGAATATATAGCACTAAATGAGAAGTTAAATATGATTGGTATCTCAGAAGGAGGAGAAACAGTGGAACACTGATACCTGGGTACAAACTATATCATAATGATAGAGCAGATCAAATTGGTGGAGAGGCTGCACTCTATATTAGAGAGGGAATTGAGTCAAAGGATTAAAGTCTTGCAGGAAACAAAATACACTGTAGAATATCTATGGAATTAAAATTCCATGTAAAAAAGGGAAGATGAAAGCGATGACAGTGGGGGTGTACTATCGACCGCTTGGCCAGAATGAACAAATGGATGATGAAATGCTCAAAGAAATCAGGAAAGCTAACAAAAGTTACAGTCAAGTAATAATAATGGGTGATTTCAATTACCCTGGTATGGATTGGTTCAGTGTCACAGCAGGACATGCTAGGGAGATAAAGTTTCTAGATGAAATAAATGACTTTCTTGGAGCAGCTGGTTCATGAACAGACAAGAGATAAAGCAATTTTGGACCTAGTCCTTAGTGGAACACAAGACCTGGTGCAAGAGATAAAGGTGTTAGGATCACTTGGCAATAGTGATCATAGGATGATCCTGTTTGATTTCATAAATGGAGGCAGGACGGCAAGGAAATCCACAATACTACCTTTTAACTTTCAAAAGGAAGACTATGATAAAATGAGGAAAATAGTTAAGAAAAAACTAAAAGGAGCAGCTGCAAAGGTTAAAGATTTACATGAAGCATGGACATTGTTTGAAAATACTATCTTGGAAGCCCTGACCAGTTGTATTCCACACTTCAAGAAAAGTGGAAGGAAATCCAAAAAATTGCCAGCATAGTTTAAAGGTGAGGTCAGACTCAAGGGTGCAGGGGGGGGGAATATTTATTTATTTACATTCTCTTATATACCGTGCTATTCTGCATCAGCGCAGTTTACATTGAACAAACTGAAATTACATTGAACAGGGCATTATAACTTGGAGATAGCTATTTTACAGGGAACATGGGCTATGGAGGGTTAAGTGGCTTGCCCAGGACCACAAGGAGCACCTGTGGGACTAGAAACCCCAGTCCTTCCAGCCCAAGGTTGCTGTCCTCTAGTGGGATTTGAACCCCCGACCTTCTGGCCTGAAGTACCTTGCCCCAACCACTAGGCTATAAAGCGGAATTGCTTAACAAATATTTTTGTTCTGTGTTCACAGATGAAGAACCAGGAGCAGGACCTCAGAAAACACCCACAAATAAGAACAGAAGCGAGGGGCATCTTGAACAATTTTCAGAAGACTGTGTTCGTGAGAAACTAGCTCAACTTAAAGTAGACAAAGCGATGGGACCAGATGGGATACACCCTAGAATACTGAGGGAACTTGGGGACGTTCTAGCAACTCCACTGACTGACCTTTTCAATGCCTCGTTGGAGTCGGGAGTGGTGCCAAAGGACTGGAGAGAGGCTCATGTGGTGCCTTTACACAAAAGCGGAAGTAAGGATGTGGTTGAAAACTACAGGCCGGTTAGTTTAACTTCGGTGGTGAGTAAATTATTGGAAACACTGCTGAAAGAGAAAATAGTGAGGTTTCTGGAGTCCGGCGGATTACAGGATCCGAGGCAGCATGGATTCACCAGAGGCAGGTCTTGTCAGACAAATCTGATTGATTTCTTTGACTGGGTGACCAGGGAGTTGGACCGAGGGAGAGCTCTAGATGTGGTGTATTTAGATTTCAGTAAAGCCTTTGACACTGTTCCTCACAGGCGACTTATAAACAAACTGAGCACCCTAGGGATGGACCCTAAAGTTACTGCTTGGGTTAGAAATTGGTTGGGTGGGAGGCAACAAAGGGTACAAGTAAATGGAGCTCACTCTGAGGAGAAGGATGTTACCAGTGGTGTGCCCCAGGGATCTGTCCTTGGTCCGATTCTTTTTAACATCTTTGTTAGTGATATAGCGGAAGGGCTGTCGGGTAAGATTTGCCTCTTTGTGGATGATACCAAAATCTGCAATAGAGTAGACACCCAGGAAGGTGTAGATAACATGAGAAGGGATCTAGCTAAGCTTGAAGAATGGTCTAGAATTTGGCAGCTGGGATTTAATGTTAAAAAATGTAAGGTCATGCATTTGGGCTGCAGCAATCCAAGGGAGCAATACAGTATAGGAGGTGAAGTACTTTTGTCCACTAAAGAAGAGCGGGACCTAGGCGTGGTTGTGTCTTAAAGTAGCTAAACAGGTAGAAAAGGCGACGGCAAAAGCTAGAAGGATGCTTGGTTGCATACGGAGAGGAATGGCTAGCAGAAAAAAGGAGGTGATAATGCCTCTGTATAAGTCTTTGGTGCGACCTCATTTGGAGTATGGTGTGCAATTCTGGAGACCGCACCTTCAAAAGGATGTGAACAGGATGGAGTCGGTGCAGAGGGTGGCTACTAAAATGATTAATGGGCTTCATTATAAAGCATATGAGGACAGACTTAAGGATCTTAATATGTACACCTTAGAGGAAAGGCGGGATAGAGGTGATATGATTGAGATGTTTAAATACCTCCGTGGCATAAATGTTCAGGGAGAGAGCCTCTTTCAATTGAAAGCAAGTTCTGCTACGAGGGGACATGGGATGAGGGTGAAGGGAGATAGATTCAGGAGTGATATGCGGAAATATTTCTTTACCGAAAGAGTAGTGGATCCGTGGAATAGTCTCCCAGTGGAGGTGGTAGAGATGAGGACAGTAACTGAATTCAAAAAAGCATGGGACCAACAAAGAGGATCTCTAAAGGTAAAAAGTGGACTGTTGTAGTTGTTGTTATGGAAGGACAGACTAGATAGGCCATGTGGTCTTTTTCTGTCATCATGTTTCTATGTTTCTATGTTTCTAAATGAAAAAAACCTGGAAACATCATAAGTCATGGGGGCTTGTTTACAAAGCAGCGGTAGCAGTTTCCGATCGTTATCGGAGCCGTGGCCCCATTGTTTGGGCCGCGGCTCCGAAAACGATCGGAAACCGCTACCGCGGCTTTGTAAACAAGCCCCATGGTTTAATGGGAGAAAGCAAACATGGCTTCAGCCAAGAAAAGTCTTGTCTTACTAATATTATTTTGAAGGTGTGAATAAACAGGTAGACAAAGGTGAGCCGGTCAATCTAGTGTATCTGGATTTTCAGCAAGTCCTCGACAAGGTCCTTCATGAGAGACTCTTGGCGAAATTAAGAAGTCATAGGATAAGAGACAGTGTACTATTGGGGGTCAAAAACTGGTTAAAAGATAGAAAGCAGAGAGATGGGCTAAATGGACAATTTTCTCAATGGAGAAAGATGAACAGTGGAGTACCCCAGGAATCTGTGCTGGGTCCACTGCTTTTTTTCAACATATTCGTAAATGGCGTAGGGATGGGAATAATGAGTGAGGTACTGAAATTTTCATATAACACAAAACTATTCAAAGTTGGTAAAACTCAAGAGGATTGTCAAAAACTGCAAAAGAACCTTGATAAATTGGAAGACTGGACATTCAAATGGCAGATGAAATTTAATATGCACAAGTGCAAAGTTATGCACCTAGGCAAGAACAACCCAAACTATGGTTACACAATGCAAGGTTTCACATTAGGAACCACCACACAGGAAAAAGATTTCAGCGTCATCATGGATAACACGTTGAAAACCTCCGCCCAATGTGCAGCAGCAGCCAAGAAGGCAAATAGAATGCTAGGTATCATAAGGAAAGGAATGGAGAATTAAAGCCTAGGATATTATAATGCCTCTGTATCATTCCATGATGTGATCGCACTTTGAATATTATGTGCAATTCTGGTCACTGTATCTTAAAAAGGATATAGCTAAATTAGAAAAGGTACAGAGAAGAGCCACCAAAAGGGTAAAGAGGATAGAAGGATACCCCTATGAGGAGAGGCTTAAAGGTTTAGGGCTCTTCAACATGGAAAAGAGACGGCCGAGGGGAGATATAATAGAGGTTTATAAATTAATGAATGTAGTGGAACGGGTAAACATAGATCGATTGTTTATGCCATCAAAAAGTAGAAAGACTAAGGGACATGCAAAAAAGCTACAGTGTAACCAATTTAAGACTAATAAGAGAAAATATTTCTCCATTTAACGTGTAATCAAACTCTGGAATTCGTTACCGGAGGATGTAGTAAAAGCTGTTAGTGTAGCTGAGTTCAAAAAAGGTTTGGATAAGTCCCTGGAAGAAAGGTCCATAAACCATTGGAAATCCATTTCTTGCTCCAATACAAGCATTGTGGAACCTGTGTATCTTTTTGGGTACCTGCTAGGTACTTGTGACCTGAATTGGCCACTATTGGAAACAGGATACTGGGCTTGATGGACCTTGGTATGACCCAGTATGGCATATCTATATGTTCTTACATTTAAATATGAAACTTAACACCAAATGAACAAATGTTCCTTTGCACAGAAGTGCAAACAGTTGGATGTGTCAATACTTATTGTAAATAATCATAATAAATAGAACCAAACCCAACAATAATATCTCCCAAATCTAAGGAATTTCTTTTTGTTGGAGAAGGCTGGAGGCGACTGAAATGTAACCCAGTCACACCAAGCAACCTTATCCCTTTTAATTATAGTGTAGCTAAAAACGCTATACTTAGCTCATCAAAATTATCAGTGAAATGTTCCAACACTCCTTGTGCCAAAAGTATTTCCACACAGCGGATTTGTAGCAGTCCACGATGTACGTTTCGGGCCCCTGGCCCTGTTTCAAGTGTTCACGCTCTTACAAATCACCGCTTTTTAAAGTTTCCCGAGTGAACTCACCATACTGAAGTTTTAAAGAGAGAAAAGACTTGCTATTGGCTAATAGTTTTCTGCCATTCAAAAGGGAGCTCCAATCAATACTTATTGTAAAAGCATGCTGCCAAGCAAAACACAAGAATCCATGAGACTATAGAAAATTCTTATATTTCATTTCATTTATTCATATTTATCTCTCGCTCATCCTAGAATTAGTGAGTTACAGCAATACACACATATTAAAACAGCATAATTAGCATAACAGTTAGCTGTTATGCTAACATAATAGCAAAACATAAAACACCATTATGTAAACAGATATGCCTTCAAAACTTTCCGAGAAAACTACAGAAGCAAAATTCCACCTAACTGGTCCTGCCCCTGAAAGAGCCCATCATACTCGAGCCGTAGCTTTGTGTACAGAAGAGACGGAGGGAACAATCAGTAATTATTTTGACTTGACCAAAGCTCTCTGGAAGGCATATGAGGAATCAACAAAGCAGCAAATTTAACAGAACAATCATTAAAAAAAATATGCACTGTCTAATATTCTGATGGTGTAAAACTATAAAATACTCAGACATGGTCAAATTCTACTTCGAACAGCTGAATTTTGAATCATACTTATCTAATGGTACAACACAGTTAAAGGTTTCTATTTTTAGGTTTTGCTTTTCCAGCAAATTAAGGGTTTTTTGAGGGTACAGAAACAAAAATCAGTATCATCGTTTTTGCAGCTTAAGCTGGAGGACCTTTTCCAGTTGTATCCAATACATACATTTCCATAACACAAATTTACTAGCATGCCACAAATCTCGCAAGCATCTCAGAAACCAGTATTAAGCACTCACACTTAAATACCAGCAAATAATCCTCCATACAACTACAGCCCTCTGTTCTCTCTCTCTCTCTCTCTCTCTCTTTCTCTCTCTCAAACTCACCCCCACCTTGGCCCAATCTATCTTTCACCACCAACTCCGATGTTCACCTTTGCAGCAGAGCCAATGGGGAGCGTGAGGAAGCCAATGGAGGTCCATCTACTGCTAAAAGCTTGTACAGCTAGAGTCTTCCACTCAGAGAACAAATAAAAGTAAAGCTAAGAATTTGAAATAAGCGGGAGGGGGGAGCACCAGCAATAGTGCCTTCAAAGGGGTTTCTTTTGCATACATCCCGAGAGAATAAACCCCACTTATAAGTACACTATGTAGTGTATGAACTTAATCTTTCACATTTATGCTAGTGCTCATCTTACTATCTCAATGTTAGGAGAAACAAATTGTGAATTGTCACGATTCAGGTTTCACTCCATAAATTTTGTAGTAATTTGTTATCCAAGAGAATGGCATGCTATCAAAAGTTCTCATAATCTATTTAGGTTCTGCCGAGGTTTGTTTTTCATTAAGCTGGCCATAACAGTTTTCTTCAGCATAAGCCCTTGTTCGTTGGCGTCCTGGTCTATCATCAAGATGTTATTGAAGTCTATGAATAGTCTATCTGCATCTACTG
Source organism: Ichthyophis bannanicus (assembly GCA_033557465.1). Classification (NCBI taxonomy): domain Eukaryota; kingdom Metazoa; phylum Chordata; class Amphibia; order Gymnophiona; family Ichthyophiidae; genus Ichthyophis; species Ichthyophis bannanicus. The sequence continues at coordinate 1,746,050,365 of CM066032.1, read as the reverse complement.
TAGTGAACAGCTACACTGGACTTCAGATGTTTATCCACAACTTGCACCTTTCTTTCACGGATTTATTTCTGCATCACCAATGTTTGATGTTTAGCAACTGAAACGTAAAAACAGAAGCTCTAAATATAACTGATGCAAATCCATTTCTTTCAGCTTCTTCACTGGAGCATTAAAAACACCCTCTGGTTAAGTTGTTTTTTTATTGAATAAATGCTGAAGAGCACAAGTTGACAGTCTAACAGAAACTCTGTTAAATATATAGTTACACCTTGTAACCTATTTTGCAAGCAAATCATATTTTAGAAAATTTAACTACCATACCACAAGCTAGATATTCCTGTTCTTTGTCCTCCACACCATCTAATAATGGCTTGTTCATTTATTTTTTTAAACACAAATGAGCAGGATGCATTAATTGAAACCATCTACTAATATAGTGACTCTCAACACAGCCTTCAGGGCCCACCAGACCAGTGTTGTTTTTAGGACATTCACAATGGATACGCACGAGATCTATCTGCTAGTCTATTCCATGGAGATTCTTTGTGACCATCCTGAAACCTTGATAGGTGGGGGTAGTTCCAGGGGACTAGGCTAGGATCCTATGCTTTGAAGCTATCTGGTCCTCAACCACCCCTTTGCCCACCTCGTTTTCAGGATATTCACAAAGAACATGCATGAGATATATTTGCAAACAGATAACTCATGCATCCTCATTACAGATTGCATTTTCTGGGAGCTACTTACTAAGGTGCATTAATGTTAACATGTTAATTCAACATTAATGCATGTTATTTTAGTGCAGGTCCCGTTATTCTACGGAACCCAGTTATTAATAACTTGTGTTAATGGTGAATTAATATGCGTTAGTATGCCTTAGTAACTAGCTCCCTCAATCTCTCTCTAGAGGTTTATATGGGACGCCATTTCTGTCAGGGCCAGAACCCTAGACCGGTTATGAAAGAAACCCTTTGAAGAGCTGCAATCAGCATACGTGACATGAAACACAGTCTCAATTAGTCTGGGGCATGGAAAGACCAATAAATTGATATGACGCGTCTAGGTTCCATCATGGATCCTTTATCTGAGCTACAACAAGAGTAACTGCTTGGCAACTATGCTGTGAAAACTTTGATTTATGCAAGTGAGGCACCTGATGACATCATGTTGTCCATCCCCATAGATACGAATAACCCCTCCTTTAAAAACCTATCCGACTGCACTAATGAAACCGAACTAAGGCTCAATGCAAACAACCTCGATATTAATTTTTAAAAAACGGAAGCCATGTACATCACAAAAAACCCAAACCACACCCTCCCGCAAAGCATCACCCTGAGCTCCACTACCCTCCCAATCAAGAATGAGGTCAAATACCTCGGTATAACCCTTGATCAAACCCTCAGCATGCTCCCCCACCTGAAACAAACAGTGAAAACAGTGTTTTACAAGTTAAAAACAATTCAACACATACGGCCATTCCTAGAAGAAAACGATTACAGATCAGTAATCCAAGCAATGGTCACACCCCACTTCGACTACTGCAACAGCCTGATGCAGGGTCTACCCGCCAAAAGCCTACACATCCTCCAAAGAGCACAGAACATCACTGCGAGAATCATCTGTAAAACCTCACTAACTGACAGCATCACCCCATCTTATATGACCTCCACTGGCTCCCGATAGCAAGTCGAATAAAGTTCAAAACACTCACCACTACTTTCAAACTACTGAACAATAGAGCCCTATCCATTCTCTCTACACTCATCCAGATCCCCCCCAAACACAAGAACCAGAAGAGAAAATGCACTGCACTCACTTGAAATACCAAACACATTCAGGAAAACGAAGCAAGCCACAAGTTCCAGGGCATTCAGTTTCACCACCCCCTCCCTCTGGAACTCCTTACCTCTATCAATCCGCTCAATCAAGGATCTCCAGCAGTTTAAAAAATCACTCAAAACATACCTCTTCACTGCACACTACGGAACGCAAAACACAGCACAAAACACCTCCAAGAACTCACAGGTACACTAACCACATACCCCAACCCAAAGTACAGACAACATTCGCCTTTAAACAGCATGTACATGGTTCTAAATAATATGTTAATTTGTTAAGTCTTGCAAGTTTTTATGTAAATAATTCTAAAAACAACTGTTCTGTGTAAAATGTTAGTTATATGTAAACCGCCCCTGATCTCTGGAAGGGGCGGTATAGAAAAATGTAACAAATAAATAAATAAACGGGTGTCCTATCTGGCTATAAATAACGAGGGAAAGGGAGCAATATTTTCTGCACATAATTGCAGAAGAGGTAAAAAGGAAACAAGGGCAAAGAGGCTGGATACCAGGAAAAGTGGCAGAATAAGACCAATGAGTACACAGGCCTATTGGCCTCTTCAGCCCCCACCACCTCCAGCAGCTCTCCCCTTCCCGGGGATCGAGCCACCAGCGGCAGGAGGGGCCATCTGCTGCACACAGCCCAGTCGGGGCTGTGCAACGCTATTTAAATCTTCGCGCCATCGGGCGCTCATCCTCTTCAGCCCCCACCACCTCCAGCAGCTCTCCCCTTCCCGGGGATCGAGCCACCAGCGGCAGGAGGGGCCATCTGCTGCACACAGCCCAGTCGGGGCTGTGCAACGCTATTTAAATCTTCGCGCCATCGGGCGCTCATCCTCTTCAGCCCCACCACCTCCAGCAGCTCTCCCCTTCCCGGGGATCGAGCCACCAGCGGCAGGAGGGACCATCTGCTGCACACAGCCCAGTCGGGGCTGTGCAACGCTATTTAAATCTTCGCGCCATCGGGCGCTCATCCTCTTCAGCCCCCACCACCTCCAGCAGCTCTCCCCTTCCCGGGGATCGAGCCACCAGCGGCAGGAGGGGCCATCTGCTGCACACAGCCCAGTCGGGGCTGTGCAACACTATTTAAATCTTCGCGCCATCGGGCGCTCATCCTCTTCAGCCCCCACCACCTCCAGCAGCTCTCCCCTTCCAGGGGATCGAGCCACCAGCGGCAGGAGGGGCCATCTGCTGCACACAGCCCAGTCGGGGCTGTGCAACGCTATTTAAATCTTCGCGCCATCGGGCGCTCATCCTCTTCAGCCCCCACCACCTCCAGCAGCTCTCCCCTTCCCGGGGATCAAGCCACCAGCGGCAGGAGGGGCCATCTGCTGCACACAGCCCAGTCGGGGCTGTGCAACGCTATTTAAATCTTCGCGCCATCGGGCGCTCATCCTCTTCAGCCCCCACCACCTCCAGCAGCTCTCCCCTTCCCGGGGATCGAGCCACCAGCGGCAGGAGGGGCCATCTGCTGCACACAGCCCAGTCGGGGCTGTGCAACGCTATTTAAATCTTCGCGCCATCGGGCGCGCCCGCGCCTGGCAGGCCCGCGCCTGAGGGCCTCGCCAGAGGGCCCTTTGGCGTGGCCCTTAGGCGGAGGCCAGTGACGGAGGCCATTCTCCAACCACCAGACCCCGAAGACCAGCAGGGAACAAACCCAGAACACCAGACCGCGAAAACGCAAGTAAAGCCAATGCACTCTAAGCATAGTATCTACCCTACACTGTAACCGTCTTAGAATTAGAGGACTTGACAACCCAAACAGAAGTACCATTTACTGTAAATTCCAAGAAAATATTGCTCATACATACATCCTGATACTACCAGACTAACGTATCATCTACACTTGTCCTATGATGTATGTAGCATAACTAGATAACCTGCTAGATCTAGTTAGATCAAATAATTGATACTTGTGTAACCTGCTACTAGTCCTACTCTTACAGATTTTATCAGTTTAACCTCCTATTTACAATTACCTCTAAGGTAGGTTGTATAATCTATGTAACCAGCCAGTGCCAGTTAACTTTGACTCAGTATACCTGTGTATTTTGCAGTTATCTAATATTACCAGCCTTTATCTGCCATCAGCAACCACGGTAACCATCACTAACAGACGGTGTACACGCAACTTAAATCCTGAAGAATCTTTATCCTATGGTTTAAAATGCAATATGGTTTTAAAATGCAATATGTAAACTCCAGTAATCCCAATAGATCGGGAGCCCACCACAAACCGCAGCCCTCCTACAACTGAACCAAAGATAGAGCAAAACTATCACAACCAGGCAACATACCTCACCACCACCACCAACCAACTTCCCAGCCCAGATCCACACCGCAACAAAGCACACAAAATGGCCCTACCCTGCATCATCTCGATTGCCCTCTACCTCCTTGCTACGGGCTTAAGCAATGTCATTGGCCTATACGCTAACAACAATCACATACCAACTATCCACAGTTATAGAAAGAGGTGGCCAGATACTCCATTCTATGAATCACGAGAAACCTCCCAAATTCACCACCACCACCTCCTGCAGGTATCATTACAGCACAACAAGAAGAAGAAACAAGGAGAAAACCCCCTCCCCCGAATCATGAAATGTGCCCTTGTAAATGCCCGATCTGTTCGTACAAAATGGCCGGTCATCTCAGATATGATATCACTACATAACCTTGACCTATTACTGATCTCCGAGACATGGCTTTCCTGTGATGACAACGTGATACTCAACCAGCTCCTGCCTGCTAACTTCTCTATCCATACATCTCACAGAGCTGCCAAAAGAGGAGGCGGCGTCCTCGCCATCACCAGATCTGATCTTTAATTCAACATAAAAGATGCAACCAGCTCACCGCTCCTAGACACAATCTCGATAGAGAACAAGTGTTCCTCCATCAATCTACTCTACAGAGCTCCATCATCTGATGCAGACGCACTAACAACAATAATCGATGCAGCCGCAAACTCCCAGAGCCCGCATACAACAAGCTGGGTACTAGGAGACTTCAACCTCCCCTCCCTGCAAGACTCTCACTCAAAGGCGTTTCTCGAAGCCATGAAGGATCAAGGATATAGCCAATTAATCAAGAAACCTACCCATATAAAAGGAGGCATGCTAGATCTAATATTCACAACAGACGCAACCATCAGAGAAACAACCATCCCTGATATATCAATCACCGCTGTCCCATGGTCAGATCACTCATTAATCCTATTCCAAATTCCTCAGCCAAGCCATGGCCAAAAAGATGAAAACACAGCAATCGGTCAGTCCAACAATCCGCCGAGAAGATTCCAACCATTCAACAAAGATCTAATCCTGAAATCAGCAATCCCACTAATGAACTCACCAGCACACAACCCTGACGAACTAGTCTCCAACTGGAACGAAATACTCAGTTCAATAGCTGTTCGCCAAGCCAATAACAAACCTCAAGCGAAACGACACACAGCAGCATGGTACTCTACTGAGTTGAAAGCCTCACTCGCGACACTAAGAAAACTTGAGAGACGCTGGCGCCGCTCACGCTCAGAAGCAGACCAAAAGGCATACAACTTACAACTCACAGCGCACCGTACCGCAGTGACTGAAACCATGAGACGTTACCACGCCGACACTTTAAAGAGATCTCTCAACAAACCTCGTGACCTGTTTGCCCTCGTTAAGCAACTTACAACAGAACCTGCATCAGAACAAACAAATGGAATCCATCCTCAAACATATGCGGATTATCTACAAACGAAACTTTGTCAGATAAACAACAACCCAGCGTCCAGCACTATCCTTCAACCCTACAATCAAACACCACTCACTACCTTCACAACTCCATCCAAACGATGCATCGAAGACACCATAGCAGCCATCAATACGACCACAGCACAATCCGATCCATGCCCAGCTTTCTGGGTCAAGGAACTCCGGACTGACCTCAGTCCCATCATATCCAGACTCATTCAACAATCATTCACAACAGGTGATTTCCCACGCACCCTCAAACACACTTCAATAAGACCTCTACTAAAAAACAACAAACTCGACCAACAGAAACCAGAATCCTACAGACCCATAGCAAGCATACCAATGCTAGCAAAAATAATGGAAAAGGTAGTTCAGAGACAAATACAAGATCACATTGATTCCAATGCACCACTGGATCCTTGCCAGCACGGATTTAGAGAAGCCCACGGGGTCGAGACCCTTCTTACCACACTCTTCAGCAGCATAATATCAGGCATCGACAATACCCGCCAAGGCTTTGTCCTTGTCTTCCTTGACATCGCGGCAGCGTTTGATTCCGTTAGCCATGAGCACCTCATAGAACGCCTCAAAGAAAAGGGAATCTCCGGTAAAGCACTCGAGTGGTGCAGGTCCTACCTCTCGGACAGATGGCAGCAAGTACGATCCAGAGACACATCATCAGAACCATTCCACCAAAGCCAAGGTGTCCCACAAGGATCCTCCCTCTCCGCCTTGCTGTTCAATATATACATGCAACCTCTCAGCAACCTGATCCGGTCTTTCAACATTAACTGCATGATATACGCAGATGATGTGCTATTATACACGCCTTTTGCAACAGAAAACCCAGACCTCGCACCAATAACATGCTGCATAAATGAAATATCCAATTGGCTACAATCCCAAAACCTCCGGATTCAACACAAGAAGACGGAGGTGATGTTCATTACAAGGAACCGTAACTTTACTGCGCCGGCAGTACTAAAAGTGAAGGATGCAGACCTCCAGACCAAATCCACGATCAGATACCTCGGCATCATACTAGACCAGAACCTAAATATGCAGGCTCATATAAGTAACACTGTAAGGGCAGTATATCATAAAATTAGATCCCTTAGATACCTAAGATCTCTGCTGGAGCCAGATGATTTCAGGACTATCTATCAGGCACTATTTATCCCGCATTTCGATTATGCAAATGCAATACTGCAAGGTCTCCCCCAAACCACCCTAAACCCACTGCAAATGGCAATGAACACCGCAGCAAGAGTACTGCACGGAGCATCCAGGAAAGACCATGTCACACCCATAATGAAACAACTCCACTGGCTCCCGATTCAAGGTAGAATTACATTCAAGACCTTCCTGCTCACCTTCAAAGCCACCAAAGGTCTCTCGTCAACTTCACTAACAGAGCTAATCCAGATGACACCCCACAACAGGGACAGAAGGTCAGTAGCTCAAAACACCTTGATAGTCCCAAGATCTATAACTCAATGCACCAAGTCAACATCCAGCAGGTCCTTCAAACTTTATGCACCAATGATCTGGAATAACCTCCCTCACAAAATCAGATCAATCCCGGACATATTCCAATTCAGGAAGGCCGTGAAGCACTACCTCTTCCTCCTACATTACCCGGAAACCAATAGAAACTCAGCACCATTTGCCGAAACCACCCAAATCTCCACTGTCTAAAACCATACAAACACATGATCAGCCTACAAATTGTATATATTGTATATTGTGATTGTACATAGTTACCCTGTTAGCCAAGTTGAATATCCTGTTCATATGTAAACACAAAGTACTATTGGAAATCTGTATGTTCATTGTTTATTGTAAACCGCGCTGATGCTGAATAGCGCGGTATAAAAGAGACTTTAAATAAATAAATAAATATAAATAAATTGGATGGGGCAAAAGAAATGCAACTATCGCAGTATAGCCGTAGCACCACAGCCACAGATCTGGTGAAATAAGAGGGGGGGGGGGGAACCTATGGAGCAGGAGCGGGATATTCAGCAGCAGTGGCAGCGGCCAGCGCTGCTAGCACAGCTAGCTGATACTGCTGAAAACTAACCACAGATATTCAATGCCGGGGCCATATCCGGCCACCAGCATCTGAGTCACCACAGAAGTCAGGAAGATAACCGGGCAGCATCAACATTGAGCCGCTGCCCAGTTAGCTTCTATGGGTAAAGGTAGACCAGCCTTTGCCACGCCTAACGTTATCCGCAGATCACTGACTGCATCAGGACGTGTAGCGGTGGTGCCTGTGGATATCCAGCGGTACTGTTATTGCCGCTGAATAGCCCGCTAACCGGTATTTGCACGGTTTGCACATCTGCAAACCATGTAAATGCCTTTGATTATCCCTCTTATAGCCTTTATATTTTATGTTTTCAGGAGTGGAGGAGTAGCCTAGTGGCTAGAGCACTGGCTTGGTAACCAAGCAACCAGGGTTCAATTCTCACTAGCACTCCTTGTGGCCTTGGGCAAGTCACTTAACCCTCCATTGCCTCAGAAGAAAGGCCTGGCAATCTACTTCCAGTGACACTGCCAAGAAAACCCAGGAGCTTCTGGGTTGCCAGGAGTCAGGACTGACTCAAAGGCACGCATTGCATTTTATGTTTTCAGTGGAGGATAGGCATCTTCCTTTTCTGAGAAAGAAAATCAGACAGTGTCTGTGGTTTTAGACCTGTGCCCACAAACGATGCAAACAAATTTGCTTTCGAAAGAACCAAGAATCACACATTTGTCAAACCGTGTGATGACCGACAGACCAGAAGAGCTACTGTCAACTGCTAAGTTCTTTAAAAGACCGTCCTTTCTGTTTAGAACCAAGTATTAAATATGAAAATTGTCCAGGACTAAAAAGCATTTAAAACAATCATGCACAGACTAATGAAAAGCAGCAAAATCAAATTTAAAAAAAGAAAAGAAGAAATGGTCAACTGTACTTAACATGCTTTGCATGTGGAGCTTGTCAACGGATCTGTTACACTTACAGCATGTAGAGAGGAATAGGCGGACACACAGAAATCTTAAAAGACACAAGGTAAGACAGTTTCCCAGTTAGACTGGGTAAAGAACACCCTTTTCAAATAACATTTTATATCCTTCTGCATTGGAAAGTTGAAGGATTACAAACTAATATATATTTTAGGTATGATTTTTGTCTCGTTTAAGTCAGTGGTTCCCAATCCTGTCCTGGGAGCTCCCCAGCCAGTCGGGTTTTCGGGATATCCATTATGAATATTCATGAGAGAGATTTGCATACACTGCCTCCACTGTATGCATATCCATTGTGGCTCTCGTGAAATCCCGACCGTCTGGAAAGCCCCCGGGACAGATTTGGGAAGCACTGCTATAAACTGTTATCTCTGCTAAGTATCCTAACAGGTCTGTATGGAGACTGTGGGCATCTAAAACTGGCTGAACACACAGAAGCCTTCCCACTTTCTGTACACTTGGGGTGTCAAACTCCAGTCCTGGAGGGCCACAGACCAGCCTGGTTTTCAGGATGTCCCTCATGAATTGTCATGAGATATATCTGCATACAATGTGGCCAGTGCATGCAAATATTTCTCATGCATATTCATAAGGGATATCCTGAAAACCTGACTGGTTTGCAGCCCTCCAGGACTGGAGTTTGATACCCCTACTGTATGCTCTCAATTTTTTCACTAGAGCATGTAAGCTCTTCTGTGCAGTGTTTAAACAGCATCTAATCTTTCAAAGGTTTGTGTTTCATTGTGCCCTTGCAAACCCTTTGGTTGATTTCATGTCATGGAATCCATGTTGGAAGCAAGGAGAGGCGCCTCCCCTGCAATACCACAAAGAAGAAAAATGAGCAGGAGCTGGAGGACAAGAGCTTTATTCTTTTTTTAAACTTTGTTTATTGATCCACGAGTGCAGCACATCACAACATTCCAACTTACAACACTCCGTCAGGCGTGGTTGACTCTGATCCACCACCTGATCACAAAGAATCAGTCACTCGTGATATACAACATGATATACCCTCTTCCCCCTTTCCCCCTTTATCCCCCCTCCCTCCCATCCCTCCCCTCACCCCCGTAGCCTCATCCTTCCCCTGAGCAGGGGGGGGGGCTGTTTACTTAGTATCCATCCTCCACCCCATGCACAAGTCTCCCCACCTACCCCAGGCCCCACTTCAACTCGTTTGCAATATTCCGTTACGAGTGTGAGGTCTCAACGTCTGAATATATGGTTCCCAGACCAGAAGAAATAGACATTCCCTCTAGCACCTGCCCTCTCAAGGAGCATCAATTGGTGAAAACTATTACGCCATTCCCAAAAATTAGGAGGGGTCTGCTCCCTCCATCTGTGTAAGATCGGTCCCTTCCCCAACAAACAGGCCTTCCGTATCAGTAGGCGCTCCCATTTTCCCTTTGGGTGCAGTGGTCCAAGTTGATCCAAAATGACCAGAGCCTCCATCCAACTGATCGGTTGCTTTATCAGTCTACTCATATAGTTACTAATCCGCAGCCAGTAAGCCCGAACTCGCTGACATCCCCACCACATTTGACCCAAGTCTGCCAAAAGAGCAGAACACTTCGAGCATCCGCCATCCAGCGTGAGGTGACCCCGTAATGCCGTCCTCGGGGAGAAATGAACTCGAATAACACATTTAAACTGCACCTCTCGCCATCTAGCCCCCTCTACCAAACTTGCGATTCGCCTCAAGGCACCATGGACAGACCCTGGAGCCACCACCAAGCCCAGTTCTCGTGCCCACGAGGCCTCTTCCGATGAATACTCTGGAGGAGCCCTATATTTATCCAACCATCATTTCAAATCTGAAATTTTTGGTGGAGATCCCTCCCCCAAAGAAAGAAATTCAAGGATCGTCGCCGATATCTCTACCGCCAGATCCCCTTGTGACAAGGAGGTCACATAGTGGGAGAGCTAGGCATATGCAAAAATATGGTGGCTGTTCACCCTATATTCCCTACAAAGAACTGCAAAGGCTTTGCATCGCCCTTCCACGTCCACCACATGTCTAAGTTTGCTAATCCCAAGTTCCTGCCATTTTCGAAATACCACCGTGTCCGACCCTGGAGGGAATTGAGTATTACCCTGCAATGGTAGCCACCTTGACACCTTGGGGGATCTACCCCAAAAATGATTTAATTGCCTCCACACACATCTTGCTGGAGTCAGCAGCACACTCCTAGTCAGTCACGACGGGAGTGCTGATCCCTCCGAGTGCACCACCGCCAACAATGTATGAGGGGCTACAAAAGCCTCCTCCAACGATCTGGGTGTATAGTACTCTGTATCCCCCAACCAGTCCCTTAAATGCCTAGCTTGATAAGCCAGGGCATAAGACCACAAATCTGGGACCCCTATCCCCCCTCTGCTCCATCCCCCTCGCAGGCGATTCAGCGGGATACAGGCTCTGGCCCCTTTCCACAAAAACAGTCAGATCTCACGCTCTAGGCGGGTAAGGTCTTTTCTCAATAACCAGACCGGGAGAGTTTGTAACCAGTATAACACTCGAGGCAAAACTACCATCCCCAGAACCGCCGCTCTGCCTAATAGAGACAGGGGCAGGGGGTTCCACACCTACAGCTGCGTGCAGAGCCTGCGGAATACCCGCTCAAAGTTCCGTTTATACAACTCCTTAGGATCCCTGGGCAGCAGGATACTCAAATATATAAAGGAATTATCTGCCCATTTCAGTGGGAAAGTGGTTCACCCAACCATGTCTAAGAAGTCCCAACACATCCAGTGCCTCTGATTTATCCATATTAATACGTAGTCCTGCAAAACTTCCAAAACAGGCAAACTCCTCCAACAGGCAAGGCAAAGTGTTGTGGGGATAGTAAATGCACTAACATATTGTCTGCGAAAGCTGCCATCTTGAAACCACACGCCCCAATCCGCACCCCCCTGATATCCCCGGACGTCTCTATCTGTCGTATCAGTGGATCCAATGACAATACAAACAACAGAGGTGAAAGGGGGCAGCCCTGTCGCGTGCCTCGCTCTAAAGAAAACTTCTCTGACAACACTCCATTACATATCACCCCTGCAGTGGGGCTCGAATACAGAACCTTGACCATTTTACAAAAGGAGGGCCCGAGACCATACTGCGGCAGCAAGCCTTTCATATACTGCCAGTTCACCTGGTCAAAAGCTTTCTCCGCGTCAAAACTTATCAGCAATGACTGCAACTCTCTTTCACGTACCCACCCCAGTGACGCCATGATCTTTTGTAGATTCCGAACCGCATATCGCCCCTTCACAAAGCCCACTTGGGAGTCATGCACCAGGTCTCCCAGCACTAACGCCAAAGGGTCCGCTAAAATCTTAGACATCACTTTCAAATCAAAGTTTAGCAGTGAGATTGGTCTATAGGAGGCAGCTGGAGTATGGTCCTCCCCCGGCTTAGGTATTAACACAATATGCGCATGGTTGTCCCCCCCATGTGAACTCACCCTTTTCTGTTCATTGGTGAAACATCGCCACCAAGGATGGGGTCACCAAGGGCTCCAACACCTTATACAATTCTGCTCCAAACCCGTCCAGACCCGGCACCTTAGAACAACTGGCTCTCTGAATAACATTTTGTACCTCCTGTATTGTGATTGGTTCTTCTAACTGTGCCAGCTGTTCAACCCCCAACCGAGGAAGCTGTATGTCTCTCAGATAGTCCTCCATCTGAGTCCGGGATCCCTCAACTTTCGAATACAATTGTTGATAAAAAGATTGGAACATCTGTGCGATCTTGGGACTCTCCTTATGTAGTTTACCCTGTGCATCCTGCAAGGCCACTACCGATCTACTGCCCCTGCTGCCTTGCAGGCAATGGGCCAAGAGTTTCCCCAATTTATCCCCAAAGCGACATAACTGGTAGCGATAGCACATATAAGATTTCTTAGCTCGCCTATGTAATAGCTCGTTCAGGGCCACTTGCGCTTCCCAGAGCCCCTTTTTATTCACCGCATTAAGACAATTCGCCCATCTCCGGCACTCCTGAACCGTACGTCTTTCCAGCCAAACAATCTGCTCTGATAATAACCTCCTCTTCTGTGCCACATAGCCTATAATGTCACCTCTTAGCACCACTTTGGCTGTCTCCCAAAACAACTCCAGATCATCCTGGTGTCGCTCGTTATGTACTGCGAACTCTTGCCACCGCTGTTTAATAAAGACATGAAAATCATTGTCCCGGTAGAGATCCAATGGAAACGTCCACACCCTAGTCTGCGCAACAGTGTCATACCATTCCAACTCCACCCAAATCATCGCATGATCCGAAATCTCCATGGGTCCAATTTGTGCATCTGTCATTCCAGCAAACAGCCCCCATGATAGCAATATGTAATCAATTAATGCATTAGTGCCGTGTGCCCTAGGCTGGTGTGTGAAATCCTTGTCAGATGGATGCAGCAGGCGCCAAGGGTCCACAACCCCCAGCTGTTTCTGAAGGCCCCGCAATACTCTCGCCGTTTGAGCCCGTGTCCGGTCCCCCCCTCCTCGCAATGTGCTTAGGTCAATATCCAATACTCCGTTAAAGTCCCCTCCTAAAATCAAAGGGACCTCCGGCAACTGCTCGACCCTAGAGGCCAATCGCGCATACATCTCCCGGTCCAAGGAGTTTGGACTGTACAAATGATCCAGCATGATTGGCTTCCCTTCCAGCAGACCGTGCAGCAATATAAACCTGCCCTCCTGGTCAGTGTATGCTTGTGTCAATGCGAATCTCACTCGCTTATGGATCAAAATGACCACTCCATCTTTTTTCCCCTTGACCGGAGCCCCCCACCCCGTCCCACCCAGTCTCTGTGCAGTTTAAGGTGCTCTTCTGCCATCTGGTGGGTTTCCTGCAGCATAGCAATATCGCTTTTCTGCCTCGCTAACGCTTGCAACACTTTATACAGTCAAACCTCGGTTTTCGGTTGCCCCGGTTTTCGTCGGTTTCGGTTTTCGACGTGTTTTCAGACGGCGATCTTGTCTCGGTTTTCGTCCATCGCCTCGGTTTTCGTACTGCAATACAGTACACGCTTGCCTGCCCAGTCCCGGCAGCACTACCCCCCCCCCCCCCGACTCACCGATCGCGTGTTGAAATGGAGCAACATCCTCGAGCCAGAGATGCAAGGATTGCAGAGAGGAAGGCCCCGATCTCTCTCCACCGCCTGCCTGTTCTCTGGAGCGCCCCCTCAGGCTCGGAGGTAGCAGGGTAGCAGGAGATATTGAATGGGTAAGCAGGAGATGTTGAATGAATGTGGCAGGCAGTTCTTTCTCTTGCGGGGTACGCTGTTGAGACGGAGTCAGCGATCAGATTAGTGTCCTAGGTTATCTGTGTGTTTGCTGTGCTGAGCGGGAGAGTGGTGTTTCCGGTGGCTGTGGCTGGTGCCTTTTTTTTTTGTGGATCCTTCTTTTTTTTTTCTGTTTTCTTTAAAAATTTCTGGATGTTTTTTTGCTGAAGATTTGCATCTTGACTGTGCTGTTAATCTTTCTCCCTTCTCAGCAGTTTAAACAATTTGTCTGCCAAAAATACCTCTGGAGCACCATCTTGTGGCCAGAAGTGGGATTGACTCTCTATAAAATGTATTTTTTGTCAATATTTTTGGGTGTCTGGAACGGATTAATTGAATTTACATTATTTCTTATGGGAAATCTTGCTTCGGTTTTAGTCCGTTTCGGTTTTAGTCAGACTTTTTTGAACGGATTAATCATGAAAACCGAGGTTTGACTGTATCTCTTTACTGGACTACCAACTCCACAGACATTCCAGGATACAATCTTCAGGGGGCTTATCCCTATTGTTCTCATATCGCATCATACTGAACCTTTTCCCCAGAGGGGCCCCCCCCAGCCTGAAGCCCCCCCTAGTATCCCTCCTATCCCCCTCTGCTCGACTCATCCTTCCCCTGAGGCTACGAACCCCCCTCCCCCATATTCCTCCCTCGATCCCCATACTTCCCCTCCCCCCCTCCTCCCCCTCCCAGACCCCCCTCATAAACCTTATCATTATCCTCCACTAATCCCTATCCCTCCTCTCCTACCTAGTCACGATCAATGTGAACAGATCTCCCCTCCCTCTTCACCGTTCAGCACTCACCACAGCCCCCTCACTCCACTTACCCCCTCACTGCCCTACCCTCTCCCTCAGTGCCGTCCTCCCCAAACTCCCCCTCCCTCTCACCAGCCAAATATCGTGGCCAGAGCCAAACAAGTTCTTCTGACCAGCCCACCCCCCACATCCCAGAAAAAGAGTACATACAACAATACAAACAAACCCAAAACATAAACAGAGAACAAGCTAATATAAAACATTGTGGATATCAAGGCACATTTATCACCCCCTTCAGGCATCCCACCTCTCCGCCCCCAAGGGGTAAAGCCCTCTCCTCCAGCTCTCCGTTGACATAATATCTCCTGGCGAGGTCATAGCGCCAGTCCCGGCCCCGGACACCCAGTCATATCGCAGGCACAGCGCAGGAAAGTATCGCCTCCTTACATGTATTAGGCGCTCACGTCTGCACCAGTGCATACGCCTCGGGAAAGTCTCTCATGACGCCCCGGTCTGCTCCTCGGTGAGGGTAGTGTCCTCGGTCCTCAGGCTCTCCACATATTTAGCCGCCTCCCCCGCCGATTCAAATATCTGGTGCACACTGTTCCCGGTAACATGTAATCTGGCCGTGTATTGCACTGTAAATCGGATGTTGGCCTCTATTAGTATTTGGCAGATGGGTGCATATGCTCTCCGGCACCAACTCAGGGCCACCGAGTAGTCCTGCGCTATTCTTATTTTCATATTGTCTTTCTCAATGGTACCTTGTTTTCGCGCCGCTCTCAATATTATTTCCTTTTGCGGGAACTGCAAAACTTTAGCCAGGACCACCCTGGGCCTGCGGTCTTTTGCATTCTTCGGTCCCATTCTATGAGCCCTCTCGATCATGATCTTACCACTTTCTCCCACTCCCTCCAGCAAAGAGGCAGACAGGGTTTCCACAAATAATTTCAAGTCTCTATCCAGAACTGAGTCCGATATGCCCAAAAACCGCAAGTTATTTCATCTGGAGCGGTTTTCAATGTCATCCAGCTTTGCCTCATGCGCCTTTAACGCGGCCTGCACACGCCCCAGCTCCTGGGCTAGATTTTCCACTTCCTCTTCAGTGTGCCCGATACGGGTCTCCGCCTCCTGCACGCGAGTGCCTAAAGAGCCCATTGAATTCTGCAACACGTCCATTTTATTGTGCAGCGCTTCGAATTGTGCTGACAACACACCTGCTACCGCTGCTGATATCTCCTCGATGAATGCCGGGGAGGCCGAGGAAGTGTGCGCCGGGGGTGAGTCCACCATTTTCTGTTGCCGCGTGGCCCAGTCTTCTCCCATCTGCCCAATTTCGCCGCCGCTGCCATTCTCCCTTCTTTTGGTCACTTCTCTCCCTTCTCCCAACACTTGAGGAGTCTTTTTGGTGCTTCGCAGCAGTTTAAAACGGCTCAATTTTGCCGGCACGGAAAGGGTCTGGAGCTCAAGTGATCAGTGTTCACCCTAGCTCACCACATCACGTGACTCGGACAAGAGCTTTATTAAGTGTCACCAGGTCTAGAATCCATGTTGGAAATATCTAATCTCTTTAAAGGTCCATTATGGCCAGAGCATGCACTATAGTTAATTGAGACAGAGCAAGTAAGTTATTTAATTTGTATTCATTCTATAGAAGTGTGTGTGGATGGAGCATTAAAAAACAATAGCATTTCTTTAAAAAAACACTGACATAAAATTTGGAGAGGGTGTAGAATAGATACAGATCAGTCACATGTCTCTGCTGATTTCCTGACTGCCAATGGAGAGGGCTATGTTCACATCCCAGCTCCATACTGCCACAGCCTGTCCCCTTGGACAACAGGACTTAAAAGGGTCATTTTATAACTAGGTGCCCACATTAAGTGGCCTACAAGGAGGTTATTTGTCTTTATAAAATACTAGCGTAAATTCTGTACAGATCACACCTACATTGTAGCTGCTTTGGAGCATATGCTAGATTACTGTGTGCAAATTAAGGAATATTATCATCTATAATGG
This sequence comes from Ichthyophis bannanicus, assembly GCA_033557465.1. Lineage (NCBI taxonomy): Eukaryota > Metazoa > Chordata > Amphibia > Gymnophiona > Ichthyophiidae > Ichthyophis > Ichthyophis bannanicus. The sequence continues at coordinate 1,746,033,707 of CM066032.1, read as the reverse complement.
CCTTGGGCAAGTCACTTAACCCTCTACTGCCTTGGAAGAAAGGCCTGGCAATCTACTTCTGGTCACACTGCCAAGAAAACCCAGGAGTCAGAACTGACTCAAAGGCGCACATTGCATTTTTACACATTTTGAGGCTCCACCCACTCTCCAACCAGACTGCACCCACAGCAATATCTACAATAGAAGCACACGGGTGTACAGCATCATGTACCCTTTCACGCCTGGTGCAATTTCCAGCGCGCTTTCCTTCAGGCCTCTGCTCCCTAACCCTCTTCCCCCAAGGGACTCTAGTCTGCACCTCTTCTCCCTTTCATGGCATTATAATAACCTCTTTTTGTTTTCTCTTCCTCTCTTCTCTCTTTCCCTCTCCTATTTTCTTCTTTTGCAGTTTTATTCACCTTTGATTGTAAACAGCCATAACAAAGTTTTGGCCACAGATACTCATAATGTCATATATGGATGAAAAAATTATAAAATTACCCCCAAAATATCTTTTAGAACCATACGTTAATATCCCAGAAACCAAGTCATGCCGTAGCTCTTTCTTATATCATTGTCATAAGTCTGTGGCAAGGTGTGTACTAAAATTCTCAATCATAAGCGACAGGAGCCATGGTCTGAACATTTCTGCGATACACCTGCACCTGGAAAAAGACCTGCAGCTCATTTCAGGTGAGCCAGCTACTTCAGACCCTACTGACCTGAACTGAATTTGATCTTGTGGCTCGGCATACTCTAAAGCCGATGTAACAAGGGGCACTAAGTGTAGTGCACTTTGGTCCTCCCATTTTTAGCACTTATTGTGCAATAAAATGACTTCCAAGGCAGGAAGGGTTTTATCACACAAAAAATGTCAGCCAAAAAAGGGATTAAAATTTTAGCAAACATTCCATGTTTATCTGTGGAAATGATCTGCATATGGAAATTACTTTCACTGTAGGAATATAAACTAAAATTAATAAAGAAAAAAAAAGACAAAAAGTGGTTTAACTATAGCCACCCAAAGGTCCAAGTTCCTCAAAACGAGGAACCCCATGTCAGAGGAACTCTGCCCCAGGATTCCCACCCGCCTCCACTCAATGGCATATCTTTCCAAACACTCCTTAACTATCTTCATATCTTCTCATTCTACCCTTACCTACTTTCCTCCCAAAGTTACATTTCCTGGCTCTTGTCTTCAAAGTTGACCTATTAAAACTGGCAGGGGTTCAGCGGAGATCACTGACTTCAGCTGAATCAGTGTCATTTTTAAACGGCCAGTTCTGAAGACAGAATAAGCCAGCAAAGATAAGCATTGAGGGAAGGGGGGAGAAAATTATTGGGTTGGGTGGGAGGATGGGCGAGTGGATTATGTGGAAGGGTGGGTGGAGGAGTAGGATAGTGGATAGGTGGAGTCCCTCTGGCTCCGAGTGCCTCCAATTTTTGTAATGTAATGTTTAGAGGTGCAAGTCACCTCTAATCATTGAAATTAAAACGGTAGCAACCCGCCCCTGACCCGTATGGAGCACATGCCCACATTTGACATACACGTACATGTATACATAAGTCATCCACAATGGTTAATCACCTGACTCCTAGCCCGTGGTGGGAGACTGAAGATAGTAATGGCAGCAAAGTCAGGAACGCTCATTACTGTTTTAACCATACTTCTGTTTTTTATGCAGTTTGTTTTAGTATTTTATCTCCTAAAGCATTTACATATTATTTAAGAAAGTTAATTGTAATTAAAGAAAATGTTTTAGTAATGCTTTACTACACTGGGATCTGTAACAACTGACTGTGGTATTCATTCAATTACCAGGTGAAATACTTCTTTAGTGTATGCCGGCACTGGAATTTGACCACCGCATTATTTAACTTGCACTGTTTGATACTGAGAGATCAATAAAGGTCAGGGGAAGAAGCCAAATGTTTAATCTCGGTGTAGAGATTAATCTTATGAAATTTCTCTGAAGCTCTGTGATCATATATCCACATACTGATAACTATGGTAACCATTGGCCCACCTGTCCACAAGATTTTTTGCCAAGCTGTATATAATCATGAATCTAGTTAAAGAAGACCATAAAATTACTGCATAGTCGTCTTCAATTCAGTTGTTCAGTGTGGTTTCAATTTTTTGTCACTCTAGAAGACAGCTAATCACGAGTTCTGTGTTTTCTTGGCATGAAATAATTTAATACCAGAATGAATGCCGACATCTACCTCAATATGGTGTAAGTTGATATTTCTGAGTCAGTGACAAGTGTTTGTGCATTAGTAAATTGTTGAAATGTTTGGTAACTATAATAAAATACAGACTTAAATGATATATGTGTTCCATAAAGATCTTTCTTTTAGGAACCATTAGATGAGATCCATCATTCGGTTCAGAGTACTGAAGAGGAGGATAGGGAAAGACCCCTAGAGTGGAAGAGGTACAGGAGATCAAGAGAAACATATTTATCTCCTTCCCTCATACTTTAGATCTGCAGGACGGATGCCTTGATGTCCATGAAGAGAATAATTGCTAGCCCACGAAGCAGCTGGTGAGGTTTTTTTTTTCCATTTTGCCTTCTTCTTGGAAGGATTGCTCCATCTTTCTTTCTTTGTGAAAGAGGAGAGAGGTTGCCCAAGAAACAGACAAAAGCCTCGATTCCTTCAAGTTTCTTATTGCTTGCAGGAGAGCCGCTCCCATCTCCTCTTCCCTCTCACGCTCAGCCGATCGCAGCTTCGGCGCCAAAGGGGGGGTGCTCCGGGGATGCCTGCTGTCTCAGAACTGCCTGCCTTAGCCAGTTATGTGGCTCCCCAGCTTATTCAGGAAGCCGACAACACTCAGCCCACTCAACCGGGGGGAGGGGGAGAGGGGTTCCTCCAATTCTCCAATTCTCCGTTTTTCTTTTTTTTTTTTGCTTCCCTTCAAAAGAAAAATTAAGGCTGAATGGCCAAAACCAGAAAGAAACAGACAGAAATAAAAAAGCTCTTATAGCTAAACTAACTAAATCTCCTTAGTTGTCCCTTCAGTGAGTTCAGCACCCTGCCTCACTACCTCCTGTAGCTGCTTGGAGACTGAGCATACTGGAGCTTGGGGGTGGACCCTGCTGTATTAATTCTGGTGTCATCAAAAGATGACTTGCTCAGTCTCCAAGCTGCTGGAAGAGGTACACTACCCAGAGGTGTGGGGTAGGAATGGACTAGAGGGACGATAAGGAACTGGTATTTCAATTCTTTCAGAAGGTAAGGTTTTGAATTTTTGTGACTGAATATTGTCTTCTGATACAGGATAATTTGCAGTACATCCATGTGTCACTCAGCTTGGAATCATGCACACCCATTTAGCACCATTTGAGAGGAAAGGTAGCTACCCATCTGGTGGTCATCCAGAAATGTCGAAAGAGTCAGCGTCTAACGAGTACATTAAGGAGAATAGGAATGGGGATAACTACAAAAACCATGCAATAGATCCTGGGTGCAAAGCGAAATCCTGTGTAGAAAGGTGACACTTCACCATCACTTCCAGGAAGAGTCCTAAAATCTATAAAGAAACAGAGGAATACCCAACGCAATGTCCCAGAAACGGAACGTGCACCAGTTGTACCCGATTCTGATCCCACGGGGGCAAGACGTGCCCATGCGATCAGAATCAGGAACAGGGCCTAGACGTCCAGGCCATGCCCTGATTTTGGGCACCCGGACATCCAACAAACTCCCTGGCTAGCTCAGCCAGACTCCTGCATGGAACCGCAGTGCCATGGCTCGCGATCCCCAGCAGACTCCACAAATTGCAGCCTGACCCCAGATAGGGCCTGCCATGGCCAGAGTCGGGCTGCAGGGAACCCCCTGCACCCCCTCACTTGCCTTTAAAGGCCCGCGCCGTCCATCATCCTCTGTCCAGGAGGACTTCTTCCACTTCCGAGGTAGAATAAGCCCCTTGTGCAAATGACTGACCTCAGACATACAGGGCCGACCTCGAAATCGTCCCTGTACATGCGGGGTCTTGGCATCGCCCACAGTCCATCCTTGCCCCGCCCCTACCCAACTACAAACAGAGCTCCCTGCACAACTCAGTTCTACGTGCAGGGAGCTCTGTTCCCCCAAAGCCGGCCAAGCGAATAGCGGGTCTGGATGTGCAGATTGGACATCCAGACCTGCCATTCGCTGAACAGAATAGACCCCTAAGTGTCTAGATGAATGTTTGCAAGTGTATTGTGGATGCATGTCAAAGAAATGTAGCAGATACGAAGTTATTTTAATTGAAATGTTCACATTGAAGTTTATGTTGTGTTGGAACACCACAGCTGCATAAAGACATTGTATTGGAAGAACAAACTAATTATATACCCAGAGTTCTGCAGCACCTAAAGAACATAGGCTATGTGAGAAATTTTATTGGAACATAAAACACCCTGCAGTGGACCCACCTCATTTCATTTCATGAACTTATATACTACAAACGTAATGCTTCTACATGGTTAACTGATTGCACTCATAAATAAAACAACCAAATCTCGGATGTGAAGCACCCAGAAAGGGGGCTACATGTACAAGATGACATCATAGTCTGCCACCCTAAATGCTGTATACCACTAGGAACTGGGAAAGCAGAGATCACCATATTAAAGCTAACATTTTCTCTCAGTTTAATCCAGTAAAACAAAGTTGATTATCTGCAATGTGGAAAGGTTCAGAAACGTTTCAGGGAAGTAATCACAATATCAAGTAACGGGGGATCTCAAGGATAAACAAAAAGACATAATCCGTCACACAAACGTGGATGACAATGTCTGATTATATCAACACAGACAGCCTTCTTTCCAGATTTCTCTGAAGACCATGTTGATGACGTCAGATGGCATTATCCATTTGTGTAGATGATTCATTCCGCTTGTTCTCAGAGAAATATTAAGTTCAACTAAGTTTAGAACACCTAGAAACATTGCAGTACATATTTATTACAAATTAAAAAGAATTAAAATTTAGCTTATCCCTTCAGATACGTAAAATTCCGTATTTACTAGCTTACAACTGTTTCAAAATTTGTTTTTAACTTTATGAGGATAATTTTATAAAATATTTCTCATCTGTTAAGCATGTTTTACATGAAGAAGAGGGCTCTTTAAGGTTATACACCAGAGATTTTTCACATATCATATAGTTCTTAGTTGAGTTTGAAGGATATCATGATACATTGATATTGGTGATTGGACATTAACTCATTATATACTAATATTCCTCAGCATGAAGCTATTCAGATTATGGATATTTTATTAGGGCATACATGTCACACGAGAATACCAACATGTTTTTTTTTTTAATTCAACTGGCTACTTTGGCTCTCCCAGAGAACTGTTTTAGGTCCATTCTACAAGCATATTAAAGGGGTCACGATGGGCTCCACAATGGCTCTGGATTTAGCTACTATAATTTATATGTGGCTCATTTTGAATCTACCTTTCTGAAGAGACATCCTTTTACGAATCATGTAAAGTTGTGGAGACATTACTTTGATGATGTTCTTTTAATTTGGGAAAGAGAAGAAGATACCTTAATGGTGTTTCTAGAATGGTTAAATTCTCTAGATGAGAATTTACAATTCCAGGAACAGTATAGTAAGAAAGAGTCATCATACCTGGATATTTTGATTTGCAAGGAAAAGGAGGGGTTTGCTACTAATCTTTTCAGGAAACCCATTGATCGCAATCAACTGCTGCATTACTCCAGTTTTCACAAACACTCCTTGAAGAACCACCAACCCACAAGTCAACTCCTTAGGATTAAGCATCTTTGTACACACAGTAGTGACTTTGAACACAATGCATGTGCCTTGACTGGTAGATCTAAAAGCAGAGGTTACAGTGATAGATGCATCAAGAAGGCATATGACAGAGCACAGGAGGCAGACTGTGCTTCTCGCCTACAAAGTCCAATAGGAAGGATCATGATGAGATTGTTTCCCTACTTCTTTTTTCTAATTTATAGAGACATCTCACGTATTATAAGAGAAGAGCAGCTTGTGCTCTAAACTTTACCTTTGTTTTCTGCACAATCGCATGCAGAAGGAATGCTAATTTGAAGAATCTGTTGGTGCCATTTGTTCTACCGTGATATATACCCAAGGTCAAGGGACATTTTAAATGCGAACAGTGTTTGGTTTGTGAACACATTCTTGTGACCAAGGATTTCTTCAGTCAACACTGGACTTGGAAGAAGTTTTATTTGTCGGATTTTACCAATCCGACAAATAAATTTGAGTATGTGGTTTATGTCATTGTCTGCCAGTGCTCTCTTCTGTACGTTGGCAAGATGAACAAGACCATTAGAATACGAATCATAGAGCACAAGAGCTCTTGTATGTAGGGGCATAGAGAGCAGCCCCCTCGTTCAACACTGGCATGAGAAGAAACATCACCTCTCTGATCTGATACTCCTGGTCCTCAAGACAGTACACCAACACTGGAGGGGAGGCGACAGAAGTAATGTCCTGCTGCAGATGGAACAGAGAGAGATTTTTTTGATGCAATCATTACATCTACCTGGTCTCAACCAAGAGGTTGATCTCTCAGTATTTCTCTGACTTTACAGTTTTTCGGGGGGGGGGGGGGGTCTTTGTGTTTCTATGCTTTTTAAACAGTTTATATTCATCTTATCTATCTGTTTTTGTTTTTACCTTTATTTTATACTCTTATCTGATATGTATCCACTCTGAGCCACATGAGTATTTTGGAGGCTTAATTCAATGCTATATGGTTTTCCCAGGATGGGACTTTTATACTACGTATTTTAGTTTCTTACAATCTTTGCAGCTTCTAATCCATACTCACTCATATTTTTATCCACTTTGGGCCCAATATTCAAAGAACATTTATACTGTTTACAGCCTAGTAAACCATGTAAATGCCTTAGATGGGGATATTCAATGGCACATACATGGTTAGTGCTGTTGAATATTCCTGTCTATGTCCGCTACGTGCTCCAATGTTATCTGGTTAGCATCAGGGCATGTTGGGGGCGTTCCAGGGCTGAGAGGAGGTAGGGAATGGCGTTAACTGGGCAGCAGCGATATTGCATGCTGCCCAATTAGTAATCGGCGCCTTAAAATAGGCGAGGAAAACCCTTGCCTATCTTTAAAATTCTGATCACTAACTGGGAAGCAGCCAATATCGCTGCCGCCTGGTTAGCCTCAGCGGCTTCTTTCCCTGCGGCAATCTCCAGATATTCAATGCCAAAATATCCAGTTTAGAGATTGGCAGGGAGGGCTGTGTGCCTCATTGGCGCATAGCCCTTCCAAATGGCAGGTAGCTGAAATCGGGCCCTTTGTTTTTAATTCACAGTGCAGGAGCTCACTAATCTTTACAGTTGTGTTACAAGTAAGCATATTAATTCCTTTGCACTGACTTTATTTTGGCTACTTGATCTTATTTTAGTGAACCTGTTTTCACTTTTTACTCGTTGTATATAGCTCTTTTCATTAAACTTTATGTTATACAAGCTTGCACAATTTATTATCCAGGGTTTGTTGGAATCACATAGATTATACGGTTTGTAACGTGTCCACTGAGCACTATTCCCTTGTACATTGTCTCCCCATTACTTCCAGGATTTCAAAAGTTATCAGTTATGAGGATTTCAGTTTGTGCTCACTTTTTTTAGTGCACAAATTTGGCTTTTAATCAAATTATAGGCACGCATGTTTTTGCATGTTTCTAATGATAAAAGAGGCCCCGGCTCCGGCCCTCCGGGCAAGTAGGGAGCATGCTAATAATCAGGCTGAGCCCACACCTATGCGCCGGGGGGGGGGGGGAGTAAGGGATTGGTTGACTTGGACGGGAAGGACGTGGCATTGGGGGCGGAGCGAGTGCGGCATGAGACACTGTGGGAATTTGACGGGCAGCCAGTCGGGGCAGAGCCACAAGAGTGGAAGACATGGGTGAGACAGTCCCCGCTGTTGGGAAAGGGGAGGTTCCTAACTTAACCGTCCCCTCCCCTTTTGGAGTGCATTCCTGCCTCATCCCTCAGAGGGGTGGGGGAAGACAGGGATGGGAGCAATGGAGGGTTACCACTGCATGGGTGGAATCGCCATGCGTGGTGCCCCAGAAAGGAAAGCCGAGGTAGGGAGTCAAAGAATCAGGCAATTGACTTAAAGGGGAAAGAGGAGGGGGGAAGAATAGGAAATGGGGAAGAGGAGGAAAAATGGGGTGCCGTGGAGAAAATGGGGGAAGGGGAAGGGAGGGAGAATAAACTACCTTGTTTAAAAGCTCTATACATAGACTAAGTGCTATCTTCTAACCCCTGCCTCTGAAACAAAAGGGGTGCTAAAATGGCTTGTTGTTTGAAGAGAAGTCAGGGTTCACGATTTGTGGTGGAACATGAATTTCGAGGGGGCACCCTGCGACAACAATGCTGGAGATTGGGGAAATTTTGGTAGACTATTAAGAAAACCCAGGAGCTTCTGGGTCGCCAGGAGTCAGGACTGACTCGAAGGCACACATTGCATTGCATTATAAAACACTATACCAAGGTGAGACAGTCTTGGCTACTCGAATAGAGCAACACCTGGCCAGAGCACAACTTCCATGTCTGACTCCCCAGCAGACATCAACTAGGGGCTCCAGTTACAGCAGAAGAAGTGCAATGGGTTACGTTAAGGAGGCGGCAGCATATAAGACCCCTGGTCCTGATGGGTATAGAGCAGAGTACTATAAATTATTGCAAATGCAGGTCATCCCGCCTCTGGAAGATGTCTTTAATGTGTTGCATGAGCACAGATCCTTCAAATCTTCCCCAAGCCAGGTCAAGATTCATACTTAGTTGATTACCATCACCCTATCTCATTGATTAATTCTGATTTGAAGGTGATGGCTAAGATCCTTGCTGATAGGATGGGTAATTTAAATATTTGGGTATTTGGTTGCCTGCAAACGCCAGGCGATTGTACCTGTTGATTATACAGTCTCTGCTCTCTGAGGTGGAAGGCAAAGAACTGGCATTCTTTACTATTGTCTCTTCTAAGCTGGGCGGTCACTTACTGCATGATGATGTTTCCAAAGATTCTTTATGTCCTTCAGATCCTGCCGCTTAAACTCTTGCAGATAGATGTGACTATCCTTGAGTGTACCTTGCTGTTTTATTAGTGTGGGGGGGGGGCAGGAAGCCTCGTATAGCTCTGAGTCATGGCTCATGGAGTAGGGGTGGGCAGGGCCTCCCAGATTTAAAAATGTATAATTTGGTTTGTATTTCGCGGCATATTAGAGATTGGATGAGTGGCCGATCAGTGTTTATTCCATATGAGGTGGAAATTGCCTTTGTCACACCTTATCGGTGTTGCATGCAGATGGGAGACAAATATCTTCCTATGTCCGGGGCAGTGTTCTCATTCACTCGGTGGCACTCTCTCCGAGCAAGGATTCCCGACCTTCTCGGATGTGGGGGGATATGGGTCTAACTCAGTTTGAGGCAAGTATTATATGACAAGGGGGTGGTACAATCTTTCAAGGAGATTAGAGAGCACTTTGCTCTGTCCAATGGTCATTTTTTGCTTTCCTACAGTTGTGGCACTATGCCCAGACGTTGGAAAACCAGAACCTCGTTAATAGCTTTGTGGAGAGTATTGAGGGCTTCTTCAAGTTTGATGTAAGAGAGACGTTTTCTTTTGCCACCTACCATAAAAAGACTTGGGGCTTGCAGACTGTACATTCATATAATCATATAGAGACTAAGTGGGCAGCTGAACTGTGGATTAGCGTGACAGGATTTCAGTGGCTAACTGCAGTAATGTGGATTCCTGCATTAGCTAAAGGTTTATGACTTCAAGAGATGCAGTACAAAATTCTGGAACAGGATTATTTTTCTCCCTTATGTGCTCACCGGGTGGGTATGGCTACTTCTGGGGCCTACCCCTGGTGTCATCAGGATGAGGCCAACTTGGGACATATGTTTTGGTGTTGTGCTCATATTCGTGTTTACTAGGGTGTGATCCAGCAATTTCTTGGTGGAATACTTGGTCAGCAAGTGATTTTACCAGCAGGTACCGCCATCTTAGATGATATTCAGGGGTTCGGAGTTAAAGGCTTGGGAGCCCGAATGCTAGTTCATAAGGCCTGTCTACTAGCCAAGCAGTGTCATTTGCGATATTGTCATGATGACTCGGCGTCTTCTATCTGGAAGTGGCACAGTGCTCTTCAGCAACTGGTGGTGTTGGAGGATATTGCATCCCAGGGTCTAATTGGGAGGAGGGAGGCCTTTTTGGCGCTCTGGGATCCCTATATTTCCCGCCTTACTCTGAGGGCCCAGAATGAAATGCTCATCCTATAGGCTTTGCATCACTGTACAGCCCTCTGACTGGGGTCCTAAGACTCGCTGGTAGACCGAAGGGGGCATGGTATGGAGTTAGGGGTGCCCCTCTCTTTCTAGCTCTGAGATGGAGTGTTGGATCTGAATGGGTTAAGAATCGTGGGTCTGCTTGGTTCTGGCCTGGTCCAGTCTAGCCATTATTTGTTGTGTTGAAGGGAGGGGGGTAGGAAGAGGGTTAGGAAGCATGGAGGGGCTAAAGGATTGGCTCATACTCCCCAGAGTGGCGCAGCACAAACACACTCTGGGACTTCATTGGTTTATTGGTTTCTAAGAGGGGTCTTGGGGGGGGAGGGTATGGAAGGGGGGGAGGTATGGAAGGGGTGAGCTGGGGATTAGGTTTTGTGGGTTGGTTGTTATATAAAATACAAAATAAGAATGTTGAGCATATATCCTCTGTAATATGTGTCTTCTGTCTGTTCTCTGGGTAGAGACAAAGGATGTGTATTCTGCTTCATTTATTGGCCACTGTTTCATTTGATTCTTGGTCTAACGGGGAGAGCCAGAATGAGGCTGATGTAATTAGTTACTCTGTTGTTTTGTTGTACCAGTGTAACATTATATCTGGTTGTGATGTAGATATAAGTTCCAAACATAATACATGCATATTAAACAGATTTAAACATCAAAAAAGGTTCCAGGGATAATCTGGAAAACTACAGACCAGTGAGCCTGACATCAGTACAGGAAAAAAGGTAGAAAGCATTATAAAGAATAAAATTACTGAACATGCACTGTAGATAATCATGGTTTCATGGGAAAAAAACATGAATTTAGCCAAGGATGATCATGTTTTACTAATCTGTTATATTCTTTTTGAAGGTGTGTGAATAAACAGGTAGATAATGGTGAGCCGGTTGATCTACTGTATATGGATTTTCAGAAAGCCTTTGACAAGGTCCCTCATAAGAGACTCTTGGCACAATTAAAAGGTCATAGGATAGGAGGCAGTGTACTATTGTGTGTCAGAACTGGTTAAAAGATAGAAAATAGAGTTGGGCTAAATGGCTAATTTCTCAGTGGAGAAAGATGAATAGTGGAGTAGCCAAGGGATCTGTGCTGGGCCCACTGCTTTTAACATATTCATAAATGACCTGAAAATGGGAATAACGAGTGAGATGATCAAATCTGTAGATGACACAGAATTATTCAAAGTTATTAAAACCCAAGAGGATTGTGAAAAATTGCAAGAGGATCTTGATAAAATGGAAAACTGGACAGTCAAATCTCCGAAAACACTGAAGCTCCGAAGCCCATCTGAGCTTTGAGGGTGCATCAGACTCCAAAAACTGGATAGGAAGAGCCCTGGATCATACAGTCTTAGCAATGGGCGCTCCAGTGCAAGAGATTGGCATCTGTCATCAGGAGGATCCAAGAGAAATCATCCTTCCTCAAATGACAGAGCTGCTGCCATCACTGCAGGCTGGTCATCAGGAGCAGGAGTCTGCGCTTAAACTCCTGAGAACTCGGGGACCACAGAATCAACAAGGACTGCTGGAGAGACCACATGTGAGCAGGCACCAATGGCACCATCTCTACGGTCGCCACCATCAATCCGAGGAGCTGAAGATAATTTAAGACTGGGAGCCTGTTGCATACAGAACAGCGCCAGGCAATGCAACAGTCTTTTGACTTTCTACTCTGGCAGGAGAAAAAACTCTGCCCACTTGAGTGTCTAAATGTGCTCCCAGGAAGGCAACAGCTAGTTCTTTCCCAGATTGACCACCCAGCCAAAGTCTTCCAAAAAGGACACCACTCAGCACGCCACCCAAGATGCCTCTGAAAGGGAATGGACCCAGAGAAGCCAATTGTCCAGAAATGGATGTACACAGATCCCTCGGCACCGCAGCAGCCACCACGACCACGATCTTGAAGAACATCCTTGGGCCAGTGGACAGCCCAAAAGGGAGAGCGGTGAACTGATAGTGAGAGCGAAGCACGGCAAAGGCAGGTTCTTTTCCTGATCTGCCTGGATCAGGATATGAAAATACGCCTTGGCCATATCCACAGAAGCCAAGAATTCCCCTCAGTGCACTGCTTGAATCATGGAGGGCAAAGTTTCCATCCGGAAGCATAGGACGCACAAATGCTTGTTGAACCCCTTGAGGTCCAGAATGGGCCAGAAAGAACCATCCTCTTTTGCGGGGTTTTTTTTTTTTTTTTTTTATAGACACTACGAAATAGATGACGTATCTGCCCTTAGCCCTTACTCCACTCATTCAGGGGGATAGGCCCATCTTTAGGTGCAGCAACCTATTCAAAGTGATCTGCACAGAGACACTTTGCAGATCCACAAGGGGAGACGATAAAAGCATCCAGAATCAGCTCTTTGCATTATAGGGCATAGCCAAGCTGAAAGACATCTAGCACCCAGCAATTCTTAGTAGCCCAGATCCATTCCTAAAAGAAAAAGCGAAGCCTACCTTCAACCAGAAGAACCAGGGGTAATGGGTTCCCAAATCTTCATTGTGCATCCTGGGAGGGGCTTCTTCTGGAGGAAACAAAGTCCCTGGGCTCACGTGCTCCACTAAAGGGCTGAGAATGAAACCAAAGTCCCCCATAAGGGGAAGAAGGGCTCTCCAGGCTGGTAGCAATGGCATTCCCGAGATCCTCGAGAGTCTGACCAATGTTTCTACGAGGCGCGGGTGGAGGCTGATGGAAAAGGAGCCCCTGCTTGCTATACAGGCCCCTTGGACCTGGCCTCAAAGCGGCAGAAGATTTCGTCTCGCCCAGGTCTTTTACTTGCTTCTCTCAATCGGACCCAACAGAAACGCACCTCTAAGGTCAGATGGAAGAGTCTGCTGCCCCATTCAAAGCCAAGCCAACACTATGTCACCATCAACAGGGCACAATCCCTGGCCGCTAGATGTTCCAGGTCATACATGGCATCAGAAGGAAGGCCATAGCAGACTTCAAAAGAGGGTTAAAATCATTTGGCAGAAGAGGCTGAATCCACTCAAGCAGGGCCCGAAACACCAACTCAAGAATAGCAGCTGCCATAGGGAACTGGCTCTTCAACACAAATCTACCTTTCGGTCCAGAGTATCTTTTAAGGCTAATCCGCCTTCCACGGGAATGGTGGTCCGCCTGGTAACTGCTGTGACCTGCGCATCCACCTTGGAAATATATCAAACCACACAATACACTCCCTCTCCATCTTCTCATATACCCTAAGCCCCTTAGACGGGGAGTTGGAGGAATCCCACTTTGAACGGAACAGGCACTTGACAACCTCTGGGAATGGAAGACAGCAGTGGATTTCCTCACCCTTTGCAGGAGTAGATGCCTCTTCAGTTCCAGCTCCAGCTCCATGTCTGGAGCATCCGCTAAGCTTGAAGCGGATAAGACCCAGGGATCAATGCTTCCAGTTTCTAGCTCCCCAAATAGATGGATAACAGCCTCCTCACAAGTCTCTGAAGGTGAGGGTATTTTTTCATCCACATCAAACATTTCAATCCAAGTCACAGTCCAAATTTCAGACAGATCCCAGCTGATCCCCCCCCCCATCTCCATGGGGTGCCCTTTTCTGGGGATGCATAGCTATCAATTGAACTGGCTTCCACTCTCAGCCTGCCCCTCATGAGATTGTGGCTAGGGGGAAACCAGAGGCCACAAGGTCTGAATTTCAATGCTAGAATGACCAGACCTCCTCTAAAAAGAAAAGAATCCAGGAAGGACAATCCAGACCATGGAAGCACTGTTCCCTCTAAGCTGTGCGCGTGTGCGCGCGCACACACCTCGCCGAGTGAGCGCACATACTTTACAACAGAGCGCACAAAAATTACGGTTCTGATTCTGATAGAAAAAAACACAGACGTCTTAAAATTTAAAAGTTGTGATTGTAATTACTAGAAATTTTCCGCTTCATTCAGTAATCATCTATTTGCATTTAATTTGATTAAAATCAATGTGGTGTACATACTGTATTCTGACATGTAGTCAAATTTTAAAGTATATAACTCCAAGTGTCGTTATGTGGCGCACAAAAATTTAACCTTCCTTCAAAAGCCGCACAGCTGATATTTTATGCGCACACAGCCTACAGAAAACTAGAGGGAACATTGCCTGGAATCTCCCCTCATGGAAATGCCTCCTCACACAAGGGAGCAGAATTGCTGTTGATCCCCTAGAGGACAGGAATAGGCCCACAACGCAGTCAATGGAGCCTTAGGCCAGCTTAATATCCTTACCTGTAGCGCCATTCACCACGTCCTGCACTGAGGCAAGCAAACTTGGATTAACAGCATCCCCCAGCTGAAAGAGGGGGAGTAAGTACTGTGATAAGGAAGCTTATCATAGCTCAGGAAGGAGCTATAGAAAAGGTGAAGTGACTCTGAACAAGCAACCTGTCAGTTCTGGTAGAAATAAGAAAACAGAATTTTCCCATAAAAGACTACCAGTCCCAGAATGCACCAGGTTTCCAACAGCCATTAGAGGAGCTGAGGTGGGGAAACGTGTGTTCAATCAGGAGGGCTATGAGGTAATCCCTAAGCACTCATCTCAAAGGGCAGGGCCTGATTCAGCACAGCTGCGCTGTGTTAGGGAGGAGCACTCATCTAAGCAGAATAAAGGTAGAGTTTATTCTACAGAGAATCATCATCATCTTCATGATCAACTTGGATATCCTCATCCTCAGTTTCATCTGGAGGATCATCAGAAGCAGAAGCCAGAGCGGACGGACAGAGAGGGCAAGAAACCCTTTGGAAGAAAGAAAGAAGAGAAAAGCCTTTGAGAGGTCTAGAAGAGTCCGTAGCAGTACGTATATTGGGAGGCATTCCAAGGGCCAGCATACACCATTGGACTGGGGAAAGCCAGAGGAATGGTGCTGCAGAGCTAGGAATCTCCAGACGGTACCTGTGAGGAAGACGGCTGCACGTGGAAGGGACCCTAAGACCCGTGCCAGAAGGTATGTGAAGAGAGATCCAGTGTCCAGGGATCTGGATTGGAAGGCTGGACATAAGAACTGGACTACATACTGGCCAGACTATATAGAGATGAACTCTAACAGCAATGGAAGCTCAGGTATGAACACTGATCTATGCCCTAGCTATAACCTTGAAAGACAGCAGGGAAACAAGTATTCTCCTGAAAGTGCTCCATTGAGAAATTCCTCTGTGCCAATCCATGATATTGAACCCATGATTGTTGAAGAAGGGGGAGACGTTGCAGATGAAGGCTGTGTTTACATGGACTGCTCTCTGTCTAAACTCCTTTGGTAATTTTCTGTTACAAAGTACAGCAACCATCACAAAGAAATACCAACTTGTTCTTTAATCTACTCAGAAAAGCTCCTGAGTAGGATTTTTAGCCACGCAGTAGAAAGCAAGCCAGCTAAGGGGTTTCAACTGGGTAACTGCTAGCAATTGAGCCTTACCTAATTGCTTGTGAGCTCTGAGGGAATCACTTCTGAATCTATGTGGGAAGATATAAGAAGTTAACCTGAAAAGAACAGTTTTTCCCTTCTTTGTGGATCTTGTTTGTTGTTTGATACACTGCTAAGAGAATATTAGCTAAAGCCTACAGAAAAGACCAGTTTGTTACCAACCAGGTCTTTATTCTTTTGCTTTGATTGCCTGACAAGTTCAAATGTTGTTTTTCCTGATTTTGTTTTTCCAAGTTTAACACTGAAAGCAAGTATCCTGATTTATGTGCTACCAAGCATATCTGTGTTGGGAGAAATAACCCCATAAATAAATATCTTATTGGCTTTACCCTCAAGCACAATCCCTTGCAAATCATATTGATATATGCACTTGCCAAGACTGTGAACATTCTCACCTAGGCAGCCGTCTGACAGTACTTCAGGGATGACTCAGAAGCAGCATTTCAAGAAAGTCAGAGTCCAGAAGCCGGAGGTGAGATGTCTCACTTGCCACAGGACAAACAACAGTTCTTGGAAGAATACATAAGGCGTTAAGACAAGTATCACAACAGCAGGCGCTAAGACCCGAAAGGCATGTGGTAACTGTGCTTTTATTGCAACACATGTTACAGGTGCTAGGGAAGGAACATGCGTTGGAGCTGCTGGGGCGGAATGTGAGCAAGGACCATGTGATCACTAGGCACACGATATTAAAAATCGTACTAGTGCATGCAGAAAACAGCAGGAAACCTCCACACAGCAACAGTTGCTAGCAGTCCACCCCAAATTGCATCCCACACAGGTGGAATCAGAAGCCCCCAAGAAGGACAATGATGAGGTCAAGCCTTGGTATTCACCCCCCTGAGAGCCCCAGGCAGAGGATCCATGCCAGGCTCAGCTCTGCTACCCCAAAACCATTTCTCTGGCTAGACAGCACTGCGTTTAAGGTGGCTGCCAAGCAAATTTCTCTGAGAGCCTTCTGCAATCTTCAGGAGAGAGCAGGGGGGACAAAGGAAGAGGGAGGGGGCATTGAGGTTGTGTGAGGCTGCTGAATTTCTTCCATATTTCCAGATCCTTCCAATTTTCTGGCTGATCAACAGGCACTTATCCCTCCTCCTATGGCTACCAAAAAGGTCGCAGTCTAGTGGAGTCTCCCATGTCACACTCAAGTGAAAGTCACCCTCAAAGGGGTCTGTCGCAAGCATTTATCAATATTTTCCTCTCAATTCTTCAGAGAGGAGAAAATCCATCCACCATCCATTGGAGTCAAAGAAATACTGAAGGTGGATGAGGTGAATAGAGGCATGGGAGTGATGTCATTGAAACCTGGGCTTTTCATTGGTTCTTTGTAACCAACAATCTGCTGGTAGGGGAACACAACCCACTTGTCTGGACTGGTCTAGCAAGACAATATGGAAGTTACTGTTGATCTAAGATAGGAGTAAACATCATGTATCTGTCAGTAAGGATTCCTCAGTTAAAGGACAGCTTTCAATCGGTGTTGACTGAATGGACTTGAAGCAGGGCGGTTAAATTTGAGCCCGAAACGCAGGACTGTGTCGTGTGTGTGTCTTACATCCTGAGAAGTTTGCCGTGGCAGTTAAGTTTGCATTTAATATACTACTGCTGGTTTGATTAAAAGGACTAAGATTTGCCAAAGTCCAGGGAGTCTGATCTTAAATGCCCCTGGACAAGGCATTATATGGTCCGACAAAAAATTTTCCTCCTGCGGGGGATTGTTTTGTTTTCCTCACTTTCTTTGTTTTGTGCTATTTGAGCCGAGTGGTGGGGTCGGCTCACAGGACCAGGCTTGTGGCCTTTTGTGATCGATTTAGAAGAAAGGCCTGGCAATCTCTTTCTGGGTCACACCTTGCCAAGAAAACCCAGGGACTGCTGGGTAACCATGAGTCAGCAATGACTTGCTGGCGCTTAAAAAAAAACAACCATAAAAGAAAGGAACTTTTAATTGATAAGAAAAATGAAACCATTCACTACAAGGAAGGAGGGGGGAGGAAAACAACAGTTAGAATAAAACAAACAGAGACAGTTCAGAAGGAACAGAGAGCAATACATTATATAAGGCATCTGCTATGCAAATATGGAAATATAGAAGATGGAAGCAGTCAGTTCTAAGCCAGCTGGCTGACACTACGGAAATCCATAACTAAATCCAGCCATTTAATGTTTAATTCAATATTTCATTTTGCATGATGATCAAATGACTATTATAATTAAATTTTTCTGTGTGATGTTCTACAGATATACATGTCAGCATGGCAAGTACGTTAGCCTCGGTTTATTCCAATCTTATTAAATCCATTTTCTCAACATCTCCATTCTCATCGCTCCCACTGAACTGCTGCGTTTATCTTACACTTTATTTTCTTTTTTTATTCCATTTCCTTTCTATTGGCATATTGAACATGCATTGTTGGCATTCCAAAAAAAAGTGGCTACTGAAATGGCTTTGGACTATATATACACGCGTATTTGACACATAAAAGAATCAAATAAAACAAGGCCGATTAAAAAAGGAAATAGTACAAAATAGTACAAAACTGGAACATTGCCAGGACATGACTACTCACACCACTTGATTTCTAATATCTATTATTTCTTTAGGAACCAGTTAAAACTATCACAACCTAAATGTATAAATAGGTGCAAATTTTTGTTGTTTTTTGTTGGATCACTCACCATGAGAAGAAACATTTCCTCTCTCGTAGTGAGCCCTCCAATATGCCCATCGAGCCCGAGAGATTAAAGTTTTCAAAGGGCGTGCTAATTTACGTCCGTCTGCTTCCTACTCTCGATGCTTTCACCAAACTGCTACAAAGGCTGTTGGGTCAATCAAATCACCAATCAATCTCTACATCAGGGTCCAAATTGGAGATCTTAGATGGTGGATTTTGGATTTGGTTCCCCTTTCTATGAGAGGAGAGGATTATCAAGCGAAGCTACAGTTTAAAGAACAGCAGTGGATCTTGCATTTGCAAACGGTAGCCCCTAAGGGTATGAATGTAGAGATTGATTGGTGGGGATTAAAATTATGATCATGGCGATTGGGCTTCAGGTGTTGTCTAGAGATAATTAGCCCTCTGACGTCACTCTTAGTCGCTACAAAATCAGAACCAGTAGTTGGTAAGGTTCATTCGCCTGAAGAAGAGCTTGAAACACTGATTGGTGTAGCGGGAAACTTACAGATTTGATTGACCCAACAGCCTTCGTAGCAGTTTGGTGAAAGCATCGAGAGTAGGAAGTAGACGGACGTAAATTAACATGTCCTTTAATCTCTCGGGCTCGATGGGCATATTGGGATCATACAGATATCATCAGCAGCTAAGTACTTTACAATGATGATTCATGTTATTTAAGCGCTTTTATAGGATCCCGATTTGGGGAAGATTGAAATGAGATAAACATAAGTCTTGAATTTGTCGGAAAAGGCAGCCGAGTGTGCTTTTGATTCTGTGTTGTAGGATCCATTAGGGTCCTTTATAAATGATTAAAACGGAGGGCTCACTATGAGAGAGGAAATGTTTCTTCTCATGGTGAGTGATCCCACAAAAAACAAAAAATTGCACATATTTATACATTTACAAATTTAGGGTGTGATAGTTTTAACTGGTTCCTAAAGAAATAATAGATATTAGAAATCAAGTGGTGTGGAGATTCAATGAGGTTGATTTCTGATGGTTTGAATATAGGTTAGGACATGACTACTGGCACCCTTATAATCAATTCAAATCAGTTTGAACAAAAGAACCACAATCCCACTGTGGTAAACTTAGACACACCTGTGATCAACTGTCAGTACTCACATTTATTTATTTATTTTATTTATTTATTAACAATTCTTATATACCGCACTATTAGACATCAGCGCGGTTTACATTGAACAAAAAACATCCGACAATTTACATATGTCTGGTCATTACATTTAACAGGAAGTACAACTTGGCGAAATAGGGGAAATTAAATACAATGAGGGTTATCTGATAAAGGATATCCTGGTTAACTATATACAACACATGACTTGAATTAACCAATGAATGATGGCACTAATGTTTAATATGGCTACATTCAGTCCCTGTTCCATTTTCATCATAGTGAAGACAAGAGAGCTGCCTGAGATGATCAGAAAAGCTATTATCACTAAACATCAAACTTCAAAGGGGTACAAGGCTATCTCCAAAGAACTTGGGATTCCTGTGTCTACAGTTTGCAATGTTATTAAGTTTTCTGCTCATGGAACTGTCAAGAACCTCCCAGGACATGGTGGGAAGAGGAAAATTAATCCAAGAGGTCTTCGAAGATTAGTGTGAACTGTTGGAAAAACATCATGCACAGCATACAAAGAGCTTAAGGCTGGTCTAGAGCAATCTGAAGTGGTGGTTTCAACCAGCACCATATGCCGCGCAATAATCAAAAGACTTATTGGGCGAAGGCCAAGGAGGACCTCACTGCTCAAAGACTAACATTACAAGGCACGCTTGATCTTTGCCCAAACCCACCTTGAGAAACCACAGTCCTTCTGGGAAAATGTTCTGTGGTCAGATGAAACCAAACTTTTGCTCTTTGGCAATGCAGACCAGCAATACATTTACAGGCAAAGAAATTAAGCTTATAAGGAAAAAAACACCCTTCCTATAGTTAAATATGGGGCTGTTTTGCTGCCTCAGGAACTGGAGGCCTGGAATGTATCAAAGGAATCATGAAGTCAGAGGACTAACTACGGTATTTTGGAGTGAAATGTGCTACCTAGTTTCAGGAAGCTAGGTCTGGGTTGAAGGTCATGGGTCCTCCAGCAGGACAATGACCCAAAACATACATCCAAAAGTCCAAAGAATGGCTAAAAATAAAGAAATTGACTGATTTAAACTGGCCAGCTGTGAGTCTTGATATCAATCCAATTGAAAATCTTTGGAAAGAGCTGAAATCCCCCATTTGTGGAAGGAATCCTGACAACAAATCGAACTTGAAGAGTGGGAGAAACTACCAGCAGACAGATGTACGAAACTTATAGATGGCTACAAGAAATGTTTGAAGGCTGTCATCACTGCCAAAGGTTGTGCAGCCAAATATTAGTGAAGGGTGCCATTAATCCTGTCCAGGTCATATTTTGTTTTTTTCTCAGAAATTACTACGTTTATGTTGCAGACATCTTTCTTGTTCTATACCTTTGAACATACTATTAAAATATTATGATGACATACAGTTGGAATATTTCCAATCATTTGTACATAACAAACCTAAAATGCAAGGGTGCCAATAATATTGACTAGAACTGTATGTACAAACAGCTTCAGTACATTACTGCAACAAATGCATCAGTCTGTAACATTCATGTGAACACATCAATGACTGAAAAGACTGTTGCAGAAAAATGAGTGATATAATGGTGGTTTTATCCATTCGTGGGCAGTAGAGAATTTTAGTTTGTATGCAAATGATGCAAACGGGGGGGGGGGGGGGGAGTTAATCAGTCTGGGCTTTTGATATTATGGCATTTCCAGGAGCGACCATTTAGTATTTATTGCTAAATTACGTGGCATGGAGAGAATTGGAAAGGTTTTGCAGGAAGATAGGTTTGAGGTGCATGAAAAGGAAGATTAGAATTTACTACATGAAGTATTGGAGGTTCATTTTCAGAAGCTTTGGGAAGAAGATTTGGAAGGAATGGTTAAGGTACAGAATCACAGTATTAGGGATATGCCAGATGTGATAACTCCCATGAAAAGTAGATAAAGGAGAGAAGTACACCATGGTACACGTCAAAATTAAAGGACATGAAGATACTGAAATATAATCTAGAACATTGCGGGTGAAGAAGCAGAGATAGGAGAAACAGGATTGAATGGAAGAAGGTGAACAAAAAATTGAGGCAAATAAAGGAGGAGTATTTTTCAGAGATGTTGGCTCATGCAGCCAATCCATCCCATGACTGTTTTAGAGTAGTCAATGAGTTGTTGAGGATGGATAAGGGAAAGTAAGTTGGTGCATATTCTTTTGTTGAAAACATGCATAAGGTGCAGGATTCATTGGAATGAAGATTTGAAGGTGGAATTGGTAGGCTTGGAGTTGGTGTAGGAGCAAGCGGCTGGCATAAAACATAAGATTTGCCATGCCATACTAGGTCAAACCAATGGTCCATCAAGCCCAGTATCCTGTTTCCAACAGTGGCCAATCCAGGTCACAAGTACCTAGCAGGATCCCAAAAGGTATATAGATTCCATGCTACTTGCACCAACCCCCACATCGCCACTTTATGATTTGTTTTAATGCTTTGAGTATTAGCGACTGTAGGATAGACTCAGGACTGATGTTTATTTAGAACTGTTTATATATATTGCATATGCGATTTTGGAAACCACAATGGTCTCTGTATATGGTATAAATAAATAAATTAAATTAAATTAAAATATGGGAAGACACAAATGTTTTCCAACTCTGGCCCCACTATTCCCTAAAAAATTTCCATGTATTTCTTGCAGCTTTTACCAGTAAGTCTAGGCAGATTTACAGTCTTAACATAAATGGCATACAGCGGAGAGTATGATCATATTATATCCTTCAAGAACGCAGGCCAATCAAGCCATTTATAGTCCTCTTGTATCCATTTCCATACAGATATAGATAGATACAGATATAGAAATATAGATACATATACATACACATGCATATATACCTCATTTGACAGACTATATTATATAGATAAGGTTCAGTAGTTTCATTTTCTTTAGATCTTTAGGCTGCAAGAGCTTACCACAACTAATTATCCGCCTCTTTGCTCTTCAATAAATTTAAGCACTGCTGATTTTATCAGGATAATTGCATTAAATGTTGCCGTCATCAGCACCTTTGTTTTATTCTATGTAACAAATGCATGAAATTATTGGAATACTACTGATAACGAATAACAAGGAACAGCTAGCTCTCACTCTTGAATTCTCTGCTCTGAAATCTAAAAGCTAAACATAGGAAGGACATGCTTGGAAATCTCAGAGCAAAATACAGGCACATATATTCAACACAGATGGCGACACATACAGAAAAAATGGTTAAATTAGTACAGGCTTGTGTTTCTAAGAAAATGTTAGGTGTTAAATCTAGATCAGTGACTTGAAAGGAGGGAAATGAGTGTTACAGTCTGTCAAGTTCAGATGTCTCAGGCTGACTGTCAGTCGTTTATGATGGGGGAAGGCCGTGACAAAACTCTATGCAGAAGAAACCACAAAAAAAAACTGGGCATGCAGGTCCTTAAAAGTATTGCAGCGTGAGTTTTAAGTATATGGCAAAAGGCCAATCTCATAAAACTATGCTTCTAAGATAATAAAGAATGCATCCTGGATGAAAACAAGGAACTCTGCCAAATTATCATCAAAAAGGCCACAGTGGCATTCTCTCTCTCCCCCTCCCACCACACACACACACTCTGTCCTGGCTTCTGGTGGGTAGTACAACATTTTACTGCCACATTTCTGCACTGTTGATAACCTAGTTTGGTGTACTCTACAAATTCATCAAGTCTTTATGTCATCATAAAAAAGGAAAATGTATATATGCACAAATAAATCTGGAAAGCATTAAAAAAAATAATTAAAAATTCATTAGTAGACAGATATCAGGTAAGTTGGGTCTCTTGAGGTCATGGATAGATTAATGGCATAAAATTACTAAACTCTCTTTCAAGGATGTAAAACACTTTTCAACTGTAGGTTCTCTTTCCATAGAGCAGTGTTTCCCAAACTTGGGGTCCAAATGTGGTCATATCAGTGAATGGGATCACAGAAACAAGACTATTTCCCCTTCTCTCTGCACTTTCACTATGACTATGTCAAGTTGTGGCGGTCACCAGTCAGCATGCGACCTGTGAGCCACTCAGCATGCGACCTGTGAGCCAGTCAGCATTCATAGGCCCTGCCACCTCCTGTTAGACTGGAAACCCATACTGAGTACTGGGGTCTGTAAGCACACACTGCACACTGACACAAGGGGCCCTATGCTGATTGCTGTTACCACTACTCTTGTTGTGCCTTCCTGCATTAAATGAGTGGAGGGAGGGGAAGGAGGTTGGAGACCTGCTATTTTGATTTTCATCATCATCTGGGGGTCACATGATTTTTCAGTTGTTAAAATGGGGTCATATGGAATAAAGGTTTGAAAGGCACAACCACAGATAAAGAAAAATCTGAGAAGCCTTTCAGGACACACATCACAGAAAACGCAAACCCACACCTTTATCCCAAGACTGCCAGACCTTACACAACTTGTTTGCTTGGGGTTAATGAGGCCATGATGAGAAATGTAATTTGATAAACTGTTGCCAAATAATTTAACCTCTGTATCTCTGGAGATGATTCTTTTCCCCCTCTCTTTCTATTTCGTTTTTAATTAAACATACATTGAGGTTACACCAACACTCAAATTTAAAGCATTTCAACTGTATGTATTCATTCGTGCATTTGATATACCACGAAAGAACAATAAAGCCATTGTAGCGGTTTACGTACAATAAAAGAAAAAAACAAGGGAGAAGAAATGAGTGTTCAGAGGCAAAGAAGCATAGAGGGAATCGAGAAAGGTTTACATCATCGTCTGACATGAACAAGCAGGAGAGGGGACAGAATCACCCAGGAAAGGGGAGGGAGGAGGTTCCTCGGGGGGGGGGGGGGGGGAGGGATAACAAGCTGGCAAAGAATCAGCTGATTGGGAGAAAACAGATTGGAAGAGACAGGTTTTAAGTTTTTTCTAGCTGACTGTAGGTGGAAATAAGGAAGGTGAGATAGGGAAGAGAGGAGGCACAATAAGCTTGGTGAAGAAAATGTTATAATCTTATAGTAAAGGTGTGCAGAAAGGGAGCCAATGAAGAGAGATAAGCAAAGGGGAGACGTTATCGTAGCAGTGGGCCCAAAGGTGAGTTTAGCAGCGGCAGACTGGATTAGTTGGCAGTGTTTGATGGAATAAAGGGGGAGACCGGTGCAGAGAGTGTTGCAGCAGACCAATTGCTTCCCTGATCATTTCAAAACCAAGAGCTTAAGTAGTTGCACAGTAAGGGTGGAGCAGATATTGCAAATATGGAGCATGGCAAAAAAGGAGCCACTGATGACAGAGTTTATCTGAGGCTTGAAAGTCAGAAGAAAGTCAAACAAACACAACTAAACAATCAGGAATTTCTATGAAAGGGAAAGGGGAAGAGTGAGAGAAGAGGGCTTCAGGTAGCCATGCAGTCATCAAAGTAAACCATGCCGAAGACCTTCATGGAGATATTTAGTGGAAAAACATACTTGCACTGCTGCAATACACCATGAATAATATTTTGAAGCCACTTCTGTGGGTACAACAATGTTTTATTCATAGGAAAGGTCTTTCAGCCCCTGTGCAAGTCCATCTACACGTGTAGGGACTATATACATGAAGGTTTAGCCAGGGGCATTCCCGGGGGCAGGGAGAGGTTTGCACCTGCAATTGTACCTTTGGCTTTTCAAAAGGATGTGTGTATTTTTCCCACACAGAAATGATCTGCAGATGTAAATATGTGCACACCATCCTCCTGAAATAAGCCAGGCAAAGTCTACACAGCAAAAAAAACTATATACACATGTGGGCAGCTCTAAAATTATGACTTATATGCACAATGCTTAAGATTTTCAAAGTGGCAGCTTCTATATGAACGATGTCCGAGTATTATTTCTCCCCACCCTGCGCAGTCCTGCTTACAGTCAGCTGCAAACTGGCTTAAGAGCCACATTCTAAATGTCACCAAATACGAATCCACAAATTTTATAAGAGGCTTATTTCACATGTGTTGAACCTAATGCACATTAGTAAATGAGACCCTTACATTACAGGCCCTAACAACTGTATCTTATTATGTAACTCACCTTGAGCTCAGATTTGAATAAAACAAGAAGCTAAATCTAAAATCCAAAGCATAAAGGATATTGCACTAATGTATTTTAGGTTCATAAAGAATAATTGAAATAAAATGTGGACCCAGTTAGATTCTGCATCAGCTCTAAAAGCTGTGAATATCCAGCATCACATTTGTATATGGAGAAATGTTCCTTCCTTGAATCCTGCTAGACCAGTCCAGACAAGTGGGTTATGCTCCCCAGCCAACAGGTGGAAACAGACCAGAGCAACTTTCAGTGGTGTCATCACTTCTATATTTACAGTTGTGGTCAACATTATTGGCAACCTTGTGTTTTAGGTATGTTGTGTACAATATCTAACTGTACTGCAGTGTAAAATGTGGTTCTTCTGTTCAAACGGATTTGAACTGTTTATAAGGGTGTCAATAATCATGTCCTGGCAATGTCCCAGTTTTTATACTATTTCGTTTTTTAATTGGCCTTGTTTTACTTGATTCATTTTTGTGTCAAATATATGTGCATACATAGTCCAAGACCATTCATATGAGGAGTTCCAAAGACCCACGCTTGAATGGCTGGCCTGGTCCCTCCCTCCTCTGATGTGACCTACATCAGAGAAGGGAAGGAGGGACCCAACCTGCCTACAAACTCCTTTTGCACCCTATGCAGCTGCACCGCTCGCACAGG
Organism: Ichthyophis bannanicus; assembly: GCA_033557465.1. NCBI lineage: Eukaryota > Metazoa > Chordata > Amphibia > Gymnophiona > Ichthyophiidae > Ichthyophis > Ichthyophis bannanicus. The sequence goes on along the minus strand of CM066032.1, from coordinate 1,746,007,457 downwards.
CCTAGGTACGGCGCTGGATGGAATGATACTTTTCTGTTTTTGTTAGAAACCTGGTAATTTGGATTTATGAATGTCTAACTATGAAGCTTCAGCTAATTAATGTTGTACGGTCTACTTTTTTTAAGCAGCAAGATTTTCATCATTGCATTTTTTACCTCCTGCAGACCAGTTCCCCACTATCTTCAAGTAACAGTACTGACTGCTCTTGATTACTGCAATGGCCAGTACGTAGGATTGCCCTCTGAGCATTTATGGGTATTGAAGTAAGAATTCTGCCGCTAACTTACTTACTGCTGCATCACATTGGAGGCACTCCATCACTTAAGATACAATCACCGGCTCCCAATTCAGTAGCTAATTAAATTTTAAGTTTGCTGGCAAGTATTTAAGATAATGTACCATGTGCCTGATTCTCCTATATACCTTCATGATTTGTTACATTGCAAACATATCACATGTGCTTTCCCTGGAGCATGTCCCTGTTGCCTAGGGCAGCAGCACAGCACCCCCACAGGTCAGGCCCGGAGGTGCAAGCCTGCAGAGGTAGACCGTGCTATAGAAGAGATAAGTAAGCAATACTAGTAGGTTGCTAGATTATCTAGAATTCAAGCTACTGTTTTATATCACTGCACCTCAACTGTGGAATCTTTTACCAGCTAATGTTAGAGCTGAGCAATATTTGAAGCATATTAGGAAATTCCTCAATGTTTTCTTTCAGGGCAACTTCAAATGGGTTAGTTTTCCTCATGCAAAATCATTTCTTGCTCCTCTGATCCTATTCCCATCCATCTCTTTAGCTCCATCTCCTCCACTGTAGTCCCTTCCATCTCTCATATTCTCAATCTATCGCTCTCAAATGCAACTTTCGCTGCAGCCTTCAAGCATGCTGTGGTCACTCCTCTCCTCAAGAAACCCTCACTAGACTCTACCTGTCCTTCTCACTATTGACCCATCTCCCTCCACCCCTTAGTTTCTAAACCACTTGAAAGTACCACTCACCACCATTGCCTTGACATTCTCTCCTTTCAAGCCCTTCCGGATCCTCTACAAGCTGGCTTTTGTCCTTTACATTCTACTGAAATAGTTCTTGCAAAGTCTCCAGTGACCTGTTCCTGGCAAAATCCAAGTGACTTTACTCAATCCTCATCTTTTCTGATGCTTTTGACACTTGACCATACTGGTCTTTATCTGCCGTCATTTACTATGTTACTGTGATCACAGCCTTGTCCTCACTCGGTTTTAAGGGCTCTGTGCTATCCTGGTTCTCTTCTCATCTCTCCCATTGCTCATTAGGTGTTTGTTCTGGTGGATCCTCCTCTACTGCTATCCTGCTCTCAGTTGGGTGTAAGTAGTTTAAAATGAATATAGCAATGAATAGGGAACCAGTGAAGGGACTTTAAAAGAGTAATGTGACAGTAATGAGCTTGGTGGAAGATTAGACGCGCAGATGAGTTTTGAATAGATTGAAGTGGGAAAAGATGAGATTGAGGGAAACCAGCGAGGAGGAGGTTGCGATAATCAAGACCGGGATAATCAAGACCAGAATCTTAGTGGCACACAAACAGATTAAAGGATGAATCTTGTTAATATTATAGAGAAATAAACAACAGGATTTAGCAATTTGTTGGATATGGGAAGAGAATGATAAGGTGGAATAAAAAATGACTCCAAGATTGCAAGCCGAGGAAACAGGACAAAAAGGTGTGTTATCAACCATGATGGAGAAAGGGGGGAGGAGGGGTTAGGGGAAAAAAAATCAGAAGCTCAGTTTTGGCCATGTTCAATTTCAGATGGTGCTGAGACATCCAGATATTAATATCAGATAAGCAGGAGGAGATACAGGCCTGAAGAGAAGGAGAAAGGTAAGGTGAAGAGAGATAAATTTGCAAATCATCTGCATAGGAGCGATAAGGGGAGCAATAAGGGAAGAGATAAGGGTACCAAGGGATTGAGTATAAAGGGAGAAAAGGAGAGGGCCGAGGACTGACCCTTGAGGAACGCCAACTGAGAAGGGGGATAGCAGAAGAGGATGAACCTTGAGAGCAGATGCTAAAGGAGCAATCAGAGAAGTAAAAGGAAAACCAGGAGAGGACAGAATCCTTAAATCCAAGGGATGATACAGTGAAGAGGAGAAGGGAGTGCTCAACAGTATCAAATGCAGCGGAGAGGCAAAGGAGAATAAGGATAGAGTAAAGGCCCTTTGACATAGCTTTGACCCAGACCTAGCTTTCTGATACTAGGTAGCACATTTCATTCCAAAATACCTTGGTAGTCCTCAGACTTCATGATTCATTTAATACTTTCTAGGCCTCCAGTTCTTGAGGCAGCAACAGTCCTACATTATGAGACCTCCACCATATTAAATCATAGGAAGAGTGTTTTTTTCCCTTATAAGCTTCTTTTTTTTGCCTGAAAATGTATCGCTGTCTTCATTGCCAAAGAGCTTGTTTGGTTTCATCTGTCCACAGAATGTTTTCCCAGAAGGATTGTGGTTTCTCAAGGTGGGTTTGGGCAAAGATCAGGCGTGTCTTTTTATGTCTGTCTTTGAACAGTTGGGTCCTCCTCTGCCTTTGCCCATGAAGTCTTTCTTTGTTTAGTGCATGCCATATGATGCGGGTTGAAACCACCACTCCAGATTACTCCACGTCCATCTTAAAGCTCTTTGGATGTTGTACGTGGTGTTTTTCCAACAGTTCACAGAAACCTCTGAAGATTTCCTTGATTAATTTTCCTCTTCCCATCATGTCTTGGGAGATTTCTTGACAGATCCATGAGCAGAAAACCTCTTAATAACATTGTGAACTGTAGACACAGGAATCCCAAGGTCTTTGGAGATGGCCTTATACCCTTTGAAGTTTGATGTCTAGTGATAATAGCTTTTCTAATGACCTCTGGCAGCTCTCTTGTCTTCACTATTATGAAAATGGAACAGGAAGTGAATGTGGCTATTTTAAACATTAGAGACATAATTTACTTAGCTGTGCTTATATGCCGCTTTTCACCGGGTCAAAGCTGTTTACAGATATATGCTAACAGGCACTATTTATTCCCTTGTCCCCGAAGGGCTCACAGTCCAAGTGTACCTGAGGCAATGGAGGGTTAAGTGGCTTGCCCAAGGCCACAAGGAGTGGCCATGGGACTAGAGACCCCAGTCCCTCCAGCCTGAAGTTACTTGTCCCTACGTGGGAATTGAATCCCTGACCCTCCAGCCTGAGGTAACCTGTCCCAACCACTGAGCCACTCCTCCCCCCAATAATTTGTTGGTTGAGTCATGTCATGTGAGTACTGACAATTGAACACAGGTGCATGTAATTTTACTGCAATTGGAATATGATTCTTCTGTTCAAACTGATTTGAATGGTTTATAAGGGTGCCAATAATCATGTCCTGGAAATGTCTCAGTTTTTATACTATTCCCTTTTTTTAATCCGTCTGGTTTTATTTGATTCTTTTGTGTGTCAAATGTGTGTGTATATATAGTCCAAAGCCATTTCACTGGCCACTTTTTTGTTTTTATTAAAATACTGGGCATTAAGAGGTTGAAGGGTTGAATTGCAAGGGTATCAATGTTGACCACAACTGAACTAGTAAAGACATCATGGAAAGTTGCACTGGTCTGTCTCCACCTGCTGGCTATGGAGCACAACCCACTTGTCTGGACTGGTCTAGGATGAGAAAGTTAGTTATAACTTTAATCATACAATTTACTGCAAATTCTGTTGTTTTGTTTTCATCGCATTATTTCTTTTTCATACTTTTCTCCGTATGTATTCTTCCACTATTTTATCGTTACTTCTTGTAATATTTTCATTACATTTCCTCTCTTCTTTCACATGTTCTTTTCCTCCTATCCACTTCCTATAGTTTCCGTTCTTCTCCTGTGTCCTTCCTCTATATTCCCTCTCACCCCATTTACACTGGCACCCCTGGATGAGCAGCAGGAGCTGGAGCCTGAGCCACTTTCAGAGCCAGAGGAAACCCATTTCCTGGAATTTCCTGCCATGGCCCAGATTCCAGAACCAACTGAACGCATGATATGGGGGGAGGGGGGGCCCTGAAAAGAAGGTTTAGTTGATCAAATCTGCAAGCACAGATAGCAGATGCAAGAGGACACATGCAATTCACCTTTTATCAAATTCATTGCCATCTCATCTTACAAAACTGTCAGCAGCAACTACTGGCCACTAGTCAAAGCGCACCTTCAAAAGATGCCCTGTTGATAATGCCTATGAACTAATATTAGATGGTTGCAGCTCATCTATAAAACACACAAATCCTGTTCCTGATGAGTTTATTACAGTAATAGGCATTTTAGTGGATACGAAAAAGAAAGAATGAACTTGAACCCCCTTTTTTCCTCTCCATAAGTTACGCTGTGGGACTATCTCAGCATGGAACCAAAATACACAAAGCACATCTGCTGCATGCAGAAACAATCTCAGCCTTGGCAAACATTTCTCCAGGCATGACAAAAAAAAAAATGATTTATCGCTATAATCTCTGTTGCTTTTTCCTAGTACATATTAACTATGGGGCCCTTTTACTAAAGTGCATTAGGTTTTTGCAGTTAACATGCATTTTGCATTAAATATAGCATGTGGTAAGTGCAAATGTCATGCGCTAACTAGGAGGGGGGTGTGACCGGCGTGTGCCCAGCAACTACCACACTGATTACCCTAATGCACACCAGCGACATTCACAATTAACGCAGGTGCACTTAACAACACCCACTGAGGTGTCATTAAGTGCAGCCATTAATTGCAAAATTAACGACTGATGCTCAATATGTACACTTGCTTGACCTGCAAAGTGCTAGCCACTTCCGCCTCTAACCTGACCATTTCCTGCCCATCGCAAGATTTGCAGTTACCATAGGAATTAGCATGTGTTAACTGCATGCCAGCACGATAACAATTACAGCACACTAAAATGCACATTAACTGCTCAGCACACTTTAGCAAAAGGGCCTCTTAGTTTTATAAATGCCAGGAGTAAACTTCTTTTTTTGTATTTTAGTTACTTGCTTTGGTGAGACATTGCTTCATGTCTCTATTTGCTACACTAGAGGAAAGGGTCACTGAAGTGTGCTACCACATTAATGCACATTTTTAGCGAACAGGGCCCATTGTGAAAAATGGGACCTGTGGTGAATAGTTTGCTTTAACAGTTAGCACATACTAACACAGCAACACACTTCGGCAAATCCAGCACTATATACCTGCTCAGCTGATCATGTGACTGGAAGACAAAAATTCTCAAGCCACCTAAATTATACAGGTCCTTAGCATTACCTGCCTTTTTTTTTCTTCAAAATATTGTGTCAGAATATAATTTTTAGGGGTTTTGTTGGTTCACCTAGTAAGTTCAATTCAAGGTTAATAGCTAAACTTCAGAAATTAACTGGTTAGAGCACTAGCCCATGAAACGGAGGTAAATGTACATATCAACTGCCCTAGACGCTCAGTCTACAGCTGCTTTAAAATTGGAGGTGTGCAGGGTAAAGGGGAAAATCAGATTTGAGAACTTACGCTGACTTTAAAGCTTTGAATTGAGCCATCCAAGAAGTGGACGTTACAAGTAACCTCCGATCGATTTTTTTCTTTTGGAAGTTCAGACACTCGCATATTATTAATCCTCCCACCTAATGCGCGCAACCGGGAGTTCATAACGATCGCAGAGTAGCCTAAAAAGCAAAGAAGAAAAAATGTTAGGTTAATCAGTATGCGCCTTGAGGTAAAAAAGAATAAAATATTGGCAAAGCAAAGTTGCATTACAATATTCAGAATTTATATCCTTATCACTTGAACAATTTAAGAATGAACTTTCACTTGAAAATACTACTATGAATTTAAAGGAAAAAAACGATGAAAGATTCTGAAAACTTGCTGGAAAAATAAATCTTAGGTTTCACACATTGGTCTATGGGTACCATATGCCTTCTTCCCACTGATACAAGAACATAGTGACTGAAAGGTCACACTCTCTATCCAGGGAAATACTATAGAAAAAAGGAAGACCTACACATACCACTTGACTTCAGTATCTGAGAGATGAGAAGGCAACCTTGAAATGCAAAACAAATCAGAATACATGGAAAAAAAAACCAATGTGAAAATGAGGCAAATATTATTATTTGAGAAAATGCAGTAGGTACTTGAACACAAAATCAAACCTGATTTAACAAACCAGAAAAGTAGAAACAGACTAGACATTTCCAGCACCTCTATAAATGAGATCAAACCCAAAGACCTCATATATGATCAAAAACATACCCAATTTTATATGACTTGCATTGGCTTCCCATACAAAGCCAGATAAAATACAAATTGTTGATGACCACCTGCAAGATCTTCAGAAAAATGGCCCCTCCCGCCCTCTCTCTGCTAATCATTGTTGCACCTAATTCCCGTCAAAGAAGAGTTCAGATGGACAATATGCTCAAAACCCCTACTGAATTCCGTAAGACCAACAATGCCCTAGCAATAGAGCATTTGAATACATATTGCCAACACTCTGGAATTCTCTTCCAACGAGCCTTTGTAATATTACTGATCTATCCTCATTTCGATAACATCTCAAAACGCATCTCTTTACTGAATACTTTGGACACAATTTTAACCAATCTTACACTCAACCATCTGACGCAGTCCCAACATTAGTAGCCTCTCTCCTCTTCCACTAAGCTGAATTACGATCTCAACCATTAACTGTATATAGGTTAGTTTGTTAGAATCATGTAAAATCTTTTTTGACCGAATGTTTCAGCACCTGTTATTTGATTAATTGTTCAATGTATCTGTTGTTTTATCTGTAAACCACTCTGATTACAAGATATTGCAGTATAAAAAACTCAAGTAATCTTTGATTGCCCCTTCCAGCAAGTTAACATCACTAGACAACGTTATAATAGAAGAAATCAAGGACTTCCTCCAGACAATTTAATTCAATAACTTACACTCTGTCTTTTGAAACAATCTGGTAGCGTAAAGTGGATTACAATTCACAGAAAATATACATAACGGGGGTCATTTTAGAAGCCTTATTTGCAATTTGGATGTCCAAATCCAGGCATGCAGATATCCAATCACTGAGACGTCCCCTGAGTCATTTTGACAGACTGGTCTAGACATGTTCCCAGTGCACACATGTGTAGTTACAGAAGTGGGTGTGGCAGAGGTGTGTCCATGGCAGTCCGCCAAACTTAGATGTGTGCACCCAATTTCAGAAACAGCCAGTACATCTAGGCTGACATTCAAATCTGTACCTGCTCTAAGGCATGACTAAGCATTGGAAAAGTGCTTATTTTGCCAGTATACTCCCCGGAGGGTACAGAGCAGACAGTACTCTGGTATTCACAGTACTGTCCACAACCACAATCATCTTTAACAGGAATTGGGGACACCTGTGTTGCAGTTCTCCCTCTGCTGCTTGCAAAATAGTCATCTGGGATACTGGGCTTGATGGACCTTGGTCTAACCCAGTATGGAATATCTTATGTTCTTATGTTCCCTGTCTGGAATACTGCCACGGCAACTCTATGTAGATATCCCCCCAAAATGTATATCCAGAATGTCCACATTTCTGAAATCGTGCCCAAACTTTCAGGGACATTTTCACATGGATGAATCTGCACCTGAATGTAATTTCTAAAATGTGCCTTCAAGTATACAATAAAAACGCAATTACAAAATGCTATAATATTTTATAACAATACAGAAAATTAAAATCATTCCCATTATCTAAGCTGCATAAATCTAAAATACAGCCAGATTTGAAATGCAGATCTTCCCTCATCTTCAATAACAGAATTCAACCAAGAATCAATAACAGAAATCACAGGAAAACCACTATGTGTCTAATGTATGCTGGAATTTCGAATATTCTGACAGAGCTCTCAGATCATCTGGAAGCTGGTTCCGAATTACTGGAATTGCTCCAGCGAAGACTTTGGATCTCTTCCCCAGCTGCAGTTCTCAAGGAATAGGAATTACAACTTGGTAGGATTGGCATGAACATAATTCTCATCTGGGTAACATACTTTTTTATGTTAACCTTAAGATAAGTGGGCCTGATTGCTACTTAGAACACAAGATATCAAACACGACTCCTTAAAAGAATATGTTTTTCCATAGGCAGGGAGTTCAAGAGTAACATCACCATGCCCCACTTGGCACTAGGAGTCACAACCTTTGTTACCCCACTTAAGGCCATGCTATAGGTGGCTTATCAAATGCAATACAATAAGGGTATCCAAGCCCACCACCCGCAGATTCTTCCTGTGGCTGAAAACACCAGCAGGCCCAATATCGTGGGGGGGGGGGGGGTCAAACATGCGAGGACTTGGCTCCTATTTGGTTTGGTTCAAAGGTCAGTCTATAAATTGATGACTCTCACAATGTGTGCCACCAACAGATCCACCAGATGAGCCTCTACCCAACAATAGAGCTCTAGCACCTCCTTGGTCACAACAACGCTGTGAGAGTTGCCTTGTTTATGTAAGCCACTGCTGTGGCATTGTCCGAGAACACACCAAACACCTTGCCCTCCAGGAAGGTCAGGAACTTCTCCATAGCTATGCAAATCACCCTGGCCTCTAGTCTGTTGAAAAAACAGAATGTTTCCTATGGGGAATAGTGTCCCTGTGCAAACCGATCCAGAAAATGAGCCCACAAAGTTGACATTCATGCTATCAACCAATCCGGTGGTTCCAGAAGCAGTCTGACTATGAGAGGATGAGTGTGCAGCCACCAGGCCAGAACTCCCCTTGATCTTCCAAGAAATAGGGAAGCACTACTCAAACAACTAGGAGTAGGGAGACCAGCAAGTCTGAAGGTGCTTCTGCAGAGGGCATAAATGTGCTCTGACACAATGTACCAGTTCCAGAGTTGAAGCCATTGATCCCAGGAATTGCAGAACGTCCCACACTCTTGGAATTGCCTGATAACAAAAACCCCGGGCAGCATCTAAAAAATAAGATGGGAGACTTAGAAAACATAGCTCTGAATGAAAGGTTAGATATAATTGGCATCTTGGAGATCTGATGGAAAGAGAATAACCAATGGGACACTGATACCAGGCTATAAATTATATTGCAATGATACAGATCATGTAGGTAGATGCATAGCACTATACGTTAAAGAAGGCATTGTGTTCAACAGGATAAAGATTTTTTAGGAAACTAAATACATTGTAGAATCTCTATGGATAGAAATTCCATGTAAAAAGGGGAAAGGAATGGAAGTCAGGGCGTACCACAGTCCGCTTGGCCAGAGTGATCTGACAGATGATGAAATGCCAACAGAAATTAGTAAACTTTGCTTGCTTCACAACAAAGTAACAATGGTAGATTTTAATTACTCCAGTATTGACTGGGTTAATGTTACATCAGACCATTATAGGGAGATAAAGTTTCTGGATGAATTAAATGACAGCTTCATGGAGGAGCTGGTTCAGAAACTGACAAGAGGGGAAGCATTTTAGACCTAGTCACAGGATCTAGCGCGAGAGTTAACTGTGTTGGGGCTGCTTGACAAAAGCAATCATAACATGATCACATTTGATTTAATAAATGGAGGGAAAATAGCAAGGAAATCCACTGTACTAGCATTTAACTTTCAAAAAGGAGACAATGATAAAATGAGGAAGATGGTTAAGAAGAAAATAAAAGGAGCAACTGCAAAGGTTAAGCGTTTACATCAGGCCTGGGTATTATTTAAAAATACTATCTTGGAAGTCCAGAACAATGTATTCCATGCTTTAAGAAAGGTGGAAGGAAGGCCAAACAGCCAACATGGCTTAAAGGTGAAGTCAGAGAGGCTGTTATAGCTAAGAGAAAATAATTCAGAAAACGGGAAAAAAAGAGCCAAATGATGGGAACTGGAAGCAACATAAATACTGGCAAGTTAAATGTAAGGCACTGATGAGGCAGACAAAGACAAAATTTGAAAGAAGCATGCCATGGAAGCAAAAGCACATAATAAAAAATAATTAAAAAAAAACCTTTTGAAGTGCACTTGTAGCAAAACACTTGTGAAAGAGTCAATTGGACCATTAAATGAAAGACGGGTAAAAGGGGCACTAAAAGAGGATAAGGCCATAACAGAGAGACTGAATGAATTCTTTGCTTCAGTCTTTACTAAATAAGATGCAGAAAACTTACCAATGCCAGAAATGATATTTAAAGGTGATGTACCAGAGAAACTGAAACAAATTTCAAGATGTAATACAGTTATTTGATAAACTAAAGAGCAGCAAATCACATGAACTGGATGGCATACATCCCAGAGTGCTGAAAGAACTGATCACCAAAATGATGAAGGGAATGGAGAGATACCCCTATGAAGAAAGGAGGAAAGGCTTAAAAGGCCAGGGCTCTTCAACTTGGCAAAATTTGACTGAGGGGAGATATGATAGAGGTCTATAAAATAATGAATGTACATACGATTCTATCTTTATCCATCTCTGTAAAAAGGTAACTAACAATGTAGCTCTTGAAGGTATATCATCACAATTAGACTCCAAAAAGTCAGAAATATCCAGGGTAGAGGAAACTAGATATAAAAATAGATTCCACATCATTAAATAATAATACTTCTTTAAGACATTTTTTAAAAAGTATTAAAGGGGAGAGATAGTGAGTCCAGGGAAAATTTAATAAACACAGATTTTTTTGAGTGCAAAGAGTTTTCCAGCAACTCATCCTGGCGATGAAGCAAACGAGAGTCTTGAATAAAAGTAGCCAAGACTCCTTGTTGAGAAAGACTCTGTCTCCTGAGTTTCAATCAATCTCTCCAAAGTTGACAGTCTAGATTCATGGTCAGATAGTTTTACAACCGTTTCCTTAGAAAACTCAGAAATCTTCTGTAAAGAGGTCCCAAGAGCCAACTCCATTGGGGAGACAACAGCCCAAATATCTCTCAAGGAAACATCTATTGGTGGAGTCTGGGCTTCTTCGACAGAAGCAAATGTAATTACTGAAGGAAGAGGGGGTATTTTTCCCGAGGGGGACTCAATTCTAATAAAAGAAGAAAGAAATGAAGCTGGTCCAGTTTCAACCTGCCCCACTACACCTGGTGGGGAATGCAAATCAGAACCCTGATTAGTCTCCTGGCTGGGCGGAACTAAACCCAATTCAATAGGAGAGGTAACAGATGAACCTGTACTCACAGTTGATACATCCTCCAGTCCAGCAACAGACGACTGTGCAGAGGTCGGCAGATTGCCAATACGAATGTGGGCGTCCATTGGCCCTACAACTTTAACCACCTTCGTCTGGACGAATAATGGGTACCGTTTCTTCCTTTTCCCCTTTACAGGGACTCTCTCCAAGCGCCAATGTGCGCCGAAGGGGCGCCAAAGGAGCAGGACCTGCCCCTTTGGTCACGCCCCTTCGGGCACACGCCCGCGGTGGGGCCAGATGATTTATAGCCCTTCCAAATCTCCTGCCCAATTAGTGCAGTCTTCGCAGGCACCAGGAACCAATCAGGTAGTCTCTCAAACGCACACAGGAAAAGACAGAGCACCTCCCAAACTTGGTAATGTATATTAAACAGGGACATTGATAACTTGGATTTTTCTGAGGCAATGGAGGGTTAAATGACTTGTCCAAGGCCACAAGGAGTGCTAGTGGGAATCGAACCCTGGTCTCTGGGTGCTTATTTAAAAAAAAAAAAAGCTGAGAAATTTTGTGGACAAGCTATTCAGATTTTCCCAGATGTCTCTAGGGTTACACAAGGGCGTCGTAAGGCCTTTTTGGAGGCTCGCCCACGTGTCTTGGCTCTTGGAGCTTTATTTTATTTGAAGTTTCCTTGTACTGTAAGTGTCTTATAATTTTTCAGGGTAAGCGTTGTTTTCTTTGAGGTGGAACAATTACTAGAATTTCTTAAAGATAAGAGTTAGATAGGTATGGATTTAGAATTTTCTTTTGTCTCTTGACTTAGGCTACTGGTGAAAAAGAAAACTAAGCTCCATTAACTATCGGGGTTTTTCTTTTTATTCACGGAGCACCCCCTTGATGTGGTCTTGGATTATGTTTATATTTTATATGCTATAGTTTATGTATAGTATATTGCTTTGTATTTTTCCTGTTATGTTGTAAAAAGCTTTTTATAGATAAAAAAATTTAAAATAAATAATGAATGGAGATCAGTTTTCTGCATCAAAAAGCAAAAAGATTAGGGGACATGCAATGAAGCTACAACATAGCCAATTTAATATTAATAGGAGAAAATATTTTTTTAACTCAATGCGCAATCAAACTCTGGAATTCGTTACTGAAGGATGTAGTAAATACTGTTAGTATAACTGGGTTTAAAAAAAGGTTTGGACACATTCCTGGAGGAAAAGTCCATAAACCATTATTAAAGATGACCAGGGAAATCCACTGCTTACCCCTGGGATAAGCAGTATGAAATCTGTGTACCTTTTTGGGAACCAAAAGACACAAGGAAGAGCACTGGCTCGCAGAGAGTCCAAAAACCACCAAGGGAGCAAGCAGAGTGTGGGTCACTTGCGCTTTATTAAATACCATTTAATAAAGCGCAAGTGACCCACACCTCTGCTTGCTCCCTTGGTGACCTTTTTGGGAACCAGACAGGTACTGGCGACTTGGACTGGCCGCTGTTGGAAACAGGACACTGGGCTGGCCGCTGTTGGAAACAGGACCCTTGGTTTGATCCAGTATGGCATTTCTTATGCTCTTATGCTTTGAGAACTCTTTCCCCTCCAATCCGCCAGGATCCTCTTTTTGTCCTCCATTCTCTTTCCTGCATTGACCATTAGAGTCCCTGTGCTGCCCCCAATCAAAAAAAAAAAGTAACCATCCAGTCAATATTCAAATCCATTTTAATTTATGTATATATGGCAAATAATGCCAAAGAATTTGCTCACTCTTGCTGCAGAATCTTGAAATATGCAACAGGACACTGAAGGCAAGGTCAGTGCTAAGTGAACCTTAAGGCTTATGCAGCTGCCCCCCCCCCCCCCGGGATTTTGATAATTAAAAACTCAATAATCAGGATCATCGAAACACCTTCCCTCCGCAAAACAATCCTGTAAAAATGTATAATTGGGCATCATACTTTTAAATATTAAACTTAGCGTTGTAAATGTGCCAGCTTTCCCTACAAGTAAAAAACCATGCCGATGGCTCTGAGTTTCTCTAACTGGCAGGATCTATTATTGTACTTGGACTGCGGCTGTTCTTTGCGGTTCCTCAGAAGGTACAGCCCTAGGTAACCACGTAGTCCTGCATAATGGTTGGGCCAGTCCTGACTGAAGCATCTGACCACAGCTGCCTCCTTCCTCTAAGAACTCAGATCTCCAGAACTCAGATCACAATCTATCCAGGATAGGTTTCAGACTTTTAAAACTATTGTTTTCTTCCTCAAAGTGTATACAGAGCTTTTTTTAGCTCTCCCCCAAGGGGACATTTTAACAGAACTGAATTTGTAGACACAGCTGGATTGAAAAGATGATTTACACCTCCTCATTACCCATTATATGGCAGGACTGCAAAAAATGCCCCCTTTCACATCTAAAACATTGCATCAATCCAATATGCTAACTTCTCAGTGGTAATACCCACATACTACAATGTGGAATCAGAATGCAACAAGCAGAAAATGTGAAGCAAAAGTTTAAACTATTCTGCCTGCTGGAGACAGAATAGCCGATGGCTTATAAGATGGAAAATCAATAAAAATTTTACAGATAACTGCATCACTGCAGTTACTCAAAGTCAGGAAGCATGCAAAGGATTGTCCCTTGTGTAGTACAATCCTTGACATGATTTTTCATTAGGTCAGAAGATAAACATTTAAAAAAAACTTACCTGTTAATTTCCTTTCCTCAAGTCCTGCCAGACCAGTCCAGGCAAATGGGTTATGTCTGCCTACCAGCAGATGGAGACAGAAAATAAAAAAAAGCTCAAAGTAGACATCAGCTGATTTCACTCCTCTTATAAGGAGGCTGATGTTGCCTTCAGCTCCTCGGTAGAAGGTGCAGTCGTGTAGCCTGATGCAGCAGCCACAAGTAGAGGCTGTGCTTGGGAAGGCTGTAGGTCCAGGAGTTCCAATTATGCTTTGATTAGTGAGATAGTGGTAGAAACTATAGCAACCCCAATATCAGAAAATGGAGTGGAGGAGTAGCCTAGTTGTTATAGCACTGGGCTGGAACAAAAGATGCCAATGTTCAAATCCAACAGATGCCTCTTGTGACCTTGAGCAAATCACTCTTCATTGCCTCTGGTACAACCTTAGACTGTAAGCCCTCTGGGAGCAGGAAAATACCTATTCTACCAATTACAACCCACCCTGAACTACCACTGGAAAGGTGCAAGCTAAATCCAAAAATACTCCACATACCAAATATATACATATGTATCACATAAACAGATATAAGAATCCATGAATCTGATGGTGGTCAAAAGCAAAATTAAGTCGTCAAATCAATATACATCCAAAATAAAAAAGAAAATACTGAAAAACCAGGTGTTGAGATGTGACACCCAACAAATGCTTCACTTCAAAAAAAAAAAAACCCTACACTTTCAAGTAATGAGAAAAAGCTATGTATTGCGATTAATGGTCTACATCAAGGGCAGAAACCATATCTTTGTTTTCTCTAGTTCCTAAAATAAATCCTCTTAGCCAGGAACAAATATCACAAGATGAAAGAAAAAGAAGCAAGATGAACACATTTATCAATAATTTTATAAAAAGAATTATCTGTGTGTTAGATACAATTATTTATTCTAAACTTTAGCAGTATAAATACTGCATCTATGATACATTTCATGCATCTCAGAGACTGATCTCAGTTTTCTTCCTCTAATAGAAATGATATTAACACACAAGAGTACACAAGGATAGTAATGATAGAAAACAGTCTGTCAAAGATGCACTACGGATAAATTGTGAGTGCAATTTTATAACAGAATATGTATCCCAAATCTGAAATGCACCTATTTTATTACTATTTCATAAAGGCAACAGATGCGTGTGTATCTTCCTATAAAACAGACTCACAGAACAAGCCCTAGTAGCACACAAATGCTCTTACTCAGTTACATCTGCCCCAAGGCAGATGCAACTATGTGTGTGTGTGTGTACTCCACGAATACATATACAGTCAAACCTCGGTTTTCATGATTAATCCGTTCGAAAAAGTCTGACTAAAACCGAAACGTATGAAAACTGAAGCAATATTTCCCATAAGAAATAATGTAAATCCAATTAATCCGTTCCAGACACCCAAAAATATTCACAAAAAATACATTTTATAGAGAATAACTATATTTTTACATACAGAAAACAATGAGAAATAAATATAAATGACTAATGAAATGGATAAATGAACATTTAACATCACTGAAAGCAAGCTAAGTACAGTACTGTACAGTACAGTATGTTAACATCTGGCCTTAGCCACCCCTGACAAGCTGCTGTGCCCAGCTCTCTTCGGAATCACATTGAATTCAGTCCATTAAAATACCTTTACATTATCTGCTCAATGCTTCAGAATGGCAGAAAATCTTAATGATATAGCTTCAGACGTACCCTGCAAGAGAAAGAACTGCCTCCCACATTCATGCAACATCTCCTGCTTACGTTGACAGCTTTTCTTCCCTGCTACCGGGACAAAATCTCAGTCAAAAGACGTTGAAAACCGAAGCAATGCATGAAAACCGGGACAAAATCTCAGTCAGAAAAGACGTTGAAAACCGAAGCGTATGAAAACCGGGGCAAATGAAAACCGAGGTTTGACTGTATACACCTCATCCCTTGAGGAAGGCCTATGCACACATCATATGTAAAAATACATCTGCTGTACATGCATATACCCTTGCACAATTACACAATAGCTACTGTATTTCCCGCATGTAAAACCTGCTTCAGGCATGCAAGAAGCTTTATATAATTATTCTTATTGTGCATTAAACAGAGTACTCAGCCTGCGCCGTGCGTGTCTGACTCTTTCCTGCAGCAGAACATGCAGCATTCTCTGTACATTATGGGCTCAATGCCGACACCCTGCACTAGAGCTCAGTGCTAAAGCTCTCGCACAGTTTCCTGACGCAAGTTTAACGCAGACGTTTTGCTCAATGCTGCTGTAAGCAAACAGCATGCAAAAGAGCTGTGAGCTAAAGGTCTGCACTTAAGGAGAGCAAGCCAGCTACATGCACACAGGAGTACATGTTAACAGCCTCTATATTTTGCACCGTTTAAATCAATATGTATATTCAGCACCTCTATATATATGTCAGTGATAGCATACATGCGTACTGACCACTCATAAGCACCACTCCTACCCATCTAGAAATTATTTGTATAACAGCTGATTCTCACCACTATACAGAATATTTTGGAGTGCTACTCTTACTCTGCTTCTTCACTGTACCAAAAATGTCTGGACAGGCACAAGTATTTTAAGCCCAGCACTATCTGCATAGCCTTTGAATATTTATGACCCCTTTCGGTTCAAATTTGGGGGACAAAAAGAAGTTTACAGATATCAAAATTTACTGCTATGGGAAAGCTAGTCAACGTAATGAGGGTTGGAGGTTGAAGTAACATCAGTTATCAAACTGTGAGTCTGAACCATTAGTCAGTCTTGGATGACTTCCTGGTACATCCCTAAGGCAAAGGAGGTCATTTATATAATCAGTGGTTGGTGAATGGGCACCAAATTCCTCACTGGTTACTGGGTTCCTAGGAAATTTAGTCAAGCAGATGTTGTGGTGAACTGGTACACATTTGATATACTGTACTAAAAGGTCATCTGAAAGGAACTTTGATACTTCATCACAGATGACCCAAACACAGACCCATGATCTGTTGGTCCTGACCCCCAACAAAGGGTAGGGGACCTGGCTCCACATCAGACACCACCCACCAACTAGTATAAAAATAACAGTTTGCCCTAATAACCACAAGACCCCCCCCCCCCCCCACAATAAAAATAGCTCTTGGCAGCCCCACACACCCCTCTGAACCTCAAAAATCATTGGTGCCCATGGACTCCAACCCCCAAGAACGTCCCAAAAAATTATTGGTGGCCCTGTGGGCCTTCCTGTATATAACACCACCCCTGCCTTTCTGCCACCGTCTTTCAAAATGGTGACACATGACACCCACATGGTGCATCCTGCCAAATAAGATTGGGGATCAGAAGTCTAGTGGCCAGTAGGGCTGATGATTTTTGTACCAGTAAGGGGGTTTTTCCAGTGGAATAACCGGCCCCTTACCCTTTGTTGGGAGTCAGGGCTGACCTATCTGGGACAGCAGAGGCCTCTGTCTGATCATCTAAGTTGACATGACTAACTTCATCTCAGATGGTCCTTTAGTCCCCTGCTGCATCCTTATGCCTGCCTAAAGCCGATATAAAGATCCAGTGTTAAAAGAAGGCTAAAAACGCTGCTGTTTCAGTCCATTTTATTTTCTGAATGCATGGGTTGTGTGCACCTCTGTGACCCAGACTGTAAGTGCTGTATGCTTCTCACGCCACAATACATTGCCCTGGATCCGATTTATATGGAATTTTTGGTTTTGACCAATTTGATCGCTAATATTTAACATATTTAACACTTATTACATACCTAATTATACAACAATGTGAAAAAGAAAACTAAAAACACAGACTTGCCGTTAATGCATCATCTACCTCACAAATTGTTAAAAAAAAAAAAAAAACAGCGACAACATTTTGGAGATAACTTTATCAGAGGAGTCCTATGTGAGAAGTGCAACAAGGCCCCTTTTTCAAGACTAGTTCATAAGCTCTAGGCTCCCAGAACCAGCTCCAATCACACACAAATTCACACCCGCTTCAGTGCAATGTGTGTAAATCTGTGCATGTACTTTACACGTTTTATAAACTACACATATGCATTGCACTTCTGCCTCCACTTTGATCCTGGGAAAGCCTACTTTCATATGCATTAAAGAAAGTGCATGCTATGGTATATCATTGTGCAGTATTATCAAATACCTTTTTGCATGTAGCAAGCTTTACACATGGAAGAAGTCTTTACAAAAATTACCCTTTTTATGTCACCGAGCTTCCTCTTCAAGTACAGACACTAACTAAAGGCAGGCCAGCTTTCATGACTTCGATACATTTGGAAAGAGAGTAAAGAATTTAACTACAAGTGAGCAGTTTTGCAGATCAGATTCAGCTCTTGGCCAATCTTTCCCGAACATCTTGGTCTTTCTGTTCACATGAAGCAGCATAAGAGAGGGTGCATCCCACAGAACAGCTGATAGCTCTCGCCTTTGCAGATTTTCCCATTACTGTACCATCAAATGGTAAGAGGATGCAAGACAAGCCAATTACAAGTAGTAAATAGTTATTATTAGACTTGACAAAAAGGAAAGAAATTAACAGTTGCAAATGAAGCATGCTGAAAAGTTATGACTAGAGAATACGGTGACTCATAAGGATTGAGGTAGTTGCAACGCCCACGCACATCACCGCCATCATTCTCCAGCCATCTCAAGAAAGGATTGCACACAGAGCAAGCAAAGACATGCACCAAGCCACTGTGTAACAGAACAAATATCAATGCGACACTTAAAAAAAATAAATAAATACATAAAATACAAGGCTTTCCTGCAAGAACAAAAATCCCTTCTCAGTCTTCCAAAAATGCCGCATTTTGATTTCCTCAGGTTTTAGTTACTGTTTCTATCCATCCTCTCCATCAATTATTATGATCATTTCCATTGTTAACCATACACTACAAGTCCATGAGTCTAGAAGGCCCAATGGGCTGGTACAAAAATGCAAGCCCTTTTGGGGGAACTATTCAGCAGCACCAATCTGTGTTTTTTTCTTCTTTTTTTTTTAATCTTTTATTTAAGTTTTTTTTTCCCTGAATACAAAAAACTAGCAAAAGAAAAACAAATCCAAGTATATAGGATAAGATTCTTTTTCTTTTTAACTTAAATGCTAATCACAGCATGTAAATCAATATGTATATTCAGCATCTCTATGCATATGTCAGTGACCACAGACGTGCGTGCTGACCATTCATTAGCACCAATCCTATCCATCTAGAAATTATTTGTGTAGCAGCTGATTATCACCGCTATACAGATAATTTTTGGGTGCTACTCTCGCTCTGCCTCTTCACTGTACCGAAAGTATCAGTTCAGCCCGGCACCATCTGCATAGCCTTTGAATATTTATGACCCCTTTACCTTTACATTATTGGTTCAAACTTGAAGAAAAAAAAGTTTCCAGAGATTGAAATTTACTGCTTTGTTAAAACTAGTCAACATAATGAGGGCTGGAGGTTTAAGTAACATCAATTACACTGGTCAACATTGAAATTGTTACTGACTTTAAAAGGCCCTAATCTGTAGTATCTTGGTGAGCTGAACATGAATATAACATTAAAAATATTTTATTGGCTCTCGTTTTGAAGATATTGCATGTAGTTCATTTTTGATGTTTCACCGTGTAAATTTATCCAGTAGGACATCAACAACATCCCAAATAAGCCTTGAATGATGTAATAATGCATCACATTGCATAATACCAGCATGCACACATCATCCAGAGTTGATTGCATCATTTTCTGATGCAATGCAATACTACTGCCAGACGGCTGCTGAAGCCATCTGACGTCAGCAGTGTACTATATGCAGTTGGAAAGGAAAGTAATCTGGTATTCTGTTCCGATATTGAAAGCCTCATGAATGCCTTAAAAATCACTCATGACCCACAATACTGGAGACTATTTATAGACTCTTCGAAACGGAGTCTGAAAGGCTGTGCTTTTGAACAATGGAAACCGTCTTCCATCTATTCCAGTAGCGCATGCCATCCACATGAAAGGGACATATTTATTTATTTATTTAATTGGATTTCTATACCGCTTTATCATATAATCAAATGATAACTTAAAGCATCTACTGACTTCCATTAACTATAACAAGTACAGCTGGCACCTCAGTGGTGACTTGAAGGTAGTTGCCTTTTTAATGGGACTGCAGCAGGGATATATAAAATATATGTGTTTCTCATGTGAGTGGGATAGCCGAGCAAGGGATTGGCACTACTTGCGGAAGGAATGGAATCGCAGACAAAATGTAACAGTTGGAGAGAAGAATATCCAGCACCCAGCTCTGGTTGAGGCTCACAAAATCCTGCTACCACCCCTTCACATCAAACTAGGTTTGATAAAAACTTTGTGAAAGCCATGGACTGCACTTCGCCAGCTTACCGATACCTGCATGAAAAATTCCCTCGACTCAGTGAAGCAAAGATTAAAGAGGGAGTTTTTGTGGGTCCTCAGATATGAGAGCTCTTCCAAGATGACCGGTTCAACAACTTGCTGCAGGGTGATGCGAAACAAGCATGGAATGCTTTTCGCCGTGTCAACAAACTTTCTCAGGAATGTTAGGGCAGAAAACTACAAGGAACTAGTAGAAGACATGCTGATGCAGTATCAGAAACTTGGCTGCAATATGTCTCTAAAGATCCATTTCCTTGATTCCCATGTCGATTTCTTTCCTGACAACTGTGGTATGGTTAGTGATGAAAAGGGTGAACGTTTTCACCAGGATATCGCAACGATGGAGCAAAGATACCAGGGAAAATGGTCCACTACAATGCTGGATGACTATTGCTGGACACTCCCCAGAGAAACTCCCGAACAGCTGTACAAGAGACAGGCGAAAAAAATCTAAGAAGTAGTCTATGACTTGTTTTTTTACAGGTATTAACTGAAGGCCTATTATATTTACTATTGACATGCATTTCGTGATGTAAACATTAATTCTTGTAGATTACAAAAAAAACTAGAGCCAAATTTGCAATTTCATTGTCATATTCGTGTTCAGCATATAAAAATTGATAAGGAATGACTATTTTTATTTCAGTAACATGACTTTTGTAAAACTTTGTTGACCAGTGTTATCAAACTGTGAGTCTGAACCATTAGTCGGTCTTGGATGATTTCCAGGTAGGTCCTTAAGACAAAGGAGCTCTTTCATATAGTCAGTGGTTGGTGAATGAGCACTAAATTCCTCACTGGTTACTGGGTTCCTAGGAAATTTAGTCAAGCAGATGTTGTAATGAACTAGCCCCAAGTTGGTTTTCTTCACTGGAATGGCCTTTTGCATAAAAGTAGCATGTCTAACGTATTAGCCCACTTAAATGTATACAAACCAAGGTTAACCAAGGATGGGAACAGCTGAGGGATGAAGAAAAACAGTGGGAAAAACTGAAAGGGGATATTTTAAGGGCAACCAACCTTTTTGTTAAAATGGTAAATAAAGGTAAAAGGAAAAGGAGACTGCTATGGTTTTCGAAAGGAGTAGCTGAAAAAGTGAAGAAAAAGAGGGAGGCCTTCATGAAATACAAGAGATCACAGAGAGAGGAAGACAGGCATCTGTATTGGGAAAAACTTACAGAAGCTAACAAAGTAGTCAAGAAGGCAAAGATTCAAAAGGAGGAGGAAATAGCCAATGCAATAAAATGGGGGGATAAGACATTTTTCAGATATATTAGTGAGAAAATGAAGGGCAAGAGTGGTATTGTCAGACTTAAGGGTGCAGGGGAGGAATATGTAGAAGCTGATAAGGATAAAGCAAAATTGCTTAACAAATATTTTTGTTCTGTGTTCACAGATGAACCAGGAGCAGGACCTCAGAAAACACCCACTAATAGGAACAGAAGCGAGGGATGTTGTTGTTAAGTGCCGTCGAGTCGGAGTCGACTCATGGAGACCCTCTGGATAGCTATCCTAAATTGTGTTCGGTCTTCAGTCAGGTGGCTCATTGTTGACAGACTGGAACCCGTAGCTGCTGTTATTGTATCGATCCATCTCATTGCTGGCCTTCCTCTTTTGCGTTGACCTTCTATCTTGCCAAGCATAATGTCTTTCTCTAATGATTTCTCTCTTCGCATGATGTGTCCAAAGTATGAAAGTCAAAGTCTTGTCATCTGAGCTTCTAAAGAAAGCTTAGGTTTGATCTCCTCTAGTACCGACTGGTTTGTTCTTCGGGCAGTCCATGGTATACACAGTATTCGCCGCCAACACCACAATTCAAAGGCATCAATTTTCTTCCTATCTGTCTTTTTCACTGTCCAGCTTTCATATCCATATGATGTTATTGAAAATACCATGGCTTGAACAAATCAAATCTTTGTATGGAGAGAGACATCTCTGCTCTTGAGAATCTTATCTAGGTCTTTCATAGCCATTCTGCCAAGAGCAATGCATCATCTGATTTCTTGACTGCTTGTTGCTTCTTTACTGATAGTTGATCCAAGTAGGTTAAAGTTGTTCACAATTTCAATTTCTTCTCCTTCAACGATGAACCTGTTGATTATGCCAGTTGTCACGATCTTTGTCTTCTTTACATTAAGGTGCAGGCCCATTTTGAGACTATGTTCTTTGATTGTGAGAAGCAAATGTTTCAGATCATCTTCACTTTCAGCCAGTAATGTGGTATCATCAGCATAGCGAAGGTTGTTGATGAGTCTTCCACCAATCTTCACACCTCTGTTGTCTTCATACAATCCTGCTTCTCTGATGATTTGTTCTGCATATAAATTAAACAGGTAGGGGGAAAGTATGCAGCCTTGTCTTACACCTTTGCTTATTTTAAACCATTCTGTTTCTCCTTGTTCCGTTCGAACTGTTGCTTCTTGATCAATGTACAGATTGCGCAAAAGAACGATTAGGTGTTCTGGTATACCCATGCTTCTTAATGTGGTCCAGAGGTTCTCATGGTTTACACAGTCAAAAGCCTTGCTGTAGTCGATAAAGCACAAATAGATATCCTTTTCGTATTCTTTAGTCTTTTCAAGGATCCATCTCACATCTGCAATGATGTCTCTCGTTCCTCGCCCTTTCCTGAACCCTGTTTGCACTTCAGGTAGTTCTTGTTCCAGGTATGGTTGTAGCCTCTTTTGAATAATCTTTAGTAGAATCTTGCTGGCATGTGGGATCAGAGCGATTGTGCGATAATTTTCACAGTCAGTTGGATCACCTTTCTTTAGTATTGGTATAAACACAGATCTTTTCCAGTCAGTTGGCCATGATGTTGTCTTCCATATTTCTTGGCAGAGCCTTGTGAGTATGGTAACAGCTGCATCAGATTGCTGCAATACTTCTATGGGAATGCTATCAATGCCTGGTGCTTTGTTCTTTGATAAGGCTTTCAATGCTGCTTCAACTTCTTCTTTCATCACCAATGGTTCCCGATCATATAAAAACTCTGTATATTCCTTCCACCTTTACTTGATCTTCTCAGCATCATTCAACATAGAACCTTGAGCATCTTGTAACATTCCAATTCGAGGCTGGAACTTTTTCTTTAACTCTCGTAGCTTTAGGAAAGCCGATCTTGTTCTTCCTCTAATAGTTTCTGCTTCTATCTCCTTGCAAGTGTCATTGTAGTACTTTTCCTTGTCCTGTCTTGCTGCACGTTGGAAATCTCTGTTGAGTTCTGCGATTGTCTTTCTTTCTCCTATGGCTTTAGCTTCTCTGCGTTTCTGGGCAATTTTCAGAGTTTCTTCCGTCATCCATTTTGGCTGTTTTTGCTTTTTCACCTTTTGTAGAGACTTCTCCCCTCACTTGGTTTGCAGCTTGTCGTGCTGTGAGGGCTTGCGTGCATCAGTGATGCTGAGAGCTAAACTATCAGTAGTTTAGCAACTGGCAGGGTCTCCCAAGATGGACAGGTCTCAGCTGAGGTCCCAGACCAAGACAAACCACCCATCTGGGCAGCAGCAGAATGGGACAGTGTTGACGGCGGAGGATCACATTTTTGTGACAACGGCAACAACACCAAACTTAAACTGCGCGGAAGAAAGGCCCGGCAATCTACTTCTGTATCTTGCCATGAAAACCCAATGGATAGTTACAACAAAACAAATTGTGCTATGGTGCTGGAAGATGAGACCCCCAGGTCAGAAGGCACTCAACTAGCTACTAGGGAAGAGCTGAAGACTTTTCAGAGTAAAGCCAGCATTTATGATGTGGTTGGATCAAAGCCCTCGGGAAGTCTGACTGCTGATGTAGCTGCGCATGAAATGAGAGTCAGAAGCTGTAAAGATGTCTTACACATTGGAACATGGAACGTACGAAGCATGAACCAAGGGAAGTTGGAGGTGGTCAAGAATGAAATGGAACGTGTACAACTTGATCTGTTGGGTATCAGCGAACTGAAATGGACTGGCATGGGGCACTTTGCATCAGATGATCACATGGTCTACTATTTATTTATTTATTTATTTAAAAGTATTTCTAAACCGTCTTATCATAAAATCATGGTGGAAATGAAAGACAAAGAAGAAATGGTGTTGCATTTATAATAAAGAAGAAACTTGCAAGAACTGTAATGAAATACAATGCAGTCAGCGAACGCTTAATCTCTATTCGTCTACGAGGATTGCCTATCAACACAACTATAATTCAAGTATATGCCCCAACAACAGCTGCAGAAGAGAATGAAATTGAAGAGTTCTATGAACAAGTACAAGCTGAAATTGACAGAACATGCAAACAGGATATCCTGATAGTCATGGGTGACTGGAACGCAAAAGTTGGCAACAAAGAAGGAGGCAAAGTAGTTGGAAAATATGGACTTGGCAACAGAAATGGAGCTGGAGAAAGACTGATAGAATTCTGCAAGACCAATGATCTATTCATCTCAAACACCTTTTTCCAGCAACACAAGCGGCGACTGTACACATGGACTTCACTGAATGGATTATATAAAAATCAAATTGACTACATATGTGGAAGTCAACGATGGAAAAGCTCTGTAACATCAACAAAGACAAAACCTGGAGCTGACTGTGGTACAGATCATCAACTACTAGTATGCAAACTCAAGCTAAAGTTGAAAAAGAGCAAACCACTCATGAATGCAGCAAAATATGACCTTGAGAATATACCACTGGAATTTAAAGACTGCCTGCAAAATCGATTTGCTGCTTTAGATACAAATGACAGAGCTCTGGAAGAGCTTTGGAATGACATCAAGAAGGTTGTGTTGGAAGAAAACGAGAAGTCTCTGTTATTGTTAAGTGCCGTCGAGTCGGAGTCGACTCTTGGCGACCCTCTGGACACCCAACAGATCAAGTTGTAGACGTTCCATTTCATTCTTGACCACCTCCAACTTCCCTTGGTTCATGCTTCGTACGTTCCATGTTCCAATGTGTAAGACATCTTTACAGCTTCTGACTCTCATTTCATGCGCAGAGAGGGATATCTTGAACAATTTTCAAAAGACTGTGTTCGTGCGAAACTATCTCAACTTAAAGTAGACAAAGCGATGGGACCCGAGAATACTGAGGGAACTTGGGGACATTCTAGCAGCTCCACTGACTGACCATTTCAATGCCTCGTTGGAGTCGGGAGTGGTGCCAAAGGACTGGAGAGAGGCTCATATGGTGCCTTTACACAAAAGCGGAAGTAAGGATGTGGTTGAAAACTACAGGCTGGTTAGTTTAACTTCGGTGGTGAGTAAATTATTGGAAACGCTGCTGAAAGAGAAAACAGTGAGGTTTCTGGAGTCCAGCAGATTACAGGATCCGAAGCAGCATGGATTCACCAGAGGCAGGTCTTGTCAGACAAATCTGATTGATTTCTTTGACTGGGTGACCAGGGAGTTGGACCAAGGGAGAGCCCTAGATGTTGTGTATTTAGATTTCAGTAAAGCCTTTGACACTGTTCCTCACAGGCGACTTATAAACAAACTGAGCACCCTAGGGATGGACCCTAAAGTTACTGCTTGGGTTAGAAATTGGTTGGGTGGGAGGCGACAAAGAGCACAAGTAAATGGAGCTCACTCTGAGGAGAAGGATGTTATCAGTGGTGTGCCACAGGGATCTGTCCTTGGTCCGATTCTTTTCAACATCTTTGTTAGTGATATAGCGGAAGGGCTTTCAAGTAAGGTTTGCCTCTTTGCGGATGATACCAAAATCTGCAATAGAGTAGACACCCAGGAAGGGGTAGATAACATGAGGAGGGATCTAGCTAAGCTTGAAGAATAGTCTAGAATTTGGCAGCTGGGATTTAATGTTAAAAAATGTAAGGTCATGCATTTGGGCTGCAGCAATCCAAGGGAGCAATATAGTATAGGGGGTGAAGTACTTTTGTTCACTAAAGAAGAGCGGGACCTAGGCGTGGTTGTATCTGATGATCTTAAAGTAACTAAACAGGTAGAAAAGGCGACGGCAAAAGCTAGAAGGATGCTTGGGTGCATACGGAGAGGAATGGCTAGCAGAAAAAAGGAGGTGATAATGCCTCTGTATAAGTCCTTGGTGCGACCTCATTTGGAGTATAGTGTGCAATTCTGGATACCGCACCTTCAAAAGGATGTGAACAGGATGGAGTCAGTGCAGAGGGTGGCTACTAAAATGATTAGTGATCTTCATTATAAAGCATATGAGGACAGACTGAAGGATCTTAATATGTACACCTTAGAGGAAAGGCGGGATAGAGGTGATATGATTAGATGTTTAAATACCTCCGTGGCATAAATGTTCAGGGAGAGAACCTCTTTCAATTGAAAGCAAGTTCTGCTACGAGGGGACATGGGATGAGGGTGAAGGGAGATAGATTCAGGAGTGATATGCCAAATATTTATTTACGGAAAGAGTAGTGGATCCGTGGAATAGTCTCCCAGTGGAGGTGGTAGAAATGAGGACAGTAACTGAATTAAAAAAAGCATGGGACAAACACAGAGGATCTCTAAAGGTAAAAAGGGGACTGTTGTAGTTGTTATGGAAGGACAGACTAGATAGGCCATGTGGTCTTTTTCTGTCGTCATGTTTCTATGTAACAAGTACAAAACAAAACAAAAAATTATAAGGTGATCCATTTTTATTGGACTCAAACATTTTTGACTACCTTCTGGGAATTAAAACTTCCTTCCTCAGGTCATGATAGAATGAGGAAAAAGATGCCTTTACCAGAAAATATAAGTATCATGGAAAGCACTCCAGTGATAATCTGAAATTATTTCCAAGTTTTCTTGATTATTTTAATTTCAAAGGTCTTAAAATTCTGATATCCTGATCCTAAGATCGCTGATGCAGTGGTCTGGTCCCACATTCTCAATGAGGTGTCATCTTAGACTGCTCTTGGGCATAAAGAACAACCAAAAAAGACTGACAAGTACTGAAAACAGTTTATACCCAGGATGCCAATTAAATGGGAACCAATGCTGGTAGTTCCAACAGTGTCTTTACCAAAGATTTAAAAATCCAGGAATTGCACAGGAAAGTACATAGTGACAACAACAGTACACATCTCTCTCCAGCATACTCGTTTAGAGACTACACTATTTACAAGTCCATACCCTTCTGTAAGGATTCACCGTAAATTAGCAAAGAACTTTTAATAAAATTTACTGAACTGAAAAAATGAGTAGTTCACTAGCCCTTCATGTAGAGTGGTGGTGAATGCTTTTTAAGAATAAAAAGGTGATGGCATGTTCTGCACAAAGCTCTTAGGGGATGAAAGTGTACAGCAAGATCTGGAACAGGGTACACACGTTCAGTCCTCAAGGACTACAAACAGGCCAGGTTTTCAGGATGTCCCTACTGAAGATGCATGAGAAAGATTTGCAGGCAATGGAGGTTGTGTGTGTGCAACTCTCTCTCATGCATATTCAGTTGGAATATCCTGACAATCTGTCATATTTTTACCCTCGACTTAACGTGTGCATCACCCTTGATTTAAGGGCTGGAAAGTAGATGAAAATTCTCCACATTGAGAAAACCAGGAGCTTAGCAAAAAACAGGCACTAACTGGGGATGTGCATAGTCAAAAAAAATGTTCGGTTCATTTTCAGATTTTTCTAAATTTCTCCCTGTTTTAAGGAGCTCTTTGTTCATGTCACAAATTTGTTTCAATAAAAACAAATTATTTACTTAAAGCATTTATAATGTTTAGAATTTAGAATTCTAGGCGTGGTACAACCAAACATACATAAAAATTATTTTAAAAAACACCCACCCATACAATACAGATTAATCCATTTTTCCTGAGTACTTACAACAGTAGGCTACCTAACATATTTGCTAACTAAATACCACATCGTCCAGCAAGGCCAGAGTTAAAAAAATAAGCTTTCTTCCTGAATGCAAGTAGCAACTACATCAATGCAAAATGCTAATTGTCTCTCATTTATATTACAGTCCTATAATAAAGACTAACTTAATAATTTCTTGTTAATTTAAGCTGCCTCCAATAGACAGGGGGGAAGGCATATCCTAGTGATTAGAGCAACAGCCTGATAACCAGAACCAAGGTAACTAGGGTTCAAATCCCACTGACACTTCTTGAGACTTTGAACAACTCACTTAACTCTCCATTACCTCAGGTAGAAAACTTGATCGTAATAATTTTGGGGACAAGGAAATACCTACTATACCTAAATGTAATTTACCTTGAGCTACTACTGAAAAGGTAGGAGCTAAAAATTTTAAAGATAAAAACATACAGAGAACATGATGGCACATTAAGACAATATGGCCTAACTAGTTTGCTCATGCAATATCTTCCTCTCTCTCTCAGAGATCCTTTGTGCTTGTCCTGTGTTTGTCCCATACTTTCTTGAATTCAGATACTGTCCTTGTCTCTATCACCTCTGCTGGGAGGCCATGCCCCACAACCACCATCCATAAAGAAATGTTTCCTTAGCTTACTCCTAAGTCTAATGCCTTTCATCTTCATCCTATGCTGACTCGTTCGAGAGCTTCCTTTCAATTGAAAAAGGCCTTCCCCCTGTTCATTTATTACATACTGAGATCTTGAAGTCTGCCCCCATATGCTTTATGACTAACACTACTGACCACTTTAGTAGCTGCCCTCTGGATAATTTATCGTTGTGAAAAGGCAGCGTAAACCAGGGATGTGCATTAGCAAACCAGAATGGATAAAAGTCCATCCAAAATTAATTCTCTCATTTTATGTCATTTACATAAATAGAGGCTGCTATTTAACAAAATAAAACAAAAAAAATAGCTAAGCAAAAACCTGCCTGAAAGACCTCCATGCTGTAAAGCAGCGGCCACACAGACCCTTAATCAATTGAGGTCTAAAAGAACAGCAGCTTTTGAACAAGAACATGCATATATTTTACATATTCAACTGTTGTGAACTTTGAAGTTGAAACATCTACCTGTGGGTGTAGCTCAAGTTATGAATTAGAAGAAAATAACCTTATTTTCAATCACATTATTAAAGTGGCGGATAAAAGTGACAACATTTATTTAACAGTTTTTCTATACCGCTTTATCCTACAATCAAAGTGGTTTACATTGCAACAGAACATTATAAATTGAAAAGGGGAAGTCAACTTGGAGAATACATGTCTCATGCTGCCATCGTCTGAGGCTCGTAATCTTTAAAATGGGTCTAGGACATTATATAGAAATATGCATCTCATTTCTGATAGGCACCGAATGTTGTTCTGTGTAAACTTGAATTACACAAAATAAAGTACTATTTTTTTTAACTTATTTCTGGAAACCTCTAGCATACACTCCCCCTCCCCCTATGTACTCTGAAAACCCTGCCAATATGAGAATGGACATTAACTCTAAAATATGAATGCTATTTCCAAGACTTAGAAATGCAAATCCAAAAAACAGAGTCCTTTATTTTCCTGAAGTTGCAAATAAGCAATATTAGAGTCTTGGCCCTGAGTCACAAAGTGCAATCTTCCTATATGAAGAGAAATAAGGTAGAAAACTACAGACAGGTTCAGCACTCAGGATTCATAATCAACTTACATCCACATTTTGGGTAATTTAATAGTGGCTTGGAGTTTAGGGGACTATAATGAGTTTGCAAACATAAGATCACAGAAAATCAAGAAATAGAATGACAAAATCCACAATCTTATTCAAAACTGTCATTTACACTCCAGATTTCTAAGATAACGCTTTATACTATGCTAAAAGATCCAGTTAATTCCCACCTGCCAAATATCCAGGATTTATGAGTTGCGTTTAAATTCATAAGCATATATCATGATTTAGTCAATCCATCTTGATTATAGTGTAATCATATATTTACCAGGAAGCAGCAAGGGAACATAGCATTAGCATGCCAAGAAAAAAAATGTATTAAAAGAAAACCAAAGTCATTTGAAAAATATGATACCCATATCAGACAAATGACAGTAGCTGAGGAAGCCTGCAGCTAAAAACTAACGCCTAGATAAAATGTAATAAGAACAAGTACAAAGTGATGCAGATCGAGGCAAAATAATGCCGGTGCTGTGTTCCATAGTGGGTGTCATCACTCATGAAAAGCCAACTAGAGTCACTGTGGACAACAAAATGAAATTTTTCGCTCTGCATGAAGAGTTCAAGAAAGCAACCAGAAAGATAAGAATAAAGAATAAAACTCTAAATACAATAATATTTCTGTATTGATCCATAGTGTGAAACCTCGAGTATTGTGTGCACTTCTGGTGAGGTCATCTCAGGGCAACAAACAAAGCGCCTTTTTTAAAATCTTCACAAATTCGTACATTTTTCATATTCTGCAGTCAAATATAAAATTGAAAATGCATTACAAAGAGGGAGCTGGTTCCACATACTCTACACTGTCAATACGAAAGAACAATTATAAAAATATTCAAAAAGTATTAAGAATGAGAAATCAAAGAGTCTTGCTTTACTAAACCGTCTTAATGTTCCCGGCGCTAGTTGCAGCGATAATGTGAAGGATGCCGTATAAGGAGTGGGCATTCCGGTCTTAAGGTAGCAATTGCGGGTTATTGCGCGATAGAGGGAGCAGTGCATGTTACCGTGCGTTAACCTTAACTTCGCGCGCTTACCTGCAATCACAGCAATAGAGGTGTAGCACACTGGTTACTACAATGACTGCTGAAACAGGGGTCATGAGTTTGATCCCCCAGTGGGCTTAATCAGTAAGGCTATCTGAGGCATTACCCTTTACTTTAAATCAGTGCTGTCTGAGGCATTTTCTTTTTTAATTTAAATTAGTGCTGCCAGCAAACACACCCTCACAGTGCCATAACCTAAGGTGCCGCATAAGGTGCCCTATAAGGCACTCCAGAGGGCACATTATAAAGTGCACAGTCCGCCAAGGTACCTTATAATGTTCCCTATAGGGCACTTTATAGGGCGCCTTATGAGGCACCTTAAGGTTACAGCACTGTGAGGGTGTTTTTGCTGGCAGCACTAATTTAAATTAAAAAAGGAAATGCCTCAGACAGCCCTATCAAATAACACCACTGTGGGATCAAACCCATGACCTTGTGAAGTAACCAGTGGGCTACATCTCTATAGCTACTAACAAATCCCTGGCTGGCTACAGAAGGACTGCAGGTCACCACACAAACTGTCTACTGTGGTTATGAGGATAGGGTTAACCCACCCGTACCCATGATGCACTGCACATGCATATCAGCAGTCTACATATGATCACAAGATGGGGTATGCACCCCCACAGCACCTCAGCCTGGTAGGGGGAACTGACTGTGTGTGTTACTGGCACAGAGTAGCTACAGACCGTCACATTGTGCGGGTACTGGGCTCAGCCTAAGGGCGAGGTGGGGCGCCCAGCACCAGGTCCGCAGCACCTGGCTTAGCTGACATAGGCTATGCTGCAGGTCGCCATCAGTGCCAGTGTGTGATAGGTAGTCCTTGCAGACACACCTGTGTCCATCCGTATTTCCCAGTCACGTCTAGCCCTTGTGGACTATGATGCACCCAGAATAGTGCATATCCTGTGTGGGTGCCATGCTCACATGATTTTTAAGTGAAGGGGGAGTGTTTGCACCCATAAGCGGATTATGTAGCACCACCCAACCCGCCCTCTGGGGCTCAGGGTGGGGGACAGGATCTCCCACCAACAGATCCACATTCTACATCCCTGCAATGGTGGCAGTAGAGGGGACCATCAACCCAGTCCTGCTGGGGAATGGGCATCCTACAGGGCAGTCAATGCAGATCTGTACACATCCATAAGGCAATGGCAGACAGACAGTAGGCCTGGAAATGCTCAGCTGCCCCCCACCACTATCTGACATTCTCCAGCAGCAAGCACAGTGAGTCTCCAGCCGCTGCACCCTGCAAGGTGTTCTAGCCATACGCATACTAACTGCACACAGTATGCTAGCTTGTACATAGTGCATGTTCCTGGAGAAACTGTGTGCACCCAAAAATGGGATGTGAGCAAAAACACCAAGCAGGTAAATCAGTGATTGGGCCCCAGAAAAGGGAACCCATAAATATCACTGGAGAGAAATACTATATAGCACTATGGGGGAACCTAGCCATGCCATGGTCACTGCTCAGTCAGGGTGAGAGTGACCTCCCAGCAGGACATGCTGTGGCCACCCTGTCCATGCAGGTGGTGGCCAGGCACTACAATGTCCCAGCCATTGCACTATGCAGATGCATCCTGCCCAGGCCACCCTGTCTGGGTCATACCCACAGTACCTTGCTCCACATTATGCACATTGGCAGGCTAACACTGGAAACAGTGCAAGCAGTGTGGGTTGAGTAAGGTGTAGGCAGCCACAACACACTGGATAGCCAGACACACACTCCTACACCTATGCCAGCATTGTGCAAATATAGAGGCTTTTGGCAGCCCTGGCCACCACACCAGTCCTGGGCACAGTGCAGGCATGGCTATGGTACGCAATACTGTTGGGGTCACTCCCCGGGGTGGTAAACACGGTCAGAAACCAAAACTGAAACACACTCCACAGATATCAGAAAGGTTGCTATGATGCACCTCTATCAGCAAATTGTGCTTAACTTAGGAATTGTTATCTGCCATTAATCACAGCAACCTTTTGATATATTGTAACGTATTCCCAAGTTTGGGGCGGCATTGCTAAGGTATGCAAGTGCTAGTATTCGGAGATGCTGCTGCGCGCAGGGCCCAACAGCCTGACTCTCCATGAGGCTTTGGATAATGGAGCCTGTGGGTGTGGGTGTTTATGCCCCTGTTGGCCGCTGCTCTAGGGCAGAGGTTCCCAACTCCGGTCCTGGTGGGCCAAACACTGTTCGGGTTTTCATGCTGTCCCTAATGAATATGCATGAGATACATTTGCATACCATGGGGGCGGCGCATACAAATGCAACACAGGTATATTTATTAGGGACAGCATGAAACCTGAATGGTGTCTGGCCCTCCAGGACTGCAGTTGGGAAACTCTGCTCTAGGTATTGCACATGTTTATGGTGTCTGTGCTCTGTAGAGTAAAATATAGGTGTTTCAGGCATGTTTATTTTATCTGCAATAAAGGTTCCATCTTTATTACCACGGTTTAGTACTGGGTAAAATATGGGGACAGGGTTGGCAGGAGCCACAGCTGGGACTTGAACTTGTGACCTTCTGCTCCTGAACACACTGGCTTTGTGTACTGCACCACACTGTTGCCACAGGGACAGGTCATTCCCTGGGGATACCATGACTGTTCTTCAGACAGACCTTGTCTGTTGCAGTGCACGGCACCCACCTAAACGGGGCTAGGCCATGGTCTTCTGTGGGCAGATGCCACTGCCCCCCTCTGCCACCG
This sequence comes from Ichthyophis bannanicus, assembly GCA_033557465.1. Taxonomy (NCBI): domain Eukaryota; kingdom Metazoa; phylum Chordata; class Amphibia; order Gymnophiona; family Ichthyophiidae; genus Ichthyophis; species Ichthyophis bannanicus. The sequence goes on along the minus strand of CM066032.1, from coordinate 1,745,973,918 downwards.
CGCGATAACGTCGCTTATTGCGCAATGATAACGTCGCTTATCGCGCAATGATACCACCGCTGCAACGTTAAGACAGTTTAGTAAACATACCCCTTGATTGCATAGAAGTCCTCATACATTTTGGCAGGGCAAACTCAAATGAGCTCCATTTCAAAAACTGTATTAATATGGGCCGTATGTAAAACGGAGCACACTAAGGTCCAATCACAGTAGCTGAGCTGATTCAAATACTCCTGAATGAAAAATCAAGATATTTGCTGTATGATGTAAGCAAGATCTAAACATGCCTAACAGAGCTGCCAAAAGAACCCTGGAATTAAGTTATTCAAAGATATAGATTGAAATTTTCTTATAGTCCTCTTTCAGCGAGTTTGAAAATCCCTTGGGACATTGTCAGGTCTATCAGCCTAATGTGCAAACAACTCGGAATCATCATAATACTGACACAATCAGGCCAGTCATCCAAAGTGAGTAATCGTGGGTTAAGGAAACTTTTGAGAAAGATCACAGTGAAGCTTAAAATTACATGAAAAAAAAAGAAATAAAAGAGGGAAGGCTACTTGGCTGGTTCAAATACAAAGTGGCAAAGGGCTATTTAGACCCGGCGAGATGCCTGGGCTGCTTCCTTCATAGGAAAGGTGCTGGGCACCAGCACAAGAGGGGTAGGGTATTTTCACTCTCTAGTTTTTGACAGAGACCTAGGTATGCAAGACAAGGAAAATCTCAGTGTGAGGCAAGGTGATCCTTGCCCCTATAGCAGTAGAGGCAACCACCTGAAGGAAGACGAGGAATACCAAGAACTTATTCCAGCCTGACGTGGCTCTAGTGATATCTAAGACAGTGGAGAAAAGAGACACACACAAGAGTCCGGGGGCAGGAGGAGCATCTAAGACCAGTGCAAGGATAGGCGAGACACTGGCTATCAGCACAGCAGATGCGCAGGCACCAAGGTCTGACAGGTGACAGAGGAGGGAAGGAAGGGAGTTAGAGAAAAAGAAAAGAAGTAGTTCTCCTTCAGATTCTGCTAATGATTCATCTGTATCCTCTCCATCATCCAGCCAGTCATCCCTAGAGTGGCCAAGGGGGGGATTGAAAGAAGGGGGGCCCCGTACACCAGTTGCAATGACCGAGTTATGGAAATGTATTCCATGTGCAATGCGCAAGTGTATAATCAGGAGAAAACACATCAGCATATTTAAAGTTGTTAGAAGGGCATGGGGGCGTGAGAAGGATAGGAAAGTAAAGACCAGGAAATAGGCATTCTTCAGATTGGCCAGAGTAGTTGGGCCTAATTACCTATCTTAATATTTATTTATTTAACAGTTCTTCTATACCGCGCTATTTTAGATCAGTGCGGTTTACATTTAACATCAACTATACAACACAGGCACTCTGAGTTGTATTTACAATAAAGCAGGGAGATCAACTTGGAATTAACTGGGGAAACTATCTACATTGTATTTACACTAGTACCTTTTTCAGGCAGGGTCTATCTACATCTTATTTACACTGGGAGTCTGAATTCTATTCAGGGAGTACTTTTGAAGGATCAAGTTGATTATCCTTTTTCATACTGAGTCTGATTGTTTAGGTGTGGTGAGTGATTGTCTGAGGGGCAACATGTATGATTAATATGGGTCCCTGTTAACATACGAAGACACAATATTTGAAGCACACAAAGATTATGAAGTCTGGGCATAGCTCAACTATGATGAGTTGTTCCGTGACAAGATGGTGAAGAATAAACATATGATTTATAGCAAACAGGATGTGCATCTGTGGCTAACACAAATGACAAATAAGGGTCATGCTGGAGCACATACAAACTTGGGGCACTCTTTTCAGATTGACAGGAAAGGACAAGCTGGGACAAACACAGGCCAGATGGGCCATGCCAACTGCAGGACGGGAGGTGGTGATGAGTCAGGCAACACAGGAAAAAGCAATAGTGGTAGTATCTGTTGGCATTCAAACCAGTCCATGTGCCACATCCTAGATTGCAATTTCCGGCATGCCTGTTCAGGATGTGGGGAAAACCATCCAGTTAGCAAAATGTGCCAACCGTAAGTCATTATCGATTTAGGGCAGGAATAGATGACCTCTGGATTGCCTAACCCCAGTTAAGGTGGAAGTTCTATTTATTAGTATTAGCTCACACCTTTCCAGTGTAGTTCCAGGCAAGTTACATTCACGTACAGTAGGTATTTCCCTGTGCCCAAAGGACTTACAATTTAAGTTTGTACCTAAGGCAATGAAGGGTTAAGTGGCTTGGCTAAGATCACAAGGAGTGTCAGTGGGATTCAAACAGCTTGGTTAAAAAAATACCTTGAGTGCACAGGCCCAGTAGTTTGTTGACAAATTCACTGCAGGTTTCCAAATCCCCTTCACAGGAGAGCAAGCTAGTCCATGGTCCACCAAACTCTATCTGTGAGCTGCTTGGAGGAGCTTGCGAAGGAAAAGCTGAACTTGGAAATAGAGATGGGCTGGACAGGCAGTTAATTTAGTGACTCCCCTTTTCAGGAAATGCGTGTTTTCCCTTTGGTGGCTATTCCTATGAAGAAGCCAGGAAAGTATTACCCGATACTCAATCTATCCTTCCCCAAGAGGCACTCAGTAAATAACTTCATCACTAAGAAGCTGTGCTCAATCTGCTACACCTGTTTTGAAGCATCAGTGGTGTTGATACGGGGCTTTGATGGCCAAGACAGACAGAGCCTGCTTTCAGATTGCTCCCAATCCACCCAGAGAGCTTTCCATTATTAGGTTTCCATTTCTGAGGAGGATTTTTTTTAGTAAGTGCATGCCAATGGGATGTTCCAAGGGATTTTCAAATTATTCAGCAGTTTCTGCACTGGGTTCAATGCTTAGTTGGCGGGTTGTAGCAACATGGTACACTACCTTGACAATTTCCCATTTATAGGCAAAGCTGGAACAAGAGAGTGTTTGGAAATGCTCAATACTTGTTTTTAAAAGCTCATAGACACAGCTGGCATGCTGATAGCATGGAAAACAGAAGGGCTGACCATTTCATTGTGTTTCTTAGGGGCCAAGTTAGACTCAATAACTATAAGATCTCAGTTACTGGAGGACAAAGTACTTGCATTGCCTGAGGCAGTGAGAAAGGTTAAGAGCACCAAGAAAATGACAAGCAGCAGAAGAAAAGGTAAAGAAAAAGAGGGAGACCTTTGTAAAATACAAGAGATCACAGAAAGAGGAAGAAAAGCATCAACATTTGGAAAAAGCTTAGAGACGCTAGGAAAGTAGTCAGGAAAGCAAAGATACAAAAAGAAGAAATAGCTAATGCAATAAAATGGGGGGACAAGACATTCTTCAGATATGTTAGCGAGAGGAGGAAGTGCAAAAGTGGTAGTGTCAGACCCAAGGGTGAACGAGAGAAATATGTAGAAGCTGATGAGGATAAAGTGGAATTGCTGAACAAATATTTTTGTTCTGTGTTCACAGATGAAGGGCCAGGAGCAGGGCCTCAGAAAAATGCCTACAATTAGGAACAGTAGTGAAGGGGATCTTGAATGATTTTCAGAGGACTGTGTTTGTGAGGGACTAGCTAAAATAAAAGTAGACAAAGCGATGGGGCCGGATGGGAACGGTGATAGTCCAGCCTCGCTTTATTGCATTTTAAATTGTATATTTTAGGCAGCAGAATGTGAAGTATGTGCATTTCTAAAAAGCATCGTAATGAGGGTGTTTTTTTAATTTCTTGAAAGCATAAGCTTCAGGATTAGTAACTAAACAATATCAACCCTACTCCAACCACTTTGGAAAGGGTGGGAAGTCATATTCAACTTCTTACAAAACAAGATATTTAAACAATTTGCCTCTAAGACATCACTTGTAAGCCACAGCAAGACCTTTCCGAATGCACTTTCCAGTTCCAGCTACTCTGTCCATTGCACCATAAAACGGTAACTTCAGATTGTGCTGCCTTTCAATAGGGCAGTACTTTTAATGAAACTCAACAACATTGATACGTTTTGACTGGATAGCTCCAGAAATTTACAGGGCTCTCCCTTCTGCGTTTATGAACACTGAAACTGAAAGCCATTCCCCCGGCAGTGAAAAACTGTCAAAAACTCAATCAATCAGTTTGTCCTTCTAGATCAGGGGTGTCAAACTCAAATACACAGTGGGCCAAAATGTAAAACTTGAACAAAGTCGCGGGCCAGCATTGAACAAATGAACCTTTTAATATGGACCCAAACAAGATTTGCTTTAACATTGAATATGAAGCAACACTTATTACTATACAATTTATAACTTAATAGTTCAGATATGCAAAAACCAATTTCAAATAAAAAAAAACATCAATGACATTCATTTATTAAATAAGATTTAAATAATAAATAATACTTTTTAAAATAAAATAACAATAATAAAATTAATCAACCATTCAAGCCCATGTCTTGGAGTAGCAAGAAAAAGTGCATAAAGAAAACGTTAATTATTGCTCAGTTTGCTGCACACTGATCTAATCTGATGTGCCCAAGCCAGATACCTGGCATCTCTTCTTGGATGATAGTTCATCAATGTCTGGGCTCAGGCTTTGAGCTGAGGAAATCCTCAGTATCGAGCGAAGGTGTTCATCAGTCAGACGTCTCCTGTGAGATGTTTTGGTCATCTTCATCGAGGAGAAAAGTTGCTCACATAGATAAGTGCTGCCGAACATGGAGAGCATCTGAGCAGCTTGGGTGCGGAGCTGAGGCATTGTGTCAGGGATGAACTGTGGAAACTGGGCGGCGCCCACAGCATCATACTTTGACTTCAGCGTGTCATTACACTGGAGTTCAATTAGCTCCATTTGGAGGTTGGTTGGTGCGTTTTCCACATTAACTGCAAAGGGATTACTGAGCAGTTCAAACCTACATTTCTGGACATCAAAGTCGGCAAATCGCCGGCTAAACTCAGCGCCGAGTACACTGAGTTTTTCAGCAAACTGTGCGCATGGGAACAAGTTGGTAAAGAACTGCGTTTTCATGGTTTGGCAGCAGGAAAAATGGCCAAGGTTTCCTTGCAGCATCTGATTCTCCCACAGACACAGTTTAGTTTTAAAAGCCCTCACTGCAGCGTACATGTCTGTGATGATGCGCCCCCGCCCCTGAAGCTGCAGGTTCAGCGCATCGAGATGGCTCGAGATGTCACACAGAAAGGCCAGCTCACACAGAAACGTTTTCTCCCGAAGCTCTGCTGTGTCCTTCCCTTTGCTTTCCAGAAACTGACATATTTCCTCATGCAGCTCAAAACATCTATTCAGTACTTTTCCTCGGCTTAACCATCTCACCTCTGTGTGATACGGCACGTCTGCGTATTCCGAACCACACTCCTCCAGAAAAGACTTAAACTGGCGGTGATTCAGACCTTTGGCTCTTATAAAGTTAACTACTTGTGTTACTGTGGTCATAACATGTTCCATCTTTAGGGCTTTGCCACACAATGATTCCTGATGTATGATGCAGTGATAAAACAGTTAGTTCACCTGCACAGTTCTCTTCCTGCATCTTCTCCCGGACCCTGCCCACCAGTCCACTTGTTTTACCGCACATCGCTGGCGCACCATCTGTCGTTAATCCCACGAGTTTATCCCACGGCAGCTTTATTTCAGTTACGCATTTGGAAACCTCCTCAAAAATTTCCTTTCCTGTGGTTGTGCCATGCATTGATTTGAATCCCAATAGCTCCTCCGTAACACACATATTTGAGTCCACTCCACAGATGAAGACTGACAGCTGAGCAGTATCAGATGCGTCGCTGCTCTCATCCACAGCAAGGGAGAATGCAACGAAATCTTTTCCCTTTTCCAAAAGCTGGTCATACAGATTGGTGGCAAGATCACATGTGCGATCAGCTACTGTGTTTCTGCTCAGACTCACGTTTGAAAAGGCTTGCTTTTTCTCTGGGCACACGATGTCACAAACTTTCAACATGCACTTTTTCACAAACTCTCCCTCATTAAAGGGCCGGGCTGATTTTGCAATCTCTGCTGCCACAATATAACTAGCCTTTACAGCAGCCTCACTTTGTGATGTGGCTTTTTTGAACATATTCTGTTGTGAAACCAAACTTCTTTTCATCTCCTCCACTTTCTGGCTCCTTTGAGTCATGTCCAGGTCCTTGTACTTGTCATGGTGTTTTGTTTCATAGTGTCGTCGAATGTTATACTCCTTAGTTATAGCCACGTTGACTCCACAAATCAGACAAACAGGTCTGTCTTTTACATATGTAAACAAATATTCTGTCTCCCACCAGTCCAGAAAGTTCCTGTTGTCTGCCTTTCTTTTTGCCATTTTTGGGAAGGGGTTCCACAGTGACAGTTGTAGCTTGAGATCGCTATGACTTCTGTCACACAGGAGAGGGCGTTTCTGGGACCTGTCCTGATTGACGCGCCAAAACAACAGCAAGGCATTATGGGATTTGTAGTATTAGCGATGAATGAATGCGCTGTATAATACCGGCGGTCTAGCTCTAGTAGTCATTTGGTATAGCCTCGCGGGCCAAATATAATTACACTACGGGCCAAATTTGGCCCGCGGGCCAGAGTTTGACACCTATGTTCTAGATTATGCTCAACTCATGTTTCACCGACCCACTCAATTTTTAAAACAGATCAGCAGAAATGTTATAATTTGTAAAAGAAAGAGTCCCCTCGATCCAGAGCACATATTACCAGAGAAAGAATGGAACATTGCAACCTCCCAAACAAACACCTCAGTCAAATTCCAAAGTAAAATGCCGCCATGTCTAAACCTGTAGTTAATTTTGAATTAGGTATTACCTCCCTACTTTAGATACAAAGCCAATGAAAAGCTGGGGGACCAGTACTGAATAAAGCTTGGCTTTGCCTTCTGCTGTAGTCCTAGCTATCCATATAGAGCTTTCCTTTTGCGTACCATAGCCAATTGCTTTTGTTTCTGCTGGAGTCTATGCAGATTGCATTCTCAGAGCGTGGAGCCTTGATGATCACAGGGGTGCAGTGGTGGAAGGATACTGTGCTTTTCTTTTGGAAAGTAGCTACTGGCATACAAAAGGAGCTAGTCATGCGAGTTGCCGACTAAGGCAAAAGACTGTAAATACCTCTGCTTTTCAAGTGTGTGCTCATTTTCTCTCTCTAACTAAACACCCTATGAAAGTCTCTCTTTTAACCTGGCTAAAATTATACATGCCATGAATGCATGCGAGCACTTTTAGCTAAGTGGAGGAGAGCTTCCAATCAAGACAATTGATGTGGGGAAATATTGATTTACTGGGATAAACAGCTTTGAAAATGTTTCTCTATGTAGTCCATAGCTTGAGTTGCATGATTACAGTGGCACTGTGACTTGTCTTTTTATATTTTGTGGATTAAACAGATGTATGCATTGCCCTTTTGATAGTTAAAAGTGGTTGGTGGTGATCCAGTGTCTTTGAGAAATGTCAAAGCCAAGAAGATGTGATCTTGCCAAAGGCCTCTGCCCACCTTGTATCAAGCAGTTTTCCACTGCACCCTCGCATACACTAAACCATATGCCCACAAAGAACTGCCTCTCAATCACCAGTTCATTCAGAGAGAAGTCAATTACTTTTCTTCAAAAGCAGGTATCAAAGCAGGATGCACTTAAACAAAATGTTTGCTTAATGCTCTGATTTGTTAATTTAGACCTTAAAATACAAAGCACAGCATGCAAGACTAAAGTAACATTACTTCAATCCCTGAAACAAATTGAGCCAAACCACTCACAATGTTTCACAGGTGTGACTTTGATCAAAGACCCTTTTGTAAACTTCTCATGTAGGTGCTGTAGAAAATCACTAGGGACAATGCCTTATACTGAGCTGGTCCTTAGACTACATCTTAAAAAACGATGGCAAAAAGTGCATTTTTTTTAACACAAGAAAAATTATAGCCATCTAACAGCAAACAAAAAATTGCAGCCAGTCTCCTCAAGAAAGAATTTCACGCCTCCACCATAGAACAAAAACAAAACAGAACAAAACAAAAAAAGGTGTACTTTTACACTCAGCAGGCCATAACCCTGCTTGGGCTGCCCAAATACATTTTATTACTGAAGCTTAGCAGATGTTAAGTCTTGTACAATAATTCAATAAGCTGTTTCCCTAATGCTAAATGGACTTCTGCTCACTGCAGAGCTTGCCTCAAAGCTATAGCTGGGAACTATACAAAAGCAGAGAGAACGGGGGAGGTAAGAAAACTATATCCAAAATGAAAAAGCACAGCACTGACATTTTGATTACCCTGAACACCAGATCTGTCAGGGATTCCTCCTGGACCTGATAGGGGAACCAAAGCTCTTAGGAGAAACAGAGGATATGGTAGACAAAAATGGCAGCTGCTCATAGGGTATGGGGGAGAAATTCATATGCTTCAGTGAAACAAGCTTCTGACTCGAGGAAGGGAGTGCAAGCTTCCAAACGCTAATCAAGAAATATTTTAAAGTGGCATGTCTACTAAACCACATCAGGCTTTTGCAGCTAACATGGCGCGCTAGTGCCACATTATATGCAAACGTTGTGCAGTATCTGTTGGGGAGGGTGCATAGTATACAGTGAACGCCACCCATTGAGATAGTATTAGTTATGTCCACGCTGTCTGCAAATCCAATGGTTGCCACATGCTGTTGATGTACACAATAACCGCGTGGCGCAGAGATGCCCACTCTCCACCCTTGCCCTGCCCACTTGCACAGCAAATCGCTACATTATCCACATTTGCCGCACATTAGCTGTTAATGCAGCACGCTAACATGGTTTTGGAAACATGCCCCTAAAATAATCCAATGAAAAAAGCTATCATCTTATACAGTATGTATGATTGTCTTTAAATTTAGTTAACCTTCATTTAATCCGATTGCAAAAATAAAATGCAACGTGTGTCTTTGAGTCAATGCCAGCAGCCCCTGGGTTTTCTTGGCAGTGTGACCAAAAGTAGATTGCCAGGCAATGGAGGGTTAAGTGACTTGCCCAAGGCCACAAGGTGTGCCAGCAGGAATTGAATCCTGGACTCTCGATTATCAAGCCAGAGCTCTAACCACTAGACTACTCTTCTACTCCTTACCAAAGCAAATATACCATACTTAAGAAAAGAAAAATTACCCATCTTAAGCTACAATTGGAAAGGCGGTCCCGAAATACTAATTATTTATGCATATTCATTGTGAATATCCTGATGGGAGTTCCTCCAACTAGATTCACAAAAACGAACTTCTCTGAACTTTCTAGGAGGCTCTGCCATGCCGTCTGCTCTTTCTCCTACCTACTACTAATCATTTATATAGCACTACAAGGCGTATGCAGCGCTGTACAGATGCATATAAAAGACGGCCCCTTCTCATCAGAGCAGACAATACAATAGATAAGAAAAAGGGGAAAAATGGGGAAAGGTAAGAAAACACAAGGGATCAGGATCCAAAAAGCAGCCTCAAAGAGGTGAGCCTTTAGCATGGATTTGAAGAGGGGGGAGATGAAACCCGACATATAGACTCGGGTGGTTTGTTCCAGGCATAAGCAGCAGCAAAGTGAAAGGATCAAAGTCTAGAGTTGGCAGTGGAAGAAAAGAGCATAGAGAGAAGGCCAGTGGAAGAGCGGAGTTCATGAGGCGGGTGTAGGGAGAGAGTACACAGGAAAGGTAGTGAGGAGCAGTGGAATAAATGCATTTATAGGTCAGAAGAAGTTTGAATTGGATACAGAAAAGGAAGGGGGGTCAATGAAATGATTTGAGAAGAGGAGTTATATGAATATATCGGGGCTGGTGCAAGATTAGCCACGCAGCAGAGTTCTGAGCAGATTGAAGGGGAGAGAGATGACTCAGAGGGAGACCAGCATGGAGGAGATTGCAATAGTCGAAATGGGAGGTGACTAAAGACTGGATAAGTTAGTGGCGTGTTTAGAAAGGAAGGGGAAAATTTTGTTAATGTTATAGAGAAAGAAACAGATTTTAGCTACCTGTTGGATATGTGTGGAAAAGGAGACAATTAGAAACACCAGCAGAGGCTGCAGAAGTGGCCAGGACTCGAACTATGAAAACTGAAAAAGTACAGGGGCACGGCAGTTATGCAAGCTCACGAGCTTCACACTGCCCTTCCTCCTCGACAGTGCATACCTTCCTTTGTAACCAGGGAGTGCACATGTTCAGATGGAGTGAGCACAGAGGAACCATGAGCACGCATATCAGCTATAGCATCAACCTCATTCTTGCGTTTCCAATAACGACACTACTGCTGTACCCGGCATTATGGTTCCTGTGTTTTTACAGCAGACTAAAGAAGAGGAGCCCAAGGGACAGCAATGAGTTGACACAGAGAGGAATATGAAGTGAAGGAGAGGATAGAGATTATATGAAACAAACAGAGATGTCAGACAGACAGAAGGGAAGTAGAAACAGAGTAAAGAAAGGGTAAAGGGAGGTAACGCCTCGAGAGGGAGTAGTTACTCACTCACGGCAAAAACTTCCGACAAAAACAATCACACATTGATATACTATATCAGCTTGGTATAGCGATTCTCAGTCACCATATAGACACTCTAAGTTTGTGGATTATTCGAAATGGGGACCCCCAGCAACAGGTTCTGAGTGGACTGCCACCATTGGAGGGACAAAATAAGGCGATTTGTGTTTGCTATTTTGTCTGACAGGCACCCTGATGCCTGGGTCCATTGAGTGGATAAAGTCCACTGGGCTGCTCTCATATGGAGGCGAGCATAAGGAACCACATGCACTGTAGATGCCATCTGGCCTAGTAGTTGTAGCATTTCTTGGGCAGTGAGATGAGGCTTTAGCACTGCTTGAGAAGCTAACTGCACCATGCGAAGGCAACGGGCCTGGGGAAGATAGGCCCTTGCTTTTCTGGTATCCAGCAAAGCTCCTATGAACTCTAGAGACTGAGTGGGAGTTAGACTGGATTTTGGGATGTTTATGACCAGACCCAAATACTGAAGGATACGCATTGTGCAAGATAGAGAAGTCCTGGCCTCTGACTCTGATGGGGCTTGAATGAGCCAGTCATTTAAGTACGGGAAGACGAATATCCCTAGAGTGCGAAGAAATGCTGCTACCACAGCCATGCATTTCGTGAACACTGTTGGTGCTGAGGCCAGGCCAAAAGGAAGCACCCTGTATTGGTAGTGCTTTCATTGAAAAAGGAACCGAAGGAACTTTCTGTGAGTTGGACGGATGAGAACATGAGTGTACGCATCCTTGAGATCTAGAGAACAAAGCCAATCCTGAATCTGAAGGTATGGCAGCAGAGTTCCCAGAGAAATCATCTTGAATTTCTCTTTGAATAGGAATTTGTTCAATTCTCTGAGGTCTAAAATAGGTCTGTGTCCCCCTGTTTTCTTTGGGATAAGGAAATAGGGGGAGTAAAACCCTGTACCCTGTTGAAGAATGGGTACTTCTTCTATTGCCCCTTGGGCAAGAAGTATAGTGACCTCTTGATCTAACAGGTTGATGAGAGAGGACTGAAAATTGAACTGTCTTACCATTGTGGAAGGGGGCATGCACAGAAAGTGAAGCTTGTACCCCCTCTTTTATAATGGAGAGTGTCCAATGTTCTGCTGTTATCTGCTCCCATCTGGGGGCAAAGTGACACAACCTTCCTGGAATGGTGGAAGGCTCTGGTCCATCGAGGGCCAGGAAGGCTAAGTTCTCTAGATGAAAGTCAAAGGCCTTTTGGAGGCTGAGACTGCTGAGACGGTTGAGGCTTAACAGTCTTTGCCTTCCTTTGTTTAGGTGGTTGCTGACTCTTTCGGGCAGGCTGACCTGCAGAACGTCCCTGCTGGGAATAAGAGGGATAAAACCTCTTCTTTTTGGAGAAGAATGGTTTCTTGAAAGATTTCTTTCTTGCAGGATCAGCTGTGGCTTTGGATAACCTATCCATAGTGGAGTTGTCAGCATACAACTCATTGGCTTTCTCTTGCCAATTTTTGCCGAATAGATTCTCACCTGTACAAGGGATATTGCCCAGTTTGTCCTGCACCCACAGCTCCAAATCGGATGCCTGGAGACGTGCACCTATGGCAATGGCAGAGGTTCTGCTTATGCACTCAAAACAGTCAAAAGCTGCACGATTGACAAACTTAGAAACATCCTGGGCATGTTTAACCAGTGTGAGAAAATCCTGCCTCTTGTCATCAGGAAGGAGAGGGCTTAAAATCTCCAAGTCTCCTGTGACTTCTTTAAGGAACATTCCCATATATAAAATATAGGAACTGATCCTGGCAGAAAGCATGGAAGCCTGGAAAGTACGACGTCCAAAGGCATCCAAAGTTCTACTTTCACATCCTGGAGGATTAGAGGCATGCCTCTTTGCACTCCTGATCCTTCTCATAGCTTCCTCACCACTCTATTGTAGTGGAATCAGCTACGTTTTCTGGAAACCAGGACAAGGAGGGACTCGATACATAGTATCCAGTCTGCGAGAGTGAGGAGAGGTGGTAAGAGGTGTCTCCCACATTCTCAACATGAGATCATGTAAGATCTCATGGATAGGCAAGGTAGCTGCCTCCTAAGGAGCTTTGGGATATTGTAAAATCTCCAACTCCTTAGCCCTGAGCTCAGTTTCAGGAGTCACAGTAATGGACAGACCTTGAGCCACCTCCCTGATGAAATCCTGAAAGGAGATATCTTCTGGAGGAGACAACCTACTTTTAGGAGAGGAAGGCTCCTCCGGGAGAAGTATTCCGGTACCGACAGAGCTGTCAGAATCCTCGGACTCCTCCGAGGATTCAAAGTACCTTATGTCCGGATTCTCTTGAAGAGCCCGATACCCGTATCGACTGAAGTCGGTACCGGGGGAATCGGTACCGGTGTATCGGTACCGGAAGGCATCACATGACTGGGTGCCGGCAAAGCAGACACCGATGTCGATGCTGTCAGTACCGGTGCTGGTACCGGTACCGGTTGAACTGTCTGACGCGGTTCCGAGGGAGAGCCGCCAGACTGCGTTCAATAGCCAGGAACCTCTGGTCTATCGACGATGCCGATGCCTGGGTATCGGTACCGAAAGCAGCCGGTACCCCAGAGCATGGCACCAGTAGTTCTGCCGAGGTCGAGGCCTCGAGAACATCCTGGAGCCCCGATAATGCTTTGGAAGCCGAAGCCTCCCGCCGGGGCTATTTTGCCGGTACAGAACTCTCAAGGACAATGCCAGAGGCATCTCAATGCTTGGAAGGAGATCTACCCTTTGAGGACCGGCTAGACTTATGTTTAGTTACCTGAGATCCATGGGAGGAAGACGACGCCCTGGAAGACGTCGATGCCACAGAAGCTGCATCGGAGGGAAAAAGGGCGCTGAGCTTAGCAGCTCGGTTTTGTCGACCCCTCTTGGACATCATGGCACAAGCCATACACTCGGAGATGGAGTGGTCAGGACCTAAATATTTAAGACACCACTCATGGGTGTCGGTGACGGAGATGGTACCGCCACACTTGGTGCACTTTTTAAAACCCGAAGCGGGTTTTTCCATAATGGAGGAAATTTTGGGCGTAAGGCCCAAAATGGCATGTGCACCTGGAAAAGAAAAGTTTGGAAAAAAGAATAGTATATATATTTTTTTTAAAAAAGAAAGAAAGAAGAACCGGCGGTACCGGTATAGTGTCGAGGAAGGCAGACGCGACCACAAAAAAGAAGGAATAAAGAAAAAATTTTCTGCGGTGACAGGAACAACGACCTGCTGGCTCTGCAGAAAACGAAGAACTGGAGAGAGGCAGTTGGGAAAGGCAGGAAGGCAGCACGCAGGCGCTGTGGGATGCTCCCAAAAGCTTTCTATTTGGACGCTGGGGAGCATTCCTGCGCAGACTCCATCAGTACCGACGATACCCATATGTGAAGACTACATTCCTGCTTGTTCCTGGAGATAATCAACTCGGACATAAAAATATGCACAATGGAAGCTGACACGTGCTTTTATAGCAGATGTGCACGGGGGTGGAGTTTAGGAACAGCATAGACGGTGTCATGAAGTATGCGCGTATTTTATAGAGTACGTGCTGACATTTATACCTGCTCTCGGGCAGGACTAAAGTCTGTGCCTGAAATCTAGGTATGAATTATGCCAATATTTAAGGAAGGTACATAGACACCTATTTGTCTTTATAGAACAGTCTCAAAATATTCACCTTCTCCATCCCTTACCTAGACAGTCTGTTATAAAATTACCCCAGAGCAGACTGTTTATTTTATGCAAAATTCACTATACAAGCAGTTATCTCATTCGCAGCTTTTTTTTTTGTTGGGGGGCAGAAGTAGGAGGTAGATGGCAACTAATCCTAATTTCTCTCCAGCCCCTCTCCTCTATTCTCAAGTCCACTGTCCTTGAAGTCAGCAATGAAAGCTGAAGCATCTGCAGATTTGAGAAGTACTGTGCTAGAGTGTATTTAAGTCCGACATCTCAGGGAAAAAAAGATTTTTTTAAAAATTGCCCTTTCAGGTCTACAATAAAAGGATAATAGGAGGCTGAACTAAAATATACAAGGTGGGTGGACAGATAAAAAGCCTAGCTATTTTTGAATAGCAATACAATGGAGCAGGAACAGGAGTACAGACGTAAAAAATGACGAAGCCGGTTACCAGCTGTAGTTCAGAGACAATAAAAATGTTGACACTTTTAAAACTCATATTCTCTCTCAGAAATGTTCTCTCTGCAAGAATTTCTGACCCTAGATGAATCAGAGCATTCATTCAGGTTGGCCCGGGCATTTGTCTGAACTTTTACTTCCCTGCTCTCTGGTACATTCTCTGAAGTCATCTGGATTAGGCCTTCTCACTGTTCCTCCCACCCCAATCTAGGATAACACCCGTAGCTTCTTGGTGCTTCCTTTGAGGAGCTCCTTATCTCTGTCCTTAAGCATGGACAATACTTTCTTCTTCATTCAAGACTGGCATGAAGACATGGCTCTTTAATCAGGCTTTTGAACTGCATTAATTTAATTTAATTTCAGCACTTACATTCCACCTTTTCAACCAAAACGAAAAGGACAAAGCGAAATACAAGAGTACTAAAAATGCAATCTTAAAGCTATACAGAGAAAATTAAAAAGAACATTTTTAAAGTCAAATTAAAAAGTAAAATCCTAGCAACTTGAATCTCCCAACTTAATACCCTACAGCAGCTCACATGGGCTTAGCACCGGACCGTGTTCTTCTACCCTTCCCACACTTCTCCAACATTTTAGTTTCTTTTGCATGGAGATAGAAGCAACTGATTAGCCACTTCCACCTCCCACGCAAACAGGAAGTCCGTATCAGGCATCAGAAGGGAGTGGGACACAAGCACAAACAGCCCCGCAGCTCCGGAGGTTTAGGCAAGTGCTGGGGGGCTGTTTGAAGTCATTGCTGCTGCTTAGATCCTGGAGAAGGGCTGCAGTGGCAGTTACAGGCAGCCCTTGGACCACTGACACTCAAGGCGACTGCCTAGTTTGCTTGATGGTCACACCAGTCCTGCCCACAGCCAAATACCACAGTAAGCTGCTGGCTTTAAGGTCTTCCATCGGGTGTCAAGGATATCAGCCTTGAGTGCTAACAGATACCGCAGAAATGCAGACAGTATAGACCACCTCTTTATACCATCGGGTATTGCTGCGAGTACCTCTTCTCACACTCAAACAGGCATCCTCTCTCCTTAAAACCATAATACAACCACCAATTGCTAAACACAAAAATTAGATTGTATCAAGGTAATACATAACAATCCATAATAACGGGCCTTGTACAAGTCTTCACACCTTTGTACATTTTTTACATTCTGCAGTCTAAAGAGTACAATTCAAAATGTATAAAAGTAAATGTTTGCTCCATGGATCAACACGATATACTTTCAACAGGAAAAAGCAAGTATAGTCATATTCCAAAAGTAATCAAGCATAAGAAACCATAAGGTCTTCACTGTATTAAGTCTTCACACCCTTTGTAATAGCAAACCCAAACTAGTTACTTGCCTTAAAAAAAAAAAAAAAAGTTAAATAGAACCCACCTGTGTCTAATCACAGTAGCTTAGCTGAGTTGAATCAATTATTTCTTAATAAAGAATCAAGTTGTTTCTATTGTATGAAGAAAATCTGAAGCAAGATTTAAAATATGCCCAACATGGAACTGTTCAAATAACTTCAGGATAAAGTTATTCTGAGGTACAGGTTAGAGGAAGACGAAAATGATTTTGATGTGCTTGAATATCCCTTGGGGCACCGTTAGGTCCATCATTCTAAAACTGAAACAGTTTGGCACCAACATGGCTCTTGCTTTGGTCAGGCTATCCTCCAAAGTCGGTAATCATGGACTAAAGAAACTGCTGAGGATGTTCACTGTGATGCTTAAAATTACATGAAAAGACATACAGAGATCTCTGGCTGAGACTGGGGAAAGCATCAGCCTCCCAACTACATGCATAATTTATTCATTCCAAAACAACTTATAACATGCCCATCAACAGTGTTTTAGTGGCTTACACTGTAATATTAGGCAATAAAAGCAAGACAACTCAAAAGATACAATTAATAAAAAAAATCAATACAATACTGTTGAAAACACCACTTTTCACTTGCTTATAAAAATGTCAAGAGAGGGATGGCCTAGTGGTTGGGACACGTTACCTCAGGCTGGGAGTTTAATTCCTGCTCAGGGACTGCAATCTTGGGCCAGAGGGACTGGGGGTGGGGTTCTAGTCCTATAGGCACTCCTTGTGGCCTTGGGCAAGCCACCTAACCCTCCGTTGCCTCAGGTACGCATGTAGATTGCGAGCCCTTCAGGGACGAGGGAATATATCCAGTACCTGCTTGTAGCATTTGTAAAACTGCTCCAATGCCTTTCAGCCTGGGCAGTATATCAAGAAATTAAATAAAAATAAAAATACTGTGTCGGTCTATAATTACAAGATTACTCCAGAAACATGGAGTAGCAAGAAGTAGGCCACTGCTGAAGAGAGGCTATATGATGTGCCACATGACAATGGCAAAGAAACACTCGGAGGACATTACATATACAGTATGTGGGAGAAGGGTTTGGGGTCTGAGGACACCAAATGGAACTTCTTGGGCTCAATACTAAGCAACATCTGTGGTGCTAAAAATCCAAACAGAATATTACACAACTAATACTATACCTACAGTAAACCATGTTGGTGGTGGCAGATTGGACAGGGAGGCAGGGACGTACCTAGCCCTGTGCGAGCAGTGCGGCCGAACAGGGTGTAAAGGCTTAAAGAGCGCATTTCGGCTGTCTGCTGTTGCCTGCCACTGCCAAGTTTTCTTCTCTCAGTGGCAGTAGGCAATGGCAGACATCTGAAATGTGCCCCTTAAGCCTTCTCGCGGCATGCTAAGCACATCTGTCCCTCCCTGCTCTGACGCGACGTCAGAGAAGGGAGGGACAGATCTGCTTAGTGCACCGGCAACTTACACAGTGGACACACCTCTTCTCTCCTGCCGTGGGGGGGAGGGCGGCCCATCGTGCAAGTCGCACAGGGCGCAATTCAACCTCGGTACGGCCCTGCAGGGAGGCTTGTGAAAACTGAAGGGTGAGATGAAGAGTGGCAAGCTTTGAAGATCAAAGTCCACAGATACTTCCCAACCAGCGTCATACCTACAGTAGGCCTGTGCCAGTAGTGCAGTCGCATAGGGTGCAAAAAAATAGGGGTGAATTAAGGGTTGCCGACCACCAGTTCCCCCCACCCACGCTGTCGCTTTTCCTGTTCTCTTGGTGGTGGCGGCCCCAGTGGTCCTCCAATTTAAAAAAAAAAAAAAAAAAAACACTAGTCTTTGCAACTCCGCGCTTGCATGGTTGGTGTGGTCCCTCCCTCCTCTGACGAGAGCATACATAAGAGGAGGGAGGAATCAGACCAGCCATGCAAGTGCAGAGTTAGGAAGACCCACTTTTTTTTGTTTTTGTTTTTTTAAATCGGAGGTCCGCTGCCAAGGCAACATGAAAAGCGGTGGTGGGGCAAGGGGCAGGCAACGTGGGACAGAGTCGGTTGGACATAAAAAGGTGGGGTAAGATGGGAGATGCTGGGCAGGGGGGGGGGGAATAGGGCAAATGACAAAAGTCTGATGTCATGGGGGGCACCAGGTTTGCAAGTCACACAGGGCACACTTTTGGCATCGTATGGCCCTGTTCCCAACTAACCTAAAAGAGTTTGAGCTATTTTGTCAAGCAGAATGGACAAAACAGCACCATTCTACTATGCAACGTTGGTAGACACATCCTAAATGACTCATGCCCGTTACTGCTGCAAAAGGAGATTCAACCAAAAGTATCGATTCAACAAGTGTGAGGAAACATGCAGCTGAGATTTTTTGGTTCAATTATTTTTGGAATATTTCCATGTGGATATTTCTACATTGTTCTTTCACATTGAAAGTGTAGAATATGTTGTATACAATCAGTGAGAAACGTCTATAATGCATTTTGAATTTTAGGTTTTAGACAGCAGAATGTGAAACATTCCTAAGGCCAACGCCTGTGCTGTCTGTTCTGATTTTTACTAACATTCTAGTCAGAGGCAAAAAGACACTGACTAGCCAAAAGTTCCAGAGTATGAATAATCCATCTGTTGAATATTACTGGTACAAGCAGAAAAATAGAATAAAAACCCCAAATCTGATATGTCCCCACCCTGTCCTTATTTCCTACATAATGTTTTCCTTTTATCAACCTCATTTTGGTGGAGGTCGCTCTTTGGTGAGGTGGCAGCTTTTAGACTCCCCTTGCCTATCAAAGCTGGGCCACTAGAAGTGAGCTAGTATGTTCTTACTGCTTGGTTGGGCAGCATAGAGTTCTTCCTCATCAGAGATGCTCCTTATTTATTTATTTACATTTTCTTATATACCGCGCTATTCAACATCAGTGCGGTTTACATGGAACATAAAACATACACGTTGCATATAAAGAACTGTGCTTACAGGAAACAGGAAATCAAAACTTGGATAACTTGGGGGAACTATTTACACCTGAATTTCACGAAAATCGTATTACACTGACAGTGTAATACGATTAATCCCTTAATCCCCCCTTACCTACTCAAAAATACTAGAGGAACTATTTTATAAAAATAAGTGAGGATAACTCACAGAATGGTTTCCATCCCCTCTGTGTGTGTACCTTCAATAAATGGTGCCGTACCCAAACATTAATAAAGAAAATTAAACGCGTGAGTCAGCAGCAAGTTGTAAATGCACATGGAGAAGATGCCATCACATGCTTCGAATGGAGTGCTTAGAGTTGTGTGTGGTGTGTGTGTGTGTGTTGGCTTTGCTTCTACCCGTAACTGGGACAATAGAGAAGAGGGGAGAGGGGAGAGGCCGTTTGAAAGGCGCATTTCCATGACCCCTATGTTTGTTGTATAAAGGTTTCTATGCTGCAGAAGCTGGAGCTGCTTTTCCCATAGAAAAGCATTAGGCCATTTTTGGGGTGGGAGGATGCTTATTTCTTTGGCCCACTTTTGAACTCAATGTTTCTTTTAATTGTCTTTTTCCATGCCAAATTTAGTACTATTCTGTTAAATTGTCAGGGGTCATTTTGTCCCCAGACAACACAGATATTCTCAAGCCCTTTAAATAAAATTCTTTCCTATTATTATTGAACTCAAAACTAAAAACACTAACAAATTTTTACTTTTTTCTTGTTCCTGAGTAATAAGTGTTATTTTCCAATATCTTATGTCTGAAAACCATTGGAAATGGCAATTATAGCCAACAAACATTGCTTTTGGGAACAGGAGTGTGATATTTTTGAAAATTACCTATTTTGTAGGACACTCTAGATAGATAGATTTTTTTTTTGTGCCATCAAGTAAGTGTTGACTCATAGCAACCCAGCTACCTCTGGGGTTTTTTGGCAATATATCACAGGAAGTAGATTGCCAGCCTTTTCTTCTGAGGCAATGAAGAACAAGGTGACTTGCTCAAAGTCACAAGGAGTGCCAGTGGGAATATGAACCCTTGATCTTCTGGGTACTAGGCAGTTGTTGTAACCACTAGGCTACTCCTCCACTCCAATAGATAGATTTAGTGCAAAGTAAACTTGGAGTACTTTTTGGAAAATTCTAGAAATTTTTAGAACTTTCCAGAACTTTGCAAAACTTTAGGAACGTTGTATAACTTTTGAGAACGTTTAATAAAAGCCTTTTGGTGACCGTCACGTCCATCTCGCGTCTATATAAAGAGATTTGCACGGAGTGAGCACATTCGTCCAGCAGCCTCCATACAGACAGGAAACCTAGGAGCAAACCACAACACGTATCTTGAACTCCAGTTTATTTTCATTCTAGCTTCTTAAGTGAACTGACATGGCATCAAGAGGCTGTAAGCATCCGGCAGACACATTTTGCTATATCTGTGGTGATTTTATCAAGACAAGATGTGTGGAAACATCTGCCAAGATATGTGAATCTTACAAGGCATATTTTGGCATGCCCTTTGGGGATCAGGATAAATCCTGGGCACCTCATTTAACTTGCAAGCATTGCACGAAAACTCTGGAAGGTAAGATGGACAATTGATGCTGGCTTAGACTGTGACATTTTATGTATAAAATCTTTGTTACTGAATTTTTACAAATTGAATGAAATATTTAGCAAAAACATCATTAATTCAAATTAATTGTATCATCATAATTATATATATATATAATATTTTTTATATTCACATTTTTATTTTTTCTTTGGCAGGATGGTACCGAGGGGAAAAGAATCATGAAGTTCACTATACCAAGAAGTTGGCAGGAACCCACTGACCACTTGAGCAATTGCTACTTCTGCATGGTGGAGCCTTCCAAACGTTGGACTGGCAAGAATGCTCCTTCTGTCATGTATCCGAGCATGCCTTCATCCATTGCCCCAGTGCCACACTGCCCACAGCTCTCTGTACCCACTCCTCCACAGAGAAAGCAGCTATCTTCAAAGAAAGCAGCAATTCACAAAATGAAGATGACGTTGCAGATCTAGATTACAATATCAGAGGCGGAGCTGAGGAGAGAAACCCTTACTACCCAAACCAAAATGACATCAACAACTTGGTCAGAGTTTTTGGCTTTACCAAGTTCAATGCCGAGCTTTTGACTTCCAGATTCAAGCAGTGGAACTTCTTGGATGAAAATGCGCAAGTCACAGGTCAGAGGAAGCACCACCACACTTTTTTCTAGCTTCTTCACTAGTCAAGTTGGGCTCTGCTTTTGCCACAATGTGACAGTCTGTTTGACACTATCGGAATTGCATGTAACATGAAGGAGTGGCGCCTGTTCATTGACAGCTCTTCCAGGAGCCTCAAAGTTGTGCTGCTACATAACGGGGACAAGTATCCGTCTCTTCCCCTAGCTCACTCAGTGAGCCTCAAAGAACATTACAGCAGCGTCAAGACCTTGCTAGAAGCCTTTAAGTATGCAGAGTATGGCTGGGAGGTTGAGACTTTAAAATGGTGGCATTTCTGACAGGTCTCCAAGGTGGTTTTACCAAGTTTCCCTGCTATCTTTGTCTTTGGGACAGCAGGGACACCGCGGCACACTCTCCCAGGCGGGAATGGCCAGAGTGAACAATTTTCTGTTGTGACAAAGAACGTGAAGTGGGAGCCACTGGTA
The DNA here is from genome assembly GCA_033557465.1 of Ichthyophis bannanicus. Lineage (NCBI taxonomy): Eukaryota > Metazoa > Chordata > Amphibia > Gymnophiona > Ichthyophiidae > Ichthyophis > Ichthyophis bannanicus. The sequence continues at coordinate 1,745,952,352 of CM066032.1, read as the reverse complement.
GAACCACAGAATATGCTGATGCCTCCACTGCAAATCAAATTGGGCCTTATGAAACAATTTGTCACAGTTCTAGAGAAAGAGCTGACAGCCTTCAAGTACCTTCAAGACTTCTTCCCTAAACTGTCTGAGGCAAAGGTCAAAGCTGGTGTCTTTGTTGGACCACAAATAAAGATTCTTGAGTGCATGGAATTTCCAAGTTGCTTAGTAGGAAGGAGCAAGAGGCTTGGAACAGCTTTGTAGTAGTGGTTTGTGGCTTTTTTGGGAAATCACAAGACCAAAACCTATGTAGAGCTGGTTGAGGCTCTGGTTAAGAAGTATGGCAAAATGGGCTGCAGGATGTTTCTCAAAGTCCGTATCCTTGATGTTCATCTTGATAAATTCAAGGAGAACATGGCAGTGTACTCAGAGAAGCAAGGCAAACGTTTCCACCAGGATATACTGGAATTTGAATGCCGCTACCAAGGACAGTATAACGAGAACATAATGGAGACTACATCTGGGGGCTTATTCATGAAAGTGATTTACAATATAATTGTAAATGTTAAAAATCAACTCACCTCAATGTTTTATGATCTTTCTTGAATAACAAATATAAGTAAATATTATATGTTTGTTTTTTTAATTTATGTGAACAAAAAGGCACAAGTAAGCCTGTTTTAACAATGGGAATACGTAAATTTCACAAATATCAATCTCCTGTTCACAAAAGCAAAGTTTAATGAGAATAATAACCATTTTCCATACTTTTAAATTACAGTATAAGCAATTAGGAAATAACAGTCACTACCCAGGTAAAAAAATTGTGCTACACAGTGTAATCAAAGGCAGATGAAGATAATACAACATATTTTCTCCTGTGCCCATACTGACTTTGTAGACGTCAAATTTTTGCTAATCTCCTTCCAGTCTGCTATTGCACTTGCCAAACAAGTTTACTATGTCCATCTGACAAACCTTCTTGCCTTCAACCCTCACCTTGTCTTTGCCACACTCAACTCTTTCCTTGATGTGTCTCCATCTTCAACCCCTCCTCCAATATCTGCCCAGACTATGACAGACTACTTCAAAAGATTAGTCTTGATTTCTCCACTAAGTCACCTCCAACTGCCCTTCCCCACCTTCATTCTCATATTCTTCCTTCAGTCCCTGCCACCCTTTCTTCCCTTCTAAAATCAAAGGAGGAAACTGCACATATTCTCTCCTCCTCCAAATACACTACCTCTCTCTCTGATCCTATTCCTATGCAACTACTCAGTTCTCTCTCCCCTGCTGTCATTCCTTCCATCTACCATATCTCAACCTATCCTTTCCCCATACAATTGTCCCTCCTGTCTTCAAACATGCTGTGATAACACCATTCCTGAAAAATCCTTCATTGAACCCTACCTGCCTTTCTAGATATCAGATCGGCTCCCTCCTTCCTTCACATTCAAAAATACTCCAACATGCTGTTCACCATGGCTGTCTTGACTTTCCTTCATATCAAGTCATTCTTGATCCCCTCTTATACGGCTTTTGTTGTCTACATTCTACAGAAACAGCCTTTGCCAAAGTCTCCAGTGACCTGTTCCTGGCCAAATCCAAGGGCCTTTATTCTATTCTAATTTTCTTGATCAGTGGTTCTCAACCTTTTTTCCATAAGGGCACACCTGATAGACAATGGCGGCATGTGTGATATACCTGCAGACATGGCCCTTGTGGATTTTAGGTCTGACACAGTACAGCAGTTCTTATGACTTAAATGTAAACATGCTCTGCATCCATAAAAGTCCTATTTCCTTCCCAAGAACAGGGGCAGAGCAGAACTAGGACGTGTCTCCATGGAAGTCACCATACAAAAAAAAAAAATGCTCAGACATAAGAATCAGAATAGCAGCAACATAAATCTCTCACCTGTCAGGCACATTGTCAAATACAAAACCCCCCCAAAAAATCTTCTCAGCACACATGTATCAAACCTGCCATACCATAGTAGCACTAATTCCTATCATTCAAACAGCAAGAACCCTACCAATGAAAAGGCAGCGCTACAAATATTACATTGGGCCTTAGAACAACAATATACCTACTGTTAAGTAAAATAAGAAATAAGACATGTGTGGCTGCTACAGATCTCTACAGAGAAACTATATGCTAAAAGAATACCACATCTCGGTCACACACAATGTTGTTGTTGTTAAGTGCTGTCGAGTCGGTATCGACTCATGGCGATCCTCTGGATAGTTGATCCAAACTGTGTTTGGTCTTCAGTCAGGTGGCTCATTGTTGACAGAGTGGCACCCATAGCTGCTGTTATTAAATCGATTCATCTCATTGCTGGCCTTCCTCTTTTGCGTTGACCTTCTATCTTGCCAAGCATGATGTCTTTCTCTAACAATCTCTATATTTGCATGATGTGTCCAAAACATGAAAAACCAAATAGAGAACAAGAGACCACAAAACAGATATAGAAATATGAAAATAAAAATAGAAGTGGGAACTCAATGAAGTTAAACTCAGAAAGTAATGCAACACTGGAGAAATAAAACAAGGAATGCATTTCCTTTTGAAATGAATAAAATACAAAGACAACCATGATGTACATTACTTAAAGCTAACATATTGCAGTCAATAAATTCAAACTAAAATATTTTTTCTACCTTCAATGTTTAGAGATTTGATTTTTTCAATTGCATTTGTCCGAGTTTTTCTCTGCTGCTTGCCTTTGCCTTCTGCTAACTTTCTTTGCAGTGTCTGCTGTCCTCTCTCATCCATCCTCCTATCTTTTTCAATTCCCTATCTACATCTGTCTCGGACATACTGATTTTTCCCTTTGTTCCTTCTTTCATTTCTTTTTCTGCCTCTGTCCACTCAAATTTCACAGTCTCTGGCTCTCCAGTCCTCTCTCCTCCTTTTCGAGTTTCATATACCTATTAACTTTGAATCTCCTTCTCCCATTCCATCTCCCCTAGCTCTTTCATTCCCTGTGTCTTACTCCTTCCCAGCCTCTTAATCCCTTTTTTCACCTACTCCTACTGGTTAGAGCAGTAGTCTGAGAAAGTGGGAAGCCAGGTTTGAATCCCACTGCCACTTCTTGTAATCTTGGGCACGTCACTTAACCCACCATTGCCTCAGGTACAACTCAGATTTTAAGCCTTATAATCTGGAGTGGAGGAGTGGCCTAGTGGTTGGGGCAAGGTACTTCAGGCCAGAAGGTTGGGGGTTCAAATCCCACTAGAGAACAGCAACCTTGGGCCAGAAGGACTGGGGTTTCTAGTCCCACAGGTGCTCCTTGTGGTCTTGGGCAAGCCACGTGACCCTCCATAGCCCATGTTCCCTGTAAAATAGTTATCTCCAAGTTATAATGCCCTGTTCAATGTAATTTCAGTTTGTTCAATGTAAACTGCACTGATGCAGAAGAGTGCAGTATATAAGAGAATGTAAATAAATTAAAAAAAATAAAATAAATTATAGAAACAGGAAACTACCTACTGCACTTAAATGTAACCCACCTTGAACTTCTGACAAAAGGTGTGAGCTAAATCCATTTCCCTGTCCTCCCAATTACCACATTTCTACCATCTGTACTTACCATCCTCCTCTCAATCATCTCCTTGACAACCCTCCCAATAACCTCTCCCACATGACTCTATGCCCAGCATCTCCCCCTCTATCCCCCTTCCCCACCACCAGTATAACCTGACATCTTCCCTCACTGTCTCCGCTGCAACCTGAGGAGGGAGAACAGATCAGGATAAATTACAAAAGAATGCAGGGGCTTGTGCAGCCATGTCTCCTGCCACTGTGCTTCATGCTGCTGTCTTGTTTGTGCTGGCCCTGTGACACCTCCGAGACCCTTAAGACCCACCCAGGTTGAAGAATCACTATTTTCGAGACATCTACACATGGCATTTTCAGAAAGCTGCTATTTCCATTTACATGTGTAGGTGGAGATCTAAACGTGTAAAATGCTTCTATTCACACATATAGATCCCAAGGATGAAGAAATTTCAAGGTGGTGTGTCGTGGGTGTGAACTGTGTGGGCTGCAATAGTAATGCCTGTACATCCAAACAAATTTCATCGTCATATTTTGTACCATCTCATAGGCAGGCAGATTTGTAAATGCTACTTTCAACCAGGGATAGGAATTAAAATGCTCCCTAATCTCCTAGGTTTTTGTTTTGTTTTTATTTCTATCTCCAAATCAAAAAAAAAAAAAGTGGCTTCTCTAGTTAATTGGTAGCAATTATACATGCAAGTCTGTAAAATGGGCCACTATATGTTCCGGTATCTCTTCTTGGAAGTTGCAGTTAATGCTGCTCTTTTTTGTGAATGTGTATATTGCAAAATGGCTGCTCCCACAGCACATGCTGCCAAATACACGTACATGCCTCATATTCTTATAGACATTTTTCTAAAAGCTCCACCGTTCAGCAGAGCTTTTGTAATATACTGTCATTACAGTGAATGCCCTAACTTGGATGCTCCAGTTCCTGCCTCAATGTTCTATGCGTACTGGGCCTTCATATTTCCTGCCATTCAACCAGTTTCTAATCCAGTACACCATCCGGGGTCCCACCACCAGATTGCTCAGCTTATTACACCGCTCTACGAGTACTTTACCAAGTCTGGGTCACTGAGAACAAAAACGATGCTTAAAATTATTTATTGTCTCTAGTTTTCAATAAGGACCAATACCACATATGCACAAAGGATCACCCCAATTATAAGTTACACTTGTAAGTTAAGAATCAAACCTTTAAGGATCGTTTGTTTTCTCCCTCTATGTACATCCCATCCCAAAATTTTACAATGTATGCAAATTACTGAGTTGAATGTAAGTCGTATTGTTACAATGTAAACGACCGAGTTCAATGTAAATCACTTGATTTAAGAAAAAGATGGTATATAAATAATGTTAAATACATATGACCTTGACTTTGAAAGTGCTAAGGATATGCAAGTTATAATGGGAAGGGATCTCATTTTAAACCATAAATTACTAAAATACATCCACATCTTCAACTGAATTTGTGACACATCTGTTTTTGTTTGGAGATTACTTGCTTTTCAGGGAAAACAAATAATGAATGCTGCAATTTGAAGGTACTATTGTGTACTACATGATATGAATTGCATCATGATATTCCTAGAAGTCATAGATGATGCAATCCTAATTCAGCTTAATTACATCACTGCAGAACAAATTGTGCAACACTTTTTAATGAACATTACGTGTCAGTAGTATTTTGGCTGTAGACCAGTCTTCTCAGTGTGACTTTTTTCTGTTCAGCCAGAGTGAGAGATGCCTCAATTGTTTGAACAATACCGATCACTTCTGCTATGTTTGTGGTGAGCTGACATTTGCATCACAAAAACGCAGTATAACCATTTTGATTAAGAAAGCCTACCACCTTTACTTTGGCTGCAAAACTGGAGATCAGGACAAGAACTGGGCCCCACAAATATGCTGCAACACTTGTGCAACAAATCTTCACCAGTGGTTGAATAAAAAATAAAATCCATGCCTTTTGCAGTGCCAAAGATTTGGAGAAAGCTGTTTTGTTGCATAATGGCAATGCTTTGCCATCAATTCCAGTTGGTCACGCAGTCCATAGGAAGGAAACCTATGACAATATAAAACAACTGTTGAGATGCATAAACTATGACCAACATCAGGTGGAAGCTTTGCGGTGATTTGAAAGTCGTTGCTCAGTCTACAGGCTGGATACACAAAGTACTGCTGTTTTCTCTGTGAATGGGATAGTCGTGCAAAAGATTCCCACTACATCAAGAGAGATTGGCCACTCCAACAGTCATTGAATCCTTGAAAGAAAAGCATGCAGCTCCTACTACTTGTTGAATGAAGGAAGATTTTGTTAGCACCTTTACACGTTAAGCTAGGTCTAATGAAAAATTTTGTTAAGACCATGGACAAAACAAAACTAGCTTTCAAGTATCTCAGCGGGAACTTCCCAAGACTAAGTGAAGCTAAGATAAAGGAAGGTGTCTTTGTTGGTCCTCAGCTTTCTGAAATTCTTTGAGATGATACATTTAACCATGCACTAAGTGGCAAAGAAAGGATGGCATGGAAAACCTTCCAGCTAGTGGCAACAAGTTTTTTTTGCACTCTCATCTTGATTTTTCCCTACCGAACTGCGGAGCGGTGAGCGATGAGCATGGTAATTTCATCAGGCCATTGCAACGATGGAGAAAAGATATCAAGGCAAATGGAGCACATCAATGATTTCAGACTATTACTGGACAGTGATGAGAAATACTCCATTTACAGAATACAAGAGACAGGCCAAGAAACAGTAGCAAATCAGTGATTTTAATTCAGCGCATCAAAATCCATAAGAACTGGCAGATTTTGTCTCTGAAACAGACAACTTTTAAAAAATTGTAGACCAGTGCAATCATTCCTCTTGAGCAGAAATTTATGAAAAGACTCACTGAAATCCAAGTAAACCACATTCAGATCACCCCCTTTATCCAATTTACTAGTCACCCAGTTTAAAAAAAGTCCAATTCTTTGACCTGATCTCTCTGTGCTAAATGTAATAATACCTACTGTATGATCCTGCAATCCTCAGGACTGTAAATTATTCACTATTCTTTCCTTCGGTACAGCTTCCATTAATTATCCCACGACAAAGATCAGGTTAACCAGCTTGCAGTCTCTAATCTCCTCTGTTTCTGCTTTTATGAAAAGACCCCTCATCCGACCACACCTATGTCCAAAGATCAAGTGAACAGATTCTTCATCCAGAAGCTTTCTGAGCTCTCTTGATACCCTATAATGCTTTTCGTCTGGCCTCATGGCTTTATCCACTTTACAGTTTGCTAATTCCAAATCTGTCTTTTTACAATGCTGGGGCTCTAAATGAACCCTTGGCAACCACTGGGGTCCCCCTCCATTCCCTTCCTTAACCAAAATGAAACATTTGATTAGCATTACTGTGGCTTCCTTACTGTATCTCCCTTGGACCTCTCAATTCCACATCTTTCTCTTCTGTTTAATATCTTCTCATTCTGTTTAACTTTTGAGCTATTTTTATCTCCCCTCATGATTTTGCCATGCTGGCTTTTCCCCCGCTTCTTTCAGCTTCACTGGATACTCATCCCCATATTATATTTTAGAATTTTTGTATTTTTTGAAAGTTTATCTTCTTATTCTTATTTTTTTTCTAGCATAGAAATACTGGAATTATGACCCTGACAAAACTGCAGAGAATAAAGTTAGTATGGGAATGTCCCATATGGTCACAACTGATAAAAAGCCAAGTGACAGAAAATTAAACTTAGGGGCCAAAGTACTAAAACTCACTAAAGCTTTTACAAATGTTACTGCATGTTAAAGAGGGGAACTTTATAACTGGTTGCCTAGGGAAGACGTCTAAGTAGACATCTGCATTACCTTTATAAAGCCATTATATATATTTACATCTCCTATATGGAAAAACTCTTTATAAATGCAATACTTTATACTTTCAATAAATTCCTCTGAGCGTCACTCCATGGAGAGGATTGCCAATATTCAGATGCTCACAGAACCGGCCCAAGGGTTTCTGCCACCCCAGGCCCTATTGCATTCGAGGCCCAGTGACATTTTCTAGCTGAGGTCAAGCTCCTCTCTCTTCCAGGCCCTACTCCTTTCCATTCCAAACTTTAACGACAGTTTCTCCAACCTGAGCCAGCTCCTCTCGCTCCCAGTGTCTTCAATTTTCAGCCCTGACTTCAACTTGCATAAAACATTCTTATAGACACAAAGCAGAGCAAAATACTTTCTAAGTCCAGCCTCAAGAAATTACTTTAGTAAATTTAAGTCTATACTTTGAAGTACCAGTATAACAGGACTCTTGATCTTTAGGGCCAATGAACTAGCAAAATACTGCCAGCAGTAAACGAAAACAAAAAAAAAAGCCCAGTTTTCGATGCCAAGAGAGAGGATCAAAAACAGTGTTTTACATTGAAGAGCTTTGTCATTTTTATTGTTTGAAACCCTCAGATCTTAAATTGCATACAACTAATACACAGTAGCAGAACATCACCAGCAGCATATTAAAGATGAAACTAACATGTAACTACATGACAAACCAGTCAGTAGTGTGTTATAAGCTTCTTTCAGCCATAACTCGATACACGGTTAAACAGTATAGAGACAGTCATGGATGTACAGTAATGGGCTAGGGATGGAGAGGGAAGAACAAAATAAGTTCCCATATAGAGTTCAATATTACTCCTAAATATGCCCTGTATGATGTTTTCTATGTATTATATACACACACAAAGAAAATTATACTTCAATTCCTAATTGCATCTATCAGCGTCAGCAGTGCACACATGCCTACTGTCATGTACACCCACTTGACTCAAATGGCCCTGTGATAAGTCCTAGTCATTCTGAGGCTAGAAAAAGCATAACCACTCTCTCGGCCCCCTCAAGATTATTATTAGCAGTACTGTATGTTAAAAACATGTTGGTATAAGTGAGCACAAAAACAAATAAGCACATTTGCAGAAACAAGCATTTCTGGAAAAATCTCACTTTGAAATCCAAAGACAGTAAATGGATTTTCATCCCTAGCAGAGTTTAATAAATGGGCAGCAGCTTGTCTGTTGCAGTGTATTGCCAGATACTTTTCGATCAGAGGCAGCCAATCCAAATGAATCATATCCAGCAATTAACCAGCAACAGGTACATCAATCGCATAACCTCATTATGCAAAAAGCATTACTTTACTTGGGGTTGTTTGAAAAGTGGTTGAAGTGGATTAGGCAGAAGAATACAAAACAAGTCAACTCTTTAAATCCAGCCCAGGTCAAGACTTTAGCAGCACAAGCTGGTGTTTTAGTTATACAGGACTTTTCCAAAAATGCCAAACATGATTTAAAAGAACAGCAAAGGGATGTTTAAGAGGGAAAACAGAACTGAAAAGAGAACAGGACTGTAGAGGGCTCCGAAAGGGGACGAAATGGAATTTGGCAACTTGGCATTGATTTGAAAAGGAATAAGAGAAGACGTGAAGCAAATATTTGCTAGTGCATGGCAGAACAGGGGAATGCAGAGAAAGAAATAACGTGCAACAAAACTAAGAGGAAAGGGAGCTTAAAACAGAAACCCCGATGTGAATGTAAGGCATGAGAGTGATAAAGAGTTACATAGAGGAAAAAAGGGAGGAACATCAGAACACGTGACAATGCAGGTTATAGTTGGGGATTTAACAGAGTCTCAGCAACCAACAGGAGCTAAAGGTAATTCATATAATGGTGGTGGCCATGTGGAAATCGAAAAGGCAAGAATGAGGTAGCAAAGAGCGAAAGAAGGAATAGCACTGAAGAACATTTATACAAAGGGTCCAATATTCAGAGCGATTAACACGGTTACCAGACCTGCTAAGCACATTCATGGTGCGGACTGAGATATTCAGCACCACTTATGCAGCTAGCATCGGGGTGTTCTGGGGGTAGAGCAGGGGGCAGCACCTGGGGATAACCGGGCAGCAGCAGTATTGAGCCACTAAGCGGTTATCGCTAAGCAGCAAAAGGTTAAGCACTTTAAAGGCTGGCCTAACATTTGCCACAGATGCTACCTGGGCTGCGGCTGAATATCGCATCTGCCTGATAAGCTTCATCACTATCTGGCTAACCCAGATATTCAAAATGCATTGAAGTAGGAGTTTCACTTATATGCACAACATGCACTACATTTTCAACATGAAGGAGCAATTACAGAAACATTCACAAAGCAATTATGAATCAGAAGCTATGAATTCTTCACTGTGTAAGTCTTCCGACCCCTTGTCATAGCAAACCCAAATGAGCTCCATTACCAAAAAGCACCTTAAAGCCCATAAGTAAGGCGGGCCCTACCATTAAGCAGTTGTTTTTTATACATGGGGCCACTTCTAGACACCACATTTTAGTTCCTGATTTATACAAGTGAGGCCCCAATGAGTTTCAGTACATGGCTACATAGGGCGTCCTTCCCAGAAAAAGTTAAAACAGAATCCACCTGCATCCAGTCACAGTAGGTAAAGCAGATTCAGATATTCCTAGATTTACAATTATGCTGTTTATATATCATGAAGTGGCTTTATAGGCACACATTCCCCTCACAAATGCCTGCAGAGCTTGACCGCATCAGCGAGAATATGTCTGTCCAGACTGTCAAAAGAACATAACATAAGCTATGCCATACTGGGTCAGACCAAGGTCCATCAAGCCCAGTATCCTGTTTCCAACAGTGGCCAATCTAGGTCATACGTACCTAGCAGTTTCCCCAAAAGGCACAGGTTCCACAATGCTTGTATTGGGTCAAGCAGTGATATCCCAGGTCCCTTTTAATAATGGTTTATGGACCTTTCCTCTAGGATCTTGTCCAAACCTTTTTTAAACCCAGCTACACTAACAGCCTTTACTACATCCTCCAGTAATAAATTCCAGAATTTGATTACACGTTGAGTGAAAAAATATTTTCTTTAATTAGTCTTAAATAGATTACCCTGTAGCTTCATTGCATGTCCCCCCTAGTCTTTCTATATTCTGTTGATGTAAACAATCGATCTACGTTTACCCGTTCCACTCCATTCTTTAATTTATAGACCTCTATCATATCTCCCCTCAGTCGTCTCTTTTCCAGGCTGAAGAGCCCTAACCCTTCTTAGCCTCTCTTCATAGGGGTATCCTTCCATTCCCCTCCATCCATTGGTGGCTCTTCTCTGTACCTTTTCTAATAATGCTATATCCTTTTTAAGATACAGCGACCAGAACTGCACACAATATTCAAGGTGCGGTCCCACCATGGAACGATACAGAGGCATTATAATATCCTTTGTTTTATTTTCCATTCCTTTCCTTATGATACCTAGCATTCTATTTGCTCTCTTGGCCGCCACTGCACACTGGGCGGAGGGTTTTAACATGTTATCCATGATGACGCCTACATCTTTTTCCTAGGTGGTAGTTCCTAATGTGGAACCTTGCATCATGTAACCATAGTTTGGGTTGTTCTTTCCTAGGTGCATTACTTTGCACTTGTCCACATTCAATTTCATCTGCGGTTTGGATGCCCAGTCTTCCAATTTATCAAGATCCTCTTGCAATTTTCCACAATCCTCATGGGTTTTAACAACTTTAAATAGTTTTGTGTCATCTGCAAATCTGATAACCTCACTCATTCTCATTTACAGGTCATTTATGAATATGTTAAAAAGCAGCGGACCCAGCACAGAGCCCTGGGGTACTCCACTATTCACCTTTCTCCATTGGGAAAACTGGCATTTAGCCCAACCCTCTGCTTTCTGTCTTTTAACCACAATAGTACACTGCCTCCTATCCCATGACTTTTTAGTATTGCCAAAAGTCTCTAATGAGGGACCTTATCAAAGGCTTTCTGAAAGTCCAGATACACTATATCAACCGACTCACCTTTGTCTACATGTTTATTCACACCTTCAGAAAAACATAACAAATTAGTAAGACAACATATAACCATAACATCTTCCTCGTCTAAAGCCATGTTGGCTGTCTCCCATTAAACCATTACATTTGTGGGTGAATTGGGGTTGCATGGCTCAGGTCCCAAGGTATGGCTACCACGTGATGGAAAAATGATGGTGGGCAGCCCCGAGTCTGCCAGCAATGAGAGTGATCTGGAGCTTGGAGGAGAGCTGCTGTTGGGCGATGAGATGAGGAGCTAGTTCCTTGAATTAAAGCGTGACCTTTTCATGGAGCTAGGAGCTGCGAAATTGGAGCTACTAGAGCTGTCACAGGTCTGCAACAGAGGGTTTGTGCTATGGGGAAACGACTGACTGACAAAAGGGCTGATCAACAGGAGGAGTGTCTCCATACTTTGAAGCAAGTTAGATGGCTGCAGGAATCGCATAGGGACTACTTGGATACGCTGGAGGATTTGGAAAATAGCTCCAGGAGCAACACATGGCTGGCGGTGGGAAACACTTGATGCAATCATCTTCTGATGTGGGACCAGCTGTTCTGGAGAGAGAGGTGGCAGAACATGGATGCTTGTGGACCCTCTTAAAAGTAGGGTGAAAGGACATGGACTGGATTGACTTTGGCTCTTAAGTGATAGGGGAGTTCAAGGGAGACTGGTGGTATGTTTGGGCGATGCGTTGTGTGTGCTGTAGGATGTTGCAGATGAAAGGTGTGAGGCTTGGGCGAGGGTGGTAAATGTGGTGCAGTGAGTATGGGAGGGCACGTTAATGTGGGGTAAATACTAGCCCAGCAGGCACTTTCTTCATGGTCACAAAAACGACAAGCTCATGGAGGGGGATGGGAGGGAAGGGGTAGTGGATATGGTACTGCATCGCTTAAAGGGATGGAATACGCCGGGATGGAGGAGGGGTTGAATCTCATGAGTTAATGTGAAGGGTTTGAATTTTCCCTTCAAGTGCAAGATGCTGATCAAAGAGCTGGTCCAGGCTAAAGTGGATATAGGGTCTGTGCAGGAGACCCACTTCTGGAAAGGGGCAGAGGGTTTATTGACCTGTAGGAAATATCCTGAACAAATTTTTGCTTCCAATATTCAGGGTAGGAAAACTGCTGGGGTGAGTCTCCTGTTTGCCCATAATCTGGGGGCCCAGGTGGACAGGGAGGCTCGGAATGTTGAAGGCAGATATCTTATGGCTAAGGTGAGGTTGGCTCAGGATGATTTTATAGTGGTCAATATATATGCCCCCAACTGGGGTTCATGGGATCTTCTTTAGTGACCTAAGGGATAAGCTGCTGAATATATAGAGAGTGGGACTTTAATAGTGAGAGGGGACTGCAATATTGCCCTGGACCCAAGGTGACTCACGGGCAGCCTGGGGATCAGGAGAAAGTACAGGAGTTCTTGAGAACATGGGATCTACGGGATGTTTGGCAGAAAATGCACCTTAATGCGAGGGACTACACCTACTTTTTGAAGATGCATGGTACTTATTCCCATATTGATTACTTCTTTCTGCCACGTTCAGTTCTGGGGAGAGTGCAAGGTGCAGAGATTGGTTGCTTGACCTGGTCAGATCACTCCCCTGTTAGTCTGGAGTTCAATGGCTTGAGGAAGATGGGGGCAGATGGTTCTGAGGTCTGAATGACAGTTCATTGCATAATGAGCGGGTACTGAGAGTTGTATAGCGGAGCATTTTGCATTTAAAACTGCGGGGGAGGTTGCCAAGGCTGGGGTTTGGGATGCTTTTAAAGTGGTGGTAAGGGAGCAGTTGGTGGGCTGGGGGCCTGGAAGAAGCATGAGAGGGAGAGGCAGGTAGAGGAAATATGAGCAGAAATTGAAAGGCTGGAGAAGATAGATAAGCGAAGGCAGGATCTTCAGTGTGGCACCAACTGCAGGAGCTGAGGGAAGTTCATGGCGGAATTGATGGATGGGGTGGAAGGAATGTGCAAATACACCTCGGACACAAATTCCCCTTGTGGGACAGTCACAATGATGGATCATAGTGTCTCCATGCAAAAATGAGGTACCCAGGGGGGGCACTGTTTACTCCCTTTAAATCCAAAATGGGCCACCAAGAGTCCTATTTCTAGGGAACCAAATAGTAAATAGAGCAATGTCCTGCACCCAACTCTTCTGGAGGCATAGGAATATTAGCCTTGAGCTGCAGAAGACGTTCGAGCATCATCTAAACTGCTAAGACCTTATCGAGGGCCCGACAAGGAGACACCATGAACACGTCCTGTAGGGCCAAAAAAGTGGAACAGAAGTGTTGCGAAAACATCTACTCTTAAGTATCTTAAGTCTTTATGAATATCTGCCTTCAAGAAATGTAGGGCAATAAAGGGCTGACTGGTATTGTTCATGGGAAAAGATAAAATCAGTTGGTCTGCTCCCGTTCTGTTTAGTTTTCTCCATGGGGGCCCTGAATACACAGGCCACTAAACTGCAAAAAACATGGAAATCACTTTTTTCCTTTGCCAAGTGATGCACACCCCTAGTGGCAATGGAACAATGCAAAATGATAGTGTCGGCAAGTAGTCAAAAATTGCAAAGCTGCTTGCTGAACCATAAGTAATGTTTTAAAATATGTTTTAGAACCTATATATTAAGGATATCTAAAAGTTAGAGAGAAATGGAGTGTGAATGACAACCACTTTCTGTGAACATTACTGAGAATTGTATTACCACGGTGCCTACAGTTTCTCCCCTCCTCTCCTTTTTTTCAAGATTCTTAACATAGCAAATATTCAAAGATTTGTGTACCAAAGCCAGCATGATGTGCAGCTAACTTCTTAGAGCTTTTCTGAACCTCTATTTAGCAGGGATACAAGCAAAGAGGCAGTGGTAACTATCAAGATGTACCATCAGTAGTAACAAACAAACATTATCAGACTCTGTACCCTCTTGATGTTGAGCAGAATTCTATTTTTGTTTGACAATACATAGTTCTTGCATTAAAGTGTTGCAAATTTAAGATCCAAGAACTACTTTTATGGGAGGGCCTTTTACTATGCCAGTACTTGACTTAATTCCTATCTAATATTGCTGAATAAAAGGTTAGGTGGTCTGTGTTCACTTGTGCATATTCCCAAGATAATGCTGTTGTCACATGCCTGCTTGCAAATAAGCCACTAGTGAGAAAATCAACAGTCAAGTTTATATATATGTTTATATATACATCTGAGAAGCCCACAAGTGTTGGTAACTCTCCCTTCCTGTCACAATTGAATAAATCCTTATTGACCTTTGAGAGAGAGACAGAAATCTGAGTAAGAAATTGCAATGCAATGTGTGCCTTCAAGTCAGTGCTGAATCCTGGCAAGCCAGCACCTCCTAGGTTTTCTTGGCAGTGCAACCAAAATTAGTATGCCAGGCCTTTCTTCTGAGGCAGTGGAGGGTTAAGTGACTTGCCCAAGATCACAAGGAGTGACCAAGGTGATAACAAAAAAACACAAATTTATTGAGGTGAATGCTGAAGGCACGACACAGCCGTATTTCGGCAATGATTTCATCAGGGATTCAGGCCTCTAAAAAATAAATAGTAATTTAAAATAAATTTATGTTGTTTTTTGATTAATTTAACCAATTTTTTATACCGCGCTGTCCTTCACTCAGAGCGGTTTACATTGAAACTCGAACAAGGGAGGGGAGAAGGAAGGTAGCAGGATTAACTATGTACAGGGTCATCAGTGGATGACAGAGCTATATACATTTGTAGGTGTATTGTGAGTATCGGGATGGTTGTACATGGTTATGGGTCCAACTTTGCAGGATTGTGTCATGACTACAATTAAGTGGTTAGGTGATATGTCCCAGATGATCCGTGTAAAGAAGTGTTTTCAGTTTCTTTCTGAAATCCTTAATGTCTGTAATTGCGTGCATGTCATCTGGGAGTGAGCTCCATAGTGATGGAGCAAAAAATGATAGTGCTCTTCCAGATGTAGTCTGTATGGTCTTATGGTATCCATGTGGTGTGATGATCATGTGTCTATTTTTGTTCCTCCTGGGCCGGGTACTTGTGCCTCTGATTCTGGTGTCTTGTAGGATATAGGCCGATTTGGTGTATGATTTTGAAAATGACTAAGATTGATTTGTATCTGATGCGGGACTGAAATAGGAGCCAATGTAGGTGATTGAGTATGGGGGTGATGTGTTCATGCTTATTTGTAGCTGAGATGCAGTATTTTGTGCAATTTGAAGTGATACGATGGTTTGCTTTGGGGGCCCCTGATAAAGTGCATTGCAGTAGTACAGTGTTGGGGTGATTATTGCTTGGCATATAGTGAAGTGGTCCTGGTCTAAGATCGGCTTAAGTCTCCTTATCTTCATTTTATGGTAGGCATTTGCAGTAGTTTTCGCTATGTGGGGTTGCATGGAGAGGTGTTGGTCCATGATAATTCCAAGGTATTTAATTTCTTTTATTTGCCTTTGTTGTATGCAGAGTGTTTGTGGTGGGGTAACTGAGGTGTTCCTGGTAATAAAGAGTGCTTCCGTCATTTTGTAATTTATGGTGAGGTTGTTATTGAGACAAATGATCATGTCATCCACACAATAATAATAAATACATGTATTTATTTATTTTTATAAATAATACCATAAAAGGATATACATTAAAGCACAGTTACTTACCTGTAACAGGTGATCTCTGGGAACAGCAGGAATAAGTCTTCACATATGGGTACGTCGGTACCGACGGAGTCTGTGCGGGAACGCTTCCCAGCTTCCAATCAAAAAGCTTTTGGAAGCATCCCACCACGCCTGCGTGCTACCTTCCCGCCTTTCCCAACTGCCTCTCCTCAGTTAAGTTTTAAAGCTGAGACAAAGAGAGAGAGAGAAGGGAAAGATAGAGATAGAGAATACAACTCCTAGGGGAGGTGGGTGGGTTGTGAAGACTTATTCCTGCTGTTCCCAGAGATCACCTGTTACAGGTAAGTAACTGTGCTATCTCCAGGAACAAGCAGGAATGAGTCTTCACATATGGGGACTCCCAAGGTAAGATGCCTGGAGTCCCAGCATGTTATAGATTGGAACATGCTACACCTCATATCGCCAGGCATCCTCAGGATGGAGGGTAGGAGTTGAAACAGAAAGGTGCTGTAAAAGACAGCTAACCTAGCATAGGACTGCAGGCAAGAAGTCCTTGTGTGGATGACAATTATCATCAAATATATTGAAAATGAAATATATTGCAGTATGGACCTCCCCTAACAGGACTGCAGAAAAGTAAGGAGGTTCATGAGATCTACTGGGGATCCAGTAGAGGAACCTCAAGGAGGACCTCAAAAAAAACAGTGGAGGTCAGAATCCTGAAAGGTGAGAGGTAACCCCAGAGATCAACTGGGGTAGAACAAAAACGGTAGGCTTTCGGCAGAAGGCTTTATGGAAAAAGCCCAAACTCTTTTGGCTGCAGAGTTGCTCACTCTTAGGAGCAAAAAGAGGAAAGGCTGACTGATTTGGACAAACCGGCCTAGTCCCTGTGGGAAGAAGGGGTATGGAAAAACCTTGTATCCCAAAAAGAAAGGACAGGTGTCTGAGGCGTTAGAGCCTCAGATTAACTGAAGATCCGCAATGTCTTTCCTAACTGGTGGTAGCTAGGAAAGATACTGGAACATGGAGAGCTTCGGGGGTACCTAAACCTTAAGGTTATGGTAGAAAAGTTGTTAACTACCACGGGAGTGGTTGTGTGTGTAGCACCCCAACATGCTGGAACAGCATGGGTATGGGTAGAGCCCAACTGTCAGAATCATATAGAGACATATATATCTATATGAGCATAGACAGTTAGATAGATAAGTATGTAATACATATCTACCTATAATAAATATCTCGACAGATACACATTATATATATACATACACATATAGATATATATATACACATATAGATATACAGATAGACATATAAGAATATATATCTATAGCAAGATATAGAAGGACATAACATATACACACATAAATGACAGACATATATCTATAGAGATATATACAGATATATATATAGATAGATAGATAGGAATATATAGGCCTATATATATAGGTGTCTGCAATTAAGCAGACAAAAGTATGCCTATAGAAAGTATATTCACATAGGAGATGTGAAGAGGAAAGATTCATCTAATAACAAGAAGGTGGAACCTACTTGAGAAGATATATAGAGAATCTATTCTCCCTGGTTATGATGGAGGGAGTCAGGGGAAAAGTCTCCCTGACAAGGAACAGACTAGATTGCTGCAAGAATGCTAGCCAGTGAAATAACCAGGATGGTTACGTGAAAAGCAGAGGATAATATCAGTCTGCAGGCAGCAAGTCCCGAGTCCTCCAGAACTCTAGCATGGTAAATGGACAGAAGACGCATAGGAATGAGATACCATGTTGACCTACTTGAGGGGCAAAAAGGGTATCATGCGTTCTTTAGCTAAATATGCGCTGTCCATGAAGGATTAGGATACCATGAGGACGAGCTGCAAGGAAAAAAAGAGCATATTCCCGGTGGGAAACCTGAGGACCAAACCAGGGAATTGAACAACTCTTTAAGCTTTCACGTAAGAGAAGGCCCATGTCCTTTGTTTTAAAAAGGAGATAGTAGGGTAGGAAGAACCCTTCCAGTCATGAGGGGCATGACTGAGGGAGCCTTTTCCAACCATCTAGGACAGCTGTTTGAGAAAATCCTAATGCTCTCTAGCAAGGGCCCATGGTGGAAAGCTTCTCTGTAGAATTGCAGAGAGCATAATGCAGGAGAATTAGGAGATAGAACTGGCTGCTGGAAAAGCCAGTACCTACGTCAACTATGCTGCCAAACCCAAGGGAATTGGAGATGGCAAGAATAGAAGACAATCCGAGAAGCCTGTAGTGATAAGGTTTCCCAAGAAAGATGAATCCACTGTCTTGGAGTCACTACTAAGGCCAGAAACAATGTAGTGGAGGACAACTCTGGATGCTTGTGGAGAAGAACCAGTGGTCCAATCACTAGGGCTCCTGCATGGGCAGCTGCTAGTAAGACAGCAGAAAGAGTCTTTCTGTTTAAAAACAGAAAGAACAGACAGAACAGGAGTAAGGAAACTCTGGACCTGTCTGATAAGCTGCCCCAAAGCAAAAATGAAGAAGGGAGTTAACTCAGAGAGGAAAACGCCACACTGGAATAGTGACAAAACTAGAGGGGCTGAAGAGAAGCCCTCCAGTGTAATAGTACCACTCTTACAGAGGAAATGCTTGGTAAGAGGGTAGAGAAGATGGAGCTGAATGGAGACTTACAATGTGGTAAGTCTGTAGAAAGGAAAAATTCATGCTGGTACAGAAAACTATCGTTTGATAGTTGTTAAACCTCTTTCCCTAGCAGGAAGAAGAGGAGAAACCTGTGACCTATAGGCATGAACATCCTAAGAGCTCGTATAACAGAGAAAAACGGATGTCTTGTGAAAAGAGATCCATGCCTAGAGTTTAGAATGAAAGCAGTGGAAGGCTTCTACTGAGAAGAAGCCAACTGCAGGTTCTAACCCCAAGAGGCACAAAAAATATGATGATGATTAATCAGAAACCCTGCGGTTGCTGGGTTTGCTGAGCCTGGTGAGAGTTTGGATTCTTCAGACCAGGGCGATGTTTCCCTTGTTTGGGAACATCTGTATGATGGGCAGAAGATGAATAAAACCTTCTCCCCCTAGGGGAAGAAAGTTTGGTAGGACATTTCCTACCTACTGGGAAAGAAGAAGGCGTAGAACAGCTCTTAGGAACAGGTAAGTCAGTGGACCACTGAGTAACCTGATGTAAAGACTCCTTATTGAAGAGATTTTCTCCAGTGCAAGGAGTATTACCCAGTCTTTGTTGTGCCCATTTGTCTAAGTCTGAAGCTTGGAGCCAGGCTCTACGTAGTGCCCCTATAGCTATAGCAGAAGTCCTGCTAACAGACTCAAATGAGTCTAGGGAAGCACGAGTAAAGAACCAAGAGATATTTTGAATATGACTAAGCAGTGAGGAATAGTCTGCACTCTTGGTCTTTTAAAGAAAAGGAGTCAAAAGATGTAATTTCTTTGTGACCTCCTCAAGAGATAAACTCATATAAAAAATATATGAGAGAATTCTTGCTGAAAGCATGGATGTCTGGAAGGTTTGACGTCCAAAGGCATCTAGTGTCTTAGACTCACGACCTGGCGGATAAGAGTGCTTTTTCTTACTCTTCACCCGCCTCATTGCTGATTCCACTACAATGGAATGATGAGAAAGTTGAGTCTTTTGAAACCCTGGAGAGGGGGGCACCTGATATAGGAGATCAGTTGCTCTGGAAGGTGGGGGTACCCTTAAAGGTGCTTCCCACATTCCTAGAAGAAGATCCTGCAAGGAATGATGCAAAAGAAGCATTATGTTCTCCTTTGCTTCGGTAGAAACAGAGCCTTGTGTAGGATCATGTCCAGGGATAGGAATGGCAAGTGATCTTGCCATATCCAAAGAGAACCTCCCTTGGACAGGTTAGATCTGAAGAACTAGCCTGGGCACCGAAGGATCTATTTGAGAATATAGGAATATAAGATCCTAAACGGTGCAGTATGGAATCCTTAACGGATGGACGCTGGTACTGGAGGTCAGGACCAGCGACAGTCAGTACGACATCGTCCATGCCAGGTATCAACTGCAAACTTGGTATAGAAGGGAGCGATCCTGTTGAAAGAAGCATGGAAGGAGCTGGCCACGATGCTACTGTAGATACCAGTACCGATACCGCTGTCGGAACCGAACCCGACACCAACATCGGAGCAGTAATCGGTGACAGCCCAATCGGTACCGAGGTAACCGAAAGCCTTCGGCTGTCACCCTCGGTACCGAGCGTCCGGTACCGATAGGTGTCGGTACCAAGACGTGTCGGTACCCAGTCTTCCAGACTAGAGATCAATTCCAGACTCGACATCGAAGGAAGCGAGTCTATCGATGCACGTCTGGAGGGTACCGATGTCGGTGGTAGTATCGGTGCCGGTACCGATATTGGAAAGTCAATCTGGAACGTATCCACCAGTCCCGTAGGTACCGAGGACGCCAGACGACGATCCCTGATGAGGAGTGTTTCGTCCAACACCAGTGCCGATGCTGGGGTATCGGTACCGCTTGAAGCGGATGCCACCACCGGGCATGGCTCAGGTATGTTCCGTGAGGGGTGAGCCCCAGGAACAACCTGAAACCCCACATAGACTTTGAAGGCCGAAGACTCCCGCCGGGGTTTTGAAGCCAATGGGCCCTCGAGGGCAAGACCGGAGCCGTCTATATGCTGTGCATGAGACCTACCACTCGAGGGTTGGCTAGTCTTAACAGACTGTTTGTGAGTTACCTGATCCTGTGTAGAAGAAGAAATGGTCGGTGCCTTGAAGTTGGAAGGGAACTTCATATCGAGGGAAACTCGATGTTGAAAACCTCTTCTCACAATACTGTTGCCCGAGGACTCCGGAGGAAAAAGGTCAGGATCCAAACAGGTTAGACACCAATTTTGGGAGTCTAAAAATAAAGTTATACCACCACAGTTTGAACATTTCTTGGAGAAAGTGGCTGGCGGTTCCATGAAGGACATGGAGAGGCCTAGAAGTCCTGAAAAACTGTAAGACACTCAGAAGAAAAAAATATTCCCTTAAAGGAAAAATTTTACAAGGGAAGAAAAAAGAAACACCGGCGGTACCGGTGGCGTCGGGGAAGACAGCCACGACCACAAGAAAACTAAAGAATTAAAAGAAAAATTTTCTGCGGTGACAGGACGCCGCCCTGCCGGCTCCGCGGAAAAACGAAAGCTGAGGAGAGGCAGTTGGGAAAGGCGGGAAGGCAGCAAGCAGGCGTGGTGGGATGCTTCCAAAAGCTTTTTGATTGGACGCTGGGAAGCGTTCCCGCGCAGTCTCCGTCGGTACCGACGTACCCATATGTGAAGACTCATTCCTGCTTGTTCCTGGAGATTACTATAGTGGAAAATTATATAGACATAACACTGGAATACATCCTATGACATTTAAAACATAAAAATAAAATAGATAATTACCCATAAATTATATGTACTTTGGAATGTGCATTCTTTTAATATACGTTCAGTAAGACATATGTGATTTTAATTTAATAATTTATGGGCGATTATCTATTTTATTTTTATGTTTTAAATGTCATAGGATGCATTCCAGTGTTATGTATATACATTAAGTACTACAGTGCAAAATTATATATCCTTTTATGTTTTTATTTAGTATATTATTTGATTAATGCTGCTATTAGTTTATTACAGGACTGTATCCCAGACAAAGGCACTGCTGAAACATGGCCATGTCGGGTCTTCTTGCTTTTAGCATTCACCTCAATAAATCTGTCTTTGTTACCACCTCGCTCCTGTTTGGTCACTTAGGGGCTTGTTTACAAAGCCGCGGTAGCAGTTTCTGATCGTTATTGGAGCTACGGCCCCATTGAAATGATCGGAAACCGCTACCGCGGCTTTGTAAACAAGCTCCTTAGTCTCCACGAGTGTGCGTGCTTCTCTTTGGACTGGTCTTGGTTACCAAGTCAGTGCTCTAACCACTAGGTTACTTCTCCGCCTTATCCTGTAATCAAAGCTGTTTACAAGACTCAAATTTGGGTACATTAAAACTTGGGGTGATAAAAAAGGGTAGTAACTATATACAAGTTATTTAATATGGTTACAAAGGTTCTTCTGAGTCATTTGTAGATATCGGTGTGTTTGTTGTGTTATGTGATGTGTCCATAGTGCTCTGTGAATAGAAGGGTCTTCAGTCTTTTCCAGAAATCGTTGATGTCCTTGGTGGAACGGATTTCTTGAGGCAGGGTGTTTCATAGTTGTGCTGCAGCTAGTGATAGTGCCTTCTTGGATGCTGATTGCTTACTTTTCCTGAAGTCCGGTGGCACAATGATCGTGTACCTGTTATTGGTTCTTCTGGGGCGGGCGCTTTCATCTCTTGTGATTAAGGGTTTCCAAAATGTCTGCTGAGGAGCGGTGGATGATTTTGAAGATGTTTAGTAATGTTTTAAACTTGGTACGTGCTTGGATTGGTATCCAGTGTAGTTAATACAATGTTGGTGTGATGTGATCTGTGTTATTGGTTCCACTAATAATACACGGTGTTGTGTTCTGCAACATTTGTAATGGGTGAATGGTTTATTTTGGTAAGCCTTGGTAGAGTGAGTTGCCATAGTCCGATATTGGTGTGATGATGGCTTTGCAAATTATTCAATAATGATCATGGCGTAGAAGTGGTTGATCCTTCTTATGATGTTTAATTTGCAGTACGCCTTCGCAGCTGCCTTGTTTAATGAGAATGGAGTTGATGTTTTTATCTAGGGTGATGCCTAAGTAGCGCACTTCATCTTTTACAGGTATGGTTTGGTCAAGGAGTTGGATTTGTTGTGGAGGTTTGAAGGTGGTGCTGCTGCTGATGTATAGTGCTTCTGTTTTTTTTGTAATTTAGTGTGAGGTTGTTGCTGGTGAACCAGGTAGCTACATCTTCTAGGCATTGAGTTATGGTTGAGGTGTTTGGTGCTTCCAGGTTAATTGGGGTATAAACCATGAGGTCATCAGTATATAGATGGAATAGTACGTTATGCTTTTTGATGAAGTCATAAATGGGGCGCATGTATAAGTCAAACAGTATTGATGAGAGTGTCATTCCTTGTGGGATGCCCTGTGTTATACGGGGGAAGGGTGTGGATTGTTTTGTTTCACATTTTACCTGTTGTAGTCTGTCCTTTAGGAACAAGGTAAACCATTTCAGAGTGGTGTTGCAGATGCCAATTTCCTGGGGGTGTTGGATTAGGATGGTGTGTGAGACTGAGTCGAAGGCAGATGAGATGTCCATGAAAATGAGAAGAAATCCATTTTTGGCTTGTCAATTCCTTTCAGGATGTTGTTGAAGAGTGACATCAGGAGAGTCTCTACATTGTGACATGGCTTAAATCCATATTGCTGCGGGTCTAGTCGTGCATTATGATCTATATGGTCCTGTAGCTGTGTCTGTATGGACTTCTCTATGATTTTTGTAAGAAATGGTAGGCTGGAAATTGGGCGGTAAGCAGCAGGGTCTTTTTTGCAGAATGAGGTGTTCTTCAAGATTGGTCGTATGGTGGCTTGCTTGAGGGAGGTTGGCACGAGTCCTTGTTGTAGGGATAATTTGACTATTTTTTGTATATAAGGGCTGAGTTGTTCTTTAGTGGTCTTTATCCATTGCACTGCACACGGGTCATTTGGAGAAGTGGCGGTGTTTAAGGCGACAATTATTTGCTCAATTTGGCTTTGAGGTGGTATGGGGAATTCTTTCCATGCTTGACTGGAAGTTTGTATTTTAATGCCGCTGCATTTCGTGGTTGTGCACAGGTGAATGCTATTAATATGGCTCACATCTTGCAAGTTCCCTGGCTAAAATGGTTTTACCACAGAGCTCTACTAGGCTTTCCAAAGTGTACTGGTTCCCAGATTTAAAAATATATATATATATATCTTTTCCACTATTTTGCATCCTCTGGAGATGTGGGTGGCTTCTTTATCAAAGCCATGATTGTAGTTCTACCAAAATTAGGGAAAGGCCCTTCAACACTATAGACCAGGGGTCGCTCAACCCAAATCCTTGGGACATATCTAGCTAGTCATATTTTCAGGATAACAGCAATGAATGTACATGAGAAACTTACATAGAGTTGAGGCAATACATGCAAATCTTTCATGCATATTCATTGTGGTTATCCTGAAAACCTGACTGGCCGGGGTTGTCCCAAGGATTGAGTCAATAATCCCTACTATAGATACAGATACAAAAATGTACATCAGCATATTGGCTAAATAATTTTCAATGAGTACTACCCATCATTATACATAAAGACAGCACAGGTTTTATTTCTTGGAAGATTTATCAATGGATAACCCTCGGCTCTTCTTGCCAAAACAAGGAAAACTCTTGCAATTGCTGTTTCCCTGAACACAGAGAAAACCTTTGACTAATTTGAAGGGGAGCATCTCATGTGAATAGGCCAATCTGAATGGGTGTAATTTCATTAACATAGTGAAGGAGGTATATGTCAAGGCAAGAATCATGGTCAATTAGTTTTCACAATTCCTCACCTTAATTAAAAGGTACTTGATGGGAATGTCCCTAATCACCTCTCCAATATATAATGCCATGTTGGAGCTTCCAGCAATTGCCAACAGACAGAATAATGATAGGACGTTTGCCACAAGGTCACTTAACTGCAAAATTGCAAATGTCTTGACCCATCTTACATTAGATTATTTTTCTCCACCTTCTACAGACCCTTCTTGAATTTTCTGAAATGTGTGGGTTGTGATAAGGAAGCTTATCATAGCTCAGGTAGGAGCTATAGAAAAGATGATGTGACTCTGAACAAGCAACCTGTCAGTTCTGGTAGAAGCAAGAAAACAGAGTTTTCACATAAAAGACTACCAGTCCCAGAATGCACCAGCTTTCCAGCAGCCATGAGAGGGGCTGAAGTGAGAAAATGTGTGTGCAATCAAGAGAGCTATGAGGTAATCCCTAAGCACTCATCTCAAAGGGCAGGGCCTGATTCAAGACAGCTGCGCTGTGTTAGGGAGGAGCACACATTAGGGAAGAATAAGAATAGAGATTATTCTTCAGATAACAGTTTGAGCTTCAGTGACTACAAGCTCCAGCCAAGCTACAGAGGGAGATACAGCAACAGCTTCAAGCTCAAGCACCAGTATCACCTGGAGAAACAGAAGCCAAGCCAAGCGGATAGAGAGAGAAGGAAACTCTCTGGAAGGAAAAGAAGGAAGCCCATTGGAGGGTCTGGGAGAATCCAAGGCAGTAACCATACTGGGAGGTATTCCAAGTGCCAGCAGAGTCCATTGGACTGGATTCAGCCAGAGGAATGGAATGGCAGAGATAGGAATCACCAGTGGCTACCTGGAAGAGAGAAGACTGCAAGTGGAAGGGACTTTCAGACCAAGGTCAGAAGGTATGTGAGAGGAGATCCAGTGTCCAGGGATCAAGATTGGAAGGCTGGACATCAGAATTGGATTACATACTGGCCAGGCAATGCAGAGAGGAATTATGATGGCAGGAGAGCCTCAGGTATGAACACTGATCCAGACCCTATCTATAATAGTGAATGGCAGCAAGAGAATAGGCATTCTCATGATAGTGCCTTATTGAAAGACTCATCTGTGCCAATGTATGATAGTGACCATATGCTTATTGATGAAGGGGGAGATACAGCAGCAGATGAAATTATTAATTACATGGACTGTTCTTTATCCCAATGCTATTGCTAGCTTTCTGTGAGCAAACACATCAGCCATCACAAAGAAACCTAACTTTGTTCTTTATTTCCACTGCAAACAGCTCTTAAAGCAGGATTTGGGTTCACACAGTAGCAGCCAGCCAGCTAAAGGCTTTCAGCTGGTCAATTGATGGTAATTGGAGCTGCACCTGATAGAGTGTGTGAGCAAGGGAAAATCACTGCTGGATCTGAGTGGAAAATAAGCAGAAGTTAACCTAACCAGCAAAGTTTATTTATTTCTTTGTGCCTTTGTATTTGGTTATTATTGGCTAAGAAAACATTAGCTAATTGCCTGACAAGCTGAAGGCTGTTTTCTGTTTTGCTTTATGACTTTCTGTTATCCATTTAAACACTGCAAGCAAGTAACCTCATTTATATTGCTAACAAGCATACTTGTGCTGGGTGAATTAAACCCCATCAATAAAAGAAGTATTTTATTGGCTTTAACCACTTGGTTCCACAACTTAATTATTGTCATCAGCTGTGTTTGGGAGTGAATGAACTACAATACCCACAATACCTTGCAAGAATCATATGAATATATGCATCGTCAAGATTGTGTAAGTTCTCACCCTAGGCAGCCGTCTGACAGGGTGCAAACTGAAATGAACAATTTCCAAGGTGATACCACTGAATTATACAGTTGTAGTCAACATTATTGGCACCCTTGTAGTTCAATCCCTTAATGTCCAATATCTCCTACAAAAAAGTGGCCAGTGAAATAGCTTTGGGCTATATATGCACTGTATGTAAACCATGAGAAACTCTGTGCCACATTAAGAAGCATGGGTATAACAGAACATCTGATAGTTCTCTTACACAAACTTTACAATTATCAAGAAGCAACAGTTCCAACGGAACAAGGAGAAACAGATTGGTTTAAAATCAGCAAAGGTGTACGACAAGGCTGCATACTTTCCCAATACCTGTTTAATTTATATGCAGACCAAATCATCAGAGAAGCAGGACAACTGAGGTGTGAAGACTGGAGGGAGAAACAACAACCTTTCCTGGCTGAAAGTGAAACATTTGCTTCTCAAGATCAAGGAACATAGTCTTAAAATGGGCCTGCACCTTAATGTTAAGACGACAAATATCCTGGCAAATGGAAAAATCAATAAGAGAAGAAATTGAAATAGTTGACAACTTTAACTTACTTGGATCAACAATCAATAAAGAAAAGACAAGCTGACAAGAAATCCAATGACACATTGCTCTTGACAGAATGGCTATGAAGGCCCTAGACAAGATTCTCTCTCCATACAAAGATTGGGACTTGTTCAAACCATGGTTTTCAAAAACGTCATATGGATGTGAAAGTTGGACAGTGAAAAAGATAGACAGGAAGAATATAGATGCCTTTGAATTATGGTGCTGGCAATGAATACTGTGTATATATCATGGACTGTCCGAAGAGTAAACCAGTCAGTACTAGAGGAGATCAAACCTAAGCTTTTCTTAGAAGCTCAGATGACAAGACTTTGACTTTCATACTTTGGACACATCATGTGAAGAGAGAGATCGTTGGAGAAAGACAATGCTTGGCAAGGTAGAAGGTCAACGTAAAAGAGGTAGGCCGGAAATGAGATGAATTGATACAACGATAGCAGCTATGGGTGCCAGTCTATGAACAATGAGCTGCCTGACTGAAAACCAAACATAGTTTGTGTCAACTATCCAGAGGGCACTATCAACGGCACTTAAACAAATATATGCACACATATCTGACAGATAAAAGAATCAAATAAAACAAGTCTAATTAAAAAAAGGAAATAGTAGGAAATGGTATAAAAACTGGCACACAGCCAGGATTTGATTACTGGCACACATATAAACAATACAAATCAGTTTCAAAAGAAGAATCACATTTCCACTGTAGTAAAATTAGACACACCTGTGATCAATTGTAAGTCTCAACTGACATGAATCAACCAACGAATGATGGCTAATGTTTAAAATGGCCACATTCACTCCCTGATCCATTTTCACAATGATGAAAAAGAGCTGCTTGAGACCATCAGAAAAGCCATTATCACCAAGCATCAGAATTCAAAGGGGTACAAGGCCATTTCCAAAGACCTTGGGATTTCTGTGTCTACAGTTCACAGTGTCATCAAGATGTTTTCTGTTCATGAAACTGTCAAGAACTTCACAGGACATGGTGGGAAGAGGAAAATTAATCCAAATTGTCTTCTAAGGTTAGTGCAAATTATTGGAAAAACACCAAGTATAACATCCAAAGAGCTTAAGGCTGACCTGGAGGAATCTGGTGTGGTGATTTCAACCTGTATTATATGCTGCACACTAAACAAAGAAGGACTTCATGGGTGAAGGCCAAGAGGGGGGGGGGGGACCACCCCTCCCCCTGCTTAAAGACAGACATATAAAGGCATACCTGTTCTTTGTCCAAACCCACAATGAGAAAGCACTATCCTTCTGGGAAAATTTTCTGTGGACAGACTAAACCAAACTTGAGCTATTTGGTAATGCAGACCAGCGATACATTTACAGATGAAGAAATGAAGCTTATAAAGGAAAGAAAACACCCTTCCTACAGTGAAATATGGTGGAGGTTTCATAATGTTGTGGGGCTGTTTTGCTGCCTCGGGAACTGGAGGCCTGTAAAATATTAAAGGAATTGTGCAGTCAGAGGACTACCAAGGTATTTTGGAGAAAACGTGCTACCTAGTGTCAGAACGCTAGGTCTAGGTCGAAGGTCATGGGTTCTCCAGCAGGACAATGACCCAAAACATATATCCAAAAGTACAAAAGAATGGTTAAAAGGAACAAATGGACTGTTTTAAACTGGCCAGCAATGAGTCTTGATCTCAAACCAATCAGGAACCTTTGGAAAGAGCTGAAATCTGGTAAAAGGAATCCTGGAAACGTTCATGAGCTGAAACAAGTCACAGTTGAAGAGTGGGAGAAACTACCAGCAGATAGATGCACAAAACCTACAGATGGCTACAAGAAATATTTGGAGGCTGTCATCACTGCCAAGGATTGTGCAACCAAATATTAGTGAAGGGTGCTAATAATCCTGTCTAGGTCATATTTTGTTTTTGGGGTTTTTTTCTCAGAAATTACTACGTCTAAGTTACACAGACATTTTTTTTTTTGTTGCATACCTTTGAACATGCTATTGAAGTATTATGACGAGATACAGTTGGAATATTTCCAATTATTTCTCAAGATATTATACACAACATACCTAAAATGCAAAGGTGCCAATAATGTTAGCCACAACTGTATAAGGTTTAAATAAATAAGTAAATAATTTCTTACTACTCAGAGTGGAGAAGTAACTTAGTGGTTAGAGCAATGACTTGGTAACCAAGACCAGTCCAAAGAGAAGCACGCACAATCGTGGAGACTAAGTGACCAAACAGGAGCGAGGTGGTAACAAAAAAAGACAAAATCCCAACCCAGTCTGGACTGGGACTGGTGTTTGGGGCTTGAGGCCCATGGGCTTACATAGGCCATGGCCTGATCCCTTGCCCTGATGACTCTGTGGAGGGATGTGGGTGGCTGGGTAAGGGGATAGCTCTGATAGGTTTGGCTCTTTCTGTGGAAGGGAGGCCTCTTTCTGGGTGTTTTATTTCAGGGAAGAGCAGGTCTTTCTCGAGAGAGCAGAGTTCTGGTGACATACTCTGTCTCAATTTCGGCTGCCTTGTCCTCCATCGGCTTGCCGAAGAGGTTTTCCCCGAGGCAAAAAACATTGAGCCGTTTCTCCTGGACCCATTGCCCGAGGTCCGATGTCTGGAGCCAAGCCTGGCGTCTGGCACCGATGCCCACGGCAGCCACTCTCAAGCTGGACTTAAAGCCGTTGTAGATCACTCAAGAAAGGTACTTCGAGCAGTCACCAACAGATCTCATGAGGGTCTGGAAGCACTGGAGGTGCTCCCTGTTGAGGCCCACCGCGAAGCCTCTGAGTTCCTTTGTAAGGTCTCAGAGGAACATGCCCATATACAGTTGGTAGGTCTGTATGCAGCATGCCAGCATATAGCCCTGGTAACATTTCCATCTGAGGGTGTTGAGGGCATGAGATTCCCTGCCCAGGGACACGTGGGTCTTTGGGCTCTTTTGTTGGTGCATGGCTGACTCGACCACCATGGATGTGTGAGGGAGTTGCACCTTTCAGAAACCCCGACCTCACTAGACCTGGTACATGGTATCCAGGTGACCGATGATGATCAGCACTGCTGCTGGCATCTCCCACATCTGGAGGAGTCTACTGAGGAGAGGAGGGAACAGGAACCGTAAGGTCCTCCTTGGGTGGGGCAGCATACTTGAGGATTGCAAGTTCCTCCGTATGAGGATCCTCTTCTAATTCCTTTGTGAGGGAGAGAGCCTTAGCCATGTCCTGGATGAATTCAAGGAATGAGGTGTCCTTGGGTGGGGACCGGCGCCTTGAGGCCAGTGGAGACGGGTCTGAGGGGAGGTCCCAGTGGGCCTATGTGTCCAGGGAGGTCTCGACGTCGGACTCCCAGTCGGAGTAGTCCATCAATGACTCAAGGCCCGACGGCTCCAATTGCGCCCGACGGCTCCAATTGCGCCAGAGGGCCCAATCTTTAATGCCTTGGGGCCGGTGCTTGGCTGGAGCCAGAGGCACTCGCCTCCAAGGACCTTGCTCTCAAGGATTGGGAGAGTTAAAGAGACCCTTGCAGAGAATCCACATGAGGCATGTGGCTCTTGGTGATTGCTTCGGCAGTCCGGGGAGTACTCAGCATCGAGGTCCTGTGGTCTCGGGGCATGTACCAGTGGAGCAGGGCAATGACACCTGCTGCAAGGCGAGGAACGCAGAAATGCTGCGTTCTAGCACCAGCATTCTGGATTCCCACTCGGGGGTTGCAGCCTTTAACACAAGACGCCGGGATGACCGGATCGGGTGTTGAGGAGGAGAGGGAGTCCTCAATGGGACGGGCCTCAGGAGTCTGGGATCCGTCGTTGGATGGCTCGACGTCAGTCCTGGGTACCTTTGCTGGTCGCTCACGTTCCAACTCCTCGGATGCCTGTCGAGGGCTGAGGGACCAATCACGGGACTTGCTTGCTTGTCTGCCTCCTCGAGGCCTTCTTCTTATGCTCTTGCTCCTTGGACCCTCGCTCAGAGTGTTTGCGTGCCTGCTCAGGAACCATGGGTGCCTTACGTGACGCCAAGGATCTGTGTAGGGCCTTAGAGGGCGAGGCCACTGGGGATACCGGGGTCGAGTCTGCCCTATTAAATATGTTACTTGTACAAGATATCAGCAGGTCAATTTTCAGAGTAATAGGAGTGACCAAAAAATATAATAATTACTCTATTAAAGATGTTATCCTGCTTCTACCGGCGACTTTGGATGGCTTTTGCAGACATATTTTTACATAGGAAGCATTCCTCCGGGTCATGGTCGGCCCCCAGACAGCAGAGGTAACAATTGTGTATGTCGGTAAGAGACATGTTTTTGGAGCACCGATCACACTTTTTGAATCCAGTGGCCACTGGGGCAAAAAGGACCCCCGTGAGGTCGAAGACCCTTAACATGGCCAACGGTTGAAAAAGGCGCGAAAGGCGCTGGATGGAAAAGAACCTAACAAGGTTTCGAGGTCCGATGCCAGATCAGCGGGGCCTGAAGGCAGGAAAGGCACCAGCTCTAGCCAGAAAAAGGTACAAAGTGCATGAAAAAAAATCAACTTTTTTCCGGGTGGAGAAGACAAACATCTGCAGGCTCCGCGGAAAAAGGGAGACTAAGGCAAGATGGCACCCTTGGGCAGGAAAGGGACCACGCATGCATGGTGGCATCTCCCAAAGGCTTTCTTTGAAAGCTGGGGAGATGGTTCAGCGAGGGCTCCATCAGTACTGACGTCACCCATATGTGAGGGCTGACTTCCTGCTTGTTCCTGGAGAACCAAATAATCTCCCATGGCCATCCAGATAAGGGATTTTATCTTGATTTAAAAAACAAAAATCTCAGACCTCCAGCCCCAGTGAAAGTCATAAAAATGAAGAACATCTAACAAGATTTTATCAAATCAAGCAATTTCAGAAAAACGAATTTCTGCTTCCATCAATAAAACCAAGGAAAGAAATTTCCCTTCATAAAATAATTTAAAAGCCCCTTCAGAGTTATCGTAAAAAGGTAAAACTAAATAAAATGCTTGGCTAGTTTCAATACCAAATTCTAAGAGATGTCTACAGACTTGGCAGCTCTTCTGCTCTATGAACTTTTCAACCTCGTCCTAAACACTTGAGCCCCATGACATTCGATGCTAGAAGCAAGAACATTAGCAGAGACTTATTTTGTTGTGGACTTTGTGAGCTAATTTCTCTCACTCACAGGCATAAACGTTGTTATTGAGATCATTATTGTTAGATTATCTTCTATTCTACCACAGTTTGGCTATAAGAACCTCAAGCGAGGTTTCTTTTCTAATCTAGGGGTTCTCCAAAGTACAGCCTATCAATAACATTTTCTGGTCTGCCTGTCAAGTAAAATAAACATCTCATATACCATGATCAGGTCAGGACCATCATGGAGCATTTAGAAAAAATAAATAATCCACTGACAAATGAAGCACCTTTAGAAAGGGCAACATGGAAGGGACATTGCCAGACATGCTCAAAGAGAACCACCCAGTCATGCATTTCATCAGCAGGTATGCACATATAACAGTCCTATTGGATAGTGACTCGAACACTTCTATGTAGGATAGCATAGCCTCCATGAGCACATTATTTTACCTGCAAGGAGAGTGGACACACAAAGCAGTTTAATATTTAAAAGTATGATGCAGTTTTATAGGGGTGGGGTTAAGGCTAAAGACTTGCCTATGGCACCCAACACCTTTCACTGGCTCTTGGGACAAACTGGATGCTAATCTAGAATGTCTTATTCAGTGGAGAGACTAAAATCGATTTTAAAAGGTTTTGGGTTTTTTTGGCTAAACCAGGATCTCTTAATTTTTTCAATCTAATTCCTAAAGATACCCTACTCACCAAAAATAGATGAAAGATGATCCTATTAAGTCCACTCAGCGGTTTTAAATGCCCTAAGTAGATCTTCTGAAAATGGAACACTTATTCTATGCCATTAAACATCAAATACTGACCCGGTGAAAAGCGGTATATAAATACAGCTAAATAAATGTCTAAAGGCTATCCCTGTATGGCGTTTGGAGGTGGCTCCGGGATGGGTGCACCTTGAGGCCTTGTATGTGGCCCCGTTTTCGCTAACGGCGCTGTCCTTTATTGGAGACGCGCAGCTCTGTGGGCGGATTCGTGGGCATCCTTTCCTAGGCCCGGTTGGGGTGGCCTGGCCAAGATATGTACCAAAGTGGGTCGGTCCTCGGTTTGGTCACCCTGTGCTTCTTTAGCTACTTTCGCCTTCGTGCGCAGTCTGTCTCCGAGACTTCAGCGTACTTTGAGTACCTTGCAGCTCTCCTCGTTGCGTGGACTCTTTCCTAAGTTTTCAAAGGAAGAGCTAGAGTGTAGATTTCATGGCTCGCTTTCAGATTATCAATTTCTGCAATGCTGTTCGTGTTTTTCGGCCCCACAGTTGAGAGTGGCGGCGGCTTTAGTTCCGGAGCCTTGGGAGAGACTTCTTTTCCTGGCGCGTTCTGGAAGAGGGATGCTCGCTAAGTTACACCAAGCACTAGAGTTCGCAGTGGCCCAGGTTACTCCGGTCTCCCGGAGGTGCTTGAGGTGGGAGGAACTAGTACAGCCCCCAGAGGAGAATTTCTGGGAGGAGGTGTTTCATTATGCGCATAAATGCTCGATTTCTCTTTCGCTAGTTAATACCCAGCTTCGAATTGTCTGGCGGATGTCAGTAGTCCCCGTTGATCTCCACCGGTGGGGAAGGGTGGCTGACCCCTTATGCTGGCGGTTATGTGGGAAGGTGGGCACTTTTGCGCACATGTGGTGGGAATGTTCGGCGATTCAGCTCTTTTGGAGGCAGAATTGTGATCAGATTGCGCAGAAATTAGAGATTCCCCTTCCCTGTGATGTGGAACACTGTCTTTTGAGGTACGTTCGCATAGACCTGCCATCAAGAGAGCTCACTCGTCTGGTTCAATGCCTCTTGCTGGCCGCCCGTTCGGTGGTTAGTCACTTTTGGAAGCGGCGCGTTGTTCCCATGCACGCAGAGTGGTTAGTTAAGGCTAGACCTGCCATCAAGAGAGCTCACTCGTCTGGTTCAATGCCTCTTGCTGGCCGCCCGTTCGGTGGTTAGTCACTTTTGGAAGCGGCGCGTTGTTCCCATGCACGCAGAGTGGTTAGTTAAGGTCTAGGATATGTATCGCATGGAGAAGCTGACGTCCGAGTTACGGGGTAAACAGTGTCAGCTGAATGCTCTTTAGAGCAAATTCTTGCCCCTGTGAGGTGGCTAAGGTGTGTTCTCCTAGTCGGTGGGTAATGCGCTCGGTTAACTGATCCGATGTGGGGGCCACGGTTAGGTTCTACGCGCCGGTCTGAGGGTAGAAGGGGCCTCAGCATACAATTATAGTGCACGGGAGTGGAAGGCGTATGCCAGATAGCCGGGGATGGACCGCAGGGGGATTCCGTTTCCCGCGTTTTCCTTCCTCTGACTTCTTGCCCCTTACCTCCTTACGCGGTGCAGGTTAGTGTCTTGGGAATTTGTATGGTGCTGTTCAGAGGGATAGCGGTGTTGGGGGGGTGGGAGGGAGGGACTGGGATTCTTCGTCTTTTTCTTCTTCTTCATCTAAGGGGGGGGAGGGGGTGAAAGTGAAGGAAGTCTCTCGCTTATGGGGGGATAGCTTCTACCCTTGTTTTTTTTTTTTTTCCCTTCTAGATGTGAGGGTTTCCTCATAGGGCGGGCTTGGGTCTAGAGTTTGGGTGGTACTTAGGGATTGGGCGCTGCTGTGGACTGTCCTTAGGGGTGGAAAATCTTCTCTCTTCCTACACTTGCTTTCTTATCGCTTTCTTCTTTTCTCCTTAGCGTTCACTGTATGTTCTAGACATGCCAAAGTATCTTCGCAATTACTCACTAGTGGGCTCAAGGGCTATTGCAAGTGTTTTTCCGCTGTGGTATGGTGTACATTGCTTGGGGGAGTTACCCGGTGTTTGTTTGTTTGCATGCTGTTGTGACTTCAATAAAAACTTTATGCACAAAAAAACCCCATCAAATACTAAGAATGCTATTGATTTTACTGTATTTGGCTAGCAAAAAAAAATATGCAACCCCCCAAAAAAACAATCCAATCATGTTAAAACTAGACACTTAAAAGGACTTTGATCTGGTGAGATGGGACGTTTTGGTGAGACCTAATGAAAACCGAATGTAAGGTGCTTGAAAAAACTGCATTGGTTACTGGTGGAAGTTAGAGGTTGCTTTAAGATTCTGATCCTGGTAGTTAAAGCATGGAACAGTATGGGTGCAGAATATTTGACAGATTTAATAGTACCATACCTATCACCAGAAAAGGTAAGAATGGCACAAAAAGAACCCGGCTGCTCTCGGTGAAGGACCAGTGTTTGCAGTTTAAGGGAGCAGATTTTTTTCAGTGGTAGGACTACATCTGTGGAATAGGACTGTGGATGTGGTGTGTCCAGCATCAAATGATCTGCAGTTTCATAAGCAGATCAACGCACGGTTGTGGAAGCAAGCTTTAAGAGGTACCTGAGGTCTAAGGGTTTCGCTGGTGGGAAATGGAAAGAATTGGGTGGTTTAGTGTTATTTTGGGAAGGGTAAGGGAAGGGGCAACGGAGTACATAGGTATTGGGACAGGGGGTTTCACACTGTTGTAGTTTCTTTTTTTAATCTTACTTTTAAGTCATCTCTGGCAGTTTCATAGAGGTGACAGATAAATGTAAATAAAGACTGAATTAGACAGGAATGTGTGAACGTCAGCTGGAATGTTTCTTATTTATTTTAGCTTGGAAAGAGACACAAAAAGGTTGCTTCCTTTCCTCACACAAATTTTGCAATCTAAAAAGGAACCATAGGCAGAGAGAAATAGCGCTAACCCAGATAAAGAAAAGGGTGGCCTGAAAATGAATATGGCCAGTATCCAGGTTCAAGATAAATTATGTAAAGAGCAAACTGTTTCCTAGTAATTTTGCTTCATCTATCAATGAACTACTGAAAAACATTCCCTTCTGTTGGTCTAAAGCAGCCGGTTCACAAACCTATCCTGAGGGACCCCCAGTTATTTGGGCTATCTGGATGTCCACAATGGTGCATTTGTACGTAACTAAGGCAGTGTACACAAAATCACATGCATATTCATCGTGACTATCCTGAAACTTCGACTGGCTAAAGGGGTGGGGGGTGGGGAGGTCCCTTGGACCAAGTTTGGGAACCAATGGTCTACATGATATAGCAAAAGCCTAGAGATTAAAATTTCTTGGGATAGATTCTTGCTTTGATGCCATCTATAACATCATTAAAAGTTAACAGGAAATATGGGATAACACAATATTTCTTGAATTTGAACAATAAACATTTCTCTTGTTCAAGTCCTCACCACTCAGTAAGAACTCAAAGAGCATTCCAAGTCAGATAAATCAGTGCACAGCAGTACTGATACATTACCGTAATTAACAAAATACATATCAAAATCAATAACCAAAACCCACACACACATACAAACAAAATTAAATGCAATCATTTCAAAGAATAAATCATTACTTCCAAATATATAGCATATCAAATAACAAATGCAATAATTCTAAATCCCTGCTGACCTACCATAAATCAGCATCATCTACCACTTCAGTGATGAAAATTTATATCAAGCCCACCAGCTGATGAACTCTGCAACCTCAAAGAGCTGGCAAAATAGCCAGAGGTCCGGCTCACAACCAGAAAACCTGGAGGTTCCACTGCAGGCATAAAGATGATGGTATGGAATTCTAAACAGTGGGAAGAGCCATAAAAAAGCTTTTTGCTTAGTGGCAATGGTTTATACTTCTTAGCATGAAATCTGGCTAGATAAACATCTAGTGCAGACCTAAAAGTGTTAGGGAAAATACAGTTGGCAAAGTGCTAACTGTGAAATGTTAGAAATCCTAGTAGTACTTTAGGCATTCATTTGTCTGGGTTCTGGAACAGGTTGTTGTGACAGAATAGAGCAGCAACTGGATCTATCTAGTAGACTGCAAATTCTGACTTACTAAGAGTCCCAAAGGAAGTGCAGGCATTCGGACAGCTGGGTCCATCTGGCAAGATATGCAAGGGATCTAGGAGACCGTGTGTTCTGACAAATGGCCAGATTAGTACTGCTGTCTGTTAAGAGCATCACAAAGCCTTGTGGTTAGGCAAGGGAAGGATAGAGTGCTGGAGGAAACTAAGTAGAGATCTTCATGCTTTTACCCAGGATTGCGGGGTTCAAAGATGGAAGGCACAAGACTCCTGAATAAGTACTGTAGTTGCTCTACAGCTCACAGCTGGGTTGTACCTTGACAGTGTAGACAAAAGAAATGGGCATTTGTTGTATTACTACAGAAAAGGCGGTCTGCGGCCTCTGACGGTCTCAAAAGCCACACACTTCTGTGCTAAATGAGATGTTGGATTGGGGGAGGGGGACCAGATGCCTCATTATACTGAGATGCTCTTCAGCTTTAGTCTTTAATAGAATGTTTTTGCTTTATAAAGTCATGGATTGATATCCATGCAAACAGAATACACCAGGCCACAGAGACAAGGTGGTAAAATTTGTCAACTTCAAAGTTTAATAGCAAGCCTTTAATTTGTCAGCTGAAAATGTATGTGTTTTCTTATAAAATTAAGCGTTTTTGACCCAGGAGGGTTGGAGACTCATTGCTTATTCCTAGACACGATAGAAGTACTCTGCCTTAAGGGGCCATTGACTAAACACTCCTAGCACACGCTTTAAACCATGAATATGCATTTGCCATACAGCTGCAGAAAACCGTGCATGTTGGCAACAGAATGCTCCATATGTGCCATCTCTACATGGTTGATATCTAAGCTCTACAATCATCAGAGAAGTCAGACATATAAGAAATATAGCTATGTACATCTCCAGCAAAAAACGCTTGGTTCTGTACTCTCTTGGGATCAGTGGGAGGCTATAAAGCAGTCTGCTGGACAGTCCTCCTTACATTGCCAGCATATCAAAATCTAGACGGTGAATTGGATAATTCCCAGAAATACCAGTTCAGAAAAAAACTCTTTTTGTTGGACTTTTACAGTAGTAAATAGGTGCTAGCCCAGATACAGCTAGTTACTATAGGCTCCATTTTACTTCATAAATCAAGTTATAAAATATCATACTGCAAAAATATCCAGCAAAAGTTCTTTGAGCATCAATCGTGCTACAAAACATGATTTATCTTAAAAAGAAGTCGATCCATGGCAGCAAACCTCTCTCAATCTTTTGGTTTTAGAGATGGCAGCATAACTGGAGTGAGCTTTTTTGCCTCCTACTTCAGGACTTCAATTGGCTTTTGACCAAAATGGCCGCAGCGTCTTTTTAAACACTCTTGAGAGACAGCACACTATCTCCAAAATTATAATAATCTATTGCAGGTTCGAAATGCAACATTGTGTCAGTGATTTTTGCTGAATTTTTTTGTGTTTGGTAGCACAATTGATGATTATAGAATTTTTTGCTGGATATTTTTGCAGTACAATACAACATGATTTATAAAGTAAAATGGAGCCTATGGTAACTAGCTGTATCTGGGCTAGAATCAATTTACTAGTGTAAAAGTCAACAATTTTTTTTTCTAGACTGGTATGTCTGGGAATTCTCCAATTCACTGTGTAGCATTTATTATTCCTATAGAGAAATTCTCTCTTTGAAAGAGTTATTAAAATCTAGATACAGCACAGTTACTTACCTGTAACAGGTGATCTCTGGGAACAGCAGGAATAAGTCTTCATATATGGGTATGTCGGTACCGACGGAGCCTGCGCGGGAACGCTCCCCAGCGTCCAATCAGAAAGCTTTTGGGAGCATCCCTCAGCGCCTGCGTGCTGCCTTCCCGCCTTTCCAACTGTCTCTCCTCAGTTGAGTTTTATAGCTGAGACAAAGAGAGAGAAAGAGGAAAGGAAGATAGAGAGATACAACTCCTTGGGGAGGTGGGTGGGTTGTGAAGACTTATTCCTGCTGTTCCCAGAGATCACCTGTTACAGGTAAGTAACTGTGCTATCTCCAGGAACAAGCAGGAATGAGTCATCACATATGGGGTCTCCCAAGCTAAGATGCCTGGAGCCCTAGCATGGTGAGGATTGGAACATGCTACATCTCATATGGCCAGGCATCCTGCGGATGGAGGGTAGGAGTTGAAAAGAGAGGAGCTGTAGAAAAACAGCTAACCTAAGGACTACAGGTAAGGAGTCCTTGTATGTATGATAATTATCATGAAAAATATTGAAATGAACAATCACAATATGGACCTCACCTACTGGATTGCAGGAAGTAGAGAGGCTGATGGAGTCTACTGGAGATCCAGTACAGGAATCTTCAAGGTGACCTCACTGAAGTGAAGGTGAAGGTCCAAATCTGTAATTAACAGGTGACCCAGGTGTCAACTGGGGTAGTACAAAAAAGGCAGGTCTTTAGTGGAAGCTTTATGGAAAAAGCTGGGAACTCTTTTGGCTACAGAGTTACTAATATTTAGGAGCAAAAGAGGAAGACTGACTGATTTGGCCAAACTAGCCCAGTCCTGGAGGGAAGAGGGGGCATGGGAAAAAAGCCCGTATTCCCAAGGAGGACATATGTCTGAAGGGCTGAAACTTCAGATCTACTGAAGATCCACCCTGTCTTTCCTAACTGTTGAGAGATAGGAAAGATATTGAAGCATGGAGCTTCAGGGATACCTAGACCTAGGGTTAAAGTAGGAGCTGTCAGTACCACAGTAGTGGTTGTGTGCATAATACCCCAGACATACTGAGGGACAGTATGAACATATGCAAGCCCACTGTCTGGAACCTATAGGAAGGTAAAACCTTTATAAGCATAGACAGTTAGAGAGATAAGTATGTAAATACATATCTACCTATAAGGAAGCATCTCGACAGATACACATATATATAGGGATATATATATATATATATATATATATATATATATTTTTATATATAAAAGGGTATATATATATATATATATATATATATATAAAAGGGTATATATATATATATACAGTCAAACCTCGGTCTTCATGATTAATCCGTTCGAAAAAGTCTGACTAAAACCGAAACGTATGAAAACTGAAACAATATTTCCCATAAGAAATAATGTAAATCCAATTAATCCGTTCCAGACACCCAAAAATATTCACAAAAAATACATTTTATAGAGAATAACTATATTTTTACATACAGAAAACAATGAGAAATAAATATGAATGACTAATGAAATGGATAAATGAACATTTAACATCACTGAAAGCAAGCTAAGTACAGTACTGTACAGTACAGTATGTTAACATCTGGCCTTAGCCACCCCTGACAAGCTGCTGTGCCCAGCTCTCTTCGGAATCACATTGAATTCAGTCCATTAAAATACCTTTACATTATCTGCTCAATGCTTCAGAATGGCAGAAAATCTTAATGATATAGCTTCAGACGTACCCTGCAAGAGAAAGAACTGCCTCCCACATTCATGCAACATCTCCTGCTTACGTTGACAGCTTTTCTTCCCTGCTACCGGGACAAAATCTCAGTCAAAAGACGTTGAAAACCGAAGCAATGCATGAAAACCGGGACAAAATCTCAGTCAGAAAAGACGTTGAAAACCGAAGCGTATGAAAACCGGGGCAAATGAAAACCGAGGTTTGACTGTATATGTCTATAGTGAGATCTGGAGGGGCATAATATATGCACACGCAGCTTACAGACATATGTATCTATAAAGAAGTATAAGAGATATATACATACATGAATATATATGTCTAAAGATAAATGTCTGCAATTAAGCAGATAGAGATATGTTCATAATAACATTCACATGGGAGATGTGAAGGAGAAAGATTCATCTAATAACAAGAAGGTGGAACCTACTTGAGAAGATATATAGAGAATCTATTCCCCCTGGCTAAGATGGTGCAGGAATGCTATCCAGTGAAATAACCAGAATGGTTGCGTGAGAAAACAGAGGATAATATCAGTCTGTAAACAGCAAGTCCTGAGTCCTATAGAACTCTCGCATGGTAAATGGACAAAAAACGCATAGGATGAGATACCAGGTTGACCCACTGGAGGGACACAGGGGTATCATGCGTTATTAGTAAAATATGTGCTGTCCATGAAGGAGTAGGATACCATGAGGACAAGCTGTAAGGAAAAAAGAGCATATTCCTTGTAGGAATTAGAGAACTCTTTGGACGTTCACGTAGAAAAGGCTTATGTCCTGTATATAACAGGAGATAATAGGGTGTGGAGAACCCTCACAGTCATGGAAAATGACTGAGGAAGCCTTTCCCAACCATATAGGATTGTCATCAGAGACAAAACCCCATGCTCTCTAGCAAGGGCCCATAGTAGAAAACTTCTCTGTAAGATTGCAGAGAGCATTAAGCAGGAGAATTGGGAAATAAATCTTGCTGTAGGTCAACTATGCTGCCAAATCCAAAGAAATTGGAGATGGTAAGAAAATAAGATAGTGTGATAAGCTTGAAGTGATTAGGATTATCCAGGATAGATGAGCACTATCTTGGAATCACTACTAAGGCCAGACAGGAAGTAGTGGAAGACAGACTGGAAACTTGTGGAAAAGTACCAGTAGTCCAATCACTGGAACTCCTGAATGGGCAGCTGCTGAATAAGACAGCAGAGAGAATCTTTCTGTGTAAAACAGAGAGAACAGACAGAATAAGAGGAGACATTCCTGTCCCTGTCTGATGAGCTGCCCAGAGAAAAGAAGGGAGTTTATTCAAGAGAAAAAACTCCACAGTGGAATGAAAGAGATGACTAGAAAAACTAGAGAAGCCTTGCAGTTGTATGGTACCACTCTTTCAGGGGAAACCCTGAATAAGAGGGTAGAGAAAGAGGAGCTGAAGGGTGACTTACCATGTGGTAAGTCTGTGGAAGGAAAAATTCATGTTGGAACAGAAAACTATCATGGGATAGTTGTTAACTTCTCTTCTTGGTAGGAAGAAGAGGAGAAACCTGTGACCCATAGACATGAATACCCTGACAGCTCAGCATACCTAGGAGCAAATGGATGTCCTGAGAAAAGGAATCCATTTGTAGAGTTTTTAATGAAAAAACAGTGAAAAATCTTCTACTGGGAAGAAGTCAACTGTAGATCATAAACCTCAGGACCTTATGGTTGCTGGGTTTGTTCAGCCTGGCTAGAGTTTGGATTCTTCAGACCAGGGCGAGGTTTCCCCTGCTTGGGAACATCTGTATGATGGGCAGAAGAAGAGTGAAACCTTCTTCTCCTAGGGAAAGAAGGTTTGGTAGGGCATTTCCTACCTACTGGGGAAGGAGAAGGCTTAGAATAGCCCTCAGAAACAGGGAGGTCAGTGGACCACTGAGCAACCTGATGTAAAGACTCTTTATTGAAGAGATTTTCCCCAGTGCAAGGAGTATTACCCAGTCTTTGTTGTGCCCATCTGCTTAAGTCTGAAGCTTGGAGCCAGGCTCTACGTCGTGCCCCTATGGCTATAGCAGAAGTTCTGCTAACAGACTCAAAGGAGTCTAGGGAAGCACGAGTAAGAAACCAAGAGATACTTTGCATATGACTAAGTAATAAGGAATAGTCTGCAGTCTTGGGTTCTTAAAGAAAAGGAGTCAAAAGAGATAATTTCTTTGTGACCTCCTGAAGGGACAGACTCATATAAAAAATATATGAGAGAATCCTTGTTGACAGCATAGATGTTTCGAAGGTTTGACGTCCAAAGGCATCTAGTGTCCTAGACTCACGACCTGGTGGGTAAGAAGAGTGCTTCTTCTTACTTTTTACCTTCCTCATTGCTGATTCCACTACAATGGAATGATGGGGAAGTTGAGTCTTTTGAAACCCTGGAGAGGGGGGCACCTGATACAGAAGATCAGTTGCTCTAGAAGGTGAAGGAACCCTTAAAGGTGCTTCCCACATTCTTAGAAGAAGATCCTGCAAGGAAATGATGTAAAGGAAGCATTATATTTTCCTTTTCTCTAGTAGAAAGAAAGCCTTGAGTAGGATCATAGCCAGGGATAGGAATAGCAAGAGATGTTGCTATAGTCAGGAGAAAATTCTGAAAAGAAGGATCTCCAAAGGGAACCGTCCCTAGGCAGGCTAGCCCTGAAGAACTAGCCTGGGCACCGGAGGATCTACTTGAGAATATAGGAATATAAGATCCTGTACGGTGCAAGGAAGGATCCTTAAGGGATGGATGTTGGTACTGGAGGTCATGACCTGAGACAGTCAGTACTGCATCGTCCATGCCCGGTATCGACTCCAAACTTGGTATAGAAAGGAGCGATCCTGGTGAAAGAAGCATAGAAGGAGCTGGCCCTGATGTTACTGCGGGTACCGGCACTGATACCGATACCGGTAGCTGTGTCGGAATCGAAGGCGACACCGACATCGAAGCAGTCATCGGTGGCTGCTCAAGCGGTACCGAGGTAACCGAAAGCCATTGGTAATCACCCTCAGTACCGAGCATCCGGAACCGGTAAGCGTCGGTACCGAGACGTGTCGGT
The DNA here is from genome assembly GCA_033557465.1 of Ichthyophis bannanicus. Lineage (NCBI taxonomy): Eukaryota > Metazoa > Chordata > Amphibia > Gymnophiona > Ichthyophiidae > Ichthyophis > Ichthyophis bannanicus. The sequence continues at coordinate 1,745,909,052 of CM066032.1, read as the reverse complement.
ACCCAGTCTTCCAGACTAGAGATCGATTCCAGACTCGGCATCGAAGGAAGCGAGTCTATCGATGCATGTCTAGAGGGTACCGACGTCGGTGGTAGTATCGGCGTTGATGCCGATACTGGAAAGTCAATCTGGGGCGTATCGACCGGTCCCGAAGGTACCGAGAAAGCCAGATGACGATCCCTGGTGAGGAGTGAATCGCTCAACACCAGTGCCGATGCCGGGGTATCGGTACCGCTCGAAGCGGATGCCACCACCGAGCATGGCTCAGGTATGTTCTGTGAGGGGTGAGCCCCAGGAGCAACCTGAAACCCCTGAAATGCTTTGGAGGCCGAAGACTCCTGCCGGGGTTTTGAAGCCAATGGACCCTTGAGGGCAAGGCCGGAGCAGTCATCATGCTGAGCATGAGACATACCACTCAAGGGCTGGCTAGTCTTAACAGACTGTTTGTGGGTTACCTGATCTTGTGGAGAAGAAGAAATAGTCGGTGCCCTGACACTGGAAGGGAACTCGGTATCGAGGGAAACTCGAAATGGAAAATCTCTTCTCACAATATTGCAGCCTAATGGCTCCGGAGGAAAATGGTCAGGACCCAAACAGGTTAGACACCAGTTCTTGGAGTCTAAAAACAAAACTGTACCGCCACAGTTTAGGCACTTCTTAGGAAAAGAAGGAGGCGGCTCCATGATGGAGAGGCCTAGAAGGCCCAAAAAATTTAAGACAGAAACTGAGGGAAAAAAATTCCCTGAATTTAAGGAAAAGAAAAAAAAAAACACCGCGGTACCGGTGGAGTCGGGGAGACAGCCGCGACCACAAGAAACAAAAATTAAAGAATTAAGAATTAAAAAATTTTCTGCGGTGACAGGACGACGTCCTGCCGGCTCCGCGGAAAAACGAAAACTGAGGAGAGACAGTTGGAAAGGCGGGAAGGCAGCACGCAGGCGCTGAGGGATGCTCCCAAAAGCTTTCTGATTGGACGCTGGGGAGCGTTCCCACGCAGGCTCCGTCGGTACCGACGTACCCATATGTGAAGACTCATTCCTGCTTGTTCCTGGAGATAAAATGTTAGAAAATTAGCACCTTACTTCTCAGAAATTGCAAAGGGTTTATCCCGAAGCTCCCTGGTAGTTGCTGGAGGTAATGTGGTTAAGCAATTTTGGAGGGAAATCCAGCTGACGATTACTAAAATCTTGCGGTCCCGTGGCATTCAGAAACTGTTCTAAGCTTTCCTGTTCCTGGAATTAATTTTGCAGTAGTTACTTACTGCAAGGTAGCTCTGCACTTAAGGGAACCCCGCCACCATGTAATGACTGGATGATTTGTGTTTGGGAAATTTGCATATTTGCTTATCGGACTAGATGACCTGTAAGAGACAGAACACATTTCCCTCTCTTTTTGCATATATGAAGGTCTTTCCCAAGAGCACTAGCTCTGGAACTAATGACTGAGTGACTGAATGGCAGGTGAGCACGCACTAAAAATCAGGCATGTTTGGTCACTTTGCCGGTACTTATACAGTATCTCTTTCAGGTATGCTTACTAAAGAGCACTAAATTAGTGTGCGACTGGGCCATTAATCCAGCACGGAGGCCCACACTAACATCAGGGGTCATGTGTGTCCGTCCTCCTCCATTAGCATGGTGCAATTGCACAACAGCACGCTAACAAGCATTTAGGTGCACTTAACGCCACACTATGGTGGTGTGGGTGCACCTGTGCTAGTGGCAACACCACCGTTAGCATTCATCCAGGACTCCTGCGTTAATCATGAGGCTCAGTCAACAACCTTGTTCCACCCCTAACCTGCCCAACCACATGCTTACCTGTTAGCACAAGATTTTTACCATGGAGCCCTGCACTAACTTTTAGTGTGGCACACTTAGCGCATGGCAAATCCCAAAATAATGGTTAGCATACTTTAATAAACATACGCTTTTATGAGGTATTGCTAAAATGTATGACTTCTTATCCTATTGTATTCAATACATAAACTTTCATGCTAGCCAAGTAAACATTAAAAATTGAGTTAATACTAAGATACAGTAAGAACATGCTTTTACATTCGATAAATATATATAGGGTCTGAAAATCCATGAGGAGGATACATTTCTAGGTACTTTGAATTGCTTGCAGAATGGACTAGGCTCTCATGCACGTGGAGGCCAATTCCGATCGGGGCCTGACATTCCCGCGGGAGCAGAATCAGGAACTTCAATGGGCTAGATGGGCCCCGATTCTGATAGCCGAGACATGCAGTGCTCTCCCCGGCTAACCCTCTCTGCTCTTGCATGGAGCCCCACTGCCGTGGCGTCTCATTGCAATGGCACCAGGATGCCATGCAGGAGCGCTGAATGGCCCAACATCTCCACTCTCCTTTCCCTGCAAACCGGCCCTCAGCGGGGGCAGCCACGGCCAAGACCAAGCAGCGGGGACTTATCTTTAGCAGCCCTGATCCCTGCCATGCATGGGACTTATTCCACCTCCAAGGCGTACAGGGCCATGACTTGAATAAGCCTGTATGACTGGGATATCTGCCACACCTCCGCTCCACCCACTCTCTGCCCTGATGCTGCCTACTCCCGCCCCCGTCCAGAACTCCCCGCACATATTGTACAAGGCCTTGGTAGGGGAGCTCTAGGTCCAGAATCAGGAACCTGCAAATAGCGAGGGTTGGACATCCCAGCCAGATGGCCATTCCCACTAGTCACGGTTCTGGATGACCCCCATCGACATTGTTAGCTTTCCCTTGACCTTTAAAAATCACTTCAAATATAATTTAAACCTATGATAAATTTTCATAGCAAAGATCTTTTTAACAAGCGGGCACACCAATGAATGTGTCTCAAGTAGACTACAAGATCAAATGAAGAGGGACCGTCTCCAAGGCCATCCAAACCACTAAGCAAACTACTGAAGGTAGCTGCCTGGGGTAGCATAAAGTAGCTACAATCAAAGCAAAACAATAACTCCTAATAGCAAGACAAACTCAAAGACTCATCTACCTACGGGAAGAATGAGCAATTTGCATATAGTTCATTTATCCTTGTAAATGGCTTTTGGAAATTTACATAAGAACATAAGATATGCCATACTTGGTCAGACCAAGGTCCATCAAGCCCACTATTCTGTTTCCAACAGTGGCCAATCTAGGACACAAGTACCTAGCAATTTCCCCAAAAGACACAGGTTCCACAATGCTTGTATTGGGGCAAGCCGTGGATTTACTGGTTTATGGACCTTTCCTCCGGGAAGTTGTCAAAACTTTGTTAAACCCGGCTACACTAACAGCTTTTACTACAACCTCCGGTAACAAATTCCAGAGTTGGATTACACATCGAGTCAAAAAATATTTCTCTTATTAGTCCTAAACTGGTTACACTGTAGCTTCATTGCATATCCCCTAGTCTTTCTATATTTTGATGGCATAAACAAATCGATCTACATTTACCCATTCCACTCCATTCATTAATTTATAGACCTCTAATCATATCTCCCCTTGGCCGTCTCTTTTCCAGGTTGAAGAGCCTTAATCTTTTAGCCTCTCTTCATAGGTGTACCCTTCCATCCCCTCTACCATTCTGGCGGCTCTTCTCTGTACCTTTGCTAATAATGCTATATCCTTTTTAAGATATGGTGACCAGAATTGTACACAATATTCAAGGTGTGGTCGCACCATGGAACGATACAGAGGCATTATAATATCATTGGTTTTATTCTCCATTCTTTTCCTTATGATTTCTAGCATTCTATTTGCTTTCTTGGTCGCTGCTGCACACTGGGTGGAGGGTTTTAACATGTTATCCACGATGACGCCTAAATCTTTTTCCTGGGTGGTGGTTCCTAATGTGGAACCTTGCATCGTGTAACCATAGTTTGGGTTGTTCTTGCCTAGGTGCATAACTTTGCGCTTGTCCACATTAAATTTCATCTGCCATTTGAACATCCAGTCTTCCAATTTATTAAGGTCCTCTTACAATTTTTCACAATTCTCTTGGGTTTTAACAACTTTGAATAATTTTGTGCCATCTGCAAATTTGATTACCTCACTCGTTATTCGCAATTCCAGGTCATTTACGAATATGTTAAAAAGCAGCGGACCCAGCAGAGATCCCTGGAATACTCCACTATTTACCTTTCTCCACTGGGAAAAATGGCCATTTAGCCCTACCCTCTGCTTTCTATCTTTTAACCATTTTCTGATCCACAACAGTACACTGCCGCCTATCCCATAACTTTTTAATTTTGCCAAGAGCCTCTCATGAGGGAGCTTGTCAAAGGCTTTCTGAAAATCCAGATACACCATATCAACTGGCTCACCAACTCACCGGCTACCTCTTTATTCACATCTTCAGAAAAACATAACAGATTAGTAAGACAAGACCTTCCTTGGCTAAAGCCATATTGGCTGTTTCCCATTAAGCCATGACTATCTACATGTTCAATAATTTTGTTTTTTTGGTTTCTATCATTTTTCCCAATACTGGCATCAGGCTCACCGGTCTGTAGTTTCCCGGATTACCCCTGGAACCCTTTTTTAAAAATTGGCGCTACACTGGCCACCCTCCAATCTTCAGGTATTATAGATGATTTTAATGATAGTTCACATATTACTAATAGTAGCTCTGCAATCCCATATTTCAGTTCTTTCAACACCTGTGGATGTATACCATCTGGTCCAGGTGATTTCTACTCTTCAGTTTATCAAATAGTTGTAATACATCTTCCCGGTGTAACGATATTTCTTTCAATTCTTCTGCAGCATCACCTTTAAATATGATTTCAGTCATGGGTAACATCCCTACATCTTCCTCAGTAAAGACCGAAGCAAAGAATTCATTCAATCTTTCTGCTATGGCCTTGTCCCCTCTTAGTACTCCTTTTACCCCTTTATCATAAATTTCCCTTATTATCATATGTAATTGATTGCCTAAATGTTTAGTCTGTATTGATTTTATTGTTTCATTATTTATGTATATTATATATTGCCTAGATGTTGTGATAGTTGATTTATAAATTAATAAAGTATATATTTGCAAAAAAAAAGTTTAATATTTTAAAGTATGAGTCCATTATGTGATTTTCTAGGAGGGATGGTGTTGAGAGGATTATAGTTGAGTTTAATTATCAAAATACTGGAGGCGGAAGTTGCTAGAGCTCTAAAAGCTAATGGTGAGTGGGTGCAAGGCAGGTAGTTTGCCAAGGGCATCTTAAAACCTTGCATTGACCCTGACTGTCTCTGTACACCTGCACAGTGCTGGCATATCCCTTGTAGCACTAGAGAAACATTTGGGAGTAGCAGAGGTCATTTAAGAAAATTTGCTTATTATACAAGAGGAGGAAGATTTGATAGTAATCTTGCATCAAAAACAATCAAAAATTAGTAATCCTGGTTTGTGTTATTGGGGAATAGTGCTAACACTATGTAAAACGACTTCCTTGCTCATCAAAAACTAATTATAAATGGATGCACCTTTGTTAAGTTGTTCGTCCTTTCTGGTGACACCACCATAGATCAAACTTGCCAATTCTGTGCAGGTGAATGGAGTATGACCCTTTTTGTATTCCACCCATTAAATATCACCCAGGTCTTGTGAAAGCAGTCCATTCAGACAAAAAGATTCTTTACCTAGATTCTGCACAACCTGTCAAGTTCTGACAAACAAGAGCGTGCAACATCAGCAGATACTAGCTACTTCTGCGTTTAATAGCGCAGAAGATCTGAGGTTTTATTTATTTGCTTTTGAAATTTATAAAGTCCACTATCTACACAGAACCTCAAGCTAACCTTTCACCCTGGAAAAGAAAAAGACCATGAACTTTTGATCTATATTCTATAAGACCACCTTTTTAAAGTGTTCTATCTTATTCCTGGCTCTACTGGATAATCAATAATGAACCTTATCATCCAGGCTAACATACTGTAAAAGAATCCATACTTTACAACTGTTTTAACCATTTGACTAAAACTGTTTTACAAGGTTTTTCTACTATTTATAACTTCTTGCATCAGCTAAAAGAGAAACTGAAGTAGTACTTGAAATGCTATTTTCCCCTACCTAGTCCCACTGTCTGTCGGCTTTCTTAAATAAAAAGGCAGAAACCTTCTAATTAGTGAAGTTTCCTGCTGAAAGTATATCTCAATACCTACTCTTTTCAAGGCAGCCTTTAAATCCTAAAATTGTTTCTCCCCAAGCATGGCTTTCTTTTAACCTCATTCTATGGCAAAGGGTTGATACTGTATCTCAAGAGGACCCACAAACACAGAAACAGCAACCTTCGAAACAGTACCACTGGATTTCAATAGAAACGGAATTAGAAAAAAATATAGAAAGACAGATTGCTAGACCTGCAGTGGATTCCCTCTGACACCTACAAATGGGGCTAAATCTGGCACATTTGCAGCAGTTCTCAGAGTAAATCCGTACCTTCTGGCAAACTCAAACCAGGCTGGAAGCCACCTAAACTGGGGTTAGGGGCTCTGTGATGTCATGGTTCTCTTCTCTGTCCCACCGCTCTTTCAGTATCTGTTCTGGTGGTCCCTCCTCTACTCCTATTCCTGTCTCAGTTGGGTTTCCCCAAGGGTCTGGTTCTGGGCCCTCTCCTATTCTCTCTATAGCCAGTCCCTTGGGGCTCTCATCTCCTCTCATGGCTTTCAGTATCATTTTTATGCTGATGTCTCAGATCTATCCATCTACACCTGATATTTCTCTAACACTCCAGACCCGTATCTCTGCCTGACATCGCTGCCAGGATGTCTCACCACCGTTTGAAACTGAACATGGCAGAAACCAAACTAATTACTTTCCCCCTTCCTCCTTTTTCTATCTCTGTAGATTACACTCTTCTACTTCCCGTTTCCTTAGCCCGCAATCTTGGGGTCATCATTGACTCCTCCTTCTCCTTCTCCACACACGTCCAATTGATTGATAAAATCTGTTGTTTCTTTCTCTATAACATTAACAAAATTTGCCCCTTCCTTTCTGAACACACTGCTAAAACACTTATCCATTCTTTACTCAGCTCCTGTCTCGACTACTGCAACCTCCTTCTTGCTGGTCTTCCCCTCTGAGTCATCTCTCTCCCCTTCAATCTGCTCAGAACTCTGCTGCGTGGCTAATCTTCCACCAGCCCCAATATATTCATATAACTCCTCTTCTCAAATCATTTCATTTGCTCCCCTTCCATTTCTGTATCCAATTCAAACTTCTTCTGACCTATAAATACATTCATTCCACTGCTTCTCACTACCTTCCCTCTCTCCTCTCTCCCTACACCCCTCCTCATGAACTCTGCTATTCTTCTTACTTACTTCTCTCTATGCCCTTTTCTTCAGCTGCCAACTCCAGACTTCGATCCTTTCATCTTGCTGCTCCTTATGCCTGGAACAAACTACCCAGGTCTGTATGTCAGGCTTCATCTCTGCCCCTTTTTAAATCTATGCTGAAGGCTCACCTCTTTGAAGCGGCTTTTGGTTCCTGATCCCCTATTTTTTCTTGTGTCTCCTCACCTTTTCCCTATTTTCACCCTTGTTCTTACCCTTGCATTGTCTGTCTTGATTAGATTGTAAGCTCTGATGAGCAGAGACCATCTTTTATATGTATCTGTGCAGTGCTCCGTACGCCTTGTAGCGCTATATAAATGATTAATAGTAGCAGCAATAGTAGTCTTTATGTGACAGTTCTAGGGGTCTATACTCACACACGTGCCAAAGAACTGCAGATCCACCAATATCGCTAACTCATGCCACTCCTTCGTCCAATCCCTGGGAGGGCAGCTTTTGTACTTATTTAACACGTTTTTTTATACCGCTTTATCATTTCAGTCAAAGCGGTTTAGATTATAACTTAATCTTGGTAATGTACATTAAACAGGGACATTGATAACTTGGATTTTTCTGAGGCAATTATGCAGTTTATTCCTTTTCGGACTGCAATAATCATGCTCCATATTACATTATCACCTGCTTTGAACCAGCTTTTAAGGTCATCATATTACAGTCGTGTACGGGCCTTTTGCCTGCACAGCACTGTGACAAGTGATCAGCAAAGGAGAATCCTAATATAAATTCATTCATTCAGGCCGATGCAGAAAGACAGCACTGAAGTCACGCGCTATCAACTTTTTATGCCTATCTGCAGCGCACTAGTAATGCGGACTTCAGCGCCAGTATGTAGAAAGGGGCTGATATGCAAATTAGCCACACGTTAAACTGTGCACAAATTGCAGCGTTAAACTGGGAGAGCAAGCCAAACACATACACATATAAGTCGGCGCAAGTTTGGCATGCTCTCCCACAGAAACAGGGCCACTGCATGGCTAATTTGCATATGAGCCCTGACAGTATTTTGTTGGCAACAGGGGCTTTCCCCAATGCCTGGATCACCTGAGGGGAAATGTCAAACTTCCAGGCTTCAGAGAAAGCTCCCAATGCCATCAAAATACTGTTGGACAGCCAGTGCCCCCAACAGGAAGCAAATAACTGGTGGCCCAGCAGCCCCAATCCCCCACCCGTCCAAGTAAAAATATTCTCTGGTGGCTCAGCAACCCCAAACCCCCCTCCCCCCATCTGCCCAACTAAAAATAATCCTAGTGGCTCAGTAGGCCCAAGCCCCTCAATCCCCTCCTGAAAAATTGCAGCGCCTAGCCCCGCACGACGCATTGTAGGATGCAAAGGTACCGGGAGGGGGGTGAAGTGTTTGGGGCTGCTGGGCCACCAGGGATTATTTTTAATTGGACAGGTTGGGGGTATTGGGACCACTGGGCCACCAGGGTTATTTCTGTTTGGGCAGTTGGCAAGGGGGGAGAGGGGGTTGGGGCTGCTGGGCCAACAGGGATTTTGCTTTCTGTCAGGAGCACCGGCCCCCCGACTGTATTTTGATGGCATTAAGGGCTTTCCCCAAACCCAGGATCCATCTGAGTGAAGTTTGACATTCCCTTCAGATGATCCAGGCATCGGAGAAAGCACCCAATGCCATCAAAATACTGTTGGGGCACGCGCTAAATATTTAAGCCACCTCAAGACCAGACGTAGCGATATTGGCGCTAAGGCTGTATCAGGCGCAGACAATATTAGCATGCCATTTTAATATGCACAGCTCATTTGCATATAATTTAAATACCCCTGGCATTATGTGTGCATTAGCTTTTCCTTTGCTGTTTATGTGCGTGTCCATCTCTTTTCTGCATTTGGCTGTGGCAGTAATTGTGCTTAAAAGTCGTGTTATCTGTGCTTAAAGGCTGAGCTAGATTTCTGCATTAGCCCGATTGTTTAAAAAAAAAATCTTGATTCTGATAATCCAACAGTCCTTAGTAGATTCTAACACTGGCAAAGCATACATAAAAGTTCAAAGACAGATGGCGCTGTCCTAGCTGAACTCAATGTACATCTCAACACAGGGTCAGGCTAAAATTGCTAGATCTGAAGAAGACACATTACTGAAACAAAAAAAGCTTTGACCTTTCTTATGGAAATTTAACATAGCATTTTGGAGTCAAATATCAGCAGGCATTAGACTCACCTAGGTCCTTTACCAACTTTTCCAAGTCTTCCCCAAATAGCAACTTGCTACTACTACTACTACTATTTAGCACTTCTAGAGCGCCACGCACGCAGCGCTGCACAGCTAACCTACAAGAGGTAGTCAACATACAAGAGATAGTCCCTGCCCATCAGAGTCATGCTCACCGTAGCTTACAATCTAGTTAGAATAGTATCCTCCTTAAAGGGGAGTCGGCTCAGGTGCGCCTTAGAAGAGGAGGCATCCGCCACCCAATTGCGCAACCACAAATATCGCCGAGCTGCTACCACCGAGGCCATATTCTTTGTTATGCTCCTAATGAGGTCGTACTGACTGTCCGCCAGGTAGGCAGCTCCGGACTCCATCCTAGCCGCATCTGCCTGTGCGCTACCTGCCACACAATCTGCTAGCTGAAGCTGTTGGGACCATCTCCGACAGGCTCTCGCTACACAAGCCCCTGACACCGAAGTCTGTAAGGCGAGAGCACTAACATCAAAGGCTTGCTTCAACATCGTATCCAGCTTCCTATCCTGGGTATCCTTCAAGGCCGTGCTGCCCTTGACTGGGATAGTGGTCTTTTTTGTGACTACTGACACCGCCGCATATACTCTGGGTGACTTCAGCAGTTCCTTGTCTAGCTCCGGTAATGGGTACAGGCGAGCCATAGACCGTACTCCCCTCAGGCTGGATTCCGGTTGATCCCATTCCTCCTGAATCATCCGCCGCACCACCCTGTGCACTGGAAACACCTTCTGGGAGTTCCTAACGGCTTGGATCAATGGATCCTCCAAGGCCTCCTCATCTGCTAACCTGTCAGAAGCCATATTGAGCACCTTCAGCGACTCTGTAATCAATGCTGGGAGTTCTTCGACGAAATACTCGCACTATTCAAGCTTGCTCCTCCTCTGGGATCTCTCCCTCCTCAAGTTCGTCTTCCTCTTCCCCTACCTCTTTGTCAGAGACCTCCTCTTTCAGAGAGTCCTGTATAGGGGGCGCAAGAAGCTCTTCGCTCATCAGCCTAGTGTGCTTAGGGAGGACCCCCGAGTCCTGGATCCCCGCCCTCGCCCATTTGGGAGGCATATTTGCCTGTGACACCCCTGCCCCCGCCGGCACATGCAATATGCCTTGTGTAGCAGGATGAACGGCCCGGCAATCGAAAGGCCTCATCCAAGCCGCTGGCCGTTGTCCTCCACTGCCGCTTCCTGTTTCTTCTCTGTTTGCAGCGGTTCTTCCCGACCGCTTTGGGTCCCCGGCACCACCTCAAGCGCTCAGCCACATCGAGGGCTTCGGCGTGAGGCGGGGCAGCCCGTCAGGAAGGCCCCGGCGCCGCCTCAAGCGCTCAGCCACTCCGAGGGCTTTGGCGCGAGGCGGGCAGGCTGCCGGAAAAGGACTTGGGGTGCTGGCCGACTGGCCGATTCCTTCCACTCCCCACGCGGTAGCAGGTAACCCTCCTCCGCTCTGCTCCTGGGACCGGGAGATCGGGAGGCTGATAGAGAGGTAGGGAGGAGGGGGGAGGAGAGGAGGAGAGGAGGGAGTTCCAATTTAAAGGCACAGTGCCAAACAAAACAAGAGAACTTTAAAAGTAAAAGTAAAATAAATTCCTGCCTACAGACTCTCCAGTAAGCCCCTGGCTTACTGGGACCCTATAGCTGCTTGGAGGCTGAGATTACTGTTGCCTGTGGGTGGTGCCAGTGGTACTTATACCGCAGCATCATCAAAACGATGATGGGCTCAGCCTCCAAGCTGCTGGAAGGGTTGCACAACCCAGAAGAGAGGGACTGGACTGGAGAGATAAGGAAGAGGGCAGTTCTTAAACATAAATGAAATAACATCTTACAGGCAGATGTGATTGGTTCACCAGTAGCCAGGGAATGTATAATTCCGTTGCCATGTATTTTTAAAAATTACACAGATAGTGGTGTACTAAAAATATGACCAAAACAGCTAGATACTAGCCAAATAATATGGGGCCGGATTTGAGACAGAGCAATGGCAGGCTTTAAAATTATCCAGATAGCGGTGATATTCAGTCACTATCTGGATAACTTACCTGTTCAGTTTAGGCACGCCTAAATTACACGGGATAGTGCTGGCACAACGATTGCATTATATGCATATTCAGTGTTGCTCAATATACATACTCATTTACATTCTGGTGCTGAAACTAATACAGTCACCATGCCGGCTGAATATTAGCTCCATAATCTTTTTCAGGAATGAATACAGTCTGAGTGGAAAAAGGGAAAATGGTAACTGGAGTCTTTTAAACAAAATTTGGTACCACTGCTGCATTAAGGACTTCCCCAATAGGAAGGAGTTTAGCACAATATTTTAACAATTTAAGATTTATTTTAAAGCACAGACTGAATGGAGACTTCACATGGATGCTTTTCATTCTACATAGGTTTTATGTGCTAAAAATGGAACAGCTTAAACGTACTAAAAACAGTTTGAGACGCTTCCATGAAATAAAATTATGATCTTTAAATTTTGAAAAACTCATTGTTCTCTATTTACACACTCTGATTAATAGTTTCTGGTTTGTCTGACCAATAAAAGAAAAAGGGAGAGGACACAAACGTGATTTCTTGCACTGATGTTTCCATCACCTCTTAAAAAAGTCTATTCACTCCAATCTGCTGGCAGCCTGCCCCATTTCCTTTATTGCGTGAATTTAAGAGTTCAGGAACTTGATGGTTTCCTTTATAACCACATGAACTTTAAATAAAACCTCAGTGCAAAGCATAATAGCACACAGAGAGCTTTTCCCCTGCGACAAAGGACTTTGAAAGCCGTAGATTCCACTGCATTTTGCCACTTTTTCTTTAGCTACAGAACAAGAGCTCTCTTCGTGGAACAAAGTGCACATTAAATGAGAGATTCTTTTTCACAAGGGCCAGGAACACTACCTGCAAAATAAACAATACATTCTTGAAGCTTGGACTGCTGTGTTACCCAATGAAAGGCACCAGCTTTATTCATCTAGCCTGATTCTACAGAAGATATTTAACAAAGAACTCTCAATTCTTTAGTTTGCTTGCTTTTAGCTGTATTACTGTTGACAACATTTTCCATTTAAGCACAGAGCAGGTACAGAGCCCTCAGTAGCACTGCAAGTTTTCCGTATATATTGCTCTTGTATGCATTTCTGACCTCTCCTGGAAGGGTTGGGGAAGGGGGTTTCAGTAATCCAACCTTCATGCTCATTTAGTCCTTTGCCCCTCTATTTACAAGACTACCAACTGCTGCCTACTACAGTGGCACATTCATTTAGATCTCTATATATAGACATATGCACAAACATGTCCTGCTGTGAACGCTGATGGAGGCCTTCATCTTATTTCATAGAGATCACCAAATGGCTTAAAAATGCAAGCAACGTTTCTGTTATTGGTTGCACCCAATTAGAACAAATGATCTTTGGAAGCATATTAGGTGTTCACGGTGCATAACCACCAAGTCAATCTGCTCAATTCCCCAGAAACAATTCTGTACACCAAAACTTAAGTATACTGAGTTATTATAAAGAGCCAACTTCCTAATCACTTAATATACTATATATTGGATCGACTCAAAGGCACACATTGCATTTGCATTTTTGCCAGCTACAATCAGCCTTTACCACTGCACTGTTCAATGGACAAAAATCAAATTCTTCCCAAAGACACTTACATATGGTCATTTCACTTATTTGGAAATATCCAGTTTTGCTGACAGTTATTTTGTGCTGATATTCCTTTAAGTGGTCATTATCCACCACTAAAGCTTTAATACTTGGGTCCCCTGATTTCAAATTCCCTCTGTACTAGTACTGAGGTCAAGCCAGAAGACTTACAAGCCAATGGCAAAATACTTTCTTCTCTTTTTCCCAGAGAGAAGTCATTGGGTCAAGATGTGGTTGCAACTAGCACATGCAACAAACATGAAACGGATAAGCCCTGACCATCAGATACGTATGTGTACCATTGAGTCAATGCTAACACCAGGTGACCCAGCAGCCCTCTGGGTTTTCTTGACAAGGTGTGAACAGAAGTCAATTGTCAGGCATTTCTTCCAAGGCAATGGAAGGTTAAGTGACTTGCCCATAGTCACAGGAAGTGCCAGTGGGAATTGCACCCTGGTCTCTTGGTTACCAGGCTGCTCCTCTAACCACTAGGCTACTCCTCCATTCAAAAACTGGATAAACAGGATATCAGCTACAATGATGTGAGAAGATAGAAGAGCCAGATCTATCAAGTGTCATAGAAAGAGAGTAGAAAGGTTCAAAATTGAGGGGGCGGAGCCAGCCAGCGACCTGCATGGACGTCTAGCGGAGAGCTCCTGCGGACCAAGGGTATAATTTTGCCTCAACCCTCGTTAATAACTATTTCTCAGTAGCATCATTGTTCTTATTCCACGCTACAGAATGGCGGGCAACAAACAAACGAAATTAGAGTTCGCCAATGTACCGACTTCAGGCGTGAAACGCTCTAAAGCGGATCCCCCTTCTCCGGTGAAGATGGCGTCGCAGCATGATCGAGGTGAGGGCCTGCGGGAGATTTTGGCAGAATTAAAGGCCGTGCGAGCCCGGGTTGACACCAACGGAGAGTGCTTATCCGAACTCCAGGCAGATTCAAAGGAGTTCAGGGAGCAGATGGGGTCCCTGGTTGCCAGAGTTGAAAGCCTCGAGGTCAGGGCTCAAGCGCAGGAGGAAAAAATGACACAATATGGAAAGGCAGCGCGGAAGGTAGCGCTGTTAGATCATTCATTGGAGGATATGAACAACAGAGCGCGTAGAAATAACGTCAGGATCATCGGCTTACCAGAGGGTTGTGAGGGATCTGACCCTATCGCATTCTTGGAGGACATGATCCCCAAGCTGTTCAATTTCTGTTCTGTGCGCCCGTTCGAGATTGAGCGAGCACATCGCATTCCAGCACGGGTCAATCGGCCTTCAGCTACGCCTCGGCCTCTCATCCTCTGTGCCTTGCGCTATCAACATGTGGCTCAAATTCTACAAGAAGCTCGGGCCAAGAAGGGGTTTCAATTTGAGGGCCATAAGCTACATTTCTTTCCTGATCTCAGTAAGCCTACCGTCGCAAAAGGCCCTCAGGCCCGCTATGGCCTCTTCTATCCTGCACGGCTACGAGTAACCCTAAATAACGTCACCAAAGACTTTGAAGACCCAGAGGTATTGGCAAATTTTATCTCGGAGCAGGAGGCGCTTCAGATGCAGTGACATGTACGGTTTTGGACTGCCTGTGAGATCTACTCTGGACGTTCGGCTTTTGATTCCCCAGCACCTGGGGAGTCGCTTTATTTGGAAGCTGACGTCTGTGGTCATTGTCTGTGGACTTGCTAAACTGATTATGTTTGTGATGCTTGATATTTGGTTGTAGGTTACTTGGGGGTTGGGGATCTTTACTCAATGGGATTGCTATATATCTGGCCCGCAATATTTGGGGCCCGCATGACGGTGTGTGTTTGATCCACACTGGCTTACCCGGTCTGGGGTGTAGAGGGGTGGGGGGTGGGTTGGAGGGGGGGTCGACTCGCCGGGGTTTGTGAATATGTTTATTTTGTATTGGGATGTTTTGTAGTTTATATTGGGCATTCTGGATGCTATATGGTAATGTATGATAATGGCTAATTCCTTACATTTTCTCTCTCTGAACGTGAAAAGCATCAACAATCCGGTAAAACGGGCGAAAATTCTCTCCTACGGTCAGCTTCAAAAGGCAGACCTGATCTATTTGCAGGAGACCCATCTAGATTTAAAAGAATCTCTGAAGTTAGCTAATCGACATTTCACGTTATTGGGTGCCTCCCCTTCGGTGCATAAGAAAAATGGAGTGGCGATTTTGGGGAGGAAATCTCTTAATTGTACGGTTTTGAGTGTGCGTTCTGATGCAGAGGGTCGCTGGGTGATTGTGTCTGTGGATATAAAGGGGATGGAGGGCATCCTAGTTAATGTCTATGGTCCCAACTTGGACGACCCCTTATTTTTCACTGATTTGCTTATAGCTTTGCAAGAGCACTCTTCCTGTTCTTTGATAATGGGGGGGTATTATAATGTTACTCTTGATCCGCTTCTTGACAAACGCCCTTACAGGGCAGAAAGGGTATCGAGGGCGCGGACAGCTCTCCTGGCTCTTCTCCAGTCCTTGGGGCTGGTGGACATTTGGCGACTTCTTCACCCCAAGGAGTTGGCTTGTTCTGTGTTCTCGCCGCCACACCAATCCTGGTCACGGCTAGATTATTTTTTACTTTCTAAAAGCCTGGTCCCGGCAGTGCAGACTGCAGAGATCTTAAGTATGCACATTTCAGACCACGCCGCTATCTCTTTGAGAGTAGAGTGGGTTGCGTCGACCGACCCTCCCCGGGTTTGGTCCTTCCAGAGATCATTGTTGGCTGACCCACTGTTTCAGGCCGAAATTAAAGGTTTTATTAAGGAATATTTTGATTTGAATAAGATAAATGGAACATCGGCCTGGGCCTGGTGGGAGGCTTTTAAAGCCTCGCTGCGCGCTGTAATTACCAGTTTTTCCATAGCAGAGAACAAAAAAAGGCTGGCTCGTTTGCAGTCTCTTGAAGCTCAAATTAAAGCCGGGGAAAGGCTCTTGCTTAATAATGTTGAGCCGGGGCTTCTCTTGCGTTTACAAAGGCTTCGTTTTCAATACAACTCGATCTTAAATGCGGAGATTGATCAGGTGCTTCTCAAGCAAAAATCCCAATATTATGGGGAGAATAATAAAGCGGGTAAATTACTAGCCAATTCTTTAAAGAGGAGGAAAGATAGAACTAGGATTGTAGAAATTGCCGATCAATCCCGTGGAGTTTTGAGAAACACCGAAGAGATTCTAGACGCCTTTGCAGATTACTATCGGAGTCTTTATACCTCTGAGGTATCTGCAGAAGAGGAGGCAATGGCAGGTTTTCTGCAACAGTTGCAGCATCCCTGCCTTTCTAAGTGTCGGTCCGAGGAGCTGGACAAACCTTTTTTAGTGGGTGAGCTTCGTAAGATCATTGCTGACCTTCCATCGGGTAAAGCGGTTGGTCCTGACGGTATCCCCGGTGAGTTTTACAAGGTGTTTAGAGAGGAATTGTTGTCTCCTCTTCTTCTTTACTTTGAGGCGATTGGCAATTCCTCTTCGAAGGTTGGCAATTTCGGGGAAGCCACGGTTATTGTCTTAGAGAAACCTGGACGTGATCCCACTTTAGTGACGAATTATCGTCCTATCTCCCTACTTAACACCGATTATAAAATCTATGCGGCGGTCCTGGCAAATAGGCTAGCCAATGTTATCGGTGAAGTGATTCACCCGGACCAATGCGGTTTTATTCCTGGGAGAGCCACATCTGACAATGCTCGGCTTCTCTGTCATCTATTAGAGCGCTCTCATCTTGCCCAGCTCCCCTATGTGGGGGTCTCTCTTGATGCTGAAAAAGCCTTTGACAGACTAGAGTGGTCTTTTCTATTCAAAGTTCTAGATTGGTTTGGCTTTGGTGTAGACTTTATCAGCAAAGTACGCTCTCTCTACTTACATCCTATTGCCCGGATAAGTGCAAATGGAGTTCTTTCGGCTTCTTTCTCGTTGCATCGGGGCACCAGACAAGGTTGCCCTCTTTCCCCTCTTCTTTTTAATTTAGCTTTAGAACCACTACTCCTTGCTCTGCGGCAGAATGATCATATCAGTGGCTTTGAGGAGGGGAGCTGGCAAGTCAAGGTGTCCGCGTATGCGGACGATCTCCTCTTGTTCACGCAACCATCAGCTATTCCCGCAATCTTACAGTTAGTCGATCATTATTCCGACCTTTCGGGTTACAAAATAAATTGGTCCAAGTCGGTTGTATTCCCGATGAATGGCCTAGCCACCTTTGATTTAGTGGAAGACTTTCCGTTTCGTTGGGAAGCAGGGACCATTAAATATCTAGGGGCCAAATATGGCTCTCCTCTCGAACGAGCGGTCCAGGAAAATGTTGAAGACCTACTCCGGTCCGTTAAGCAGTCTGTTTTAACCTGGTCGCCTTTGTATCTTACCTGGTGGGGGAGGCTGGAAGCCATAAAAATGGTTTTAATGCCTAAAATAAATTATGTACTTGGCATGCTTCCGGTCCTGCTACCTCAGGGTCTTTTCTCAGAGCTAGACCGTCTCCTTTCTCGTTTTCTCTGGGGCGGTCGCCAACCCAGGATTGCTTTGAAAAAACTAAAACTAGTAAAGACAAAGGGGGTGTACACTTTCCCGACTTTCGGTCCTACCATAAGGCGCTTCTCTTAAAGCAAGCTGCCCTTTGGACCTGTGTGGAGGCTCTGGATGCGGTTCCGGTTTGGCTAGAATTTGAAAGACAGATTGTCGCTCCCTCCCCGCTAAGGTGGTTGCTAGGGGCGAGACACCCTGAGAAGTTACTGCTGGGCTTGGTGATTGGTGCTACCCAGGCGGCGTATCTATCTTCGGCAAGACAGCTGGCAATCGCTTCTCCTGGGGGTCTGAAATCTCCTTTGTGGTGGAACCCTAAGCTGCGGATAAATGGTAAGATGTTTTCTTGGAAGAAATGGCAGGAGTCGGGAATTTGGTCAACTGATCAGTTGGCAGGGTCTTTCGGCTGGAAAGATTTCTCCTATCTGCAACGTGAGTTTGCCCTTCCCGACTCTGCCTCTTTTTACTGGTTCCAATTACGTCATTGCTTACGGGGTGGGGGTTTTTCTCCTGTAACGTCATGCTCAGACTGCCCGCTTGTTACTGTCATGGCAGAAATTGCAGGGCAGAGGGGGGGTGTCTCTCGAATCTACGCTTTGCTTAGAGATTCCTCTCCGCCCTTGCTCCGCGGGCTTGAGAAAAATTGGGAGGGGGAGATCTCACGCCAGACATCAAGTAGGGTCTGGAGAATTGCCTGGGGCTCCGTTACAAGGGTCTCGAGATCTGCTGCACTCACCCAATCTTTATATTTTTTCTTACATAGAGTGTACATTACTCCCGTTAGATTAGCCAAATGGGACAAGTCCTCTGCAGCCAAGTGCTGGACATGTTCTGCAGCTTTAGGCACATTCAAGCACATGATTTTTGATTGCTTACACGTTCAGAGCTATTGGCGTTCAGTTTGGAACAGGATACAGGCCATCTTACAAATTAATGTTTGTCTGACTTGGGGTATAATCTGTCTGAGATCCTCCTTTCCGGTGCCCGGACTATCTAAGGACAATTATTTCCTTTTCAACTTTCTGATGGCCGTAGCTTTGAAAGTTATCTTTGCTAACTGGAAAAATTCGCGGAAATTATGCATGAATAAGTGGTGGAATCTCGTATCTCAAATGGTCAAATTTGAGAAACTTTACTGCAAATTGCATTTCCCTGATAAGGCCACTATTGTTCTTGATAGGTGGCGGGCACTGGATACTTTTGTTGCCTTGTCCCTTATCTAATGGGTGGGTCCTCAGACATTTTGCCCCCTGCTTGTATTGTATTTTGAAGTTCAGCGCCCTCAGAAATGCTTGAGGTTTTTGTTGTTTTTCTTTGAAGGGTGCTTTTTAGGAGTTCTTGGTCCTTTTCGTTGCTGCTGAACTTTATTAATTTTATCTTTTATGTTCGTTTTGGTGCCCGAGTTTGGGCCTCACCCCGGCGGGCCTAAGGGGGGGGGGGAGGTGGGAGGGGGTTGGGGATGGGTTTAGGGGTTAGTTCTTTTTTTTTTTTTTTTTTGTCTTGTTTTCTTGTCAGATGTTATGTTGTATTGTAGTGTGAAAATTTTCTAAATAAAGAATTAAAAAAAAAAAAAAAAAAAAAGAAAGGTTCAAAATTCCCTAGATGGAAAGAACATTGATGCCTCAACACCAGCTACACTATTCCACTGTAAGAATGGCACTATACAAAAGAAAACTCCCTTAAAAAGACATTTAAAAAACACATTTTCAAAGCACTGCAAAAATCCAAACAAAGAGAAAAAAAAGGGGGGAAACCCCGTATTCTTCAACAATGGATTTCTTTATTAAACACAAGCAACTTTCCCACAAAAGATGTGAGCAAGTATTTGGCTTTAACCATGATGAAATTGGTGCAAGACCACAGGATAGACTAGGTCTTTTACAGCAGCCAGACCCCAAAACCTGAAGAAAAGAGTCTTTCAAGTAGGTCCTGGACTCATCTAGTAGTATACAAGAAAAATAAATAGCCAGATATGTCAAATTGTATCTTTCCTTATTATCCTGCCAGACCAGTCTATTCAAGTGGGACATACAGGACCAAGGGTGGGAGGAAGAAAATGTTCAGGGAAATCTAATCTGCCAAAGGTCCCATCTGTACCTCAAGAGCAACCTGTAAGGTTTCACAAAGGCATTCCGCGAGAAAGCTACCTTACAGATGTCCTCTATAAACACCAGAGAAGACTCTTCCCAAGAGGCCTGCACTCAGAGGAGTACATTAAGCTAATGGCTTCCTAAGCCAATGGATAACAGAGGATATGACCTCTATCAGTTTGCTCCTGGAGAGCCAAGGAGGACAGAAGATGTGACCAGCAGAAGAACCTAAAAATGCCATACAGCTCCTACCGAAGCAGAATAGAGTCCTTCTGAAGATCGTTCTCTGAGAAGGACGGCAGAACAACAGTCTGGTCCATAAGAAGAAAGGGGGCAGCATAGAACATGGAAATCAGAAGGTTAACAGGTGCCTCTGCAGTGAGCACATATAAATTCTGGTCCAAGGAACAGGCTCCCAGGTCAACATCACAGACCCAAGGAAGGCCCAGACCTATGGAGCTGATCAAAAACAACATGCCATGAGTTGGCCAAATCTTAAGTGACTTCTCCATATTGAAGAAACTTGGTTCAGAAGATTATGGAACCGATGTCCAGGTATTCAAATCCTGGGAGAGTATCGGGCTGTCCTAAGGACAATCACCAACCCTAGCCTCCGCAGACTGAGTGCCTGAATCCTCAGGAGGTTGGGTGCTAACCACCAAAGAGGTCTCAGGATAAACAGAAAAAAAAGAAGAGGGCATATTGTCTTTTCTCGCCATCTTTTCTGCCACTCTACAGTGGGATGAGGCTCAGGAGAAAAGTTGAAAATCTTCCTAGGTCCAGGGCCCAGCTGAAGTGACTGCACTAACACGAGAGGGTCCTGAGAATCCAGGTGACTGATGAACTGAAGAGTAGAGGTTTTGTGATCTTTGACACTTTTGGGGTATTGTCCCATAGCCCCATGTGCTCAGTGGAGGCAGAGGAAAAAAAGAAATATTTTTGAGTAGTGTCCACAAAGAATTCCCAGTGGGCTTAAAGAAAATCAGAAGAATTTGGGATTATGATTATGAAAAAAAGTGTCTTAGAGGTTCCAAAAATTGGAGCATCCAGAAGAGAGGCTATAGAGGAAATAGAGAGCCATCAGCCTCAACAAGAGTGAACACTGCTTCCAGTCAGAGAGGACGGAATCCAGAGCTTCAAAGGAGAAAAACAAAACGTTCAAAGAAGAAAGAGACAAAAGTTTCAGAGGAGCAAGCCAAAGGGTTTCAATACGTATTGCCTAAATGCATATGAAAAAAAGTATTTTTTTTCAATTCTGATTTATCACCCTTATTCTTTGGGGTAAGTAAAACAGTGAGTGCTATGGAAGTGTACAGTTCTAGTGAGAATCCGTCTCTCTCCCACCACCGCACATTCCACACAAGCCTGGAAGGTAAGAAGCAAGTCTTTTCGTCACCCCACATGCTCCTGTGATCCAGACTCGATGGCGGTGCTGATGAGTTTACTCTAATTTTTAAGCAGCAATTGTGCAGAGAGTTTATCAATAGTACTGTGCAACCATGGTATTCATGTCTTATGGTATAGAGTGTCATCTCAGGGAAGAGAGCAGTCTGTGGAATGTTCTCGGACATGCAGGGAAGGATACCAGTGCACTGCTCATTGCTCAAAGATGCTGGCACCAGCATCTGCCAGGCTCTAGCATCTGAAATCTATTATTTCCACATGAATCTATTATTTAACTAAATATTGACAGAAAAGTGTGAATCATTTAGTTGGGTACTAAGTTTGGTTCTGATTCCTTACAAACCAAAAACAAAGTAGTTCTCAAGATCAATCCATTCTTAAGTATTTTTAGATACACAACTCCTACTGAATGGCTGATCTACCAACCATATTATAAATGCACACTTCTAGTCAGTCAGAGCTTCTTCGCCACCCTCAAGCAAAAATTGGTATTGTCAGCTGGAGTGGAGGAACAGCCAAATGGTTAAAGAATGGGCTAAGAACTAGGGAATCCGGGGTTAAATCCCTCTGATGGTCGTTGGGATTTTCCTCCATTGTCTCAGGTACATACTTAGATTGTAAGCCCTCAAAGGACAGGGAAATACCTACTGTACATAAACTGGTCTTGATGTACTCTGCTCTATACGTTTTGTGATTGAAAGAGCTAAACATAAGTACAGATATTAAATTAAATTTTCTACAAAATGTACACAATTGAGTGATGTCTGGAAGGCAAGTGGAAGACTAAGGCGGCTAGAAAATTACAGCATCTGCCAGGCTCTAGCATTCCAGCTGGCAATAGATAATTTTCCATTGCAGTGTTTAAACTCCACACAGCACAACTATTACATAGCTCTATTTACGATTATCTCTGAGAGAGGGGTTTCATAGCTCTATTTATGATTATCTCTGAGAGAGGGGAAAGCTAGCCAGGCCTATGGAAAGTAAAGCATGTATTAACAAGGCTTGTGGCCTTCAGTGGGAGCTGTCTAAGTGGTCAGAGAGGTGTGGTTTGTCTGGCTTGGATTTTAATATCTATATCGCACTGGACCAATGCAGAATAAATATTCCACCAATGGTGAATCCCAAACTCCTATATTTTATAAATGCTCCTTTATTTAGTCTACATAACCATTTATATCACGAAAATAATTTTGTCGGACTTTACAGCTGAGGGTGCTATAAGGCAGTGTCTTCTGAGTCCTTTTAATCTCATTTAAGTGATCGTGCATTAAAAATGCCAAACTAGCCAACGCGTTTTGAACTCCATCAATAAGAATTCTGCCTCTGAACCCTCCTCAGGGAGTCCAGCCTTTATTCAGAATCATTTATTTCTTGTAGAAGCTGCTCAGTTGAAGGACGCTGCCTTATAGCACTCACGGCTTTAAAATCCAACAAACATGTTTTCATGATATAAATGGTTATTTAGACTAAAGAAAGGAGCATTTATAAAATATAGGAGTTTGGGATTCACTATTGGCTTTGATTTGAGACGTGTGCAAAGTAACCCTGCTCATATCTGCTCCTAGACCATTGGCTCCCTATCCGTTTCTACATAGGATTCAAACTTCTCTTACCAAACTACAAGGGTATTCATTCTGCAGCTCCTAATTGCCTCACTGCACTTCTCTCCCTACATTTCTCTTTGAAAACTCCACTCATTGGGTAAATCGCTTATCTATGATTCTCTTCTCCACTGACAGTTCCAGACTGTTCCTTCCAACTTGCTGCACTACAGTATATGCCAGGAACAGATTACCTGAGAATAAAGACCTTCCTGTTCCAAGAATACTGTAACACCAACCTCACACAAGGCCTACAAACGAGTGCGACCTAGAACACCTAATCACCTAAGCTCACTACTAGCCTTCTCGGTAGCTGTAATGTTAACAGGTCCATGATTGTAAATTAGCTTGAAATGTACATAGTTATAAGCCCCCTCATACCCTTGCCTATTACTATGTTCCTGTTCTTTGTGCAACAGTGCGCATCATCTGGCCCTGTTAGGGTTTTTGTCATCTGTAAACCGCTTTAAATGGAGGCAAGGCGGTTTAAAAATAAGTTTAAATAAATAAATATCCGAGTCAAGGTCAGGCTCCATCACTGGTTCTCTTCAGATCCAAGCTAAAAATTCCCCTTTGAGGTTGCTTTTACATCCTAACCCCTATTCTCCTGTTTAATACCCATGTGTGTTTTTAATCATGCCTTATAATGAAATTTTCTAATCCCCTATTTGTTGTTTGTTTGCCGTGACTAGACTAAGTTCCATCAAGCAGGGACTGTCCCTTGCATGCACTGTGAATACCTAATAGCACTATAAAAATGATAAGTAAAGAGAGGATGAGGACAAATAGCACGTTAAAGGTCAGCATTTTCAAGACCATAGCTTTAAAAAAAAAAGCCACAAACTTAGAATTAAAGGAATTCCATTTTATATTAAATTCCTCTATGAAAAATCTTCCTGTCAAATAAAAGCTACTCCTTTCTCTGGTAATATGCTTCCGCAACTATCCAGTTTCAAAATAGTCTGAATTCCTTTTCCGTGACTAAACCCTTGCATGGATTTCCATTCCAAACCCCAATTATGTTGAAGAAACCTGAACTTTGAAAGGCAAAAAGCAAGGAGCCATGCTGACAACATGGGGACAAAATATGCATGCCACTGAGATAAATAAGGTACTAAATAAAAGGACTAGATTAAAAAAAAAATAAAATAAAGATAGAAAAGCCTCCAAAACACCTCCACACAAGTAGCATATCTACATAAGGAGTGGAAGAGTATGGTTAGAAGCACTGGCTTGGGAACCCAGAGAACAGGGTTCAATTCCCATTAGCACTCCTTGTGGCCTTGGGTAAATCACTTAACCCTCCATTGCCTCAGAAAAATCCAGTTATCAACGTTCCTGTTTAATGCATCTTACCAAGTTTAAGTTACAATGTAAACGGCTTTGACTGAAATGATAAAGTGGTATAAAAAAACCTGATAAATATATATGAAGTGTTGCTCACAAAGTCCAAAGTTGGCCCCGCATGAATCTATTATTTAACTAAATATTGACAGAAAAGTGCGAATCATTTAGTTGGGTACTAAGTTTGGTTCTGATTCCTTACAAACCAAAAACAAAGTAATTCTCAAGATCAATCCATTCTTAAGTATTTTTAGATACACAACCCCTACTGAATGGCTGATCTACCAACCATATTAGAAATGCACACTTCTAGTCAGTCAGAGCTTCTTCGCCACCCTCAAGCAAAAATTGGTATTGTCAGCTGGAGTGGAGGAACAGCCAAATGGTTAAAGCAATGGGCTAAGAACTAGGGAATCCGGGGTTAAATCCCTCTGATGGTCGTTGGGATTTTCCTCCATTGTCTCAGGTACATACTTAGATTGTAAGCCCTCAAAGGACAGGGAAATACCTACTGTACATAAACTGGTCTTGATGTACTCTGCTCTATACGTTTTGTGATTGAAAGAGCTAAACATAAGTACAGATATTAAATTAAATTTTCTACAAAATGTACACAATTGAGTGATGTCTAGAAGGCAAGTGGAAGACTAAGGCGGCTAGAAAATTACAGACATCTGCCAGGCTCTAGCATTCCAGCTGGCAATAGATAATTTTCCATTGCAGTGTTTAAACTCCACACAGCACAGCTATTACCCAAGTTAATAACTGGCCAGGTCATGAGTCGTCAAGGAGGCAACATGCCTGTCTGCTACTCACAGGTTGACCACCACTGGAAGAGATGGTCTAACTTCCCTGAGAAGCAGTCACTAAGGGGTATATTTACTAAGCAGCGGTAGCGGTTTCCATGCGATATTGGAGCTACGGCCCCACCGATTTCAATGGAGTCGCGATTCCAATATCACACGGAAGCTGCTATCGCTGTTTAGTAAACATACCCCTAAGTTCAGAGAGGCTATACAGCTGTAGATCCTCTCCAAATGACCAGGGGCCACCCATACCCCCACCATGTGCACTGTTTTCAAATTGTCCTTAATTCTCTAACTGCTATCTTAAGTCAAGATTCCAAAACAGCATGGATATTAACCCCCCTCCCCATCCCCACCCCTACTGCATTTTCTGGGATTATGAATGTGTTAGTGGGGCACAGCAAGATTGCTGATTCTGCCACTGGTAATATAATGGTTATTTGATATACCACAACATTGCATAGCAGTCTATGCGGTGTACAATAATTAAAAAGAAAAGAAGTGAAAGAAACTCCATAGTACAGTATAGACAGTACAGTATAGGAGAGAAAGGCAAATGGAAAATGCACAATTCCCTCAGACTATAGGGCTGTCTTTACCATGCCCAGAGGGTGCCATCATACCATAATAGCTACTCAGGTAAGTTAAAAGCAGTCCTAAAAAGGAAGGTTTTCAGAGATTTTTTGAAGCACTTGAAATTTAATTCTGTGTGGAGGTGGCCCGGCTAGCCATTCCATTGTGTCAGAGCCGCAGCAGAAAAAGCTAATTTTCTTGTAGATTCATACTTTATTTCCCGTGAGGAGAGGAGGTGTAAATGAAAATCATGGAGCGAGCAAATAAATCTTGCTGGGGTATATAGGAAAGCAATAGCAGACAAGTAATCCGGAACCATGGCATGAATAATTGTGTGTCAGGGTAAGAAGCTTGAAAATGATCTGAGAATTTATAGGTAACCAATAAGATCAAATCTGCGTGCGTGAGCTAGTATGTGAAGAGCCATATTTTGGATGGTCTGGAGGCGACTGAGAGGGACCCGTGGAAGGCCTAGATAGTAGTAGTAGTAGTAAATAAACAATATTGCAATAGTCAAGTCTCTGTATCTGGGCCGGGTGATCCAAAAATGAACGAATGCTATGAAAACGCTGTAAGGCCAGGAAAGTCAATTTATTATCTGGGCCAGTTGTGGGCAGAAAGTAAAGGCCGAATCTAACAACTCCAAGATGTCAAAAGGAGGTATCGTATGGGCATCTATCATAGGGGCAAGTGTAAGCTGAGAATCCAAACTAGTAAACCAGATGGTTGTCGACTTAGTAGGGTTCAATTTAAGACAGTGTTGAAATAACCAGGAGGATATTGTTATTAAACGGTTGTTTAGAGGGGCCAAATCTATTATCGGCTCATCAGTAGAGTATAAGAATAAGATGTCCGCATAAAGGTAACAGGAAATGCCTAATCCTTGTATTTGAGTAATTAATGGGCTGAAGAAAATGTTAAATAATAAAGGCGATAAAATAGAACCCTGGGGGGCCAAAATGCAGTATGTAGTACTGAAAGTGTTTTCCCACTAGACATCTGAGATACATCCAGAGACATCCCAGTCACAGGAAGTAGGTATAAGCATCCTTGAGATCAAGAGAGCATGGCCGATCTCTTTTTTTGAAGATAAGAGAAGTAAGGTACCTAGAGAAGTCATTCTAAACTTTTCTTTGACAAAATACTTGTTCATATCTCTTAGGACTAGAATGAATAGAGCCTTCCTCCCCCCACCCACCCCTGTTTTCTTGGGCACCAGGAAGTACCTTGAGTAAAACCTCTGACATTCCGTACCTGGTTTGTATCAATTTCCTAAAGAAGCAACTTCTGGTGCTGACGGTGAAATGACTGAGCCCTTGGAGGGCAATTTGGAGGAAGTTTGAATAGGTGACATTTCTAGCCCTTTTAGATAATTTGTAAAACCCAAGAGTTGGTGGTCATAAAGTGTTACCTCTGGGAAAAGAGAGTGAGCCTCCTTCAATTGATGGTTCCTCCACAAATGCTATGGGTGCAAAGGCTACACTCTGTAGAACCCTGGTTTTGGCTGGGGTGCAGATCAGATTTTTGAGACTTCTCTTGTTTAGAGCATAGAAGTCTGCTTGGACTGGGTACAGCAGGAGGCAAAGAAATACCTCTGCCTATGAAAGTAATAGGATTTCCTCTGACCTCCACTTTGGAACCTCCTGTAATAGAAGGCCGGGTCAGATGTGTGCCTCTGTTCGTAGCATGTTGGAATGCTTCACTCTGAGCGAAACCGTTTCATGAACGTAGCAAAAGGCCTGTGAGAGAGTCAATTGGACCATTAGATGATAGAGGGGTAAAAGGGGCAGTAAGAGGAGACAAGGCTATAGCAGAGAGACTGAATGAATTCTTTGCTTCGGTCTTTACTGAGGAAGATGTAGGGGTGTTACCCAAGACTGAAGTGGTATTTAAAGGTGATACTGCAGAGGAATTGAGAGAAATATCGCTACACCGGGAAGATATATTACAACTATTTGATAAACTGAATAGTAGCAAATCACCTGGACCGGATGGTATACATCCCAGAGTGTTGAAAGAACTGAAATATGAGATTGCAGACCTGTTATTGGTAATCTGTGAACTTTCATTAAAATCATCTGTAATACCTGAAGATTGGAGGGTCGCCAACGTAACACCAATTTTTAAAAAGGGTTCCAGGGGTGACCCGGGAAATTACAGACCGATGAGCCTGACGTCAGTACCAGGGAAAATGGTAGAAGCCATCATAAAGAACAAAATTACACAGCATGTAGATAGTCATGGCCTAATGGGAGACAGCCAACATGGCTTTAGACAAGGAAGATCTTGTCTTACTAATCTGATCTGTTTTTTTGAAGGTGTGCATAAACAGGTAGACAAAGGTGAGTCGGTTGATATAGTGTATCTGGACTTTCAGAAAGCTTTTGACAAGGTCCCCCATCAGAGAATTTTGGCGAAGCTAAAAAGTCATGGGATAGGAGGCAGTGTACTATTGTGGATCGGGAACTGGTTAAAAGATAGAAAGCAGAGGGTAGGGCTAAATGGCCAATATTCCCAATGGAAAAAGGTGAATAGTGGAGTACCCCAGGGATCTGTACTGGGTCCGCTACTTTTTGACATATTCATAAATGACCTGGAAAAGGGAATAACTAGTGAGGTAATCAAATTTGCAGATGACACAAAACTGTTTAAAGTTGTTAAAACCCAAGAGGATTGTGGAAAACTGCAGGAGGATCTGGATAAATTGGAAGACTGGGCATCCAAATGGCAGATGAAATTTAATGTGGACAAGTGCAAAGTTATGCACCTAGGAAAGAACAACCCACACTATAGTTACAAGATGCAAGGCTCCACATTAGAAACCACCACCCAGGAAAAAGATTTAGGAGTCATCGTGGATAACATGTTAAAACCCTCCGCCCAGTGTGCAGCGGCGGCCAAGAAAGCAAATAGAATGCTAGGTATCATAAGGAAAGGGATGGAGAATAAAACAAAGGATATTATAATGCCTCTGTATCGCTCCATGGTACGACCGCACCTTGAATATTGTGTGCAATTCTGGTCACCGTATCTTAAAAAGGACATAGAGTTATTAGAAAAAGTACAGAGAAGAGCCACCAAATTGGTGAAGGGGATGGAAGGCTACTCCTATGAAGAGAGGCTAAAAAGGTTAGGGCTCTTTAACCTAGAAAAGAGGCGGCTGAGGGGAGATATGATAGAGGTGTATAAATTAATGAATGGAGTGGAACGGATAAACGTGGATAAATTGTTTACGCTATCAGAATATAGAAGGACTAGGGGGCATGTAATGAAGCTACAGGGTAAACTATTTAAGACAAATAGGAGAAAATATTTCTTCTCTCAACGTGTAATCAAACTCTGGAATCTGTTACCGGAGGATGTAGTAAGGGCTGTTAGTATAGCTGGGTTTAAAAAAGGTTTGGACAAGTTCCTGGAGGAAAGGTCCATAAACCACTATTAAAAGGGACCCAGGATATCAATGCTTGGCCTAGTACAAGCACTGCAGAACCTGTGTCTTTTGGGGAAACTGCTAGGTACGTATGACCTAGATTGGCCACTGTTGGAAACAGGATACTGGGCTTGATGGACCTCGGTCTGACCCAGTATGGCATTTCTTATGTTCTTATGTTCTTATGTTCTTATGAACCCTATCTTCAAATAGATTGTCTCCACATCAGAGTAAGTCAGCGAGATGGTCCTTCACAGATTGTTACAAATCTGAAACTCGGAGCTATGAGAGTCTCCGAATTCCAGTACTCAGAGAACACTCTTGAGACTGGCCTAAAAATGTCATATGTCGATCAGACAATGTACTCTGTGCAGTCCTTCCTGTGACTCACTAGGGAACAATACTGTTTGAGTTTCTTTTGATGGAGGAATATGGACATAAGATCTAGGCTATGCATGATGTCCTGCAAAAACATGCCCATGTAGAGTTGATAAGAAGCCACATGGGAAGCAAGCATGGCATTCTGAAATGTTTTTTCCCCAAAGAGTTCAAGGTCTGAGTCTCTCACCGGGGGGGGGGGGGGGGAGGGAGGAGGTAAGGATTGAGACTTGGAGCTCTTGGCCTTTTGAGAGAAGATTCAACAACCTATAGTGGTGCAGAAGCTGAAGCTTCTCCAATCAGGGAGTCTTTTGAACTCTGTAGATAGAGTCTACTACCTGGAGGATCTCCTCATCCTGACATCATTATCTATAACCTCTGAAGGATGCGATAAACAGGCACTGTCACTGCCTTCTTGTGGGCTGCGGAATGCTGAAGTATTTCCGATTCTTCTGCTCTGGGTTCCTCTTCCTTTTCTAAAAAAAAAAAAAATAGTATGACCTTAGCCATATTCCACACAAAATCTTGGAAGGTTAACTCCTCAAGAGGAGACTTTCGTCTCTCATGATGTGAAGAAGGGCCTGAAGGGAGCTCCAGTCTTCTAAGTCTGATTCAGAAAGATAATCAAAAGACCTCTGAGCTTGTATTGTATGACTCTCCTTTCCTCTGGGGATCTAGATCTCCTTCGGGAGTGCAAATGTAAATGATGACTTTCTAGGCTTTGAGTGTGCATCGTTCCCTGATACCATGGAAAGTGATACTGGCCAGTCAGATATCGGGGTCGAGGCCCTTTGATATCCCAATATCAATGCCTCTACAGCAGGCAGACTGTCTGTCGAGGACAGGCTCGATGCTTCACTGCCCCATGCTAGCAATCATCAAGGCCTTGAGCTGCTGCATGGAGAAGAGCACTGTGATTCTTTCCTTGACAGCCCTCAAAAGGCGATTCACCAAAAGCACAGGGGAAGAAATAGAAACATGATGGCAGGCAGGAATATCGTGAAAAAAAGAAGCAGAAGTGCCCACAAAAATAACTTACACACCAAAGACATAACAGGTTAGCCTTCATAAGGCTACGTAGTAGGAAAAGGACTGAGATCAAGATGGCACAGTAATAGTAGGCAGGAACATGCATGCATGCTTGATCAAGTTTTCCAAAAGCTTCTAGAAGGAGTTGGGGATCCTCCCATGCAAGCCTCCATCAGATGACATCACCTATACATGAGGGCTTTTTTCCTGCTTGTTCAAGAAAATATATTTTTTCATTCAACATGTACTCAAGCTCTGGAATTCATTGTCAAAAGATGCAGCAAAAGCTGTCAGTACAGCTGGGTTCAAAAAAGGACTAGAAAAGTTCATAAACCATCATCAAAGTGGACCGGGGAAAATCCACTGCTTATCCCTGGGACCAGCATGGGGTTTATCCACCCCCGGGACCCTGCCAGCTCTCGTGACCTGCATTGGCCACCGCCAGAAATAGAACAACGGGCCTCATAGACCTTTGGTCTTATCCAGTATGGCAAATCCTATGGATATTGGCCTCTCAGCTCTGGTACCAAGTTTCTACAAATCATCTTGTATAACCATCCATAACACCTGTCTTGTATGCTTACCACACATCAACAAATGTATCTCTTACATTAGGCTACTGAAATATGTATGAAGTATCATCTATATAGTAGTAAAACAATGCTACAGAAGCTCATGATAAGAAGTGAAGTTTGATGATCTGCTTAAAAGCTCAAGTTCAGCTTTAAATTTTATGTATCAGTGTCGAGGCCCTTTGATGCTCCAATGGAATGCCATCAGAAAGGTTTGCTACCCATCTCCCCACAGCGCTTCTGTGTATGCTGGAGTCGGAATCTAGCACAGCCATGTGAGCAAACGGAAATGCTCCCATGGCTGTGTTACTGCGATCACGCAAAATTGCTGAGGGCGTGAGCAGATCTGCTGGTTGGGCTAGAAGTAAGAAGACGAGAAAATGAGGGGGGGGCAAGGCTGGATTGGGGACAGAAATGTGATTGCAGCAAGAAAGCTGAGGAGGAAAAAGATGGGAAATGTCAGGTCTAGAGGAAGAGTTAAGCTTTATGATGGGGAATCCTGTGCAAAAAATTACTAATAAAGCATGCAGAATTTTGCAGAAGTTTAAAATATTGCATGCAGGATTTTCAAAATTTTTGCACAGAATTTTATATTTTTTTTGTAGAATTCCACAAGCTGGAGACATTGGGGAGTTACTAGGAATATTAATGCTATCAATGTTGATCAATTTCACAGAGGAATTGATACTCATTTTTGATCCGATCTCAGACATTTATTTAAATGTTTTTATATACCATCTCTATAACAAAGTTATTCAAAATGGTTTACAAAATTAACAACATAATTTCAAGGGTTGGAAGACTGAAAAGAAGGTAACTGTAATCAAGGGAAAAGAGAATAATAAAATAGAGACAAACAACCACCTACCTGTTGTATACAATCCTTTTTTTTTTTTTTAAAGTGCCATCAAGTCAATGCTGACTCCTGGCAACACAGCAACCCCTGGGTTTTCTTGCAAAGTATGATCGGAAGTATATTGCCAGGCCTTTTCTTCCAAGGCAATGGAAGGTAAAGTGACTTGCCCAAGGTCACATGAGGTGCCAGTGGGAATCGAACCCTTATTGCTTGAGTACTAGGCTGCTGCTCTAACCACTAAGCTACTCTTCCTATAAAAATAAATATATCCTATATAAAAATTACATATGATCTACCCTACTTATACTATACTATCATCACTGACTTGGGAGTGACCTACCAATATATACAGAAAATAGTACCAAATTCTCG
Source organism: Ichthyophis bannanicus (assembly GCA_033557465.1). NCBI lineage: Eukaryota > Metazoa > Chordata > Amphibia > Gymnophiona > Ichthyophiidae > Ichthyophis > Ichthyophis bannanicus. Next base: position 1,745,876,902 of record CM066032.1, on the reverse strand, counting down.
TCCCCCATGGGAAATAGTTTCAAACTTTTCCTAATCATCATTAAAATATTTTTTCTTTTCTCAGAAAGGTAAGCAGAGCATTATTCCATTGCTTGGGACAATCACACTAAATTATTTTGCTCTCCACATCATTCAAATATACGACACTCCAGGTATGTCCTAAAAATTTCCCTGGGAGGAACAAAGCGGTCTTTCAATAGGTATCTAACTACTTACATGTTTGTTTATTTTATTTATTTGGCTGGATTTATATACCGCTTTTCACAAAGGTCAAAGCGGTTTACATGGAACCTTGAACATTTCAAACAACTTTTATATGAAATGATCAACTTTATATAATAATTGAAACAGAAATTGCTGTTGCAAATTTAGGCATAAGTTGCCTGTAAATACTTACACTGCCTTCTGTTCTTAATGAGATTTCCTCCAAATTCTAAATTTACATACTTTTCTGCAACATCAAATCCTCATATACCATTTCTGTTGTCCCCCCGTCTCCCAAAACTCATGAACATAACCTGATCTAACCGGTGCTTTCCTAGTTGAAGTGAACCCATTTCTCTAGTAGAACCTCCACATCATATTTTTCCTCCATTATTCTTTTATCGAAGACTTTTTCTCTCATTTTTCTTCATTTACCCTACCTCTCACAGTCTTAAACATTCCCCTCTGCTGTTTAAAATCCATCTACCTATATCCTCACAAGTAATCTGAATCAAATATATGATCCATTCAAGGAATGGGGTCAACTGAATTTATCTTTATCCAAGTATTCTTTGTTATATGCTCTGAATCAAACATTAAATCTAAAGTATGTCCTAGTTGATAGCTCCATGAACCAGTTGTTGTAGTCCACCCATCTCTAAACTGGATAAAACCACCTGCACTTTATTCAGGACCAGCCTGAGGGGGATGCAGAGGGAAGTAGGCCATGTGCAGAGGCTGACTCAGGACCTCATTTGCATAAGTCAATAGGTGTTGAACAGCAGGGCTGAAAAGAGGGGCCATATGCAAATATCACAATTGATCAACGGTAGAGCCGGCCCTTGCTTTACTATCTCCCTTCTCTTCTGCATGTATATTAAAATCACCTAAAAATATAAAACCCTTAAATTGCACCTTAAGTATCAAGATACATTCCAATAACCGCTCCTATTCTTCAAATGAAAATTTTGGAGGCACATACATAAGCAATATTCCCAAATCATATAAATCCCCACAGTTCATCAACATACCTTCTACCCTACTCGGGATGGTAACCTTTTTTAATACCCAATTACAAGACCTTCTAAAAATGCCACCCCACCCCCTTTTTTTTTCCTTTTCTTGCTGTATGTAGATATTTATAACCCTACAGACAAAAAACAAAAAATCCTTATGTGGACCACCCTCATGGGTTAACCATGTTTTTGTCCAAAACATACCATCTGACTGCGATTCTAAGATATCGGAAAAAAATGTCATTTATTTCTAACTGAACACATTTAATAAGCCTAATTTCCAAGCAACCCTTGCAAATGACAATTCAGATCCAACAATTTATGCTTTTTAAACTCCACATTTAATAGATTCAGTCAAGACATTCTTAATCCCTCCCTCTTACCAATACTTTTTCCCCATGGATCATATCTTCCATTACCCATCACTACTTCAATCTGACTACCTTCCATCTTATCAAACCCACTATTACCCTCAAAAATAAAAAACAAACTTAAATATTGCATCCACCACCCCCTTAAAAACAGAAATCCAGTCTTTTCCACTGCCTTCAAACATTTCCAGCTAAAATGTAGAAATGTACATCAGCCATCAACAGATATGTTAACAATTATCATTCCTGCCCAAAATTAATAGTTTTTTCCAGCCACACTTAAGGGCCATGCCTGAGGATCTGTAGCTTGGCCCTTTAATGGAAGCCCGTCTCGAGTGCCGGTTCTTATGGGGAGTCTCTGGTCCCATGGAAATGATGTAACTCAGATAGGCAGAGCAAGGAGATGTCGAAACTGCAGGTAGAACAATGGGTTAGAGCTCAATGAAAACTGCAGTCTATGCAGAAATGAGAACAACGCTCAGTCTTACTGCAGCTGTTGAAAGTAGGCAAGAATGTCCTGGAGCACTTTTTGCTTCTCATCCCTCCTCGATTGCTGGTTTTTATGGGAAGCAAGTTTATTTTTATTTATTTTATTTATTTACATTCTCTTATATACCGCGCTATTCTGCATCAGTGCGGTTTACATTGAACAAACTGAAATTACATTGAACAGGGCATTGAACTTGGAGATAACTATTTTACAGGGAACATGGGCTATGGAGGGTTAAGTGGCTTGCCCAAGACCACAAGGAGCACCTGTGGGACTAGAAACCCCAGTCCTTCCGGCCCAAGGTTGCTGTCCTCTAGTGGGATTTGAAAGTTATACAGTGGCATGATTCACTGAAACAGGTTCTTGATACCTATGCTCCTGCTAAAGTATTTCTCTCTAGAGAGAAGCTCTCTTATCCTTGGTATCACTATGGGCTTAAATAATTAAAACATTAGTTTCATAGAGCTGAAAGACTGGCATAAGAAGAGTACCCCTAAAAAACTCTTACTTTCTAAAAGGACAAATATTCTTTCCATGATAAATCCATCAAGAAGCTTATAAAGTCTTATGAAACTTTTTTGGATAGGTTATCAGAAACGTAAAAAATCTACTACTAATTCCTATCAGTCATAAGACCTGATACCTTTGCTGATTTTCTCTCAGCTAAAATGAGCAATGGTCCTCAACAAATTGTTTCTTAATCTTTGAACTCTCCTCCTATACCTATATATGACTCACATATTTCTCAGTCATTTGTTCCCACTATTCAGCGGTCCTCTTAATACAGTTACTGTTTGCTCTCATAAAGGTGCTTCTTCAGTTCTTGATCCCATGCCTTCATCTTCGATCATAAAACCTGAGAAAGGCCTTTGCCACTCCATCTTTGCGCTGGTCAGCAGAAGTCATGTAGAAGAATTTTTTCTTTTCTTTCCCTAGAAGAATTTTATAATTTATTTTTTATTAAATAAATCACCACCAGACCCACTACTCCCAGCTAGTTACTATCAATACTACCCCTTTTACTGCTAAAATTACTCAGAACATAGTGTTGATGCAACTTAGGAACTTCTTGAACATTTTTTTTGCATTCTCATCAAAATGGTTGTTGAGACCACCACAGCACTGAAACCTTCTTAGTGAAATTAGGCAACTTCTTGATTCAGGGAAAATTGCTTTGGTTATCTTGCTAGATCTTGCAGCTGCATAGGATACAGTCAATCATCAGATGTTTCTTACCCGGCTCTGTAAATATGGCATTTTGTTGATCGCTCACAAATGGTTTGCTCTACAGCTTGACGGAAGAACATTTAAAGCGCATAGCAATTCATCTTTAAGAAGCTCTCATAATCTTTATCTTGGAGTACCGCAGGAGAGTGTTCTGGCCTCTTGTCTTTTTAACATATTTCTGGTCCCAGTAATCACACTCATTCAATCCTTGGGCATCAGTTCATTTGTTTTCGCAGATAACTTTCAAATGATTTACTATGTAGATCTCCCTCCCGCAAATAAAAAAAAATTGCCCTGGGGGAAGATAATCCAAGGCATATATACAATTTGCAAACCTGTACAGCATGTAAATACTGCTCAGCTGCATATTCAGCGGTACTAACATGGTTAATGCCACTAAATATTCGCGGCTGCTGCCCCTACACATCCCTGTTGCTAACCGGTGCACTGATGATATTGAGCCACTGCCCAGTTAGCAACACACAGCTAAAGTAGTCACAGAAGCTAACCAGACAGTGGATGAATATTGCCGCTGCCCAGTTAGCTTCTGGGTTCTGCGGCCAAACCAAATATTCCTTGCCGGTGGCTGAATATGGCCCCGGCACTGAATATCCAAGATTTAAGTTCAGTACCGGTAGCAGCACTAGCTACTAGTACTGTCAGGCCCAGAGATCTTACCCCACTGAAATTGCTCATGGTTACACCAGAACCACCAGATGCTTAATCCTAGTAAATATCAGGCCATGTGAATCCCTGACAGATTTCCATCCCATGATTCCACCTCAACTCAATGGTGAATCTACTGTTTTAGTCTCTACCTTAATAATCCTTGGACTTATCTTCGATCCAGATCTCACCTTTGAACTACAAACTGCAGCAGTTGCGAAGGCATGCTTCTTTTTTCTTCAAGTAAAGGCTATTAAACCATTACCGGATAGGCATGCTCTGACTATTTTCATCCAGCCACTCATCATTAGTTGTATAGACTACTGCAATGCCTTATATAATGGCATTCACTAAGTATTAATTTTAAGACTGCAGTGCATTCAGAACACAGCTAACTGTTTAATTCATCCAGCTGGATACAGCAACCATGTAACACCCTTACTCAGACATTGCCACTGGTTTCCAGTTATATATAGATGTAAATTTAAGTTGTTAATGCTGGCCTGGAGGCAGCGCATTCCGGTCAACCAGTACAATTGTTTAATGTTTTAATTATTCATATTCCATATCAACTCTTCTCACAATCTGATAAACTATTTTTTATTCTTCCTCTTATTTGTGTTCATCTAAAATCTTCTCATATCTCTGCTTTTTATATTCTCCTCTTGCTTGGAACACACTACCAGACTATTTAAGGCTAGAATCCTGTGTGGCAAAATTTAAGGCTGGTTTTAAGGCCCTTTTCTTTTCTAAATCTTTCAAGGAGTAATGGCTGGAGGGGGAGGGGGAGATGGGGTGGAGTGGCATAGAATCCAACTTTTTTTTTCTTAGTTTTTTCATTTCCTTAAATTTGTTAATTTTAGAAATTTATGAACCCCTGAGATGTACCTACAATTGGCAGTATATTAAATCCATAAATAAGCATAAACAAAAAAATATAAACAATGTGCCCTCTTGCAGGGCAGAAAGGCACCCCATCTGCCTCCACCCTTCCATGCATCTCAGAAGAGAGACAGTATGGATATCAATCCCTGGCCCCACTGTGCACACTAAGACTGAGAATAAGTCTGGTCCATTATCCCTGCAGTTCAATCACCTGAAGTTGGCAGCCAGAGGCCATGCTCACAAGTAATGTTGATGGAGGGTCCCTCATTTTCCAACTCTTGCTCAGAACCAAGCCCCACATGAAATGTTCCTGCATTGGCAGCCCTATTAACACCAGATTCAGTACTAAAACACAATACAAGTATCTCACATAATACTATACAGTATACAATGCTGCACCTACCAATCCCTACCAGATTCCTGGAACAAATTCTACACCATAACTAAAGAGACCCTTAAAAATATAATGTCAAACTTAAATACTACAACTTCTCACCTTGATCCCTGCCCCATAACTTGGATAAAAAACACCCTTCCAACATTATCCCCTTTCATTCTTCCACTAATTAACCTCTCACTAACTCAAGGCTACCTCCCGCCCATATTAAAGCATGCACAAATTAGACCCATATTAAAAACAATACCCTTGACAAAACTTCACCGAATTCATATAGACCCATCTCTAGCATACCTTTTATGGCCAAACTCATAGGAAAAGTAGTTCAAATCCAAACACAGGAACACATTGATACATCAGCTCCCCTTGATGACCAACAATATGGCTTTCGCCCTGGTCATGGGGTAGACACTCTTTTAACTGTACTCCTAGACACACTAGTAAGAGGAATAGACAACCCTAAAAATGCATTCCTACTACTCTTTCTAGATATATCTGCTGCATTCGACAGTGTTCACCATACTTTAATGCTTAATAGGCTCAGTAAAATAGGTGCCAACTCCATAGTTCTGAAATGGTTTACATCGTACCTATCCAACAGAACTCAAACTGTCAGGATCAACACTCAAACCTCTAATACATACAAACAAGAAATAGGCCTCCCCCAAGGATCTGCTCTCTCTGCCCTCCTATTTAATATATACATACAACCAATTTGCAATATCTTTAAAAAATTCAAAATACATTACCACATATACGTGGATGATATCATGCTGTACATTCCTTTCACTATCCCCACGCTTCCACTTCAACTATTAACAGATTGTTTTAAGGAATTAGCAACTTGGCTAGAAGACAACAACCTCTTTATTAACCACTCCAAAACTGACATACTGATTGTAACAAAAAACAAATCCTACACCTCCCCCACCCACATTACACTTCAGAAACATGACATTCACATAAAAAACGAAATAAAATATCTAGGGGTGATACTAGATACCCACCTTAGCATGAACACACACATAAGAAATACAACCAAAAAAATATACTTCAAACTCAAAGTATTAAAACAATTACGCCCTCTAGTCCACCTACAAGACTTCCTAAGCATCATTCAAGCCATAATCACACCACATTTTGACTTCGCCAACCTCTCCCTATTAGGCACAAACAACCAAAACATTAAAAGGCTCCAATTGGCCCAAAATGCCGCAGCCAGAACTATAATGAAGGTACACCCTTTTGAGCACATATCACCCTATCTTGCCAATCTACACTGGCTCCCTATCCAATGCAGAATAAACTATAAATTAATAATAACTACCTTCAAAGCATTAAATAACACTGCCCCAGCCCCTCTAAATAGACTACTCTCTAAAGACACACCCCAATCTGCACATAGAAGATGCAACGCCAACAAAATAAAGATTCCAAAAGAATTCACAACGACCACAAAAACAACCAATAAAAAAGCATTCTCCCATGCTGCCCCTATACTCTGGAACTCTCTACCTGATGAAATCAGAGCATTAACCGACCTTAAAGACCTACGTAAGACTTTAAAAACTCACCTCTTTATCTCCCACTATGGCCCACTAGCAAATTCTCAACTCCTAAATGAAAAGGGTTGATCTATATAACACTCTGAAACTAACACTGCAATGCCTCATACAGCTTGACCTTGACACCGCCTAAGGATGTTGATACTGTCGATCTTACTGTACATAGTTTATTGTACATAGTTTAAATTGTACATAGTTCTCCAAAGTTAAAAGTTTACAAAAGTTAATTTGTTCATGTATATAATTCATATAATGTTCAATGTAAACAGAAATGCCATTCTGTCTCCTCAACTGTTATTTGTAAACCGCACCTGATCAACGGAAGGTTGCGGTATATAAAAGTTTGTTAAATAAATAAAAAAAAAAAAAAAAAATCTGCTTGACCAGCACATCAAATATTTAACTATTATGCTGTTCTAAACTTCAAGAGCACCAGAAAAAAAAAGTCTCAATGAAAAGTGTTTCAGTATAACCAATAATAGCCACCCAACACTTAGGGGTATGTTTACAAAGCAGCGATAGCAGCCTCTGTGCAATATTGGAATTCAATGGAGCTATGGCTCCGATATCGCATGAAGGCCACTACTGCTGCTTTGTAAGCATAACCCTTAATCTTTTAACCATACTGACAGTTATCTTTAATAAACGCATTGTGTTAATGTTATCAACTTGGGAAGGCAGCGGGGACCTCGGTGAGGGAAACTCACTGCATATAAATGACTCAATAGACGAGCATACTCACATTCTTCAACGAGCAGCTCTCACCTTACCTGAGCTTTGGCTAGGCAAATGTTCAGCTCCAGCAAGAGTTTCTACAGTGTTTTTTGTTCTCGTTAGTCGAGATCATTTTGACTAAAAATTACTTTTGTTTCCAAGACCAGTTTATGAGTTGCGATTGCAGCAACTGTTGCTCCTGATGTGGCCAGCCTGTACATAACTGCATTTGAAGAGCACATGTTGTATTAGTCCCACGAGCTCTCCAAAATTATTTCTTGGCTTCATTTTATTGAAGACATTTTCTGTTTGTGGCAAGGTACTGAAGAAGAATTACAGACGTTTCTTGCTTGGCTAAATAAAGGTAGCCATTTGACCTTTACCATGTCTTTTTTTTTTTTTTTTTAACAGAGCACAGATCTTTTCTTGATGTACTTGTTTGCAGTCATGAAGGACTCTTGACAACTACTCTCTATTGTAAATCTGTTGAGCACAATGCTTTACTACAATTTGACTTTAGGAAGACTAACTTTGCCAAGATAGGCCAATACCTCAGGGAGTTGTTAGTGAGATGGGAACAGCTGGAGGATGTAGAAAAACAGTGGGCAAAACTGAAAGGGGATATTTTAAGGGCAACCAACCTTTTTGTTAAAATGGTAAATAAAAGGTAAAAGGAAAAGGAGACCGCTATGGTTTTCGAAAGAAGTAGCTGAAAAAGTGAAGAAAAAGAGGGAGGCCTTCATGAAATACAAGAGATCACAGAGAGAGGAAGACAGGCATCTGTATTTGGAAAAACTTAGAGAAGCTAGCAAAGTAGTCAGGAAGGCAAAGATTCAAAAGGAGGAGGAATTAGCCAATGCAATAAAATGGGGGGATAGGACATTTTTCAGATATATTAGTGAGAAGAGGAAGGGCAAAAGTGGTATTGTCAGACTCAAGGGTGCAGGGGAGGAATATGTAGAAACTGATAAGAATAAAGCAGAATTGCTTAACAAATATTTCCGTTCACAGATGAAGAACCAGGAGCAGGACCTCAGAAAACACCCACAAACAGGAAAAGAAGTGAGGGACATCTTGAACAATTTTCAGAAGACTGTGTTTGTGAGAAACTAGCTAAACTTAAAGTAGACAAAAGCGATGGGACCGGATTAGATACACCCTAGAATACTGAGGGAACTTGGGGATGTTCTAGCAGCTACACTGACTGACCTTTTCAATGCCTCGTTGGAGTCGGGAGTGGTGCCAAAGGACTGGAGAGAGGCTCATGTGGTGCCTTTACACAAAAGCGGAAGTAAGGATGTGGTTGAAAACTACAGGCTCGTTAGTTTAACTTTGGTGGTGAGTAAATTATTGGAAACACTGCTGAAAGAGAAAATAGTGAGGTTTCTGGAGTCCAGCGGATTACAGGATCCGAGGCAGCATGGATTCACCAGAGGCAGGTCTTGTCAGACAAATCTGATTGATTTCTTTGACTGGGTGACCAGGGAGTTGGACCGAGGGAGAGCCCTAGATGTGGTGTATTTAGATTTCAGTAAAGCCTTTGAAACTGTTCCTCACAGCCGAGGCTATTAATGTAGCTGGGTTTAAAAAAGTTTGGACAAGTTCCTGGAGGAAAGGTCCATAAACCATTATTAAGAAGGGACCCAGGATATCAATGCTTGAACCAATACAAGCATTGTGGAATCTGTGTCCCTTGGGGAAACTGCTAGGTACATATGACCTAGATTGGCCACTGTTGGAAACAGAATACTGGGCTTGATGGACCTTGGTCTGACCCAGTATGGCATATCTTATGTTCTTATGACTTATAAACAAACTGAGCACCCTAGGGATGGACCCTAAAGTTACTGCTTGGGTTAGGAATTGGTTGGGTGGGAGGTGACAAAGAGTACAAGTAAATGGAGCTCACTCTGAGGAGAAGGATGTTACCAGTGATGTGCCCCAGGGATCTGTCCATGGTCCGATTCTTTTCAACATCTTTGTTAGTGATTTAGCGGAAGGGCTGTCGGATAAGGTTTGCCTCTTTGCGGATGATACCAAATCTGCAATAGAGTAGACACCCAGGAAGGTGTAGATAACATGAGGAGGGATCTAGCTAAGCTTGAAGAATGGTCTAGAATTTGGCAGCTGGGATTTAATGTTAAAAGATGTAAGGTCATGCATTTGTGCTGCAACAATCCAAGGGAGCAATATAGTATAGGGGGTGAAGTACTTTTATCCACTAAAGAAGAGAGGGACCTAGGTGTGTTTGTGTCTGATGATCTTAAAAGTAGCTAAAACAGGTAGAAAAGGCGACGGCAAAAGTTAGAAGGATGCTTGGGTGCATACGGAGAGGAATGGCTAGTAGGAAAAAGGAGGTGATAGTGCCTCTGTATAAGTCTTTGGTGCGACCTCATTTGGAGTATAGTGTGCAATTCTGGAGACCGCACCTTCAAAAGGATGTGAACAGGATGGAGTCGGTGCAGAGGGTGGCTACTAAAAATGAATAGTGGTCTTCATTATAAAGCATATGAGGACAGACTGAAGGATCTTAATATGTACACCTTAGAGGAAAGGCGGGATAGAGGTGATATGATTGAGATGTTTAAATACCTCCATGGCATAAATGTTTAGGGAGAGAACCTCTTTCAATTGAAAGCAAGTTCTGCTATGAGGGGACATGGGATGAGGGTGAAGGGAGATAGATTCAGGAGTGATATGCGGAAATATTTCTTTACTGAAAGAGTAGTGGATCCACGGAATAGTCTCCCAGTGGAGGTGGTAGAGATGAGGACAGTAACTGAATTCAAAAAAGCATGGGACAAACACAGAGGATCTCTAAAGGTAAAAGGGGGACTGTTGTAGTTGTTGATATGGAAGAACAGACTAGATAGGCCATGTGGTCTTTTTCTGTCATCATATTTCTATGTTTCTATGTGCGTCATCATCCTATTCATTTTAAAAAGAGGCTCCCCATTGGCCAATCTTTAAGAGTGAAATGCATTTCCTCAGGTTTGTACCAGGTTCAAGCTAAGATACCATTTCAATGTTTCATTCAGCGGGATTATCCATATCATGTTAGAGCAGCTTATTTAAGAGTTTTGTACACTAATAGGTCTCTCCTTCTCACTCAACAGCCACGTTCTACTACGGACAAGCAAATCTGTGTGGTCCAACATTCTGAGGGGTCTACTCATTTGGTGCACAGTATATACTAGCATTGGCATATTTTAGCACTACGTTCTATATTTTCTAATGGCCCCTGTATAGCATACACACGAGGGAGAAATATTCAAGACTTGGTGATTCGAACAGATCATTGTGTCAATCCATTGGAAGAAGGGTCAGTTACTGGCCACTCTTCGTGTGGTAACTACATCACATGTGCAGCTACATATACTATCATTAGTTGGTCTGACCCAGTCTCAGGCAAACAATATCATCTCTCTCATACAACCAATTGCCACACAATGTGAGCCATTTATGTCACCATTTGCCCCTACAATAAGCTTTATGTTGGACGGACATGTAGGATGGTGAAAACTAGGCAGTAAGAACAAATCTCGCTTGGCTACAGTGACATTAACAGTCCCCATAGTCCAGCACTGTATTAAGTTTGGTCATAGCTGGGAGGATCTAGCATGGCGCATTGATTGCATACCAGATATCAATGTCTAGTGCGCTTGGAATAGCGATGGAATTTTAGGTTGGATTGTATCCAGCCCAAGGGACTGAATGAAGCAATTGACTGGTTTTCAGCTGTGTGATCCTTTTGTCTCTCAGCAGCATCTCTTTAAATTTTCATGTTACATGTTTATATATCCCCAGCCCATTTCCATTTAAATGTCTCCTTACCGCAGAGATTCATGCCATGGTGCTTATCTTCAGAGCATGCCAGGGTTCTCCTGATGCAGCCTTGTATTAAAGTTTACTTTTGGCAAAACTCGAGTTGAGTCCGGTCTTGTGGCGGTTTTTACTTTACTTGTTCCCTTGGGCACTCACACCAGATAAGTGATTTTGGTTTGGTTATATTTTTAAATGCATTTAAAATTTAAATAAAAAAATGCAGGTGTGAGTGGGGACGTATGACTGAGTTTAGAAGGGAAGTTTGTTCACCTATTTCTATGCGGCAAGTTTCCCTCATTGAGGTCCCCGTTGCCTTCCCAAGTTGGTAAGATTAACATGGTTCATTTATTGAAGATAACTATCAGTACTGTTAAAAGATTAAGCGGTATGTTTACTAAGCAGCGATAGCGACTTCCGTGCGATATCAGAACCGCGGCCTGATGTTTAGTAAACATATCCCTAAGTGTGTCATGTGGTGGGTACTACACACTTGAAATAATCCATGTAACATAGCAACTGTTTTGAAAGTAGTTTATTCACCCTACCAAATGAAAGAAATTGAGGGACATGGCCCCTAAGCAAATGGTCATATCAGTAAACATCTTTTACCGGGCATATTCTCAGACTCTGTTAGTCAACAAGTCATGAGTACAGAATCACTCATTCAGAATCATGTGATCCATAGTATTCTTCATCATCAAATTCTTCTCTAAATCAGGCATGAATATGCACAGAAAAATGAGCCACAAAACCGAAACATAAGACCAGAGTAGCAATCATCTTAGAAAAAGAAAACAAAAACCAGCCAGCTCGGTATCACGAGTGATGTCTTAATTCCCCATAACACTGGCAAACTGAGAAAAAAAAATAAAACACACTATTTTCTTGGAAAAGCTAGCAAATAGTTTATTGGTAAGATACCACAGGGAAGAAAGAGGGAGTCTCCTGTTTACCAGGGCTAGTGGGATTCAGGCATGACACAGAGGAGGTGCACTCCAGAAACAAATGAATGTCTCCCATTTCAAGCATGAACCCAGCAGGCAGAACTGCAACAGCGGGGGACGAGAAGAGAAAAGAGGTAAGGGGGAATACACAGGAAAACAATGTGCTTTTAATTAACAGTAAACAGGATGGACACAAAATCAATTCATTTAAGTGCATATCCAACATACTTCATTATTTAATAGTTACGAAACATGAACCATTTCTAGGGTGACTGGCCTAAGTAGAACTTCAATGGTGCCAGCCGGTCATTAAAGCTTCCAATACGTAAGGAAAGAAAAAAAGGACACTGCAAAGGTAAGCAGTTTGCCCAGACTCACATCAAATGCCTGATATATTAAAAAAAAAAAATAAAGATGTGAAATTGTATTCCAAGAAGTCCAACTTGTAGTTCTGTTTTCCAAACACTAGAGCAGACACATCCCAAACGGCCTCATGGTATTCAATACTAAAAAAGCTGGAGTATTTTTTTTTCATTATAATATTTGGCACACGGGATCAAAATAGAAGGGATCACCACAGCCCAGAGGACAAAACATGCTAGCCATACTTAAGTTCATAAAGGCGAGGAGGTAAACATGAGGAAGGTGGGGGTATCTGAGACTGGCTATAAGCTGCAATCTTTTGCTGCCCCCACTAACTATACCCTGGTTTTCAAAGAAGTCCAAAAATGTATTAATTCATTCAACCTCCTTGAATTGTACAGGAATGCATTTCAAAACATCAAATGGCATTTCTGCTAGAAAAGGATAATATACACATCTCTGCTAAACAAACCAAACAGCCAAAGATAACTTAATGTGGGGGGGGGGGGGGGGGGGGAACCAAAAAATAAAGAATAAAAACACCACAGTCCAGCCTCATAAAATAACCTCAGGTCATTTGAGAAGCTTTGCACAGCATCTACATACAGATGGCATACACATGTAAATACTGATTTCAAAGTGCCATTACTAAATATGCAGATGGCTTAGGATACATGATTTAAAGGGGGGCTTGTTTTAAGCAAGTCAAAATATCACATATGTATTTCTGGATTTAGGAGGCAGCCCAAACACTTAGGAACCAGGAACTAAGACACCCTCCAACTCGCTGTCTCCTGTCTCCTCTAAAGTTGAGGAGTGTGTCTTTTGGGGAAATTCCTAGGTACGTATGACCTAGATTGGCCACTGTTGGAAAGAGGATACTGGGCTTGATGAACCTTAGTCTGACCCAGTATGGCATATCTTATGTTCTTCGTGAGGGGGTGGGAGGGGGAACGCCACTCTTTTAGAACCTCATTTACTAATGCCGTTTTACCACTTTGTGTCTAAGAGATAATAAAAGCTTAGTAAATCGGTTCTTTAGTGCAGGAATGCAGGCCACTGGCAGAAATATACAGCCGGTCTCATGCTCTTATCCTATTCTTCCCCACCCTACCACCATCCGGTCTCACTCTTATCCCATTCATCCCCATCAACTCACACCTAACGTAAAATTGAGCACCTCAAGCCCAGCTCGTCCTCACCTCCTGGCAAGCCAGTTCGGTTCCCCACACACCCCTCCCCCCCCCCTGGAAACTGGGCTGAGTCTCTCCCACCGGCTAGCCAGTCAACCAATCCTCACTATCTGGCAAGCCAGTAAGACCCCCAGATCCCCCCACCAGCCCCTACCACTGCAAGCCAGTTAGTAACCTCCCTCCCCCTGACCATAGCCTTGACTTACTGAGCAGGGTGGCTGCCAGGATAGGAGCTTCTTCTTCCTGCACCTCATGGCCTGTTACAATTGCCGCAGCCCCTGGAATAAAAGCTTCCTGTTTCCTGACCTGTGCTGTGTGGCTGAGTGAACTTGAGCCAGGCAGTGCAGGAAGTCTTGCAACAGTCTCAGTGTCTCAAATCTCATGAGACCAGCGATAGACTTCTGCAGCACACGGCTCAAGTTCATTCAGAGCCACGCAGTTGAGCGAACAGGTGGCAGCGGCAGTACTAACAGGACAATACTCCCAGGAGCCGTTGCAAATTTCTAGTCGCCACGGTGACCTGGCGCCTGGAAACTGTCAAGCCCTGATAAATATTCAGGTACAGTACATCCCCGCCCAAGCATCTTACATCTCAGTGAGTAACAGAGGCTATGGAAATTAAAGCGACTTACCCAAGGTTAGGAAGAGTGAAAGTGGCAGAAGCTTCCCTGGTTCCCAATCCCAACCCATCAGATCACTTCCTCTTCCAGGTAAATATTAATAAACAAAAACAGCTCCAACTTCTGGCAACGTGTCCCTTAGACCGTAAACATGTGGAAAGGTGTTAAGGTTTTCCAAGGGCTGTGCACTTCTCAGCAAGAAGTTATACCCATGGTTTCAGGGGTCTTCCCATTCTAACCTGTTCTTCCGTCAGTATTAAATTCCAATCAAAAGAAAGGAGAGAAAATGTGAGAGAGAAGAATACCTCATTGGTATCTGTAAAAGATAATATCTAAAGCTCGGTCCTCCCACAGTCGATGACACAGTAATGTATTACATTAAAATAATTCTTTCGTCACTACGCCTATGCTTTTGCACAGTGATATGAAGTTGTTCGTTTTTTGTTTCTTTTTCCAACAAGGATAACCACAGATCCTGTGCAACAGAAACATACAGTAGCTGCCAGCTGGAAAACGATTTATAGTGCAATCACATCGCTCTGGCTCTACATGAACAATGAAGGTTCTTAATTAATCTGCCAAAACGTTAACAGATCAAGGAAACCTTCCTTTTTTATTTCCTATAGGGAAATAGATCACACCGGTTTGGTTCAGTTCAGTTGAATTTCAGGGAGGTCAGGGCATACTGGGATGCCACTGAGCATTTTTAAGAGCTGCCCTGCCACTGTTAGGGCCTGCGGTCACTAGCTCACTCCATTTCTTGTCTAGATTTATAGCAGGGAAAAACCTATATATAATGTTTAATGATGTCGCCATTGCACAAATTCACATAATGAAAGTTGTCATAGCCATAAGCTAATTTCTGTACTAGAAAAGGAACGTAGGCATCCTGAAATTCTTGTAGCTGAAGTAATGCACTTACAGCTAGAGGCTGAATGCATAAATCTCACAGTAGGCCAGCTGCTGCTGAGTACTGCCGTGCAGCAGAAAAGGCAAATAGAGCGTCAGCACACTACAGCCTACAAGATAAGTGCGATCACAGATCTTGCTTTAAAGCAGCGATTCCCAAACTTTTTCGGCCCATCGCCCCTTCGGTTCCATAAATTTATTACAGTGCCCCCCCCCCTCATCCAGTGAGGCTATTACTCAAAACAAATCCTTCAAAATTTTGATAAAAAGTTTTTATTTAATTAATAACATAAATAGTATCATTTAACAACATTGATGATGGAACTGAAATTTTTATTTTACAAAACAAAAGCTATTAACATTTTTCAAAGCAACAATTTTAATAAAATTGTGTACTTTGTCTATTGAAGATGTTTAATGGGATGGATGGGCCTGATGAAGCAATACCAGTTTCTCAATGTCCGGTTTAAAGTTACTGAGTAGGAGTCTTAAATTCCTACGTTCAACTATTTGGAATCAATTTCTTTGTTTAGTCAGAAGTTGGACCACCACAATAAAACCACATTCTACCAAATATGATGATGGAAATGCAACGAGCAGTTTCTTAACTATGGCCCACAGTGCAGGACAGCGATCTGAAGTTTCCTTCTATAACCAAACCTGTTAATAACTATTCTTAAATTTTGCTTTTAGTTCCAAATCACTTTGTAATTCAATCTATTTTCAAGAATTGAGGAAGTTCAAGCAGCAACTAGTTCTTCTTCCAACTGCAATGTTATTACTTCAACAACCTCGCAGCTGAAAGAAGAACTAACATTCAATTAGTAGTTCTTCCAACTGCAATGTTATTAGTTCTTCTTTCAACTGCAAGGTTGTTGAAGTAACATTCAATTAGTTCTTCTTCCAATTGCAATGTTATTACTTCAACAACCTTGATTCTTGAAAATGGATTGATAAGCCAATCTGGAATTTCCATCGAAAGAAGGTCTTCTAAATTGTTCAGATGATGCAAACATATGCGCATTTAGTATACAGTCAATTTATATTGCACAATGTGTATACTTTCTGACTTCTTAGTTATTCGCGCTGCTATATAGTGCTTATCCCTCCAGTGTCATCCCCCCCCTCCCATAGGGCAGGGCAGTGCCCCCTTGCCACCACCTTGTCTTTCAACACCCTCCTATATTAGCCCAATATCCCCCGGGGGGGAGAGTGCTGCCCACTTTAGGAATCACTGTTTAAAGCAAGGGTGTCCAAGATAATTATTTTTTTTTTTTACAATGAGCCATATTAATCAGATATCCACATATGCATGGCCCATATGAATTAATTAATTTTCTATTTAATCTAATTTAGCATTTGTGTTACCTAAGGATCTAAGCAGAGTATATAACTACATTCATAATGCTGAGAAATTTTAATTAGAAATGAATTACACAAACTGATTAAAATAGGCAAAAAACTGACACAAAATAATATCTGCACGAGGGCCACATGATCAGAAATTCGTGTGTGCGTGGACCACATGAATATGTTAAATCTGTTATAGTATGACTTCTACTTATCAAAACATGCAACTCTTCTGAAATTGTGACTTTATATTCACCAGATATTTCTGTAATGATTCAAAATGATGTGAGACAGCTAATTAGGTTAAAAAAAAATAAAAATTATTTGCATTCCAAGATTGGGTAGCCTTCATTTGGCCCACAGGCTACACTTTGGCACTCCTAGGGGACATGCAATAAAGCTACAGTATAACCTATTTAAGACTAATAAGAGAAAATATTTTTTCACTCAACGTGTAATCAAACTCTGGAATTCGTTACCGAAGAATGCAGTAAAAGCAGTTAGTGTAGCTGGGTTTAAAAAAGGTTTGGACAAGTTCCTGGAGGAAAGGTCCATAAACCATTATTAAAAGGGATCTCGGAAATCCACTGCTTGCCCCAATACAAGTATTGTGGAACCTGTGTCTTTTGGGGAGACCGCTAGGTACTTATGACCTAGACTGGCCACTGTTGGAAACAGGATGCAGGGCTTGATGGAACTTGGTCTGACCCAGTATGGCATATCTTATGTTCTTATGTTCCTACTTTAAGGTCACAGAAGAGAGCAGGAAAGTAAACATAGTCTAGACACCACAAGCTGGCTTTAAAACAGAACTGCAGGGGGATGAAGACTTCAGCTTCACCAAGTAGACTGTCTCCAGTTGTAGCAATGTTGGTGGGTGAAGGACTTAGATATATAGGTGACTGGGGAAACAGATGGATCAACAAGAGACTATATACTGTACTGATGGACTACATCTCTCTGTTGCAGGGAAAAGGATCCTAAGTGAAAAATTCAGGCAGTATGTGGACAGGCATTTAAACTAGGGAAATGGTGTGACGGATGGAGGACAAGTTCAGGACGTCACTCCCAGCAAAAGCAAATCAACATTGGAAACAGCCACACTTTTGAACACCACATTAATGGCAAGCGGGAAGGGGCATGTAGAACAAAATCCATGCAATAGGCAGGCAAGTCATTCAACAAATGCTAGAAAGCAATGAGTATAAATGCTCGAGGCCTAGCCATCAAAGTTCCCAATCTGGAAGCCTTAATGGTGGAAATGGACTTGGACATTGTGACCATCACAGAAACATGGTTTAATGAGTTGCACGAATGGGATATAGCCATAGCTGGCTATAATCTATTTAGAAGAGGTAGAGAGGGTAGAAAAGGAGGAGGAGCAGCCCTGTATGTCAAAAGCAATATTAAAATTGCTGAAATGCAGGGGACATGGGGAAAAGAAGAGCGCTCTGGATTATCTTGGAAAGAGGAAATGGCACTGTCATGCATACTGGTGTGGTTTACAGGCCTCCAACTCAAACTGAAGAAATGGATAGCAAATTGATTATTGATATTGCAAAGATAGCCATGAAGGGGGAAGTGATCATATTGGGTGACTTTAAACTACTCAATGTGGATTGGAGTATTCCTTCTGCAAATCTGGAAAGAAGTAAAAAAACTGTGGATGCGTTACTTAAACAAATGGTGATGGAACCGACCAGGGAGAGCTCCGTGCTGGTTTTAGTGCTCACCAACGGAGTTAGCGTGTCGAATATCCAGGTGGGTGCCCATGTGAGCAGCAGCGATCACACAGTGTGGTTTGAGATAAAAGCTAAGGTGGAATTCAATCACAGCAAACTCAAAATCTTAGACTTCAAAAACGCTAACTTCAATAAAATGGCCAAGTACCTGAAGGAAGAGTTCGTAGGTGGGACGGGTTAAGGGAAGTAGAATTGCAATGGGATAAACTATAGAAAGCAATAAAAGGTGCAACAGATACAAACATAAGGAAAGTAAATAAAAACAAGAGGAAAAGGAAACCTATTTGGTTCTCCAAAGAAGTGTCTGCACAAATAAAGGCAAAAAACACAGCTTTCACAAAATTCAGAAGCTCGCAAACAGAGGAACAGAGAAAGGAATACAAGATCAAACTAAAAGAGACAAAAAGAGAAATAAGGATAGCAAAATCAAAGACAGAAGAAAAGATGGCTAAAGTGTGAAGTGTGGTGACAAGATTTTTTTCAGGTATATTCGGGAGAGGAGGAAAATCAGAGGTGGGATTGAAGGACACAAAAGTGCTGGGAACGGATTTGTGGAACGTGACATTGAAAAAGCGACAATGCTAAACAAACACTTCTGCTCTGTTTTCACTAGAGAAAATCCTGGAGAAGGACCACCTGTGATTGCCAAATATACAAATGGGAATGGAGTAGATATCACACCATTCACAAAGGAAGTGGACAATTCTATGGGATCAGATGGAATATATCCCAGGGTACTGAAAGAGTTCAGAGAGGTTATTGTGGGGCCTTTAAAGGATGTTTTAATAGATCCTTGGAGACAGGAGAGGTTCCATGGGACTGGAGAAGGGCTGATGTGGTACCTCTCCACAAAAGTGGTAATAGGGAAGAAATGACAAAGGATCATGGAGGAAGACAGGCATCTGTATTTGGAAAAACTTAGAGAAGCTAGCAAAGTAGTCAAGAAGGCAAAGATTCAAAAGGAGGAGGAAATAGCCAATGCAATAAAATGGGGGGGGGATAAGACATTTTTCAGATATATTAGTGAGAAGAGGAAGGGCAAAAGTGGTATTGTCAGACTCAAGGGTGCAGGGGAGGAATATGTAGAAGCTGATAAGGATAAAGCGGAATTGCTTAACAAATATTTTTGTTCTGTGTTCACAGATGAAGAACCAGGAGCAGGACCTCAGAAAACACCCACAAATAGGAACAGAAGCGAGGGACATCTTGAACAATTTTCCGAAGACTGTGTTTGTGAGAAACTAGCTCATCTTAAAGTAGACAAAGCGATGGGACCGGATGGGATATACCCTAGAATACTGAGGGAACTTGGGGATGTTCTAGCAACTCCACTGACTGACCTTTTCAATGCCTCGTTGGAGTCGGGAGTGGTGCCAAAGGACTGGAGAGAGGCTCATGTGGTGCCTTTACACAAAAGTGGAAGTAAGGATGTGGTTGAAAACTACAGGCCGGTTAGTTTAACTTCGGTGGTGAGTAAATTATTGGAAACGTTGCTGAAAGAGAAAATAGTGAGGTTTCTGGAGTCCAGCGGATTACAGGATCCGAGGCAGCATGGATTCACCAGAGGCAGGTCTTGTCAGACAAATCTGATTGATTTCTTTGACTGGGTGACCAGGGAGTTGGACCGAGGGAGAGCTCTAGATGTGGTGTATTTAGATTTCAGTAAAGCCTTTGACACTGTTCCTCACTGTTCCTAAAGTTACTGCTTGGGTTAGAAATTGGTTGGGTGGGAGGCGACAAAGGGTACAAATAAATGGAGCTCACTCTGAGGAGAAGGATGTTACCAGTGGTGTGCCACAGGGATCTGTCCTTAGTCCGATTCTTTTTAACATCTTTGTTAGTGATATAGTGGAAGGGCTGTCGGGTAAGGTTTGCCTCTTTGCGGATAATACCAAAATCTGCAATAGAGCAGACACCCAGGAAGGTGTAGATAACATGAGGAGGGATCTAGCTAAGCTTGAAGAATGGTCTAGAATTTGGCAGCTGGGATTTAATGTTAAAAAATGTAAGGTCATACATTTGGGCTGCAGCAATCCAAGGGAGCAATATAGTATAGGGGGTGAAGTACTTTTGTCCACTAAAGAAGAGCGGGACCTAGGCATGGTTTTGTCTGATGATCTTAAAGTAGCTAAACAGGTAGAAAAGGTGACGGCAAAAGCTAGAAGGATGCTTGGGTGCATACGGAGAGGAATGGCTAGCAGAAAAAAGGAGGTGATAATGCCTCTGTATAAGTCTTTGGTGCGACCTCGTTTGGAGTATAGTGTGCAATTCTGGAGACCGCACCTTCAAAAGGATGTGAACAGGATGGATTCGGTGCAGAGGGTGACTACTAAGATGATTAGTGGTCTTCATTATAAAGCATATGAGGACAAACTTAAGGATCTTAATATGTACACCTTAGAGGAAAGGCGGGATAGAGGTGATATGATTGAGATGTTTAAATACCTCTGTGGCATAAATGTTCAGGGAGAGAGCCTCTTTCAATTGAAAGCAAGTTCTGCTACGAGGGGATGAGGGTGAAGGGAGATAGATTCAGGAGTGATATGCAGAAATATTTCTTTACAGAAAGAGTAGTGGATCCATGGAATAGTCTCCCAGTGGAGGTGGTAGAGATGAGGACAGTAACTGAATTCAAAAAAGCATGGGACAAACACAGAGGATCTCTAAAGGTAAAAAGGGGACTGTTGTAGTTGTTGATATGGAAGGACAGACTAGATAGGCCATGTGGTCTTTTTCTGTCATCATATTTCTATGTTTCTATGACAAACTACATGCCAGTAAGCCTTACCACTGTGGCAGGAAAAGTAATGGAGGCACTCCTGAAAGAGTGAATAATGGTCTCCCTTTAAACCAACAGGTTGCATGATCCTAGGCAACATGGTTTTACCAAAGGACTATCTTGCCAAACACAAATGATTGAGTTCTTTTCCTGGGTGACCAGAGAACTAGATCAAGGGAATGCGATGGATGTGATCCACCTAGATTTCATAAAAGGCTTATCAATAAACTCAACAGCTTGGGGATGGATCCCAAGATAGTGAACAGGATCAGAAATTGGTTGACTGACAGATGACAGAAGGTGACAGCAAACAGAACTCACTTGGATGAAAGAAAGGTAATTAGTGGTATGCCTCTGGTTCGGTCTTGGGACGGGTACTGTTCAATATATTCGTTAGTGATATTGCCGAAGGGCTGAATGGAAAAGTCTATCTTTTTGCAGATGACACCAAAATTTGCAACAGAGTGGACTCCCCTGAGGGAGTGGGGAACATGAGGAAAGATCTACAAAAGCTGGAAGAATGGTCTAATGCTTGGCAGTTACGATTTAATGTGAAGAAGTGCAGTGTGGAAATTTAATGTGGGAAGCAGAATTGTATGTGATAGGGGGCGAGAGATTGGTGTACACTGACCAGGAGAAGGACCTTGGTATGATTGTTTCTGAGGATCTCAAGGTGGTGAAAGAGTGCAACAAGGCGGTGGCAAAAGCCAGAAGGATGCTGGGTTACATACATAGAGGAATTACCAGCAGAAAGGAAGAGCTACTAATGCCATTGTACAAGTCCACTGGTGAGGCCTCACTTGGAATATTCTGTTCAGTTTTGGAGATCGTATCTTGCAAAGGATATAAAAAGGCTGGAAGCGGTTCAGAGGAAGGCGACCAAAATGATTTGGAGCCTGCGTCAGAAGATTTATGAGAAGAGACTCGAAGACCTAAATATGTACACTCTGGAAGAGAGGAGGGACAGGGGAGATATGAGTCAGACCTTTAAATACTTAAAGAGAAATATTGAACAAACAAACCTCTTCCAAAGAAGGGGAAGCTGTAAAACTAGAGTAGATAACACGAAGCTGCAAGGGGGTAAACTGAAAGGCAATGTCAGGAAATATTTTTCCACTGAAAGGGTGGTGGATGTTTGGAATGCCCTCCCGATGGAAGTGGTGGGGGCACACAGTGAGAGAATTCAAAATGGCATGGGACAGACACAATGGATCCCTTTATAGCAACAGGATAAAATCAAAACATACATAACTATCTCTTATATATGAACAAAAAGGGGGGGGGGGACCTACACAGAGCAGTGGGTACACCCCTAAACAAAGGCATGGGAAGAGGTGACCTGCACGGAGCAGCAGGTGCACCTGTTCTTGCTGCCTTGCTAGGCAGACTAGATGGACCATACTGGACTTTATCTGTCGTCATTTACTATGCTACTATGAAGTTCGAACACTTTACTCTGGAGGGAATTTTGTGCAAGGGCCAGGAGGCACTGGCAATTCCCATGGCTCTCAACTTCCCTTCCTAGCATTTATCAGCACCAAGAAGAGGAGAAGAGTGGCTGCATCTTAGGCTTCCTCCTCTTCCTCCAAAGCTGCCCAAATCTGAATGTTAAATTTAAACAGAGAAGCTGAATGGTGCTGCAGATGGTTCCTCTCTGCAATCACAGCCAGGGTGGCAGGAAGTGGTCCAACATGCAGTCACTCTTCTCAGTCTCTTGTGCCAATTAGCATGGGAGAAGGGGTGACGGGAATCGGCAAGCTCTGAACAAGTATGTGGGTTGGGGAAGGGAGAAAGGAGGCTGAGAGAGAAATATGGGGGTTGCCATGGGGGAATTCAGAAAGATAGCTATGGATGTGCGTGTACCAGGGAGGGATTTAAGGGACTTGTGGGGGATGGACATTGGGGAAGGGGATTCAAAGGGAAAGAAAGCTGGGAGTTAGAGATAATGCTGAAGGGTGAGAAATCTAGTCTAGGAAAGGGTTCAAACTAAGCTGGGGTGAGGGGATTAGCACAAGCAGAGAGAAAAGCTGTGGTTGGTGAGGAGACAGGCCTTTATGTTGGGGGAATTATAACTCATATGCAAGAAAAATTTACAAGTAAAGGATGCAGAATGTTACAAAATTTTAAAATAGTACACATGGAATTTTCAAAAGTTTTGCATAGAATGCCCCCAGGAGAAACATTTGGATAAAGGCAACATGAAAAGTAATATTACTAATATGTCTGATCTCACCAATCTGCAGACTCAGGCAATTAGAATCTTGAAAGGGCCCAACAAACATTTTTCCCAGCTTGCTAATCTTATGAAAGTTTCATTTTGGCAGTTTTAATTTGTAATGCATGCCTATATTTAAACAAGAGGAATCTTGCCTCTATAGTTCATTCAGTAAATATTACCCAACTTGGTTCTTGAAATATCCTGTATATAAGGTATGAAAAGAGGCAGATATCTCAATTAAAAATTCAGCCACTTGTTTTCTTAAGGGCTTGACAAATTCCAGGCAAAGGCACCAGGTCACCACAGTGATTAGAAATTACTCTCCGGTGTCGGGCTTTCCTTGCCTTGCATAAATAACAGCCTTAATAAATGGAGTGGAGAAGTAGCCTAGTGGTTAAAGCAGTGCTCTGTGACCAAAGAGACCAGGATTTGAATTTCACTGGTGCTCCTTGTGGCCTTGTGCAAGTCACTTAACTCAACATTGCCATGGGTACAAACAGACTGTAGCTCTCCAGGGACAGGGAAGCACTTACAGTACCTGATTGCAATTTGTCTTAAACTGCTACTGGAAAGGCATGGGCTAAATACTATGGACACAGTTATTGCTGCAAAACAGGAACTTCCTGTTGTCTGCACCACATTGCTTTCTGTGTGTCTGAGTCAATGCGGTGCAGGAATTCCAGTGCTGGTTTTGGGGTTTAAAGTCTCATGAGCCCAGTGTGAGTTCCTATAGACCAAATTCCCCTTAGTTGCTCCCGCCAGCAGATTCCTCCCATGTGTGAGGACCTGGCTCAGAGGTCAGAGAGGATCTTCTAGGATTCCTCCCTCTGAAGAAAAAACAAACAACCCTACATCTGCCTTGCTGATGGCTTCAGAATGTTGTCATCATTTTCCAACAAAGCTTTTTCCACCAGCTCTTTGCAGCCGAGACACTCAAGCAACTCCATGGGAACCTGGGGCACTTTGTTTCTGTCTGAAGCCGCTGTTGACTGGCAGGGGGAATAGAGGAAGAGGGACTACAAATCTCATCAGCAGCAGTAGTACAGACCCAATGAGGAAATGGTGGGAGCTGCCAAGCAGACTGAGCTAGGCTATGTGGTGCCAAATGAGAAACAGCAGGTGCTGCAGGAGCTCATGAAGACTAACATGGAATCCTTCAACTACACAGTAGAAGGGCTGAGCCAGGCATTTAAGGTGAGAGACTGACCGTTTAACACATGAGTGATCTGGAGGAACAATAGAAGCTCCGTTCCCTCCAAGCCCCCTTGCTTTCTGCAGCTTCACCCATCCACTAAGGGAGGCGGACCTCAGTGAGCGGCACGCCATGTGTTTCAGTACACATTGCCTGCTGCTTTTGCTTAGGATGTTGCATCGGAGGGGGGTCAGAAGCGACAAGCCATGTGTGCTGAAGCACACATGGCTTTCCGTGGGCTGCCCTTTCCCCGAAGATAGAATTGACGGCAGCAGGGGATATCTCGGCTCAGCTTGGTGAGGGGAGGGGTAGCTCAGGGGTAGCAGAAAGCCTTGCATGCAGCAATGGTTAGATTTGGCTCAGTCCTGTTGTGGGTATTTGGGCTGGGTAGTTTTAATTGATTCAATTGCTATTGCTGAGTTTCTGAAGAATGGGAATTCATGAAACCGGTAAATAAAATGAAACAGAGGACCTATCTGTTGTCCCTTAAGGATCTCTTGTGATTGCTCTACTACCCTGCCTGGTTTACCTTAACATGCATGTAGTTCTTTTTCTTAGGGAAAGTAAAATTTGAGACCCTGGAAACTGATGGAGGAGGTGGGGAGAGCAGAGGCTGGGAGATGCCTAACTGGCTTCCTGCATGGTAAAGATTAGCTGGGGGGGGGGGGGGGGGGTTGTTAAATGGGGAGGGAAAGGAGGGAATAGGGGCTTAGTGAGGGGGGGCAAAATGACTAGCTTCTTAGGTGATGAGAACTGGCTTCATGGGGGGTGAGGGGTAGGGGCTAGCTGGGAAGAGTGTGACTGAATGGGGGAGGAGGGAGACCATAGGCAGCAGAAAGGGGAGCGCCACAGGGGGCCATGGCCCTACCAACATTTTGCCCAATACAGCATGAGGAACAGAAAGCTTGGGGGCAGGGCTGGAGATTGATTTGTTTGGCCCTTCCAACCAAAAAGGTGTTCCGCTGTCTCTGAAGGAGACTGGTGGGGAAGAGAAGGCTAAGAGAGAAATTGGGCAACAACAGGGTGGGGAAATGAGTGGGTGCATTTCTGCCACTGGCCTGTAGCAGTCCATTAAAGTCCTGATTTACTTAAGCTTTCTTTTCTCTTAGACATGGAATTAGAAAACAGCCTTAACAAATCAGGCTCTAAAGGAGCTACGGTAGACTTCAGAGGGGCTCCCAACCCCCAACAAACTGATTTTCCACTCTGATAGCAATAACAGTATGGGATGAAAGTTGCCAGCCCCTTGCTCCTAAATACAAAGTAAGTTTGTCAAGGCCTGGTTTAAACTTTCCCATCATCCCATTTACAGTTGATCAAAGAACATCCCTGAGGATATTGTAGGATGATTGTCTTCATTATTTCTGAGAAAAAATTGAATCTGTATGCTCCCGGGTGGGGCTGAAGGACTTCAGGATTTGTTGCTGACCCTCCTGAGACATGCAGAGTCCAAATACACAGATAAACAGGAATGTGCTTTTTCTTATATTGTACCTCAACTACAGAACTCCATACAAAAGGAGAGAAGGTTGGTCTAGGATAATCAAATACCTAGAAACTATGTAAAACATGGTTGTTTAGAGGGGCCTTCACTATCTAGGTTTCCTGAGGGAGTAAACTACCTGCTGTATTGTGAATGCTTGGGTAACAATGGGAGATTTGCATTGATATTCTAATATGCCTCTTAGTATTCAGACTGACATTTAGATATTCTATGTTTTTAATCTGTATGTCACTTTGAAATTTCTTGGAAACAGAACTACTTATTATTTTATTTATATTTAACCAAAATAGCAAAATCATGTACACAGTGTTCCCTTCAATCTGTCAGCTGAAATGATGAACATCAAATCAGACCCTGTGATAAGGCTGCTTAAACAGAAATCTCTCCATCAAAGGGCATATTTACTAAGCCCTGCGCCTCTAATACACAAGTGGGCCGCGTTACTAGCTAAATGTATGGGGGCGGGTACATCCGGCAAACTAGCCGTGGATGCAATTACCACCACCCGCTGAGGTGGCATTAGATGCACCCAGGCTACATGTAGCATGAACTACCTGTGCTCTGTGTAAACACCCACACTAGCTGTGGAGGAGTGGCCTAGTGGTTGGGGCAAGGTACTTCAGGCCAGCAGGTCGGGAGTTCAAATCCCACTAGAAGATGGCAACCTTGGGCTGGAAGGACTGGGGTTTCTAGTCCCACAGGTGCTCCTTGTGGTCTTGGGCAAGCCACTTAACCCTCCATAGCCCATGTTCCCTGTAAAATAGTTATCTCCAAGTTATAATGCCCTGTTCAATGTAATTTCAGTTTGTTCAATGTAAACCACACTGATGCAGAATAGCACAGTATATAAGAGAATGTAAATAAACAAGAACATCCCCATCCTGCCCAGTCACCACCCCAAAGTGAGGGATTTGTGGCATGGGGCCCTGCACTGCTTTTTAGTGCCATGCCAAAAACCACGTGCTAGCCCCACACTGCCCTTAATAAACAAGCCCCTAATGTCTAAAAAAAAATATCAAAAAGTCTTAAATCTCCATATTTTCTTGAAGAAAACTGTTCCACAAAGCATTAGGGAGATCTAAGATCTAAGAAGCCCTAAGCAGTGTACTACCTAGTAAACTAATTTGACTTTTGCTCAGAACTGGTGCAAAAGGTATAAGGCACCCTCAGTGAATTTTCAGCCTTGATTGCCTCCCTCCCCCATTAACACTAATCTCCTTCCCTGATATTCTAATAATTAAATCTAAACATAAGATATGCCATACTGGGTCAGACCAAGGTCCATCAAGCCCAGTATCCTGTTTCCAACAGTGGCCAATCTAGGTCATACGTACCTAGCAGTTTCCCCAAAAGACACTTGCACAATGCTTGTACTGGGTCAAGCATTGATATCCTGGGTCCCTTCTTAATAATGGTTTATGGACCTTTCCTCCAGGAACTTGTCCAAATCTTTTTTAAACCCAGCTACACTAACAGCCTTTACTACATCCTCAGGTAACAAATTCCAGAGTTTGATTACACGTTGAGTGAAAAAAAGACTTTATTTTATTAGTCTTAAATAGTTTACCCTGTAGCTTCATTGCATGTCCCCTAGTCTTTCTATATTCTGATAACGTAAACAATCGATCTACGTTTACCCGTTCCACTCCGTTCATTAATTTATAGACTTCTATCATATCTCCCTTCAGCTGTCTCTTTTCCAGGTTAAAGAGCTCTAACCTTTTTAGCCTTTCTTCATAGGAGTATCCTTCCATCCCCTTTACCATTTTGGTGGCTCTTCTCTGAACCTTTTCTTTTTTTTTTTTCTTTTTTTTTTAATTTTTATTGAGACCACAAACCTGTACAGAACAACAACTTAAAGAACACAGCAACAACATGCGAAATCTCACTTTCCCAGACTTATCCCTTAATAGTGGAGTGGAGGAGTGGCCTAGTGGTTGGGGCAAGGTACTTCAGGCCAGAAGGTCAGGGGTTCAAATCCCACTAGAGGACAGCAACCTTGGGCCGGAAGGACTGGGGTTTCTAGTCCCACAGGTGCTCCTTGTGGTCTTGGGCAAGCCACTTAACCTTCCATAGCCCATGTTCCCTGTAAAATAGTTATCTCCAAGTTATAATGCCCTGTTCAATGTAAACCACACTGATGCAGAATAGCACAGTATATAAGAGAATGTAAATAAATGATACAATCCAAACTTAACCAATTAAGCTAACACCAGCCTTCACTTTGGTCTCTTTTTTGTTTTGATTTAGTACAATGAAACTCCTCCTGCTAACCCCTCCTCCCTCCCCCCCCCCTCCCCCGGATCTCGGCGCAACTATAACATACTTAGGGATTGGTTGACCATCTAATATATGCCCCCCAAATACTCAAAAAGTTCTGTGGTCTCGCTTTCTTCAGAGCTGTAAGCTTACTGATAAGAAAGATGTGCCCCAAATATATTCTAAATTCCTCCAGGGTTGGCACCGCAGCCTGTCTCCATTTCCAGGCTAACAATACCCGTAGGGCCATATAAGCCAAATTTAAGAAAGAGAACTCCGCCTCCCTCAGCCCCTCTGGCTTCACCCTCAATAACACCACTGCAGGCTGCGGTTCAATCACCTTCCCCACAATAGTACCCAGCAGGGTAAATATCTCCTCCCACAGACCACTTACTCTCTGACAATTCCACCATATATGTAGGTAAGACCCCGGCCCACCACACATCCTCCAACATGTATCCTCCACATGCGCAAACATTTTATGCAACTTTGCTGGCGTATGTACCATCTATACAGCACCTTATAGTTATTCTCCAGCAAGTTTGAGGCCAAGAGGCCCTTATATCTATTCTTATACAGTCAAACCTCGGTTTTCGTTGGCCCCAGTTTTCGTACGTTTCGGTTTTCGACGTCTTTTCTGACTGAGATGTTGTCTCGGTTATCGGATATCGCCTTGGTTTTCGTTGTGTTACTGAACAGCTGATGGTCCCAATAGTGGCTGGTGCTGCTCCTCCTATGGGCAAGGGCAGGAATGTGGACAAATTGCCAGCCTCCATGTGCCTCCCCAGTCCCGGCAGCACTACCCCCCGGACTCACTGATCGCGTGTTGAAGCGAAAGTCAGCTGAGCAAGAGTCAGAGTCAAGAGCCAAGGATTGCACAGAGAGGAAGGCCCCGATCTCTCCACCGCCTGCCTGTTCTCTGGAGCGCCCCCTCAGGCTAGGAGGTAGCAGGGTAGCTGTCAATGTAAGCAGGAGATGTTGCAGTGCCGTACAGTACAATATCTGTGTGTTTGCTGTCCTGTGGACGATCGGGCAGGTGAGAGAAGTGACAGGAGCTGGGTGTCTGGAACGGATTAATTGAATTTACATTATTTCCTATGGGAAATATTGCTTCGGTTTTCGTACGTTTCGGTTTTAGTCAGACTTCTTAGAACGGATTAATAATGAAAACCGAGGTTTGACTGTATATCTAGAGTGGAGTGGAGGAGTGGCCTAGTGGTTGGGGCAAGGTACTTCAGGCTGGAAGGTTGGGGGTTCAAATCCCACTACAGGACAGCAACCTTGGGCCAGAAGGACTGGGGTTTCTAGTCCCACAGGTGCTCCTTGTGGTCTTGGGCAAGCCACTTAACCCTCCATAGCCCATGTTCCCTGTAAAATAGTTATCTCCAAGTTATAATGCCCTGTTCAATGTAATTTCAGTTTGTTCAATGTAAACTGCACTGATGCAGAATAGCATGGTATATAAGAGAATGTAAAGAAATAAATAAATAAATCTGCTCCCACATATCCCCATCCCACTGTACCCCCAAATCTCCTTCCCAACTACCTTGAAAGCTCAACTGAGAGTCAGTCTTCATCATAATATTATATAAAGCAGATATCACTTTAGTTTTTGGTCCCCTCAGGAAGAGTTTTTCAATCTCTGAAAGCTCCGGCCGTAGCCATGGTAGAATCTGAAGTCGAATATAAATGACTAAGTTGTAGGTATCGGAAAAAGTCTTTCCCCGCCAACTGATACTGCTTTTGTACCGTTTCAAAGGTCTTAATTTCTTTTCCCTCCAACATCTGCCCTAGCCTTGTCAACCCCCTCTCCTCCCATTCCTCAAACCCCCCTCCCTCTAATCCTGGGGGAAATTCTAGGTTCCCTCTGATAGGGATCAGACGGGAGACCCCTTCTTTCCCCAGCCACACCTTTTTCTATTTAGCCCACACTTGCAAGGATAGTTGCACATAAGGGTTCCAACCTGAATCCTGTTTCCCTCCCTCTCTCGGATACCAGATTACGTCCCTCAGACCCCTCCCCTGTACATCATCATTTTCCATCTGTACCCACTCTTTAGGAACCTCCTCCCCCCACGCTAACACCCCACGTAGTTGAGCAGCCTCCCAATACTTAGATAGGTTCGGAACCGCCAGTCCCCCATCCTCTCTTTTCCTCATCATGGTTTGCCATGCAATGCTAGTCCTCTTCCCTCCCCCTATAAATTTCATCACACTCCTCTGGATCCGAGCTAGAAAGCCCTTTGAAACCCTCATAGGCAAATTATTAAACAGGTAGATCCATCTGGGGAGTATCATCATCTTTACAGCATGCATCCGCCCAATCCATGATAAATCTCTACCACTCCACCCCTCCAGCTCATGCTTTACCGCCTGCTCCATCTTAACATAATTGGCCTTAAATAACTCCTCTTTCTTGGTAGCCAAATTAATTCCTAGATATTTAATACTATGCTTTACCCATCTAAAAGGGAACGCCGCTTGGAGTCGTAACTTCGAGGCTACTGATTTTGAGATGTTCAATATCTCAGATTTAGAGGCATTTATTTTAAACCCAGACACCTCTCCATAACCAACCAGTAACTTGTACAATGCATCCAACAATTCCGTGGGTTTAGTCACCATAAAGAGCAAGTCATCAGCAAACAGCGCCACTTTGCTTTCAACTTCTCTCCAATTAACTCCAGTAATCTCTCTACATTCCCGCACTCGGTGCGCTAGAGGTTCCATGGATAACACAAATAAAAGGGGTGAAAGGGGGAACCCCTGTCTAGTCCCCCTTGCTAACCCAAACGCAGCTGAGTACTCCCCATTAATACGAATTCTAGCCAGTGGTTGATCATAAATTGCTCTAATCCACTTCAGATAGTTCCCCCCTATTCCGATCCACTCCAATACTTTAAACATGAAGGGCCAGGAAACCCTGTCAAACACTTTTTCAGCGTCAATCGTTAATAGCAAGAGCTCCTCCCCCCTTCCCCCCCTTGCACATCGCATTCAACACTTTCCGGATATTATCCACTGTCTGCCGTCCCGGAACAAATCCGGACTGATTTTCATGTACTAACTTAGAGAGAAATGGAAGAAGCCTATTTGCCAAGATTTTCGTAAAAATTTTAAAATCCGTTCCTAATAGCGAGATAGGGCGATATGACCCACATAAAGTAGGATCTTTCCCTTCTTTGGGAAGAATCGTCACTCCTGCCATCCGCATCGATTCCGGGATCTGCTGCCCCTCCTTAAAAGAGTTAAATAAACGGGTCAAAAGGGCACATATCATGGGACTACAAACTTTATAAAATTTATTTGTAAATCCATCCAAACCAGGAGCCTTATTTGCAGGGAGTGATTTGATCACCTCCGCAACCTCTTCCTCCCTAATAGGCCTGGATAGTAGCTCAGCTTCCTCTGTACCAAGCCTAGGGAGGTCCATCCGCAAATATTCCTCTATTTTTTCAACCTCCCCCCCTTCTTCTGAGGAATATAATTGTTTATAGAACTCCACAAAACGCTCTTGTATAGCCTCCAAAGTCCTCACTTCTCGCCCCGGCCGTCCCGAATCTTAGTGATATAATTTCTATTACGATGCTGCTTCAATTTATAAGCTAATAAACGGTTAGGTTTATTGCCTAGCTCAAAAAATTGCTGTCGCAAACAATCCTATGCATGCTTGATCTCCACCAATTCTAACTCCCCTAATTCTCTCCAAGCAACCTCCAATGCAGCCCTCCCAGCCTTCCCCAACTGACCCTGCTTATGCAGAGTATCCAGCTCCCTTATTTTCCCCCGTAGCATTTCTTTATTCCTCTCCTTGACTTTTTTCGCATGTCTGCCAGCAGAGATCAAGGATCCCCGTACCACCGCCTTCAGGCACTCCCATAGAGTTCCAATTTGACACTCATTATTATCATTTATCTCCAGGTAAGTTGCAATATCCTCCCGAAGCCTCTGAACTATCTCCTCATCCCCCAATAATGATTCATTTAAGGTCCAATTACCTCTCTTCCTCCCCCCATGACCCACCCCAAGCTCTACCCAGACTGGCACATGATCTGACCACGTTCTTTCCTCAATCTCACAATCCTCCACACCAGCTATCAGGGGTTTAGACATCCAAATCATATCTATCCTGGAGAAGGAATCATGTACTACAGAATAATATGTATAATCCCTCTTTCTCCCTTTCAACTCACGCCATACATCCACTATCCCCAGGGCCTTCCCCATCCATTTCAGCTTCCTTCTATTCTTAGCACTCCCTGCTGCAATGCCTCTAGAATTATCAAGCAGTGGGTTTACTGTCAAATTAAAATCTCCTCCCACAATCAACTGACCTCCCGAAAATTGCCTAGGTTTGCTAGTGATATCCTCCAGAAAACAACCTTGATCATTATTGGGCCTATAGATACTCGCTAGAGTAAATAATTGGTCATAAACTTTAAGCTTCAGGAACACATATCTACCCCCATTATCCCTTTGCACTTCACAAATGGAATAGGGGATGGACTCCCTAATCAAAATTTCCACTCCTCCCCTTTTTAATTCCCTTCTATTAGAAGCAAACCACTGGCCCCGATACCTTTTATTGGCCATCCGCCACTCTTCTCCCTTTTTCAGGTGCGTCTCTTGTATGAATACTATATCCCCTCTCAGTCTATCAATCTCTTTATACATGCGTTTTCTCTTGACAGGAGAATTGAGACCACGCACATTCATAATCATCACACGTAACTTAACCATTTATCCCTCATCCCTACCCTCCCACCTCTGCTGCCACTCAGCACCGAGATCCAGATTCCCCCCATCTCCCCTTCCCCTCTCCCCCCCCCTCTGCCCCCGCCTCCACCCCCTCCTCCCCTCCTGCAAAGCATAATCTTTGCCCATCGAGGCATGACACCCAGAGCCCGCGGCTCAACTCCCCCACATCAACAATTTTAGCAATGTTAACTCCCCCCAACTCTCTCTACAAAGCAGTTTTCCACTCCAACCACAAGTTAACAGCTTCCAATCACATCAATTTAAATCCTTGTCCTATAGCACAGATCATCCAGTGCTCTCCATCCGGGTCTGCGCCTGCCGCTGTTGTCTTCGAAGTCTCCGGTCTCCTTGCTGCGATCTCTTCCAGCCACCGGTCCCCCTCTGCCAACCAAGCACCTTCCCTGGCCCCGTAGGCTCCACCTCTGGTAATTCCTCCCAGCCGGCCTCCTGCATGGCCATGATAGCTGCTTGCACAGTCCGAACTTGCATAGTTATTCCCGAAATGCAGAACTGTAAGCCAAAGGGAAAGAGCCATTTATATTTAATTTGTCCCTCTCTCAACCTTTTGGTAATGGCAGCAAAGTCACGTCTCTTCCTCATTGTTATTGCCGACAAGTCCGCATAAATTTCAATTTTCTGATTCTCCCATTGTATGTGGGGCAACTTTCTCGCATCCTCCACTACCACATTTTTAGTCTCATATTCATGAAAGCAGGCCACAATATCTCTGTCTCGGCCATCTCGTTTAGGTCCCAGAGCTCTATGCGCCCGGTCCAATTTCCAACACAACTCAGACACACTCAAACCTGCATCTGTTACAATCTGCTTGCAGATCTTCACCATCTCCTTACAGTCCCCTTTCTCTCCACTTTCTGGGACTCCTCGTATCCTTATGTTGGCTCTCCTGGATCTATTTTCAAGGTCTTCCACTTTTGCCCAGATTTCCTCATGCTCATTCTCACTTGCCTCCATTCTTTCCTGCATAGCTAGTAAGGTGTTCGCATGAGTCTCCACTTTCGTTTCCACCTCCTCGAGCCTCTGCTCCACTTCCCTGATATCTCCACGCAGCTCCTCCAGCCACGATTGCACTTCTGTTTTAAAGTGGGCGAGATCCCCTCTCAAGGTATTGAACCAACCTTCCAGGTCCCTTCTGAGCTCTCCCAATTCACCTCCTTGTTCCTCCACACTCTTCTTTGCTGGGCTCGCATTGTCCTCATGCACCATGCTCCCGGACGCCATCTTGGTTTTTCCCCCGGGACCAGCCGCGGCATTTTTATAGGCAAACGCTTTCAGTTCTGTGGCACCCTTCCTCGTTGCCATGCCCTCCCGTTGCTCCCGCAATAGTTCACTGCACGGAGACCGTTATTTCTGTAGATTTGGAGTATATTTGCTAAATACTGCTATTTCTCTCCATGGAGCTCCGTTTCACCCAGTCGCTGAGCTCCGTGACGTCATTTCCTCTTCTCAGAACTTTTTCTAATAATGCTATATCCTTTTTAAGATACGGCGACCAGAATTGCACATAATATTCAAGGTGCGGTCTCACCATGGAACGATATAGAGACATTATAATATCTTTTGTTTTAATTTTCCATTCCTTTCCTTATGTAACCTAGCATTCTATTTGCTCTCTTGGCCGCCGCTGCACACTGGGCCGAGGGTTTTAACATGTTATCCACAATGACACCTAAATCTTTTTCCTGGGTGGTGGTTCCTAATGTGGAACCTTGCATCGTGTAACCATAGTTTGGGTTGTTCTTCCCTAGGTGCATAACTTTGCACTTGTCCACATTAAATTTCATCTGCCATTTTGATGCCCAGTCTTCCAATTTATCAAGATCCTCTTGCAATTTTCCACAATCCTCTTGGGTTTTAACAACTTTAAATAGTTTTGTGTCACCTGCAAATTTGATAACCTCACTCGTTATTCCCCTTTCCAGGTCATTTATGAATATGTCAAAAAGCAGCGGACACAGCACAGATCCCTGGGGTACACCACTATTCACCTTTCTCCATTGGGAAAATTGGTCATTTAGCCCTACCCTCTGCTTTCTATCTTTTAACCAGTTCCTGATCCACAGTAGTACACTGCCTCCTATCCGATGACTCTTTAGTTTTGCCAAACGTCTCTGGTGAGGGACCTTGTCAAAGGCTTTCTGAAAATCCAGATACACTATATAAACTGACTCACCTTCGTCCACCTGTTTATTCACACCTTCAAAAAACATAACAGATTAGTAAGACAAGATTTTCCTTGTCTAAAGCCAAGTTGGCTGTCTCCCATTAGGCCATGACTAT
This sequence comes from Ichthyophis bannanicus, assembly GCA_033557465.1. NCBI lineage: Eukaryota > Metazoa > Chordata > Amphibia > Gymnophiona > Ichthyophiidae > Ichthyophis > Ichthyophis bannanicus. The sequence continues at coordinate 1,745,841,413 of CM066032.1, read as the reverse complement.
CTACATGTTGAGTAATTTTATTCTTTATGATGGTTTCTACCATTTTTCCCAGTACTGATGTCAGGCTCACAAGTCTGTAGTTTCCCGGATAACCCCTGGAACCCTTTTTAAAAATTGGTGCTACATTGGCAATCCTCCAATCTTCAGGTATTAGAGATGATTTTAATGATAGTTCACAGATTACTAATAGCAGGTCTGCAATCTCATATTTCAGTTCTTTCAACACCCTTGGATGTATACCATCCAGCCCAGGTGATTTGCTACTCTTCAGTTTATCTAATAGTTGTAATACATCTTCCTGATGTATCGATATTTCCTTCAATTCTTCCACACCTTTAAATACCACTTCAGTCATAGGTAACATCCCTACATCTTCCTCAGTAAAGACCGAAGCAAAGAATTCATTCAGTCTCTCTGCCATTGCCTTGTCGCCTCTTAGTGCCCCTTTAACCCCTCTATCATCTAATGGACCAACTAACTCTCTCACAGGTTTTTTGCTATGAATGTACTTGAAAAAGTCTTTATTTCGCGTTTTTGCTTCCGCAGCAAGCTTCTTCTCAAATTCTCCCTTTGCCTGCCTTATCAATGCCTTGCATTTGACTTGCCAGTGCTTGTGCGGTTTCCAGGTTTCATCATTTGGCTCTTTTTTCCATTTCCTGAAAGATGCTTTTTTGGCAACAGCCTCTGACCTCACCTTTAAAACATGCTGGCAGGTTTTTGGACTTCCTTCTACTTTTTTAAAGCGTGGAATACAGCTGGTCTGGGCTTCCAAGATAGTATTTTTCAACAACACCCAAGCTTGATGTAAGTCTTTAACCTTGGCAACTGCTCCTTTTCGTTTTTTCTTAACTATTTTCCTCATTTTATCATAGTCTCCCTTTCGAAAGTTAAAAGGTAGTACTGTGGATTTCCTTACTATAACCCTTATTAAAAGAGGGCTGCTACACAGTACCCTGTCCTGTGCTGCTGAGGTAAGCTATATTCTGATTTGATTTAAATTATAGCTCTTTGCTGCTGCTAGGCTGTAATTTATTATGAAATTTAAACTACAAGCTCTCTGCTGGGTTCTAAATTTAACCAGAAAGCTCTCTTCTGTGTTTTAAATTTAAACTAAAAGTACTTTGCTGATGCTAGGCCCTGAGTGACTATTAAATTTAAACTACAAGCTCCCTGCTGGGTTCCAGATTTAACCAGAAAGCTCTCTTCTGTGTTTTAAATTTAAACTAAAAGTACTTTGCTGATGCTTGGCCTTGAGTGACTATTAAATTTAAACTACAGGCTCTCTACTTGGTATGAAATGTAACCAGAAAACTCTCTTCTGTGTTTTAAATTTAAACTTAAACTGCTGCTACTAGGCCCTGACTGATTTAACAAAAAACAGTGGGTTCACAGATTAATTAGCTTTAATACAAAGAATTCCTTTTAGAAAATTCCCAGAAGTATATACTCACAATTGCAGATCTCTCTCCAGAAGTAACAGTCCCCTTTTCTAGTTCTTCAATACTATCATGATTACTCCAACACATCCCTCCGAGAACAATCTTGCAAAAATGGGGATGTACCCAAGTAGTCAGGACTCAGGGTAGGAGGAAGATGGACAGAACTGCCTGGCCAAATGCACCATCCACTCCAGCACCCACATGCATCTGTAGGGCTTCATAAAGGTGCTCACAGATGACCAAGTAACCACCTTACATATTTCTGCGAGACACACCAAGGCAGATTCCATTCCAAGAAGCTTGAGCCCTAGTGGAGCGAACCTAGACTCCCTCTAGCATGAACTTTTCATTGAGAAGGTAGGATTAGCCAACAGCTTCATTAATCCAGCATGCAATTGAGGACTTGGCCACCACCAGTCCCTTTCTTGCATTGCTGAAGAGCACAAAAAGAGATGGTCCAACTGACAGAAGAAATTAGTAATGATGATCTTTCTGGACAACCCCCTCCACACATCAATCAAACATAGTGAGGGGTCCACCTGAAGATCCTCCTCAGAAAAGGAGGGTAGTACCACAGTACTGTTAAGAAGAAAAAGCAACACGTTGGGGAAAAAGGACAGTCAGCCTGCAACTCTGACAACCACCTGGCAAAGGTGATAGAGATTAGGATGACCATCTTGATCAAATCCTTGAGAGACGCCTTTCAAATGGGCTCAAATGGGGGACCTTTCAGAGCCTTAAACATTAGAGAGAGCCTCTATTGAGGAACTATCGACTTACTGGAGGATGGATCTGTTTCACCCCTCAGAGGAAGCGCCACCAAAGTCATCCCTAGCAGTAAGCTAAGATGACAACCTGAATCTTGAGAGATTTTAATGCCAAAAAGCTGATCTAGATAACCCTGAACAGAGGGTACAGCCAGGTTAGAATCTTAGAGGCCACTTCCAGCATCTCTCACTAGGAGATTACCAGCTGGCACATAGGCTCCGGAAGGAGGAAAAACCCACACACCAGAGAGCCTCCAAAATAGGACCCACTTGGGAGACCTTCTCAGGGGGGAAGACTCAACAATGTGCATCCTGAATAAGCATGAAGACGTTCTCCTTGTGAAAAAACTGGATCACAGAAAGATCTTAGTCTTCTAGAACTCTATGTTCTATTTCTTGGCACTCAAACTCTAGAAGGATCTACCCCCTGACCTCCGCCTTGAACAATCCTACCTCAAGTTTAAATCTTCCCTAAAGACTCACTTGTTTCAGACTGCTTTTTCTACTTTCCCAAACTCTGCAATTGCCTGACTCTCCTTCTAATCCCCTACCTTTTCTTCTGGCTATCCTCCTTTTCTGTGTGACTGGCTATTCTGTTCTTATTTGTAATTCTTTTTCCTCCCTAATTTTTAACTAATTTTACGGTTATTTTGTAAACCATCGTGTTGTTTCTATTAGGCGGTATATCAAATTTTTAATAAACTATTGGAAGAAGATCCCCATCCTCCACCGACTTACCTGCTAGAGATAAGGAATCCTCTCCTCCAGCCTAACCAGTTCCCATAGGGGATAAGGCAGGGCTCCCAAACAAATAGGCAAAATAGTATAATGGGGGCACTTAACTTCCTTGCTGCCAAAGGGAGAGGCGTGTCTGAGGGTCGCTGAGTTTCCTGTAAGGAGAGAAGAGTCTCAGACCCTGCGACGGGGACTGCCAAGCAGCTAGCAGAGACTGAAAACAGGCCATGAGCTGTTTCAGTGTCTGCTGCTCCAAGCCGGCTAAAAAAGACCTCTGGACCCTGGAGGGCCTGAGGGCGACTGTTGGCTTGAACTTGCAGCTTCCTCACCACACTCTACTCCATCGAGATCATGTAGCCATCCAAGAAGCCAACAGTTCTCGCAGGCAGGTAAATTTTTGCAGACTTGGCAGAGACCTGCAGATCAGAATTTGGGGGGATCCCAGAAATGCTGAAAAAGTGGATCCGAGGCATCTCCCTCACACTCCGGTCAAAAGAAACCAGCTGCAGAGCTGACCTGGGAAGAGCCGCAGAAGGCACATGACCAGCAGTCAGCATGGCTGCACATAGCAAAGGAAAAAGCATCACCAGTAGGAAATAAACCCAACTTGGGCAAAAAAGATACCACAAAAAAGGGAATCCCAGCACCTGTTAAGTTGGCTGGGGAAACCCAAGAAGGGCTGTCCTAGCCTCTCCTGCAAGCCTGAGATGCCCAGCTGCTGCAGAAGCAAGGCTGCTTTTTCTTCTTCTTTTAAGTTTAAACAGCTTTATTGCAAGTAGGAAAGCACTAAATGTAGGGCAGGAGTAGCCTAGTGGTTGGGGTATGTTACCTCAGGCCAGAAGGTCAGGGGTTCAAATCCCACTAGAGGACAGCAACCTTGGGCTGAAAGGACTGGGGTTTCTAGTCCCACAGGTGCTCCTTGTGGTCTTGGTCAAGCCACATAACCCTCCATTGCCTATGTTCCCTGTAAGTATTAGTGTATGTGTCTCATATCCCCTCGTGTTAAATGTATCCCCCAATTGTGTTGTGACCACTTTGATTGAAGGATAAGGTGGTATACAAAACTGTCTAAATAAATAAATAAAAATAAATGGAAGCAAACTGAAAAAAAAATAGAAAACTCACAGCAAGGAGAAAGAGGACAGCATGAGGAAAAGGCAGGCCTGGCCCCAGCTTATCAACCCCTCTCAGGGCCCATCCCCCAGTGTAATCCTTTTGTCCATTCTCTGGCCTGCCTGCACTGGAACCCATGGGAAATGGCTCTGGACACAGGGCAGCTGCCAGCTCAAGCAGATAGGGGCACACCCAAGCTCTGAACAAACTTTAAGTTTGCTAGTCTCAGTCTCATAGGCCATAAAGACTATGGTCTGGACCAAGGCAGGCAGGCCTATCTGCACTGCTGCCCCAGTCCAGACACCTTGTCATCTGCTGGAGGCAGACAATACTAGCTTCTCTCAGTGCTGCACCAGTAGTTATACCTAGTGTTGACATCACTGGAAGTTGCTCTGGTCTTTTTCCACCTGCAACATGAGGAGCATTATCTACTCATCTGGACTGGTCTAGCAGGATAAGGAATTAAAGATTATCAATAGTACTATCGGCACCCATACCAGGAAATCCAAAAATAGCTAACATAGCAGAAATAAAATTTAAGATGAGAATAAAAATGTAGAAATCTGACCTTTCATGAGTTATAGCTAAATCAGAATCCTTGGGCTTCTCAGGGCACACAAAGGACAAAAGGCTCCTAACTACTTTAACAGGATGCCACCAGCATCCATACCAGCTTTTTTATGTCAACAACTCGGCTCCCATCACTAGTGGGTAGATTTAGGAAAAAAAGAGAGCGAGAGAACCCAAAATGATGGTGCAGAAAGGCAGCACAAATAAAGCAAGATAAGAAACTCCAGAGCCCTCACTTGGGCTGGCTTTCTCCATCAGGACCGTGCTAGAGATTACAGCGGTGATCAGAGAAAAAAGTAAAGACGGCTACAAACTAGTAACAGGGTTGCTTTTTTCATAAACCTACCAAAAAAAAAAAAGAGGCTTCCGTAATGCAGAAATAAAGGCTTGTGTTGTTGAAACTGCAGTATCCACACTGAAACAAACCAAAATTATTTCTCCCGAAAGATGACCAATGCAACTCATTCGTGGACTGTTTTGAGCTGTATGTCAAGAACTGGTTTAGAGGCCAATATAGTAAAGTGCACTAGGCCTTCCGAACATGTTAGCTAAATTTTTGCACACAATTTTGTGCGCTACCAGTGCAAAACTGAGTTTTCCTCATAAACTGAAGCAGCACCCACCCACCCCTTTAAATCCATGGTAATAATTCAGGTTCAAATGCAGAGATGACAGAGCTCAACGCCGGGATTGTAGCGCATGGTCTGGGAAAGCATAAAGGCTTAGCTCATAGGTCTGTGGTCAGCACTTGTGAAGAATGCATGCCCGTTTCTTCTCTTCTCTTATCTTGAACATACAGCTCCCACAACATTTTTCTGGCTTTGTTGAAGGGAGTGGTGAAAAAAAAACAAACAAACCCGGCAGGAGAAATATGCTGGAATGATGTTACGTGCGTGTGCTCAAATGCTATGTGGCACATAAACGTCAGTATTACTCTGTGCAGAACAGTGATATTATTCTCAGCAAAAAACCTTTACACTCAATACTGTTAATGCGTCAGCACTCCAAACATGTGCAAAGAAGTGCCAAAGATGTTTTTTTTTTGTTGTGCACAAGATATAAGTGCATCTGGCTTGCTCTCCTTGTTCACTGTAGACTTTTTGCGCACAACATATTTGCGTGCTCTTTGCTTATGACATCGGAGAGCATAACTCCTGCGTTAGACAACTCTGCCCTGAGCTTTAGTGCAGGGCCGTAACACAGGCTTTCTGCATCAGCCTGTTAATCTGATGATAACGTGTGAAGAAAATCACGATGAAAGAGAACTGTCACAGCCAAAGTCTTCAACACTGGGCTACAAAGAACCACTGCGCATATACAAGGCAGTTCCTTAACAGAACACCTAGGTCGACTGAGCAGGAAGGAGCCTCTTTTTTAAGACGCATATGTGCCTAGGGGCCTTTATAAAACAGAAGCACAAATAATGCAGAAATCGCACCTAGACTGAAGGCACAACTATTACACCTCCTTGAGGGCAGGCGTACAATTGTGGTCAACATTATAGGCATCCTTGCATCTTAGGTATGTTGTGCACAATATTTTGAGAAATAATTGGAAATATTCCAACTGTATGTCACCATAACAGTATGTTCAAAAGGTATACAACAAAAAATGTCTGTGCAACTTAGACGTGGTAATTTCTGAGAAAAACACAAAATATTACCTGGACAGGATTAATGGCACCCTTCACTAATATGTGGTTGCACAACCCTTGGCAGTGATGATGGCCTCCAAATGTTTCTTGTAGCCATCTATAAATTTCGTACATCTATCTGCTGGTAGTTTCTCCAACTCTTCAACTGCAATTTGTTCCAGCTCATGAATGTTTCTAGGATTCATTTTACCAATGGCAGATTTCAGCTCTTTCCAAAGGTTCTCAATTGGATTAAGATCAGGACTCCTTGCTGGCCAGTTGAAAACAATCCATTTATTCTTTTTTAACCAATCTTTGGTACTTTTGCTTGTTTGTTTTGGGTCACTGTCCTGCTGGAGGAACATGACCTTCGACCCATACCTAGCTTTCTGACACTGAAAATACCTTGGTAGTCTTCTGACTTCATAATTCCTTTAATATGTTCCAGGCCTCCAGTTCCTGATGCAGCAAAACAGCTCCACAACATTATGGAACTTCCACCATATGTAAGTGTTATTTCCTTATAACTTCATTTCTTTGCCTATAAATGTATTGCTGGTCACAAAAAACGATGATCACCCACTTGCTACAAATAAATCAAAATTATAGCAAAACATAGCCCCAAACCTTTATATCAGGTCACCAAACAATTTCCATGTAGTTTATGTAAGTTTATAATATATCCAAAAAAAAAATAAGAACATACAATTTCCACATACAGTACCACAAACAATACCCACAATACCCTATCCATAAAAAATGAAACAATCAGCAGATCAGGCTAGCAAGCAGAACCCAAAAGCAGTAATTTAACCCAGCTACAAAAGAAACGGGGAGTACTGCATTGCTACCTCATCACCGTTTCAAAGGTTCACCTATAAAGTAGTATAAAAGACAAATTCATGACAACCTCAAAGAAATACATATTTCAGCAATAAAGCACAGTTACTTACCTGTAACAGGTGATCTCTGGGAACAGCAGGAATAAGTCTTCACATATGGGTATCGTCGGTACCGACGGAGCCTGCGCGGGAACGCTCCCCAGCGTCCAGTAAGAAAGCTTTTGGGAGCATTCCACAGCGCCTGCGCGCTGCCTTCCCGCCTTTCCCAACCGCCTCTCTCCAGTTCGAGTTTTAAAGCTGAGACAAAGAGAGAGAGAGAGGAAAGGAAAGATAGAGAGATACAACTCCTAGGGGAGGTGGGTGGGTTGTGAAGACTTATTCCTGCTGTTCCCAGAGATCACCTGCTACAGGTATGTAACTGTGCTATCTCCAGGAACAAGCAGGGATGAGTCTTCACATATGGGGACTCCCTAGCTGCAGATGCCAGGGAGAGACCCCATGGTTGTGTGCCCTTGCAGAGGGCTCCACTTCCTCCCCATGGATCTCTGGCATCCAACCAGGGTAGGTGAGTAGGAGTTGATTAGGAATGGAACAGGTATTTGAGGACAGCCTGATCAAACGAGGCATCCCAGCGGGAGTCCTTGTCCAAACAGTAATGGGCTGTGAAGGTGTGAACCGAGGCCCAGGTGGCCGCTCGACAGATCTGGTCGATGGGCACCGAGTTTAAATGAGCCATTGAGGCTGCCATGGCTCTCACATTGTGAGCTGTGACATGGCCCTCCAGAGAAATGTTCTTACTCTGGTAGGCGAAAGAAATACACTGAGCAATCCAGCTGGATAGTGTTCTCTTAAAGACTGGAAGTCCTAAATGAGAAGGATCAAAAGCAACAAAGAGTTGAGAAGACTTTCTATGTTGCTGTGTTCTTTGTAAGTAGAAAGCGAGAGCTCTCTTACAATCCAAGGTATGAAGATTCCTCTCTGCATTTGATGCATGAGGTCCTGGAAAAAAGACAGGTAAATATACCTCCTGGTTCAGATGAAAAGGCGAGACCACTTTAGGCATAAAGTGTGGATTGGTCCTGAGGACTACCTTATCATGATGGAACCTTGTATAAGGTGGATTAGCCACCAAAGCTTGCAGCTCACTGATGCAGCGTGCTGAGGTGACTGCAATGAGAAAAACAACTTTCCAAGAAAGAAATTTCAAGGAGGTTGTGGCTAAAAGTTCAAAGGGTGGCTTCATAAGCTGGCCAAGAACCAGGTTTAAGTCCCATGCCACTGGAGGTGGTCTAATGGGAGGTTTAGTTAAAAGAAGGCCTCTCATGAATCTTGCTATAAGAGGGTGAGAGGAGATAGGTTGTCCAATGAGAGGCTTGAGGGACGCTGCAATAGCACTCAAATGGGACTCTTACTGAATTCGTTTTTAGGCCTGCATGGGATAGATGCAGGAGATACTCTAGTAGAGAATTCAGAGGTATTGCAAGAGGGTTTAGACCCTTCTCTGAACACCAAATGGTGAATCTTTTCCATTTGAAAGCATAGGAACGTCGAGTAGAAGGCTTCCTAGAGGCATGAATAAAATCTCTGACTTGTTGAGAGAGATGAAAATCTTGAAGGTCTAGGCCCTCAGCAACCAAGCACTGAGAAGGAGCGACTGGGGGTTTGGGTGCCACAATGTTCCATCTTCCTGGGACAGAAGGTCTGGTGCAGAGCCTAAGTCCAGGGAAGGAGCTTGAGAGAGATGCAGAAGTAGAGGGTACCACACTTGGCATGGCCAATGTGGTGCTATGAGGATCATGGTCCCTCGATCTCTCTGAAGCTTGAATAGTGTTTTTGGAATTAGGGGAATTGGTGGAAAGGCATAAAGGAAGTCTTGACCCCAGTGAAGGAGGAAGGCATCCTTGGCCTGAACTCCCTGACACGGAATTCTGGAACAGAATCGGGGAAGTTTGGCATTCCACGGACTTGCAAAGAGGTCTATGTCCGGGGTTCCCCAAATTTGAAAAATCCTGGCTACCTGGTCCATGTGGAGGGACCACTCATGTGGGAGCAGAACTCGACTGAGTCTGTCCACCCAAGAGTTTTGAATACCTGGAAGATATACTGCCAGAAGATGGATGTGATGCTCTCTGGCGAAGGCCCACAGTCGCAAAGCTTCGTTGCAAAGCGACAGAGAGCCAGTCCCTCCCTGCTTGTTTACATAGAACATGGCTACTTGATTTTCCGTATGGATAAGGACTGTCCTGTAGCTGAGCAGGGAATGGAACACTCTGAGAGCTAAGAATATTGCTCTGAGTTCCAAGAGATTGATATGCAGAGAAGTCTCCTGTGGAAACCAGATGCCCTGGGTGGAGAGATCTTGCAGATGAGCTCCCCAACCCTTTGGAGAAGCATCTGTTGTGAGAGTTGCTTGGGGTAACGGTTGCTGAAAAGGGGACCCCAGCAACAGGTTCTGAGAGGACTTCCACCACTGGAGAGACCAAAATAGATGACTGGAGTTTGCTATTTTGTCTGACAGGCAACCTGATGCCTGAGTCCATTGGGTGGACAAAGTCCATTGAGCTGCCCTCATGTGAAGGTGAGCATATGGAACCACATGCATGGTGGATGCCATGTGGCCTAATAGTTGTAACATCTCTCAAGCAGTTAATTTATTTATTTATTTATTTAGCTGTATTTATATCCTGCTTTTCACCAGGTCAAAGTGGTCAATTGGGGAATACATTTAACATGAGGGGATATGACACACATATGCTAATACTCACAGGGAACATGGGCAATGGAGGGTTAAGTGGCTTGCCCATGACCACAAGGAGTGCCTATAGGACTAGAAATCCCAGTCCCTCCGGCCTGAGATTGCTGTCCTCAGGTGGGACTTGAACTCCCGGCCCTCCAGCCTGAAGTACCTTGTCCTAACCACTAGACCACTCCTCCCTGGGACTTTAACTGAATCTGGGAGGCTAACTGCACCAGACGTAGGCAACGGGCCTGAGGAAGATAGGCCCTTGCAGTAGTGGTATCCAGCAAGGCCCCTATAAACTCCAGAGACTGAGTAGGGGTGAGATTGGATTTTGGGATGTTTATTACTAGTCCCAAATACTGAAGGATACGCATTGTGCAGGTTAGACAAGTCTGGGCCTGTGACTGGGATGAGGCTCGAATGAGCCAGTCGTCCAGATATGGGAATACGAATATTCCTAGAGTGCGGAGAAATGCAGCTGCTACTGCCATGCATTTTGTGAACACCCTTGGTGCAGAGGCCAGACCGAAAGGAAGCACCCTGTATTGGTAGTGCTTTCCTTGAAAAAGGAACCGAAGGAACCTTCTGTGTGTGGGATGGATGAGGACATGGGTGTACGCATCCTTGAGATCTAGAGAACAAAGCCAATCCTGACTCTGAAGGTATGGAAGCAGAGCCCCTAGAGAAATCATTTTGAATTTCTCCTTGAATAGAAACTTGTTCAATTCTCTGAGATCTAATATGGGTCTGTAGCCCCCTGTTTTCTTTGGGATAAGAAAATAAGGGGAGTAGAACCCTGAGCCCTGTTGAAGAAGAGGTACTTCTTCTATTGCCCCTTGGGCAAGAAGGGTAGCAATCTCCTGACCTAGAAGGTTGAGGAGAGATGTTGGAGAATTGAACTGTTTCACCATGGTGTAAGGAGGAAGGTTTAAAAAGTGAAGCTTGTACCCTTCCTTTATGACAGAGAGGGTCCATTGCTCAGCTGTGATTTGCTCCCATCTGGGAGCAAAGTAAGTCAACCTTCCTGGAATGGTGAGGGGCTCTGGGTTTCCCAGAGCTAGAAAGGCTAAGTTCTCTAGTTGCAAGTCAAAGGCCTTAAGGAGGCTGAGGCTGCTGGGCTGTGGTAGGCTTGGCAGCCTTTGACTTGGCCTGTTTAGGTGGTTGCTGACGTTTTGAAGCTGAACAACCTGCAGAAGATGCCTGCCCATGAGCAGGATAATATCTTCCCTTTTTAGAAAAAGATGTCTTTTTGAACAATCTTTTCTTAACAGGGGCAGAGGTAGACTTTGAAAGTCGATCCAAAGCAGAGTTCTCAGCATCCGAGTGGCCTTTGATTGCCAATCCCTACCAAACAGGTTTTCACCTGTACAAGGAAGGTTTCCCAACTCATCCTGGACCCAGAATTCCAAATCAGAGGCTTGTAACCAAGCAATTCTGCGTGCACCTATGGCAATAGCCGTGGCTCTGCTTACACACTCAAAGGAGTCAAAGGCTGCACGGTTTGAAAATTTGGAAACATCTTGGGCATGTTTGAGCCAAGTGAGAAATTCCTGCCTTTTATCTTCTGAAATAAAAGGAGCTAAAGTCTGCAGATGATCTGTGACTTCTTTTAGAAACATCCCCATATAGAGACTATAGGAGTTGATTCTGGCAGCAAGCATATTGGCCTGGAAAATCCTTCAGCCAAAAGCATCTAGAGTCCTACATTCACGTCCTGGAGGGTTAGATGAGTGTCTCTTTGCACTCTTAATTTTCTTCATAGCAGACTCAACCACAATAGAGTGGTGAGGAAGCTGAGTCTTATGAAAACCAGGACAGGTAGGGACACGGTACATGGTGTCTAACCTGCGAGAATGAGGAGAGGTGGTGAGAGGAGTCTCCCACATGCCCAACATGAGATCATAGAGAATCTCATGAATAGGTAGGGTAGCTGCTTCCTTAGGAGCCTTAGGATATTGCAAAATATCTAATTGCTTGGCTCTAGGCTCTGACTCAGAGGCCACTGTAATGGAGAGGCCTCTAGCCACTTCCCTAATGAAGTCTTGAAAAGACAAATCCTCTGGAGGAGACATTCTTCGTTTTGGAGAATCAGACTCCTGAGGAAGAAGCACCGGTGCATCGACAGAAACCTCAGACTCATCAGAGTCTTCGGAGGAATCGAAGTATCGCCTGTCCGGATGCTCCTGTAAAGCCTGATACGCATACCGAGTGAGATCGACATCGGGAGTAAGCGGTACCGGTTCGGTGCCGATGGGCATCGTAGGACAGGGTACCGTTGCAGCCGACACCAAAGCCGATGTCGATGCAATCGGTACCGGCACCGGGAACGGTGCCGATGCCGGAGTTGGTACCGGCAATGGAGATTGTTGTGGTACCAAAGGCGTCGAAGCCTGCATAAATGCCATAAGGGTGCACTGTATGGATAGAATTTTCTGATCCATCGATGCCACCAGTCTGGATGTTGGTACCAGTGGAGGCCACCGGTACCCCAGAACACGGCAACAGGTGATCGATCGAGGCCGCGCCATCGATGTCAACCTGTGACCCCATAGGTAATGCTTTGGAAGCCGGAACTTCCCGCCGGGGTAATTTTGCCAGAGCGGAATCCTTGAGGGCAAGCCCGGAGGCATCTCGATGCTTGGAGGGAGATTTGCCCTTCGAGGACCAGCTAGATTTATGTTTGGTTACCCGAGATCCATGGGAGGAAGAAGCAGCCCTGGAAGACGTCGATGCCACCGAGGCTGCATCAGAGGGAAACAAACAGGGTACTGAGCTTGGCTGCTCGGTTCTGCCGACCTCTTTTAGACATCATGGTGAAGGACACACAATCCGTGATGGAATGGTCAGGACCCAAACATTTAAGACACCAATCATGGGTGTCGGTGACAGAAATAGTACCGCTACATTTTGTGCACTTTTTAAACCCGGAAGCGGGCTTCTCCATGAGGAGAAAATATTTAGGCCTAAGGCCCAAACTGAAAATGCACAGTTGAAGAAAAGTTTTTGGTTTTTTTTTTGAAGAAAGAAAGAAAAGAAAAGACCGGCGGTACCGGTCTGACGTCGAAGGCAGACGCAACATAGAAAAATAAAGAAAAAAATAAAGAACTTCTTCTGCGGTGACAGGAACACGACCTGCTGGCTCCGCGGAAAAGAAGAACTGGAGAGAGGCGGTTGGGAAAGGCGGGAAGGCAGCGTGCAGGAACTGTGGGATGCTCCCAAAAGCTTTCTTACTGGACGCTGGGGAGCGTTCCCGCGCAGGCTCCGTCGGTACCGACGATACCCATATGTGAAGACTCATTCCTGCTTGTTCCTGGAGATAGTCAACCTATCATATAAATATGTTTAAGGAGCAACATTAGGGTTATTCAGAACATCCTATACAAAAAATATGCACTAATCTGAAGGCGGCAATATCCAAAAATAATAATGTTGGTGATGATATCTATGTAAACCTCACTATCCAAGGTCTCAGGTCTCAATGGCATTTCTACAAGCCATGCCATATTCTTTTGAGTGACATTCTTTTGGAGGGAGTCCCTCATGCAGCTGTTTTCATGGAGAAATTTCGGTCGGTGATGAACTTTGTGAATTAATTAGTGGACACATTGGATGCGATTTGCTTATACCTGGATACTGTGTGGTCACATTTGGATCCTTCAGATATATTTGTTACAGCGATGTTTGTGACTTTGCTGACGTCCCTTTGAATGAGTCTTATTCACATTGCTGGTACATTCTGGATACATTTTGGATTCATTTGAAAATATTTCTTATGGCGAGTTTAGCAGCTTTGGTAGTGCCACTTTGAAGAACTTTCATCACACTGCTGGAAAGTTAATGCTAGTGTGTGGAATCTTCAGGAATTTATTTTATTTATTTACATTCTCTTATATACCGCACTATTCAGCATCAGCGCGGTTTACATGGAACAGAAACGCTCAGTACAGTTAACATGTATGAGTTTACAGATAACAGGGCAAGTAACTTAGATAACAGGGGTAAACTATTTACAAAAACTTGCTACATAAGCTTGTAAACTATTTACAAATATTGCTACATAAGGTTGTATGATCATGAATTCTATAGAAACAAATGCACCACTAAGGGTTAGAGAATCTTTCTTGGCATGTTGTTGGGAAACCATATATTTGGAGTATCTTGGAGTATCATGGGAATGCCGTTGAGACTTGGGACCTTGGATAGTGAGGTCTACATTGATATCACCACCAACATTGTTATTTTTGGATGTTGACTTTTTCAGATAAATGCATATTTTTTGTATGGGATATTCAGAATGACCCTAAGGTTGCTCTTTAAGCATATTTATTTGATAGGTTGAATTTACTGCTGGAAGATATATTTCTATGAGGTTGTCATGAATCGGTCATGAATTTGTCTTTTATACCACTTTATAGGTGAACCTTTGAAATGTATTTTGTAACCAGGTTAAATTACTGCTTTTGGGTTCTGCTTGCTAGCCTGATCCACTGATTGTTTAATTTTTTATGGATAGGGTATTGTATGTGCAAATTGTATGTGGTATTGTATGTGCAAATATGCTGCTACTTATTCTTTGGATATATTATAAACTTATATAAAATACATGGAAATTGTTTGATGACCTGATATCAAGGTTGTGGGACTACATTTTTTGCTATATTTTTAACGTATCGCTGGTCTGCATTGCCAAAGGGCTCAAGTTAGGTTTTATTTGTCCACAGAACATTTTCCCAGAATTGTGGTTTCTCAAGGTGGGTTTGAGCAGAGATCAGATGTGCCTTTTTAGCAGTGGGGTCCTCCTTGAATGAAGTCCTTCTTTGTTGAGTGTGCTGTGTATGGTGCTGGTTGAAACTACCACTCCAGATTGCTCCAGGTCAGCCTTAAGCTCTTTGTACGTCACATTTTTCAACAATTCGCACTAACCTTTGAAGACTTCTTGGATTAATTTTCCTCTTCCTACCATATCCGGGGAGGTTTTTGACAGTTCCATGAGCAGAAACCTTCTTAATAGCATTGCGAATTGTAGACACAGGAATCCCAAGGTCTTTGGAAATGGCCTTGCACCCACTATGAAGTTTGATGATCATGGCTTTTCTGATGATCTCAGGCAGCTCTCTTGTCTTCACCATTGTGAAAATGGAACAGAGAGTGAATGTAGCCACTTTAAACAGTAGAGCCATCATTTACTGGTTGATTCAAATCATGTGAGTACTAACAATTGATCACTGATGCATCTAAATTTTACTGTAATGGGAATATGGTTCTTTTGTTCAAACTGATTAGAATTGTTTATAAGGGTGCCAATAATCCTGACCTGGCAATATCCCAGTTTTTATACTATTTCCTACTACTTCCTTTTTTAATTGGTCTTGTTTTATTTGATTCTTTTATCTATGAAAATGTGTGCATATATGGGCATTAAGGAGTTGAACTGCAAGGGTGCCAATAATGTTGATCACAACTGTAAAACGCTAACACAGGCATGTATTTCATAGAATGCATATGTAAATCATGACACTGCCCACTTTCTTCCCTAACGTATCCCCTGTACACGCATATTCTACAGATATGTGCCTGCTTGCACTACACCTACTTTTAGTCTCTTATAAAACTAGACACATCAAAAACGGTTTATAACATTACTCCCTTACCGACCTGGTGAAAGGCTATTTCTAATGCTGTTAGAGTTTGGAAGAACCTCATTTCCTATTTTTCTCAGGGAGGAAGTTAAGAAGCTGCGGTAAAATATCACATTTTGTCATAGCTTGAATTATCAGAAGTCACTAATCTGCAGTAAATAGGTACCGCAGGTTACTAACTCCCACTGTAAATTAATAACCAACTTGCATTTAACCTTACAAACTACATTATTCCTGGGAAAATAATTTCAGCTTTGCGCTGGTATTATTCTCTCTCCCTAGGAGGATCAGGCCAATAACATGCAAGCTCAATGCTCCCGAACAGCTATTTAAGGGGGACCGGTGGATGAAAACAATCACCCCCCAAATCCTCCCCAGAATAGACCCCTCTACCCCGCCAATCACTCCTGAGAAGAAGCCCCAGACACAAGGTCTCCCCTCCCCTCTCCAGCATATACCTGGAGTCTCCCTGATATCTAGCGGGTGGAGAAGGAGAAATCTACAGTTGCTCCTGCCCCTCGGGCGCCCAGGCTAAAAATAGTGCCTTTGAATGCCTAGCAATAGTCTTGTGAACTAATTAGGGAGTCAGGCTGCTAAATAAGGAGCTGGACCCCCTAGTGGTAGTACCATGGCACTACCATTAGACAGAGGCAACATTTTGAAACTGTGCCCGATGGGACAGGAAAGACTGGACACAACTTCTGCCCCATCTGCTAGTCATCAGGGAGATCCTCATTAAGTTCCAGAGGTGGTGGTGGTTCTTGTGGAGGAGGGAGGGTTGTTTTATGCAGCACCCCCTTTAAATAACTGCCAGAGAGCACTTAGCTATGCTCCTGGTGAGAAAAAAATAATGCCAACTCAAAGCAAGTATACTTTTTTCATGAATAATGCTGTTTGCAACATTATTTATATATATATATAAATGATTTGATTTGCATAATAATGAGATCTTTTGCATGCATTTGTATCTCATTATGTGGCATGCACTGCAGGAAAATAACAGGCATTAAGGTAAAAAACACAGTCTTGTCATATAATGTGTGCTATTTGCAGGAGTGGCCCAAGGGGGGGTGAGGGGCCATGTGCAGAGACTCATTGCGGGGCCTCATTTGCATCAGGAGCCTCATTTGCATAAATATTAGCATAATGTTAACATGCCTCTCAGTGAGTGTATGGATAAAGAAAGACTACCAGATTTCTACATTACTATATACTCCAGTGCCAACTGCCAGGCACATTAAGTAGTATTATAAACACTACCCATTTAGAACCCATAGCAAACCCGCCATATCATAACAGCACTACCAGGACTCACAAAGCACCAAATCCTACTTATCAAAATGCAACACTGCAAATATTAAACCAATACATCTCAGAGAATACCAATAACATCTCCTACTGGGGAAAGAGAGCAAGTGGCACTGTCAAATAAAAACTACATGAACAGAATACCACAGCTAGATTACACATGCAGAACATAGACCGTCACCAAACAAAGAACAAGGGATCACAATTTAGAAATCGGAAGACAATAATTAAACTGGGAACTTCAAAAGCCAAACTTGGAATATACAACAACACTGCAAAAATAAAACTATAAATTTATTTCCTCATGCACTAAACAAAAACGCAAAGATATTAGCAATACACATTTCCCAGAGCTGACATATCCCAGTTAATAAATTCAAAATAAAAATGTATTTTTCTACCTTTTGTTGTTTGGGCATTTTATTTTTCAATTGCAATTGCTCCAGTCGCTTTCTTCTGGTTTCTTCTGTCTTCTGCTAATTCTCCATTGTCTGCTGTCCATTTATCCTTTCTTCTCTCTTCTAGATATTTTCCATTCTTTCTTCTACATCTGCTTTAACATACTGATCTTCCCCTTTTGCTCTTTCCTCCATTTCTTTCTTTATTCCTTTATCATCCACTCAAATTCACTCTTCCATCCTCAATGCCCACTTACTCTGCCAATACCCGGCCACTCATATTTTTCTTCCCTCCCACACAAAATATCTTTTCCCCCTCCATCCTCATTCCCCTAGCCCCATCCCCTTCTAGTCCTCTCCCAACATCAGCTCCCTTCTAGTTCCAGCCTTGCCCAGCATCTGCTCCCTTCTAGTTCCATTCTCTCATCCCCTCGCATCAGCTCATTTCCAGTCCTATTCCAGCCCTATCAGCCCATTTCCAGTCCAAGCTCCCCCCATCAGCCCATTTGCAATCCTAGCCCCCCAAAGGTCATTTCCAATACTAGCCCCCCATCAGTCATTTCCAATCCTATTCTAGCCCCACATCAGCCCATTTCAGTCCAAGCTCCCCCACACTCAGCCCATTTCCAGTCCTAGCCCCATCAGCTCATTTCCAGTCCTAGCCCCCCATCAGCCCATTTCCAGTCCAAGTTCCCACCATCAGCCATTTCCAATCCTATTCCAGCACCACATCAGCCCATTTCCAGTCCAAACTCCCCCACACTCAGTCCATTTCCAAGCCTAGTCCCCCAAAAGCCCATTTCCAGTCCTAGCCCCCCCATCAGCCCATTTCCAATCTTAGCCCCACCCCTCCCACTCAGTCCATTTCCAATCCTAGACCCCCCCCCCCACTCAGCCTATTTCCAGTACTAGCTCCCCCATCAGCCCATTTCTAATCTTAAGCCCCTCCAGCCCATTTCAAGCCCTTGCCCCCCCTCCCCAAAGAGCCCTGCGGCAGGCTTTAGAGGCCCCGTCTCACCTCCCCACAGCAGCTCCCAGCAGGCTCAAAAATAACTCCCTACTCCGACTTGACGGCACTTAACAACAACAACAACAACCGCCGAAGTGAAGAGCGCTGTTTCCTTTACTTTGGCAGCTGTATTGTAATATAGGTCGCTGGTGCGCTGCAGGTCAAAGGACATTTCCTGTGTCTCGGCACTCAGTGTGCAGCGACCTATATTACAACACATCTGCCGAAGTGAAGGAAAACAACGCTCTTCACTTCGGCAGCTGTAAGGAGGTGTTTCTGAGCCTGTCGTGAGCCGCTGTAGAGAGATGAGCCGAGAGCAAAACATGTGAAGGATGTTGTTGGAGCGGGGCCCCCTGAAGCACAGGGCCCTGTGCAAACAACATTCTCACACAATGGACGGGCCGGCCCTGGTTATTTGACAAAAATTGTGTGTTATTCACTTACATTGGCAACAACCCCCATCACAATTAAAATGAAGGCATTAAAAGTACTGGAATAAGCACTATTTCCATATAATATTCTTGTCAATAATCTCAACACTGAATACCAGCATCAGCCTTAACTGCTTTAGATGACTTGGCTACCGCATGGGCATCTAGAAGTCATCCCTCCATAATACTACACTCCATTTCAGAGAGAAGAGCGACCCATGAAAGGAGAAGCAATTTCTCATATCTGTAAATTTCCTTTCCTTGAATCCTGTTAAACCAAGCCAGGACAAATGGGTTATGTTCCCCAGACAGCAGATGAAAGCAGGCCAGAGCAACTTTCATTCATCACTACTGTATCCACTGGAGCAGCACAGAGAAGCCAGTAAGACATTTCCCAAGCAAAAAGCAAAACTGAAAAACGTATTACTCAGAAGTAGTATTAATCAACAACTTTGTATAAACGTTTGGCTCTCTTATCATACTTGACTCCACATCAGACAAAGAAGCTTATCATACAGCTACAGAGGTAGCTGGGCTCCCAACTCTGTAGAAGTAGTCCTCCCATGGTGTCCCCTGGACTGGTCCAGTAGGATTCAAGGAAAGTAAACTAACAGGCATGAAAAATGTCTCCTTCCTTATCATCCTGCTAGGCCAGCCAAGTCCAGACGAATGGAACAGACTCCTGCAGTCCAGACCCATGCTGGGAAGGAAGATGACGCTCCAGACAGAACTGCACTGTCAAAAGCACCATCTGCTCCAGCTCCTACATGCAACCTGTAGTGCTTCACAAACGTGTTAAAAGACAACCAGGTGGGCTGCCTTACAGATGTCTGCCAAAGACAAGGCGGATTCTGCCCAGGAGAAGGCTTGTGTCCTAGTGGAGTAAACTCTGGTAGCTGCATGACTATGGAAATCAACATGCAGAAGAAGACAAAAGACAGAAATCAGCCTGTAAGCTGTTTCAGGAGCTGCTGCTCACAAACGGGCTCACGCCACACTCTCTTTCAGCCAGGTCCATGTGGCTATCCAAGAAGGCCAACCATTCCCACTGGTAGGAAAACTGCAGGAGATTGGCAGGGGCAGCAAAATCAGCATGGAGTCCCAGGTCCCCCCATGAGGGGAGCCCAAAACTGCTGAAAAACAAATGTGCCACGGGGCTTCTCCATCGCATTCGGGGCAAAAAGAGCCAGCTGCAGAGGTTACTCGACAACAGCCACAGGCTGCACACCTCAATGTACCTGGCATAGTGGCTGTGCTCAGATGTGTTTAAAGGAAGGGAAAAAAAGCCATGAAGAAAAAAAACCCAAAGAAAAAACAAAACTATGGAGAAATGGGAACCCCCCCCCCCCCTCCTCCCAATCGATGATGGAATCCCTGTACCTGTCAGGACAGCCTGAGAAACCAGAGAAGGACCTCCACTGTCACCCCCCTCCCCCCCCCATAGGCCTGTGAAAACTCAAGCAGAAAGTAGGGCACAAAGAACTTCCATCTATAAGCATGATCAAACAATTATTGTTTTTCTATTATATCACTTTTGCACATCTTCTTTTATCATTTATTATTTTTATATTTGGTTTTTATGGATATTATCTCTCATCTATCGTTCATAGTTTTTAATGCTTTTTGTCCATGGGCCGGTCATTACTATTACACAATTTAGACATTTCCCCATACCTATGTGCGTGGGTTCCTGTGTTTTTGATTTGGATCCTTCGTTTCACTTTTGTCTCCAGATCTGTTTTTGTGTGGGTACTCTGGTTTTTATTCATTCCGCCCCTTTTACGTTATTATCAATGGTTTTAAGTACTATGTTACCACTTTTTAATTATTTTAAGTACTATTACTTATTTATTATATAATATACTGTAATAAGCATTTTTAACAGTTCATTATTGATTACTAATGTACCTATGGGGTAGAGGCACATCTTCCTCCTCCCCTATTAGTTTTGTGAGTAATTACTGTCATTTATCTGTTCGTTTTTTAATTATTGTGCCAGTCCACTTTTTAATTCATGTGTCAGTCTATTTCTATCCATTTTGCTAATAACCCAATAGGTACAATTGCTTTGTCAATCGACAAGTAGGGTTACTTAGTGATACATTATTTCCCACAATGTTTCCTGACCAATGGATGTCAGTGTATTAAAAACTATTTTCCCTCAACATTGTTTGAATGGGTTAGTATATCCCTTCTGAGCATATACTAAAATATGCATCTCAAACAGTGAGCCCAGGGGTTGGCTGGAGACGAATTTGCCCTCGATTGGGTGGTGGTGGGCGTCTCAAATGCACCCTGATGGAGTTAGATTTCAGTCCGGTGTGAGACAGGTGCACCAGGTACTGAAGTACTAATTGTACATGGCAGGAGAAGGGATTCACCTCCCTCTTCGCACACCATACAGCGAATCTCCACCATTTAAAGGCATAGGTCCTTCTGGTGGAGGGCTTTCTGGAGGCCAGCAGAATCTCCACTACCTCTATCGGCAGGTTGAGAGGGGCCAAGGCTACCCTTTGAGCAGCCAGGCCGTCAATGTCAGAGATCCCACATTGGGGTGCAGGAGGGAGCCCTCCACCTGGGTCAGGAGGTCTGGGGTTCAACCCAGTGGGACTTGGAGTGCCGCCAACAGCCAGAGTAACAGAGGGAACCAGGGCTGCCTGGGTCACATGGGGGCAAGCAGTATCACTGAGGCCCTCTTGCTCTGGAGGTTGAACAAGGACAGCAACCAGAGGAGTCCGCAGGAATGCACAGAGTAGTCCCTCAGACCATGAGATCAGGAAGTCATCTGCCGCTACCCTCTCCAGGTGGGGCTGACGGGAGCAGAAGCAAGTCAGCTGTGTGTTGACTGAGGAGGCAAACAGGTCTATCTCGGGCCAAGCCCAGAGGCAGAAAAGCCTCTCCACCACTGTGGGGTCGAGGCGCCACTCGTGAGGACACAGGACTCTGCTGAGTCTGTCCGCCAGGCAGTTGTCCTGGCCTGGGAGGTAGACTGCATGCAGGAGCATGCCATTGCGCACTGCAAAGGAGAGGAAGGCTACCGCCTCCTGGCAGAGGGAGTACAAACCTGTGCCCCCCTGCTTTTTATGTAGAATATTGCAATCTGATTGTCCATCTGGATCAGCACAGACCTGCATCGCAAGTGGCTGTGGAACACTTGTAGGACGAAGAACACCGCCCAGAGTTCTAGGAGGTTGATCTGTACCAAACCCTCCCCTTGATACCAGCAGCTCTGTATGCAGTGAGCTCCGCAGTCAGCTCCCCACCCATGGAGGGAGGCATCTGTGGTCAGAGTCCTCTGCAGCGAGGGTGCCTGGAAGGGCATTCCCGCATGGAGGTTGTGTAGGTCTTGAAACCAATAGAGGGATCTCGCCAACTGGAGGGTGATCTTGACCCGGTCTCGAAGCCTGCCCATTGTCTGGGTCCACTGTGAGCGCAGGCACCACTGGGCTGTCAGCATCTGCAGCAGGCTAGAGGTGTGACATGGATGGTATGGCCTAGCAGGAATAGAAGGAGGCAGGCCGGCACCGTTCTGCAGTGTTGGACCTTTCCTGCCAGCTGTTTGAGGTGTTCTGCCCTGTCAAGAGGGAGGAGGGCCATGGCCTGTTGCACGTCCAGCTGAGTGCCTATGAATTCCAGGTTTTGGGCTGGAAAGAGATGTAATTTGGAGTAGTTGATGACAAATCCCAGGTGCTGCAGGAGGAAGATGGTGTGCTCTGCCACCTGGCCTGTCTCTGAGGCTGTGCTGCCTCTGATGAGCCAGTCGTCTAGGAAGGGGGAGATGAACAGCCCCTGTAGGTGCAGATGCATGGCTGCCACTGCTAGGCACTTTGTGAAGACTCTTGGTGAGGAGGCTAGACCGAAGGGAAGTACCCAGTACTGGTAGCGACGCCCTCCCACCATGAATTTTAGGAACTGCCTGTGAGAGGGATGGATCAGGATGAGAGTATGGGCATCCTTCAGCTCCAAGGAGCACAGCTAGTCTCCCTGGTGGAGGTAGGGAAGCAAGGTTCCAAGGGAAAGCATCTTGAACCTTTCTCTCACCAGAAACCTGTTCAAATTTCATAGGTCTAGGATGGGCCTGAGGCCCCCAATTCTTTTGGGGACAAGGAAATATCTGGAGTAGATGCCTTTTCCCCATAGGTGTTGGGGTACAGGCTCCAGTGTCTTGTCCCTGAGAAGACCTGCGAGCTCTGAGACCAAAAAGGTCTGGTTAAGGAGAGGTCACACTGGTTCTCCTGGAAAATACCCCAGTGGTGACTGCTGGAAGTGGAGGAGGTACCCCCTCCCTTACCACCCAAAGTACCCACTGGTCTGAAGTGACCTCAGCCCACTTGTGGGCAAAGAGTGCCAGGCGGCCCCCTGTGGGCTGGAGAGGGTCTCCCAGGGGGAGGTAGGGAGGCCCTGCCCTGGGAGTCAAAAGCTCCCTCCAGGTTGAACTGGAGCCAGGGCTGGTTGCTTCGGGGCTTTCGGCTTCCTGGGTCCGTGTCCCTGCTGCTGTTGGCCCGAAAATGCTTGGTAGTGGTGACCTTGGTGAAAAGAACCCTTTTTCCTCAGGAAAAGTGGCCTTTTTTCCCTTTTGTTTTTTTCAGGTGAGGGCAGAGGTCTTCTTTAAGAGCCTCTGCTGGGTACCACCTCATCCTCTCTCTCGGCCGCCTTGTCAGCCATAGGCTTCCCAAACAGATTCTCCCCAGTGCAGGGGACATCCAGCAGTATTTCCTGGACCTGGACCCATTGCTCGAGGTCTGCAGCCTGCATGGGCTGCAGACTCGAAACCATCGTAGGCAGCTCGGAATAAGAACTTAGAACTGTCCCGGATGGCAGACATCAGGGTGTGGAACAGCTGAAGGGGTTCCCCGGCGAGCCCTGTTGAGAAGCCGGCAAGCTCTTGAATAAGGCCCTTTAGGTACATGCCTATGTAGAGCTTATAGACCTGTTATCCAGCAGCTCAGCATAGAATCCTGGAAGCACTTGTGCCCAAGGGCATTGAGGGCTCTGGCCTCTCTCCCTGGGAAGACAGAAGAATAATTCTTCTGGTTCTTTAGCTTCTGCATCGAGGACTCCACCACCATGGAGTTGTGTGGGAGCTGGGACTTCTGGAAGCCCGGGCTCTTCTTGATGTGGTAGACGGCGTTGAGGCGTCGACTGACCACCGGCACAGAGGCCAGGGTTTCCCACATTTGCAGGAGCAGCCACTCGAGGATGTGTTGCACTGGCACAGAGCCTCCTTTGGCGGGGACTCATACTGAAGGATTTCCAGTTTTTTTGGTGCGCGGGTCCTCCTCTGACTTTATCGGGACCAAGAAGGCTTGGGCCATGTCCTGGACGAAGTCATGGAATGCCACGTCCTCGGGTGGGGAATGGCTCCGGGGGAGACTGCTCCGAGGGGATGCCTTGGTGTCTAGCGGTCTTGGGCAAGGCCTCGACATCAGTCTCCCAGTTGGAGCCAGAGGGCATCGAGGAGTCCAAGGCTTGGAACCCCACGCCTCGAGGCCTGCCCCGAGGAACCCAGATTCCTGGTTGGTCTTGGGTCAGACTCCCAAAAACTAGCCGTGGAAGACAGGATACCCGAGGATCAGGACCAGGACCTTGATCAGTGCAGAGGGCTCGTCCGAGGCCGATGGCACTCAGGGCTTAGCTCGACACCCGGGGATGCCATCACTGTCAGGGGCGCGGTTGTCAGGGCAGATGATGCGGACGAACCTGACATCATTGCCTGCTGCATGGTCAGGATGGCAGAGATATTCTGCTCCAGGACCACCATTCTGACCTCGATGCTAGAAGGCTCCGCAGCTTTCAGTGCGGGCTCCGAGGGTCTCGGGCCGGCGTCGGCACTTTCGAAAGTGTATCCTTGAAGAGGACCATAGCCTTGGCAAGCCTCGCATGGTCACCGCTGCTCTGAGTTGCCAGAGTCCCGCTGTGGGACTTTACCAGTTTCCCCGGTGCAACCTTGACTGGCCGAGGATTTTTTCTTTTTCTTTTCAAGGTCCGGCACCTTTACGAAGGAGCTGTCACTGTGGAACTCTGAAGACACCCAGGCCTCACAAGAGGTGCTCGGCTTGGAGTTCAGCGTTGGGGAATCCGGGGCTGAACCACACCTTGGAAACATCTTCTCCTGCAACTTCAAACTCTTCTTGTTGGTTCTCGTAGTCATAGCCTGACACAGGTCGCAGATGGTACTGTCATGGCCCGGGCAGAGGCAGTGCAAGCAGTAGCCACATGTGTCCGAAACGGACATAATTTGACTGCAGCAGTCACATTTTTTTAAGCCACCGAGAGACATAGTGGACTACACTCAGGCGGGGTCAACGACACCTGGGCAAAAAAGGGCACGAACGCTGGTTGAGGCAAGCCTTGAGAAAAAAAGAGGGGAGAGCAGAGGATGGCATCGGGGACGGCGCTGGCTCGAGGCAGGAAAAGGAACTGGTACGCAAACCAGAGAAAACCAAGTTTTTAAAAAAGATTTTAAAGGGATTTTTCTGGGGAAACAGAACGAGTGTCCATTGGGCTCCACGGAAAAAAGGAGACCGAGTAAGATGGCACCCTTGGGCGGGAAGGGGACCATGCATGCATGGTAGCATTCCCAAAGCCTTTCTTTGAAAGCTGGGGAAAAGCTCCACACAGGCTCCGTCGGCGCTGATGTCACCTATATGTGAAGGCTGACTTCCTGCTTGTTCCTGGAGAATGAAAAATATACAAGGGAGCAACCTTTTGTTAAGGCATTGTATGCAGTTATCAAAATGTCTTCTTCTCTGACCCATTACCCTCTTCTTTGCTCTGCCCAAATGCCTTCCCTTAATATGCCTACTCTAAAGTAATGTACAAATGCATGCTTAATTACACTACGCATAATTTTACACACAAGATATATAGACACGAAAAATCCTTTATATTTCCTAAAATAGCAAAAAGTTGGTCATTATTACTATTTAGATATCTTTGTTATAGTTATATATTTACTGTGTGTGTTTTTTCTGTCATATTTCTTTCAAACTAGCTGCTTTATATTTGTAGCTTTCAAAAACATTAATACAAATAAATTAAAATTGTTGCCTATGCTAAAATGTGGCTCAAGGATCCTGAATATCTCAAGAAAGTCACAAACCCCATTCACATATTCTTTTAGGACAACCCCAATTATGAGCAGTGCAATTCATGATCGGTCTCTACACACTAAGGATGCTTTTTACTAAAGCCTGCAAAGGATTTGCAACTAAGGTGCCAAACAAATGCACACTAATTGCAAAGCCTCCACGTTACTGGTCACACTCCTGACAGCTATGTTCCTGACAGCTAACGCCTGATGGGCCACTTGAATGTGTGCTCCACTAAGGAGGGTTCACCTAATGACTTCTACAGAAGGATTGTTAGGTGAATGCATGTTAAGAGCAGCTTTGCCACTGAATGTGTGACAATTGTACTGGTGTTGGGGGTAATGCTGTCTCCACACCCGTTCTCTGTCCCATCCCGCTATTGCTGATTAATGTGCATTTTAGCATGCAGTGGCAGACACGTTCGCGTATTAGTGTTCCCAATTGCCAGATGTTGTGCGTTAAAACACACCTTAACCAGCTAACAGGCTTTAGGAAGAGGGGTCCTATTATAAGCATCATCCCTAGTCCGATACGCAAATTGCTTCACATTAACAACATCTGAAATAGGGGCAAAGGGCCACGGGACATGCTTACACCACTTACCAACCTCAAACAACCTTCATTTCGAAAGTTATTGGACCCATGTAGCTCTACACAAAAATCAATAAAAAATAAAGGTTCTACATTTGAAAAAGAAATACTAGGAACAAGCATTTGTTTTTTTAAGTGCCATCAAGTCGATGCTAACCCCTAGCGACCCAGCAGCCCCTGGATTTTCTTGGCTAGGTATGACCAGAATTTGATTGCCTTGGAAGAAAAGGCCTGTCAACGGAGAGTAAAGTGACTTGCCCAAGGTCCTAAGAAGTGCCAGTGGGAATCAAACTCTGGATTGTAAGTTCTGATGAGTAGGGATATGTGTCTGTGCAGCACTGCATATGTCTTACAGTGCTATACAAATTTTCCGTAGTAGTAGTACCAGGCTGTTTGCTTTAACCACTAGGCTACTCCTCCACTCTAGGAGCAAGCATATATCTATAGAAAACAACGCACAAAGAAGCTCTAGATACCTTAGTGAGCATATGCATATTTATGGAAGGCAAAAATAAATAAATTGGAAATTACTACCTCACTTTCATAAGACACTTTGATGCATGTTTACTTAAGTGCATTAACAGCATGGGGTGCAATGTGTACTAAGGGCCCCGCACCAAAAGTTACTGTGCAATTGGGTGGGGACCAAGCGGGTTCCGGGTAGATCATGGGCGTTAATAGTGAATCACAATTAGCGCATGCCCAGAATGTCTACACTAACAGCAAATGTTGCTATTAAATTCACCTGCGCTAACACCATCTTAAAAATTAGCACAAGCCTCCACACTAATTTGACAGCACAAGCGGAGGCTGCTGGCATGCCAGTCATTAAACATGCCCTTTTCTTACAGGTGTAATCATGTTTGATGTGGTTTCCCTCTCCCAAGTGAGTCAAGATTAGCCACACATTACATCTTCTTATTGCATAACTCAAATGACTTTCTAAATTCCACTCATCCTGGAAAAGGATATAGCAAAATAACAGAACATGACAAACTGAGAACCAGAAGGGTAGTATGGTGCACAAAAACAATCATTCCAAGTCAGAGGTGAACATAAAAATACAAATATATCTTATCCAGATTAAGCAGGAAATTATGATCTACTTACTGGAAAGACATAAGCTAACATACAGTATAACATATGACAGCAGAAAAAGACAGGCATGATCCATTTAGCCTGTCCAGCAAGGCGGCAAGAGTAGATGCACCTGCCATTCTGTGCAGGTCACCCCTCCCCATGCCTTTGTTTAGGGGTGTACCCACTGCTCCGTGCAGGTCACCCCTATTTGTTGAGAAATGAGAAATAGTTAAGTTTATTTTGATTTTATCCTGTTGGTATAAAGGGATCCACTGTGTCTGTCCCATGCCATTTTCAATTCTGTCACTGTATTTGCCCCCGCCACTTCCATTCGGAGGGCAAAGGTATTTCCTGCCATTGCCTTTCCGTTTACCCCCTTGAAGCTTCATGTTATGCCCTCTAGTTTTACAGCTTCCTCGTCTTTGGACGAGGTTTGTTTGTTCATTAATACACTAAGTACTTAAAGGTCTGAGTCATATCTCCCCTGTCCCTCCTCTCCTCCAGAGTATACATATTTAGGTCTTTAAGTCTCTTCTCATAGGTCTTCTGGCGCAGGCTCCAAATCATTTTGGTCGCTGTCCTCTGAACCACTTCCAGCCTTTTCATATCCTTTGTGAGATATGGTCTCCAAAACTGAACACAATATTCCAAGTGAGGCCTCACCAATAACTTGTACAGTGGCGTTAGTACCTCTTCCTTTCTGCTGGTAATTCCTCTCTGTATGCAACCCAGCATCCTTCTGGTTGTTGCCATCACCTTGTCACACTGTTTCTCCACCTTGAGATCCTAAGGAACAACCACTCCGAGGTCCTTCTCCTGGTCAGTGCAGACCAACCTCTCACCCCCTATCGCATACATCTCCCTTGGATATCTGCTTCCCAGGTACATGACACTGTACTTCTTTACATTAAATCTTAACTGCAGAGCATTAGACCATTCTTCCAGCTTTTATAGATCTTTCTTAATGTTATCTATTCTCTCAGGGGAGTCCACTCTGTTGCAAATTTTCGTGTCATCTGCAAAAAGACAGACTTTTCCATTCAGTCCTTCAGCAATATCACTCACAAATACATTGAACAATACCATTCCCAGGACCGATGCCTGAGGCACACCACTCATCACTAAATATTAGAATAAATAAACAACATGCACTTCCTACATTGGCAGGTCTTCCTTTCAACTAATGTCTGCTCTCAGACTGATGAGCTGGAAGACAATTTTCAAGGATCTTTCCAAATGGCCCATTTGCATCACCCTGGTAGTCCAATACTGAGCCATAAATCCCTGCGATACTACCTACTGCTGTGGTTCTCAAACCAATCCTAGAGGCACATCTAATCCATCTGTTCTTAGGATATCCAAAATAGATATGCATTAAAAAGATTTACATACATTTGAGAGCCAGTATATGCAAATCAGTCACGAGCATATTCAGTCTGGCTTTCATGACACTCAAAAAGGTTAGATGTGCCTCCAGGTCAGAGCCGAGAACAACTGCTGCAGTGTTAAGACTGTAGAGTAGCAGCAGCAGCACTAATATCATACCTCAAGCACCTTAAAAGAAAAAAAAAAAAAGGGAGGAGACTTCCGGTGATGCGTGAGTGAGAGAGGGCGTGCCTCCTTCGCTCCGGGGCTGCCTCGGCAATAAATCCTGATTTAATCGGCTTTCTATGAACCCTCATCCCTATTTTTCCCTGAGAGAGCTGTATCATTGTTTTCTAAGCCTGATAACCTTGCCAGCGCAGACCTGCTATGCCTTTACCGGCCCGGAAGGAGCGGGAGAAAATGCCGAAAACGGGGCCTGCTGCTGCGGCCACGCGCCAGCCTGCCTCACCGGGTGCGGAAAGCACGGACTCCACGTCGGAAGAGCTGGCGCGGGAGGTAGTGCGGCTCCTCGAACCGAAGTTTGATCGTGTCATGCAGAAACTGGAGGGGATAGAGGAGTCCATGACCGAGTTCGGCCGTCGCGTGGAGGAAGTTGAGCACCGCGTGGCCGCGGTGGAGGAAGGTGAAAGTCGCCGAGATGGGGAGCTCGAGACACAAAAGAAACTCCTTTTGGAGGCGCAGCAGAAGCTAGAGGACCTGGAAAACCGGTCCCGGCGGAACAACTTGAGGCTTGTGGGTCTCGGAGAGGACCGCACTGATCAAGAGCTGCTGGCCTTCCTGGAGTCATGGCTCCCTGAAGCGTTAGGGATACCGGACCTACAGGGTCTTTTCCGGATTGAGCGAGCGCATCGCCTGGGAGTCCGGAGAGATCCAGCTGACCGGCCACGTGTGGTGATTATTCGAGTGCTCAATTTTCAGCACAAATGGCGGATTATCCAGGCTTACCGTAAAAAAGGCGAGCTCACTCTCCAAAATAAAAAGATCCTCATCTTTCAAGATTACTCAGTGGCGGTGGCCGCCAAGCGTAGGGAATTCTCCCCCATCTGCACAGAGCTGTTCAAGCGACGAGCGAGGTTTACCCTGGCCTACCCTGCTGTGCTGCGAGTCTCCCTCAATGGTCAGAATCATACTTTTGAGAATGTGCGGACAGCGCAGCAATTTCTGGAGCGGCTCCCCTCCCTGAGTGATGTGGGGAATGGATCATGAGCTTGTGTCCGCAGTGGAGCTGTTAACGGACATTCTTGAACTAATGCCTATTAGATAGTTAAGACCCTTATGTGCTCCGCGATTAGATACGGAGTCTGGTTGGCCTTGGATAGGCCTGTGAGTTCTGCACTGGAAGTATTCGCTAGGCCGCGGGCCTCTGGTCCGGGACCAACATATGCGCCTGCTTTCTATTGCCTTAGGGCCCCGTTGGGGGTGTGAGGTGCATGGTTAAAGTCTGGGCTGGACGGGGGGGGGGGGGGAACCCCTTAAGCTTAACTACTGTAGGGATCCGTTAAGCCTTCTGGTCTGGTAATCAGTGGCCCTCCATTTCTCCCCAGTGGATCCTTGGGCTTGCCTAGGATATCTGAGATACAGCTGAGCCGCGAGGTCCCTAGGCGCTAGAGCTTCCTTTGCTTAGCGATGCTGGCGCAGAATCTGTGATAGTTGCCTATTGGCACGCTAATGATCTTCAGGGTTCGCTCCAGGCTATGAGCTTACCATTCTCATGACCAGCTGGATTAACATGGGTCATTGTTTGCGAAATTGATCTTCCACTATAGGGCGACCCACTGCGAGGGATCTGTCGTGAGCTTCGTCTTTGGTAAGCAAGGACTCAGCTCATAAGATTATTGATGTTATTTACTAAGGGGATGTATGGGGTTCCATTGTGGCCTATGCGTGCCCCTTCACCAGGGCCGCTGCGGCTATATATATGGAGATTAACAAGGTGGCGAGACCTATGTGAGTTATTTTGCTTCTGTATTAACCTCGCAGACCTTAGGATTTCTAGTTCAGTGATGACCTCCTTGGTCGCTCCCCTGAAATCATGAAAACATGAAAACATGAGAACTGTTTAAGGTAAATGCCTAAGTATTGTTTGGTGACCTTTTTACCTTTGTGTTTGTATTTGCATCTCCCTGAGATTCAGGGGGTGTGGGGATTCGCAAGGGGGGTTCGAGGCAGCCCTGCAGCATCGCTATGGAGTCCTAACCTCGGTGTAGTAACTGAGGGTTTAATAGTTTGGGTGAGTGTTTAGGAGGGGGAGGGGGGGATTGGGGATGGGGGGCGGGGGGAGTGGGCTGGGGGTGGGGCCTGGGTGTGATGCGTGTTGAGAGTGAGCTGTTTTTATGGTTTATGAATGCCTATGTCTGGTATGTTCTGGTTTTGGAGAGGGGAAGATGCCTGTGGATGAAGCCGCTGCCTGGACGGTGTCTTAGGTTGAGGCTGGGTGACCTGAGACGTGGATGTGGTTGGTGGATACGTTTCTTTTTGGCCCTACTGAAATGCATGCATGAGTACTGAGCTCCGTATGGTCTCCTGGAATGTTGGGGGGGTCAACAGCCCAGTTAAAAGGACTAAGATTTTGCAGGCTCTTAAGAGGGGCGGGCGCAAATTGCTTTCTTACAAGAAACCCATTTGAATGCGCTTGAACATGCCAAACTCAAAAGGGATTGGGTGGGACAGGTTTTTGCGGCCTCGGCGATTAGCAAGAAGAGAGGTGTAGCCATTCTAGTGCAACGGGGCTTGTCTGTAGAGGTCCTTGGCCAAGACGTGGATGCGCAGGGACGTTTTCTTTTTTTGCATGTGAAAATTCAAGGTGAGGAGTTGTTTTTAGGGAATATATATGCTCCTAACGCGTATGATCACCAATTTTTTCGGGGCCTACTGCGGAAAATCCTGGGGGCACCAAAAATTCCTCTGATCTTGGCAGGTGACTATAATTGCCCACATGACCCTACTTTGGACAAATCTGGTGCTGGGGGCTCCTGGGAGGCCTGGCGTAACAAAGGCGTGGGATATCTTTGTAACATGGGCGGTTTGCTTGACTCGTGGAGAGTTCTACATGGGGTGGAGAGGGACTACACACATCTGTCGGGAGTACACCAGACTTGGTCGAGGATTGATTACATTTTGATCTCACATGAGAGTCTAGGGAAAGTGATCCGGGTGGAGATCGATCCCTTAGTGGTATCTGATCATGCTAAAGTGGTTTTGGACTGGAGGGTGAAGCTGGTGGGCGGAGCCCGTTGGTCTTTTCCGGGGTATCTCTGGCAGAAAGAAGAGTTTCGAGCTTACCTTATCCAGCATTGGGAGGAGTATCTCTCGCTTAATGATACGGGCGAGGTTAGTGTGGCAACGCTCTGGGAGGCAGGAAAGGTGGTTCTTAGGGGCCACATTATAGCGTACGTGGCAAAAGAAAGGAAACGTCTAAATACTCAGATTGTGGACCTCGCGTGACAGTTGCAGGAGGCCAAACGGGTAGCGCTCCGGTTGCCGTCTAGGTTACCAGAGTACTTGGCGCTACAGCGAGATCTCAATGAGGTACTGCATGATAGAGCGGTCCAGTCGCTGAGTTATTATCAACACCAGCTTTTTAGGTTTGGGGACCGTACGGGACGCTTATTGGCGCGTCTGGTCAGCCGGCGGGGCGGTATCCATGGGGTGGCTCGAATTAAGGATGCGCAGGGGGTTAGGCATGCGAAACTGGATAAGATTGTGGACGTTTTCAGTCAGTACTATCGGGAGCTTCATACCCCTGCGCCGGAAAATAGAGCCTGGGAGCGGGAGTTTCTTGATGCGGTTGATCTTCCTCGGTTGACAGCCTCTGAGCTTCATGAGCTCAATGCGCCTATAGCCCAGGCGGAACTCCAGCGGGTCATCAAAGCTGACAAGGCGCACAAGGCCCCTGGACCTGATGGTTATGGCTCCGAATTCTATAAGATCTTGATGGACCAGGTGACGCCTACTCTGATGGTCTTATATCAGGAGGCCCAAGAGTTGGGTACCTATCCCCGAGATATGAGGACGGCGGCGATTACTATTATACCTAAGGAGGGTAGAGACCCAGAGGACCCGGCTTCTTATCGTCCTATCTCCCTGATTAATTATGATATGAAATTGGTGGCTTCGGTATTGGCGTCTCGCTTGCAACAGTTCTTGCCGAGACTGATTGGCACCCATCAATCTGGTTTTGTGAAGGGGAGAAGTGCTTTCTCCAATATTAGTAAAGTGTTGCTTGGGATGGAGCGTTGTTCACTCCATCTGGAGCCTCTGATCTTAGTGAGCCTGGACGCGGAAAAAGCCTTTGATAGAGTGTCCTGGCCTTATGTTCGAGGTGTTGGCCCGATTTGGGTTTGACGGGGCCTTTATGGCCTGGATCCGGGCCTTGTACACGAATCCTTTAGCTTGCGTAGCCAGTGCAGGCGTTTCCTCTTCGGCCTTTAACTTGCAGAGGGGTACGAGGCAGGGATGCCCCTTGTCGCCTTTGCTCTTTGTCTTGCAGTTGGAGCCCTTACTGCTTTCACTTATAAGGTCCGAGAGAATTCGGGGTATTGACTGGCCCGGGGGAGGAATCAAGGTCAGTGCCTTTGCTGACGATATGCTGTTGTGTTTATCCAACCCACAGGCCTCACTGGAATGCGCGATGGAGTTGATCCAGCGGTTTGGTTCTTTCTCCGGATTGCGGATTAATGTGGGCAAATCCGTGGCTTTGGATGTAGGCAATCTTGCTCGATCTGGGTGGCACTGTTCGTTCCCCTTGAGTTGGGCAGCGGGTCAATTTCGATATCTGGGGATACAGATCCCGGACCGCATCTCCCAATTATATGAGGTTAATATCCGACCTATGCTACTGCGTACCGTGGACACGCTCAGGCGATGGAAAGACCTGCCGCTCTCCCTCATGGGTAGAGTAGCTCTCTTTCAAATGATGGAGGCTCCCCGATGGATGTATCTGCTGCGACATGTGCCTCTCTGGCTCTTGCGTCGTGACGTACTGTTTTTTTCAGTCAGGTGAGACGTTTTCTATGGAAAGGGAGGAGGGCTCGGATACCGTTCTCCGTACTTCAGAGCAGTAGAGCTGAAGGGGGGTTGGGACTCTTTTCGCTTCGAGATTATAATTTTTTAAGCTTGTTGGGCCCCTTACGGGATCTGATTTTGGGACGCGATATTACTTTACCACGGAGTCTAGTTCACTCGATGTCGCAGCCCTCCCACGCGGCCTTTTTGCTACATTGCGGCAGTAGTCTCTTACCCAGGCCCTGGAGAGAATCGCAGTACTTGGGCACGTTGAGGCAGGCCTGGAGATTTCTGTGTCAGCGTAAGGGGGTGAACTGGTCAGCTACGGATTGTCTGCCCCTGAGTGGAAACGGGGATTTTGAGCCGGGGAAACTTGGGGGCCCCCTGAGTTGGAAGGCGGGGGGTTTAGACTTTCTGGGTCAATTATGCATGCCAACGCAGGGAGAGCTTGATTCTTTTCAATCTCTGCGGGACAGATACTCACTGATGCCCTCTACGTTCTATTTTTACTTACAGGTGCGACATTATGTCCGGACGCTGCAGCAGAGTCCGGGTTTACGGCTTAATCATGAAGGGGTGTGGGCCTTCATAGCCCGGGAAGATTTGCGGGTTACTTTGCGCTCCTTGCGGGAAGAGTGGCATCCAGGCGGAGATAGGGGCCCGTTGGAGCTCTTACTTCATCGATGGCAGCGAGATGGAGCTGGTGAGGTCCAGATCGATGTAGACGACCTCCAGGATGCTTTTCAGCGACTTGGTTCCCTATCTGAAGCGGTTCGCTTCCGGGAACTTCAATATCGAATCCTTTGGCGAGCGTATGTACCCAATGTCTGGGCGGCTAGGATGGGGGTGCTCTCGACAGATGTCTGTCAGCTTTGTCGGACTCACACGGGGACTCTGCTGCATCGTCTCTGGACGTGTACTTGCATTGCCTCCTTCTGGTGTGCGGTTCAGGGAGCCTTACATGTCTGGAGGCCTGCGGGAGGGGCGCTCTCGCCTGAATGGTGCCTATTTGGAGTCCCCGGTACCAGTAATCGACCGCAACCCAGAGCTTCTGGGGTGAGCCTGGGGACGGATCTCTCTGTTTATGATCTAAGGCTCTATGATAGGGGTTTCTTGATAGCGAAGCACTGCATTCTCAAACACTGGCTTGAGGACAAGCCCCCGGGGATGGAGGAGTGGAGGAATAGTTTTCTCTACTTGCAGAGTTGTGAGAGGCGCACGGCCCAGATTTTGGGGGGCAAGAAACAACGAGAGTTTGAAAAAATTTGGCAGGGGGTTGCCTGATGATCTAACATTCCAGGTGATTATGGCATCACGGGCTCTATGGCTTGCTCGGTGTAGAAGTGAGTGAGTGAAACGGGGGTTTATGGACAGAGCGGCTTTATCGATGTGTGTGTGTTGGAGGAGTGCTCTTAACAGGGGTTGCACCAGGCAGAGGGGAGGTGGTGGGGAGGGGGGGGGAGAGGGTTGGGGAGTGCTTTTGGGGTTATCTCTTGTTCTTACTGATTGTTCTAATCGGAACCGCGTTGCCCCGAAGCCTCCTGGCGTTTGCTCTGGTTCTGAGCCTTGTTATGATTATGATAACGGTTACTACTAGTATTTTATTACTATATTCTCTTTGCTGTACTGATTGCTGTTATAGTTCTTACTGACCACCCAGTCTTGACATTTTGTACTGTATTCTGTGATGGGTTTTTTTTGGCATGGGGGTGACGTGTGATGACTTGTGATCTGCTGTTATCGTATTTTGGTATGGAGTCTCATTTTTGTTATACTGTATAACTGTAGGTTCTAAGATGATGGAAAACCAATAAAAATGATTTGATTTAAAAGAAAAAAAAGGGTTAAAAATACACTTAAAATGGATTATCCTACAGCTCCTTTCTGCAAGGCCATTAGACAGAATCAACAGTGCTGCATAGATACAGACTGGCAGAGAGCTTCCTTTCACCAGGGTGCTTGCTTACTACATCTAATCAGAACACAAAAATAAAGAGGTTTCAAGTGGGAATCTTCCTTCTTTTTTTTTTGACAACTACTTTTCCCTATATCTTCTCGTTCATTCATATCCCCTTTTCCAGTTCTCAATCTCCTGCCTATCCTTCCACTGCTACCTCTCAGCCCTCTATTTCCTATGGTCTCATTTTCTCATTTCACTATAATAGTCAGTTTATTAATTCTCAGCCAATAGATCATGGGTCAAATCCAAATAAATGGAATTATTAAATATAGATTAGAAACTGTAAATCTTGTCCAAAACTGGTAAGACTTATTGAATTTAAATTTAG
Source organism: Ichthyophis bannanicus (assembly GCA_033557465.1). Classification (NCBI taxonomy): domain Eukaryota; kingdom Metazoa; phylum Chordata; class Amphibia; order Gymnophiona; family Ichthyophiidae; genus Ichthyophis; species Ichthyophis bannanicus. The sequence continues at coordinate 1,745,805,349 of CM066032.1, read as the reverse complement.
TTATCACCCTTGGTTTTTGTGGTTATTGTCCAGGATGAGTTTGAGTCTTCTGATGAGCTTGAATCGGTGGTGTGCTTTGCTGGCAGTTTTGTTGATATGCGACTGGAGGGTCAATTTGTTATCTAGCGTGACATCCAGGTACTTTACTTCATCCTTAACTGCTTCAGTAGCAGACTGGCTAATCTAATGAAGAGGGCTTTAAAATAGATTCAATGGGGATGGGTGAAGATAGCAAATAAAATAAAATAAAAAGGATTTAAAATATTTTAATTGTATTTTAATTTGTTATACATTGATTTAAATGGTTGGTTCACAAGATTCAAGACCCCTGAAAAATCCCACCTATATGTATGCCATGGCATGGAGACAGGTCTGATTTTCTCAGCCTTCTTGTGAATTCATTGTATGTGTGGCCACTTCTCAGATATAGATATAAAATCTGGAGCACCTCAGGCTAATTTTCCATATCAAGCTATTCAAATTAGCTTGATTCTCAAACTGCATACATGAAAATAAGCTTGATTCATAGTGAATATCATGAAAACCAGGCTAGTCTGGGAGGAGGACATGTCAGAGAGCTCCCGAGGCTCAGCCCATAAAAGTGTTGTTTTTTTTTGAGGTGTAAGAGGATTGCAGTCAACTTCCCAAACCTTCCAATTTAAAGGTGGCACATACCAGGCTGTCGGTAATGGCGACAATATGCTGAAAAATGGCAGATTTAAAAGACTATGTATCTGAGCCAAAAGTCCATGGAAAAGGAAGTAGAGAAAATAGTCAAAGGAGCCTTGAGTAGGGGGGGGATGGGGGTGTGGGTGGGAGTGGGGTGGGGGGGTTACTTGTAGTTGGAGACCAGTTATTTATCTATTAAGTTTTATATACCACCTTTTCCTTCAATCAAAGTGGTTACATGATAGGGTGGGTACAAGATAGGACATTTAAGGGGTGGGGATAACAAAACAAAACAAAAGCAATGCTATAAAGTGATAGAGTTATGGGTATTATTGCTTGGCGAAGAATAGTGCTTAAGTATCTTCCTGAAATCCTTGATGTCCTTTGTCAAGCGCATTGGTTCGGGGAGGGCATTCCAAAGTGTAGGTGAAGCGAGGGATGGGGCTCTTTTGATGGTAGATTAATTGGAACATTGGAAGCTGGCTGGAGTGATGATTTTGGTCGCCATGTTGCTTCGTCTGGGTCTTGTGCTGGAGTCCTTGGTTAGAATGCTCTGTAATGCGGAGGCTGATAGGTTATGAAAGATTTTTTTTTTTTTAATTTTAAAAAGTTATACATACTTATCAAGAATACATCTTGAATCGGTAATTGGGTGAATAACATAAAAACTATATAAAACATTAATCCAAAATATCACAAGAAAACAATCCTACATATCCAACCCACTCTAGCCCTCAAATAGAGGGGATACAATGAATAGAAATTATAACAACCAGTATTGAAAGAAATTCAGGTGGACTAAACAGTGGCACAATCATACGCTCAAACCGGAATAGTCAGAAGATCAGCACCCCCTTCAGAGAGTCGAGCATTGATGAAATAAAGCAACTGGGAGGGCTCATAGAATATATAGGAATTAGATTGATATTTAATCAAACATTTACAGGAAAATTTCAGAAAAAAAAGCCCTCCCAGTTGCTGGATCCCTGGACGTAATAAGAGGAAATCTCATTGTCTCTTCTGGGTCTCCCTGGATAAATCAGGAAACATTCGGATAGTCAAACCCTTAAACAAAACGTGACATTTCATAAGCCATTCTTTATCCGATAATAACTCTAAAGTAACCAGTAAAGTAGACGATGTAACCTGCTCTTCGTGCGAAGACTCCAAGATATCAGTAATACTTAGAGCATCCACATTAGATAATCCTCTAACTATTCCCTGCCCCTCCACTTTTTTCCCAGTTGGCAAATAGTACATTTTAACCACCGGGGGATGGGATTCAGGAGGAATACCCAAAATCTCAATCAAATAATTCCAAAACATATCCCTAGCCAATATTATTGAAACTTTAGGAAAATTAACCAATCAGATATTTGTCAAACGAACTGCATTTTCCAACATTTCCAGCTTAGCCTGAATAGGCAAGGAAACTTTAAGCGATTCTACTTCATTTTCAACAATCACAGCTTTGGCCTGATATTGAGAAACTTCAGACTGTAACCACAATTTCTTTTAGTTCTTCAGCATTAAGTGAAACCTGTGTAGCCAAGGATGTCATCCGCAGGGCCAAGGATGTCATCCGCAGGGCCAACTCTTCTCGAAGTTGCATTATCGCTGCCCAGATTGCCTCCAATGTTACCACCTCCGGGAGAGCCACGAGTGATGACGAGGCCACCTCCAGCACAGGCCCAGACACCAAAACCTTGGCTCTTGATGAACTGGGGGCTGGTAGGCTAGAAATCAAGCCTACGCCACCATCTGCCATTCCCGTCGAATCCTCCGCCCTCTGCTGCTGACCACAGGGAAGCTCCAAAGCTTTGGCCGCACTCCGCGCCCCCGCTCTGTCTTCCGGCGGAGTCCGACGACTCAAGGCACGCCAGCTGGCTTCCCAGGACGCCGCTGTTCTGTCGGGGCACCTTCAAGGCTCGAATAGAGAAGAGGGACGATAGATCAACACCCGAAGCAGCCGACGAGGACACCTCCACACTCTGCACAGCCGGGCTTTTCTCCCCTTCAGACCACTGTCACGGCACTGGAGAAAAAGAGGAATCAAGTGGACCAACCACCACAGAAGGTAATGGTGTCGAGGCAAGAGGGGCTGCAGGCTGTTTTGCCCCTCTAGCCTTTTGCTTCTTCCCCATACAAACGCCGTGCCGGTCAGCACACCTGAGCAATCGCTATCTTGGATCCCCCCTATATCAGCCCCAAGGATTTTAAAGATGTTTAAGGTTGCTTTATATCTTATCTTTATATATCTTAGTGGTTGGGGCAAGGTACTTCAGGCCGGAAGGTCGGGGGTTCAAATCCCACTAGAGGACAGCAACCTTGGGTTGGAAGGACTGGGGTTTCTAGTCCCACAGGTGCTCCTTGTGGTCTTGGGCAAGCCACTTAACCCTCCATAGCCCATGTTCCCTGTAAAATAGTTATCTCCAAGTTATAATGCCCTGTTCAATGTAATTTCAGTTTGTTCAATGTAAACCGCACAGATGCAGAATATCGCGGTATATAAGAGAATGTAAATAAAATAAATAATAAAATATCCGTGAGTGGATGGGCAACCAATGCAGCTGCTGAAGTATTGGGGTGATGTGCTCGCTTTTTGCAGTGTTTGTAATGATATGGGCCGCCATGTATTGAACTAGCTGTAGGGAGTGGAGATACTGTTTAGGCAACCCTTGGTAGAGCGAGTTCGCATAATCCAGTATAGGTGTGATTATAGCCCGGCATACCATGCGGACGTGGTTATTGTCAAGGATGAGTTTGAGTTTTCTGATGAGCTTGAATCGGTGGTGTGCTTTGCTGGCAGTTTTGTTGATATGCGACTGGGAGGGTCAATTTGTTATCTAGCGTGACACCCAGGTACTTTACTTCATCCTTAACTGCTTCAGAAGCAGAATGGCTAATCTAATGAAGAGGGCTTTAAAATAGATTCAATGGGGATGGGTGAAGAAAGCCCCCAGGGAAGTGAAACATTAAATACCTTTATGAAAATGGGTAAAAGGGGTAACATATGGAAAGCGGTATGTATAAATGCCCGTAGCATGGGAAATAAGATCCCAGATGTTGAAACTTTAATGGGAGTGGCTTACTTGGATTTCGTGGCAGTTACAGAAACATGGTTCACAGAAAACCATGACTGGGATGTAACTATACCAGGCTGTACATTATTCAGAAAGGACAGGGTAGGAAGAAGGGGAGGAGGAGTGGCGCTATATGTAAAAAATACTATTAAAGCTTTGGAATTACAGAGCTTAAAAGGGAGAGAGGAGGCACTGTGGGCTAAACTAGAAAGAGGGAAAGAGAAATCTGCTTGCATTGGCGTGATTACAGACTTCTCTCACAAGAGGAAGAGGTGGATGGAGAGTTAATTGAAGACATACACAGCATTGCTAGGAATGGGGAAGTGCTACTGATAGGGGATTTCAATAAGCCAGATGTTGACTGGCACATTCCTGCTGCAATATCATCTAGAGCTGAGGTTCCCAACTTAAGTCCTGGAGGGCCAAACACCATTCAGGTTTTCAGGCTGTCCCTAATGAATATGCATGAGATACATTTGAATACAATGGGAACAAGGCATACAAATGTATCTCACACATATTTATTAGGGACGGCCTGAAAACCTGAATGGTGTTTGGCCCTCCAGGACTGAGTTGGGAACCTCTGATCTAGAGGTAAGGAGATCCTGGATTCTCTACAAGGAGAACTATTCAGGCAATTGGTAACAGACCCCAAATGTGAAGGGGCCATACTGGACTTGGTGCTTACCAATGATGAAAGTGTTTGTGATGTTATAGTGGGAGATCATTTTGCATCCAGTGATCACCAGATGGTGTGGTTCAGTATTAGGACTAGGGCTGTTAGAATTAATTCAAAAGCAAGGGTCTTAGACTTTAGGAAAACTAACTTTGCCAAGATGGGCCAATATCTCAGGGAGTCATTAACGGGATGGAAACAGCTGGGGGATGAAGAAAAACAGTGGACAAAACTGAAAGGGGATATTTTAAGGGCAACCAACCTTTTTGTTAAAATGGTAACTAAAGGTAAAAGGAAAAGGAGACCGCTATGGTTTTCAAAAGAAGTAGCTGAAAAAGTGAAGAAAAAGAGGGAGGTCTTCATGAAATACAAGAGATCACAGAGAGAGGAAGACAGGCGTCTATATTTGGAAAAACTTACAGAAGCTAGTAAAGTAGTCAGGAAATCTAAGATTCAAAAAGAGGAGGAAATAGCCAATGCAATAAAATGGGGGGATAAGACATTTTTCAGATATGTTAAGTGAAGAGGAAGGGCAAAAGTGGTATTGGCAGACTCAAGGGTGAAGGGGAGGAATATGTAGAAACTGATAAGGATAAAGCAGAATTGCTTAACAAATATTTCTGTTCTGTGTTCACAGATGAAGAACCAGGAGCAGGACCTCAGAAAACACCCACAAACAGGAACAGAAGCGAGGGGCATCTTGAACAATTTTCAGAAGACCGTGTTTGTGGGAAACTAGCTAAACCTAAAGTAGACAAAGCGATGGGACCGGATTAGATACACCCTAGAATACTGAGGGAACTTGGGGATGTTCTAGCAGCTCCACAGACTGACCTTTTCAATGCCTCGTTGGAGTCTGAAGTGGTGAAAAAGGACTGGAGAGGGGCTCATGTGGTCCCTTTACACAAAAGTGGAAGTAAGGATGTGTATGAAAACTACAGGATCGTTAGTTTAACTTTGGTGGTGAGTAAATTATTGGAAACACTGCTGAAAGAGAAAAAATAGTGAGGTTTCTGGAGTCCAGCGGATTACAGGATCTGAGGCAGCATGGATTCACCAGAGGCAGATCTTGTCAGACAAATCTGATTGATTTCTTTGACTGGGTGACCAGGGAGTTGGACCAAGGGAGAGCCCTAGATGTGGTGTATTTAGATTTCAGTAAAGCTTTTGACACCGTTCCTCACAAGCGACTTAAACAAACTGAGCACCCTAGGGATGGACCCTAAAGTTACTGCTTGGGTTAGAAATTGGTTGCGTGGGAGGCGACAAAGGGTACAGGAAAGAGTGGTGGATCCGTGGAATAGTCTCCCAGTGGAGGTGGTAGAGATGAGGACAGTATCTGAATTCAAAAAAGCATGGGACAAACACAGAGGATCTCTAAAGGAAAAAAGGGGACTGTTGTAGTTGTTGATATGGAAAGACAGACTAGATAGAAACATAGAAAAATGATGCCAGAAAAAGACCACAGGGCCTATGTGTTTAGCTAGGATGGTAATCATAAGAAGTGGTGTGAAGATGGAGTTTCTGGAAATGAACATAGCTTCTGTCTTGTCGCAGTTTACAGAGACAGTTGTTAGTAAGCCATGCAATCATATCCTCGAGACAATTGGTGATGGGTGCGAGGTCAGGTGTGTGTATGTCAATGGGGGTGTAGATCATAATGTCATTTGCATATATATGGTAGAACATTTTATGATGCCTGATCATGTTGCATGTTGGCTGTATATATAAGTTGAATAGGATGGAGGAGAGCGCCGAGCCTTGAGGGATGCCTTGCGGTACGTTGAATTAGCAGATTTGATTTCACCACATCTGACCTGTTGGGATCGGTTGCTTAGATAAGATGTGAACTATTTTAGGATACTGCAACACAATCCGATTTCTTGAATCCGTTGCAGCATAATGGTGTGGAATATAGAGCCAAAGGCCACTGAAATGTCCATAAAGATTAGGAGGAATCCTTTCCTTGTGTTAGTAATGCCAGTTATGAGGTTATCAAATAATGATGTGAGGAGTGTTTCAACATTGTGCTGTGGCCTGAATCCATGATGTTGCATGTCCAGAGGGGAGTACATGTCAATGTGTTCTTGCAGTTGTCTTTGGATGGCTTTTTCAAGGAGTCTGGCCATGAAAGGGAGGCTAGAGATAGGACGGTAGGATTTTGGGTCGGATGTGTCCAGGGTACTCTTCTTGAAGACTGGACGTATAGTGTCCTGTTTGAGGGCGGTAGGCATATAGCACTGCTGTAGAGATAGTTTTATGATTTGTTGCAGGCTCTTGCTGATTTTGTCCTTAGTGGCTTTGATCCATGCTACTGGGCATGTCTCAGTGGAAAAGGTTGTGGTGCTTAGTGATTGTATGATTTGACTGATCTGCGATGGTGTCAGGATCGCAAAGTCTTCCAGGTCTCCTTATCAGCAGAAGTTGTTGGGTTAGTAGGGATGAGTGGTTGGCTTGTGTGTAGTTGTTGTTCTTACTGATAAGCCTGCGAATTGTTGGGGGTTGATGGAGTGGGTGTTTGACTGTGAGGTGTCCTTGGTGAGCTTCCGGACAATGTTGAAAAGTTCCCTGCGTCTGTTTGCTGACTTCATAATGGTGTTGGTGTAGTATTGTTGCTTGGACTCATTTATTATGTTGTTGTATTCCTGTTGTTTGGTTCTGTATTGTTGCAGATTGTCCTGGGTTTAGTTGCGTCTCCATTTTCTTTCTAGTCTTCTGAGAACCCTTTTTGCTTCTCTGATGTTGTCTGAGTACCATGGTGCATTGGGTCTTTTGCGGGTGCGCAGGAGTCTTGTTTCCAAAATTGAGGCAGTGCTAGGTTTTGATGATTTCATCCAAGTCGTTGCTTTCCTGATGAAGCTTTGATGTTATTTCCTATAGGAAAGCATCCTTGTTAAAGGCTTTGAACTTTCTGTATGGGAAGCATGGTTCCTATGGTCAGTATGAGCTTTGGATGAGACTAGAGAATACTATTGTGTAGTGATCAGGCCAGGGCATAGGGGTGATCGTTTGTGTAGCTGCAGTGCTATGCCCCATAAAGTTGATTAGGGATGAAGATCAAGTCTGGAGTTGTTCCATGTTGGTGGGTGGGAGCATTCACTATTTGGGTATAGTTGAGAGCTGACACTGCTCTATGGAAAGCGTTGGCTTTTTTGCTACGTAGGGAACAGAGGTTGTAGTCTCCTAGGGCGATGAGGGGTTTCTGCAGTGATCCATTGAACTGACGGACTTCAGTATGGTTGAGAGCTCCTTGTTTTTGGTATTCAGTGGCCTATAGGTGAGGCATAGGCTCAGGTATTTGTTGGCGATGATGTTGTTTTCAGCCGAGTCAACTGACGAAGTGGTTTTGAACCTGAATTGGCTTCTTGCAAGTATCAGTACATCTCCGCCACGCTTGTTTGTCCTGCGGCAGTTGAAAGCAGTATAGTCAGGTGGGGTGATTTGGTTCAGGATGACTTGATCTATGTCCGTTAACCAGGTTTCCGTGATGCACATGATGTCAATATTGTGGGTCAATATGTAGTCATGGATAATACCGAGTTTGTTTCTGATAGATCTAGAATTAATTAGTGCACATTTGACAGGAGATGCCACGATAGGGTTGAAGTGTGCAATTTGAGGGAGATGCATGCATTGTAGCTGCGATATGTTTTTATTTATTTATTTATTATTTTTATTTAACTTTCTTATATACCGCGCTCTTTAATATCGGTGCTGTTTACATGTAACATATTTGTGCAGTGCAGGGGACCTGCACTGAACTTACAATATAACAGGGGGTCTTGTACAGGATTCAAACAGGGTAACTATATACAAATTAATTATTAACATATGTACACATGTTGCGTGGTTTGCGTGCACAGGGTCTCTGATGCTAGAAAATCGTCATGGTGGTTATCCAAGGTGAAGGGAGTGATGGGTGGTAGGCTGGCAGAGTATTGTATCTGGCTGGGATCTCAAACTCCAGTCCTGGAGGGCCGCAAACCAGTCAGGTTTTCAGGGTATCCCTAATGAATATGCATGAGATATATGGACTGGAGTGTGAGACCCCTGGCGTAACCCATAGGTAGCGACCAATGGAGGGGGCCAAACTGTGTACTGTTGCAAGATGTGGCTCCGAAGCAAGTAGAAAATACTCCCTCTCCTGACAACAAGCCACTTCAGGACCTCTTCTCCTGGAAACTGCGTCCCAGAGACACAGCAGAAATCATCGAGACCCCTGGGTTACGCCAAAGGGCCCTTTGGCGTGGCCCGTCAGGCATGGGTGTGCCTAGACACGCTCATTCTTTTAAAGGGGGAGCTTGAGCAGTCTGGTGTTGCAGGCCATCCCTGACTGGTCTGGGCTGCACGGAAGAGAGGAAGGTGGAATCTGCTTCTGCTGCAGACGCCAATCAGGGACTGTGGAGAGAGGTCCTGTTCTTTGTGCAAGCTCATTCTTTTGAAGGGGGAGCTTGAGCAGTCTAGCGTTGCAGACAATCCCTGATTGGTCTGGGCTGCATGGAGTGGGAGGAAGGTGTAAGCCCGCTTCTTCTGCTGACGCCGATCAGTTGTAGTGTGATGCTGTGAGCTGAGATGGAGCTTCTGGGTGGTCTTGTAAGTCGATTGATAATGTCAAAGAGTTCTCTTGATCGGTTGAGAGAGTTATTGATCAGTTTGGTGTAGTATTCATGCTGGGCATGGTCGGTTGCAGAGAGGTAAATTGTCTCCAGTGGTGATTAGTAAATGTAAAGTGGGCTACAGCCCCCTGTGTGGACATGCTCGAAAGTTCAGATGTTTTGGGAAGATGCTGACAAATTATTTCGGGACAGCACTGGTATGAACTGGGTGATGAGCCAAAGTAGTGCAGTACTGCATTTGAGTGAAGACAGATTGTGGGGTTGAGGGGGCAGTTGGCAATGCAGGTTGCACTGGTGGCCTGGTTGGAGTTGGCTAAAGTCCATCCCAACAAGGGCGGAGGCGAGCAGCAGGCTGATGTATGTGTATCACATGCGCAAACTAATTGCTCTTAACTAATTGCACAATCAATGGGAGAGAGAGAGGAAGGTGTGGTAATCCTTTGAGGAGTGGCTTAAGGGGGAAGGTAGAGGGTAGGATTGAGTAGGGGATGGGAAGGGTGTCTGTTAAAGATGGGGACCTCTTCTGGGGTTGTAAATATTGAATTCAGGGTGGGGTGATGAGGGAGATTGCATCTCCACAGGGGGCTAAAGTTAAAGCTGATCCTGCATAATAAGTTTATTGTTGAACATAGTATTGATGGCTTATTTATGCATCATTAAACTCTTATTGCTATAATGACTGTTATATTTGTTCTATTATTATTTCAAATATTTCTTATAGATTTTATTAGTATTAGTATTAATATTCTTATTATTATTAATGCTGGTATTATTATTACTAGGATTACTTGTGGCGATGTACAGCATTTGGCTCATGCATGTGTTATTAGGTCTCTTATTGGTTATTAATGCTTTATATTGTAATAATAGCAGTCTGCCACATGGATTGAAAAGGCGGAGCTGGGAGATGCGGGATCTGAGGGGATGGGAGACCCTATGGAAGATTTTACAATGGGAGCCGATAGAGGAGGGTTACTAGTTTGTTCTGTTCTGTTCAGTATGGGGAAGGAGGGTGGGGTATGTAGTGGATGGGCTGTTGAGAGAGGATTGCTCTGTGCTTTGTTGGTAGGTTGTACTTAAAAAAAAAGAACAACAAACAATAAATAGTAAAAAAAACAAACAAAAGCCAAGCCAATCTGCTGCCCTCATCTTCAAAGACCAGATTCATACAACTAATCATCAAGGGTGCATGGATAATTGATTTGCCTTTACAAGACAGTAGTGACCATACAGGGAAAAAGAACCCTCAATATGTAATACATTTTCTTTTTAAAGTTCGTTTTTCATATTTTACAGTCAACATCCTGCTGTTAATGTGAGACACTTTCCCTCGCCAGCCTCACAACAGGAGGAGCTAAATCGGTGGAAGCTGCCACAGTGACTCTGTGCAAGAGGGATTCCGGGGCCCTGGAAGACATTCAAAAGCATCTTCCCTCTTATCCTGTGAGCGTTTGCATGACTGTGTGCACATGCCTTGCTGAAAGTGCCACTGCTATGTGATTTGTCAGCACATGCAAATGGAAAAGAGAAAAAAAAAGAGAAGTAGTATCTCAAAGATAAAAAAAGCCTACTACATCCCCTTGTTAAGCATGACCACAGTATTCAGGAATCCAAGGCGAACCTACTTCCCCCACCCACACACAAAATTACTAATATCTACAGGAAGAACAAGGACCCAACAATTCCTAAGGAAAAAAAAAAGCAAAACACAAAAACAACTATTACACTCTGGAAAATTTTTCACAAAAGCTAACCAGCAGCAAAGTCCTTTTGTACCCATATAAATACTGGAGGCACAGACGACTGAAGGAAAGCCACATCGTCCCAGTTCCATTAAGAAAGTCCCCAGGAGTTCTGGATCGCAAGGAAAGATAGCTACGATCTTACAAACCAATCTTTGAACTTGTTGCATTAAGACATCTTAGGGGCTTGTTTATTATTATGTGCACTAACTGTTGGTTCTGGGTTTAGCACATGGTAAGTGGCTAGGCCTCAGGCTAGAAATCCCATGCTAACCAGTGAACGCGTGATTCAGCACCTCAGTGGGTGGCGTTAACTGCATGCGCATGCCGGTTAGCATGCTGTCAGAAGGCTGCAATGAGCTAAAGGCAGGGGATGGATGCACATGCCCCCTGAAGTTAGCGCAGACCTCCACAACAGATTCACAGCCCAAACGCATGCTAACTTACCACATTTTAGTAAACATGCTCCTTATTTTCCAAAGGAGTATTTCTGGCAAAATTTTCATCAGATATCGCCTTGTATCAAAATAATGGTACTACAGTACATATATAACTGGGATATGCATACAAAGTCTATCTCATACACTTTTAATGCATAATCAAGTGTAAACCTGTAATCTGAATGTTTGTGTCCTGTACTGAATCATTATGTATGTTTTAATCCATGGCCTGTACAACCATACTGTTATGTATAGCAAACCGCTGCTGATCGCTGGAAGTAGCGGGATATAAGTGTACACTAAATAAATAAATAAAATAAATATTCATTTGCAGGTTAATGTGTACATGTTAATTTCTAATGTTACAAAATGTATTAAAACATCCCCAGCAAACAGCAAAGCATCTTCTTTTACCTGCATCTAAAGACTGTCCAAATGCTATCAGGGCCACCAAAATAGGATGATACCTCTTCAACTGAGACAGTGCGAAGAGAGAATTTCTACAGTCTAAAGATCATCACAGACGGCAATGGTTTGTGCTGGGTGTCTATTCTAAAGCAACTTCATAACTAGCTGCAGAACAGGCAACAATTCCCTCAACAGAAAGTCTAACAAATCTATCCATGGGACTGGATAGAGGAATTTTTCATCACAAAAATGTAACCTCTGCCCTTTATTTTCAGGCGATGGCAAGAAGAAAAGACTTAGAGGCAGATAGCTGGCAAGGATTCACAACAGAATAAGCAAACTGTTTATCTTGCATCTATTCATGGCTAGCTGCAATAAATGGTTCTTTTACTCTTCTTATCCCCCTCCTCTATTGCAGAGGGCAGACTGCCCAATAAATCTGAGTATGGAAAAGCAGACACAAATTAAATAGAAAAATAATACCCCACTTTCCCTCTTTTCTAATGCTAGAGAATCCATCGGGTTTTCTCTCTTACTAAGGCATCTTCCAGCTGCCATTAGAAAACTTGAGCATTCTCCGATCCACCTCACAGCAGTAATCCAACAAACGGCAGCTTCATGTGCAGCTAACACAGTGGTCCCATGTCTTCAGACCCACTCTCAGATCTATTATGGATACTCTTCCAGGCGAGCTTCTCTAGCTCCTCCCTCCCCCTCATACTGAAACATAACATTGCTCTCTTGCTTTTCCCCCTGGAAAAGATCTAGTTCAGTGTTCAACAAATCCAAAGCGCCAGGTCGCCATGTAGACTAGAAAGTTACACCTGGCATCTGGGATTTTCTTGCCTCCCCCCCTGGACATCATCAGCTGGCTGCCCGCAGGAATCCCACCTCCACTGGGCAGAAAAGAAAATGGCAGCCATGGATTGTGGTCTGCAGCCGCCAAAAGATGGGGGAGGGGGGGGAAGATGAGACACCAAAAATTTAAAGAGGCAATGGCTTAAAAAAATGGAGACAGATTGAGGGAATGGAGGGGAGGGGGTGAGAGTAGTAGGGGGGAGGGAGAAGGGAAGAGAGTCTGGAAGGGGAAGAGAGTGAGGGGGGCCAGCAGGAGGGGGAGGTGTTGGAGATTAAAGGGATGAATGCATGGGGACAAAAGGGCACAATGTGTGTGTGTGTGTGTATGCCGAAAGGTGCATTCCTCCCACACCACAGCACCCGCACGCATGCACACTTGCCATTTGAAGCTACAACTGTTTTCATCTAGATATTTCTGTCTGAAGATGCTTCATACAGCCTCTGCTACCATAACAAGACACACTTTATCATCTCTCTTCAAACTCTTCCACCCACCCCACCCCCCTCGCCTGACATGTATGAGTTTGCAAATGGGAGAAGAAATGCACTGTTTTGTCATACCATAAGTTTGCACTGTTCAACTTTTTTTTTTCTTGTACCACTCTGCCCCTAACAGAGCAGGAGATGTTTTCTCTTTACAACACATGGCTCTTTGTTTGGTGGGTAAGGATGGGGAGGGTAGTGTCGCAAAGAGATCACATCGACTGGCTCCTACGATTTTGGTCTGGCTCCTAAAATCGAAACTATATCAGGCCTTAACAATTTTTGTTACTTTCCTACTGGGGTATCTGCATATCTTCTCTGGGGAAAAAATACCTACTGCACAGCCTACGGAAGGTGCAAAAGTACTGTACCTTGTTTGTTCTAGGCTTTGACTTTAGTAAGGCAACAGAGCCATCCACATTTCATATCTTCAGTAGCTGTCTATACATCTCTGGTATCTCAGAGCCACCAAGTTTGCCCATAATAAGTCATCAAGAAACACAGCTTCTTAAACAAACTGTCTTTATCAAGACCATCTTTGTCTGGTGTTTCAAAAGATATATAGCATAGTGCCAATTGAAATGACCGAGTCGATACATTCAGGGAGAAGAGCTCCCAGAGTTCAATGGCAACAGATTTGGATACAGCCTCGAGAGCCATTACTGTAGTGTGCATTGTAAATATTCCTCCTGCATGCCTTGAATCTCATTTCAGAGCGTGACAGATGCTTATTTTCTAGCCAACATCAAGAAAATACTTTCTTTTAGGGTGCTTGGCAAAAGCCTACTCATCCTCCAGAGGTCAAAACCATTTCTGGATGAACTCAATGCATCCCTGACAAATAACTTCATACATACAACTCTCGTGACTCGAAGGGCGGCTTGCAGGTCACCTTCAAGCTCAAATGTTGCAGCACCAGAGCAGATGATAAAGAAAAATTAGATGGCAGTGCAGCTAAAGGATATTTAGAAGACAGCAGCAGCAAGGGGTTCCTGAAACAATCTAGACAGCATTGCAACTTGTTTCATATTGGTTCTGGGGAGAAGGGGAGAGACAAGCAACCTTTTGGTCGGAGGATTTAACCTTTGCTTACATATGCAAGAGTTCTTTCAGTCCAGATAAGCAACAAAACCATCATCCTGGTCAACCATGAGCATCACCTGACCTGCCCTAACCAAAGAACTATACTTTATATTTCCCAATGCACTGGGCTCCACGCCGCCGCCGTGTAACTCACACTGTAATTTAGTGCTAAGCAGGTTTGGCTTGTTTGCATGCCAGACTTTCCGATCCTCACAACAGGCAGATCACAAAATGCATAAGCTCAATTCAAGAAAAATGTCAGCACTCAGAGGGAGCATAGCACAGCTTCCTTGTAACCATTTTAGTTCCTGTGGTTCTTTAACTGTCTACCCACATATAGCCAAGGACGCTGGATCATTACAGTTCTCTTTTGTTAACTCTGTATTCGTTTGGGAAGAGAGACAAGCCTTTTCGAGGGAACTAGAAACAGTTTCCTAATTCCAGATCTGGACCCAAGAGCTAGCGTTCCTCTCACAAAGTCCAAATCAGCTAAAATCAGATAATGCAAATAACAACAACAACAACGTATGCAAAGCGAATCTGCACATCAGAAAGTTATAATGAATATTTTTGCTGCAGATAAATATATCCAACATTAAGACTAGCGGCATTTGGCGCCATCATTGCAACATTCCTTGACCCCAGCAGTAATTTGCTGCAACAGAAAACAAAAAAGTTTAAAGCAAACTTCACGCCACTGGATAATTCTAATTTCCATTTTATGTTGTAGCATAAGCTTTCTATTTCAGTGCAGCAGTCTTACCAGATGTTTTCTTTTGACTGCTCAGAAAAGGAAGTATCTACAAGCAGACTTCCAGATATATGACAACACTCAATTTAATTTGTACACAATTTTAACAAGAAACTTCTCAGGTGCACAAACTACCTGCACCTGACAAGGTGGCTTTTTATGGCAGCAAACTGACCATGCCTAAACAACATTCCTTTCAAGCAGGTATCACGCTGATATTGACGGAGGGACAGTATTTCGATACTACAGCTATCCTCATTTTCTTGGGTTTTTTTTTTTTCTTTCTGAAATGAGGACTTAAAAACATACACATTCAAACAGTAATTCAAGAAAAGGCAAATCTAAGCCATAAAAACAAAACAAAATAAGGAAACAATTGTTATATGTTTTGCCTACTGTCCATATTTTGGTGGGGGAACACTAAGAGGCATGTTTCTTAAGCTGCGCTGCCTGTTCACACAGCAGATAGTGCAGCGATTTTCTGCACTATCTGCACAAAATGCGTTAACTGTCAGAATGGTCAGGAAATGGGCAGAGAGTGGGCGTCTCTGTAAAGCCGTTACCGTGGGCGCCGCCAGCATGCAATAACGCTCAAAGCTGCAGACAGAATGGGTGCAGATGATGCCACCATCTCAATGGGCGGCGTTATGTCCATCCGCAGTTCTGCCAGACCATGCTCTCTGCAATGGTGGTGCGTTATGTACTGGGGAAATGCTGTGCACACCACATTAGTAGCATATTTGCAGTTCGTGTGGTGTTATCTGCACAAAAATGCTGCATAAGCTGCAAAAGCCTAACATGCTTTAGTAGACATAAGTCTAACCGGCTAATATAGGCACCCCAAAAACAACCTTCCTCGACTCCAATGCTACAGGATAGTAACAATACTAAAAAAACAAATCTGGACTACGAGTAACTTTTTCGTGCAAGAAAAGCTTGCAAATGAACTGGCTCAGAAAAGGAAAACCGATTCCCTTGATATATAATAATTAAGCTGCAGGAAATCTCAAAACGAAAGAGACCACTACAGCTAACACCCAGGGTTTCAGTTGCAAGGGGGGGGGGGGGAGAAAACCTCCTTTGAAACGTTCTCAGACTTAAAATAGTTGTTAAAGAGAACAGACTTGTCCATCTCAGAACAATACCACAACAAGGTGGTGTGGGTAGAGATATCATTAGCCTGGATCTCTTGGCTTTTTGGAATCATTCTATCTACAGATACCAGCATATCTACAGTCCCTTTTCATTATTTTCGCTCCTCCTTCCAGATGGAAACATAAAACATCTTAGACATTCCTATTTATTCTGGCTTGCTAATTTTCAGTGCTTCTCTTAGATACCTAGTTCACAATTAAGCAGGTATTAAAAACCTGATCTTAAGAATTTCAGACTTCTGAATTTTCTTAATTTTATTCATTCTCCAGTGCTTCCAGTTTTTTATGCGAGACCAAACTATCCTTAATAAGACTTGTACTGGACACCTGCACAATAGAAACTCGCTGGTCTAGTTTCCTCACAGTGTTCAAGATTTTACATCCTGTTTTCATGCTCCTTTAATTACACCACCACTTGTTTGATTTCTACATTGGAGTTTAACAAAGTGTAACTTCAATTCCCACTTGCCCACATATCCTTAAAGACCATTTTCTTACTAATGAAGGACCCTTGCTTTATCTCAGAGGGACATAGAAACACTGCAGACCAAAGCTTTGATAAAGGCGGACAACTATTCACAGGATTGCCAGGAGTCAGACGACAGAACAACAACAACAACATTGTTATCAAGCTGGCCCGCTAAAGATGTTATACTTCAGTGGTTGTCTCTGTTTTCACTGCAACTAACTCTCCAGTGGGGCACACCAAAACCATTTCTCTCACTCGCTGCTCTACCTGGACATCCTTAAGCCAATACCACTTGCACAAGCAGCAAGCAACTTCTGAGCTTAGATTCTGAGCATGGCAGTGGCTCACAGGGGGGGAGTTCTGCCAACCAAGCTGAGACACTCTTGCAGCTCGTTCGGGGACTGATTCATTATGCCCCCAGCAGCTTTAGCAGATGGCATGCGCTTCACTAGATGGACATCCTTTGGACCCCGAGCAGCACTCTTAGGCACATAATTCTTCGCTTTCCTTTCACCCATCAAACCAACGTAAAGGAGAACAGCAGCAAACCGGTAACAAAATAATGGTCAGAAAACAGGAGCACAGCACATGAACATCCTAAATTGGTGCCATCTTGGGACCTCCCCAATACATCTTCTACAGGTGCACTTAAAAATCAAAATCATGGCACGTCACACTGTAAATGATAAATTGCTGTGGATTGTGCTTGTCTTCAGTGCTGTTAAAGAAGTTTCCCCATTTACCTCGATGTACATGTGGTTCACAGGCTCGGTAAATACATATGAAGATGTATTTTAGAAAGGCCATTTATGTAACTGTAAAAGAGAAAGTGGGCATGTGTAACTCGGATCTAAGATCAACACATATCTCTGCCCCTCACAGTGGATGTGTGTGTTAAACTAGGAAGCACATGTACACATGGGGATGGGTATCCACGTGCAGCGGGAGAAGTCACTTCACACACATACATTAGGAAAAGGAATAAACAAGGGTAACCTAGCAGCTCACATATGTCTGCGCCAGTATTTCAGAACGCATATGTGCAAATATCAATATCTGCATGTGCATCCTGGCCATTTTGCAAACCTAGACAGACATCGCACCGCTTTTCATCAGTTATAGACGATTCACAGATCTACTGAACATGTGGTAGGGGGAAATAAACACTGGAAGATTAAGGGGGATGTTCTCCTTTATTCCTCCTGTAAAGGGATGGCCAAAACAAGCAATTTTTATAAACCTAAATGTGCCAGGGAGCAAGTGAAAATCTCCATCAGTCACATGCAACCTCTTTATGAAATCTGAAATCTTTCTGCCCCGTCCAAACCGCATCCCCCATGTGACTTGGGCAAGATCAGGGCAAACACGTGTAAATTTGGGCATTTCTAAAATGCCCGTTTTGAATATTAAAGTGATTTGCACAGGCTAGTTGTCATATACACATGCGAGCACAAATAGGTCTTATAAAACAACCTCCATTGTGGAGAACATGCTCAGAGCAAGATCTGCATAGATCTTTGATTTAAGAGCAAGGTTAATGCGCATATTTTGGTTACGCAGAAAACCAGTCCTGTCTGCAAGTCACAAGGAATGCTATTATATAACCACAGATTTCTCGTTCGCCTTTCTGCACAAAGAAAAGGAGTTCCATCTCCTGGGCTGCTCTAGGAAAGTTGCGGAGGTGGTGGTGGTTCCAAGTGAGAAGCGTTCAACGTCACAGAATAAAATTCTCCAAGCAGCACAGCACGTACACTCTACCCAATTTCTTCCCCTCCTCCTCCCCTCCCATCCCATCTGAACATAAGCACATAATGGATGGCAGCTCATTCTTTTCCCTAAAAATTCAACTAAGTACAAAAAGAAAAACAACACTATAGAAACTAAGAGGGTTTGTTTTGCCAAGGTGTCTCTGCAATAACTCAGTCTAGGTAGAGATGTATATTGGGCACATGTGAATGCTTCCTGGGAATGGGGAAGTTATATCGTGCCTGATTTTCATAGAAGTAGGCTATGTTCTGCGTTGGCACATAGCCTGCCTGCCGACTTCCTTAATCCAGAGCTTCACTTCTGCGGCGACAGAAGTGAAAATCTGGGATTTGGTTGGACATGCCGGCAGCCGCCGAGGCTAAGCAGGTAGCAGCAATTTTTAATGCTACCCATTTAGCTCCAGTGCCTTAAAGATAGGCCAGGAAAAATCTCACCTATCTTTAAAGGTGCTGAAGGCTAACTGGGTAACATCAAAAATCGCTGCTACCTGCTTAGCCCTTTCCTACGCCCCCCGCTCCACCCCAGAACGCCCCCAACATATCCCAATGCTAACCACAGAGCATTTGGGCACGTTAGGGACTTAACTGGGATTTTCCAAAGGCAATACCCATGTAGGTGCCTTTGGAAAATCCCGGTTAATGCATTTACATGCAGAACATGGGCAGTTATCTGTGTAAATGTCTTCGAAAATCGGGCCCATCGTAAGCCCCAGATTTCCACTTCCGCACTAGAAGATCTGAAAAATACACCCTAGAAGATTACGTTGAACTGCATATACAGTTTTAGCAGTGAATTATCTGCACATAAACCATCAAATTATGCTTTAAAAAATTAAGTATTTCACAAATAAAAGGGATTAGGTCAAAAGTAAAAAGTAAACCAATTTCAGCCTTGCTTAAATGCTACAATAATTTTTGGCACTGGTATCAACGTTCATATGACAACACATGGAATTGAGCCAAGAAAGGAGGAGGAGAAATCCAGGATAGCCCCAGTCCTATAAGTGCTGCTGCCCTGTACTTACTCGAGGAGCCCATGACACTAATATCATTTGCTGCCTTTTTCTACTTACTATGGAGAAGAGAAATGCATCCCTCAGAATCTTCAGTGTCTCTCCCCATATCCATCGAATCAATTGCTGCTCCAGGCTCTAGTGTTCCACCTGTGGAATCCATGTCAGGGCTAGATTTGGTGGTGGGATGGCAGGCACAACATGAGACTTCTCTCAACCTTGGTACTCAGCCTTCCCCTCCCCTGCTTGACAAAGAGCCGGATGCAGACAGGGCCAGTGCAAGGTTGAGGCACCCCATCCCCATTACCGCCCTTCTCCAGAATCTGCAGCGTCAGCGATGCCATTTAAATTGCAACGAAGCGCCTACCTGAACTTTCTGGTGCTGCCTTTTCTGCCCTCATGCATCGGAGGGGACAGAAGTGGCAGGTCAAAAAAGCAGGAACAGCCATGCAGCACCGGAGAGTTCAAGCGCTGCGCTGTGGTTTAAATGGCATTGCCAATGCTGCAGGTCCCAGAGAGGGGTAACAGCGGGCTGTCCTGGGAACACTGACATGCTAGGCGACCACCTAGTTCACCTATTGGGTCGCGTCAACCTTGGATGCAGAGAGCACTACTGGCAGTGACAGAACCAATGGAGATTTCTGCAGTATCTGGAAGGGATGCCTCTGGCATTGTGATTACCAAAGGAAAGCGGCAGTTGCTGATATTCGAGTAAACGGCTACCTGGAGGTCTGCAGTGATATTAATGGGGGTCAAAAAATGAGGGCTTCTAATGTCTTCACTTGTTTAAGACAAAGGAGCTACTGGAGGAACTTTGATGGTAGAGGAGGGTAGGCAAGAGTATTATGATCTATCCTCTGCTGCCTACCTCTGCTAAAAGGAGACCCGGCAATAACCATAAAGGATATCTGGACTACCACTGTGGACTTAGATCTATTTATTGGCTCCCATCTTACTGATTAGCATAGAGGTAATAACAATTAAATATGACCATAAGAAATAAAATGCAGACTGAAGAATTGTAACTCTATATTTAAATCTTAAAATTCATAAACTTTCCTAGCTCTAAGCATACCATGGTTAAACAATGAATATTTACTCCCTCCTGGCTCTGCCCCCTCCCCCCAATTCAAGCATTTTTATGAATTAAGCTACAAAGTACTACATTTAACATTAATCTGAGAAAATATATTTTCACTCAACGCATAATTAAGCTCTGGAAGTCGTTGCCAAAGGATGTATTAAAGCTGTTTATGTAGCTTGGTTTAAAAAAAGGTTTGGGGGGGGGAAGGTGACATCACCCAAAGAATATGGAGCCTAGGGCATGTGCTGTTAGGTCAAGGCACAAACTTCAACTTTCCTGAGCTACACACCTTAATTGCACTAGCAGAGCAGTATGTGTGTGGTGCAGAAACTATCAATATATGCGAGAAAAAAATTAGACGCTTACAGATAATCATGTGTGTCTCATAAATGAGGAAAGCAGTATAAATATGGCGCAATCCTGAATCTGTTACATGGGTAGATATTCGTGATATACTAACTACCCTGAAGCATGAAATTAAAGGTACCAAACACGAGATAAGGGACATAATAGAGAGCTCACTGACATCAACAGCAGAATAAATGAGTTGAAGTATCATGTGTCATTCCATAAAGAAAACGTGATGGAGCAATGTTGGGGGATCCAAGATGGCATCAGAGTAGAACGCACTGGTTCCTGCTTGTTTCTTCATGCAGAAGCGCAAAGCCAAGGGTAAGGGAGGCCTCCCCCCTCCCCCCACACCCGAGGCTTTTGCAGCAGGGCAGTGAACGATGAATAGCTTTGCGTTGGTGACGCCCTTGATGGGCACACCTGTTATCAGGGCTGGGGAGAGCCCCAGTCTGGAAAGCGATGTCTCGCTTAGCCCTGCTGGCCCTTCCACCTCCCCTGCTCCCTTGGCTTCCAGGGTCAGTCTGCACGAAGTCAGTGCAGGCACGGGGAGTCGGGTGATTCCAGCAGTGGGATCTGCTATTACAGCTGCTACAGTGACTGCAGAATTCATCTCTCAGGGAGGGGGTCTTTCTCCCGCAGGAGTTGGTCAGCGTTTCTAGAGTCCCACTAGGTGTCAGATGTAGATTTCAAGTCCTCTTTGAACTTCATCCAGTTTTGTCACCAATGAATCATCCCGAGAAAGTTACCCTGGACTCTGTCTGGCCTTGGAATTTGTATATAAAAAGGTATGTGCTAGTGCTCTCCAGGTTTCAGCTCTGCATTCCCCTCTATTGGAGAGTGTGGAAAAAAACCTGGAAGCCCAACAGAGGCAACTGATGGGGTTTCAGTCAACTATTAAGCAACTACAGGACATAAAAAGAACTTTGGTTCAGGATTTATTTAAACAGTGTTTTTATACAACTCCTTCCAGCAATCAGGGGCGGTTTACATGGAACTTGAAGATACATGGAACATTGAATATCTATAACAACATAACAGGAAGTAGAAAACTAGTTGAAAACAAGAACTATGTACATACCAGTATACACTTATGCATAGACATAGCTAAGAAATCCAGTGTTTACTATTTACAAAAAGATAGACATTGAGGATAAGGTAGAATTAAGATCTTTGGGTGGCAAAAGGGAGGGATGATGAATTGGAAGTATTGTTGGAGGGTGTATTGTAGGATGGGATGATTGTCCAGCAGAAAACTGAGAACGTGGAAAACCAGCATAGGAAACAGGTAAATGGAGCTCACTCTGAGAAGGAGGTTACCAGTGGAGTGCCACAAAATGCAAGGTCATGCATTTGGGCTGCAGCAATCCAAGGGAGCAATATAGTATAGGGAGTGAAGAACTTTTGTCCATTAAAGAAGAGTGGGACCTTGGCGTGATTGTGTCTGATGATCTTAAATTAGCTAAACAGGTAGAAAAAGCAACGGCAAAAGCTAGAAGGATGCTTGGGTGCATAGGGAGAGGAATGACCAGCAGAAGAAGGGAGGTGATAGTGTCTCTGTATAAGTCTTTGGTGCGACCTCATTTGGAGTATTGTGTGCAATTCTGGAGACTGCACCTTCAAAAGAATATAAACAGGCTGGAGTCAGTACAGAGGGTGGCTACTAAAATGGTTAGTGGTCTTCATTATAAAGCATATGAGGACAGGCTTAAGGATCTTAATATGTACACCTTAGAGAAAAGACAGGATAGAGGCGATATGATTGAGATGTTTAAATACCTCCGTGGCATAAATGAACAGAGGGAGAGAGCCTCTTTCAATTGAAAGCAAGTTCTGCTATGAGGGGACATGGAATGAGGGTGAAAGGATAGATTCAGCAGTGATATGCAGAAATATTTCTTTATGGAAAGAGTGGTGGATCCGTGGAAAAGTCTCCCAGTGGAGATGGTAGAGACGAGGACAGTATCTGAATTCAAAGAAGCAATGGACAAGCACGGGCGATCTCTAAAGGAAAAAAGGGGACTGCTGTAGTGGTTGTTGTGGAAGGACAGACTGGATAGGCTATGTGGTCTTTTTCTGTTGTCATGTTTCTATCTTTCGTGTTTTGAATTTTCCACGAGTGACTTTGGTTTCCCCCAGGGGTAAAGGCCAAGGCAGAGAGGCTCGCATCCTGGAGATGAATGCATGGCTGCGTGGATGGTGTCATAGAGAGCGTTTTGGTTTCCTAGACCATGGGATGCTGTTCCAAGGGTTGCAGAGCAGGGATGGTATCCATCTGTCCAAGAAAGGTCAACGCGTCTTCAGCAGTAGACTGGCTAATCTACTGAAGAGGGCTTTAAACTAGATTCATTGGGGATGGGTGAAGAAAGCCCACAGCTAAGTGATACATTAAATACCTTTGTGGAAATGGGTAACGGGGGTAACATATGGAAAACAGTGTGTATAAATGCCCGTAGCATGGGAAATAAGATCCCTGATGTTGAAGCTTTGGTGGGAGTGGCCGGCTTAGATTTAGTGGCAGTTACAGAAACGTGGTTCACAGAAAACCATGGCTGGGATGTAACTATACCTGGCTATACTTTATTCAGAAAGGACAGGGTAGGAAGAAGGGGAGGAGGAGTGGCACTATATGTAAAAAATACTATTAAAGCTTTGGAATTACAGAGCTTAAAAAGGAGAGAGGAGGTATTGTCGGTTAAACTAGAAAGAGGGAAAGAGAAATCTATTTGCATTGGCGTGATATACAGACCTCCCTCACAAGAGGAAGAGGTGGACAGAGTTAATTGAAGACATACGCAGCATTGCTAGGAAAGGGGACGTGCTACTGATAGGGGATTTCAATATGCCAGATGTTGATTGGCACATTCCTGCCGCAGTATCATCTAGAAGTAAAGAGATCCTGGGTTCTCTACAGGGAGAACTATTAAAGCAATTGGTAACAGACCCCACACGTGAAGGGGCCATACTGGACTTGGTGCTTACCAATGGTGAAAGTGTTTCTGATGTTATACTGGGAGATCATTTTGCATCCAGTGATCACCAGATGATGTGGTTCAGTATTAGGACTAGGGCTGTTAAGAGTCCATTCAAAGATGAGGGTCTTAGACTTTAGGAAGACTAACTTTGCCAGAATGGGCCAATACCTCAGGGATTCGTTAGCAGGATAGGAACAGCTGAGGGATGTAGAAAAACAGTGGGCAAAACTGAAAGGGGATATTTTAAGGGCAACCAACCTTTTTGTTAAAATGGTAAATAAAAGGTAAAAGGAAAAGGAGACCTCTATGGCTTTCTAAAGAAGTAGCTGAAAAAGTGAAGAAAAAGAGGGAGGCCTTCATGAAATACAAGAGATCACAGAGAGAGGAAGACAGGCATCTATATTTGGAAAAATTTAGAGAAGCTAGCAAAGTAGTCAGGAAAGCAAAGATTCAAAAAGAGGAGGAAACAATAGATAAAAAGGGGGGATAAGACATTTTTCAGATATGTTATTGAGAAGAGGAAGGGCAAAAGTGGTATTGTCAGACTCAAGGATGAAGGGGAGGAATATTTATTTATTTTTTATTTATTTAGCAAGCATTTGTAGCCCGCTCCTTCCAGCGATCAGAAGCGGGTAGGATTACTATTGTGAAACTGCCGAATCAAGGCAGGTACAAATTTTGTTTACATACAGATTGTCAGAAAAGCACATCATACAGAGTTAACACTTCTTAGCTATGGGGGAGTTCATTTACATATATACATAAATACATATATACAGGATAATCTGGTAGATCTGGTAGATAATATGTAGAAGCTGATGAGGATAAAGCGGAATTGCTTAACAAATATTTCTGTTCTGTGTTCACAGATGAAGAACCAGGAGCAGGACCTCAGAAAACACCCACAAACAGGAACAGAAGCGAGGACATCTTGAACAATTTTCAGAAGACTGTGTTCGTGAGAAACTAGCTCAACTTAAAGTAGACAAAGCGATGGGACTGGATGGGCTACACCCTAGAATACTGAGGGAACTTGGGGACATTCTAGCAGCTCCACTGACTGACCTATTCAATGCCTCATTGGAGTCGGGAGTGGTGCCAAAGGACTGGAGAGAGGCTCATGTGGTGCCTTTACACAAAAGCGGAAGTAAGGATGTGGCTGAAAACTACAGGCCGGTTAGTTTAACTTCGGTGGTGAGTAAATTATTGGAAACGCTTCTGAAAGAGAAAATAGTGAGGTTTCTGGAGTCCAGCGGATTACAGGATCCGAGGCAGCATGGATTCACCAGAGGGAGGTCTTGTCAGACAAATCTGATTGATTTCTTTGACTGGGTGACCAGGGAGTTGGACGGAGGGAGAGCCCTAGATGTGGTGTATTTAGATTTCAGTAAAGCCTTTGACACTGTTCCTCACAGGCGACTTATAAACAAACTGAGCACCCTAGGGATGGACCCTAAAGTTACTACTTGGGTTAGAAACCGATTGGGTGGGAGGCGACAGAGTACAGGTAAATGGAGCTCACCCTGAGGGGAAGGATGTTACCAGTGGTGTGCCCCAGGGATCTGTCCTTGGTCCGATTCTTTTTAACATCTTTGTTAGTGATATAGCGGGAGGGCTGTCGGGTAAAGTTTGCCTCTTTGCGGATGATACCAAAATCTGCAATACAGTAGACACCCAGGAAGGTGTAGATAACATGAGGAGGGATCTAGCTAAGCTTGAAGAATGGTCTAGAATTTGGCAGCTGGGATTTAATGTTAAAAAATGTAAGGTCATGCATTTGGGCTGCAGCAATCCAAGGGAGCAATATAGTATAGGGGGTGAAGTACTTTTGTCCACTAAAGAAGAGTGGGACCTAGGTGTGGTTGTGTCTGATAATCTTAAAGTAGTTAAACAGGTAGAAAAGGTGATGGCAAAAGCTAGAAGGATGCTTGGGTGCATACGGAGAGGAATGGCTAGCAGAAAAAAGGTGGCGATAGTGCCTCTGTATGAGTCTTTGGTGTGACCTCATCTGGAGTATAGTGTGTAATTCTGGAGACCGCACCTTCAAAAGGATGTGAACAGAATGGAGTCAGTGCAGAGGGTGGTTACTAAAATGGTTAGTGGTCTTCATTATAAAGCATATGAGGACAGACTTAAGGATCTTAATATCTACACCTTAGAGGAAAGGCGAGATAGAGGTGATATGATTGAGATGTTTAAATACCTCCATGGCATAAATGTTCAGGGGGAGAGCCTCTTTCAATTGAAAGCAAGTTCTACTACGAGGGGACATGGGATGAGGGTGATGGCGGATAGATTCAGGAGTGATATGCGGAAATATTTCTTTACAGAAAGAGTGGTGGATCCGTGGAATAGTCTCCCAGTGGAGGTGGTAGAGATGAGGACAGTAACTGAATTCACCTTGTAAATAGCAGCATGTATATACTCTTGCACTCTGTAAAGATTTATATATACTTTGTAAATAGTTACCCCAGCATTGTCCAAGTTATAGTACCTGTTCTATGTAAATACAGAGCAGCCCCATCTAAGATACTGTTGTATGTAAAATGCACTGATATTGAAAAGCACGGTATAGAAGAGACAATAAATAAATAAAGCATGGGACAAACACAGAGGATCTCTAAAGGAATAAAGGGGACTGTTGTAGTTGTTGATATGGAAGGACAGACTAGATAGGCCATGTGGTCTTTTATTGTCATCATGTTTCTATGGATCTATTTAGTAGATTCCTAAAAGAGACTTTCATCTATCCCAAATTTGGTATACCTCCTTTCCAGAAAATCTACTATTTTCTTCCCTTGGTAGCTAAGGAGACTTCACAGAAGGCAGAATCCTCTTTGGTGGATGTTTTATTTGATTCCTTGGACTTGCCTAACTTGACTGAGGTTTTGGAGCAGTCTGCTGAGTGGGTGGAAGCTAGGGCCACCTTGTTGGTATCATTTGTTTTTCTTCAAAATAAAGAAACATTGTTACGGTTCTATTTTAGAAAGTCTATTGTTTCCTTTATGGGTGGGAAAATACAGATCTTTCTGGATGTGTCTAAGTGGACACAGACTAGAGGAAAAATTTCTGGAGCTCCGAACTGAGGCATTGGGCCTTGGGGGCGAGTTTTCAGTTGACATTTCTTTGTAAATGTGTACTCTCCTGTCATTTCAGAATAAGAGCTATCATTTCTTTGAACCTTCGCAGTTACGTTTCTTCTTAGATGCTAAACAGTTGCAAGGCTAACCAGTGGATTTTATTATTATTATTATTATTTAACAGTTCTTCTATACCGCTCTATTTTAGATCAGAGCGGTTTACATTTAACATCAACTATACAACGCAAGGAACTTTGAGTTGTATTTATAATAAACAGGGAGATCAACTTGGAAGTAACTGGGGGAAACTATGTACATTCTTAATTCTATACATTGTATCACACTGGTACCTGATTTCAGGCAGAACATATCTACATTTTATTTACACTGGGGTACATTCTGAGCGATCAGTTGATTATCCTTTTTCATGCTGAGTCTGATTATTTACTTGTAATGAGAGATTGTCTGGGGGGCCATATGTATGGTTACTAAGGCTAGATTCAGGGTAGTATGTAGTGAACAGGTGCTGCTTTATTGCCTTCCTGAAGTGGGTTAGGTAAGTGATGTTCCGAATATAGGTAGGGAGAGCATTCCATGCTCTGGGAGCGTAAATCGTAAAGGCCCTATTTGTTGTTGTTCTCGTGCATTTTGTTATTACTTTTGGGACCTCTAGGGTGTTTTGCATTATGGGTCTTCTATTTCTGTTCTGTGGTACTTTATGTATCATCTTGCTGAGGGCTGTGGGGGTCAGAGTGTTTGAGGCTTTGAAAGTTAAGGTTAGAACTTTGTGGAGGGTTCTTGCTTGAACAGGTAACCAATGGAGGTTCATCAGTACTGGCGTTATGTGCTCTCTCCGTGAAGCCCCTGTTAGTACTCTTGCAGCAGTGTTCATTGCAAGCTGGAGGGGAGCTAGCGTTGCTTGGCGTTTTAAAGGCAGAATATGTTTTGGGCTTCTTATCCTACTTGTTTCTTTAGCTACCTTCCCATGATATTGTATTTTGGATCTTCCTCTTTCAATATTGGAGACTTCTTACACTCAGTGATGTTAATTTTGTTTTTTTTCTCCTTTTTTATGTATACCTTTTATGAAGTATCATTGAGTGTATATATCCTACTCCAATGTTTTTCTTTGGTGTTTGTTAAATTGCAATAAAAATTAAATTAAAAAAAAGAAAACGTGAGGGAGCTGCAGCAGCAAGAGGCTTTGATGGCAAAATCGATTTAGAAAACCGTACAAGGAATAAATGTCGATATTCAGGGCATACTGGTGGAGCCACTGTATTTAGACTAAGACCTTGTGTACAGTAGTATTAACGGTGAGTGCAGCAGATGACGTGAGTCAAGTGTGCCCACTGCAGCTTGGGCCCAAAAATATGCTCTCAACTTAAGAATATTGTTGCATGCTTTCACGACTTTTTGGATGAAGAGAAGCTTCTTCTAACTGCTCACAAGCAGGGGCCAAGAAAGTGGGAAGGATGTGAAGTTGAAATTTATAACGACCTCTCACTATGCACCTTGCAACAGAGAACGAAGAAGCACAAAGCGACTGGGTTTCTCCACATAGAACATACACGACTACCCTGATTTTATTCTTTTGGGTCAGCTTTCACCTCGAATAACTAAAACTAAGTTGGAAACTTGGAAAGGTCTTGGAGACCTGGGCTTTAATTATCTGCCACTTATTGTGATTGGGTGCGGGGAGGGGGGCTTAGGACAGGAGGAGGAGGGATGGCGGGAAAGATTGTAGGGGGCGGATACTGCAAAACATTTTGTAAATAGCAATATATATATGACAAGACAATTGTTCGGGTGGATATCTGGTGGATGTTTTTTTGTTGGGGTTGTATTTGGAAATATTCAATAAAAAGCAAACAAAAAAAAAAATCTGCCACACGGACCTGCTGAGAAACAGACAATAGGCCAATCCCCTGTGGGCAATTCCAGCTGGCATCAAGAGGAAATGGCTCCAATGAAAGGAGAATGTATTGCTAGATCACCAAGAGAAGATCAGAGGAAATGGTCTAATTTGGAAGACAGCTGCAGACCTGTAGCTGTGTCAGTGGGACACTAATGGACAGTGCTGGGACAGTATGTCTATGGTATTGGAATGAGCATGGATGGCATGGTGTCTTCTCTGATGGGGAATGTGATTCTGAAGTGGGGGAGGAGAGAGTGAGCAGTGCAATATGGTGCGTTATAGATATATTTATCTAGTCTTTTAGCTGAAATGGCTGTATGTGTTATTCATATGTGGATCCTTGGGTGATGTTCTTTCTTGGAGAGTGATGGAACCCCATAGGTGGGTTAGTAATGGTCATCGGGGTGGAGGGTGGGGGATGTGAAAGGAGGGAGGGAGGATATTCATACAAGATGGAGAGTGTTTCAATAAGTATTGAACTCCAAGTCAGGATTCTTAATGTTAAGGAGCTTAAATTCTCCACACAAGAGGATGTTATTGTTTAAAGAAATTAAACTATTGAATCTGGATAATGTTTTTATCCAGGAGATTCATTTATTACAGAAACATGAGATGCATCTTTGCAGCTCTAAAAAGAGGAGGAGAATGACAGCAGGGATCGTGACAATAATAAGCAATAGCTGCCCATTTCACCCATTGCAGGGAGAGGACATTTCTGGGGCTAAGGATAGTAGGATGGTCCTAATTAAGGCTGTCTTGCAGGGTGAAGATGACATCTCCCTATTATAATTATGTGTCTAGTCAGAATCAAACTAATTTTTGGGAACATATTAGCCAACCTGCAGAGACTGTCAGTAGGATGAAATGTATTATTTGGGGAGAACTTCAACATGCTGTTAAGCGTGGAGTTGAATAAAGGGTGAGCAGGATCAGATAAGGAGGGCTAGGTGGGACATATGGCATGAGCTGCATCCTCAGCAAAAGGATTTTAGATTTTATTCTTGCCCCCATGATACATGGACATAGTTTGAGGGGGGACAAGGGGGAGGCATTGCCCCAACAATGGCTTTGACGCTTGTCTGCCTGCGGGGATCTGATCTCCCGTGGGCAGACAGAAGGGGACTATGCTGCCATCGGGGCCATCCCCTTCTTTTCTACCCACAGGAGATTGGATCCCTGCAGGCAGACAAGCTTTGCGGCCATCACTGAGGCAACTCCTTTGAGGGGGCAATGCCTGTAGCAGAAGAGAAGGGGACTGTGGCAAAGTACCCTTCTATCTGCCAGTAGGAGATCGGATCTCCCACGGGCAGAAGAAAAGGGGCAGACCAGAGACAAGCAGTCTGCCTTGGGGATCCATTCCCCCACAGGCAGAAAAGAAGGAGGTGGCCCAGTGGCTTGAGGGGGGGGGAGGGAGAGGAGTTCAAGTGAGGTAGAGAAGGTAGGGAGTGTATTTATAAAAGGAGGATGGGGGATTTTAGGGCAGGGGATGGAAGTGCTGGTGGGAGGGGGGGGAGCGATTGGTGAAGGGGGAAGATTCTGGAAGAATAACAGAGGAAGGGAGCCAGCAGGAGAGAGGTTGGAGGGGCAGGGAAGAGTTCAGGGTGTTGCCAAAAGTTGCATTCCCCTTCCTCAGAACACCACAAAGTACTCCACCTCTGCACAACAGCAACACACACAAACACACACACACACACGAGCACTTCACCTTCATACTACACACACACATACAGGCACCCCACACACAGATGACCCGCACCTCACCTACACAAAAACATCTACCACATCTCCTCCCATGCATAGACAGGCATACCACTGTTGCACCACATACATGTGCAGACAATATCTGAAGCTATAATTCTTCTCTGTATTTCTGTCTAAAGATGCCACGTGGTATAGGAATTCTGGCGCTGGTCTCATGAGACTTGAGAACATGAGCTGCCAACACAAGCAAGCGAGGCCGCACTGCCCCAATATTCTGGATTTTTTTTAAACTGCTTTATGCAGAAAAATAGAGCTATAAAGTCTATGGACAAGATTTAAAAAATATATATATATATAAATTTTGAAAAAAATATTTTGTGGGCATATTCCAGACAGCAAGAAGGAAAGGGGACCTGGGCCCAACTTAACAGCTCCCCTGCGGGGCCCCACAGGGTCTTCCTGTTACTCTTCAGCCCATCAAGTGCTAGCAACCCGCAGGAAACAGCACTGGATCCTGAATGACCGTCAGCTTGAGGAGTCATGGGCATATCCTCATTCCAAGCTTCTTTGAACCCCATCGGGCTCTACCCTAGGCCACCGCACCATAGTGTGGGTCAGGAGAGAGATCTATCTGCACTGCTTCACCAGCTCACACACATCTTGCTACTTCTGAAGGCAGACAACTACTGACTTCTCTCAGTGCTGCACCAGCAGTTATACCTCCTGATATTATTGAAAGATGCTGAAGTCTGCCTCCACTTGCCAGCAAGAGAGCATAACCCACTTGCCTGGTGTAGTCTAACAGGATAAGGAAATTTCAGTTTAGCACACTGCTGAATACAAAGCTGGCTTAACTGGGACTTTGATAAAGATCTATTGGTGGTTCTCAACCCAGTGCAAGCAGATCTATATCATGCATATTCATTGTGGATATCCTGAAAACTTGACTGGACTGGGGGTCCCAGAGGACTGGGATGAGAACCACTGATCTACGTATACTTGCTTAACTTCTGCCCAGTGCGAGCTGGTATATCATTGAAAGCACATTGAGCCTCCTTCGATGGAGCAGTGGATCACCTGCCTGCAGAACGTGGTTCTCATGGAAAGATAGACTGCAATGTGCCATAACGGTCTAGAGAAGTTTGACAAGGACCGAGGAGTCTTAGGGAAGTTGTTGATGAAGTAGTAATGGACCTGGACATGGGATAATAGCAGGGGGGGAGAGGGCCAGGAGAAGAAGAGTTTTGATATTTATAACACCATGGCAGCATGTTCTTTACTGTTTTCCTTTTGGGGAGTAGAATTTATTGGATCCGAATGTGTTAACTGGGTCTGTTTTCTGTCATTGTATAATGAAAAACGAGAAAATTTAAACATAAAAAAGGGTCTGGACAAATTCCTGGAGGATAACTCCATTAACTATTTTAACTAGAATAAAACTTAAGGTGCGGTAAGTATAAAGTCTGTATGATAAAGGCAGGGGGTATGCCCAGCATTTTCCATGCATCTACTACACAGCAGGCACCACATGGTCCGCGGTCCATGCCTCAGCAGATAACACAGATGCGTCCACGTTATCTGCCGAGACATAAAGGGCAGAAATTACTTCTACTAACATACCTGCTACAGTGATGCAAGGCAGGCATCCCCAATCTGACAGATCCCCCCCCCCAATATAACCCCCTTCACAATTTAGACTATTTCAATTCAGACCCCCTGGATCATGACACCACCCCCCCCCCCCCCAATCAATTCAACCTGGCCCTTCTCCGTACACCTCCCCTCCCCCCATGGCTGACCCTGTGGTCTCCCTGGTAGTCTAAACAGTCCAGGGCAGAAGCAGTCTCCCTCCACTTCTGGCCTGGTAACCACTGGGTTCCATTCTACTTATGGGCAGCCCTGTAACCTCTTTAGAGAATATGTTTTGACTTGACTTGTGACATTGTATTTTGCAGTTGATATCTGCCCCCGCCCCATGTGGCTGGTCATACCCTTGACTAGGTTTTCAACTGTAAGCAACTCTATGAATACATTGATTACCTTACTGTTCTACCCTTGGCCTTGGACTGATCGTTTACTAATCCAATTCCAACTACTTATCCATTATGCTACCACTCCATCTGCATTCTCGGACACATTAGAAAATTCCACTCACTAAATACTGACTCTATGGCTGTAGAATGTCATAGGCCACACCCTGTACAGCCTCATTAGCTGGCCACATGAGACAAGAAACTAGGATCTGCTCCGGACAACAGTGCTCCACTCAAAGAATATACTGTTGCTGCTTAAAAGAATAATCCATATCATTATCCCAGGCTTTGCCTCCTTGTAAAGCAGCTTTCATCATCTTGAACTCCTCTGGCGTAGGAGTGGCACAGATCACTCCCACTATATGTGTAAGATACACTCTAAGGCTTACTCATTAGCAGCATAGTCAGAACAGCAGTAGTATTTCTCATCTCTGATCCAACAGGATCTCCACCCATGGTGACTTCAGCCTACTATGGAAATTTTACACAGCCCATTTTTAAGTTACCCTTCCAAATGCCAATGACTTTGGTTTAGCCTTCCAAGAGAAAATTTAACACTAGAGTTCAGATGCCTTATTCCACCCCCTAGTGATTCTAAAGGCAGGGATCAGTCCTAGAGCTGGTTAAAGGTGTTGGTGCCCTAGGCAAACCTTCAACTTCAATAAAGGACCAGTGTAAGATAAAAATTCCACTCCGTGACAATGACTAATCCCATACACCTTATTAGCTCAAATCAGAAACTTTTTGTTGTCAGGCTACAGACCAAGGTGGCTATATTCAGCTACCTCTGTTAAAGACCATTTTATTCTTAATGAAAAGTGACCATGCATTAAATACCTCGCTTAAAATTCATACTAACACAACTGTCGCATTTTGAATCAGTGCCAGCCTTGAAAGAGGTAAGGTCCCAAACCACTAGAAGCAGACTGTGGTACTCCCACAAATCTAAATATACTAAAGCAGACCCCCTATTCATACTTAATTGCCACCTGATGTTGCCATAAATAACCGTATTCCTGGAAAAATCATGGCTGCTAAGTTGTCTAATTTGCTAGCTAAGACAAATGCATAAAGTCCAAGACAGATGGTATTTCGACCATTACACAGCCCAGAGATAACCCTAAAGTATATAACAGAGTAAATCAAATATCAATAGTTCAATATCCTTGTTCTAGGTAAAGTAATGTAAAGTCTCCTTGTTTATTGTTGAATGTAAACCACTTTGAATTTAAGAAAAGCGGTATAGAAAAATTGTTAAATAAAAATTAATTTTCGCAAATATGGACACAGGGAAGATTGTCCTCCTGACCTCGCTATGTATGTTCTCTGTGTCAAACATCATTGATCATACTTTACTCCTTAAAAGACTATACAATTAGTCTTAAAAAAAGTCCAACTTTGGTTTGTCAAACTTGACCAACAGATATTTCTGTGTTATGTTAAATCACTCTTGATATCTACAAACCTGATTGAGGGTCCCTCAGGCCTGTTTTTGCCCCTAAGCTTTTTAATATCGTTCTTACTGCCCTGGCTTTACCCCCAACTCTAGGTTTGGAGCTTTATTCTGGGCATATAACATCCAGCTACTATATGCTTTCAATAATTATGACCTCCAAGCTGTAACTGCCTTCATTCGGAAACTCATGAGAGTGGTGGACTGGATTGATAAAAAAATGAAGTCACCCCCCCCCCAAAAAAAAAATAAACAAACAAACAGATGCTGTCTTCTTTTCCAGGGAGTCAGTATGTTCTTAGTGTTCCCACCATGTTGTCGCCCATCACTGTGCAAAAAAGTGCCAAAACTCAAGGTATCATCCTAGATAGCCAAAGGACTTGACAGGCAGCTTAATGCAATTCTTAAAAGGCACATTTCTGGGGCATAACATCTGAGGATACATCCCTGATATGGTTCCTTCCTGGTGTGGCCTGCTGGGTTAGAGATTTATAATGTACAAACTCACAGCAGAAGTTGTATTGGCCACTGTTATTCCTTGAAGATATGTTAATAAAAAGTACTTTAAAAAATGATCTTTATAGTCTCCACATTCTACGTTTGATTCATAATATATTTGACCCTGAATCACTACATACATTGATTCATGCCTTGGTCCTGCAATGCTCAGATTAGAATTTATTATATCAAAAGGACTAAAGGTCTCTTAAGAGTCTTCAACTGTCCTGGATGAACATGCTCTCGGCTGATCTCTGAAGCTAAGCAGGATTGGGCCTGGCCAGTACTTGGCTGGGGGTAATTACCTTGGAGTACCAAGGACTGTAAACTCACTGCACAGAAGAAAGGTCTGGCAATCTACTTCTGGTCACATCTTGCCAAGAAAACACAGGGCTGGATTGCCAGGATCAGCACTGACTCAACAGCACCTACTGCATTGCAAAAGACAAGTACTTCAAAAAACAGCTATTAGGATGCTGTGTAAGGCAACAACAAAAAACACCATGATCATGTGACCTGCCCCTTAACAGAGTATCATTGGCTCCTCATCTCCTACAAAATAACTTTCAAGATTACTTTTGTTCATGGAATTTTCTATACAGGTTTTCCACTCAGTCCCTCATTATCTTCTAAAACAACAATATGTGCCCTTCATTTTTCCTCCCTAAATCTACTAGTGGTTCCTAACTACAGTATTTATTTAGCTAGTTATTTTTTTTTATACCGCTTTTCAATGGGTCAAAGCGGTGTTCATTCAATGAGGATTATATTTTGGTTAAATGTACATATGTTATTGTTAAATGTAACAATTACTTATGCACAGAGAAGAGGGGAGAGAGCAGAGTAGATGAACGTGGAGCTTCGACATTTACATTGATCGGGTAATTGCACAGCATACTGAATATGTACTAGTTAAACGTCAATGGTTGGGGGGGGGGGGCAGGAGGAGGACAGTAGGTACAGGCACCATGAAAGTATTTGGCTGGTTTCTCTTAGCACCATGGCACCCACTCTCTGGAATCAGCTGCCTTTAGACCTCAGACTGGAATCCTCATTTCACAGCTTTAAATCAGCCCTAATAACTTGTTACTTCAGGATAGCCTTTGGGTTACGAGGATAATTATCAGGCTAATATTTGTCTAATCTGCTCTTTAGTTGGTCAACTTCTGGTGTCTGACCGGTCCATGAATCTCAGTATTTTGTTTCTACCCTCTCTTCCTTTGCTTATTTCTACCTTAAAAATTTACTACTCATTGTCTGTTGCGTCTGATTTACCTAATGTTCATCACTGTATTGTAACTGTGTACTTACTAAAGTTTTACTGTAAAGCATTAGCTACCCTGGCATAGGGCAACATATCAAAGCCAATAAATAAATAATGGCAGCAGTAACCCCTAGTGGTAGTCTTGTGGTACCTCTGCTTGGTGTCGAGCTCTAGCTGTACTACTGTGAGACTAATCTCTAGGAGTAACTGCCATCATCTTGCAACATGACAGCCACTGGGGTGAGAGCGGAGGGGGACCAATCCTGTCGTTAACCAAGGAGACTACCAGATAGGTCTTTGGGATGGACAAGGTCAGGGAGAGGTCTATGTGTGGGGGGTGTCATGATCCAGGGGGGTCTGCAATAGAATGGTCTTCAATGGAAGGGGGTGGGGAGACGTATGAGGTAGAAACATAGAAACAGAATGACAGAAAGTCGCCTGTGAGGAACGGTGTCAAAGGCTTTACTGAAATCTAAATACACCACATCTAGGGTTCTCCCTTGGTCCAACTCCCTGGTCAAAGAAATCAATCAGATTTGTCTGACAAGACCTGCCTCTGGTGAATCCATGCTGCCTCGGATCCTGTAATCTGCTGATTCCAGAAGCCTCACTATTTTCTCTTTCAGCAGCACTTCCAAGTAGGTTTTTTAACCTGTTTAAGCAGCAGCTCTGCTACCAGACTGCCAATAAAAAATTAAACCCCTAATAGTCAATGACTACAAAATAATAGAACAAAAAACTGAAAGTCATTGGGAAAGCCACAAGGATACCCCCAATACTTGAAATCAGCTTGTGAAACAAGATGTTTTTTGTCGGGACCTGACTGGCAGGAGGGGGGAGGGGAAAAAACTCCTGCCTCAACGCCAGAAGGGCCCGTTTTATTCAAACAAGCAAACAAGCCTTAATAGTGAGAATAGTGTAGACACACTTATCTGTAAAGCAAGGCGAAGTTTCTGCGCCTTGCTTTACAGATAAGTGTGTCTACACTATTCTCACTATTAAGGCTTGTTTGCTTGTTTGAATAAAACGGGCCCTTCTGGCGTTGAGGCGGGAGTTTTTTCCCCTCCCCCCTCCTGCCAGTCAGGTCCCGACAAAAAACATCTTGTTTCACAAGCTGATTTCAAGTATTGGGGGTATCCTTGTGGCTTTCCCAATGACTTTCAGTTTTTTGTTCTACCAGACTGCCAATAGCATAACTGCATCTAATGCCACCTCCTGAAGAGGTGTTGAGTTCAGCAGTCGTGACAGCTAGCGTAAGGTAATGTCCCATTCACTGGCTGTCACCAGTAGCTGTGTTCAGTTTCTGTCCCAAATCAGCCCTATGGTCTTTTTTTTTCAACAAGATGCCATTAGTACTGAACATGGTAAAACCTGCACCAAGAGCTTACCGTGCTTTACTTAACAGGCCTCCAAGAGAACAAGTGTGGGTTTCTTTTGAACCTCAGCAATTGAAATTTTTCAAACTAACAGGTTCAATCCTTGGCTTCCTGAAATTACCAGTCTAGGATGAGGTTGCAATAATTCAGTTTATAGTAGAAATGATATGACATGATAATAGCACTCCTTGTGGCCTTGGGCAAGTCACTCAACCCTCCATTGCCTCATAGAAATCAAGTTATCAATGTCCCTGTTCAATGTACATTACCAAGTTTAAGTTTCAATGTAAACCGCTTTGATTGAAATGATAAAGCGGTATCTACAACCTGTTAAATAAATAAAAATAAAATAAATAAATAATAGTGTCTTAAAGGTTAGATCTGCTATTTCTTTGGGCATACAGAAGAGGGAAAAGGCTTATAATCATAAGTTTTTAACTTGGATCTTCCCATGAATGCTAAACCCTGAAAAAATTAAGCTGTTAAACAAACCTTATCTCAGCTGTTAAGCAGGGATGTTTGTTGTTTATAATTACAGGAAATCCTCAGACTTAAGACACAGAGGGACTTTTTCACAAATATATAACTGGTCGGCAGACCTACTTAACGGTTAAACCACGGTCAGCAGGATGTCCAGCAGCACTACAGTGTTAAGTGCCACTGAATATCGCCTTCTACCAGGTCTGAATGCCCCAAGGCTAGGTGCTTAGCATTGGGCCATTCCAAAGGGGGATATTGAGCCACTGGCCAATTAAACCTAACCAGCTAAAGTTAGGCCAAAAAAAAGGATGGCCTAACTTCAGCTGGTTTAGCTATATGGAATGCAGCTGAATATTGCCACAGACCAGTTTGATAATCATAAGAACAATAAGAGGTGCCATACTGGGTCAGATCAAGGTCCATCAAGCCCACTATCCTGTTTCCAACAGCGGCCAATCCAAGTCACAAGTACCTGGGCAGGTTCTCAAAAATGTACACAGGTTCCACAATGCTTGTCCCAGAATGAGCAGTGGATTTCCCGGGTCCTCTTTAATAATGGTTAATGGACCTTTCCTCCAGGAACTTGTCCAAACCTTTTTTTAAACCCAACCACACTAACAGCTTTTACTACATCCTCCAGTAACAAATTCCAGAGTTTGACTACACGATGAGTGAAAAAATATTTTCTCATGTGAGTCTTAAATAGGTTACATTGTAACTTTATTGCATGTCCCCTAGTCTTTCTACATTTTGATGGTGCAAACAACCAATCTACGTTTACCCGTTCCACTCCATTCATTAATTTATAGATCTCTATCATAGCTCCCCTCAGCCATATTTTTTCCAAGTGGAAGAGCCCTAACCTTTTAAGCCTTTCCTCATAGGAGTATCCTCCCATCCCCTTTGCCATTTTGGTGGCTCTTCTCTGTACCTTTTCTAATTCTGCTATATTGTTTTTAAAATAAAGCAACCAGAATTGCACACATTATTCAAAGTGTGGTCGCATCATGAACCAATACAGAGGCATTATAATATCCTTGGTTTTATTCTCCATTCCTTATTATTTCTAGCATTCCATTTGCTTTCTTAGCTGCTGCTGTACACAGGGTGGAGAGTATCAACGTATTATCCACAATGATGCCTAAATCTTTTTCCTGGGTTGTGGTTCCCAATGTGGAACCTTGCATCGTGTAACCATAATTTGGGTTGTTCTTTCCTAGGTGCATAACTTTGCACTTGGCAGATGAAATTTAATGTGGACATCTGGATGCCCAGTCTTCCAATTTATCAAGGTCCTCTTGGAATTTTTCACTATCCTCTTGTGCTTTAACAACTTTGAATAATTTTGTGTCATCTGCAAATCTGATCACTTCACTTGTTATTCCTAAGTTATTTATGAATATGTCAAAAAGCAGTGGACGCAGCAGAGATCGCTGGGGTACTCCATTGAGAAAACTGGCCATTTAGCCCTACTCTCTGCTTTCCTGATCCACAATAGTACACTGCCTCCAATCCCATGACTTTTTAATTTTGCCAAAAGTCTCTCATGAGAGACCTTGTCAAAGGCTTTCTGAAAATCCAGATACACTATATCAACCAGCTCACCTTTATCTACCTGTTTATTCACACCTTACGGATTAGTAAAACAAGACTTTCCTTGACTAAATCCATGCCGACTTTCTCTCATTAAACTGTGGCCATCTACATATTCAGTAATTTTATTCTTTATAATGGTTTCTACCATTTTGCCTCGTCAGGCAACCTGGGCATTCAATACCAGTGGCCAGATATCCAGGTTTAAATTAAAGCAGCAATGGCTAGCCACTCTAAAGTGGGCTGGTCCCCACTGCTCAACCGTCCCTGTGAGTTCTGAGGCACCAAGGGTATTTTAAACTGAAATACTGTAACCGGAAAACAGAGTAATATTTAATGAGGGATTAGTCTAGCACCAAGGCCCAATTATTTTCTTCAAAGTAACTCTGAATTTGGCAATATATAGGACTGTAAAAAGCACACACACTTTAAAACATATTTTGCTTTATTTATGTCTGCAGAGGAAATTGAGAAGGCATGCCTACAAGACATTGCACTGACACTGTTCTGAGGAAAAGAAGTCCCTCACACTATTCATACTGATGTCATCTTGCTGATCTTCAGTCAGTCATCGCCACACCAAGGTCAATCTTGCAAGAGGTGTTCACACATTGTGAAGTCTAAATAAAACACTGAAGAGTTGTCAGTTTTAAAAATACTGTAAGTGTGGACTTTTGTAATTCAAATGTCTCAAAGACAAGAAAGGCTTATTATCCTTTCTGATGGGCTGAAATATGTTTCTAGTAAGCAGGGCAACCCAAGGGTATCTGACACTCTAGGGCAGTGGTTCTCAACCTCCCCCCCCCCTTCAATCGGGACACACTTGAATGACAATGCTCGCCAATGTCATACACCATACATATGACCCTCACAAACCTGACACAGTATAGCAGCTTTTATGGATTAAATATAAACATACTATGCATCCACAAAACATTTACCTTCCCCCAACAGGTGCAGAGTACAACTAGAACATTTCTCCATGTAAGCCATCATACAAAATGTATTCCGATTCTCATGTCAACTGAGTAACAGCAACATAACTCTTCCCACTATTACACACACTGTGAAAAAATAAAACCTGAAACAAAAAAAACCTCTCAAAACACACATGATGCAAACCTGACACAGGCACTAATTCCTATGATTTAAACAGCAATAATCCTACCTATGAACATTATACTGGGCCCTAGGGCATCAATGCACCTACAGTACTACTGTTAAAACAGAACAAATGGGGCTACTACAGATTTTGACACAGAAACTACACGCTAATACCCCACCTTGGTCACATGCAAAATACAGATTCTCACCACATACAGAACAAGGGACCACAAATTTGAAATTCAAAATGATGATAAAAGTTGAACTGGGAATCCCAAGAACAAGTGGGCAAATAAAACCCAAATGCATTTCCTCTTGTACTGAATAAAATTCAAAACCATCCATGATGCAAATTCCCAAAGCAAACATATTCCAGTTAATACATGTAAAAAATTAATTTTCTACCTTTGTTGTCAGGGATTTTATTTTCCCAATCACACTAGGCCCAGTCTCTTTTCTTCGTTCCTCATCTGACTTTTAACTCTTTCCGGTATCTGATGTTCATTTGTTTTTTTTCTCCTTTCTCCTCCTGTCTTTTCCCCATTCCCTGCCTACATCTGCTTTGATATCTTGTAAATCATGATAATGTTATTTTTCAAATGGCAGTATAACAAATTTTTGAATAAAAATATATAGTGATCTTTCCCTTTTAGCTCTTTCCTCCATTTTTATCTTTTCTGCCTCTGTCCTCTCAAACTTCACCTTCTATCTCCTTTTTAATTTCTCTCCTTTCATCTCCTGCTCATCCCATCTCCACTAACTGTGACATTTTTCCTGCCTCACTCCTTCCCCAATCTTTTACTCTCCATCTTTCATCCAACCCCCATTACCACATTTCTAGCCTCTGTATGCAGCATCCCCATGTAGGGCTTTAACCCCTGCAGCTGCAGACCTACGGCCTGCTCAGATGCTAAAATCTGAACCAAAGCTGACCAAACAATATGGTTTCCTACCACAAGGAACTTTTGTTGTGCTCAGACATGACCTTCAAGCAACTGCTGGCCAAGTGATTATACTTCTGCATACAGAAGACTATTGTTTCTGTCCAATTATTTTTCCTGGCCATTAGTTTCCCAGGCCAATTAATTGTCCACATGCAAGAACATCTGCTTCTCTGGCCTTCATCATCCACTAACGATGCTACTGACCTTGGGATGTCCGAAACTACATACCGTTATCTTCTCTCGTTATGGCTCCTGTGTCTACAGGATGAACACCTGTTCATTACCTTTTGATTCACTGTGAACGCTGTGGACTGTTTTGTGCCAACTAATCATCGAACCTATGATGAAGGCTCTACACAAAGAATAATTTCAGTATGCAACAGAACTTTTGCACCTTTTGTACCTTCTGCCTACCTTGCTTATCTGCAAGGACAGATACACACTGTGTGTGCACAAGGCTGTTCTCATAAGGACAGAGATAAGTCTCACACAGATATCCCCCGATTTTGTATTCTTATGTAGCTCACCTCCGAAAAGGATGTAGCCCATGTTATTTAGCCTAGCTTCCACTTTGGACCTGTGCTGCTCCAGAGACTGTCTCAGATTCTCTCTCATCCACGTGGCCAAGCTAAGGTACTGTCTTATTTCTTTTTCATCCAGAAGGGTGATCGTTAGTCTTCTAAGTGCAGAGTGAGCTGGTGACCTTTGGTTACTAATCAGTGATTTATTACCTTGTATAACTGTAATTTGTGTGTGTGTGTACACACACACACGACTCTTTTCGTGGTTCACTGCCAGCAGTCTCATAGAATCCTGGACAGGGAATTAGCAGCCTACCCCTGGACATAACTGAATGCATAACTTATTTCTGTTTGCTGCTAATAATCCCCATACTCCTCTCACTCATTTTATTGACAACCCCCATAGCCTCTCCCACATAGTTCCACCATTCCCAGCCCTGATGGAAAACAGATTCGCTGCACCCCAACGCTTATCTTCGGCGCCCGCACTGCGTTTCACTATAAAAACTGCTTCAGGGGGAGATTGCTTATTTTCCTTTATGACAGTGGCTATCTCCCCCTGAAGCAGCTTTTATAGCGAAATGCAGTGCGGGTGCCAAAGATAAGCGTAGGGGTGCAGTGAATCTGTTTTCCATCAGGGCATGATACTGTTTCCTTTTGTTGGCCTGAAGTTAGGCTGGATATTTTTGGATTTGCTACAAATGTCACCGGAACTCTAATGTGTTATAACAGAGGAGAGTGAGAAAGGTCATTGATGTGTAAGGGTGACGGCTTATGGAGGCTTCTCCATGCCATGTAATTCCTGTTGATTCTGAGACCTTCACTCTGTTTATTTCTTATACTTCAAGTTAATTACCTATAACTTTGTAGGCTTTCCTACAGAAGCTCTCCAGATCAACCAACAGTAAGGATTTAAGGGTTTGTTTTATTATATTAAGTTGTTAGCTCTCTGACTGGGAGCTCTTAAAAGGGTTTTTTGTACATTTTTAAAGCAAGGTTACTTTTTTTGGTGCTTTAGTGGGACTTTCCTTGAGCACAGTAGGTGGTTGAACCCCAGTAACCTCCTCAGCTTTGGGAACTGCTAACACCTA
Organism: Ichthyophis bannanicus; assembly: GCA_033557465.1. Classification (NCBI taxonomy): domain Eukaryota; kingdom Metazoa; phylum Chordata; class Amphibia; order Gymnophiona; family Ichthyophiidae; genus Ichthyophis; species Ichthyophis bannanicus. Next base: position 1,745,762,675 of record CM066032.1, on the reverse strand, counting down.
ATCAGGTGTTAATTCCCTCCCTACCCATCCTGACTCCCACCCACCCCTAGCGAGTAGTCTTGCTTTATAGGGCACCTCCCCATTTGACAAAGCACAGAGAATTGGACCAGCACATTTTGAATATCATTAAGGAGATTTAACTGCTTTTTCTCTGAAAGGACAGCTGGGAAACCGGCTGGTACTTGGTAGATCTCTTTTGCTTTAACAGATACCTAAGCTCCATGAACAGAACAATGGCTGGGAAAAATCGTATCGCTAAAGCTGTTGCCCCCGTTACAGCTTCTGCCTCGGTCCAGACAGAGGTCCTAATGCCAGTTGAAGGACCGGTTCCATGTGCAGGGTGCCTGCATGCTGAAGCTCTGAGGAAACAAGTGGAGGAACTCAGAGAGGAGGTGGCGAGGCTGAGGAGCATTCAAGACAGTGAGAAGTACATTGATGAGATGCTTCTTGCAGCAACCAAGCTCTCCAGCAGAGGAGAAGATGGGTGCCAACAGAATGTCGATGGTTGGACACAAGTCACCAGGGCCTGCAAAATCACCAATCCAACTTCTCCAGCCCTTGAATTGAAGAACCATTATGCAGCCCTGGAAGTGGAGGAGGTGAAAGCATTCATGGAAAGGGAAGAACCAGAGCTCAAGTACCCCAAAGTTGCAGAATCAGTAACCACAAGGAAACGAAGGGTAGTGGTGGTTGGAGACTCTCTTCTGAGGGGTACTGAGGCATCCATCTGATGTCCAGAGAGGTATGCTGTCTGCCTGGTGCCAAAATCCAAGATGTTACGGAGACTATGCCGAGACTCATCAAGCCCACTGACTATTATCCAATGTTGCTAATCCATGCTGGAACAAATGGTACTGCTAGGTATACCTCAGAACGTATCAAAAATGACTTCATGGCTCTGGGACAGAGGGTGAAGCAGTTAGGTGCACAGGTGGTGTTCTCTTCAATCCTCCCTGTTGAGGGTAAAGGCCAAGGCAGAGAGGCTCGCATCCTGGAGATGAATGCATGGCTGCGTGGATGGTGTCATCGAGAGCGTTTTGGTTTCCTAGACCATGGGATGCTGTTCCAAGGGTTGCAGAGCACAGATGGCATCCATCTGTCCAAGAAAGGTCAACGCATCTTCAGTAGTAGACTGGCTAATCTACTGAAGAGGGCTTTAAACTAGATTCATTGGGGATGGGTGAAGAAAGCCCCCAGGTAAGTGAAAGCCCCCAGGTAGGTGATACATTAAATAACTTTATGGAAATGAGTAACAGGGGTAACAGATGAAGAACCAGGAGCAGGACCTCAGAAAACACTCACAAATAGGAACAGAAGCAAAGGACATCTTGAACAATTTTCAAAAGACTGTGTTCGTGAGAAACTATCTCAACTTAAAGTAGACAAAGCGATGGGACCGGATGGGATACACCCGAGAATACTGATGTAACTTGGGGACATTCTAGCAGCTCCACTGACTGACATTTTCAATGCCTCGTTGGAGTCGGGAGTGGTGCCAAAGGACTGGAGAGAGGCTCATGTGGTGCCTTTACACAAAAGTGGAAGTAAGGATGTGGTTGAAAACTACAGGCCGGTTAGTTTAACTTCGGTGGTGAGTAAATTATTGGAAACGCTGCTGAAAGAGAAAATAGTGAGGTTTCTGGAGTCCAGCGGATTACAGGATCCGAGGCAGCATGGATTCACCAGAGGCAGGTCTTGTCAGACAAATCTGATTGATTTCTTTGACTGGGTGACCAGGGAGTTGGACCGAGGGAGAGCCCTAGATGTGGTGTATTTAGATTTCAGTAAAGCCTTTGACACTGTTCCTCACAGGTGACTTATAAACAGACTGAGCACCCTAGGGATGGACCCTAAAGTTACTGCTTGGGTTAGAAATTGGTTGGGTGGGAGGCGACAAAGAGTACAAGTAAATGGAGCTCACTCTGAGGAGAAGGATGTTATCAGTGGTGAGCCCCAGGGATCTGTCCTTGGTCCGATTCTTTTTAACATCTTTGTTAGTGATATGGCGGAAGGGCTTTCAGGTAAGGTTTGCCTCTTTGCGGATGATACCAAAATCTGCAATAGAGTAGACACCCAGGAAGGGGTAGATAACATGAGGAGGGATCTAGCTAAGCTTGAAGAATGGTCTAGAATTTGGCAGCTGGGATTTAATGTTAAAAAAATGTAAGGTCATGCATTTGGGCTGCAGCAATCCAAGGGAGCAATATAGTATAGGGGGTGAAGTACTTTTGTCCACTAAAGAAGAGCGGGACCTAGGCGTGGTTGTGTCTGATGATTTTAAAGTAGCTAAACAGGTAGAAAAGGCGACGGCAAAAGCTAGAAGGATGTTTGGGTGCATACGGAGAGGAATGGCTAGCAGAAAAAAGGAGGTGATAATGCCTCTGTATAAGTCTTTGATGCGACCTCATTTGGAGTATAGTGTGCAATTCTGGAGACCTTCAAAAGGATGTGAACAAGATGGAGTCGGTGCAGAGGGTGGCTACTAAAATGATTAGTGGTCTTCATTATAAAGCATACGAGGACAGACTTAAGGATCTTAATATGTACACCTTAGAGGAAAGGCGGGATAGAGGTGATATGATTGAGATGTTTAAATACCTCCGTGGCATAAATGTTCAGGGAGAGAGCCTCTTTCAATTGAAAGCAAGTTCTGCTACGAGGGGACATGGGATGAGGGTGAAGGGAGATAGATTCAGGAGTGATATGCGGAAATATTTCTTTACGGAAAGAGTAGTGGATCCGTGGAATAGTCTCCCAGTGGAGGTGGTAGAGTTGAGGACAGTAAATGAATTCAAAAAAGCATGGGACAAACACAGAGGATCTCTAAAGGTAAAAAGGGGACTGTTGTAGTTGTTATGGAAGGACAGACTAGATAGGCCATGTGGTCTTTTTCTGTCGTCATATTTCTATGTTTCTATGTTTGTTGTTTATAGAGTGTTTTTTTAATTTTTTTTATATTGTCCCACTCTGAAAGTGACCTGCTAATAATTTTTAGAAATCCAGGACTGGCCGTAAATCTCCTTCCTGGAACTGAGAAACTTGGCAGCTCTGCAGACAGTATTTTCTTCCTCCTTCAGTGGTAGGTTTTGCTAAAGGAACTGCTAAGGGAACTTCTACCCAAATATCCTGTTACACAGCACCACTGCAGAACAAACGCCTCCTCTTCTCTGAGGTAATATGAGGCCAATGTATTAAAACTGTAGTAAAAAAAAAAAAAAAAAAGTATGCTAAGTTTAGAGAAATCTTTGTTTCCAGCACCATAATAAAGAAATTAAACTCCCAGTGCAGTAAAATTAATGATATGCAAAAAACAAAGCATTAAAATAAAGACACTCCTGAGAAAAAAGATAAAATAAATTGGGAATAAAAAGGATGTGCTAAAGACAGCAGTACATTTCCTAACTTTCAGATTTTTTTTAAAAGCTTCAGCTGCTGCAAATAGAAATTTAGAAAAACACATACACACTACTTAAAATGTATCGGGATTCCCCTCCCTTCTAAGCCAGACAGATTATGTTCCAGAGCCTCTGAGCCAATGATACCCTCACCCACTCAATTAGCCTCCTTCCCCCAACTCTCCCATCTACCTACCTACCCACCCACTGCACTATGCCAAGTTAAAGCCAGTCAAGAAAGGTAAGTAGAGTGAGGCTTTAAGTGGTATGATACCTAGGTCAGTAAAAGTCGGGGTGGAGGATCCTAGACTTGCCTTTTAGATCCAGGCGTTCTGAACTCAGTCTCTCCAATGCAGGGAGTGCTGGACCCAGAGATCTTAGATCCAGGTAATGCTGCTGCTTAATGCTGATTTTATTTTGACATCTAAAATTTAACTCCTAAGTTACAGATGGAGTAAATACTTGCCGCAAAAATGTGAATTTGTCTACTGTACTGTGTCAGAGTTCCTAGATGCAGGGGGGGGGGGGAGTGGACAAGATTTGGATCTCCTATATCTGGGGTGGATTCCTGCACCTGGAAACCTTAGATCCAGGACCATGCTAACACTATACTATGGACTATAAAGTTAGTTCCAGAAACATGAGTCATGCTAATTTTCCAGCATAAAAAAAAAAGCATATTGGGCTTTAACACAATTTAACTCAGCTTCCTAAATTGGGAGAAACAACCTCTTTATTTATATGGAATTTACCTGGAAGTGTGCCAAAATTTTTACTCATTTTTTGTGCATTAAAAAAACTAGGATTGATAAACGAGGAAGGATAAATCTTAGGGGAGACACTCCACCCCTGAATAACAAGTTGAAGATTCAACTGACACGGCAGGATTTGAGGTAGTTTGTGCTGAGAGCAGAACTGAAGTGTTGTCGAGTCCCGAGCAGAGGATAGACCCGTTGAGACCCAGTAGCAGCTTCTGCTGTGAAGGCAGCTCAGGACCACCGGAGGAGTCACTTTCTCGTTCGGCACCAGGAATGGAAAACATCTCTGTGCGCAATTCTTCCCCAATAGAAAGGGAGCCCTAAGCAAATGGTGGTGTTTGTGCAGGGGCTCTATCAAGGGGAGGTACTGCTTCCAATTATGAGGTTTTTATAACAGAGCAGCTATTCCCTCTCAGAGTCTCCTCCCAGTCTACACATCACTGGCAGAAGGGGCCTCCTTGGTTCTCGAAAATGGCAGACCTTTCTTTGTAGAATTATAGTAGTTCTTAGATAGGGACACTTGATGGTGCTACTGCTCCTAGTTGCAACATCCAAGCTGTCTCTACACAAGCACTAACCAGGCATGACCCTGCCTAACTTCTGAGGACAGACATCATCAGGTAAATTCAGGGTAGTGTGGCCATAGCCAAAACAGAAGTCAGTAACAGAAGGCAAACCAAAGTGGTAGCACACCCAGGAGCTCTCACGAGAGACCTATCAAAAGGACAAGGCAGATAAGGAGTGTCTCAGGTTTAAATCATTTCAATTGGAGCAAGTTGCATCTTCAGTATGTGGCCTGCAATGGATTAAAAAAGGATGCGAGTATGCTGTCCCTCTCTTTGATGACGGCATCCTGGGGGGTAACAGCTGAAGTATGCTTTGCCACTGGAATTCCAAGTTTGTTGGAGCTAAGAGAAACTAACAGCTATGTAGACATTCTAGCAGATTTTTTTTTGAAGACAGTAGGCAAGAGCCCATTTGAGGTCCAGAATGCAAAGGGACTTCCCAGTGATGCTTGTGGTTAAAACATTGGAAACACTTTTCATTCAGATACAAAGGTGTGACCATCTTTGGCAGGAACTTAGAGTGAGGACATAAAACTACAAAGCTGAAATACAACGATCATATGTGACCCAGACTTGAGGTTCACTGTTTCTTCTGGCTGAAGTAAATGCTACTAGAAAAAAAACATGCTTTCCAGGTTAGATGTTTGAGAGGCAAGGATTCTATCAGCTCAACTGCTTCATCAGAGATGCAAGGATGATATTTTGGTCACTTGGAGCAAGAGGTTTTGTACTGATGGTTTGACATAAGGAAGCTCCTTTATGAACCTTGAAATAATGAATACACTGTGAAGCCAAAGCTCTCTTTATGAAGCAATGATAGACTGAGCACACACTAAGATGAACTCTAATAAAGGAGGTAGGTAGAGCAAGTTGGTGGAGATAGTAAGAGATACTGATGTATGATAAGCTGGAGGACACCAAAGGTGGTCTTGCCCATTAGTAAGGCATCAGAACCTCTTCCATTTAAAAGATATATATGCACTAATGAAAAGAGAAGCCCTTTGAGCAGAGTGAACCAGTGGTGGACTGCCAAAACCAAGGAGAAATAAACAGACAGACATTCGCCGATTCCACTTAAACTTGAGATCCCATTGTGGTTTTCTCATCTTGAGGCAAGTAACAAGGTCCCACATGCCCTTAAGAGACCATCCAACCTAGCATATGCTAATAGGTTCTGGCTGTGACTTACAAACAATGCTAGATTTTTAAATACGACGTACAAGCTTTTGCCATCTATCATGGAGTCCATGTTTAGAAGAGCTTGTAAGAATAAGATGCTGTTTGTAGGTTGGAGAGTTGATTTGTTGACTGATGAGAAATTGAGATCTAAACAAGATGAAAAAAGTTTTAGATCTCAATTTCTTTAATCCACAGCTACTGACTTTGGAGGCACAGTGATGGAAGTAGTATTTTGCTGATGCCAAACTGCTTCCATTTAACAATGATGGACCTGACAGTACCCCAAGGGATATTCAAACACAATGAAATCTTCTTACAGCTTTTGTCTATCTTGTACCTTTGAACATAACATAAGAACATAAGATATGCCATACTGGGTCAGACCAAGGTCCATCAAGCCCAGTATCCTGTTTCCAACAGTGGCCAATCTAGGTCATACGTACATAGCAGTTTCCCCAAAAGACACAGGTTCCACAATGTTTGTACTGGGTCAAGTATTGATATCCTGGGTCCCTTCTTAATAATGGTTTATGGACCTTTCCTCTAGGAACTTGTCCAAACCTTTTTTAAACCCAGCTACACTAACAGCCTTTACTACAAACTCCAGTAACAAATTCCAGAGTTTGATTACACGTTGAGTGAAAAAATATTTTCTTTTATTAGTCTTAAATAGTTTACCTTGTAGCTTCACTGCATGTCCCCTAGTCTGTCTATATTCTGATAATGTAAACAATCGATCCACGTTTACCCGTTCTACTCCGTTCATTAATTTATAGACTTCTATCACATCTCCCCTCAGGCGTCTCTTTTCCAGGTTAAAGAGCCCTAACCTTTTTAGTCTTTCTTCATAGGAGTATCCTTCCATCCCCTTTACAATTTTGGTGGCTCTTCTCTGAACCTTTTCTAATAACGCTATATCCTTTTTAAGATACGGCGACCAGAATTGCACACAATATTCAAGGTGCGGTCTCACCATGGAACGATATAGAGGCATTATAATATCTTTTGTTTTATTTTCCATTCCTTTCCTTATGATACCTAGCATTCTATTTGCTCTCTTGGCCACCGCTGCACACTGGGCCGAGGGTTTTAACATGTTATCCACAATGACACCTAAATCTTTTTCCTGGGTGATGGTTCCTAATGTGGAACCTTGCATCGTGTAACCATAGTTTGGGTTGTTCTTCCCTAGGTGCATAACTTTGCACTTGTCCACATTAAATTTCATCTGCCATTTTGATGCCCAGTCTTCCAATTTATCAAGATCCTCTTGCAATTTTCCACAATCCTCTTGGGTTTTAACAACTTTAAATAGTTTTGTGCCGTCTGCAAATTTGCTAACAACCTCACTCGTTATTCCCCTTTCCAGGTCATTTATGAATATGTCAAAAAGCAGCGGACCCAGCAGAGATCCCTGGAGTACACCACTATTCATCTTTCTCAATTGGGAAAACTGGCCATTTAGCCCTACCCTCTGCTTTTTATCTTTTAACCAGTTCCTGATCCACAATAGTACACTGCCTCCTATCCCATGACTCTTTAGATTTGCCAAAAGTCTCTGACGAGGGACCTTGTCAAAGGCTTTCTGAAAGTCCAGATACACTATATCAACCGACTCACCTTTGTCCACCTGTTTATTCACACCTTCAAAAAAAACATAACAGATTAGCAAGACAAGATCTTCCTTGTCTAAAGCCATGCTGGCTGTCTCCCATTAGGCCACGACTATCTACATGCTGAGTAATTTTATTCTTTATAATGGTTTCTACCATTTTTCCCGGTATGGACGTCAGGCTCACCGGTCTGTAGTTTTCCGGAGCAACCCTGGAACCCTTTTTAAAAACTGGCGTTACATTGGGAATCCTCCAATCTTCAGGTATTACAGATGATTTTAATGATAGTTCACAGATTACTAATAGCAGGTCTGCAATCTCATACAGTCAAACCTCGGTTTTCATGATTAATCCGTTCGAAAAAGTCTGACTAAAACCGAAACGTATGAAAACTGAAGCAATATTTCCCATAAGAAATAATGTAAATCCAATTAATCCGTTCCAGACACCCAAAAATATTCACAAAAATACATTTTATAGAGAATAACTATATTTTTACATACAGAAAACAATGAGAAATAAATATAAATGACTAATGAAATGGATAAATGAACATTTAATATCACTGAAAGCAAGCTAAGTACAGTACTGTACAGTACAGTATGTTAACATCTGGCCTTAGCCACCCCTGACAAGCTGCTGTGCCCAGCTCTCTTCGGAATCACATTGAATTCAGTCCATTAAAATACCTTTACATTATCTGCTCAATGCTTCAGAATGGCAGAAAATCTTAATGATATAGCTTCAGACGTACCCTGCAAGAGAAAGAACTGCCTCCCACATTCATGCAACATCTCCTGCTTACGTTGACAGCTTTTCTTCCCTGCTACCAGGACAAAATCTCAGTCAAAAGACGTTGAAAACCGAAGCAATGCATGAAAACCGGGACAAAATCTCAGTCAGAAAAGACGTTGAAAACCGAAGCGTATGAAAACCGGGGCAAATGAAAACCGAGGTTTGACTGTATTTCAGTTTTTTCAACACCCTTGGATGTATACCATCCGGCCCAGGTGATTTGCTACTCTTCAGTTTATCTAATAGTTGTAATACATCTTCCCGAGGTATCCATATTTCCTTCAATTCTTCCGCACCTTTAAATACCACTTCAGTCATAGGTAACATCCCTACATCTTCCTCAGTAAAGACCGAAGCAAAGAATTCATTCAGTCTCTCTACTGTCGCCTCTTAGTGCCCCTTTAACCCCTCTATCATCTAATGGATCAACTGACTCTCACAGGTTTTTTGCTATGAATGTACTTGAAAAAGTCTTTATTTCACGTTTTTGCTTCCGCAGCAAGCTTCTTCTCAAATTCTCTCTTTGCCTGCCTTATCAGTGCCTTGCATTTGACTTGCCAGTGCTTGTGCTGTTTCCAGGTTTCGTCGTTTGGCTCTTTTTTCCATTCCCTGTAAGATGCTTTTTTTGGCAACAGCCGCCTCTCTGACCTCACCTTTAAACCATGCTTGCAGTTTTTTTGACTTCCTTCCACTTTCCTTAAAGCATGGAATACAGCTGGTCTGGGCTTCCAAGATAGTATTTTTCAACAACACCCAAGCTTGATGTAAGTCTTTAACCTTTGCAACTGCTGCCTTTAGTTTTTTCTTAACTATTTTCCTCATTCTATCACAGTCTCCCTTTCGAAAGTTAAAAGGTAGTACTGTGGATTTCCTTACTATCCCTCCTCCACTAATTAAATCAAATGCGCTCATGCTATGATCACTATTGCCAAGTGGCCCCAACACCCTCATCTCTTGCACTAGATCTGGTGTTCCACTAAGGACTAGGTCTAATATGGCTTCCCCTCTGGTCGGTTCATGAACCAGCTGCTCCATGAAGCAGTCATTTATTTCATCTAGGAACTTTATCTCCCTAGCATGTCCTGCCGTGACACTGACCCAGTCGATACCAGGGTAATTGAAATCACCCATTATTATTACTGCGCTGTAACTTTTGTTAGCTTCCTTGATTTCTTTGAGCATTTCATCATCCATTTGTTCATTCTGGCCAGGTGGTCGATAGTACACCCCCATTGCCTTCGCCTTCCCCTTTTCACATGGAATTTCAATCCATAGAGATTCTACATTGTATTTTGTTTCCTTCAAAACTTTAATCCTTTCCAACTCAATGCCCTCTCTAACACAGAGCGCAACCCCTCCACCAATTTGATCAGCTCTATCATTACGATATAGTTTGTACCCAGGAATCACGGTGTCCCACTGGTTGTCCTCCTTCCACCATGTCTCTGATATTCCAAATCATATCTAACCTCTCATTTAGTGCTATATATTCTAACTCTCCCATCTTATTTTTTAGACTTCTTTGAATAACTTTATCCTGGAGTTCCTTCGACAGCTCCATGTTTGAAAAGTTTAGACACTGGCTTCAAATTCTCTTCATTCAGGAATACTTAAAAATCAGTTCTGCTAGTTGTGATTGGACACAGATTGATTCTAACTCATTGGCCTTGTTAAGGTACATTTTGGAAACAGAGCTAACTTAGGTTTGCTATGACAAAAAGGTGTGAAAGACTTACGCAATGAAGACTTTTCAGGGTTTTTTTTTATTTTTAAATTACTGGTTGAATACTTTCATGTTTGTTTCAGTGAAACTAACTCCTAATTTAGCACATTTTAAGATATATTTTTTTAGACAAAAGAATTGGAAAAATGCACAAGATCTTTTTTGTTTAAACAAAAAACAAATCAACTGGCTTCACACTACGGGAATACCAGAAAAAGTAAGCAAGGGTGAGGAGAGGGTGAACAAGAGATTTATGTTAAATCAAATCCTTAGCTGGTTACTGCTGTCAAATATATTTGCTTTGCTTAATGCTAGATTCAGGCTGTTTGCACAGCTCCAATAGCCACCTGACACCTTCAATTAGGCATTCAAATCAACCATGGTATAATGCAAAAAAACAGCCGGTGCTAGTGGGCCCAGATTGTATAATCTTTCTGCCCACATGTAGCCAAACAGATGCAGCTACATTTAATGAAAGAACGTCTGTTGCTGGATACTTAACAAGAGGGATCAAATCCCCCCTCCCCCAACCCAATGGCAATTAAAGCACTTAAAAAGATTTCATACCATTCTAAGCCTTCCACCATTAAGAACGCCAAGCTTCCCGTAAGGTAGGAAAATAAATCACACAGCAGCATCACTTTCTTTTTTATCCTCCCCTGCAATACCTTTCCCTCTATGCTCCCAGTAGACTCCATGCACAGTTGGCTACTACCAGAGCCAGCTTAAAGGGTGAGATGCAGCCAAGCCTCGTCTCACCAGCTCATCCTTTCATCACAGAACAGCAGTTGGAACTTTTTCCTTAGCTCCTACCTCTCTGTAGTTCCACAACCAACACTGCTGTCAGACCATTTCAATTGCTCAATGGCCAGATATTATCTGTGGGCCAGGTAAGGATAGGAGAAAGAGGCCAGAAGTGGGTGGTGAGAACATGTTGATTTGGAGAAAAGGAATACAGCCTTAGGTAGAGATTCCAGGATTTGCTGGGAGAGTAGATTAGCTGGGTCTTGGAAATGTACGTAAGTGGGGACTCGGTTTGGTTGGGATTCTGAGTGAGGACTTAGGAATTCGGTAGGATGGAAGAGTAGCGATTTGGGGAAACCAGTGGCAGAATATTGGGGACTGAGAAATTGAGCAGGGATTAGGAGAACAGGGATTAGATGATTAGGTGACTGGGTAATGGGTAACAATCCAAACCGAAGTGCTAACCAACTGCTAGTGGTTAGCGCCACTGCGTGCTGCATCACCTTGTTCCAACATCGCCACCGCTGCTTCAGATCTTTTTATGCAGACAGTCCTGCAGCTCTACCAGTGCCATTTGTGCCTAGAGGGAAGGGGTGAGAACTGGACATAAGAAATGCCATACTGGATCAGACCAAAAGTCCATCAAGCTCAGTATCTCGTTTCCAACAGTGGCCATTCTAGGTTACAAGTAGCAGGTTAGATTCTAGGCTACTAAACCTCAGACAGTGCCTTTCTCCAGGTCTCCCTTAACAAAAAAAAAAATCTATTGATTTTTCATTAGGAATTTGGTCATACCTTTTTCAGAACCAGTTACATTAACTAGTTTTATCATATCCTCTAGTTCCAAAGCCTAACTATGTGTTGAGTGAAAAAATATTTTCTCTTATTTGTTTCAAATGTTCTACTTTGTAACGTCAGGGTGTATCCTATATATTTTGTATTTTCTGAAAAAAGAGAAACAATCAACTTGTTTACCTGTTCCACTCCACTCTGCCTTTTATAGACCTCTATCATCTATTTCCTTAGTCGTCTCTTCTCCAAGCTGAAGAGCCTTCATTTCATTAGCCTTTCCTCAAAGGACAGCCGTACCATCCCCCTTATCATTTTGGTCACTCTTCTCTGTATCTTTCTTAATTCCACTGTATCTTTTTTGAGATGCGGCAACCAGAACTGTTCACAATACTCAAGGTACAGACACAAAATGAATTGAAAACACAGAGAGCAAGAGCGATGATGACACAGTGGCTTTATTAGTTGTCCCTAACGCGTTTCTGCAGTTTGCCTTCCTCAGGGGGTAAAAACACTCACACACAAACAATAAAAAATACAAAATATTAAAACTACTGTTAAAAACATAACATCAAACAAATCAAAGCTAACCGGGCATGGTGTTGGATTCAAGTAATACAATAACATGTGGAAGAATAAATAACAATCCTATAACACGCAAAATGCAACAATAAATAAAATGATAAAAATGATAAATAGAGAACTATAAATAATTAAAAACATAGAAATTGATACTAAAAAAATGAATAATTGATAGTTGATAAATAGTTAAAATGATAGCAATGAAAAACGAGGAAATGTCAATTATAAATAATTACATACATATATATGCAGACCAGAACCCTAAAAACTATATAATTATTATATATTCAATAATGAATACAATGTGAACATAAGAAGGCTAAACCTTAGCAATAAAAGCCTAAATAATTAAAACATACTCTATGTTGTAAAAAATGTCTCTATTGTTTATAAATAAAACAAGGTAGGGCAGAAGAGACCTTGAAGACTGAATTTAAACCCTAAATATTTGGGTCATACAAAGGAAATTAGAAAAGAGGAAGGAAGTGTAATAAAGCTAGTTATGATGACAAGTAGTACTCACTGCACTATCACCGTCAACCAGTCATTCGGTGGTAATATGTGGTAGGGCCAATAGCCAGAGAATAGTTATAACCAATCTATTAAAAATGAGATTGAGGAGACACAACTCAATGCAGGTTATAAATTGTGAATGCTAAAATATTACATATCATTAAACACCTTATAAAATGGTAGCACCATGGCTTTGTGAGAAGTATTGTGTGACCAAAGAGGTGCTACTCACTGCTCCGGATAAAACCGGTGAGGAGACCAACACGCTGTTATGTTGTAAATTGTATCTTCATCAATGTAAGATGTAAAACATCCAAATCTATAAAACGAATAAAAACATGTGTAATAAAACTGAAAAAGGCCAAAGGGTAAGAAAGAGGGGGGCCGGAAGGAACTGTGATAATAAGACATCCATGAAGGTTAAAACTTCTGGGAAAAGAAACCCATCTAGATAAAATACCAAGAAAACCTTATCTGCAGCTATCAAAATATCACCAAGCGCGATGTTTAGACAAAATGTTCAGAAGAGGGAGCAGATCAGTGTATGGATAACATCAACCGTGCATGCGGTAGTGTAATACATGTCTTAAAAAAGGGGGGGGAGGGGAGGGGAAGGTATCGACGCGGATTACTCTGGCAAATAACAGAACCTGGTTAAAATCTGAAAAGCATAAAATTTACTACGGGCAATGTGGTGCATATCTTGTAAAAACGGTATAGCATCACAGATTACTCTATCAAAAAAACAGGGAAAAGGTGGTGCCGTATGAATGTTATTGTGAGTGAATTATTTAAAACAAAGGAGTCTCGCATGAAACCCGACTAATATGAAAACCTTAAGGCATAGAAAATAATGAAACATAATGGAAAATCATGCGGGTGTAATGTTGACCCAATCAATCTGAAAGGAGAACATTGAATACAATCAAAAAAACTAAAAAAACGGAGGTGTGATTCTAACCCCGACGTGGCAACAAACACATGTAAAATCCTTCTAAAAACTGTGGTCAATGGGTGGCCGGATAATGTAATTTAACCAAACCCTTTGGTAATAAGGGATCCACAGAAAACTAATATATTTGAAAACAAATGTTAGGAAATAAGATGCAACTACTTTACCCAGTAGATAGACTTAAAGAAAAACACACATTCCGTTCAGAATCGCAAGAGGGGATCTGCTAAGGAGAGTGAGATTATAAATGCTGAAAATCGCGCCAAAAAAGGGGGGCGTGGCCAAGATCGAATTTCAGAGCAGAAGGGTCTTTAAAAGCTAGCAGCCTATCAAATGAATGGTACTAGACCTAAGTAAGGCAGAATGCCAATAAGAGAAATTTAATTCACGAGAAGACTGATAAGTCCATTTCTTGATTCAAACCCTTGGGTTCCAGGCTATCTAATTCAAAAATGTACCTTTGCTCCAATTTCAGCAATGCTTTATTAATGTCTCCCCCTCTCCAATTTGGTGTGACTACTTGCAAAACTAAGTACTTCAAATCACTAATGTTATGGTTCTTGGCTATCCAGTGAGCTACTAATGGTTTATCCGGAATACCTCTCTGGATACAACTCCGATGCTCAATGATCCTGGTACGTACCTGTCTTTTTGTTTTACCTACGTAAAATGAATTGATACTGAAGCATGACGATGATACTTGTTTTATTCCCTATTCCCTTCCTAACAATTTACATTCTGTTGGATATTTTTTTGGCCACTGCCACACACTAAGCAGAAGATTTCAATTTATTGTCCACAATAAGGTCTAGATCCTTTCACCGAGTGGTGATTCCTAATGTGGAACCTAGTATCATCATCATGTAGATATAACTTGAATCATTCTTCCTTATGTACATCACATTGTATTTGTCCACATTAAATCCCATCTGCCATTTGGATGCCCAGTTTCCCCATCTAGCAAGATCCTCCTGCAATTTCTCACAATACACATGAAATTTAACAACCTTGAATAGCTTGGTGCCATCTGCAAATTGATGAACTCACTTACTGTTCCGATTTCTAGATCATTTAAGCGCAAGCTAAATACTAATAATAAAATAGGACATTGCCTCCTATCCAATGTCTTTTACATTTTCTCCAGAGTCATTCATAAGGTACTTTGCCAAACATTTTCTGAAAATCCAGATACACTATATCCAACTGGCTCACCACCGGAGACTCCTAGTAATTCAGTTTTGAGGGTTGGGGTAGAATCTACAGTACTTTTGGTCACACTGTTAAGAAAACCCAGGAGCGGTGGGTAGGAGTATATTAGGGGGAGGGAGAAGGTGAGAGAGAGAGAGTCTAGAAGGGGAACACAATGGGGGGGGGGAGGGCAGCAGTAGACAGGTTGCAGGTGTGATGTGTGCATGGGGACAGAAGGATGTGGATATGCCCAAAGGTGCCTCCTCCCTCCCCCCCAAACACACATACACAGGCAATCCACTTCTACACCATACACACACAAGACCCCACCTCTGCATGACAGACACACACACATGCACCTAGCTCTGCACCATACATACACATGATACATGATCCCCAGCTCTACAACAAACACACATGCATCGCAGGCCCATACTCCACTGTCGCATCCCATGCGCAGACAGGCAGGGAGGCTAGGGGTGCTGACTGACTTACAGGGGGCAGAGGCTGGAGGATGCTGACAGGACTGCAGGGTAGGGATGGGGATAAACTGAGGTGCTGAATGATTAGCTGAATGGGAGGCTGACTGAATTTCACAAGGCAGGAGCTAGGGGTGGCTGATTTTTAAGGGAGGAGTGAGACTGGGTGACGAAGGTGGGGAGGGGGGTAGACGAGACGAGAAGAAGGGAGGGAGAATGCAAGACTGGGTGATAACAGGGTGGGGAGGGGGACTGCCAGCTGTGTATTCTGCCAGTGGCCTGCAGGAATGCATTTAGGACCAGATTAATTAAGTTTTGTCCTTGGAGATAGAATTGAAAAACAGCCTTAGCAAATGTGGCCCTAAAGGAACTGAAGTAGACCTGAGGAAATCACTCCCCCCCCCCCCCCAACTCCTGAACTTCAGTGGAGAATGGAGGCAAGGAGGGGGGGGGGGTCACAACCACTGGCTCCTAAGATTTTGGAATGTCTCCTAAATCCAAACAATTTCATCAAGACCTTTGCAGCTTTTCCTTTTAGATTTTTTTTTTTTTACCATTTTCCTCATTTTATCATAGCCTCCCTTTTGAAAATTGCAAGTAGATTTTTAGTGTCCTCACTCCAGTTATTAAATCACATTTGATAATGATTTGATCAGTATTGCCAAGTGGCCTCAGCACCATTATCCCTCACACGAAATCATGCGTTCCACACTAAGGAAGTCTAAAACAACTCACCCTTTTGTCAGTTCCTGAACCAGCTGCTCCATGAAACAGTCATTTATTTCATTTCATCTAGGAACTTTATCCCCTAGCATGTTCTGATATGATGTTTCTCCAGTCAATAGTTGCATAATTGAAATCATTATTATTGTGTTGCTAAACTGGTTAGTTTCTCTAATTACTGTTAATATTTCTGTTTATTCATTCTGGCCAGACTGGCAATAGTATACCCCCGACAACTATTCTCTTTCCCTTCACATATGAAATTTCTATCCATGAAGATTCAGCTAAACTCCCCACTGTTCCCAACACCCTCCTTGCAGGTCCACATCAGAAACCCCCAATGACCCCTGACACCCCCTCCCCACTGCCCCAGGCGACTTTCTCAGATCAGCCTCTTCCTCCCTCCCCCCCCCCCCCCCACCACTTTGCTTGGCCCCTACACCATTCCTCCAGAACCACTGCACCACTGCCTCAAACACCCTACCTTCAAGTGACACCTTTCACACACTCCCACAGATCAGACTCCTACTCTCACAACTCAGAAATCTCACCCACAGAAAACACCCCCCCCCCCTCCACACACCCTACTGACTTAGATATCACCCTACATAAAATTGTACATGTGTACGATACTGCCCCGATATCCACCCCTACACACTCCTCTCAATATACCTCTCAATTTCCACACAACCCATGCACACACACAGACCCCCTCTACCACCAGAATTTTTCCACTGGGGCACAATCATTCCTAGCCATATCACATACTGTAAAGCACCCCCAGCAAACATTTTACACCCCATTTTATATATTTTTTTTTTTACAGAAATTTCCAATATTTATACACAAAATAAAAAGCAAACAAATTATCAAGGTACATTACAACTCATACATTCAACAAAAATTAAAATAGTCACACCTCGCTTTCTGACAAAATTGCTAATATTGATACCAATTAAACCTGTACAAACTGAACATCTTTTCTCTTTGTTTATGCCATTTTTGAAGATTTCTTGTTTTAGTCAATTTCCACAAGCATTTCTCCAAAACTAATGTCCTGCTCAATGCATGCAGCTAGTAGATGAATAAAAATATCGGGGCTGAGCAGAGGTATTCCTGGGGGCTGTATTGAGGAGAAGGCACCTAAATGCAGACTTTTTAAAATTCAACCATACGCACGTAAATTAGCCCAGATAATTTCTGTGTGCAAAGAACAGGTGTAAATGTAAACAAACAAATATTCAGGGTAACTTTGCATACGTGTGCATCCAATGTGAAAATGAACTGAAGCCTAGTCGGGGGAAAATATTCATATACTTTTACAGAGCTTGTGATTACATGATTAGCCCCCTTATGGATCTTTCTGCTACTTTTGGTTCTCTGTCTTTGTTTTGTTTTATTTTTATAAATCTGTTTTATTACTGTTCTATGTTTTATTTTTCCTGATCAGAACAGACTGAGGAGACAGACACCATGACAAGTGAACTACGCAGACAGGAAAGCAGCATGAAGTACGGTGCCGAGCAAGAGAACGATGTTATGACAGAAGGCAGCTGGGAAGCAGGCCAAAAGGGGTAAGTAAGGCAGACCTAAATCCCTTGTGCTGGTCTGACTCACCAGCCCAACCTCACCTCAGTGACTCTCGACAATCTCTTGAATACAACTGTACTTAATTTCTACCTAATCATGGCAATCTCTTTCTTGAAATTTGGCAGGTTTACACTACCATAATACGCACCTATACATGCGGGGACACTACAGCAAAATAAATGAAGTACAAGTGACAGGGAATTAGACAACACTATCACAAAAAAAAACCCACACTTGTGTTACTGAAGATGCAGGAAAGAGTGAAATTATAAGAGGTCAACCAGTTTACAGTGTGAGGGATAGCTTCTAGTGGGTGGGAAGGAGGGAGGGAGGGAGGGAACAGTAGTTAAAATGTTTAAAAAGGGTACCATAAACTAAACTGATAGTAGAACTAGAAATCAGCTGATAAAGAATGATCCAAACTCTTTTCCCCAATCACATTGAATTCTACATCTTACTGCTAGAGAATGCTGCATATTATCAAAAACAGTCACTCTGCTCACTGCAGATGTAAGGATGGTTTGAAAATACAAAAAGATATTTTAAAACGTTTTGGAAATTAATTCATTTTTTAACTTTTAAATTCAGCAGACATATCCCTCTAATATTATTCTTCTTCTTGTCCCTTCCCCTCCCTTGTTCTTTGCAACTGAACACACCAAAATCTTTTTAAAAAGTTAAAAATAAATCTTTCCAAGTTAAAATAACTTACAAAGTATCAACAAGAAAAGTAGATAAAGGAATAAACCTGTGAAAGTTTGAAAAGAAAATGAATTCTTCTTTGGTAAATTTTCTTCAACTGGTTAAATTTTCTGAAACTCTGTTTTGGAAGGTGTCATTTTACTTACCGTATAATGTCCTTTCCTCACGTCTTGCTAGGACAGTCCAAGCCAGTGGGTTGTGTTCCCCTACTAGCAGAGGTGGAGACAGAGAAAAATACAGTCTTCTAATGACCTCATCCTGTGCTATATCTAGAGCAGTTAGAGGGCATACTTCCTCAGAATTCATACCCAAGCCATGCATAAGAACCCCCTAGCCACACAAGACCCAAAGAGGGCAACAAGGATTAACAGTCCAAAGGACAGAATTATATACAGAGCATCCTGTGAGCCGAAAATTAACCAAGAGGAAAGCAGCCCGCAGGGCTGAACCACAGAAAAACAGCAGATCGTAACAGAATAGACCAGATCATAACAGATCCCAGGGATGGGCCCTAGACTGGCCTAGCAGGACTCGAGGAAAGGAGATGTACCAAAGCCATGCCTCCACAGGGCAGGAAGAAGACACAGCAGCCTTCAAAACCTCTGCACCGAAGGCTATGTCTGCCAGAGTGTGGACATCCAATTGGTAGTGCTCGACAAACGTGGAAAGCAGTGACCACACTGCTGCCCAGCAGATGTCTATGGGAATGACCAAACTGTGTTTACCCAGGAGGAAACCTGAGCCCACATGGAATGTGCATGCAAATCCTCCAGGACTGGCCAATTTTGCCAGTCAAGGCTATCATCTCCTTTATTCAGTGGGTCAAAAAGGACAAAAAACCCTATCTGTTCAACTTATCGAACGAGTTAGTAACTATCAGGTACCGAAGAAGCACCCTCCTAATGTCCATCAAGTGAAGGTCCTTATCCTTCCTCTGGCATTGTTCCCTTCAGAACACCAGCAAACAGACCATCTGGTTGATATGGAAGGCTGATACCACCTTCTACAAGAAAGGAGGAACAGGCCATTTCTAAAAAGGATAGATAGGGATCTCCTCAAAAGCTGCAGGCTTTGTCATGCGATCAAACTCACCAAGCAGACTGCAATCAAAAAGGCAGTCTTAAGGGACAAATCCTTGAGCATGACCCTCCTCAAGAGCTCAAATGGTGCAGCCATCAAGGCCCAAAAAACTAAACAGAGATCCCAAGAAGGAACCACTGGGCACAGGGGAGGACACAAATGCTCAACTCCTCTCAGAAAGTAGTCCACGTCTGGGTAAGAGGCCAGGGTGTGCCCCCGCCACCAGCCCTCTAAAATAAGCCAAGGCCACCACCTGAACCAAGGGACAGGCCCTTGCAAAAACCATCCTGGAGGAAGGAGAGAAGACCCAGCAAGTCTGAAGTGCTACGACTGCCTTGGCGCTCCAAGCACCAGTGCTCAAATGCGCCCACAGGGGAGGCATGTAGAACCTCTTCTCACCTTCAGAAGAGTGGAAGCCACAGCAGGATATAGACGATCCATGCTAAATGTTGCCTCTCAAAAGCTAGACTAATCGAGAAGGGATCAGGATGATCCAAGCAGGATTGGCTCCTGCCTCAGGAGCCCCCATACCAATCGGAGCTGCAAAAGGAACCCTTGCCAGAGGGAAGATGGTGGCAGAGCATACCTCCGGTGCAACCAGCTACTAAACTTTCTCCTGACATAGTGCGGTCTCGGTCTCAGTGGAAATGGGATGGAGGAAACACAAACAGGCTTATCCACCCTGGGGTATGGCCAGGACTACCTGCGCAGGACAAAATACTTTGGATGCTTGTGGCTTTATTGCTTCCAGAGTAGGAGCGGCATCTTCGGCAGGTTTACCGGAAGGTATTTCGGCTGACCTGAACGCTTCGGGAGTTTGGCTGTCCCCTGAATTGCAGATCCCCCCACCCCTCCTGCTGCCGTGACCCAAAGTGTAGCTTTGGCCAGTGTAGTGCCTCCCTCCTGCCTGCCGACTAGCACGCCATTGCAAGGAAGCGGAGAGAGTTCATCAGCTTTGTCTTCACACCTGCCCGAAGCTGCTTGTGTGGTCGGAGGATCAGTGGGACCATCACCTTCTGGTCTGGAGCTGCTGTCAGTGATTCCTGAAAGTGTGCTGGCTCTGGGAGCCAGGGCTTTGGTAAAGCCCACTAATACTACATTAGATGTGTTGTGGGACGCCATGACAACAATGAATAATACAGTTCCCACAATTGATAATAGGATTAAGTACTAAACTTGTTTTTCTTGAGAACAAACTTCAGGAAGTCTCCTGAGTACAAGACGAACAGGATGGAAAGATGGCCCATTTTGCAGAAGAACTTGGACAATTTTGTGGTTTGCAGGCTGCCCAGATAAAAGGACAGGACCTCCAGAAAGATTGAATACTTAGAATATCAAATTTGTATTATTAGGTTGCTGAATTTTCCTAGATCTCCTATTCAATCTCCCATGGAGATGGTGCACAGATATTTCCTGGAGGTTTTACAAAGCACTCGGGGGTAGAGGTGGGGGGGGGGGAGTATTTGCCTGCAGTCCATCTACGCAGTGGAGGGGCTAAGAAATGGCTGACGATTCTTTCCATTAGGCCTGTGCGGGGCAGCCAGCGCCGATGTCACCAGAAAACCTTACAAATATCTTCGTCTCTACAGCGCTTAGCCATATGCTTTTTTTTCCTGGTGTCTAAAGGAGCCCCTTAGGAGTTTAAGGGCTGAGGAGTGGTTTCGGGATGCCTGGAAGTAAGAGGAAGAAGTCTCTTGTTGTCTGCAGCTACTAGTCCGATGGATAAACATGTGGTTTCTACTCCTTTGGCGACTTCACCGGGTACTGTATTATCCGGTCCTTCGGCAGAGAGTGCAAGTTTAAGCTTCCTCGAGTGTACTCCCCCTTTCTTGAATTTTCCACTCTCTCTCAGCCTTGTGAACAGAGTACCAATGGGGAGGCTGGGCTCCCTAAAGCAGTATCTTGGAGGGAGCCTTCTGCCCCACCTGCGGACTCACAAGTCTCTTCGCTGTCACTTTTGGACTTTTGGCAGGTTGTTAAATATACTGAGCGGCTCTCTTAGATACAGTTCCTCTTTTATGCCATTTCTCAAGTGATGCTGTTATTAAACTTCAGAATCTGTATAAGAGAATTGGGACTTTGAATTCTCGTTTATCTAATACAGATGGCCCAAGTTAAGACTCTTGCTGCTGTAAAGATTACTAGTATTAAAGATAGTTTACTTGTGCATCAAAAGCTTGAAAGTCTAGAAAATATGACTAGAAGTAAGAATTTAAGAGTGCTCAATTTTCCCTGTATTAGCTTACTATCGTCACAGATATCTGAAGGACGTGCTTCTCCTTCCTACTGCTGATTCTCTTGTGTTTAATAAGTGTTATTATATTCCTACTAAAGTTGCTCAGTGAATGCAGAGGATGGTGGGTTAGACTTGCGGATAAGAATACTTTCAACCTAATGGCTTTTTAAGAAGATACTCAAGATATTCTTTCTACTAGGGCCATGTTGTTGGTGACCGTTGTTTCAGAGGGAGATAAAATTACTATTCTTATGGCTTATTTTAGGAAGAAAGATACTCCCTATTGTGTTGATAAAATATGGTTTCTTCCCTTTTTGTTTGTTAGGTTCTTGTGGATTGGGGTTTTGTGTTTAGATGGGTTGGTTATTGACAGGGGGGGTTTCAGTTTTTTTGATATTGATATAGTCTGAACTTTTCTGTTTATTTTGTGGTTTGTATCTCTCCCTAATATGTGGGCTAAGACCTTGTACTTAAACCCTTACAAAGCAACATGCAAAAAAGGAAATATTTTGTTTCTATATACATTTTGGTACTGCATAATGTTGAAATGTCCAATAAAATAAATAAATAAATAAAAGCAGCACCCTGGAGGATCTACCCCCCCCCCCCTTCCGACTAGGGTTCAGTACTTGTCTCTGGGCCCTAGCACTCAGGGAACTGCCCCTGAAAACCCCATGGACGTAAGAGACCTTACGGGGTTTCTTGAGAGCTCCTCAGAGGTGATCATGGGCCGGTCTACCCTACTCATTACTCTAGCTCTGGAGTCTGATAACTCGTTGATTCTTAGGTCCTATTTCAAAAATTTCGGGGTGCAGTTTACAGGCTCTCAAGTATATATTTTCCCCAATTTATCTTGTGATACCCATCTAAGGAGGAGAGCATTTCTGGGTTATAAGCCCAGGGTTCTCTCCCTTGCTGGGTCATTTTTGCTTAAATTTCCTGCTCGTTGTCATGTTTCCTATAAAAGAGAAAAATTATCTGTTTTTTGAGCCTCGAAAGCTCCTGGAATGTTTGGTGGCTAGGCAAGAAGTAGTTACTGCAGTGACATCTCATGCGGCTGATGCATAAGTCTCGCTCTTCTGTAAATTTTTGGTTTATTTCTTGGAGCCTCCCTAATGTTTCCCCTTGTTTGTGGACTAATAATAATGGTTATTTAATAAGTTCCTAATTATTTATTTATTTATTTACATTCTCTTATATACCGCGCTATTCTGCATCAGTGCGGTTTACATTGAACAAACTGAAATTACATTGAACAGGGCATTATAACTTGGAGATAACTATTTTACCGGGGACATGGGCTATGGAGGGTTAAGTGGCTTGCCCAAGACCACAAGGAGCCACCTTAGTATTAGTATTTCTTTTTTGTATTATCTTATACCATGTTTTTTTTCATTCATGTGTACACTTGGATATAAATGGATGAATGCAAATATAAAATTTAACAAAAAAAATATGATCTATAAACTATACTTCAATGAAAATGTGTCCATTTATCAACTTTGTTCTCAAAAACAACTTTTCAATAGGTTTTATAAAACCTTACTGAAGGGACAGGCCCTTGTATATGTTGGTGAACGTTCCGAGGAGATTTTCCCTGATGAAACCTAAAGACAGATGAAGCCTTGGCCAGGTTGGACTGCTTACGTGATACATGGTTTGTGTTGCGCTACTGTTGGAGCTTGGAGAAGGACAAGACATCAATTGCTGTAGTGTCTGATACAGCGTCTCCCCGTGAAGTACTGCAACACTGGAAATAGTGTGAAGAGTTAAGTTCTATTCTCTTTATGATTTTATTTGCAAAGAAATTATCAAGAAAGTTTTCAGATTACGATAAGTGCGATTTTTTCTTTTCAAGAGCTAGCGATAATGAAAGTTTTTGTGCCATATGTAGTTGTATGTTGCTAGGCTTTCGACTGAGCTAGCTCTTGTTTTTTATGAAATTTTTCTGTTTACCACCTTAGTTGTAATAATAGGACTGAAGAGCCCCCATTTGCCTCTCACATCTGTGTTGGGCATATAATTTCACAAATCTCTAAAATTAAAACTGTTCTTCGGTGAGGTGGTTTTATAAAACCTATTGAAAAGGTGCTTTTGAAAGCAAAAGTTTATAAATGGACAAATTTTCATTGAAGTATAATTTATAGGTCACAATTTTTAAATTAAATACTTGTACAAAATGATTTTTTATGACCTCTGGTTTTTTGATGCCAGTTTGTCCTCTTGAATGCTAACCAGCTCAACTTCCACTCTTCAGGATCAAGGAAGTAGCAACTGAGAAAATCCATTTTCACACTGTCCACTCCTGCAATATGCTGCACCATGAGGGCCAAGAGATTCTGCTCCACCCAAGTGAATAGGAGGGTCATTTCCTGGGAGACCCCGGAACTCTTTGTGCCCCCTTGCTGATTGACATAGTGCCACGGTGGTGGCCTGTCAGAGCAAATCCAAACTGCTCTGCCTCGGACTATGTCCTGGAGATGCAGAAGAGCCAAGCAAATGGTCCTTGCCTCCAGCCGACCGATAAGCCAGGCAGCCTCCCGCTTATTCCAATGACCCTGGGCCATCAACCTTCGACAGTGAGCTCCCTATCCAGCCAAGCTGGCATCCATCATCAACAGAAGCCACTGGCGATCAATCAGGGAAAGGCCTTTCAGCTGATGACTGGGCTGTTCCCACCATTACAAGCTGGCCACCACCAGCGGGGGAAGAGGGAGCCTGAAAACAAAGTCCTGTGAGGAAGGAGACCAGCAAGATAACAGAGACCTTTTCAGCAGATGCATGTATATCTGTGCCCAGAGTACTACTATCTGGATTGTCACCACCATTGACCTTAGGAGCTGGAGGTAGTCCCAGGCTTTGAGAGCTTGCTGCTTCTAAAATACCTTCAGTTGAGATTGCAACTTCTTCATTCTCTTCTCAGGCAGGAAGACCTTCCCTGAGCTGGTGTCGAACCATTGCCCAAGGTACTCTAATGGCTGAGTAGGATCTAGAAAGCTCGTCATAGTTTAATCACCCAGCCCAGACTCTCCAAAAACTGCACCACTCGGGCAAACATCTGCAGGGCTTTGGCATGCGATCTGGCCCAAATGAGTCTGGAAAAGAGACAGCTGAGGGGAGATATGATAGAAGTCTATAAATTAATGAACTGAGTGGAACGGGTAAACGTAGATCGATTGTTTACGTTATCAGAATATAGAAAGACTAGGAGACATGCAATGAAGCTACAGGGTAAACTATTTAAGACTAATAAGAGAAAATATTTTTTCACTCAACATGTAATCAAACTCTGGAATTTGTTCCTGGAGGATGTAGTAAAGGCTGTTAGCGAAGCTGGGTTTAAAAAAGGTTTGGACAAGTTCCTGGAGGAAAGATCCATAAACCATTATTAAAAAGGGATCCAGGATATCAATGCTTGACCCAATACAAGCATTGTGGAACCTGTGTCTTTTGGGGAAACTGCTAGGTACATATGACCTAGATTGGTCACTGTTGGAAACAGGATGCTGGGCTTGATGGACCTTGGTCTGACCCAGTATGGCATGTCTTATGTAAGATGCCTCACAGGCCCACAAGTGCCTCGAATAGACCAACTCTGGGACCAGGAGTTGGAGGATGGAGGTCAGCCTCCCTGAGTGATACGTCTGGGAGTTGTTGAACCCCCAAGATTCCTGGTGGCGAGAGCAAGAAGGAGAATATGAAGCAGAGGAGGAGAGGCCCTTGAACAGATTCTCTAAGTCCACTCCAAAAACAAGCTTCCCCTTGAAGGGAAGTCCGTATAGCAAAGACTTGGATGCAGTGTCTGCTCCAACGGCAAAGCCAAAATCAGCAACATGCTACCATGGAGAAGGCAATATCCCCGGCCACCAAGCAGATCAAATCATACATGGCATCCACAAAGGAGCAGTGAAGTGTCATCCTGCTACAGCAACTTGGTCCAATGGAGCATGGCACAAGCCGTATGGCCTCCACAAAATGACTGCTTGAAGAATAAAGGCGGCAGCTGAAAACTGGCTCTTCAGAAAGGCCTCCACCTTGCAATCTACCTGATCCTTAAGGGTTCCATCACCCTCCACTAGAATGGTGGTGAGCTTAGTAATGGCCATCATCTGGGCATCCACTGGGGCAACCGCATCCGGGCAGCAAGGTCCACCTGAGGTAGAGCATAGAGCCTGCTTATGACTCTGGTCCCTTTCAATGGGTTGGCAGGAAAGTCCCTTTCCATGCATATCATTCTCTTCAAGACTTCCAGGAAAGGAAATGCTCTTGAGGGTTTTCTGACCCCCTGCAAGAGGGGATGCAACCGAGGCTCCTGCTATGGCAACCTGGCATCAGACAGCCATAGGGCAGAAGAAATTTGATCAATCAAGACCACTAATTCCTCTTTCCAAAACAAATGAATGATGGGAAAATCATTCTGGTTGTCCAGCGCCCGAGGCTTATCTTCACACGTAAAGTCACCGCCTGATCCGTCGGAACTCAAAGCAGGATACTTAGCACAGCGAGTTCCCTGAATCCATCTTTTTCCAGGCACACTTTTATGGAGGGGCCTCTACTGGGTTCTGCCTGCCCTGCATAGAGGGGCTTCCCTCCAAGTGAGAAGATAAGGAGAAAGAGGGCCCAGAGACCAATGGGTCTGAATTGCCATGCCAGAAGGACCATGCCTGCTAAAAAAAGGAGAAGAATTCTGGGTAAGATAGTCAAGACAGAGGGAGATCCTAGGCCTTTGGCCTGTCACTTTAGCAGAAGGTAATCTGGACACAGGGGAATCTCTATGGGTAAGCTCTGGTGAACTAAACTCCAAAGAGCTAACGGAGGGATCCCAAGCAGGGGTGCTGTCTCGTCCTGCAGTCAACCCTAATGCTGCCTGCAGAACTGATAAGGAAGAAGAGAAATCCATGTCCACCAATTATGAACAACATCCCAAAAAGTGAGCAGAAACCTCTGTGCCAAGAAGGCAGAAGGAGGACAGAAAGCAGCGACTCCTCCCAGAAGATCAGCACCTATATCAATCAGAGTGGCTTCCTAAAGAAAGTCCTTCCATTCCACCAAGGTACAGTAGAGTAAGCCGTACTTCCTGCACTTGCACCAAGGATGCAAACATTACCTCATGTTGCAGAGAGGGCGCTCAGATGGCACGCAAATGGCACACAGCAAGGGTCTGTAGATATTGTGTGTACCAAAGCACAAAGATACCACACATGCCTATGTGTGGATACTGTGTGTGCCAACACATGATGGAACAATGCACAGCCAGGTGCCAGTAGAATGTGCCCACAGTACAAGCATGAGACATGAACCGGCGGGAAAAGATTGCGCACACCAACGGCTCTGCTCCCATACCCGGCAAACGCTCCACTGAGCAGTCAAAGTCAGAGCGCCCACAGACACCTTTAAAATAAGCACATAAGCATAGATTCAGCACAGAAATAGGAATTTAGATCTGGAACTCGCCCCGGAGGAGCCCAGCATCAACGGTGCTGGACTCAATGCTACTCCCCTGCAGCCACATACCTCTTGAAACCTTCATCCAATCTTCAGGGGAGGAGGAAGGGAAGGAGGCACTGAAGCCATGCTAGGCTCGGGGTCTTGATCCAACAATTTGGCTGTTCAACCAGCCCTCAACAGGATAAGGACAGGGAATTGAACTGAGACCCCTCCCTCTTGTTTATGTAGCTAGGCTTATATACCACTTTTGTCTACGTCAAAAACAAAAAACATATATATATTTTTTTTTATTTTTTTTTTGTTTTGTTTTTGACGTACACAAAAGTGGTATATA
This sequence comes from Ichthyophis bannanicus, assembly GCA_033557465.1. Taxonomy (NCBI): domain Eukaryota; kingdom Metazoa; phylum Chordata; class Amphibia; order Gymnophiona; family Ichthyophiidae; genus Ichthyophis; species Ichthyophis bannanicus. The sequence goes on along the minus strand of CM066032.1, from coordinate 1,745,735,286 downwards.
TATATATATTCTAGCCCTACAGGTGCTCCTTGTGGCCTTGGGCAAGCCACGTAACCCTCCATTGCCTCAGGTACAAAAATATAGATTATGAGCCCTTTGGGGACAAGAGAATGGAGGCAATGGAGGGTTATGTGGCTTGCCCAAGGCCACAAGGAGCACCTGTAGGGCTAGAATCCCCAGTCTTTCCAGCCCAAAGTTGCTGTCCTCTAGTGGGATTCAAATCCCTGGCCCTCTGGCCTAAGGTAACATGCCCCAACCAGTAGGCCACTCCTCCCTCCTCAAAAAAAACACAAGGACACTAGTGACCCAACGGATGCCTTCCACATGGAACTCACAAGGAAGTCATTCCTAAAAGTTGTTACAAGCTAAATTAATTTTTCTAAAAAAGGTTTTCACAGAGCTACTCAGATGTGTCCATGCTCTGCTGAGGTACTACGCCTTTTAGCTGCTCAAAGTATAGCACAGGATGAGGTCATCAGAAGATGGGATTTTTCTCTTGTCTCTACCTCTGCTGGTAGGGGAACACAACCCATTTGTCTGGATTGGCCTAGTAGGACAATACGAAAACTAGGATTAAAGAAATCACTAAAACCAAAAAAAATCCCATGCTGAAGGCCTGAAAGTGTGCTCAAACACACTAGCCTCTATGTGTAATAAAAGAGAATCAAACCAGACAAAGCAAGCAATAACAGTGAACTGCAGGGGCAGGTTTCAACGAACAGATGTTCCTGTCAAACAAAAAAAAGAGAGAATAAAAGTGCCTATCTTCACCAGCAGAGGTCAAACACAGCAGAGGTCTCATGGCTTGAGGTCACCTTTCCGAGGGGAGGGGGGGGGGGTAGAAACAGTTGGGTGCCTGCTTCTAATGAAACTGCAACCAGCAGCTCTCTCCCTTCTCAGCCTAGGGAATCCCTTCAGTCCTGATGTGTACTAAGCATCAGTACAGCTTTTTAGTACAGAGAGGGAAATGGGCTTGGTAAATTTCAAGAGCCAGCCTCCTGCACAAAGTACAGTAGAAGAAACTATGTAATGCTGAATTTTTGTTTCCCCTGGCGGGGGGAGGGGGCAGAATGAAAATGCTGACTAGCTTAAAATGTTCACAAAAATGCAATGTGTGCCTTCAAGTCAGTCCTGACTCCTGGCAAGCTCCTGGGTTTTCTTGGCAGTGTCACTGGAAGTAGATTGCCAGGCCTTTCTTCCGAGGCAATGGAGGGTTAAGTGACTTGTCCAAGGCCACAAGGAGTGCTAGTGGGAATTGAACACTGGTTGCTTGGTTACCAAGCCAGTGTCCTAACCACTAGGCTACTCCTCCACTCCAAAATGTTCACAGATTACAAAAAAAAATGAAATCTAGTCATATGATCTGTAAAGGTAGTTTTCATTTAAGTTGTCACAGGGCTTTTTTTTTTTGTCTGAGCTGGAATCCCATTAAAGATGGGTTAAAATTTTAACCTGAAAAGTAATTCTGTTCCATTTTACAGGTCTAAGAGCCAAGAAATAAAAATAGATGCAGTTTAAACTCCTGAGCAGAATGGCTATGAAAAGTTTAACTAGAACTCAAACTGGTCTAAATAGTCCATACTAAAATAGGGCCCTTACCTCACTTACAACTCAATTTTTAAAGTATGTAGAATGTACTGATCCATTTGGCCACAAATTAAGCAGAAGAAACAGATTTTAACTATAAGAAGGGAAAGCATGCAGAGGCACGGCATTAGAAATGCTTTCTAACAGAACTTTTGAAGGGGTGAGATGCAAGCTATGGGGAAATGCCTGGGTAGGTAAAGAGATGTGGATGGTTGTTTGTGAAATGAAGTTGTGGAACATTTTTTTGTGTGTGGGGGGAGTATAACTGTGTATGTACTGATGGGTTAAGTGAGAAAGAGTTGGTGCGGTGAGAATGGTTGAGGCAGGGGCATGTATGTTTGGATGGGTGGGGTTTGAATGTGAACAGCTGGACTGTGTGTGATATGTATATTTTATTTAAAGGGTCCCTCGGAGGAGGGCCCACACTTGTGCTGAAAACACCAATCGAAAGAAATGACATCTAGAGCAAGGGGGACCCTCAATACCAGATGGCCTTTGTGGAAAAATTAACCACCAATAAAATAATCCTCAAACACTAACATCAGAGAGAGCGTAAATGGACCAAAATGACCATAGCCAGGGTATACACTATAAATAACCATAAAATAAAAACCTTAAAAGGGGGAATATTCTTACTCATCTTTAAATGCCATTTCAGACATGGGTAACTTCCCTACATCATCTTCAGTAAAGACCAAAGCAAAGAATTCAGTCTCTCCGCTATGGCCTCGTCCTCCCTTAGTGCCCCTTTTACCCCTTCATCATCTAATGATCCAACTGACACACACATTTTTTTTCTTACAGATATACTTGAAAAAGATTTTATTGTGCATTTTTGTTTCCACAGAAAGCTTTTTTTTTTCAAATGCTCTCATTGCCTGCCTTATCAATCAATGCCTTGCATCTAACTTGCCAGTGCTTGTGTTGCTCGCTATCTGTCTTTGGCTCTTTCTTCCATTTCCTGAAAGATGCTTTTTTGGCTGAACCAGCCACTCTGACCTCTCCCTTAAACCATGCTGGCAGGTTTTGGCCTACCTTCCACTTTTCTTCAAGCATGTCAGGTCCCCAAAAAGGTATACGGATTCCAAGATGGTTATCCTGGGGTAAGGCAGTGGAGTTCCCTGGTCCTCCATAATAATAATTTATGGACTTTTCCTCCAGGAACTTGTACATACCTCTTTTACATTTAGCTACACTAACAGCTTTTACTACATCTTTTGGCACAATTTCCGGAGTTTGATTACGCACAGAGTGAAAAACTATTTTCTCCAACTAGTCTTAAATGTGTTACATTGTAGCTTCATTGCATGTCCCCTAGTCTTTCTACTTTTTGAAGGAATAAACAACTGATCTATGTTTACCCATTCCACTCCACTTGTTATTTTATAGATCTCTATCAGATTTCCCCTCAGCCATCTCTTTTCCAAGGTGAAGCACCCTAATCCATACATCCTCTTACCTGATAAGGGAAAACACATTAGAATGTTCCAAGGAAATTCTTTCACCAGCACTAAGGAGCAGAACAAACTTCAAAATACAGCTTACCAAGTCTTGAAAGTGGAGCAAAGGAAAAATGAAAGGGGAAGGGAGGGCCCATCAATGTTTCATGCTTCACAGAGTTTTAAACTATAAACAAGAAATGTAACTTCAGGGGAAAGGCCTTAGCTCCACCTCTTTGTTTTCAATAACTCAGTCATTCATCAGTATTCAAACTATGTGCTATAAAAATGCTTGTTCAGCTCTGCAAGTACAAGCCAGCATGTAGAATCTGTAGCTATGACTCAAGAAAGCATTAACTTCTATTTCCAATGATCTGCAAACAGAAAAAAAGGTTTAAAAAAATAGCAAAAACAGCCAGCATTTAATTCTGAAACCTTTGCTGTACAGTTTCTGCTCAAGAAACATCCATCATCACTGTTGTGTTTGGGTTCTAACAAATCTCAAACACCGGATGGCAAAGAAATACCCTTCCCTCAAATCTACACACTTGTATTATTTTTAAAGTCTTTATTTAACAGGGATAGTAAACACAGCAATCAGCCGAATCAGCAAAAATATCACAGGTTAGGAGCAATCATCTCACACCCAACATACCAGCAAAAGGTGGTACAAGAGTCAAGGACATCAGTTAAAATGAATCATGAGCACTTCAGAAATTATCCCAGTAAATATCCTGGTTTTATTGTGCAAGTCCGTCTTGTTCTGCAGCAAACATCTTTATCTTTCTACCACGGCTATGCTGTGGACCATGAATCCGTGGAGCCTTCCAACACTGCTGCATAGTGAGCCAAGCTGCAATTCAGAAGTTGCTACACTAACGGTCCATTTCTCTCCAAGTACACACATAGGTTGGGGGAGGGGGGAGGAGGGAGCGAGTTGGAGAGGGGAAAAGTAGTAGCAGATTTCCCAGGCTCCTTAAAGCTTCCTGCTCAATCTGGTCTCCTACTGTGGCGTAGCACCAGCAGCCTTCATTTGGTCTTTCCTCTCTTTTAATAAAATCATACCATTCCCCCCCAACCACAACATGCACTTAAGTCCAGCCATTCCAGTAAAAAACAAACAATCTTCAGCTGGAGCCCCAAACCATGACTCCTAACAAAAAAACCCGCAGTCAATGAGTGATTTAAGTCAAGGCACTATATGGTGCTATAGCACAATGGCTAGAACTCCCTTCCCCACCAAGTGCATGCCACAGTATCTCCAACCTGGCCCATACCTAGACACTAGAAGACATGACTTGGAAAGACCTAACTCCCAAGTCCTCTGAATCTCCAGTCCTATAAATATCTTTTGGACTGTCTTCTATACAAGCCTTGAGAAATCAGATCTTAATTTAAAAAAAAAATGATAAATAAGATTTTTACCATGGATTTAATAAAATTTACAAAAATTGAAGTGCGAGCGCGGAGTCGCGAAGGACGCCGGTAACCGGGCGGTCGGCCCGGTCCCGGCCCATCCTTCCGGCTTCGGGGGGAGGGGGGGGAGAGAGTGAGAACAAGCTGAGGGAGGCGATGATGCCGGCAGCGTCCTTTAAATTGATTGGCTCCGCAGAGGGCGAGAGCGGAGCCAATTAGAGCTGCCGGTGTTGGGAGCTGTTCTTTATGAAGAGGGGGCTGCGATTTCTGCCCCCTTTTCGGCGGCGGCAGCGCTGGTGTGAAGGCTTGGTCCAAGGACAGCTTTTGAGGCCTACGTCGTCGGGGAGCCACAGCGTGGGTTTTTTCGGGCTGCTCAGCAGGCCTGCGAGGACCGGAGTTGGCGTGCTGGGTGGGTGATTTCGGCTCAACGTTCTCATCGGCGGTGAGTTGCGGGAGGTCTCTCTCGGGGGGGTCATTGTGCGGGTAGGTGCAGGAGTGGATCCTAGGGGGAGGGGCTCAAGCAAACGTTTAATTATATTAGCTTGAATTCTTTTCTTGATAGGGGCCTTGTTTTATCTTAAGGATGGCTCGTGGAGTGAGGGCTGGTGCAATAGGCCCTGATAAGCGGACAAGAACTTCTCATACACGGGGGGCTCAGTCTACCAATAGGGGTAGGGCTTCAGAGAAGGGGAGTAGTGGTGGGGGCTGGGGGCAGCGCGGAACTTCCAACCAGAGGCTGCCTCGAGCAAAGTTGCCTCAGAGAGGGCGGGGGGAGGGGCTTCCATCAGTAAGGGGAAAAGGGGCTTCAGGATCCAGAGTACGGGGGCAAATCAGGCGGGGGCAGCCTCAAGTACGGGGTGTGGGGGCTAATTCTGGGCCGGTTCCTGCGGTGTTCGCTGAGCACAGAGATAATAGGGAAGGGGGTGATTTAGAGGGCGGCGGGACCGAGCAGGAGCAAGGGAGTGTAGCTCAGGGAGGGTGGGGCTCTGGGAACTTAGGGTGGGGCCCTATGGTTATGCCTACGGGTACACCTAACAGGCATCCTAGAGGAATGGCGTCCTGTGAGAGCGTGCAATGGGGCCATGGTAACTACGGGGCTTGGAATGGCCCTTCTCAATGGAGGCACTGGTTGGGGGGCGGTCAGGGATCCTCTAGAGCTGAATGGTTAGAGGCATGGCAGCCAGGGTGGCCTTCTCCTGTTCCCCCGCCCCCTCTTTTTCCTATTTTGTCTTCACAGGTTCCGGCATCATTACCAGGAGGAGCTAGCAGTGGTCAGCGGCAAGTAGAGCGCATGGACACGACTTCTGTCAGGCAGCTGGGGATGTCCAGTGGTGGTGCTGTACGAGAAGAAGGTGGACAAGGGCAAGTTGTGGAGCTCAGTCCTGCGGACGTTAGCCCTGAGGAGGTGGTGGAGGCTACGACAGGTGTTATGGGTGAGTTACAGGCAGATTTGGGGGAGAAGAGTAGGGAGGGTGGAAAAAGGAGGGAAAAAAGGACAACGAAGAGGAAGCATTCCTGTAGGAGGCGTCGCAGGTCCAGCTCTTCGTCAATGTCGTCCTCGGTTTCGTCTTCTTCACTGACGTCATCGGAAGATAGCACGGGTCATCAGAGGAAGGTTGATAAAAGGGCGTTAGGAAGGGGTCAGGGGGGAGGTTTGCCTTCAGCAGTGGTTATTTCGGAGTTATGGGAGGGAGTGCCGAGGAAGTTGCAGCATAAAATTAAAAAGCGGCGTTATATAGATATTTTCCGGCTGCTAGAAGGTCTCAAGCGCTCGGGTGAAAGTAAGAAAAAACGTAGAGGATGAAAAGGCTGGGCGCGTTAAGAAAGTTTCGCGGAATGTGGTCAATTGGACCCGGGCGTTTCTGCGTTTGGCTAGTGTTTGGGGACAGCATTACCCGGGGCAATACGAGATGCTTTTATCATACGCGGATTCTATCTTGGAAGCGTCACAGACGCACGAAGGGTGGTCATGGTTAAACTATGACGAAAAATTTAGAGACAAGATGGAAGAGAATAGATTTGTGTCATGGGGTATGCAGGACATTAATTTGTGGTTGACCCAGATGTCGGCCAGAGTGAGTGTGGGAGGAGGGGGAGGGGCAAAGGGTGCAGTCGGAAGCTTGGCTGGGGCTGGACGGTCCTTTCGTGGGGGAGCGAGTCTTGGGCAGCAGCGTACAGGGGGAAATGGGGCAGGCGATGTTTGTTGGAGGTACAACAAGACCTTGTGCCCTTTTCCAGACTGCAAATTCAGACACGTCTGTTCCATTTGCGGGGGAGCCCATTCTGCCGTCAAATGTCTTAAAAAAGGGGTCTCTCAGCTCCCTACCCCTGGCGCAAAGTAATGAAGGGCTATTTTGCCTCGCCCCCACGCCCATTAAGGTAGAGGTGTTGAACGAGTGGCTGGGCCAGTACCCTAGACGTAAAGATAAGGAAGTTTTGTATTTCAGTTTTAATTATGGTTTTGTAATCCCAGTGTGTGGGCAGGTGGGGGGGAAGGCTGCGCGGAATTCCGTGTCGGTTAGGCGCTTCGCGTCTGTAGTAAAAGAAAAATTGGCAGGTGAATTGTTCCTGGGTAGGGTAGCGGGCCCATTTATGATACAGCCGTTTGCAAGAATGGTAATTTCTCCTTTGGGAATAATACCAAAAAAGGAGCCGGGGAAATTCCGCCTGATACATAATTTGTCCAGTCCTATAGGAGCGTCGGTTAATGACTATATCCCGCGGGAATTGTGTTCCGTGAGATATGCGTCGTTTGATAAGGCAGTGAGCTTGGTTCGATCGGCCGGGCATAGGGCGCAGATGGCAAAGGTAGATGTTGAATCGGCATTCAGGCTGCTTCCAGTGCACCCTTCTTCTTTTTATTTATTGGGTTTTCGCTTTGAAGATGGAATTTATTTTGATAAATGCATGCCCATGGGCTGTGCAGTCTCTTGTTCATACTTTGAGAAGTTCAGTACTTTTCTACAGTGGGCGATCGAGCGTAAGGTGGGCATAGCAAAGGTAGTGCACTACTTGGATGATTTTTTATTTGTCGGGTCGGAGCAATCGGAAGAATGCCGAGTATTGCTGGATGGTTTTGTGGAATTGTCGAGGGAATTGGGAGTGCCTTTGGCAAATGAAAAGACGGAGGGTCCTGCCACGCGGATCACTTTTTTGGGAGTGGAACTGGATTCGGAGTTAATGGTGGCTCGCCTTCCTCAGGAAAAAATTTGCAGATTGCGAGTGTTAGTGGCCAATGTGTTGGCATCCTCGTCGTTAACACTGAAGGAGATGCAAGCCTTGATAGGTTCGTTAAATTTCGCTTGTCGGGTGATCCCAATGGGAAGGGTATTCTTACGGCGGTTGGCTGCAGCTACGGCTGGGGTGCGTAGGCCTCATCATCATCTGAGGGTCTCGAAGTCAATTAAGGCGGATTTGCGGATCTGGCAGGTCTTTTTGGAGGAGTTTAATGGGACCACAGTGTTAATGGAGCCGGAGCTCAGCAGTGCGGATTTGCAATTGTATACAGACGCGGCAGGGGGTGTAGGCTTGGGTATTTACTTCGGTGGGGCTTGGTGTGCGGAGCGTTGGCCGCAGGCTTGGCACGATTCGCGTCTCACCAGTAATATAACTTTTTTGGAGTTGTTTCCCATTTTAGTGGCATTGGAGTTGTGGCCGGATAGACTTAGTAACAAAAGGGTTCTATGGTGGTGTGATAATGAAGCAGTAGTGAGTGTGGTGAACCATTATTCGCCACACTGTGGCTTGGTGGCTAACTTGATGAGGGAAGTAATTTTAGCTTGTTTAAGGTTGAATGTGTACCTTAGGGCTCGTCATTTCCCAGGGTATGCTAACGAGATCGCTGATTCTCTTTCCCGTTTCAAGTTGGATCAATTTCGACAACTGGCACCACAAGCAGATACGGAAGGAGGTGCGGTCCCTTGGAAGTTATGGAGTCTTGGCCAGCTGGGATGAAGGACTTGTTGCAGAGTTCCATAGCTGCTGGGACATGGGCAGCATATCGGAGAGGATGTCAGAAAGTGGTGGCTTTTCTAGAGCGCTCGGGCTGGCAGTTTGGGACGGTGTCAGCTCAGTTACTAGGACAATATGTAGTCTGGGCTAAGGAGAATGGCTTGACTCGCTCCTCTGTGCGTAGTCACTTGGCGGGTTTCGAATTTTTTGTGAAAGCTGTAGGCTGGGACTTTCCGTCAGGGGGTGCCTTAGCCCGCCGGCTCTTGCAAGGGTGGGGCAGAGCTACACCGGTACATCATGATGCTCGGCGGCCCATCACCCATGATTTATTAGAGAGGCTATGCAAATCATTATCGGAGGTGGCCTCATCGCAGTATGAGGCTGTGCTTTTCCGGGTGGTTTTTAGTTTGGCATTTTTTGGTGCCTTTCGTATGGGGGAACTGGTTGCGAGATCGAACAGGGCTGGATCAGTGGGAATTCTACAGCGGCAGCATGTTTGCATTGAGAGGGGACAGTTGAGAGTTTTGTTGGCAAAATCCAAGACTGATCCACAAGGCAAGGGTTTGTGGGTACGTCTGAGTGGGATTCCAGGGTTTGCCACGTGCCCGGTTGGCACCATGCGTGATTATTTACGGGTACGCCCAGCGGAGGTTGGGGGGTTGTTTTTGCATGCTGACGGGCGGCTGCTTACACGTTTTCAGGTTGTGGCAGTTCTGAAGTTGGCATTGCGGGTAGTAGGTGAGTCCCCTGCACATTATGCGGCTCATTCCTTTCGCATCGGCGCGGCTACCAGCACCGCTGCTGAGGGCCTGTCGCAGCAGGACATTCAGAGTATTGGGAGGTGGCGTTCCCAGGCTTTCCGGGTTTATGTTCGATTGTGATGGGTGGAGCGGGGGGGGGGGGAACCTAACATGGATTGATTGTTATTTTCTTTTGCAGCCGGAGTCGGGAGTGTCCAGAGCTGTTGGATGATCGGGCACTCTTACATGTTCTGGGCCGGCCGGCGAGCGGCTGTGCGACCATTTGGGCCTAACCTGGGGCTGGATCCTGCTCAAGTGTCGCTGCTATGGCTGGGTGAGAGAGGGTTGAGATGGTCTCAGCTCCTGCCTTTGCTCCGGCACCATGAGCGGGTGAGGGGCAAGCCGGGGTTGCTACTTTTGCATTTAGGTGGCAACGACATGGTATCCTGGACTTGTAAGCAACTCATCAGAGCTGTTATAAAAGATTTAACTTTGATATTGCACATGTTCCCGGGAGTTCAGTTAATTTGGTCAGACATTATTCCAAGGCCTGTTTGTGCGGCCCAGCGGCGCTGGTCGCGGGGTCTCACAAAAATAAATCGACAAATAGGGCGTTGGGTGACTGGGCAGGGTGGGATTCAGGTTCTACACCCGTGGGTGGAGGTGACTTGTGCGGGGTTGTACAGGCTGGATGGAGTTCATTTGTCCCCTGTAGGTGTCGATTTACTTTTGAATGATTGGCAAGAGGCCTTGGAAAGTGTTCTGCACTGGAAAACTAACTGGTCGCAGCAAGGTGGGGGGGGGGCGGCACAGGGGCATTAACATGCCTGTGCCGGTGGCGGGATCCCGGAGGTTTCCGGGGCCCGGAGCCTTTAGGTCATACTTGGGCGGGGTCGGGGTGCCCCTGACCCGGATAAGCCCTGCTGGCCTTTGCTAGTCATATGGCGAGGTCGGGGAAAGGGCGGTAGGAAATTGGCCGGTGGTCGGACACGGCCGGAGCGGATGCGACCCCACTTTGCTAATTATGGCTGGTGGGGCATCGCTCCACTGGTGGGAGATTGTTTACAGAACTGTTTTGGTATGTAAAGTTAATTGTTTGAAAATATAATAAAGCTGCGACCGGTTGGTACTTCCAATAAGAAAATTGTGTCTGTGAAATTTGTAAAGGTGGGGCGAAGGGGGGGGGAGGGGGGAGTAAGAAGGAGGAGGTGGGGGGGGGTTGGAAAAAGATGGGCTTAGGGCACCGGATGCGGCCTGCCACGGTTAATTGAAGTGCGAGCGCGGAGTCGCAAAGGACGCCGGTAACCGGGCGGTCGGCCCGGTCCCGGCCCATCCTTCCGGCTTCGGGGGGGGGGGGAGGGAGTGAGAACAAGCTGAGGGAGGCGATGACGCCGGCAGCGTCCTTTAAATTGATTGGCTCCGCAGAGGGCGAGAGCGGAGCCAATTAGAGCTGCCGGCGTTGGGAGCTGTTCTTTATGAAGAGGGGGCTGCGATTTCTGCCCCCTTTTCGGCGGCGGCAGCGCTGGTGTGAAGGCTTCCCGCCCTCCCTCCCCTCAGTATGATACGAGTGGGTGGTGGTGTTTTTCGGGGTATCGCAGTTGGGGGGTGGGGTACAAGGCGGGATCCTGGAGGTTTCCGGGGCCCGGAGCCTTTAGGTCATACTTGGGCGGGGGCGGGGTGCCCCTGACCCGGATAAGCCCTGCTGGCCTTTGCTAGTCACATGGCGAGGTCGGGGAAAGGGCAGTAGGAAATTGGCCGGTGGTCGGACACGGCCGGAGCGGATGCGACCCCACTTTGCTAATTATGGCTGGTGGGGCATCGCTCCGCTGGTGGGAGATTGTTTACAGAACTGTTTTGGTATGTAAAGTTAATTGTTTGAAAATATAATAAAGCTGCGACCGGTTGGTACTTCCAATAAGAAAATTGTGTCTGTGAAATTTGTAAAGGTGGGGCGAAGGGGGGGGAGGGGGGAGTAAGAAGGAGGAGGTGGGGGGGGGTTGGAAAAAGATGGGCTTAGGGCACCGGATGCGGCCTGCCACGGTTAGTCTATTCCTGTAGCACAAAATGAAAAGCAACACACTTGCTTATAATTAAAAATTGCTTACATTCTTCTTTCAGAGAGATTTCAGCAGGGTTACGAAACGTTATCTGGCCTTCAGTCTGTAGGAGTAAGCCATTAGCCACAACTAATATGCTTTCATATTGAGCCATGCTGAAATTAACAAGAAATGAAGTTATCTGTTTTACTGTTGCACTGAGAGAGAAGACACAATTCTGGTTTTCATGAAATTTAAAGCAGCCGGATACCATCACATAACCCTCAATTTTCAGCTGTTGCAGGGCCTCCCATATCTCTTGCTTTTTCCCCTAATTCAAATGAAAAATGGGAAATGAAGAAGTAAGGAACTTATTTCTTGCAGACTGCTTACCAGCTTCCCTACAGCAAGAAGAATTAGAGGCACCTGGTCTTCACTCCCAGTCCTTGAGGCTGCCAACAGGCCAGATGTTAAAGACATCCCTAATGGATATGGATGAGACAGACCTGCATATAAATAGAAGTAGTGAATATACACATCTTTCATGCGTATTCATTGGGGATATCCTGAAAACCTGAACTTTGCTGGCTCTCGAGGATTGGGAGTGAAAACCAAGGAAGTAGGTCTTGACCATTGCCTGCCCTTCCTGTACATCTAATTTAGGGCAATGGAAGAAAAAAAAGAGGTGGAGTTCTATGGTTTTAAATCCTAACAAAGGAACGCAGCAAGTCATCATCAGGCTATTTGGGCTTTATGTAAGTTAAGCTAACCAATTACCTAACCTCTCCCTACTACTCACGCATTGCATAATCTCAGGTTAACATAAATATTAATAAAATACATTTTGCATCACCTGTAAACTCGCGCTATTTGTTAAAGTTGCCATGTTTTTAAGCACAGAATTCTTTGTAAACCGTCTCGACTGGTAGAAAGACAGTATAAGAAAGGATGCTAAGCAAATAAATAAAATAAGTCCTAGCCCTTGAATAACATTTAAAAATCTAAAAAATGTTTTTCCAGTTCAATTGGGGTTTTTTTTATTTGTAGTGTTTAAGAACATTAAAAGTTGTGAGGAGGCCCCTAAGCAAAGAATATAGCCAATTTTTGTTTTGGCTCCCCATGACTTTTTTTCTTTCCCCAAGACTTTCTCTTTCCTTCACAAAAGGTGCAATTAGGCCTTACCTGCTAATTGTCTTTTCCTTGAATCCCTCCAGTCCAGTCCAGACAAGTGGGTTTATCTCCGTCTAACAGCAACTGGAGAAAGAGCATGCTCAAAAGTTGATGTAAGACAGCACTCCCCTGCCTGCATTTCCCAGTATTTTGTTGACAAAGCAGACTAGGAGAGCACATGCACAACAAGGTAGCAGACTACTTCCCCTTAATGACTTATTACTGTAATTCCCTTTTTCTTTTTCTTTTTTTTTAATGTAAAGAGCAAAAACTGCTTCGTAACCAACAACTAAAACTGTACAAAGCTACGGACAGCAGAGTCAGGAAGCTGCTGTTTTCCCAAGGGACAACCGCCCGTGTAGTAACAAATGAACACTCTTACCTTTGATGCCTGGTGTTTGCGCCGAATCTGCATAAAGACCCCGCAAAAATACTTCCGGGCTCATTCCTGACTGCGAAAAACTGAGACTAGGAAAAACAAAAATCCAGGCCCAAGCCTGAGCCAGGAGGGCCCTAGACTGGACTGAGGGATTCAAAGAAAACAGTTAGGAAAGGCCTAATTGCACCTTCCTAATCATTGCCCTGGAAGTAGATTTGCCCTTCCGTGGACCACCAAGAAGGGCAAAGAGTCTATCCGACTTACAGAAGGCTTCAGTGTGCATGACCTACATCCAGAAGATGCAAGCGCTGATCCCTGCCCATCTCCACTGACTGCGAAAAACTGAGACTAGGAAAAACAAAAATCCAGGCCCAAGCCTGAGCCAGGAGGGCCCTAGACTGGACTGAGGGATTCAAAGAAAACAGTTAGGAAAGGCCTAATTGCACCTTCCTAATTATCCCTCCAGTCCAGTCCAGACAGGTAGGACGTACCAGAGCAGTACTCAATCTTGGGCAGGACCCGCAAGCCCAGTTCTCAGCACTTCAGCACCAAAAATCACATACTCGCCCACGTGAACATCCAACTGGTAACATTGCATAAAGGAATGCAGAGACCCACGTGGCCGCCCTGCAAATATTCCCTGGCGGAATCAGACCATTCTCCACCAATGCGGTTGACTGTGCTGTGATGGAGTGCAACTTTAGGGCGGCCAGTGGTGACTTGGGCTGTTTTAGAAAAGCTGAAGCAATGGCCTCCTTGACCTAGCGCACAATCATTGCCCTGGAAGTAGATTTGCCCTTCCGTGGACCACCAAGAAGGGCAAAGAGTCTATCCGACTTACAGAAGGCTTCAGTGTGCATGACCTACATCCAGAAGATGCAAGCGCTGATCCCTGCCCATCTCCACTGAAGAAGTGAACACTGGCAAAATAACCGCCTGATTGAGGAGAAACTCTGAAAAACGGTAGGCAGAAAAGACAGCACGGTCTGCAAAACCACCATTTCCTTCAAAAAAAAAAAAAAATAACCCACACACAAGGAAAGGGCTCTTGACATGACAAGGCTTGTAGTTCTGAGATCCTACGGGCTGAACAGCCACCGGGAACACAGTTTTCAACGTCAGGTCCTTCACGATAACTCTGCTGAGGAGCTCAAAAAAGGCATCTCTCCTAGTGCTCCCAGCTCCAGATTGAGATCCCAGGGTAGTACAGGACGAGCCGGAGGTTGGATGTGCTGTACTATCCACAAGAAAATGCATCACATCCGTATGCGCAGCTAGGGATACCCCATGTATTCAGCCACAATAACAGGAAAAGGTTGCTACTTGGACCTACAAAAAAATTGAGCGTGAGGCCTTTCTCCAACCTGACCTTCAAGAACTCCAAGATGTCCGGCACAGAAGCCATCAAGAGCCTGACACTATGCCACTCACATCAGTTTTTGAACACCTGCAGTCACGGCCAGACTCCAAGGATGTGGACCGCTTTCTAGTCTGTAGGAGGGTGTTCACCACTGCACCCGAGTATCCTCTCCTTTTTAGGCCTGCCCTTTCAAGGACCAGGCTGTAAGCGAGAATCAATCCACCTGAGACATTAGAAACAGGCCCTGCCTCTGCAAGTCCTTCCTGGTCAGCAGCCACCAAGGTGTCATGGACAACAACCGAGTAGATTGGCATACCATGTCCACCTCGGCCATTCTGGGGCTATGAGTATTCTGGATCCGGGTGAGTCCATCTGCTGCAATAACCACCCAATGAGCGGCCATCACGGAAATACATACAGTAAACTGCTACTGGCTACCTCTGTGCCAGCGCATCAAAGTCCTCTGACATTCTTTCTCTGCACCTGCTGAAGAACCTGCTGGCCTTGGCGTTCATGGCGGATACTATCAGATCAATCATGTGCTCATCCCATCTGCAGACTATGCTCTGGATTGAGCCGGTTCCAACTGAGAAAATCAGCTTGCAGATTGTCCTTGCCCGCTACATGCATCGCTGATAAGGTGCAGAGATGGGTCTCGGCCCAAAGAAGGAGGGTTTAAGTCTCCTCCATGAGAGTTACATTGCCCATGCCACCTTGATGATTTATGTAGGCCATCATCATTGCATTGTCTGAGCAAACTCAAACTGCCCGGTTGCAAAGTAGTGGCAGAAACCCTTGAAGTGCCAGAAACACTGCTCACATTTCCAGCCAATTTATAGACCACTCGGCCTCTGCTGGAGTCCAACAACCTTGCATTACTTGAAACTCACAATGTGCTCCCCACCCCATAAGACTGGTCAAGAGCAGAATCCAATCCAGCTGGTCTAGGGACACAGCCATCTCCAGCTTCTTTGGCTGGAGCCACCACTTGAGACAGTATCTCGTCACTAATAGACAAACCAGCCTCCTTGACACAGGATGGCGCCGAGGCAACCAACGGAACAGAAGGGCCTGTTGCAATTGTCTCATATGTGCATGAGCCCATGGCACTGGGTTGACTACTGCTGCCATGATCCTGAACACCTACATGTAATGCCACGCCGATGGCGCTGCCATGACCAGGAAGCATTGAATCTGCATCTGAATCTTTAGAACCCATTCGGGCGGCAGAAACACCTTGCTCTCCTTGGTGGAGATGCATGAACAGACATAGAAGATGATGTGCTGTGAAGGGTTAAGCATGCTCTTTGACATGTTTATGACCCAACCAAGTTCCTGCAAGAAGGCCTTCACATGACAAGTGGACGCAGCACTTTCCTTTGCAGACTTTGCCTGAATAAACCAGTTGTCAAGGGAGGGATGCACTAAGATCCCCTCTTTGCACAGAGCAGCCACCACGACCACCATCACTTTGGTGAAAGTCCACAGTGCCATGGTCAAGCCAAATGGCAGGGCTATGAACTGAAAAATTGCCCATCGGCAATGACAATAACAAAACCGCTGATGATCTGGGCAGATGGGAATGTGCAGGTATGCTGCCATGGGAAGGATGTGAGGAACTTGCAGCTGTGGACTGCGGAAATGACCAAACCACAACATTTCCATCCAGAGTTAGGGCACTCTCAAGGTGCGCATTACATGTTTGAGATCCAGGATGGGACGAAAGGAGCCCTCCTTCTTCAGCACAAAGTAAATGGAGTACTAACCAATCAACCTGGTCTTTGGGCACAGGCACCACCGCCTCTAGCTGGAGTAGGTGTTATAATGTATCTTGCACTGCCGCACACTTGGCTGGAGCTGAGCCTGGCAATAGAAGGAAGGCATCAGAGAAGTTGCGCAAACTCAAGCACAAATCCTTCCCAAATTACCTCCAGAACGCACTGGTCTGACATTATGGAAGCCCAAATGTAATAAAACCATTGTAGTCGCTCGCCTACCAGTTCGCACTCTATCTGAGCCAACCTCACTTCATTGGGGCTTCTTAGGGGAGGGCCAGCGTAAATTCCTCTACCGGTACCCCGGTAGCCTCAAAAGGGTTGACCCCAAGAGGGGTGACAATCCCTCTGAAAGGAAGAAAACCATGCTGCCTGAAACCTGTGATAGCTTCTAGGCTGTCCTCTAAGCACAGCTCCTAGTTTTAGAGTCTTTTGGCAATGCTCAGGAAGTTTAGACCCCTTAGAGTCACCCAAGTCTTTATTTTTTCGAGCACGTTGCTGAACAACAATTTGCCTTTGAAAGGAAGCTTATTCCCCACATCCACAGACCAGTTGTGCAGCCACAAAAAAATGCCTGGCCGCAATAATGGAGGCCATGGTCTTGGCTGACACCCAGACTTAGTCATAAAAAGCATCCACCAAATAGGCCAAAGTTGTCTCAGCTTGGCTTCCTCCAGCAACAGTACAGCATCCTCGCCCTCAGTGCTTGTGAGCCCTTGTGTCCAGCGGCTACAGGCCCTTTTAACATGCTCCACAAGAGGCAGATTGAAGAGTCAGGATGCTGGTGTCAAACGCCTGTTTCAACAGCTGCTCCAGCTTGCGGTCCTGCACATCCTTCAAGGCCACTCTATCTTCAACTAGAATGGTGATCGTTTTGGTCACTGTAGAGATCAGTGCATCTACCTTTGGCATTTTCAGGAGTTCTCTATCCACCTGGGGGATTGGGTAGAGACGGCTCATCTACTATCCCTCAATCCTGCCTCAGGAACATCCCATTTTGCCTTATCACTCTGTATACCGGGAATACTGTCTGAGAAGATTTGAATCCCTGCAAGAACAGATCCTCCAAATGCTCCTCAGGAGGAGCTGCAGCTTGAGTCATATTAAGAGCTGCCAATGAGCGAGATATCAGACAGGCAAGCTCTTCTCTGCAAAAAAACCTGCGGGATCTCACCATCCTCTGGGTTCTGGGCCCTGCCTCCTCCCAGAGGTCTGAGGAACCCTCCCCAGGGTCTGTAGAGTCCAGTGAGCAAGGAGACTCCTGGAGTTCCCCACAAGACATCCTCTAAGTACTGCTGCTTATAGGGCAGCTCCTCAGGAAAGAGCCCCTCTTGAAGAGAAGTCTCTGCTCTCTTTTTCCACCTCCTGGTGATGGCGTTTTTGTCCAGGAGCTGTGATGTTGCTGCTTCATATAGTATGCCTTGTGCATGAGCAACACAAAATCTAGAGTGAAAAACTCTTCTGCGGGTGTATTTTCCTCAGATGTTGGCATTTCTGAAGCCGAGCCATGATTCTTAACTTTTGCCTGCTTTTTTCCTGAGCCTACTTTGGGAGCTGGTTTCAAACTAGACAAAGTTGCACCAGACTTTTTCAGCTCTGAAGTAGAAGGCAATTTCCCCTTCCAAATCTGAGCCTTTATAGATTTGCTCTCCCTTACACAGGAACGGCAAACTCCCGTTGAGGCCAAAGGGCTGTAGTTGCTACTGCACACACTACAACAAGGCTTGGCCAACCACATGTATTGCAAGCCCACCAAGAACACTAACTGCTGTGCCTGTGTCCCAGAAAAAAAAAACATGAACTGCAAGAGCACATGGCAGAACAGCCCAAATAGTGAGAAAATCTTACCACAAAAGAACTCCTCGTTCCTGTTAGCACCAGCAGTTCATCTACTCAGACGGCAGTCAGCTCGCTCATTTCACTTTAAGGTTTTTCTATTTTTTTTAAGTCACAGTACTTTTCTGTGGCAGAGGAAAACCCTGATTATCCCACTCAAGGGACTACCGGGGATTCTGGCTGGGGGGGGAAGGGAGTAAGGGACCAGGAAACACCAGGTAATTGACACCCTAGGCCCACTTAGCCAAACCACTGGCTCTGGTGGAGAAAGGAGCAGCTTCTGACTCCTCAGCCAACTATGCCCCAATAGCTAACCCAGCCACCAAAAACTGCTTATGCTGAAAAACAGCTCCAAGTCAAATTTTAAATTTTCTTTATATGTTTCTTATGTGACTTTTAAGCCAAAATAAACCTCATGAGGAGAAAGTGGGAGCTCCTCCCCAGCTGCTGGAGACCGAGTTACTGGGGAATGAATGGAGGCAGGGAGTGCTCTCTTCTATGCTGACATCACCAACTTTTAAGCATACTCGGTCTCCAGCTGATGGTGGACGGAGATAACCCACTTGTCTGGACTGGAGGGACGATTATGAAGTAAAGGATTGATTGTTATGTTTCTTTCATAAACTGAAGCCATCAGAGAAAGCATCAAGACAATCATCTGTCATTCATGGATACAGCAGAAAATGACATCTAACAAGATCAGCAAGACTTATGAGCTCTGACAGTTTCTGATGCAACACAGCACAGCTGACCCAGCCTCAGACTGTACTCCCACTACCTCAATAATATGGGATTCTCTGTACAACTCTTGATGGTCTCCATCAACGCTCCTTCCATGCATCTACTGCTCTCTGTGAGGAACTATTTCTTATAGGGATACGCTGTCATAGAGCGGATGCTAATGAAAGTGAAGACTTAGAAAAAAACGCTGTCTTTCACAAAACAAATGATGTGCAGAAGATGCAATTGCCCTGCAGCACAGCTAGAGGGAGCAGGAGAAAACTTACAGAGGCTGAGTTAACACACCTGGCTGATGATTCTGCAGAAGTTAATCAGCTGCACCTGAAAAGTAGCCGGGGGAACTCAAACATGGAATGCCTTTATAAGCAGAAAGCTAGTGCAGGAGAGGAGAGAAGGAGGAGAAGAGGAGCTGAGACAGCCAGGAACAGCAGCCCAGCCAGGTCAAGCAGTGCAGCCAAGACAAGCAGCACGACAAGGACAGCAGGAGCTGGAAGAGGAGCAGAAAGAGCCAGAGAGAAAAGACGGGCCGTAGAGAGTCAGTCTGGAGAAAGACTTGGTAGCAGGAGACCTCAGAGGTAAAGAGCTCAGAAGGAGAGAGCCATACCTGGGGAGAGGCCTACGCTCACCAGAAGACCATGAAACAGGATTGAAAGGCTCCAGAAGGAAAGGTACTGATAGCAGAGTTACCTATACCAGGAAGTAAGGAAGTCTGGATTCCTCACCAGGTTTTCCTAAGCTACAGAAAGGTCAAGCAGTGCCTAGAAGCTTCCAAGAGAAAGTCTGCCAAAGAGACTGTGTCCTGAGAGAAGTGCCTGAGAAGGAAAACTCCAGTTATATCGGCTACAGGAAGCCAAGATATGGTGACACTTTATTCATAAAGAGAAGCTCAGCTCCTAGAAGCTCTTGTAAAGCAGATATCCAGTTTGAAAGGAAAAGAAGCAGGCCAGAGTTTTATAAGCCAGGACGTAAGGGCATAGGAACAAGCCATGCTTATTCGAGAGCCCTAGAACAGCCTTACTGGAAACAAGGGAACAGAAACAGTGACTGGCAAACTATAGCGGCCAGGGAAAGCTCCAATTCAGAGGGAGATAACAATGACCCAGAGCCCATGCAGATAGCGCTTGAGGACCCTATTCCCTTATCTCAAGATGAATTAATGGATTGCTCCATTTGTATTGCGGGCAGTTTTGAATCACTCCCTGAACTGTGAGTTATACAGACATTGCTTTGAGAATACTCATGTTTATGCTGAATGAAAGAGGAATGTTCACTCCTTTGTTTTGCTCTAAAGTTTGAAAGAATCCTGGGTTAAATCCTACAAGCAACTGTGAAGTTTGTAACAGTTTACCTCTTTGCTTATGTTGTGGTGGAAGCCTGAAAAGAAGGACTTTCTGTATTTCTGTATCTCAGCGAACCTTTTGCGTTAAAAGGGAAATAAAAGCCTTATTTACCCTCTACTTGGCATACACAATTTATTCACATAAGGAGCAGGACTACAAAGACCAAGATACCCTTGGTCTTAAAAGAGCCCTCTACTCCCAGAAAATAATAATATGCTCAACCTACCCTTACAGCCATTGGCCACCAGGGGGGTTGATGACAATGCACATGCAAAAACAATATTGGCCAGCTTTTGTCATTTCATGACTTTAACATTTTTCAGGTGTTTTTCCGTTTCATGCATTCATTTTCATTTTAAAAGGGAATGTTTAGTGCAGGCTGAACTGGATTTAACTCGCACTAATCAATGAATTCAGGTGTACTTAGTTGATTAGTGCATATTAAACTTAGTTTGCGCTAAGCCGATTTAATATGCGCCAATAAACCAAAATCACACTAACAAATGCACACCCTTAGTTTATGTCACTCCCAGGTATACCTCCTTCAGCCTCAAACCACGACTTCTAAAAAAACCCTCTGCATTCTATTAAATAGTATTTGTGGCATGTTTACTAAGTTCTGCACTGGTAAACGCAGGTATGGGCCAGGTTACTCGCATGGGGCTTCGCGTTAACTGTGGGGCAGCGGGTCCGGCATCCCCCTGCAGTTCCACAGATCACCACTAAAACCGCTGCAGAAGCAACTAACGCCACCCACTAAGGTGGGCTACAAACTCCTATGCTACCAACACCAGGACGGGAATGACCCCATCCCATATAGTTTCTGCCCTGACACACACTACCCAGGGTAACATGGGGTTTTCAGCACAGAGCCAATATAGAGCGCTAACCCTGCACTGCCTGGCAAACATGCCCCTTTATTTCTTGCACATTATTAATACCTTTCATGTTTTTTTCTTTTAGTTTGTATTAACTTTTTGAAATAAAAAACAACAAGCTGCATTTTAGACAAAACTTATCAAGTAAAACTTTATACCCCTCCCTTTCTCTTTTCCCTCCCTCAAAAGGTTTCAGTGCCTGCCCGACTTTCCAACAAGGGCTTCCACTTTTCTTCAAATGTACTTTCTTTTTCTCTACGTATGGCTGTTAGCTTTTCCATCAGCACCACCCTCCTCCACGGCAGAGTCCACTCAGTCACAGAATGTGGCTCCACTCTCTTCCAGTACCATACCACATCACACCTTGCTGCAGCCACACAAACCTGAACTGGGGCTCAACATTTCTTTAGAGCCCTCTCAAACCCTCCTCCCTAATAGACAGCACTGGGGGTTGAACAGCACATCTATTCCAAAAATTAACGTCTTTTTGCTGTATTTGCCCCCAGTACTCTCCAATATGCACAAAATATGTAAGAATGAACCCCACTCCCCACACCCTCACCAAAATTTGTCAAAAATGGAAGGGAACATTTTATGTAGTCTCAGGTGTATAATACCAGTGTACCAACACTTTATATGCATTTTCTTTTATATTTACCAAAATAGATGTTTTTGCTGCCGCAAGGAAGATCTTCTCCCAAGCTTTGTCACCTAATTGGACTGCTTATGTTATTGGAACCTGCAGTAAAAGAAAGGTGACTTCTTGCAGAAGCAAAGCAGTGAGAGAGAGGGCTGAAAATGGAACTCTTAGTGAGGTTGGGGGGGGGGGAGGTGGGGGGGGGGGGTAGGCTTTGCAGATGATGTCTGTATCCCTCCCGTACTATTGTTATGATCCACTGCTCCGAGGTGATGAGATGCCATCTGTGGGGATAATAACAGTCTGCCGGGAATGTGGATAGAGTTGGGATTCTTCAAAGGCAGGACAGCTATGTTCTCTAGGAAGGAGTCAAAAACCCAGAGCAACCTGAGCCTGCTGAGGTGGCTGAGACTTGGGAGTCTGAGCCTTCTTTTGATATTTTGAAGGCTGTTGTCCCTTTTGAAGAGCATGATGCTGACATTGAACAGCAGGAGTATAAGAAGGATAATACTTCTTTTTATTAAAAGAAGGCCTTCTTTGCTGCTGCCTTCTTTTTAGCTGGGTTGGCAGTAGATCTAGAGAGCCTATTTAGGGTAGTGTTCTCAGACTCTGAGAGGCCTTGTCCTGCCAATCTTTGCCAAAGAGGTATTCACCGGTGCAAGGTATATTACCCAGCTTATCTTGAACACATTGTGCAAGATCCGATGCTTGGAACCCTGCAATCCTGCATGTACCGATGCAGATAGATGTAGCTCTGTTGGTACACTCAAAGCAATCAAAGGTTGCCCTGTTGGCAAACTTTGAGACATTCTGAGCATGTTTTACAAAGGTAAGATAATCTGCCCTCTTATCATCCAGGAGAAGAGATGCCATTGACTCCAAATCTTTAGTTACCTCCTTAAGGAGCATACCCATAAAGAGTATTTAAGAACTGATTTTTGCCAAAAGTATGGAAGCAACATTGACCAAAAGCATCGAGGGTTCTCGATTCCCTTCCTGGAGAGTTAGAGAAATGTGTCTTTGTGCTTTTGATTCGACACATTGCAGATTCCACTACCACGGCAATTGTGTCTTTGGAAAACCAGGACACTGGCAACCCAGTACATGGTATCGAGCCAGTGGGTATGGGGAAAAATAGAAAGAGGAGTCTCCCACATATGAAGCATGAGGTCGTGGAGTATACAGCGAATAGGAAGCGTAGCCGCTTCTTTTGGATCTGTTGGGTATTGAAGAATTTCCAGTTCTTCAGCCCTAGGCTCTTTCTACAATGTACTGTTATGGACAGGCCCCTAGCAACATCGCAAATAAAGTCTTGGAAAGACATGCCCTCTGGTGGGGACATGCGACGTTGTGGAGACAGGGATGCGTCCTCTGGTAGAGTTTGTAAGTCTTGAGTATCGACTAATTCATCGTCAGATGAATCAGAATCCGAAGACTCGAAGTATCAACAGGCTGGGTGCTCCCTTCTGTGCGAACTCGGTACTGGTTGAAGCCGGTACTTAGAATTTGTGTAGCTGGAACCTCGTTACCAGAAATGGATTTGAGGGCTGGCATGGGCGGTAGCATGGAAAGCAGCAGGAAAGTTGATGCAGTTGGTATCGGTACCGGCGACAGTGCAGACATTGAGGAATCGACTGCAAGGGTTTCACTGGAACCGAGGCCGCCAGTAAGGCTGCTAAGCTCCACTTGATGGCAAGGATGCGTTGATCCATGGAGCTTGCCGATGCTTGGGTATCTGTACTGGAATTGTGGGCCATGATCCCCGAGCATAGCACTAGGAGATCTCCAGAGGTAGAGGACTTGGGAGCATCCTGGGACCTCACAATGGCTTTGGAAAGTTTGTCCCCCTCCAGGGTAATGCTCGAGGCATCTTGATGCTTAGGAGATCTACCCTTTGGGGGGAGGGGTGTGGCCAGTCTTTGATGAAGACTTATGTTTCGATACTGAGATCCATGGGAGGAAGATGAAGCTCTTGACAATTTTGGAGGCAAAGAGGGTGCTGAACTTTGCAGCTCGATTTTGCAGGCCTCTCCATCATCCTCCTGCAGAGAGGACATTCTGACTTGGTGATCCGGCCCTAGGCATTTTAGACACCAGTCATGGGTGTTGGTGGCTGAAGTATTTTGTCACACTTGAAACATTTCTTAAAACCACTGGATGGTTTTTCCATTGTGTCAGAGACAAATGGAAGGCCTAGGCCTAAGATGGCATCAATGCACGTTTTTTATTTGTTGGGTTGTTTTTTGGGTTTTTTTTTTAGAAAGGAACAGACGGTGAGTCGTTACTGGCGTCGACGGGAAGGCAGACATGAACCACAAAAATATGAAAAACAGGAATTTTCTGCGGTGACAGGATTTGCTTCCTGTCAGGTCTGCGGAAGATGAAGAACTGAGGAGGGAGAGCTGAAAAGGTGGGAAGGCAACTACGCAGGCTTAGTGGGATGCTCCCAAAAGCTTTCCTATTGGACGCTGGGGAGCATTCCCATGCGGACTCCGTCGGTATAGATGTCACCCATATGTGATGACTACATTCCTGCTTGTTCCTGGAGATTAATTATGTCCTGGCAACATCCAGTTTTTATACTAAGGGGCATGTTTACTAAACATTCCTAACGTGCGGGGCCGCGGTAGTGTGCGTGTGCCATATAAGGAGTGGGTGGTTCAGGCAGAAAGAAGAAAAAACCCCTACCGTATGTGTGCACGTAGCGCTAATTTGCGGGGCCCACATTAGCGTGTGGGAAGGCTAAGTGGGGCGCTGCTGAGCACATATCAGAACAGAGCTGTAGCACAACGGTGAACACACTAACCAATGGTGCAGGGGCCACAGGTTCAATCCCCCATTGTGCGCAACAAAAAGGCCAGCTGAGGCAACACCTTGAATGTGTAAAAGTGGTTCAGGAGGCAAAGTACTTTTGGACGGCACAAGGCGGCGCACTGTTCATTTTGTACGGCACAAGGCGGCGCACTAATTGTGGGCAGCAGGAGGTGGCGCGCTGATGGGCATAAGGCGGCGCGCTGATGCCAAAGCAAAAGAACACAGCCACAGCACAATGGTTAAGACACTGACCAATGGTGCAGGGACCAGGGGTTCGATCCCTCACAATGTCCAATGAAAAAGGCTAGCTGAGGCAGTATGTTATATGTTGTGGAGTGCTGTAGGAGGCTTTCTAATTTTATTTTGTGATAAGTACTAGCAAACGCACTCTCACAGCATATTAATATAAGGCGGCCCATAAGGCACATGTTACAGTGCACCGTCGGCCAAGGCACCCTAGAATGTCCCCTATAGGGCAGCATGTATGTTGCGACACAGGATAATGTATATTGCACCCTATATGGCTGGCAACCGTAACGTGCCCTATAGGGCGCCCCATAAAGCACCCTCAGAGGCACCTTATGGGTACAGTACGCTGAGGGTGGTATTGCTGGCAGCAACATACGTACAGTAAATTAAAATAAATCTGTGGACACCCCTATTACATAACCCCACTGTGGGTTTGAACCCATGACATCTGGCTGCACAGGCAGTGACGTAACCATTGGGCTACAGCTCTATAGCTGTAAGCAGCCCCTGGCTGGCTGCAGATAGCCTGTACGTCACCTCACTGACAGTCTGCTGTTGTGAACCACCCGTACCCATGATGCACTGCACATGCAAATCAGCTGTCCACGATTGAACACAGGATGGGAAATGCACCCCTAAAGCTCCCCGGCCTGGTAGGGGGAAGTGTCCGTGTGCACCCACACAGCACCTCGGCCTGGTAGGGTGTCCTGAGTGGGTGGACAAACGGCAAAGAGTAGCTAAACACCATCACATTGTGCGGTTACTGTGCTCACCCTGAGTGTGAGATGTTGCGCCCAGGACCAGGTCCACAACACCAGGCATGGCCGAATGTAGTCATGTCAGAGCTCCAAAGCAGCAATAACCTGTGGAATAGGTAGGTGCTGCATAAACATTTTGGAGATCTTTGTCTGGCTCAGTTAGTGGGGGACCCCCCCACCCCATGGACCCCCAGGTGGATAAAACAGGGCTTCCCCTCAACAGATCCCCACCCCAATGGCAGTAGAGTGGACCATCAACCCCAGTCCTGCTAGGGAACAGACACCCTACAGGGCAGTCCAAGCAGCTCCACACACATCCATAACACAATATCAGACAGACATTAGGCCTGGATATTCAAAGATGTACCCCACTACTATCTGATATTCACCTGCAGCAAGCCATCAGCCACTGCACCCTGCAAGGCACTCCATCACAACACATATCAGCTGTGAACAGTCTGCTGGCTGGTCCTGATGGACATGCATGCACCCACAACTGGGGTGGCAGCACACACAGACAGATAAGTCCATGAAGAGGCCCCCACAGGACACCCATACATATCACATGGGAGAATCACAATATAGCACTATGGGGGTGCCTAGCCATGCTGCCGTCACTGCACACTCAGGGTGAGAGTGATCCCCCAGCAGCACATACAGAGGTCACCCTGTCTGTGTAGGTGGTGGCCGGGCGCTACCATGCCCCTGCCAGTGCCCTATGCCCTGTGCAGCTGCATCCTGGTCAGTCCACTCTGTCTGAGATATACCCATGGTCCCTTGCTACTCATTATGCAGATTGGCAGGCCAATACTGGCAACAGTGTTGGCAGTGTGGGCTGTGGAAGGGGCATGCAGCCAACACCCACTGTATAGACAGACACACAATTCCACACCTATGCCATCATGGTGCTACTATTGAGGAGGTAATTAGCCTTGCCCACCAAACCGGTGCTGGGCACGGCAAGGCATGGATATGCTACGCAGTACTGCTGGGAGTCACTCCCCAGGGTGGTAAACACCGTCAGAGGCAAGGGCTGGAGCACGCACCGCAAACACCAAACAGATTGTTCGGATGGGGTCAACTAGCAGTATGTGCGTAACGTATGGATATCTATCTGCCAGTACTCCTAGCAAGCGTCTCAGAGCTGTGTACCGTATACCTCAGGTGTAGGGTTCCATTGCTAGGGTATGCAGGTGCTAGTATTGGGAGATGCACGCAGGGTCCAATGTTCTGCCTCTCCAGGAGACATTGGCCAATGGGGCCTGTGGGTGTGGGTGTGGGTGTGTCTGCCCCTGTTGGCTGCTGCTTTACGGCAGAGATTCCCAACTCCAGTCCAGGTGTGCATCACACTGATCGGGTTTACCTGCTGTTCCTCATGAATATGCATGAGCTACATCTACATGCCATGGGGGTGGTGCATAGATATACAGCACAGGCATTTGTATGAGTGGCAGCATGGACCCTGACTGGTGTGTGGCCCACCAGGACTGCATTTGGGAGATTCTGCTCTAGGTACTGCCCCTGTACATGGTGTCTGTGCTCAGTGGGGTAAAAGATAGACGTAGTACCATTGCATATGTCCTCGCCACGAAAGGTTTGTCCTTACTATCACTGTGTAGCTGTGGGAAAAATATGTGGGAAGGATTGGCGGTAGCCCCAGCTGGGCTTTGAACCTGTGACCTTCTGTTCTTGTATGCACTGTCTGTGTGCACTGCACCACCTTGTAGCCACAGATTGCTTGGATTCCCTGGAACGTCCATGCCTGTGGATCCGGCAGGGCCTGTGTGTTGCAGTGGACTGTGCCAGCCTGCACATGGCTTGGCCTCTGTCCTCTGTGGCTAGCTGCCACTGCCCCCTGCACCACATGTACTCATTCGCCAACATGCTGGCATGAGCTTCTCTCAGAAAAAGCAGATGACCTGATTGCAATGTGGCAGTACGGGACTGCATTTGGGGGACTTGGCTGTAGGTATGCCCATTGTTGTGGTGTGTGTGTTGGGTAACTTATGGGTGTTTCCCCCATGCTTATGTTCCCTGCAATACAGGGGTGTCTGCTCTATCTTTGTTTAGTGGTGGGTAAAATATATGGATGGGGCTGGCAAGTGCCCCAGCTGGGATTTGAACTTCTGGCCTTCTAGTCCTAAAGGTCATGGCTATGTCCTCTGCACCACACTATGGCCACAGAGACAGTGCAGCCCCTGGAGGTAGTAAACCTGGCAGGATGGAGTCACAAACCCTGCTGTATGCATTTTTACTGTGGGCTCCTTCACCCTGTGTGGTGACAAACGTGCAAATAAAACCCGGGAATGACCACGGAACAAAGGGGGAAAACATATACCTAAGCTGGGCAACAGTGATATTAATGGGCAACCCTAGATAACACTCCCAGGACAGCTCCAGAAAAAGGGAAATGTTTTTTGGACGAGTCTCCGCTCCGTACACCTTTCCATAAATCATTTCCTTTTTTTTGGAGCTGTCCTGGGTGTGTTATCTAGTTTTGCCCATCACTATAACTGTTCCCCAACTGAATTACTATTTTTCATATGTTTGTGGTGGTCATTTTCTATTTATAATTGCACTTTTGTGCTGTGCACATGTATCACACTGCTCACGTTTTGCAGGTTTCCCCGGTTTTGCTGTACATTGCTGACGGAAATGGTTTCTCTTCCCTTTAAATGCATTCTAACGCGAGTGATTCACTCGCGCTATTTTTTTTTGGAAATTCAGCCCCGATAATGTGCGGGGCGCCTCTCCCCTCCCCTTCCCCGCCCATTAACCCCTTCTCTCCACCCCTCCGGGGCCTTCCTCCGCCCTCCGTTAGCCTTTCCACGCCTCTATCGGACATTTGCGGGCACGTACTTGTGCGACACCCGTTACTGTGACGCGCAAGTGTGCGGGGCTTCATCACACGTTTGCGGGGCGTTTAAGCGCTCTTAAGTACCGCTTTTAGTGCGCTATTTTGCGGCGCGCTAATTAGCGGTTTTTAGTAAACATGCCCCTAAATTTCCTAATATTTCCTTTTTTAATTGGCTTTGTTTTATTTGATTCTTTTATATGTTAGATGTGTGCATATATAGTCCAAAGCCATTTCACTGGCCACTTTTTTTTTTTTTAGGAGATATTGCACATTAAGGGTTTGAACCGCAAGGATGACAATAATATTGACCACAACTGTAAAGGCTCAAGCTGATTGTAATCAATCATTCTCATAACATGATCTCTGATTCCTAGACCTCAGATAGCGAGATACTTGCAAACATGAAAAAAAAAAAAACTTTCAACTCCAAAGGGTGGCCCTCCTTAAGGTGTCCTCACCTCGTTACAATCTATTAATTTAAGTACGTACCTCCCTCCATCTCCTAAATCAATGGTACTCAACCCTGTCCACAGGGTACACATAGGCCAGTCAGGTTTTCAGGAATCCCACAATGAATATGCATGAGATAGATTTGCATACAATGGAGGCAGTGCATGCAAATCTCTCATTTGCATATTCACTGTGGGAATCCAGAAAACCCGACAGGCTTAGGTGTGCCCCGAAGAGTAGGTTAAGAACTCCTATTCTAAAACGTTCCCTCCCTTACTGGCCCAAAGTCAGGGGTGCTTGAAATGGGGGGCACATTACTGAGAAAGCAGCACCAGGTGCCACTCTTTCAGGCTTTTCAATGCCTGCCATATCATCCTGACATCACCAACCCATAATGAATTCAAGCTAATAAAAAAGGAGGAATGGAATTTGACAGATTGAATAAAAACAAAAAAAAGGATCACAACCTGCAAAGAATCAAAAGATTACTGGGACCTTTCTAATTTATTTATTGTTGCTGATGAAAAGGAAATAGATGCTGAAGGTTCTGCAGGCAGGGGCAATGGGGGAAGGACTGTCAAGCCAAACATTTGGACATCTGTATGACAAAGGCTAGCAATAGTCCCCCTCTGAGAGGCCGCTCTAATGGAAGGAGAAGCCATTAACTGAATGACAAAGGCAGAACGGAAGCATCACAGCGGCATCCTGCACACATTAAAACTAAAAGAAAAACCTGCTCTTCTGTCAGGTACATCTGCACCACCACAGCGCTCGCCTAAGACATGCTTCCTGCCCTCGACACAGACACTCCTCAAACAAAATAAGATACCACACCCAAGATTCTCTCCAAATATCTCATGCAGATATGAAATGTCTGAATATGTAATTGCTGTTCTTACAGACACAAACGTCAAGACACCATGACATAAAGGGTGTGCTGCAGGAAAGTATTCAACAAAAGGTATAGTTCTACATATCCAAGTGTGATTCAGAACAAGCAGCTCTGAATCCAAGTCTTCCCCACCTGCTATGAAATGCATTCTTTGCACAGCCATGGTACTCACTTGAAGAGCCAAACGTCTTGCGCCTCTGTCCTTGACACATGAGGTCTGCTGAAAGGCATGAAGGGGTTGGTTATGCCCAAGCAAGCAACACATACCAAACATACATCTCATCTCTTGTCTTGCCAAACTCCCCACTGTTCTTCAGGCCTCAGACCACACTGCAAAGGTCTTATTTTGCTTTCCTCGCCTCTTCCGTCTCTTTTACCCTCTCTCCAAATAAATACTAAAATGTTTGGCATAGAGAAAAGTGTGTAGTGCCACAAACCTGTAGAGAACTTTGGTTTCCTACCTTTCACTTAACTTGCTCAAGGACACACAGCACTTAACCTCCCTTTGCTCAAAAACACAGGCTGTGTCCTGAACAAGGACATTGCAGACCCTTAAACACAATTTCTACAGTGCTCTGTAGACTGATAGCACCAGAGAAATAATGAAAACGTACTATGAAAACACAAAGCAAAGAAAATGCAGGCGGAAGATGGATGACAAGTCAAAGGGACTCTGGCCTGGAATCTCAGTTTTGAGAAAAGGAGCAAGCCATATAACCACCTCCCGCTCCCTCTTCACCTGAGCCTGTTATTTCTTTCTCCCACCACATAATTGCGCATCGGACTGCCAAGCTTATCAGTCAATGGCTGTAATGCACTTTCTAAGGAATTCAGAAGCAATACTTGAATACATGCCACAGTCTAGTAAGCAAACAGCCCCTCAGCCCACCCTAGCTGAGTGTGAAGCACCAAGAAACCTACCGCTGGAGTTACTAAACTTGCGCTATTATGTTAATATGCATTAACACAACTTTATTTTACCACAGGTTTGAGTTTATGCAATGGGAACCTGTTAGTAATACTACTACTGATCATCTGTATAGCGCTACAAGACGTATGCAGCACTATACAGAGACATGTAAGAGACTGTCCCTGCTCATCAGAGCTTACAACCTAGTCAAGATAGACAGTATAATAGCTGGGGACTGGGATATGTCTAGGGAAAGAAAGAAAATATGGCAAAACATATTTATTTGGTCTGGTGTAAGGTTTTACCAGGGAATGAACCTATAGCCTTGCAAACCAAAGACTGAAGCCCTGCCGCTAAGCCACAAAGAGAAATGACTGCCAAAGTTACACCTTACACCTAAGGCAAAAAAGCATGTAAAATTAATAAGGCCATAGTGTACATTAAGAAGCCATCAATGGATAGCTGCAAAAATGTGCTCCTGCGGAGAGGGTGTATGAGACCCTGTAGGCAGGCAGAAAAAGTACTACTGCCGCTCTTGCTACTAATATTTTTTATATTGCTCGAACAGGTAGGCAATGCTGGGGAGAGAGGGAGCACAAAAGTGAATAGGAGAAAGACTGAGGAGGAAAGGAGAGACTTTTAGGGGAAAATCCAAGAAGCGATTCTCCATTCCTCTCCCTTTCCTCACCCACCCCACTGAGATAAACCTCAGCTGTATTTTTCAAGCAATGTACATTAGACATGTAATTTTAGCTATATGTAGAATTCTGTTCATTGCATCAAATACAAAATTTAACACAAAAAAAGACAAAAGTGGAGCTGGACAATGGCTACAAGTTTATTGAAGGACCTGACTCAGCTGAGTTTCGGCAAGCTCGCCTGCATCAGGAGTCACGATAATCAGCAAAAAGCTTAGCAATTAAGCATAATGACTGTTCAAGGAACAAACCTTAAGTCAGTCCTTTCTAATGGTGTTGCGCGTTGCTGCGTTACTGCACATTCTGTTTATTGCATCAATACAAAATGCCAACTTTCAAGGGTTTGGTACTCACTTTACTTGCCGCACCATTGGGAGTTGCAAAGGAAATGCTCTCCAAATAAATCTACATTAGAAGTAACAACGAGCCAAATAGATTTTAAAAGACGCATTCAATAAATCAATACTCTTTCTTACTATGCTGTCAATAATTAAACCAAAAAAGAAAACTTAAGAAGCCAGTGTAACATTTGATACAAGAAAAGACTCCAACGCCGAGGCCTCCAGAAAAACACTTAGTGCCTTTAAAAGTAACTAAACATTTACAAGGAAATTTAAGAAAAAGCGTGGCACCAAGAGCTAAGACGCGTGACTTCAATACCAAAAAAGACCTGCGACAAAGTTGAGTTTTCCTGGAGACATCGGGAAAAATACTAACTTTCTCTCCACAGAAGTCAGTCGCCTTATTTAAAAAATATAAACGCATTACGGCATTTTTATCAACTTCAGAGGCAAAAGACACCAGAAGTGTAGCTCTAGTTGAGATTATATCTTGAGAGGACTCAATAAACTCAGAGATGTTCAGAGAATCCTGAGATATAACTGGAGCTGAACCAGCAGAAACTCCTGCCGGAGAAGCCCCCTTAGAGGGAATATAAAACACCTTAGTTACATGCGGTTTAGTATCTTCTCGATATCCCAATATATCTATCAGATATTTATCAAATAAAATTTCAGGAGATAAAAACCGCGTATAAGGAAAATTTAAACACCTCAAATTTAAAGCTCGCAAGCTATTCTCCAATAGCTCTTGTTGGGTATGGAGAACGATACTATCTTTCATAAAAGACATCGAAGAATTTTGCAACGCATTGCAATGAGCTTCCAACCTCTGGCATCTTTCCCCCAAAGTAACAATCTGAGAATCATGTTGAGCAAGTTTTGCCACAGAGTCTCTAGAAAAATCCGTCATTTGCAGAACAACAGAATTCAATAAAGACTCTATCCTGGAAAGAATACGCCACACATCTGAAAGAGAAACATCTTGAGAATCCACTGGCAAAGAGGAAGCACCGTCCCGATGCGCCAAAGCAGAACTCTCCGGGACCAATAGGATCCGAGGTAATGGAACTATCCCGGAGTCCAAAGGGAACCCGGAGGAGGGTACAGATGGTAAACAATCCAAATGCGAAGACACATCCTCCCTCAAAGGAGAGGAAGTAACAGGAACGGAGTCTGTAATGGCAGCAGAAGGGGAAGAGATACTAACCCCTCAGCATTTCCTCCTTGTACTCACGCGTTTCTCATGATGTGGACTCTATTATGGATGTTTATTCCTTGAATTTTTTTTCTAGTACTATAATATGGAATATCTGTATTTACTTTGAAGTTTCTCAATAAAAGAAATTTAAGCCACAAAAAAAAAAAAAAAAAAGACGCATTCAATAAATACAAAATCAAACAGGAGTATTACAATGGTTACTTGCAATTAAAACATGGAATGTTGCCAGTAACCTAAAGAAGAGCAGGCAGTTCCCATTCTGATGAAGAAACTCTGCCCAAGACCAAGCAGTTCCTATCGCCTGATGGAAAAAAACCCAGCAAGCCGAAGACACAGCTGGCAATGCCACAGGTCACAATCAGAAGATGGCCACGTTTATTCACCTGATCCATAAAACCACATTCTGGCTAAAGAAAATGGAGATGGTGCTCTCAGAACGTTTGGGTGGGAGCCAAGTTTAGGACCTGCATTGTGAGCTGTGGCAATGCAGCCAGTCCATGGGGTCTTTGGTGTATTGTGCATACTTGGGTTATATTGACCACTGCCAAAACAGGATTAAAATTTCTCTACTTAAAAACACAAAAGGGACCCTTTTTCTTTTTTTTTTTTTTTTTTTAAACTTTTATTTAAGCTTTTCTTGAATATACAAACAATGAAAAGGAAAAGAAATATAATAAACATGTCAAATCTTCAAACAATACACCACACATCATAAAAATACACATCATGGAGAAAGAAACTCTTAAATAAAAATAATATAAAAAAGGAAATAAGGAGTATGACATACTCCACATAAGAGAGCTATTTAAACAAAATCATTCCACCCCCTTTTTCTCTCCGCTAGCCTCCTGTTCAAACAACCATTGACGCAAGGAAGCCACGTCAGTATATACATAATTCTGCCCCTCAAGTGTAATTAAACAGCGGCAGGGAAACTTGAGGAAAAAAGAAGCGCCTAACGCTACAACCCGAGTTCTAAACTCCAAGAACTACAAAAGGGACCCTTAAAACCTTGTTTTTTTGTTTGTAAAGCTCTTCAAAACTAAACACAGTAGCAGCTGACAGACCTATGAATATGCCACACTAGATTTTAAATTAGCCAAAATATTACACTGCTGCGAAGGCAATTTTAAACACTAATTTTACAGTCACTGACTGACAAAATAAACCTGAACATTATTCAGCGAGGGCCTGATCCAGCTTACTTAAAATTTATTGGTTCACATTTATCAGCATTTTAAAAGAAATTCACCCAACACAGTATACAGCAGTTAGTTGTTAAATGAAGCAAAGAAGTACGCAGTGCCGATAACTACTTAACACGACATCCCTCTTAAGACTAACATGATGCATGGCTGTATTTATTAACCCTTGAGCATCTCTGAATAGGAACACTGGGAGATGGGCAGAATCCACTTATACAGGAGTCACCTGGCTGTCTATTTTGCAGTGGGTAGGAAAGTTTTGATGCTTGCATACCCTCAGACTCTGCATAGGGGATGAACAAGCAATGTGCCTCTCTAAGAAGTTATAGGTTGCACATAGGATGGGTATGCTATGGGTATGCAAGGACTTTCTTTTACTACAGCTCATGCTCAAGGCTAGAAAAATCCAGGGAGAAATCACCTGGGAATCTAAAATGCACAAGAGCACAAAGAAAAATGAAAAGCAAAGATGCAAAAGAATTCTCTCTCTCTCTCAACTAAACAAGTAAAAACGAACTGCAGAGCGATTCTTACGAGCACTATTTCCCTAAAATAAATTTGGCACTAGATCCACGTTTAATGGAAAGCTTTTCAGCTGTTGGCTAGCCTGATAAATTTTGGGGGAAAACATTTTGGATTCTAGCTTTTGTATACATCTGTACCTATCTTGAAAACATAGTTGCTGTAAGTTAAATAGTTCGATAGATAACAGACTAGATTTACTAAACTGTGCGTACTAATACGTAGGTCTCATTATATAAAATAGGACCTGCAGCAAATAACACGTTAATATGCATTAGCGCACACTAAGGGGCATGTTTACTAAAAAACTTAGCACACTATAAGAAACTTACAATGTGCTGTCACCTCGGTCCATTACACATTCCTATGGCCGCATCAGTACTTAGTGTGCTGTAACATCCATTCACACATAAGCTTTAGTAAACTTGCCCCAAACACAGGGGCTCTCAATCCAGTCCTCAAAACATACCTAGCCTGTCAGGTTTTTAGGATAACCACAATAAATATGAAAGAGAGATTTGTATACAATGGGGGTAGTGATTGTAAATCTCTCTCATTCATATTCATTGTGGCTATTCCGAAAACCTGACTGGCTGTGTCCCATGGACTGCTTTGAAAACCTCAGCAGTAACACAGTAGTGCCTTTTAATAAATCCAGCTTAATGTGCACACAAAGCGGATAGATAAAACAACTTAAAGGAGGGCGGGGGAAGACACTAAACCAGTGATGGCTAACCTTTTTGAGCCCGAGTGCCCAAACTGCCGCACAAAACCAAAGAATTTCCTCAAAGTGCCAGCACGTCAATTAAACCTTAACAACAAGATTTTAGTATCTAAAAACTCTTTATAAAGTTGCCTGAACTATGTAACATCATTTGTAAACTTTGGAATCTTTGTATTGTCAGAGAATCAATTTGATTCACAATCCTTTGGTTTTCATTTCAATTTATTGGCAATTTATAATGTTTTAATGATTTCATTCAATTTAGAAACAGGAAGGCAATAATTAAACTGGGAACCCCAAAAGCCAAACTTGGAATGTACAACAACACTGTAGAAATAAAACTATAAATTAATTTCCTCTTGTACTAAACAAAGCACAGACACTAATGATGCACATTTCCCAGAGCTGACATATTCCAGTTAATAAATTCAAAATAAAGAGATATCTTTGTACCTTTTGTGCATTTTTTCAGTTGCAATTGTTCCAGCCACTTTCTTCTGGTTTATTTGTGTCTTCTGCTATCTCTCCATCGTCTGCTGTCCATTTCTCCTTTCTTCTCTTCTAGTTTTTTTCCATTCTCTCTCTTCATCTGCTTTAACATAATAATCTTTCTCCTTTTTTAGTCTCCCAATACCCGGCCAATTGTACATTTTTCTTCCCTCCCACACAAAAAATTTTTCCCCTCTCCATTTCACTCTCCCAGCCCCATCCCCTTCTAATCTCCCCCAACATCAGCTCCCTTTTAATTCCAGCCCCACCCAGTATCCGCTCCCTTCTAGTCCCCACATCAGCCCATTTCCAGTCCTGGCCCCCCATCAGTCCATTTCCAATCCTATCCGAGTCCCTTCATCAGCTTATTTCCAATACCAGCCTCCCATCAGCCCATTTCTAGTCCTTTCCTAGCCCCACCATCACTCAGCCCATTTCTAATCCAAGCCCCCCATGAGCCTACTTCCAGTTCTAGCCCCTCCATGAGTTCATTTCAATCCAAGCCCCCACCACAGCCCATTTCCAAACTTAGCTCCCCCAACACCCAATTCCCAGTCCTATCCTAGCCCCTCCATCAGCCCATTTCCTGTCCTAGCTCCCTCCCCTAAGAGCCCATTCCAAGCACCCCTTCCCATCAGCTATTTGCAGTTCAAGCCCCCTTCCACTCAGCCCATTTCCATTCCAAGTCCCCTTCCCCATCAGCTATTTGATGTTCTTGCCCGCCCATTCCCCTCAGCCCATTTCCATTCAACGCCCCGTCCCCATCAGCTATTTGCAGTTCAAGCCCCCCACTTCCCCTCAGCCCATTTCCATTCCAAGCCCCGTCCCCCATCAGCTATTTGCAATTCAAGCCCCCTTCCACTCAGCCCATTTCCAGTCCTAGCAACCCCCCCAACCCATTACCAGTCCTAGCCCCCCATAGCCCACTCCCAGTCCTAATCCCACCAGCCCATTTCCAGTCCTAATCCCCATCACCCCATTTTCAGTTTAAGCCCCCTCATAGCCCATTACCAGTCCTAACCTCCCCATCAGCCCACTCCCAGTCCTAATCCCACCAGCCCATTTCCAGTCCTAATCCCCCATCACCCAATTTTTAGTTTAAGCCCCCCATAGCCCATTACCAGTCCTAACCTCCCCATCAGCCCACTCCCAGTCCTAATCCCACCAGCCCATTTCCAGTCCTAATCCCCCATCACCCAATTTTTAGTTTAAGCCCCCCATAGCCCATTATCAGTCCTAACCCCCATCAACCCACTTCCAGTCCTAATCCCACCAGCCCATTTCCAGTCCTAATCCATCACCCAATTTTTAGTTTAAGCCCCCCCCATAGGCCATCACCACTCCTAAACCCCCCAGCACCCAGCATCACTCCTACCCCCCCCCAGTGCCCATCACCACTCCTAACCCCCCAGCGCCCATCACCACTCCTAATCCCCCCGCAGCGCCCATCACCACTCCTAACCCCCCCCCAGCCCAGCCAAAATTTAAAATAAAAAAAAGCTGTCTTCTGCCGCTTCCGGGGCCGCCGCGGCAGAATCGAGTGTGCCGCGGGGCCCCCCCTGTGCCTGGCAGAGCCTGCCCTTCAGATCCTGCCTTCCCCGGTATCAGTCCCTGTTTCCAGCTTGTCACACGCGCCGGCTTTCAGAGCGCGAAGGGAACTAGTTTCCCTTTCGCGGCTCTGTTAAGCCCGCGGGGGCTGATGGGAACTTCCCATCAGCCCCCGCGGGCTTAACAGAGCAGCGAGGGAGAAACTCTCCCCTCGCGCTCTGAAAGCCGGCGCGTGTGACAAGCTGGAAACAGGGACTGATACCGGGGAAGGCAGGATCTGAAGGGCAGGCTCTGCCAGGCACAGGGGGGGCCCCGCGGCACACTCGATTCTGCCGCGGCGGCCCCGGAAGCGGCAGAAGACAGCTTTTTTAAATTTTTTTAAATGCGGACCTTCCCGCGTGCCAGCTGCAAGGCCTTCGCGTGCCACAGCTGGCACGCGTGCCATAGGTTCGCCATCGCTGCACTAAACAATAGTAAACAAGAAAAAAGGGCAAAAGTTACAAGCAAAATAGCAATGACAAAAAAACTATACAATTACTAAAAAGGT
This sequence comes from Ichthyophis bannanicus, assembly GCA_033557465.1. Lineage (NCBI taxonomy): Eukaryota > Metazoa > Chordata > Amphibia > Gymnophiona > Ichthyophiidae > Ichthyophis > Ichthyophis bannanicus. The sequence continues at coordinate 1,745,697,778 of CM066032.1, read as the reverse complement.
TCTCTCCAATACCTGAAAACTGTAAGTTTACTGAATATAAGAACATAAGATATGCCATACTGGATCAGACCAAGGTCCATCAAGCCCAGTATCCTGTTTCCAAAGGTGGCCAATCCAGGTCACAAGTACCTAGCAGTTTCCCCAAAAGACACAGGATCCTCAATGCTTGTATTGGGTCAAGCAGTGATATCCCCGGTCCCTTTTAATAATGGTTTATGGACCTTTTTTAAACCCAGCTACACTAACAGCTCTTACTGCATCCTCCAGTAACAAATTCCAGAGTTTGATTACACGTTGAGTGAAAAAATATTTTCTCTTATTAGTTTTAAATAGGTTACCCTGTACCTTCATTGCATGTCCCCTAGTCTTTTTATATTCTAATGATGTAAACAATCGATCTACGTTTGCCTGTTCCACTCCATTCATTAATTTGTCATATCTCTCCTCAGCCGTCTCTTTTCCAGGTTTAAGAGTACAAACCTTTTAAGCCTCTCTTCATAGGAGTAGCCTTCCATCCCCTTTACCATTTTGGTGGCTCTTCTCTGTACCTTTTCTAATAACGCTATATCCTTTTTAAGATACGGTGACCAGAATTGCACACAATATTCAAGGTGCGGTCGCACCATGGAACGATACAGAGGCATTATAATATCCTTTGTTTTATTTTCCATTCCTTTCCTTATGATACCTAGCATTCTATTTGCTCTTTTGGCCGCCGCTGCACACTGGGCGGAGGGTTTTAAGATGTTATCCACGATGACGCCTAAATCTTTTTCCTGGGTGGTGGTTCCTAATGTGGAACCTTGCATCGTGTAACCATAGTTTGGGTTGTTCTTTCCTAGGTGCATAACTTTGCACTTGTCCACATTAAATTTCATCTGCAATTTGGATGCCCTCTCTTCCAATTTATCAAGATCCTCTTGCAATTTTCCACAATCCTCTTGGGTTTTAACAACTTTAAATAGTTCTGTGTCATCTGTAAATTTGATAACCTTACTCATTATTCCTTTTTCCAGGTCATTTATGAATATGTCAAAAAGCAGCAGAACCAGCACAGATCCCTGGGGTACTCCACTATTCACCTTTTTCCATTGGGAAAATTGGCCATTTAGCCCTACCCTCTGCTTTCTATCTTTTAACCAGTTCCTGATCCACAATAGTACATTACCTCCTATCCCATGACTTTTTAGTTTTTCCAAAAGTCTCTGATGAGGGACCTTGTCAAAGGCTTTCTGAAAGTCCAGATACACTATATCAACCAACTCACCTTTGTCCACCTGTTTATTCACACCTTCAAAAAAACATAACAGATTAGTAAGACAAGATCTTCCTTGTCTGAAGCCATGTTGGCTGTCTCCCAATAGGCCATGACTATCTACATGCTGAGTAATTTTGTTCTTTATGATGGTTTCCACCATTTTCCCGGTACTGATGTCAGGCTCACCGGTCTGTACTTTCCTGGATCACCACTGGAACCCTTTATAAAAATTGGCATTACATTGGTGGTCCTCCAATCTTCAGGTATTATAGATGACTTTAATGATAGTTCACAGATTACTAATAGCAGGCCTGCAATCTCATATTTCAGTTCTTTCAACACCCTTGGATGTATACCATCCGGTCCAGGTGATCTGCTACTCTTCAGTTTATCAAATAGTTATAATACATCTTCGCGGTGTAGTGATATTTCTTTCAATTCTTCTGCAGTATCACCTTTAAATACCACTTCAGTCATGGCTAACATCCCTACATCTTCCTCAGTAAAGACCGAAGCAAAGAATTCATTCAGTCTCTTCGCTATAGCCCTGTCCCCTCTTACCCCTCTATCGTCTAATGGTCCAACTGACTCTCTCACAGGTTTTTTGCTACGAATGTACTTGAAAAAAAAGTCTTTATTATGCATTTTTGCTTCCACAGCAAGTTTCTTCTCAAATTCTCTTTACCTGCCTTATCAATGCCTTGCATTTAACTTGCCAGTGCTTGTGCTGTTTCCAGTTTTCGTCATTTGGCTCTTTTTTCCATTTCCTGAAAGATGCTTTTTTGGCAACAGCCTCTCTGACTTCACCTTTAAACCATGCAGGCAGTTTTTTGGACTTCCTTCTGCTTTTCTTAAAGCGTGGTGCACAGCTGATCTGGGCTTCCAAGATAGTATTTTTAAACAATACCCAAGCTTGATGTAAGTCTTTAACCTTAGCAACTGCTCCTTTTAGTTTTTTCTTAACTATTATCCTCATCTTATCAGTCACCCTTTTGAAAGTTAAAAAGTAGTACTGTGGATTTCGTTAACATCCCTCCTCCATTAATTAAATCAAACGCGATCATGCTATGATCACTATTGCCAAGTGGCCCCAATACTCTTATCTCTTGCACCAGATCTGGTGTTCCACAAAGGACTAAATCCAAAATGGCTTCCCCTCTGGTCTGTTCATGAACCAGCTGTTCCAAGAAGCAGTAGTTTATTTCATCTAGAAACCTTATCTCCCTAGCACGTGCTGCCGTGACACTGACCCAGTCAATACCGGGGTAGTTGAAATCACCCATGATTATTACCATTCTGTAACTTTTGTTACCTTCCCTGATTTCTTTGAGCATTTCATCATCCATTTGTTCATTCTGGCCAGCCGGTCAATAGTACACCCCCACTGCCATCGCCTTCCCCTTTTTACATGGAATTTCAATCCATAGAGATTCTACAGAGAATTTTGTTTCCTGTAGAACTTTAATTCTTTGTGACTCAATGCCCTCTCTAACATAGAGCGCAACCCCTCCACCAATTTGATCAGCTCTATCATTACGATATAGTTTGTACCCAGGTATCAGTGTCCCACTGGTTGTCCTCCTTCCACCATGTCTCTGAGATACCAATCATATCTAACTTCTCATTTAGTGCTATATATTCTAACTCTCCCATCTTATTTTTTAGACTTACTATGATTTCTAACCCTGATCATTTTTATTTTTATTTGCATTAACAGGTTTTTTATATTGCTTTATCATTTCAGTCAAAACAGTTTACATTGTAACTTAAACTTGGTAATGTACATTAAACAGGGACATTGATAACTTGGATTCTTTTCCAAGGCAATGGAGGGTTAAGTGACTTGCCCAGGCCAGAAGGAGTGCTAGTGGGAATCAAACCCTGATCTCTTGGCTTCCAAGCCAGTGCTCTAACCATTAGGCTACTCCTCCATTCCAGTAAAGTATGTCTTTGCCTTACCAATTTGCATTATTGCTCCTCTTGTACATAGTCCCTATGCTCTGAGCTGTTCAGGCAGTTCAGCCCATTCCCACTGATCCCTCTCTATTCTGAGCTGGCCAGTTGATATCTTCCTATATGTGTATGTGGTGCACATTTCTTACTATGCACAGAGAATCTGATGCCCACAGCTAGGGCCGTACAGAGGTTGAATTGCGCCCTGTGCAACTTGCACAATGGGCGTGCGCCCCCTTCCCCCACGGCGGAAGAGAAGAGGTGCACCTGCTGTGTAAGTTGCCAGCGCGCTAAGCAGATCTGTCCCTCCCTTCTCTGACATTGTGTCAGAGCAGGGAGGGACAGATGTGCTTAGCATGCCGTGAGAAGGCTTAAGGGGCACATTTTAGATGTCTGCTGTTGCCTGCCGCCACCGAGTGAAGAAAAAGTGGCGGCAGCAGGCAACAGCAGACAGCCGAAATGCGCCCCTTAAGCCTTTGCGCCCTGTGCAGCTGCACCGCTCGTACAAGGCTAGGTATGGTCCTGCCCACAGCTACCTAAATATCACGCTTGTAGCTTTCTTTTTCCCCAACACGCTTTGTGATCACACGCACTGTGTGCATGTGTTACAGCCACACATTTGCCACTAGCATGCTGTTAACCATGCAATTAGCACAGCAGTTGTAGTGTACTGCGACCCCACCTCTTATGTTTCCGTTCCAGCACGGTAGGAACGTGCGATTTCCATGTGTTAACCCTCCATTGCTCCAGGTACAAACTTAAGGGCATGTTTAGTATAGTGAAGTAGGTAGCGCAAGGTTAAGTGACTTTCCCAATGTCAAAAGGAATGGCAGTAGGATTTGAGCTGGACTTCCCTAGTTCTAGCCGCCTGTCCTCACCACTAGGCTACTCTCTCAGTCCCAAGGGAGACTGTATACATGCCTTTGAAAGAGCAAAATCCATCTAATTTCAATCCTTAATTGATTTGCGAACACACATATATGACTACAATGCAGTGAGCATAGAAATGATCTTCCTTTCCCACACACACACATTTCTTCTTATCAGCTAAAAACTCTAGCAAGTACACATAATACACCTGTTAAAAGTCTTTCTAGGATCCATAGAGGAAATGCCAAAAATACACAGCCATTTCTCTTCCCAAACAGCTGGACCTGCTAACATGCACTACTGCGTGAGCACACACTAGCACCATTACCATGCACTGTTTTACCGCAGGTCCCATTTTATGCAACGAGACCTAGTTATTAGCAACACACATTAATGACATTAGCATGTGCTAGCTGTAGGTTTCTAGAAACACAGGTATCCCATTTCTTTAGCCAGGTTGGTCTATTCCTGGTTGCACTCCTACTGTTTGCATGGATCTGTAACCCTGAGGTTCCTAGTAAAACTGATAAAGCCAGCGGCCTCCTGACTATAAAGTAAAACACTCTGATAGGTCAGTGGGACCTTCAAATACATGGCAGTCTACATTTCTGGCAACTTTATTGGTTCCCAGTCATTTTGTTATAGAAGACCCTCTTAACCAGGTGTTGTTAACCCAGTCCTCAGGACACACCTAGCCAGTCAGGTTTTCAGGATAACCACAATGAATATTCATGAGAGAGATGTGCAAACAATGGAGGCAGTGTATGCAAATCTGTCTCATGCATATTCATTGTGGTTATCCTGAAAACCTGACTGGCTAGGTGTGTCCTGAGGACTGGGTTGAGAACCCCTGCTCTAAATAGTGCTCATTCCCCTAGCTTGCAGCTCTTACCCCACCTCCCAAAAAATGCAAAAGCATGATACACTGATAATACCTAATAGCTGTAGTAATTGTTTCCTGCTAGACAGAAGTGAATTGTTTTTAACATATTCATTAAAAACTGTTGAGTATTCACAAATATTCAGCATAGGGCATATTTTCTCCTAAGCTGTTAAAAAAATGGGTCAACCTGGGGCCTATTTGGCACTGTGCCACAGAGATTTACTCTTACTACTCCTGTACATAACTTTGCAAGCTGTCAAATTTCGCAAAAGCCATCTATGTGTTTGTAATCCTGTTTTAAACACTCAACCCTAACAGGGAACGTCATATGCAAGCTCTAATATCTGAAAGGGTCTGAATCAGATCCATGAGGGTGAAAATGCTTAGCAAACATGATCTTCCATTGGGGAGGCAAGCAAAATATAAGACAGTAGGGGTATGCATTTCTTAATGCACTTTATAAACATCCAGGTGTTATTTAGTACATTTAAGGGGTCATTTTACTAACGCCCATTAGGCTTTTGCATTTAACATGTGTTTAGCATGAAAACTAATGATGGTACAGTTGTCAACTTTATTGGCACCCCTGCACTTCAAACCCTTATTGTCCAATATATCCCAAAAAAAAGCAGCCAGTGAAATGGCTTTGGACTATATATGCGCACATATTTGACATTTAAAAGAAACAAATAAAACAAGGCCAATTTTAAAAGGAAATAGTATAAAAACTGGAACATTGCCAGGGCAAGGATTATTACCACACAAAACATACTCCTTATACAATCATGTGACAAAGAAAAAACTAAATAACCACAACCCAAGTGTAAAATCAGCAGAGAAACCTTCAGATAGTTGTCAAAGGACTTGCACAGAGGAAAATAATTCTATTAACAGGTCCCAATCTTTTCATTCATTGGTCTCATCCACTGTAAACATCTACCATGTTACAAATACCAATTAAGATAATGTGGGAACAGAGTCAGAATCAAGTAGAAGATAAGGGGAATTTGCCACCTACCCCCTGAAACCGATCGTTGCTTGCTGTTGTGCGCTCTTGCCCTTGGAGTCAGATGATGGCACTGAAGAGGACAGCCTGCTGGTCCGTGGAAGTCCCCCCTCTTGGATAAAAGCTGCCATTGCGTACACACAGCCATGTGTCGTGACCCACAGGGTGCAGTTCGAGGGGCATGATCCAAGGGGCAGGTTGCTCCCCCTGTGATGCACCGGTGGTTGTCTTCCATTGGAGTTTGTTTGCCTTGTCTCATCCTATTACTCAAAAAATGTATTGGGCTCGCCATTCTACTTCTTGCACGTCTCAAAATGTTACATATCTTATTGTTTGTCCTTGTCCTAAATTATATGTAGGGCATACTATTCGCCCCATACAGAAACGATTCAATGAACATTATAGCAGAATTACCACTGCCAACATTTCAGCTCCCTTGGTATCTCATTTTATCGCGAACAATTATGCTGCTAATCAGTTTTCATGAAGAGTCTCATTTATCAGATTTATATTGACTGGCGAGGAGGTGATTCACTGCACAGATTGAATTATATTGAGCAGCAATGGATTTTCTGTTTAGAGTCTTTAGAACCTGTAGGGCTTAATAATGAAATCGAGTGGATCTCATTGTGTTGACTGGATTGTCCTGAATTGATTCTCCTTCTTATTCCGACGTGTTTTCCAGGATTTGTTTTTACAACAGCTATTCATCTGGGAAGAGTACTACAGTAGTTGGTGTATGTCTGTTTAGGTTTCCCCTAAAGCAAGGCTTTTTTTAAGCTTGAAACATGATGTCATGTCGAGTTGTTTTGACAACTCGTATTCCAGCTAAGTACTTTTGATTGTGTTTTGTGTAGCATGTCATATTAATATGTGCTGATACATTATCTTAATTGGTATTTGTAACATGGTAGATTTTACAGTGGATGAGGCCGATGAATGAAAAAGCTGGGACCTGTTAGAAATTGTTACCTCTATATAAGTCCTTTTGCAACTATCTGAAAGTTACTCCACTCTTTTTACACTTGGGCTGTGGTTATTTAGTATTTTATTGTCAAAATGATTGTATAGGGAGTATGTTTTGTGTGGTATTATTATATCTTACTCACATTGTTTGAGATCCTCTGTGTGATACACCTTTAGGACATTATTGGCACTATTATAAATAACTCAAATCAGTTTGAACAGAAGAACCACATTCCCATTGCAGTAAAATTAGACAAACCTGTGATCAATTATCAGTACTCACATGGCATGAATCAACCAATGAATGATGGCTCTAATGTCTAAAATGGCCACAGTCGGAGAGCTGTTACCTGAGGTTTTGTGTTGGAGATTACTGTGGTGCTCTACGGACAATTTTGGAGCCACCCTTTGCTGTCGCTGCTTCTATCTGCATTCTGATTGGCTCCCTTGTCACTGGGGGCCTTAAAACGCAGCTTCGCTCCATGGGACGCGGTGCGGGAGTGTCTGAAGGGGCATGTCCAAAGAGGCCTCACACATCCTTTGGTGCCCCTTCAGTCCACTGAGGAGCAAGTGTGGTTTCGAGCTCTGGAATGGGAAAGCGCAAAAAACCTCTTTTTGCGCTTTCCCATTCCAGAGCTCGAAACCACACTTGCTCCTCAGTGGACTGAAGGGGCACCAAAGGATGTGTGAGGCCGCTTTGGACATGCCCCTTCAGACACTGCAACTGAGTACTGTTAATGCTGCTAAATTGATTAAGGTTATTGGACCTATGGATAAGCATATTTCAACACAGAGAGAGAGAAGGGTTGTCGCAGTCCTTGGCCCGAGGCTCAGAGTCCATAGCGAGCTCTTCCTCTATGTTGGAGGCTAACCCTACCCTGCAGGCAAGCAATGGACTAGTGGGTCTCGCGACGTCCTCTACTACCAGGGAGGACTTTTTGCAACTCCCTGTACACTCCAGTCAGGTGGCTCCATCTCTGGGCTCCTCAGTGGTGGATGTACTCCCGCTGCCAAAAGCTTTTTTGGGCTCTGGAAGGGTCCACTTGTATGCAAGATTTATCAGCGCTACCTATTGGTACTGATAAGAGTTTGGATATTTCCTTGGCTGATATCTGGGGTGTTTTAAATCATATTGATGCCTCCTTGAGTGGAACCTTTTCCCAGTTATCTGACTTCACAAAGGAAATGGTAGAAAAACTTAAACAAATGATTCTCAATTAGTGGTTATTGATGAAAGATTTAAAAAATGTGAATCTCAAATTCAGAATTTATGTGTAAGTCACCTTTATCTTTTATGAAAGATAACCTGGCACTCCACCAATAGCAGGAATTATTGGAAAATAGTTTTTGTGCAAAGAATTTGTGCTACCTTAATTTTCCTATTATGCGTTACCTATCACCATTAAAATTATTTCAGAAATATGTCTGTGAAATGCTAGGCTATACTGATGTTGACAAGCTTTTCTTAAATAATTTGTATTATTTGCCTTGTGGTGTTAAGTCTACAAATGTGGAGGGTGGTGGGCTTGATAATTTGTCCTCAGTTGAAAGTTTAAATATTTCTGAATTTATTGAGTCTTCAATGGATGAAATATCGACTCGAGCCACCCTTTTGGTATCTTTTCATTCAGAATTAGATAAGAATATGATCCTTAGGTTATTATTTTTTCAGAAGAAAGATGAGCTTTTTTGTGGTAAAAAGGTAAATATTTTTCCTGATGTCTCCCATCAAACACAGGTTAGGCACAAGGCCTTTTTAGCCTTTAAGACACATGTGCTTCAATTGGGAGCTACATTCTTCCTAACATTTCCATGTAAAAATGGGGGGACTATGTATGTTTTTTCTGATGTATCTCAATTGAAGGAATTTTGAAGTCCAAAGCCCAGGTATAACGTTTGGATGTTATTTTGTCACAGTATTTTTCTTTGTTTGCTATCTGCAATGAAGAATTGGATTTATAGTATGTATTACTCTCTGACGCATGAGGGTCTGATATTTCTATCTCAATGTTTTTCTGTAATTCGCTTTCCTTCAGTGTAGACTTCTGACATTTTGTTTCTCCTTCTGAATTGATTGTTATGTAGAGTTTCTTCTTTGCTTGCTTTGTTTACTTTGCGTAAGCACTTGAAATGTTTAATAAACAAAATAAATAAATCAATGGCCAGTCACTCCCTGTTCCATTTTTACAATGGTGAAGACAAGAGAGTTGCTTGAGACCGTCAGAAAAGCCATTATCACTAAATATCAAACTTCAGAGGTGTACAAGGCCATCTCCAAACAGCCTGGGATTCCTGTCGCTACAGTGTGAAATGTTATTAAGACGTTTTCTGCTCATAGAACTGTCAAGAACCTCCCAGGACATGGTGGGAAGAGGAAAATTAATCCAAGAAGTCTTTACGTTTAGTGTAAAATGTTGGAAAAACACCACGTACAGCATCCAAAGAGATAAAGGCTCACCTGGAGCAATCTGGAATGGTGGTTTCAACCTGCACCATACACTGTGCACTAAAGGGAAGGAGTGGTCTAGTGGTTGGGGAAGTTACCTCGAGCTGGAGGGTCAGGGGTTCAAATCCTACTAGGACAGCAACCTTGGGCCGGAAGGACTGGGGTTTCTAATCCCACAGGTGCTCCTTGTGGCCTTGGGCAAGCCACTTAACCCTCCATTGCCTCAGGTATAACATGTAGGTTGTGAGACCTTTGGGGACAAGGGAAAAATATATATACAATAGCTGAATGTGCACCACTTTAAACTAGGCTTATATACCAATTTTCTACCAGTCAAATAAATAAAATAAAATAAACAAAGGACTTCATGAGCGAAGACCAAGGAGGATCCCACTGCTCAAAGACAAACATAAAAAGACACTCCTGATCTTTGCCCAAATCCACCTTGAGAAACCACAATCCTTGTAGGAAAATGTTCTGTGGACAGATGAAACCAAACAAGCTCTTTGTCAATGTAGATGAATGATACATTTACAGGTGAAGAAATTAAGTTTATAAGGAAAACAAACACCCTTCTTACAGTTAAATATGGTGGAGGTTCCATAATGTTGTGGGGCTGTATTGTTGGCTTAGAAACTGGAGGCCTGGAACATATTAAAGGATTCATGAAGTCCGACTACCAAGGTATTTTTGAGCAAAATTTAGTACCTAGTGTCAGAGAGCCAGATCTGGGTCGAAGATCATGGGTCCTCCAGCAGGACAATGACCCAAACATTACAACTAAAAATACAAAAGGATGGTTAAAAAGGAACACATGGACTATTTTAAACTGGCCAGCAATGAGTCCTGATCTTAATCCAATTGAGAACTTTTGGAAAGAGCTGAAATCTGCTATTGGTAAAAGGAGTCCTAGAAACATTCACAAGTTGGAACAAATCGCAGTTGAAGAAACGTGTGGAGGCCGTCATCACTGCCAAGGGTTATGCAACCAAATATTAATGAAGGGCATCATTAATCCTGTCCAGGTCATATTTCGTTTTTTTTCTCAGAAGTTACGAGGTCTAAGTTGCACAGACATATTTTTTTTTTGTTGTATACCTTGGTCGTCATAATATTTTAAGTCTGTTCATACAGTTGTACTACTTCCAATTATTTCTCAATAATGTTGACCAGAACTGTAAATGCAAAGCTTCTGCAATAATTGTTGGGCTAGTATCTTCCCGGCAGTTACTGTATGGAAACATACCCTAACTCACGGTGCAAATAACGTGAGTGCCTCTAACACTGCCAAAAGAGATCTTAAGTGCAGCCACGCTACACGAATGGCATGCAGCAATTGCCCCAACACTAACTACAACGTGCTCTCTATGCCCACACTTCACCCCTAACCTGCCCATTCCCCACCCCATCGCCAGATGTGCATTTACCATGGGAATTAGCATGCGGCGACTACACACTAAAACATGTGTTAGCCGCTTAGCGGGCTTTTACTAAAGGGACCCTTAGTGTGTGCTACCTGCTCCAGGGCCCACTTTATTCCTATGGACCCTACAGCAGGCTGTGGCATTAACCTCCATAGCACACACTTACCGTTAGAAAGAGACCCCCCCCCCCCGAGTGCTCATTAAATCAATTTTAACATGCTCATCTATATATTTAAGCATGCACAATCAATCTGCATACATTACGTTCTAATGCATGTTAAAATGCTCTTGAAATTTTATTTATTTTATTTATTTGTTTGTATTTATTACCGCCTTTTGTGAATCAAAGCGGTTTACGTAGAACTAAAATAATACATTGAAACAAAGTAAATGGAATTATACATTAAACATTTAAACATTAAACAATGTTTCATGAATTAACAAGTTACTTGGGGAGAAACTGGGGAGGAAAAGGTAACTTTAAATAAATGCATGAAATGAATTGGGGGGGGGGGAACCACACCCACTCCCAAAACAGGAAAAGCCTGAAAATCTCTGAAACACACGAAGACGTTTCACCTACTGGGCCAAAGCACTTGCATCTTGCCACCATCTTGTATCGTCGGCAGCCTATTAGGGAGAGTTGAGAACGGTAGTATCTGAAGTGTGGCTGGTCAGGATTAAGATTCACAAGCAGGGGTGTCTGGTGTAGCAAGCACCGACTCTATTTCTACTGCAGGGGTGCAGAAATTCAGACTTTGAGGACCACAACCAGGCCAGGCCACCCCTAGTGAATATGCATGACAGAGCTGCCTGTAACCCCACTGTATTCAAATTTCTCTCATTGATATTCACTAGGGATATTCTGAAAACCTGGCCCGTTTGTGCACCTCTGCTGTGTCGTGATTTACCGTCGGCTGGTGCTTTCCGTCCCTTTATGGTAAGGAGCACCAAGTTATATCTCATAAAGAAAAAGACTATTTAAGGCATAAACCTATTTCTCCCAAGCAGCCACGCTCTCTGAAGCGGGATAGGTATGAATGCTTTCTACAAAGGAAGGCAATGCAATTGTAGGCCAGGAATATAATACAAATATAAGGAGGGTACTAACGAGCTCCAAGCTCACAAAACAACAAGTGTAAAAAGCTGCTGCGACAGCTACAAAAAGATAACAGAAACAAGTGAGATATAGAGGTCATGCTAGCCGAATGGATGCGTGCCCACATACTCTGCTTGTCAGCAACTCTTGACTGGAAGGAGAACATTATCTTTAGGGCTAGCAATGCTGCCTTTCTCCTTTAGGCTTCCAGCTCAATCAAAATCCGGGACTGAATCCAGTCTCATGAGTCTTTATTCACGACTACCAGGGGATTCGGCACCCCCCCACCCTCTTTTTATATGCCCTCCCGATTTATTTTAATTCCATTATGGCAACTGTCCTTGACTGGGAGAAGCAGACCCCCGTGCCTCTTCTATAACTATCATCCTGGACCTTTTCTGGTCACTAATTGTCAATGTTAGGTAGTGAACTCCTCCCTCTACCCCCACCATCTATGTAACAGCCTCAGCCTTGGCTTACCAAGGGGGCAGAAGATCTGCTCTCGGAAGTGAACCCAGGCGTCTCCATGGAGCAGGGCAGACCACTGGCCCTGAGTTGCCACCACGTCGTCTCATTTAAATCTTCATGCAGTATGATGTCAAACACAGCATGCAACAAACAAGCAACAGACTAAAGCTAATAACCTTGCTGCATCTTACATGCATGAATGCAGGGGACATGATTTACTGTGAAAAGGCCACCATCCCACCCAGCATCCTAAGCCACGTCACGCCTAAGTCGTTTGTGACACTGGGCCTTTCTGTAAGCCACGACTGTGGTTTGCTCAGTCTTATAAAACGAAAGCAATAGTCTTTGGAGTTGGGCTTCTCATATCTTTGCAACAGTATTTGCAAAGAGTATTTTTTAAAGTATTGTTATTTTCCTTTTCTTTTTAATCATTTTATATATTTTATTGTAAACCGCCTCGATGTAATGGGAGGCGGTATATCAAGTGATTATAAACAATAAACAGAGAACATAAATAGTCTAGGAAACAGACTTCTAAAACGCTCCTTTGGTTAAGGCCCTCAAATCTAAAAGCAAAGCAAGAAAGCCCACTCCACATGCCTGGCTCAATATCCCCCGACTGCTACCTCACTATACAGGAGAAAAAGCTTCAGACCTGCTCCCGTTGTATATACACATTTTTTCTTTAAAATTACTTCATCTGGACCCTTCTACCTTCTAAAAGGAGTCTAGAAATGGACACTTCCTTTGCTTTCCTCATTCCAGCTATTATCCCCCTCTATGAACCAGGCACTCTTATTTTCCAATGTTGCCACAGATGCTCTGAAAAGTAAAATTTGTCACACCATGCACAAACTTGCAAAATTAGGTTGATAAATGGAGCAATAAAAAAAATGGCAAAATTCATCACTTGTGAATTTGGCAACAGGGCTGCCCATTCCTAGTTTCGGGGAACCAGCACCATAGCAGCAGCGTCTTTCCCCGGTGTAGGCCTGCAGCAGGCTCAAATTCCTAGGCAGCTGGCATCTGCTCAACCTTGAACATCTTATCATCGCCTTAGTCAGCAAAGTGACCTCTAGGAGTACATTCTGAAATACTACAAAGGTGTTAGGCATTGCCATGTTGCAACATAATAGCGCTGGAGCAGAAGTAAATGGAAACCGATCTTGCCTCCTATGAGATTCCCAAATTTAGATGCAAGTTGGGGGTCGGCACATTAAGGGGTATGTTTACTAAACTGCGCTAATGTGCTATTGTGCACGCTCATGTGCGCGGAGCGCTAATGTGCGATGAAGGCGGGGAAAGGCTCCCGGAGGGCGGAGGAAGACTCCCCAGGGGCGGAGAGAAGGGGTCAATGGGTGGAGAGTGGGAGGGGAGAGGCTCCCTGCACATTAGCAAGGCTGAAATCCGAGGCAAAAAATACAGCGAGTGAAAACCTCGAGTTAGAGACGATTTAAAGGGAAGAGAAACCATTTCTGTCAGCAATGTACAGCAAAACCAGGGAAACCTACAAAAAAGTGATGTGTGATACATGTGCATGGTACAAAAGTACAAATAAACATTGAAAAGGACCCCAACAAAATCTAAAAAAATTATAATCAAGCTGGGCAATAGTGATAGTAATGGGAAACATCAAAAAACACTCCCAAGAAAGCCCCAAAAAATAAATATGAATTTTGGAAGGGTCTACGCTCCGTCCCCATACAAGGTGAATGATCCCACAGTGAAATAGCACTGATCAGGGTTTCCCTCTCCATTGGACAGGTTTCCTATGGCATGCACATGTTCCACAACAGCAGGGCGGGCATGTCGGAATGGGCAACTGGACAGATGCTCGGAAAGGGGATACAGAGGGCTGCAGGCGGCACATGCTGTGGTGCAGCTGGGGCACAGTACGGACTAGGCAGATGCCTAGGTGGCACTTACGAATGCTGAAACTGAACAGCAGCCAGACAGCAACTGATGAGGGCCCAACATGGGCACGAGAGTGTTTATCACAGTGTCACAGGGGATAGTACCCAGCAGGTACCCCCAAGGGCACAGAACATTGGCAGGTGGTGTTGGGGGGAAGCGTGGACGCCTTTGCAGGCACCCCTACCCCAGAACACGCACCATAGGCAGCCGCCTACCTGCACACTGGATGGCTTGAGACTGCACACCACCAGCAGAAGGGCATGTCAGCATGATGGCAGAGGGGTACTGGTGGTGGAGGGGGGCAGTGGCAACTGCCCAGAGCCGACCATGGCCTAGCCCTGTGTAGGTGGGTGCCATGCACTGCAACAGACAGGCTCTGTCTGACAAACAACCATGGTATCTCCAGGGACTGCACTGTCTCTGTGAGCACAGTGTGGTGTGGTGAGCACAGCCAGTGTGTTCAGGAGCAAAAGGTCACAAGTTCAAATCCAAGCTGGGGCTACTGCCAATCCAGTCCCCAGATTTTACCCGCTACCAAACCGTGATAGTAAGGACAAACCTTTATTGCAGAGAACATATGCATGGTTCAAACGCCTATATTTTACCCCACCGAGCACAGACACCAGAAACATGCGCATTACCTGGAGCAGAGTCCCCCAAATTCAGTCCTGGAGGCCCACAAATCATTCAGGTTTTATGCTGTCTCCAATATAAGGCCATGTCAGCATGGTGGCGGAGGGGTACTGTTGGTGGAGGGGGCAGTGGCAGCTGCCCAGAGCAGACCATGGCCTAGCCCTGTGTAGGTGAGTGCCATGCACTGCAACAGACAAGCCCCGCCGGACAAACAGTCATGGTATCACCAGGGAATGCACTGTCTCTGTGGCAACACGGTGGTGCAGTGAACACAACCAGTGTGTTTGGAGGCAGAAGGTCACAGGTTCAAGTCCCAGCTATGGTGCCTGCCAACCCAGTCCCCATATTTTACCCACTACTACAACGTGCTAATACAGACAGAACCTTTATTGCAGATGACGTAAACATGCCCAAAACACCTACATTTAACCCTACAGAGCAAAGACACCATAAACAGGCGCATTACCTAGAGCAGAGTCTCGCAAATGCAGTCCTGGAGGGCCAAACACCATTCAGGTTCCATGCTGCCTCTAATAAAGATGCCTGTGCTGCATATCTATGCACCACCCCCATGGTATGCAGATGTATCTCATGCATATTCATGCGGGACAGCATGAAAACCCGAACAGTGTTTAGCACACCAGAACTGGAGATGGGAACCTCTGCCGTAAAGCAGCAGCCAACAGGGGCAGACACACCCACACCCACAGGCTCCATTAGCCAATGCCTCCTGGAGAGGCAGGACATTGAGCCCTGCGTGCATCTCCCAATACTAGCACTTGCATACCTTAGCAATGCCACCCTACACCTGGGAATACGGTACACAGCTATCAAACGTTTGCTATGATTACTGGCAGATACCAATTCCTACGTTAAGCACAGTTTGCTGATTGAGCTCCATCATAGCAACCTTTCTGCTGTCTGTGGAGTGTGCTTCAGGTCTGGTCTCTGACAGTGTTTACCACCCTGGGGAGTGACCCCCAACAGTATTGCGTACCATATCCATGCCTGCACTGTGCCCAGGACTGGTGTGGTGGCCAGGGCTGCTAAACTCCTCTAGAGTAGCACAATGCTGGCATAGGTGTGGGAGTGTGTGTCTGTCTATCCAGTGTGTGGTGGCTGCAAACACCCTCCACAGCCCACACTGCCAGCACTGTTGCCAGTATTGGCCTGCCAATGTGCATAATGAGGAGCAAGGTACCATGGGTATAGCCCGGACAGGGTGGCCTGGCCAGGATGCATCTGCACAGGGCATAGGGCACTGGCTGGGACATTGTAGTGCCCGGCCACCACCTGCACAGACAGGGTGGCCACAGCATGTCCTGCTGGGAGATCACTCTCACCCTGACTGTGCAGTGACCACAGCATGGCTAGGCACCCCCATAGTGCTATATAGTATTTCTCTCATGTGATATTTATGGGTTTCTTTTTGGGGCCCAGTCACTGACTTATCTGCTTGGTGTGTATGCTGACATCCCAGTTCTGGGTGCACGCATTTCCACCAGGAACATGGACTAGCTAGCAGACTGTCTGCAGCTGGTATGTGTCTTGATGGAGCGCCTTGCAGGGTGCAGCAGCTGAAGGCTTGCTGCAGGAGAATATCAGATAGTGGTGGGGTGCAGCTTAGCATATCCAGGCCTAATGTCTGTCTACTATTGTGTAATGGATGTGTACAGAGCTGCATTGACTGCCCTGTAGGGTGTCTGTTCCCCAGCAGGACTGGGGTTGACGGTCCCCTCTACTGCCACCATTGCAGGGAGGTACAATGTGGATCTGTTGGTGGGAGACCCTGTTTACCACCTTCAGCCCTGGAGAAGAAGGAGGGTGGTGGTACATAATCCTCCTAGGGGTCCATAGGGGCTACACCTGACTGAGACATACAGATATATCCAAGGTGTGTCTGCAGAAACTACCTCTCTCACACATTAGCACTGCTGGGGACCTGCAGCATGGCCTATCTTTGCTGTGGACCTGGTGCTGGGCACCCCACCTCACCCTCAGGGTGAGTGCCGTACCTGCACAATATGACGGTGTGCAGCTACTCTGTGCCAGTACCACACACAGTCAGTTCCCCCTACCAGGCCGAGGTGCTGTGGGGGTGTATACCCCATCTTGTGATCATCTGTAGACTGCTGATTTGCATGTGCAGTGCATCATGGGTATGGGTGGGTTAACCCTATCCTGGTGACCACAGCAGACTGTTTGAGTGGTGACTTGCAGTCCTTCTGCAGCCAGCCAGGGGTTTGCTAGCAGCTGTAGCCCACTGGTTACTTCACTACCAGTGGAGCCAGAGGTCATGGGTTCAAACCCACAGTGGGGTTATTTGATAGGGCTGTCCAAAGCATTATCTATTTTTAACGTACATTAGTGCTGCCAGCAAAAACACCCTCAGTGTACTGTACTCATAAGGTGCCTCAGAGGGCGCTTTATATGGCGCCCTATAGGGCACCTTATGGTTACCGTCCATATAAGCTGCACTATACAGTATGCTATGGAGCGACTGATAGGGTGCCAGTCCGTATAAGGTGCCTTATAAGGTGTCCTATGGAGCGCCTTATAGGGTGCCCTATAGGGGACATTATAAAGTGCACTGTCCGCCACGGCACCCTACAATGTGCCCTATGGAGTGCCTTATAGGTTGCCTTATGCAGCACCTTAGGTTACGGCATGTGAGGGTGTGTTTGCTGGCAGCAATAATTAAAATACAAATAAAATGCCTTGGGAAACAATACTTACATGTCACAGCTGATGCCTCAGCCAGCCTTACGCATTGGGCATACTGGGGATCGAACTCATGACCCCTGTATCATCAGTCAGTGCCTTAACCATTGTGCTACACTGCTGTTCCTCCTTGCATTTCAGCGCACCCACTTAAGATTTCCATGCGTTTAAATGCACAGTGCTGCCATCAAAAACAGTGCTATGACCTTGCTGTGCCTCATAGGGCACCCTATATGGCGCCCTATACGCCACTCTTTCAGCAACATTGTAGGGTGCCGTGGCGGACAGTGCACTTTAAAATGTGCCTTCTGGGGTACCTTATGGGGTGCCTTATGCAGCACCTTATGTTACAGTGCTTTGAGGGTGCGTTTGCTAGCAGCAATTAAAATAAAATTAAAAAGCCTCATAATGCAATATTACACATAAATGGTAGTGCCTCAGCCAGCCTTATTCATTCAGTGGGGGATTGAACCCATGACCCCTGCACCATCTGTCAGTGTCTTCACCATTGTACTGCAGCCCTGTTCCTCTGTTTGCACATCAGCGCGCCTGCTTATGCTTCCCGCGCGCGTTACTCATGCGCTAATGTGCACGGCGCACACGCTAATCCCGTTTTGCTATTTTTGACCGGACCGCCCACTCCTTATATGGCATCCTGCAGACTACCGCGGCGCGCACCTAACGGGGGTTTTAGTAGACATACCCCTAAGTCCGATTTGTGAGGGCCCTACTGCCACACTTTAAAGTCAGGAGGGAGCACATTTCTTTTTTTCTAAAGGCAATCCCTTTAAAGGATTCCCCAAGGACTATCACCTCCCAGGAGAAAGTTAACTAGACCTCCAGAGATGTAGTTAACTTTCCAGGCCCAATAGTTCATTATTTGCCATACATTGCACTTGAATATTACACTTTAAATGCCCCTTTTCTCCCGAGTCTACGAATATTTAGTTCTGCTGATGCTCAAAAATAATAGTTAAATAAAAGACAGACAATCAGAAACTGATTGTCGCCCTTGATGGGCGGAGCCACATCCCACTGTCATAAGCTTAAAATATGGCTTGCTGAGAAACAGGGTGACCAAGACGACCCCTACACTCTGACGAATTTCATGTTAACAGCTAAAATGTTGCTAAAGATCTCCAAAAAGAGTTTTTAAAACAATTAATTTAACGAGCATTCAAAACCTTTTGAAGCATTTACATGCCACAAAGATGACCACCGCCTGCTCCCAGAAAACAGTACCCCAGCTTTCGGGCAGGAACTGTCTCTTCAGAACGCATCACCTATTCATAAAAAGATCATTTAGAAAACTATGTATTAGGCCTGGCAGAAGAAAACTTGTTAATATCCCTTAAGAGCACAGCTATGTTTGGAGATCTTATGGTGCTTGTGTGGATAGCCACTTACTCACAATTGGTGTCTTTCCAAACAAAAAGAAATATGGGACAAAATGTGAACATGCCCCGTGTTTGCCCTTCCCAGACACCGTATGTTTTATTCAGGAGTTTCTCTTAGGCTGCCTTTCAAGGCCCAAGCTTTCATGATTAATGTTTAACTATATAGAAGGTGTGTTCTGGACTGTAAACTGATATTTAAAGAAAACAGCTTTCAAGTTGCATTTTAACTTCCAAAGAAAAAGGCCATACACACTTAGTTCGCCCCATATCAGTAAATGACAGCCATCCAAACTATTCGCCCAGTCACCCACTGACAGTTTGAAGCCCCTTGAAAATCAGAAAACCGAGGCGATTGCAACCATGCTACTGTGCGGACGGGGGCCGATGTGAGCAGCAGTATAAATCAGTCAGGTATAAAAACGCCCCGATTGTTGCTTCCCCCCAAATCAAACTTTCGGCAAGTCGCCTCTCATAAACATATGGATCTTTGGCTCCAACTCTATCCAGGAAGAGAACAGGGAGTGCAGGCGGCTGAGCTCCAAAGCAATTCCTTCAGTCGCTTTCACAGGGGGGAAAAACGCTCAAAATTCATCCGTGTAAGTCTTGAGATTAAACTGCCACCCCTCTCTTAAAAATAAACTTTCCACTAAGGTGCCTGCGCTAAAACTCCTACAGATCCTGAGCTGCTTCACCGTACGGGAGGAGCATGGATCCGACACAAGGTAGCAACGGGGAAGAGGACGAAACTTTGCACCGATCCAAGCTGCTTATATACACCTAGGAAGCGCACTACAAAACTCTCGGCTAATGGGAGGAGAGGCGCTGCTAGTAGCGGCCGAGCTGCAAACTTTGCGATCCCCCGTGCTCGGAGGGGGGAAACCCTTGGCCCTAACAGTGCAAGCAGAAGCAACCCGGTCCTGGGTAAATACTGCTGCACGGATAGCCGCACTCAAGAGGCAAGAGTGAGCAAAGGAATGGCAGAGAGCGCAGCGCCCCAGCACCTACCTGCCGGCCAGCGGCTTCCTGTAACCTGATCCCCGGGCGGAGGCTTACCTGCACCATGCAGCGCGCCACCGCCTCAGCTCGCCCCGGTTCCCGGGCTGCCGCTGCTCCTCCTTCGCCTCTCCAGGGCTGGGAGAAGCCACCGCCGGATGCACTTTATAATCCTTCCCCGATCGAGCTCGCGGAACTACCGCCGTCGCTGTCCCACTCCCAGCAGCAGCCACCGCCTCCTCCTCCTGCCCCTCCGCCCCCCTTCTCGCTGCCGCTCTATGTCTTATTCTTCATGACTAGCGCCGGGCGAGAGAGGGAGACACCGAGCGCTCTGCACGACTCCCGCCTTCGGCTCTTTCCGGAATCATTCGATTCCCCTCGGCGCTGCACCTTCCCAAACCAAAGCGCGTACGGCGCGTGCACGGAAGCTTGCGATTGGTTCGTAGATTTTGGTGGGGAGGATGGGGGGAGGCAGAACGCCACGGCTCGTTCGGAGTCGGAAACTCTCGTAGTCCGCGTTCGACGGTGTCTATGACGTCACCGTTGGGCTTTGCAGTCGGAGTTAAGAGTTGTAGTCCGTGTCTGCTAGAGGGGCTGGTCTAATTTTTTTAAATACATTCATCGGATGATTTCAGCTTAATGGATTTCAGTGGGGGTTTATGGTTTTTGCGTTGGCGTCGTCCTTTAGCCAAGCTGTTCAAAGTTAGTCGGCTGGGTAAAGCGGTGGCCGAGAGATGGCATGAGTCGTAGTGGTATGTTGACTAAACCGGGCTATCTGCAACTAGGTCTTATGTTATTCAGTGGGACCTAGTTGCAGATAGCCCGGTTTAGTAAACACATCTTTTAGAGTAGGGTGCAGTGCAGTAAGTAACTACGATTACATTTACTCTTGCAATTAGCTTTTTTCTTTCTTTCTTTCAAGCGCAGCACTTAGTTCTGTAAAACTTTTTCCTTTTGTTGCTGGATATTTTTCTCTTAGCCGTTTGAACATCGCTGTTAAAGGCCTGATAACTTAAAGCCCTTGGCGTAGATATCGATGGCTTGGAAAGCGTTTTTGTTTATCCGTAGAGCCATGAGTGTCTCGCCATAGAAGATGTGCCAAAAAAGAGCGCCCATCAGCATATCAAATAACTGGACTGACTCCCTTAAATCGGTATTGTTGTCGTGTGGCGTGTCCCGGAATCATTTCCAGATTCCACCTAGGTTCTCAGCATGTTTGTATTGTTTATTTATTTATTTATTTACGTTTCTTATATACCGCGCTATTAAGATCAGTGCGGTTTACAGCGAACCAAACAATAGTACAATGTAACAAAAACACATTGTGCTTACAATGAACAGGGTAATAACTTGGGTGAGAACTATTTACAACACATTTTACAAAGTAACAGAATTCTGAGAGAAGATGGGAATGGGATGGGGAAGAAAAGATATGCCCGAAATATCTGATTCGTGTGATCAGGATCGCTTGTTTATTATTTACACACAATAAAACACATTTGAAAATGTAATACCTATGCTACATAATCAATTTAGATGTCTAAATTACAAATATTTTTCTGTAGTTTTTTTTTCTTCTGGGGCAATTTCTTCAAATGGGTTAGCTTTGCGCATATCATGCCAGTCATGAACCTCACTTTTAAGCCGGGGTATGATCTCAATCTCTCAAATTTACTGCTAATGCTCTGCCATAATACTTGCATCCTGCCCAAGAGAGCCTCTAGGAATTTATAAGATGTAACATGTATGGGGAATTTATCAAGGTGTGCTTGGAAATTCTTCTTTATCAAGCCGGTGGCATCCGTCGTGCTGTAAAAGATCTTTCTGCAAATTCCTTTTCGGATCTTCTTGTTCATTTTCTTTCTCTGTTCTCCCAAGTTGTCCTCATTCTTTGTTTCCCTCTTGACATCTGTTTTGTGCTTTCTTTGACTTGCCTGTCTGCATTTCTCTCCCTCTGGCTTCCAACTAACATATTCTCTTTGGTTTTCTTTATTTCACTCCCTTTCAGCACACATAATCTGTGTCTGACCACTTCATCATTTATGTTGGCCTCGATGCAATAAGCGGTGCATTAGAATGCTGCGCAATGCTTCAGTACACAGCATTCTAATGCATGCGCAAAAATACCCACATGTCCAATGCAGTCCACCTAATAGCACGCAAATTACTGCGACGTTGAAAGGTTCTTGAAACAACAGTGCACATCACTGCAGATAATATAGTTTTTGCGGCATCGCAAGTAAAATTTCACTCTGTGAGTGGGGATTGATTCAGGCAGTGACAGGAAAAGAAACATTAAAAGAAAAAAGGCCAGTCAGACTCCCCATCCCCTATCCCCACTCTGCAGAAATTCTCAGTGAACACAGATACCCCCCCCCCTTCATCCCCTCCTGACTCCCCCTGCCCCCAGGGTGATCTGGTCCAGGGCACCTCTGACCCAAGCACTTAGCACAGGGAGACCCTAGACCAGAGATCCTCCAGCGATGGACTGGCTCTCCTTGGACCAATTATACTTACCTGGTCCAGGGAGATGTTAAGCAGCGGTTCTCTCTTTATGCCACCATCTTGTAAAATGGCGGCATGTTGGAATGCACTGCTAGAGGTTAGTCTGCCAAATAAAGGCATGCTTCCTCTATTTGGGAAGACCTCTAGTTTGGGTTTTTTACTCTTCTAGTGCTGAATCTTTATGCCAGCTCAGGGTTTATGGTTTATTTAACTTTCTATACCGCCCTTCAAATCAGATACCAGAGCAGTGTGCAGTGCCATGAAACAGAGTTAGGATTAGAGGGCCCGATATGCCAAGGCATTTACACGTCAGTGCCGCTGAATATCCCTGAGTAACGCCAATATACACCCTGAGGCTAACCACTTAACATCAAGGCGTTTCGGGGGCGTTCCGATCGCAGACAGACAGTGACGATATTCAGCCGCCGCCCAGTATGCAATCTGTGGTGAAAGCCAGCACAGGAAACCCTGGCCTAACTTTCACGTGTATTGCTAACCAGGATTTGAGCCCAGCTTTGAACATCCACTTTTAATGCTCAGCGCCGGCAGCTAGCCACTGTAATCATGTTAGCTGCCAGCATTGAATATCAGATCCGGAGTAAAAAAGCAAGAGAGTCATCTGAGGTGACATGCGGCACTTCAGCAATGACCCAAAATGCCTGGTGGCACGAGTGGAACCTTAACCCTCACCAGACACTTCGCCCCTGTAAGTGAACTGGTCCAGGGCCCCTGACACCGGGAGGCCTTCGACCCTAGAGCCTCCAGTGGTGGACCAGATCAGCTTGCTTTTTTCCATCAGGAGCACTTTGTCATTCAGTGTTTTGCATGTGCACTAAGCTGCCCTTCAGTGCAGTGTTTTCACTGCGGAATTTCTGCATGGGAAAGTGGTAAGTAAACTTCTGCACTAATGCTGCTTCCTGCATCGGGGCCATTATCTCTCTTATCCTTTCATTTCCCTATTCGCTTTCCTCACTGTCTCCTTTACTGCTCTATTGTTCTCACCGTCTCCCTTCTCTCTTTCATTGCCCCATGATCATCCACTTATTTCTTTCATGCCTCCAGTACCCTTCCTACCTTCTCAGCTTTCTCTTTTACTACATGAATAGCTAGTTTGCCTGCAGTGCTGGCATGAGGGTTTGTGGTCCCCTAGGCAGACCCTCTGTACTGCTAACCCCCCCCCCCCCCTCAAAGGCTGCCTCTGTCCAGCCCCACCCCCCATGCTGAAGCAGTGGTGGCTGAACTGCTGCTTCAGTGTTACCTTGGGCCTTAAAGTGCCTATACGCATGCGTGCTCACAGCTTGCTGCTCCTACTCCCACACCCCCAATGCAACTTTCTTGTAGGGCAGGCAGGAGCACCAGGACGGAACTGCACGCATGTGCTTGCACATTTTAAAGCCCACCACAGCGCTGAAGTAGCACTTCAGTTGCCACGTCCCAGAGGGTTGGGCTAGTGATGCTGCTCACCAGGGTCTGCCGCCCTAGGTGACCGCCTAGTTTGCCTAGTGGAGGGGCTGGCCCTGTGTGCCTGATAATGTGTCCATCTATACAGTTTTTCAACTGTACATGCACAAAAACATGTGTGAAGTAAAAAGCAGGTACAGTTTTTTAAAAACAAAGACTTCCAATTTGGCAATGAGCTGAGGCAGACGGTGTGCACTTAGCTCTGGGGCTCCCTGCCGCTAACCTCCCGAAAACCGAAAAATAAATCTTCTGCCTCAAAGTGAAATGGCAGTTCTACCAGCGGAGCGGCAAATTAGCATACAAGAAACTGCACATTTGATGAGATGGCAGCCAAAGCCCAGAAAAGAGAGAGTCCGTGGAGGCAATACTAAAATGGCAGAAATCTCGAGCCCCGAGGCAGCATTGCTGGGGCTGGTGGAAGAGGTCTTGGCGGCAGTGGTGTGGGCCCTGAACAACCGATTTGCGGGAATAACGGTGCAGTTTGATCATCTGATGGGCTTGGTGACTGAATTTACTGGCCTCATACAGCATGCAGAATAATGCATTTTGGGGCTAGAAGATGGCAACCTGGAACTCGAGCGAGGATCCACCGCCTAGAGGAATAGGCCCTCAAACAAGAAAGTAAAATGGATGATCTTGAAAACCATGGTTGACGAAAAAAACCTTACCAGAAATTATCAAAGACATGGAACTTTGAGGATTTCTGGAGACCTGGCTGCCGCTGAGCCTACACCTTACCGACTTTGTGGGAAAGCTGTGAGTGGAGCGTGCCCGTTGGGTAGACCCACGTAAGGAGGGATACACGCGACCATGAGCAGTACTGGTGAGATTTCTCAGCTTCCATCAAAAAGAAACTGTTCTCTGAGTGGCTCGGAATCAGGGTGCTATTGAACACGAGGGCATGAAAATGCTTTGCTTTCAGGACTTTTCGGCTGCAGTGTCTCAGAGGTGAAGAGCATTTAATGCGGATTGCAGTACTCTCGTAGCTGAGGGGGTAAGATTTGCCTTGCTTTACCCGGCGAAACTAAGACCCACTATAAATGGACAACAACAAGTGTTCCATATGCCGGAGGCAGCCCAAGCCGTCTGTACAGAGCATGTGCAGGACCCAGCCTGAACACCATCAAAGTGAGAGATAGAGTCGACAAGAGGAATGGTGCAAACACTTATGAGGCAACTGGAAAGTAAGATATATGAGCGCCAGAGACTGTGATTTCTAAGTCAATGACTTAAAATAAGATTAGGGACTGCTTCTGCTGCATAGCAGGGTCTGAATATCCCCAAGTGGCTGTTTCTTGTTGTTAATAGTGTTTCTTGTTAGCCATGATGCAGGAAGGTAACTACAGGAGCTGGAAATGTTACAATAGTTGCTCCACTTCCAGAACGGGGAAGTCAAATTGAACACTTGAAAGACCGGCGAATGGGGGGGGGGGGGGGTATAAGACTAGAGCAGTAAAGTTTCCTAGGGTGGGTAATGGGATACATATCCTGTGAGTGAGCAGATGCTAAGATATTGGACATGGCATGGAGGGGTGCTTTTGCACACTATTAAATTTATTGTTAAGATGACTTCCTGGTTAGATTGTTAAATATATTTTTTTACAGTGGCATACGGGAGTAGATGTTAAGGGATACAGAGATGTTAATATCTAGGAGAAAAGAATCAAGCTTCTCTTTTCTCACTTGGGACCTTCACTCTCTTCTATACTATCTGATCTCCTCTCACCTCTATTAAGTGCAAGAGCAGTCAATCATGAAAGAGGAAAGCTGGGGTTGGACCACGGGTGGGCCTGATGGCACTGCTCATACAAAAGAGATTTAAATTCACATAATACTGTAGATTACAAATGAAATCGAGCCAACGGTGGGGCGTTAACTGGCAGTGATACCTTGTCAGCTGTATGCGCCATATCATGCCCCCCTAGTATAGCCAAGCTTTCAGGACCTGGCGGGGGTGAACAGGGACTAAGCGCTTGGAAGGAGGGGGCAAGGGAGCAGAAGGGGGGATCAGCTTAGATGGATCACGGTTTGGGGGGAGGGAGTTAGAAGGAAGTGGGAGTTAATCTAGGGACTATGGGGTGGCGGGGTTTGAGCAAATATGAGATGGAATGGTCAGCAGGGTAACAGAGGTAGGCAACTGAGTAAACAAACACTTGAAGTATTTAATCCTGGGGGGGGGGGGTCATATTGAAGGAACTGGCCAGCCCAACAGAAGATTAGGAACTAGATGGAGAAGGAGGGAACTAACAGATAAAGAGGGGTTGGAGGGGGAGCCCTATGTTATTATACTAGGAAGTCCGGAAGCTAGGGCACAGTAAATGTGAGATAGTAGAAGATGGGTAGGTATGGGGAAGAGATAAATAGAGTAACATAGTAAATGACGGCAGATAAAGACCAGTATGGTCCATCTAGTCTGCCCAGTACGATGTCAAGAGTAGGTACACCTGCTGCTCTGTGCAGGCCCCCCTTCCCCATGTCTTTGTTTAGGGGTGATCCCACCACTCCATGTAGGACACCCCTATTTGTTAAGGAATTAGATGGTTCAGATTATTTTGATATTTTCTTGTTGCTGTAAAGGGATTCACTGTGTCTGTCCCATGCCCTTTTGAACTTTTGAATAGAGGGGAAAGAAGATTTAGGGGAACGGGGAAGAGGCAACATAATGTGAATAGACTGAATATGGAATGGTCTAGGATAGGTGGTAGTGGTGAAAATCTAATATCGAGGCTGCTCGACCTAGTGAGGTGGGGAAAAATTTATTCTGGGGACCTTAGGCTGGGAGGGCCCCCAAATAGTGGTAGTGGAAAGATGACTCTAAATGAGACAGTTGAACTGAACATTAACGGTAACATCGGGTAAGGCACTACATTTCATCTCCTGGAATGTGTGTGGCATTGGGGGTCCCATTAAACGACATACGATTTTAAAGATGCTTAGGAATAAAGGAGCAGGCATCCCTCTTATACAAGAGACTCACGGAAATCGAGCACAACAAGCTGAAACAATGGTGGGTAGGGGACGTTTATGGGGCGTCCTCTGGAGAACGTAAGGCTGGGGTAGCTATCCTGGTACATAAATAGGTTGAGTTGAAGGTGAAAGTAATGCATACAGATTTTCTAGGCCACTATATATTTCTTCATGGCACTCTACAGGGGCAACCAATTACACTAGGAAATATTTATGGCCCGAATACATATAATGCCCACTTACCAGCAGCTGACACAGCAGTTGGCGTGCAGAGATCCCTCCCAAATTATACTCGGGGCAGATTTTAACTGTGTACTAGATGATACCATGGACCGTACAACCCGGGGAAGCAGGGGAGACTATTGACGCTCCCGCAGGCTCCAGATGTCTGGAGAGTTACGCACCTCCTAGAAAGAGACTACTCTCATATGTCCAGGGCCCATGCTACGGGCTCTTGACTGGACTACCTCTTAGTGGCAGCAACACTGTTAGGACGAGTACACAAGGTAGATACTGGCTCCATAGCTATGTCCAACCATGCCTTGATCAGGCTAGATTTGGAATGGGGAGGGGGTCCCACCACTGGTCTTGCGTTTTCCTCTTCATTTGGCAGAGGACAAAAACTTCCAGAAATTCTTATGGGCAAAATGGGCTGATTATGAGGGACATAATGCGCCGCGCAAAAACAACCCAGCTCTCTTCTGGGAAACAGCCAAGGTAGTGCTGCAAGGACACATCAAGGGATACTGTTCTGCCAAAAAGAAAGCACAGAGTCAGTGACTACTCCAACTGGAGAGGGAGCCATGTGGGGCCCGAAAGCACTATGGGACCCACCGAACAGAGGAACTTAAAACTAACATGCTAACCATACAGACGGAGCTAAATGCCTTGCTACAGCAGAGGGTATGCCAATCAGTGTTCTACTATTGTTACTGTCTATATCGTTATGGGAATAAAACTGGGAAACCTTTAGTGGCCCTGTTAAAATCAGATGGGGGACCACAAACAATCAGTACTCTTCGTGACAAAACTGGGTGGCTCCAGACTGTCCAACTGGAACTGGAAGGTATTCTTAGGGAATACTATTTAGGACTATACAAGGCAGAGCCATGTGAGATAGAGGTAGCCATGTGGTTTTTGAGGGGTTTGGACCTGCCACGTTTGAGGGAGGAGGACGTGATGGAGCTGTATGCTCCTGTGACACCTCAGGAGATCCAACAATGTATTCATAAACTCCGGAAGGGACATGCCCCTGGTCTGGATGGGTACCGTACAGAAGTTTTCCAAGTATTGTCAGACAACGTGGTGTTACCTCTGGCAGACTACTTTGCAGACATGGTCAAACGCTGCGATTTCCCATATGAGCCCGATCAAGCTCTCATAACAGTACTTCCCAAGCCAAGTAAGGACCCCTTGCTACCGGGTTCTTTCCAACCTATATCATTACTCAATGTTGATATTAAAATCCTTGCTAAGATAATGGCAGAACATTTAGCTCCTCTGCTTCCCCAGCTATTTGGAGAATCATAGGTGGGGTTTGTGCAAAGACGCACCATAGCGCATAATGTGAGAAAGATGTTAGCGGCTCAACATGAAATTATTAAGCGACATCTGACAGCGATATTTATCAGCTTTGATGCCCAAAAAGCATTTGATAGAGTCCAATGGGAATACATGTATATAGTGCTGGAGCGGTTTGGGTTAGCAGGGCACTTCATAGACATGCTTCGTCTTTTTTATACTTGACCTTGTGGAGCACTATTAGTAAACGGGCATATCATGGAGACCTTCCTGTTAGAGAGAGGTACTAGACAGGGGTGCCCTCTTTCTCCACTCCTGTTTGTCCTGCAGCTAGAGCCTCTCTTGACGTGCCTCCTCATGCACCCCTTTCTGGTAGGCTTGCGATTAGGGAAGGGAGAATTCCGCATATCAGCCTTTGCTGGCGATCTGTTGGTCTGCCTGGGAGACCCAGTGGGTAATATTGGGACATTGCTGGAGGAATTCTGTACATATAGTACCTTTAAGGGCTGAAGTTGAATCTGGATAAATCAGAAGCCCTGTCGGTCCTACCTGCGGTGCGGCAGCACTGGGCAGGCCATTCTCCGCTGAAATGGGTGGGCGGTCAACTCAAGTATTTGTGGGCTTGGATCACTAGGATGCCCGATCAACTTTACACAGTCAATACTATGGCACTATTCAAGGACTTGGAAATGAGATTCAGGCAATGGAAATATCTACCGCTATCACTAAGTGGTCGGATTAGTTTGTATAACATGTCGGTATTCCCTCAGTGGCTGTATGTCCTGCAGGTTCTACCGATCTTTCTGTGGCCTAGGGAGCAGAGATGATTTGATCGTATGTTAGGTGCATTTCTTTGGAAAGTCCGAAGAGCCCGGCTGCGACTAGCAGCATTAAAAAAAGCATGGATGAAGGGAGGATTGGGTCTCACAGACCTGATGAGTTATAATGTAGCGTGTGTGTGCCGCCATCTGAAGGATTGGCTATATGCTTCTGAATATTATACCCCCATGGAGGCAGAAAGAGCACTGGTGGCCCCACTCTCACTTAAATATGTGCTGCATCTGCCACCTGCCTGCAGGCAAATCATAGCCCCAAATAATGCTGTGGTAAACACTGGTGCATACTTTGTGGCAAGCTGGGATGGTCGCTGGAGACCACACCATACCTTCCGTGGCAGGGGAATTTGTCTTTTCAACCCGACCTATCGGGCCAAACATATAGCTGCTGGCGGAATCAAGGACTGGAAGGAGTACAACAGGTGATGTCAGAAACATGAGATATATTACTGTTCCCTACACTGCAGGAGCAATTTAACCTGATTGAGAATGACGTGTTTCCATAGCTGCAGGTGCGGAATGTGTTCTTGCTGCCACAGGAGGCGATGATCAAGCATAGCATCATTTCCCAGATCAAAGAAGTATTAATGGCTGGCACAGAGGGCTGAACTCGTATTGCAATTATCCATAGGAAAGTATCAGACTTGGACCTTCTGCCAGACCTGACTGGAGTGGCAGGTCAGTGGGAAGTAGAATTGGGTACGCCACTCGGCAGGTCTGAAATCCTTTCCGCCTTGACTAGGACTTTGGAATTAATCATGAGCACTGATCTTAGCGATACTCAGTTCCATATACTCAGGCGGCTTCATTTTGTCCCTCTTTGGGCATCTCAAGCAGGCACTGTGGACTCCCCTGACTGCCCTTGATGTGCTGCTCCTAGAGCAAATCTCAGCTATATGTTTTAGACATGCCCGGTGATAGCGAGATTTTGGAAACAGCTGGGCAATTATTTGAGTAAAATAATGAGGAACTCGGTGCCCCTGAACCCACGAAGAGCAATTTTAGATCTAGAAAGGAGATGCAGATTGGTGAAGACTGAAGTCTTGATGGTTATGCCTCTTGTTGTTAACGCGTAAAAGCATTTTGTGTGCCTGGTTGCTCCC
Organism: Ichthyophis bannanicus; assembly: GCA_033557465.1. Classification (NCBI taxonomy): domain Eukaryota; kingdom Metazoa; phylum Chordata; class Amphibia; order Gymnophiona; family Ichthyophiidae; genus Ichthyophis; species Ichthyophis bannanicus. The sequence continues at coordinate 1,745,667,354 of CM066032.1, read as the reverse complement.
AGAGGGTCCCTTAATAAAACCCTGGAAGATGACTCTATATCAGCTCATGCTGTATGAACGAGAACAATCGGTAGGATGCACCCAGCAATGGGAGCACTTCTTAACAGTGTGGAAATCGTATATCCAAATGTTGCCTACCTGACTACGAAGTCAAGGATTGAACCACTGCCCGTGGGATCCATAAGAGAAAGGTCCATAAACATAGAGACCTCGGTCCCTAACCCCGACCATGCTGGTTGAGGACAACATGGAGCTTGTGTCTATGGACCTGTTAACCCCTAGAGCATTCCATTGTGTTACCTGTGTTGGGGGGGGGGGATGGGAGAGAGGATGTTAAAGGTGTAAGTGGGGGGAGAGGGAGGGAACTATATAGGAATTATGGGGGAGTTCCAGTGGGGTAGAGGTTAGAAATAACAGTATAAGGGGTCTGAGCCCACTGATCCCCCCCCCCCCCACTCAGTCTTGCTCAACTTTTCTCTCTGCTCTTCTCTTGCCTTTTATAAATTACAATGATTACACTGAGAACTTTGCTGTGAGGTTAGTTTTTTTCATGTTATCTTGGGAGTAAAGGAGGAATGGGGAGAGGAATGGAAGTGGGTTGGGGGGAGTAAGAAGAAAATATGGGACAGTAGGTTGGTCTTTGTCTTATATGATATATACCTCTGCTGTGTGTATCATTTGGCTCTCTGTAATAGCAGATTATGACTTAAGGGTATTTGATTGTCCCAATAAAGAAAGTTGAATATAAAAATAGACAAATGGTCAGGAAGGCAGAGAAAGGAACAAGAAAATAGGCTGGAGCAGCAGAACTCGTGGGGTTTCTCAGGCCCTGCCTACAAAAAGACAAATGCTTTCCTCTGCTTCCTAATATGGATTTGGACTTGGTGGAGGGGGGGGGGGGGGGCAATACATTCTGCCTCCTACTGCAGTCAAGGAGATCAAGTCTTTGGATCATACCAAGCTGGTATTATTGGCGGGGGGAGAGGTAGAAGAAGAGATGTGGAAAAGAAGGGGAAAATAGATGCGGTAGAGGAGAGGGTGTGTGTACTCATCAAATACTATGCCAAGTTTTTGGAGGAAGTGAAGGTAGGAGTACCTTGTGAGTGCTAGAGGTAAAGGAGTACTCCATGGAGTCAACTGTTTTCAGCCTTATTTGGCTACAGTTTTTCAGTGCAAAATCATCCAGTCAATATTTTTTGAACAAATGAACCGAAAATTGTATAGGTTGGGAGTTATTGTTGTAGCTTTTAATCCTATACATTGTAAGTTTAGGTGTTTATTTTTCAGATAATTGGGTGCTTTTGAAGGGAACTGTAAAATATAGGTGCTTACCGCTGTTTTCATGCACAAAACAATATCTCAAGCTGTGGTTTTCAGTTCATTTAGTTTTACAATGGAGAGGGCTGGGTTTCAGAATGCCAGGTGAAGGTTTGTGTTTCGGGGGTGAGTTGTAAGAACATAAGATATGCCTTACTGCGTCAGACCAAGGTCCATCAAGCCCAGTATCCTGTTTCCAACAGTGGCCAATCTAGATCATACATATCTAGCAGTTTCCCCAAAAGACACAGGTTCCACAAAGCTTGTATTGGGTCAAGCATTGATATCCTGGGTCCCTTTTTAATAATAGTTTATGGACCTTTCCTCCAGGAACTTGTCCAAACCTTTTTTAAACCCAGCTACACTAATAGCTTTTACTACATCCTCCGGTAACAAATTCCAGAGTTTGATTACACGTTGAGTGAAAAAATATTTTCTTTTATTAGTCTTAAGTAGTTTACCCTGTAGCTTCATTGCATGTCCCCTAGTCTTTCTGTATTCTGATAACGTAAACAGTCGATCTACGTTTATCCATTCCACTCCATTCATTAATTTATAGATTTCTATTATATCTCCCCTCAGCCGTCTCTTTTCCAGGTTAAAGAGCCCTAATCTTTTTAGTCTTTCTTCATAGGGATATCCTTCCATCCCCTTTACCATTTTGGTGGCTCTTCTCTGAACCTTTTCTAATAACGCTATATCCTTTTTAAGATACGGCGACCAGAATTGCACACAATATTCAAGGTGCGGTTGCACCATGGAATGATACAGCAGCATTATAATATCCTTTGTTTTATTTTCCATTCCTTTCCTTATGATACCTAGCATTCTATTTGCTCTCTGGGCAGAGGGTTTTAACATGTTATCCACAATGACGCCTAAATCTTTTTAATGGGTGGTGGTTCCTAATGTGGAACTTTGCATTGTGTAACCATAGTTATTCCCTTTTCCAGGTCATTTATGAATATGTCAAAAAGCAGCGGACCCAGCACAGATCCCTGGGGTACACCACTATTCACCTTTCTCCATTGGGAAAATTGGCCATTTAACCCTACCCTCTCTGCTTTCTGTCTTTTAACCAGTTCCTGATCCACAATAATACACTGTCCCCTATCCCATGACTCTTTAGTTTTGCCAAAAGTCTCTGATGAGGGACCTTGTCAAAGGCTTTCTGAAAGTCCAAATACACTATATCAACTGACTCACCTTTGTCCACCTGTTTATTCACACCTTCAAAAAAACATAACAGATTAGTAAGACACGATCTTCCTTTTCTAAAGCCATGTTGGCTGACTTCCATTAAGCCATGACTATCTATATGTTCAGTAATTTTGTTCTTTATGATGGTTTCTACCATTTTCCCCGGTACTGACACCAGACTCACCAGTCTGTAGTTTCCTTGATCACCCCTGGAACCCTTTTTAAAAATTGGTGTTGCACTGGCCATCCTCCAATCTTCAGGTATTACAGATGATTTTAATGATAGTTCACAGATTACTAATAGCAGGTCTGCAATCTCATATTTCAGTTCTTTCAACACCCTTGGATGTATATCATCCGGTCCAGGTGATTTGCTACTCATCAGTTTATCAAATAGCTGTAATACATCTTCCTGGTGTATCGATATTTCCTTCAATTCTTTTGCACCTTTAATACCACTTCAGTCATGGGTAACATCCCTACATCTTCCTCAGTAAAGACCAAAGCAAAGAATTTATTCAGTCTCTTCGCTATCACCTTGTCGCTTCTTAGTGCCCCTTTAAACCCCTCTATCATCTAATGGACCAACTGACTCTCTCACAGTTTTTTTGCTACGAATGTACTTGAAAAAGTCTTTATTACGCATTTTTGCTTCTGCAGTAAGCTGCTTCTCAAATTCTCCCTTTGCCTGCCTTATCAATGCCTTGCATTTAACTTGCCAGTGCTTGTGCTGTTTCCAGTTTTCATCATTTAGCTCTTTTTTTCCATTTCTTGAAAGATGCTTTTTTTGCAACAGCCTCTCTGACCTCACCTTTAAACCATGCTGGCAGTTTTTTGGACTTCCTTCCACTTTTCTTAAAGTGTGGAATACAGCTGTTCTGGGCTTCCAAGATAGTATTTTTCAACAACACCCAAGCTTGATGTAAGTCTTTAACCTTTGCAACTGCTCCTTTTAGTTTTTTCTTAACTATTTTCCTCATTTTATCATACAGTAGTCTCCCTTTCGAAAGGGACCTCTTCCCTCTGAATCCCTTACTCAGTATATACCCAGGCAGTAAAGACAGTCATTCATCTCTAGTACTTCAGATGTTGCTCAGGCTGCCTCCCTTTCCACTGATGGCAACTTTGAAATTTTCAAGCTGGTGGCACTTGAGAAATTCAGCAAGCACTATGAGCCTGATGCAGAAAGGGGCCCTTCCGGACATACAAAACCTGGATGGGCTAGATTAGACCCCGATTCTGCAACCGTGAGAGCCAGATGTTTCTGCGGGTGCAGAATCAGGCCCTAGACGGACTGGTCATGTCCCGATTCCAAGGCCATGGACGTCCACTCCCCACCCTGGCTAGCCCTCCCCATGCTCCTGCTGGAGCTCCGGTGCCATGGCGTCCTGTCGCCATAGCACCGGGATGCCATGTATGAGTGCTAGATGGGCTGCTGCTGTTCTGCTGTTCTTTCCCTACTGCCTGGTCCTCAGAGGGGATTTACCCCCTGTGCCTTGTGCTGCCCTGCATGCCCTGATCCCTGCTATTCATTGGATGTATTCCACCTCCGAGGTGGAATAGGTCTGATGTCCATATTTGCACCACCGGATGTACAGGGTTGTGATCTGGATTGGCCCTGTACCTCCCGGGTTGTAGGGCCACCTCCGCTCTACCCACTCTCCTCCCTGTAGCTGCCGCCTCCCTCCCCCATCCACACTGTATAGCAGGTCCAATGTCCAACCCTGTTATTCGTGTCTCAGCATTCTGGCCTCTTTGAATAGAATCCTTTTGTTAGCAGGGGGTGCATGGCGACACTAGGATGGGTACTGACGTTTTGAGGAACTTAATTCCTTAGCAACTTTCTGGGTGACAGTGGCAAGAGTCAACTGTGGAGTTTAAGAGCCTCCTTCATAACCCTCTGTCAAGTTTGCACACCCCAAATCTAATGGGCAATCATGTGCATCTCTTCCCTGCCCTACCAGTTTCTGATCTGAGTTTGGTCATTTAAAGCCAGCAGCCATAGTGCCTCAGACTGTTTCCTCTTCTGCAGCCCGAGGCTTGAATTAAAAGCATGACACTAACCCCAGGCCGCTAGCAAAGAAATAGCAGCCTGGGGCCCTTTGGCTGTTTTCTTAAAATGATAAAAGTGAGGTCGGTAGCAAGTGGGGAGGGGAAAAATGTACTAGCTGTCGTAAAGGCTGCTGTTTTCCTGGTCTGTTTTTGGGCCAGCGGGATTTGCACTCCCCACTGGCCTTGTTCCAGAGCCATTGTCCTACCAGCACAAGGCAGAAGGATTTTATAGAGGTTTCAAGTATAATTGAAAATCCGAAGCACAGACATGCATGTGGACAAATGTATCCAAAGGAACGCTTCAGCACATAAGAACTTGCCAAAGGTCCATAAAGCTCAGTATCCTGTTTACCACAGTGACCAATCCAGGTCACAAATACCTGTCAGGTTCCAAAAGGTACAGAGATTCCATGATGCTTAGCCCAAAAAATGTTTCAGTGGGGAAACCACTGAGGAGACAGGCGAACGCTTTTTGCACCTGAGCATTCCCTACCTCTATTCCACGAAAAGATGTCATTTTAGTAAAGTCAAGTGTCTTTGTTGTTGCTACTAATCATTAGTATAGTGCTACAAGGTGTACGCAGCGCTGCACATATAGATATACGTCCCTGCATGTCAGAGCTTACAATCTAATCAAGACAAGTCACATGGATCCCGATTCACAGAGTGGCATGTCCAGGTTGTCCGAATGTCCACAATATGGATGGAGCCACAGCGTACCCAATTCTGCACTGCAGGAGCTAGACCCTGATCCCACCGTGGGAGATGTCAAGCTGCCACCCGTCCAGCCAGCACCGTGCTCCTGCTGGTGTGCCAGTACCGTGGTGTCCCATCACCATGGCACCGGGACGACCAGCAGGAGTGTGGAAAGCCCGCCCCACATCTCCTTTCCCCACCTCCAACCCTCTAAGGGGTCCCTCCCCCTCCTGCCCCATCCAGCGTTCCTTGCACAGAGGCCCTGTACTTGCGGGGAACCTGGCTGGCAGCATACACTCCGTGTGACTAGGGGGCTGCATGTCCCTCTGGGATGTACAACCTCGCTATTTGCATCCCAGAATGACCTCCACAGTGAAACTGGGGACTAGAGTATGGTGAGATAGACATAAGTAGTGGAGAAGAGAGTTAGGAGCATCAGGATCCAAAAGCAGCTTCAAAGAGGTGGGTCTTTAGCCTGGATTTGAATAGGGCCCACGCAGACTCAGGTATTTGTTCCAGGAATATGGAACAGCGAGATGGAATGAACGAAGTCTGGAGCTGGCAGTGGCAGAGAAGGACAGGATCTGTCAGAGGAATGGAGCCCCTGAAGAGGGGTGTAGAGTGAGATAAGAGAGGAAAGGTAGTGAGCTGCAGAATGAATGTGCTTGTAGGTCAGCTGCAGAAATTTGAACTAGATGCGGAGAGGGAGTCAGGATGCAGAAACCTTGGTTTCTGTTTCACCAAAATTCTGGTCTCGATAAAGTGTAAGAAGGAAAATTCATGACCTCTGTCAATTTAGTGACAGAGACGTGTATTTGCTACTATTTTAAACATTGTAGGGCCACGTTTGCTGAAGTGCGGTAAATCTTTTCACTTACCATACATTAGGAGTAAAAACGAACACACGGTAGGTGTAAGCCCAGATTTAGGCATAGACAAGAAAGACAACTGCCTCCGGTGCCAAATTTTGATAGGCAACGGAGTGTTGCCATTTCCTGCCTGCCTTAATTTATATCTTAGGCCACAGGTGATTTTGAGCAGCAGCAGCGAAAAGTGTTCTTTTGCCTTTTGCAGAACTCAGCATGGGGCCTTTGAGCCCTCCGGCGCTAACAGGTCCTGGCCATCTCCTCTGTTTGCATGGTTTCCATGGTAATAGCAAGCCCGTGTGAGAGGGGGGAGGGACTATCTCAGGGCCTGGCTGTCAGCAGTCAGCACCAGAGAGCTCAAATGCCACGTGCTGAGTTCTGCAAAAGCCAACAGAACACTTTTTGCTGCTGCTGCTCAGGTGCGGGGAAGATCTTGTTGGAGCAGGGTGGGGGGAAGCAGAAGAATTCTGCCTATAGGTACCCCCACACTTAAAATCTGGCCTTGGGTAGGTGCAAAGGCCGCATGCTTAGGAAGGTGTGGCTAGCATGTCCCCTTAGAGGGTTTGTTTGTTTTTTAAAGTGTCAAGTCAATACTGACTTCTGTCGACCCAGCAGCCCCTGGGTTTTCTTGGCAAGGTATGATCGGAAGTAGATCGCCAGGCCTTTTCTTCCATGGCAATGGAGGATAAAATGACTTGCCCAAGGTCACAAGGAGTGCTAGTAGGGTTGCCAACTGGCTCCAGATGCGCCCAACATGCTTGATCCATTCCTAGGTTTACCCCACTGCATGCAGGGACATGTAGTTCTGATTTTTCCATTGCACTCCATAGGAAAACAAGACTACATGTCCCTGCATGCAATAGGATAAACCCAGGACTGGATCAAGCCTGTCGGGCGCATCTGGAGCCAGTTGGCAATCCTAAGTGCCAGTGAAAATCAAACCCAGATCTCTTGGGTGCTAGGCTGTTGTTCTTTCTCAACCTAGTCCTCTGAGACCCCTGTGCCAGTCGGGTTTTCAGGGTATCCACAATGAATATGCATGAAATAGATCTGCATACAGTGGAAGCAGTGCATGCAGATCTCTCTCATGCATATTCATTGTGGATATCCCGAAAACCTGACTGACCAGGGGGTCCCAGAGGACTGGGTTGAGAACCACTGCTTCGAACCACTAGGCTACTCCTCCTCTCCCACTTACAGTTCACTGAAAAGTTCCTGATCGTGTGCTAAGTACACCTGAGGCTAATTGCAAATGAAGAGGAATTAATTAAACCTAACAGCAAAATTGGCAGTGCTAAATAAGAACCACACGTTAACTACAATGTGCATGTCACACGCACACACTCTGCCTATAAATCAATAACCTGCCCCATCCCCATTGCATCGTATGCTAAGCAGTTCATGCAGCAGTTTCAGTCTTACCATGCAGTAGCTGATAGCACAGGCCTGCACTAATGTTAGCATGCATTAAAACACATGTTCTGCATTCTGTTCTTAACGGGCCTTGTATCTCTTTGTTGTTATTTGCAAAGTCCTGTTTAGTTTTAAATACAATCCCTAAAGCTTCAGCAGAACATAACATGGTTTTGTTGTTGTATGTAAATGGCACTGAGAGCTTGGAGTGGGTGAAGGTTGACAGAGGCTTATAAATCACATCTTGACTGACATTGCAAGCCATTCCTGAGGAGTTTAACCCTGTGTCTCTGGAGGTACTTCTGGATACGCTGGAACATGAACCCTCACTTCCAGAAGTAAGTGACTTGCTGTATTCATGGTGGCTCCAGGATGTAGCTGATGGTTTTAATCATGCCACTTAGGTAACAGTGCTGAAAGATACGCTTGTTTAATTTAATGTTGAGTTTAAAAAAAATCGTGCTAGTAAAAATGTAAGCAAAGCTCTCTACAGGAAATCTCTGGTTTGCACACTGTATCCCTGAACTTTGTTCAGCAACCAAACAGGCAGATTGTTTTGGCAAAGGGTCACAGCACATGCAAATAAGCTCATTAATAGGAACTAGCAATCTACTGCCAGTGGTACATTCTTGCCAAGGGAAACTAAGTGGCACTTGACTACAAGAAAATGCCTGCAGCTTGTTCATTTTCCTGTGTGCTTAGTGCAAGAAAATAGCAATATAAAGAAAAAGAGTAGATCCGGGGGTCATTTTAAAAGCCATTTATGTACCTAAAACGGAGGCTTATGCGCAAAAACAACTTGTTATAAAATTGTCCTGGGTATATGGGGGTAAAAGTGTGCAACATAATACAATTTTGCTTATACTTTTACCCATAACAAGCAGACACATTCCCAAGGGCTGAATTGGATTTTCAAAAGCACGCACATACATTTTCTTGAAAGGTTTGTGCATACTAAGTGTGCACATATGGGGGGGGGGCATGATTTTCAAAGAGAATGTATTTGCAAACTTGCCTTTTGGAAAAGGGTACCGCTTAGGTGCATGCTGCTTGTACAGGTTTGCGGATTGTTAAAAAAATTACCCTCTCCATACATTTCTCTAAACTAAGCGATTTGCAGTAGTAGTGTTTTACCGAGGACATGATATATATATATATATTATATATATATATATATATATATATATATATATATATATATATATATATATATGTATGTTGGGCTTTGTTGCATTGGTATCCAGAGTTAGCGAGGATTCTCGCCATGCAGTCTATTCATGCATGCATATTTAAAAAAAAAAAATTGTAACTTTGCATATTAAGCCAATGCATTTTTTCTTTCCAAATTTCTGTTAGGGCCATCTGTCAATATGTGATGCTCTTCATAATTTCAGAAAAAGGCACGCAAGAGAAGATGTGTTGCTGCCGCACACATCCGAATCAACTACACTTCCAGACTGATCATGGTGTATATGTCACCTGGGAATGGCAGTTCCAGGCTATTGCTTGGTTAGACCTGCACATTTGGCATATGCATGAATTCTTGTTTCGTAGTTTGCATTTGTAATTGTTAGAGCAGCAGAAGGCCTCAAAACATCAGTTTTGCACTTCACAGAGACAACCCTGCAAATGAAAATAGGATGCTGTTATCTTTGTCCTAACCCTTCAGGCCGAGTAGGGCATGGGGAATGTTTTTATTGGATTGATGCATCGGGATTTATCTGAGTTAAGCTGCTCCACATTTTTGCCACTGCCTCAAAACAGCTAACAAAATAATAAGAGTTGACTCCTATTTTACAATGATTTGAACTTACTTTGTTTCCCTAATCATGTAGCACAAATAAACAATGGCCATTTATTCTGGCTCTTTTAACCCCCTTGCTAAAATATTGTTACAGGAGGAATCTTTTGGCAGAGTTCAATAGCACTCCTGTCTCAAGAATCCTTCTAAACTTGCGAGTCACTTTGCCTCCTACTGATTAAAACACTTGGCTAACTTGTCTATTTACAGTCATCACAGGATTCCTTTTACCCTACCACAACTATCAACATTCTTGCATTGGCATTGGAAGCCATTTAAGTCATGGATAACAGAACAAAGTAACAATAGCAACCAGCTTTCTGAAGTGACAATCATTGTCAGATGACCACACTCAAGTTGGGAGACAGCGACTGACTCAGACTTGGGGCACAGAGATAAGGGCTATAAGTTCAAACAATTCTATTTGCATTATAAACATTTGAAAACATGTTTGCAAATATAGAAATACAATAGTGAAAAGCTGGGACTTTGTTTAAACATGAGAAGCTGATGATGGCACAAGGAAGCTGGGTTGATACAACTATTGTCACTGCTAAAGTCTTTGAAGCAGTATCCTCCCAGATGAAGTTATCATGTTCTTTTTAATATTTTATGCATATACACATATCGGTGACACTGAGTACGTACCAGATTGCACGTTTGCTGAAGTTGGGAGGGTTTCTCTCTTGTGCGGTTCACTAGTTCCTGTAGTGCTGTTGCTTTCTACAGGTTAGGCGTTATTACATAGGTTTTGAGAGAGCAGTTTCCAACTTAGTCCATTAGATGAGGAGTTTATGGAAGTAACCCCACATTTAAACAAATTGTTATTGTGGTTCAAGATAGGGAGAGATGCCATAGATATTCATTAGTGCTACATGGAAGGAAGAACTGGGTATAGACATGGCCGAAGAAACTTTGTAAAAATGTTTTGAGGAAATAGGCTGAATTTCTACAAACAAGGGACTGCAGGAGATGCAGCTAAAGATGGAACATCTATGACAAATAGAAAGGGGGGGGGAGGGGACGTAACAGGAGAGGACAATGACTGTTTGAAATGTAAAGTACAGAAGCAGACATTCTATTTGTTTAAATTCTTTTTAAGAGTGAATACTTTTGACTTTGCTGTGGTTGCAAGCTTTGGAATTTATGGGAGAGGTTGCTCATTTAGATATAGATTGGAACTAAGGCTCTTGCTCCTGGGTGATGAACAAAGGATATCTATGGCAAAGAAGAAATTTATACACATTGCACTCTTACTGGTGAAAAAAACACATTCTGACGTTTTGGCTGAGCGAGGAGGCACCTCTAATTAAGTGCTAGAAGAACTTGATGTATGAAATGGCCATTTATAAATTGAAGACATATCAATTGACAAACTGGAATGGTTATTGGACAAGCAGATGTGGGGTCCTAATGTGGATACAAGCCCTGTAGAAAGGGGGGAGGGAGTAGTGGGATATATTTAGTATAGCGAGCCCCCAATGGTGTGTGTAAAGTTGTGGGTGTGAGTGAAGAGGTCTGATTGCTAAGGATGGGGGGAGGGGAAGGAGTTGGGTAGGGAGGTGGTGGACATGATAGAAAGTAAATGCTAAGAGAGTGTGCTGGGATAGTGGTCTTGTTATATCACCGGATTGTTAATTCTCAGTGGAAGTTACGTGGATCTATTTTTCAGTGTTTGTTTTGTAAAGTGAGGTGTACATTTGCTGTTTCACCAATAGAAACATATTTTAAAAAATAAAAAATAGGAGGTGTGAGAGACCTTTATCCAAGTCTTGAGAAAACCTCACTGACTGTGGGGTCTCCAGGACAGGTTTGGGAAGCTGTGTGCTCTGGAATAATTATTTTCTAATAGTGTATTATTTATTTTTTTTGTCTTTAGAACAGAAACAGGTTTAACAGATGCACAAAGAAAGATGCAACTGTACATTTGCATTAAGCATGCTAGATTGTAATCAAACAAATGCATTTACTAACATTTTTTAGTGATAACCATGAATAACAGGGGGGAAAAGCATTTTAGTGTCATTAAATGGAGTGGAGGGGTGGCCTAGTGGTTGGGGCAAGGTACTACAGGCCAGAAGATCAGGGGTTCAAATCCCACTAGAGGACAGCAACCTTGGGCCGGAAGGACTGGGGTTTCTAGTCCCACAGGTGCTCCTTGTGTTGTTGGGCAAGCCACTTAACCCTCCATAGCCCATGTTCCCTGTAAAATAGTTATTTCCAAGTTATAATGCCCTGTTCAATGTAAACTACACTGATGCAGAATAGCACGGTATATAAGAGAATGTAAATAAATAAATTAATTTTATGTTATTGACCTTTTCCATTCCTTGAAGTATAGAGGATTGGTTGAAAGCTTTAGATGATTCCAGAAACAGGCCTATATAAACATACTCTTTTTCAATTCAAATATTTTCAGTCAGTATATTGAGAGCCTTGTTCAAGCAAATTGAAAGGTTTGAATCTTTGGGATTATTTGGGACAAAAAACAACCTGGACTGACCTTGTTGATTAATAATTCTGGCTTCTCTGAGATAGAAAATCCTGCTGCATGGGAGACTAGGCGTCTCACTAAGCACTTTGGATTGGAGTGGCAGCAGTATTGCGAGTAAGTGCTTTAGTTTCTATCCTGCCCTGTCAGTCCTTCACTTGTATAGATGCCGAAGTCCACTAAATTAACAAAAAGTCAAGTAGCACTTCCATAATGCATACCTTAAGAGATGCTTTTTCAGCACATAGCATCTTCCCTCTGATGAAAGCATCTTTGTAGAGGGCTGACCTGAGAAAGTTCAGTAATTGAAAGGTTCAAGTTAAGGGCTCTGTTAATCACAGAAATGTAGCTGGTTTACAGTTTTGCACATCCTTTAAGCTATATAAACGTGCAGCCTGTGTTTTGTGATTGCCTGCTGACTCAGCAAGACAGCTCTAAAATACATTGGCTGCAGATAGAACACAGAAATCAGGATTTGATCAAGGGGTAGGGAACTTGGCATTCTGAACCTTTGTGTTCTGATATTTTCTTATTTATCAATATATTCATCTGTACAAATAGAAACCTGTAAAAAATAGCAGGCCATGGATTTTTCTGTTGATGTTTTTTTTTTTCTCTTGATCCAGCAGTATCCTCCTGTTTATTTGGGCTGCCAACTCAATTAAAATTGGGGCTTTCAGCCAGCGCTCTGGGCTTTCATTCATAAATGGCCATGAATTTTTCTGCTGATTTATATCCCTTCCCAACAAATTTAGCCCAGTCATAGCAGTGATAATCATCATTCGGAAGCTAGGCATACATTCATGGGCCCTGATTCCAACCAATCAGTATCACTATTGCACTATGACTAAGCATTAGTGACCCCAGCTCTGAAGTATTGCAGTTTGTTGTATGTGGGAATCCTAGACTTGTGCGTTGTACCTTCTTCAATTGGTGTAGATGCATTAGCCTGATTGGTTTTGGGTGGTGGAACTATGGATCCTGTCAACCCAATTTTGTTGGACTTGATCTGGCTCCCAATGAAGTATCAAGTTCAGTTTAGGTTGTTCCTTCAAATATTCAAAGCACTACTCATGGAGCAGCCCAAAGAACTGGGTATGCTATTGTATTGGTATAATCCTCCTCGCCCATTATGGTCAAGTCAGCAACAGTGATTGAAGTGTCCTCCTATGCAAGTATTATGTAAGGCGGGCACATACCATTGAGTTTTTTAATCTTTTGCCAGGTTACCCTTCCTGTGAGCCTGTGATTAGTGGTGGATTTAATGGTGTTTTGGAAGAAATTAAGATGCATCAGTTTCCATTGGCCTTTAATATTGGGTCTTAAGGTTCAGTTAAGAACATAAGATATGCCATACTGGGTCAGACCAAGGTCCATCAAGCCCAGTATCCTGTTTCCAACAGTGGCCAATCTAGATCATACGTACCTAGCAGTTTCCCCAAAAGACACAGGTTCCGCAATGCTTGTACTGGGTCAAGCATTGATATCCTGGGTCCCTTCTTAATAATGGTTTATGGACCTTTCCTCCAGGAACTTGTCCAAACCCTTTTTAAACCCAGCTACACTAACAGCCTTTACTACATCCTCAGGTAACAAATTCCAGAGTTTGATTACACGTTGAGTGAAAAAATATTTTCTTTTATTAGTCTTAAATAGTTTACCCTGTAGCTTCATTGCATGTCCCCTAGTCTTTCTATATTCTGATAACGTAAACAATTGATCTACGTTTACCCTTTCCACTCCGTTCATTAATTTATAGACTTATATCATATCTCCCCTCAGCCGTCTCTTTTCCAGGTTAAAGAGCCCTAACCTTTTTAGCCTTTCCTCATAGGAGTATCCTTCCATCCCCTTTACCATTTTGGTGGCTCTTCTCTGAACCTTTTCTAATAACGCTATATCCTTTTTAAGATACAGTGACGATAATTGCACACAATTTTCAAGGTGCGGTCTCACCATGGAACGGTATAGAGGCATCATAATATCCTTTGTTTTATTTTCCATTCCTTTTCTTATGATACCTAGCATTCTATTTGCTCTCTTGGCTGCCACTGCACACTGGGCCGAGGGTTTTAACATGTTATCCACAATGACGCCTAAATCTTTTTCCTGGGTGGTGGTTCCTAATGTGGAACCTTGCATCGTGTAACCATAGTTTGGGTTGTTCTTCCCTAGGTGCATAACTTTGCACTTGTCCACATTAAATTTCACCTGCCATTTTGATGCCCAGTCTTCCAATTTATCAAGAACCTCTTCCAATTTTCCACAATCCTCTTGGGTTTTAACAACTTTAAATAGTTTTGTGTCATCTGCAAATTTGATAACCTCACTCGTTATTCCACTTTCCAGGTCATTTATGAATATGTCAAAAAGCAGCGGACCCAGCACAGATCCCTGGGGTACACCACTATTCACCTTTCTCCATTGGGAAAATTGGCCATTCAGCCCAACCCTCTGCTTTCTATCTTTTAACCAGTTCCTGATCCACATTAGTACACTGCCTCCTATCCCATGACTCTTTAGTTTTGCCAAAAGTCTCTGATGAGGGACCTTGTCAAAGGCTTTCTGAAAGTCCAGATACACTATATTAACCGACTCACCTTTGTCCACCTGTTTATTCACACTTTCAAAAAAACATAACAGATTAGTAAGACAAGATCTTCCTTGTCTAAAGCCATGTTGGCTGTCTCCCATTAGGCCATGACTATCTACATGCTGAGTAATTTTATTCTTTATGATGATTTCTACCATTTTTCCCGGTACTGATGTGAGGCTCACTGGTCTGTAGTTTCCCAGATCACCCCTGGAACCCTTTTTAAAAATTGGTGTTACATTGGCAATCCTCCAATCTTCAGGTATTACAGATGATTTTAATGATAGTTCACAGATTACTAATAGCAGGTCTGCAATCTCATATTTCAGTTCTTTCAACACCCTTGGATGTATACCATCCAGCCCAGGTGATTTGCTACTCTTCAGTTTATCTAATAGTTGTAATACATCTTCCCGATGTATCGATATTTCCTTTAATTCTTCTGCACCTTTAAATACTACTTCAGTCATGGGTAACATCCCTACATCTTCCTCAGTAAAGACCGAAGCAAAGAATTCATTCAGTCTCTCCGCTATCACCTTGTTGCCTCTTAGTGCCCCTTTAACCCCTCTATCATCTAATGGTCCAACCGACTCTCTCACAGGTTTTTTGCTACGAATGTACTTGAAAAAAAATCTTTATTTCGCGTTTTTGCTTCCGCAGCAAGCTTCTTCTGAAATTCTCCCTTTGCCTTCTTTATCAATGCCTTGCATTAGACCTGCCAGTGCTTGTGCTGTTTCCAGGTTTCGTCGTTTGGCTCTTTTTTCCATTTCCTGAAAGATGCTTTTTTGGCAACAGCAGCCTCTCTGACCTCACCTTTAAACCATGCTGGCAGTTTTTTGGACTTCCTTCCACTTTTCTTAAAGCGTGGAATACAGCTGGTCTGGGCTTCCAAGATAGTGTTTTTCAACAACACCCAAGCTTGATGTAAGTCTTTAACCTTTGCAACTGTTCCTTTTAGTTTTTTCTTAACTATTTTCCTCATTTTATCATAGTCTCCCTTTCAAAAGTTAAAAGGTAGTACTGTGGATTTCCGTACTATCCCTCCTCCACTAATTAAATCAAAGGCGATCATGCTATGATCACTATTGCCAAGTGGCCCCAACATATAAGTTTGTATTAACAAAATTTAGCTTTTTTGAAGATGACCTTTTTTGCATTTCATCTGTCTATTTTAATATTTGTGTTGATTGTTATTCATCTAGACTCTTGAGACAGGCAGGATAAGAAATACAATGAAATGCTACAGCTAAAGAGACAGTCCAGCTGTCAGTCATTTCTTTCATTCTTGACTACCTGCAAGATATTGCTTCTTATCCAAGTTAGTAGAGATTGTTGTCTTCCCTTTTTGGTCCTCCTACTACCATGTTTCTCAAGCCAGTACTAAAGTACTCCCAGCCATTCTGCTACTGTTCTGGCAAAGAATACTGTGTATACCATGGACTGCCCAAAGAACAAACCAGTCAGTACTAGAAGAGATCAAATCAAAGCTTTCTTTTGAAGCTCAGATGACAAGACTTCGACTTTCATACTTTGGATACATCATGCAAAGAGAGAGATCATTAGAGAAAGACATCATGCTTGGCAAGGTAGAAGGTCAACGCAAAAGAGGAAGGCCAGTAATGAGATGGATGGATACAATAACAGCAGCTACAGGTACCAGTCTGTCAACAATTAGCCACCTGACTGAAAATGAACACAGTTTAGGACAACTATCCAGAGGGTCGCCAAGAGTCGACACCAAATCGATGGCACTTTACCACAACAAGGCATACACAGTACTGTACACAAACATATAAGACAGTCCCTCCTTGCCAGAGCTTACAATCTATTCAAAAAAAGAACAAACGGGGGACTAGGGTTGTTTAAGAGGGAAATGATTAAAACACACATGGGTGTTAAACAGAAGAATAAAGGGGTCAGGATCCAAAGGCAGCCTCTAAGACATGGGGTTTTAATGTGGATTTGAAAAGGACTAGAAATGGAGTCTGACATAGTGACCGGTTTTCATGATATCTCCATGAATATGCGTGAAAGAATTTTGCATACACTGCTACTACTATGTGCATATTTCTTTCATGCATATTCATTGTGGATATCCTGAAAACCAGTCAGACCATGGGAACAGCTCTAGTATTCTGAATAAAAAGAGCAGGCAAAATCCCACACTTAAACCTCAACTTAGCCTCCCCCCCGGCCCCCTTCTTTCCTCGGCCCTGACATCTTCTCAACATCTCAGCTCTGTTCTTGGAAGTCTCTGTGTCTATCCCATGTATGTTTTTATTCCGTTCTAAGATTGCTTTCCACCATCCTCTATCCTCTTAGGAAAGAAGTGTTTCTTAATTCCTTTGAACGTCAGGTAAAAAAAGAAAAAAATATTTTTGCCCTTTAAAACTGTACTGCTATTGACCTAAAATGCTGTTGCAGATCTCTCTTCATGTCATCCACCTTGATTGCTGGAATACTCGGAGCAGCTTTCTTGGCAACACAGTCTCTGCTAGATACCACCCTCCCAGCTATCCCTTCCTCTGCTTTTCTCATATAGATTGCATTTAGCCAAAGTTTTAATTTTTGCTGATTCAGCAGATTGCCTGAATGTGTTCCTGTTTTTCAATTTAACTGTACCTAGTAACCTACCTTGCTGTTGAAGTGCTAATCTCTGCCTACTCCCTCTTCATGGGACAAACTTTAATATGATGGAAAAGGAGGGCCAAGTGGAGACTGGAAGCTGCGGTAAAGGGGCAGATCCATCTCACTAACAAAAAAGAATACAGAAATAACCCACATAATTTAGATTTTTCTAGTTAGGTTGTTGACAACTTTATTCAGAGCCTCTTATTTGTATTTTATTGTGATTCTTGTTCATCTTGGCTATCCTCGATGGGGATGATTTTATAAACTTGCGCCCACGTAAACTGGCTTTTATAGAATTGGTCCAGGGGTTACTTTCATAGAAATACATACAGTGGCCAGAAGGCGCATGCTTTTACGTGATCCGGGGGTAGGTGTGTTCTGGGGTGGAGTTTGGGCAGAGTCCTGATAAATTGCACTTGAACAATTTACACCTGCTTGTGAGTTGGCGTAGCTGTCCATGGCTTCAATCTAGCTGCAATTTCTGTTGGTTTACCCCTACTGTTAAAAAAGAGATATTGGCACTTATGTGTCTTTATAAATCAGGCTAAAACTAGATGCCTTCTGAAGCTCCAAATGCAGGCGACCTGGTATAAATTATTTTTTATAAGTCTCCTGCAAAAAGCAGATACAGACAAGTGGTCTAGCAAAGTAGGAAGCATCTGGCAGAGGGGTATGAAGAGAGGTGGCCTTCAAACTGGTATGGTATTAAAGTGATTAGTCAGCTGTCTACTTCCCAGTATAGGGTGGAGGAAAGCAGCTACTAATCTGTACTAGTGAGATGGGGTTAGAGGAGTGGAGGGTGGCAGCAGTCTGATACAGCAAGATAGACAGAGACGTCCACGTACAGTCATGCATTGCATTTCAGGAAGAACAGAGGTAGCCTGACAAGGGAAGGAGGAGATGGCCTCTGTGGATTAGCAAGGGAGAGGGGGAGCTTTACGTTTGCACTACTATGGCAGTAGGAGCAGCATTCTCAAATGCAGACAACACAAAATGGACAGTCTCCTGCGATTTTGCAACTGAAGGCAAATTCTAGAACCGTTGCCAACTCATCTTATGAAACTAAGGCCCTTTGATAGATATATGTAAGGGCCAACTAGATTCTTTCCAGAAGAAAAATCTCATAAAGAGGACATTAGGTAGGACTATACTGAACTATTTGAGAAGCTTCTCCCTTGGGAGGTACTAGACTATTTCATTCCTAAACTTCAGTGTAGGACCACCTAGAGAATGTTGGTAGTATGAGGTTGACTTTAGAGAAAGAAAGTCTATGTTGTTGCTTCCAGTCTGGTAATGGGTTGTAAGAATGGCGCCATAGTATTGTGCAGGAGTGTGTGCCTTGTCTTTTACGACAAGAAGCCTTTCCAAAATATGGTTTCTTTCCCTCATTTCTGTTGTCTGGAGTAGTAAATTTCCCCTTCCTTAGGAAGATAGTTTGTCTCTCCTCAGGTTGACCTACTTGGGCTGCTTTCTTCCTGCCAATTGTTTTGCTGGAAGAGTACTAGAAACCTGCACCCTTGCCTGTTCTATTTTGTTGTGAAGGAGTATTTCATTAGTCAGGTTGGTGATCAGATACTGAACCTAAGGGGAAGTATTACTGGTAAGGAGAAGGGAAGCGTAGAAAGGCAAGGAGACTCAAACAAGTCTATACATTGGAAATTCAATGAGTGGAAGAATCCCTTGAGTCTCTCCCTGAAGGATTTTGTGCCTGCATTAGCAAGCAATCTTAAGTGTGGATATAGGAATTGGTAAAGTACTGAGACACTCCTGCCCTCCGTAGGGGGTGATATGCAAGCTCTGATGAATCAAGAAAGGTTCTGTATTACTGATCTTCTTCTGTCTATCAGCAGCCTTTGCCTCAGTCCAATATAGTTTATTTTTGCTTAGGTCACCACGGTTAGGTTTAGGGGGAATGGACACAAAGAAGGTAATTTTAAAAAGAACCAGATAAAGTTATGCACCATCAGCACGTGCAAGTCATGTATTTTCCATGACTTACCTCGCCTATCTTTAGGATGCAGAGGCTATGCCAGTAGCATCGAAAATCGCTGCTACCTGGATTTTCACTTCCGCCAGTATGGAAGTGAATATCCAGGTTAAAGGGGTCAGTGAGCAGGCTATGTGCCACAGCGGCGCGTAGCTTGTCCATCTCAATATCAGGCCCTATGTGTGTACTTTATGTTATAAAATAGACATGAAGTATGCGCGTTGAAATGCGCATTAAGCTGGGTGCACTTTTCAAAATTACTTTCCACATGGGTTGCATCCTTTTTGACTGATCACTCCTATATCGTGTTTTTAATTTTCTTTACAAATTATTTCTTACAGACATTATAATGAATCCCTTGCAGAAGTCTTTTAGGCGGAGTATGATTCATGTCTAGTCGGATGATACGACTAGATAATTCTGCTCCTCTTCCTTTCCATTTTAAGAGCGTAATTTTTCCACTGGATTTTTTTTGTAGATACGAACCACTGCATAATGTTCACAGCCTGTTTGACTCTAACTGTTTGTGGATCCAAATGAACTACTGGATACTCCATTTTGTAATTTATTTAGCCAAGGGCGGCTTGCAATTGAAGAAATAGTTTGAAGATCTTCACTTTCAATATTTTGGTGGGACTCATTATTGTTTGTATTAGTGTGTCTATTTTTTAGCTTATTTTTAATGGGCTCAATATTCAATTAAGCAGGCTATGTGCTGCTAGGGCTCATAGAACTGCCCGCTCACCCCTAACCCCGGACATTCAATGTTGCAGTGATGGCAATGAATATCTGGTTTTAGCGCCCAGGGAAAATCGCCGCGGAGTCTAACTGGGTAGTGGTGATATTGCACCACTACCTGGTTAGCATTTGCGGCTAAAGCTAGGCGAGCCAAAAGCTGGCCTAGTTTTAGCCGTGGATTGCTAGCCGGCTAGCAAGACAATATTGCCGCTACTCAGCGGTACTCGCCACTTCTGTTCCGCTCTAGAACACCCCAACACGCCCCAATGCTAACCAAATAGCATCGGGAAGCGTAGGGGGCATAGACGGGGATATTCAATGGCACTAAGCATGTGTGTGCCGTTGAGTATCCCGTGTATCTGCCATTTAAGGCATTTACATTGTTTACTGGGCTGAAACCATGTAAATGCCTTTTGAATATCGGGCCCAATGTATCTGCAAGCACACCTTCAAAAGGATATAAACAGAATGTTGTCGGTGCAGAGGGTGGCTACCAAAATGGTCAGTGGTCTTCGTCGTAAGCTATATGAGGACAGAGTTAAAGATCTCAGTATGTTGTGTACAATATCCTGAGAATTAGTTGGAAATATTCCAACTGTATGTCATCATAATATTTTAATAGTATGTTCAAAGTTATACAAAAAAAAAAGTCTCTGCAACACATGGCCCCCGTGCAATGAGCTGCACCACCCTTCCCTCCCCCCTGTGCTGAGCCACGCCGTACTGCCACCCCCTACCGCTACTTCTGATTCCGGCGGCAGGGAGGGACAACTAGACTCAGCAGCAGGCCAGGAACAGTGAAATCGCTTGAAGAAGAGCTGAGAACTTAGGGAGGCTGGAAACACAGTGCTGTGTCTCGTTTAGCGTTTATATTTCAAAGCTTAACTCACAGCATAGATGCAAGGTTTGGAGTGATCAACTTTGCCAATCAGCAACCATAGATAAGTGTGGCTGGCATGGTCCTTGTGTTTTGACTCTTGTGAGCTGAGTCCACAGGAGATTACTAGAGAAGAAACAGCCATAGCAGTGTTTCCAAAAAATCACCTTCAGGAAAAGATTGCCTTTCTCATCTGAAGTTCACTAGAAAAGATAAGTGTGACTGAGGGGTTCCCTCAGTGCGTTGTCCCTCAGTTTTTAGTTTGAAAAGTTGGGCAGAAAAAGCCTTCAATATAGAAAAAAAGGAAGGTTTGGCACAAGAGAGGGTTTTCCTTTCAAGGTAAACAATCCGACAGAAAAAGTTTCAGGGTGTTTAAGTTATAAGATTTCAGTCAATCATATTGTAGGGCGTTTTTGGTTTACTTGTTAGTTTGGAATAATCATATCCTGACAGTGTCCCAGTTTTTATACTATTTCCTACTATTTCCTTTTTTAATTGGTCTTGTTTTATTTGATTGTTTTGTGTGTCAAATATGTGTGCATATATAGTCCAAAGTATCTGTAAAGTACAATAGGACAGAAGAACAGATACCCAGACTGGCAGAGTATTCAGGGTTGAAAAAAACCCTTTCTTTATTTCCCCAAAATTCCCTTGACTAAATCCATGTTGACTTTGTCCCATTAAACCATTTCCATTTATGTGTTCAATTTTGTTCTTTATAACAGTTTCTACCATTTTGCCCGGTATGACATTAGACTCCCAAGCCTGTAGTTTCCTTGATAATCCTTTGAAACCTTTTTGTCACGTTGGACACTCTCCAATCTTCAGGTACTATAGATGATTTTCATGATATTTTATAGCAGGCCTTGACAATTTTTCTTGAAACCTAGGAGTCAGCCTAAACGTTTAGAAGCCAGCCACTGGCATCTAGGTCAATGTGCTCTCTTCCCTCCCCCCAAAGGGTGTATTGCAGTTCCCTTTTTAGGAACTAATTTACTAAGACTGTTTTCCCATTTTCTATGCAAAAAGAAAGCATAATAAATCACTGCACAGTGCCAACAGAAGACAGTGATCCCCCTTATCCTCCCTCACCCCCACCTGAGGCAACCTTTTTAATTTTTTTGCTTCACATACCATAATGGCCTAGTGATATGTAAAGCAAAAAAAGTCTCTCTTATGTCCATGCATCTTGCCTTCATCTAGTCTCTGTCTCTTTGCTAGCTTTCACCTTCTCTCTCTCACTCTCTCTCTCTTTCATAACCTCCCTCCCCATTCTCTCTCACTCACCAGTTCTTCTGCTTGCTGCAGCTGCTGTAAAACACCACATTTCCAACTTTCCCATCATAGCTGGCTCTCCGCTTGCTTGAGCCATAAAGTGGAGGAAGTTCAAGCCGATCTCACAAGACTTGAAAACATAAGATCAGCCTGAACTTCCTCCACCAAGTGGCTCAAGCATGCAGAGAATCGATCACTGTGGGAAAGTTGGAAATGCAATGTGTTTCAGCAGCTGCAGCCAAAAAAAAAAACATTCCGGGACATGAAATCCTGGGCACCATGGTGCAATTTCGAGGCACCATGTTGACCTGGCGCCTAGGATTTGTAGAACCTTGGGTTACAGATTGCTAAAAGTAGGCCTGCAATTTCTTTTTTCAGTTCTTTCAGTACCTCTGGGATGTATGCCACCTGATCCAGATGATTTGCTACTCTTTAGTTTGCCAATTTGGCCTATAATTCAGTATCTTCTATGCTCACTAAGATTTGTTTTAGTTCCTCCAAATTGCCACCATTAAATACCATTTCCAGCATGGGTAGTTACCATATATCTTCCTTAGAAAAGACCAAAGCAAAGATGTTATTTTGGCTGTAATAGACTTTTTTTTACCTCACCTTTTAACCATGTCAGCTGCCATTTGGCCTACTTGCTGCTCATTTTAAAACATGGAATACATCTGGCCTGGGATTCCAAAATGGTATGCTTGAACAGAGTCCACGCCTGATGTAAAATGTTAACCACTGCAGATGTTCCCTCTTTATTTTTTACCATTTTCCTAATTTTATTCTAGCCTCCCTTTTGAACGTTTAAGTGCTAGTGCAGTAGATTTCTTTAGTGTCCTCACTCCAGTTATTGAGACAAATTTGATCATTTTATGATCCCTATTGTGAAGTGGCCCCAACCCCATTACCTCTCACACCCAATTCTGCGTTCCATTAAGGATTACATCTAAAATAGCTCACCTTTTTTTTGGTTTCCTCAACCAGTTGCTTCATGAAGCAGTCAGTTATTTCATTTAGGCACTTTAGCTCCCCAGCATGTCCTGGGTAACTGAAATCACCCATTATACTGTACTGCCAAATTTGTTAGCTTTGCTAATTTCTGTTAACATTTCATCATCTGTCTGTTCATTCTGGCCAGGTGAAGGGTAGTGTACCACCCCCACCACTATTCCCTTTCCTTTCACACATATCCATATAGATTCTACAGCAGTTTGGTCTGGGGGGAAGGGGGGATGTAGTTGCCATCTTCCCCCTCTCACAGCTATCGTTGGTTTGAGTCCTAAGGCTTAAGGAAGTGATATTTCCTGTGAAAAAGTAGATTAACCATTTGAGAATTAACACTGCTCTCTAATTTGAGCCCCAAGTAGGGTCTGTTATGAATGGGCCTTATGGTAGAATGACACTTATTAACAACTTCATTCTTTTGTCTCCAAGGGCTCCCATCTCATAGTGCAAGCAACTGCACTTTACAATGGGCTCCCAAGAAAATGTTGAAATAAACGTCAGTCTGTAAAGGATCTGACAGCCAGTATAATTTCCTATTGATAGAGATGGAACAGAGTTACTCCACTTCTTTATCCATTGCATTGGCTTTCAGTGGATGCCTATGCTAATTTCAAGCTTCTGTCTTTTCGGTTTTATTATAATATTGGCCCTCTTTATTTAGATACTAATCTGCTATTGATCGTATGTATAGTGCTACAAGGCATACACAGTGCTGCACAGAGACATGTAAAAGATGCTCCCTGCTCATCAGAGCTTACAATGTAGTCAAGAAGACAACACAGTAGCTGGGTACAAGTATATGTCTAAGAGAATGGTAAAGAAACACATAGTTGGAC
The DNA here is from genome assembly GCA_033557465.1 of Ichthyophis bannanicus. Taxonomy (NCBI): domain Eukaryota; kingdom Metazoa; phylum Chordata; class Amphibia; order Gymnophiona; family Ichthyophiidae; genus Ichthyophis; species Ichthyophis bannanicus. The sequence goes on along the minus strand of CM066032.1, from coordinate 1,745,643,573 downwards.
AGCAGGAAACTTTGGGGGTCATTTCCGATTTCTGTTTAGTGGTTCTGGATGTCCAGACCCACTAAATGGCTGGATCTCTCCTATGGCCACAGAGCTCACTATACGTACAGGCCACTTGTGTGGGGTGCTCTGTTTGTGGGTGGGAGGGGGTGGGCCGGGAGGAGTGAGGGTGGGAGGTAGGCGGAGATGCGACCCTGGATGTACAGGGCCGATTCTGAGGTCGGCACTGTACGTCTGGGGTCGCACAGTTAGACGGGGGACTTATGCCACCTTGGAATGGCATAAGTCCCCCTGGATGTCGGGGCACAATGGTGCAAAGGGTCAGGCTTGAGGTGAGGGGATGCAAGGGGTTCCCTGCAGTCCTCCCCAGCTGTGGGACGCCCGATTGGGGGTTGGGCTGCTGGGAACAGGCCTACAACTGATGCTGCAGGCGATCACGGCTTCTTGCTGGAGCTGCGGTGCCACCCCATGATGAGACCCCATGGCACTGCGGCTCCATGAGGGAGCCTGACTGAGTTAGCCGGGCAAGTGGCTGGACGTCCAGGATGCCTGAATCATGGCACCTCCCGGTCATCCAGCCACTGTGATGCAATTCTGCTCCCACGTGGACGCCTAGCCCGCGTGGGAGCAGAATCAGGTGCATCCCCTGGCCGTCTGGATGTTTAGACATCCAGACGGCCCAGGGACACGCAAATCTGAATGTGCCCCCACGTGGATTAGGATCCAAAAGTGGCCTTGAAGAGGTGAGGTTTTAGCCTGGATCTGAAAAGGGCCAGAGATGAAGCCTGACATACTGACTGAGGTAGTTTGTTCAAGGCATATGGAGCAGAAAGGTGGAAAGATCTAAGTCTGGCGTTGATAGTGAAAGAGAAGGGCACAAATAAAAGTGAGCTTCCAGAAGAGCAGAGTTCCCGAGGAGGGATGTAGGGAGAGGTAAGAGAGGAGAGCTGGTGAGGAGCAGCAGAATGAGTGCCCCGACCTATAAGTGCATTCATTCTGCTGCTCCTCACTACCTCTCCTCTCTTACCTCTCCCTACAGCCTCCTTGGCCACTCCACTCAAAGACATATTCGTTCTTCTACTTTATATTGTAGTGGCAGGTGCGCATTTTCAATTCTCCCGCCTAAATCATTTCTTCTTAATAGAGTGCATGGGAGCACCATTTCGGGTATCATTTCAGCACTTTGGAACACGTTGCCATTTGAAATGAAACAGATTGAGGATTATGCCTTTTTCACCAACATCTTAAAACGTAGTTATTTACTAATTCTTTTGGAGGGAGTTGAGATTTTAAGTGTTTTCATATTATATTATACGGTTATTTAAGCATTATTATGTATGCATTTATGTTTATGTATTCATAATTTGTATATAGCTAACTAACTGAAATAGACTGTCGAGGGCTAAAGTTGACAAAATACACTACTGCATTACCACATGCCAGCATGTATTAATGTGCATTACATATCGCAGGTCCTAATTTATTCAGTGAAATGATTTCTTTATTAATAATGCACATTATCAGCATTCATACCCAGTAACACGCTTTGGTAGATCTAGAAAATATAGGTTCATGTCCTAAGAAATAAGTTTTATGTCACTATAGCCACTGAACAAATTTTGCTACAGTACACCATTGTGTTTGTTGGAACATCAGCTCTTGAGTGAAGAATTATTATTATTTTTTGTTCGTAACTGTGGGTCCTGTTAATGGCCATGAAGCCAGGCCTAAGCGGCCTCTGGAGTGACTCTTCTTCGTGTTAGGACATGGGAGAGGGAATACAAACATACATTTGTTCTCACCCTAGAGGGATTTTCTCCAATTAACAACTAGAGTTACTCATGTGCACTACCGCGTTACTGTGGGCTAATGCCATTAAAATGTGTTATTAGTAACTAAGGGCCATTGCATAAAATGGGACCTGCAGTATAATAATGTACGTTAATGATGTTAACATATGCTAGCACATTAGTAACTCCCCTTTTCTATTTGTTTTTCTTGTTCACTTCCCAAAAGCTCTGTCTAGTGCCTCAAACGCCCAGAGGAATATATTATTATTATGGATGATTATGATGTTGTGTTCAAAATTTTGCCAAAAAACCCAGGGTCCGATCTTTAAGTAGGCAGTAGGCCCGCTCACCCCTAACCTCGGATATTCAGTTCTGCAGAAACAGCATTGAATATCTGGTTTCGGCACTCAGAGAAAACCACCACAGAGTCTAACTGGGTAGCAGCGATTTTCGACTGCTACCCAGTTAGCATCCGTGGCTAAAACTAGGCGAGCCAAAAGCTGGCCTAGTTTTAGCCGCAAATCACTAACCGGGTAGTGGTACAATATCGCTGCTACCCAGTTAGCGGTAGTCTCTGCCTCTGCTCCAACATGGAACACCCCTACACGCCCTGATGTTAACCGGATAGCATCGGGGTTCATAGGGGAGTTAGAAGGTGATATTCAATGGCACTAACCGTATAAGTGCCGTTAAATATCCCCATTTATAGCATTTACGCGATTTACTGGGCTGTAAACCGTGTAAATGCCTTTGGAATATTGGGCCCCAAGGCCTTAGTTCTGCAAAGTTCTTCAGTCATGCAAATGGCCAAGCATTTGCAGATACGCAGCATCAGAAAAACATTCGCTGGTTGTAAAAATGATTTGTGGGTCAGCTTAAGTGATAGTTGACTCTGCCTTCCAAAAATTCACTGCTGTGTGACATGTATCTGCTACACCCAGCTATGCAGACTCGATGCTACTGCAGATCTCTGTGGAACCTCCCATTACATTGCTCTAGCAATGAGACTATGGTGATCATGGGTGGGCTTTGGGCACCTGTTGTCTGAAGTCCACAGTCTTTTCAGGTGAGTCATCAGATCATTCTGAACTTCCAAAGTTATCTAGTTCCAGGAGGAGAAACCTTTTGAACAGTCCTGGTTTTGATCTTTCATCCTAAAGCTGTGTGGTATTTGTAGTCCCTGATTCTCACCATTGAAATCAATGCTGCATGTCCCATAATGCAGCAGGATGGTGTCAATAGGACTAGCCTAAAACCTCCCTCCTGGGATCTAAGTAACTTGATAACTCTGAATGAATTTAACCAACATTAATGAATTGTGGTCAGTACCACTCTAGGCCAAATTTGAATGCACAACCCAGGAGGTGACTACACACTCTTGTCGCCCTGTGCCCGTCCAGAGAACTACTTGGTACATAGATTTCTAAAATATTTTCATGGGTGCCTATATAAGCTAATGGGAGCAGTTTGAAGCCACATACAGCACTAATCTTGGCCCTTTACAGGTATGAAATGTTTGAAAATAACACCTTAAATTAAAAGATTTGATGCACAAAAGTTGAGGGTACAAGGTTTTATTTCTTTAGATGAGGTCTTAAGTGTTTTTCCAGCTGTCCTATATTGTATTGCTCAGAAGCTGCATTTACATCCATTCACTGATGAAAACTTTAGAAATGTTTTCTGGAGACTGTGGGCGTAATTATACCATTCCCTGCCGGAGAGACCTAAAGTATTTTTACAGCATCACAAGAACAGTTCATACTACAGGAGAGCCTCATATTCCAGCTGCATCTGTCCCCAGTTGCATCTTACAACAGTATGACTCACAGAAGAATTACCCAAGATTCACAAAGAGCTTTAGAGGATAATACAAAAAAATTAAAAGTAATTGCACACAGCGATAAAGCGGAACTGTCTATTTATATTTTTCAATTGGATCGGATCAAATCACATTACTGTGACACCCACTTGATCATTCTGCGTCTAATTCTAGAGGGAAGTAAAGTTTACCATTATCATGCAAAGAGGGCAAACGGGGGGGGGGGGGGGCTGGCAGACCTTTTCAAGTCGCATGCAAAGAGCTGCTGCACTTCTTACAGTTTGCAAGGTGACAGATTTCAAGTTGTTTCAGGGGCAGCGGTGCCTCGTAAAGAAGAAAAGAAATGGGCACCAGTGGGAATCCCTCCCCCCCTCACCAGAACACTGAAGGGGGCCCTCCCTTTTGGGCGCTTTGGGGGGGGCGGCACCATTTCATCCCTTGCCTCCGGCAACACATTGCTTTGAGCTGCCCTTGGGGTGAGGGGGCCTGCATGGCTGAGACTCGCCTAGGGCGTTGGATAACTTTATTCTGGCCCTCTACCACACTGCCACTGAGCCACCGGGCTGGCTTATTTACTGAGGAATTCTGTTGGAGGCAAGTTGCCAGATTTACTGGAGGACGTCCGTGGGAAAAATAACTTAGTAAATTAGACATACGCAATAGCAGATGCCTCTATTCATGCCATGTTTATGTCATCTCAGTTCAATGCTACATCCAAGACATGACAGCCTAAAAGACTTCTCTGACTAAGAAAGTTTCATGCACACAGGGTTCACCAGTCAGCTTCCAGACCGTAACTCTTCTATCTGGCAAAATGTGAATTGAGTCCCCCCGCCTTCCTTTGGCATCACTAGCAAGGGGGGATTTAGGGATTTTTTTCCTTAGTGGGTAACCTTGACTCGGGCCCTACTGGAATTAACATCATCTTTTTTCAGTTGAAAGGAAATTGTAGAGCTTAGGGTCATGGTATGAAGCCAAAATGTGAAGACTTTGGAATAATGTTGTGAAATATTTATTCACAGAAAGGGTGGTGGGTGCGTGGAGTGCCCTCCAGGGAGGAAATGGAAGAGACAAAAATGGACACCGGAAAAAGTGTGCAAGTAATACAGAGGGTTCCCCGGAGAAAAGAGTAGAAAATGGCAAGGCCGGAAATTGCTTACTAGAGGAGATTGCAGAGCCCATTACAGTAGCAAATTTTAGGTATGCTTGGGACGGATACGGCAGGCAGTGGCAGAAAACAAGTTGATTGATCAATAAAAACAGGCCGGCGTAACTATTAGACGAATGAGGGAGTTGCCTAGGGCAGTGGTAAGGAGCAGCTGCATAAAGGGCAAAACAACAGAAATGCAAAGGAAGATCAGCACATAACTTCCTACCCTCCCTGGGGGGGGGGGGGGGGGGGTAAAATTTTTATCAGGAGACATCGTTTTTGGAAATTGCTCTCATTATGTAAATCTATTTAGTGAGGGCCGCTTTAACCTATGGGCAAAAGGGACATCTGCCTGGGGGCCCTGCTGCCCATCAGTAAAAGCAGCCCTGTTCCTGTCCCTGCACCCATTGCCTCTGTCGCTTCTCTCCCTCTTTGGGACGTCTAGCAGCAGCAATACATTAAAAAAGGCACCACAGTGCCGGAGAAACTTTCTATTTCCGATTCTACTTTAACAGGAAGTAGAATCAGAGGGGGCAGAAGCGCAAATAGCATCATGGCATTGGAAGGGAAGGTAACTCGGGCACCGCGGTACCCTGTTAAACGCAGTGCTGCCACGGCACTTCCTGGAGAGGGGCAGTAGGAAGAGGGCGCCTGTGAACAAGGGAGGTGCCCTGCCAAAATAGTTTGCCTGGAGCCCTGTAAGGCAGTGGTTTCCAAACTTGAGGTCAGGACTCCAAATAGAGTCACATCATCAATGGATTGGGTCACAGAAACATGACCATTTCCCCATCTCTCTGGACTTTGTGACTTATGCCAAGTCACTAGTCAGCATGTGGCCTGTGAGCCAGTGAACATTCGTAGGCCCTTACTCCCTCCTGGGTAAGCTTGCTGTTAGGCTGGAAACCCATGCTGAGTACTGGGGTCTGTAAGCACACACTGCACACTGACACAAGGGGCCCTGTGCTGACTGCAGCTGCTGTTGCCACTACTGTTTCTGCTGCCTTCCTGCTTTAGATGACTGGATGGAGGGCAAAGAAGGCTAGAGACCTGCTATTTTGACTTCATCATCAACTGGGATCATGTGAATTTTTGTTAGAATTGGGTCATATGGGATAAAAGTTTGAAAAGCATTGCTGTAAGGGATTGAAATGGCCCTGTATACAGTCAAAATATGGTATCCACTTTGCACAGGATTGTTCTGGAAAGGGGCATTTATGATGGTTGAGTTTTACTATCAAAATGTCTATATCCCAATTATTTGCTGAAATCATTAATGTTGGCCCCTGGTGATAGCCCCTACCCCTGAGTTTGATCACTTGTTTGTCCCCCCCCCCTCCAATGTTACACCGCTTTGACCCGGTGAAAAGCGGGATTATAAATACAGCTAAATAAATACAGCTAAATAAAATCTCAGGGAGAGAGGGATTGGGGTGACAGTTAATGGGAGGGGCACATAGTGGCAAGGTTGCCTAAGGCCAGGACTGGCATAACCATCAGGTAAACTAGGCAGCCGCCTAGGGTGTGGGGTGGTGGCAGATGCAGATAGGAGGCATTCAAAGCTAAACAATAGATTGTAACAGCCAGAGGGGGCGTAAAGCTTAAGGTCTGCCTAAGGTACCTAATACCCTTGCACTGGCCCTAGGTAAAAGCCACTGGGGGATTCGGGCTTAAGTTACCGTATTTTCGCGCATATACCGCGCGCGTTATACACTTTTTTACTTACCGCGCAACCCTCCCGCGCGGTATTTTCAAGGGCGCACTATACCAAAACTTTATTGCAAGTAGCTGATCCCAAAAAAGAGGCACCACAAGAATATCTTGGTACAAAAATATATTTAATTACTTTTCATCATCTGATTCCATAAAACCTTCGAAATCACTCCCCTCATCAACATCATCATTGAAATAATTTAAAACTGTCTGAAGACGCTCTTCCGTAACATATGCACTTTCATCGTCACTACTTTCAACGTTTTCATCGTCATCTTCGTCATCACTGCGCACCCCATCCTCGTTCTTATAAACAATCCCGGCTTTTCGGAATCCATTTCTGATGGTTTCAGGGGATATTTTGTCCCAAGCAGAACACAACCAATTGCAGATTTCCATTAATGTAGCCCTCTTTAATCGTCCCGATGGAGTGAATTCATGAATTCCATGCTGCATCCAATTATCCCACTCTCGTCTGATGAACGTTTTGAACGGGTGATTAACAGCTATATCTAGCGGCTGCAGTTTGCAAGTAAGACCACCCGGTATCACTGCGTTATGGGCACCTGCCGAATTAATATAATTTTGCACATTTGTTTCTTTATGGGCAGCCATGGAATCGAAGATCAACAAAGACCTTTTAGAAAAGAAACCTCCAGGCCTAGCCTGATAACATTTATCAATCCATATTTTCATGACCTCAGAGTCCATCCACCCCTTTTTGTTACAGTGGACAACAATACCTTGTGGAAATTTTTCGCGGGGCATGGTTACTCGCTTGAAAATAACCATCGGCTTCAATTTATGCCCACTAGCTGTGCAACCCAGGACTACAGTGAAGCAAGCCCTCTCGTGTCCAGTTGTTATTGCGACAGTTTTTGAACCCGAAGCAGCTACAGTCCTGGTTGGTGGAATGTCAAAAGACACAGGAACCTCATCCATGTTAATAACATCCGTTGCCGAAATGCCGAACTCAGAAATTTCTTTGCTGACAAATGTGCTGAAATCCGCCATCTTTTGTTCCCAGTCATCCGGAATCCTCTGGCCTACAGTTGTTCTTATTCGCACGGAAAGACCATTCCTCTTCATAAATTTGCAAATCCAGTTGAAACTAGCGTGGAAACTTGAAATTCCTTTTTCATTGGCCAGCAGTTTTGCTTTGAATTTAATTGCGATAGTTGAGACAGCTTGATTTTGCTCCCTTCTAGACAGAATCCACTTGTTTAAGTCACTCTCTAGCTCTGGCCACTTTTCTTTTGGACCTCGACGCGCACGTTTTCGCGGGTTCATCTTCTCTAGCGCCGTTCTCTCCTTTCTCCAGTCGCGAACAGATGACTCACCAACATCAAATTCTCTTGCTGCTGCTCTGTTGCTTGTTTCTTCTGCTTTTGCCACAACTTTCAGCTTGAAGTCCACAGTATAAGACTTGCGCTTAATTCCTGGCATGATGACTGGATTATAATAGAAGAGATCGCAAAGTTTTTATACACCTCAGTGCAGTCGACACATGCGTGTTATACGCGCGTGCGCATTATGTGAGAAAATCAATGCAGGACAGACAGAACATTGCGCTTTATATGCGGGTGCGCGTTACATGCGCGAAAATACGGTATATGTAGAAGTTCACAATGATCAGGGCTTACTTACCTTCACTCTTTAACTTTCTTTGTCCTGGGCATGCCGCTGGCAATCTGTGTTTCACTCACTAGCCCTGCCCCTTTCTCCAGTCATGTTTAACTTACTTCTGTAAACTCATGCTCTGTCCCTGCTCCCTTTACAAGGCCCCTGAGTACCTAGAGACCTGGAGTAACTTCTCTTCACAGTGCAGGCAGGTTTCATCTTATGTAAATGATTGGTATGAGATGGGTTAGTCACACACTGGGATACCAGAAAACCTCTAGAGATCCTGTAGTGGACCCAGGACTTAATGGGGGAAATTTTATTAAGGGGCTGCCTGGTCTAGTTAGCAACTATGCATCTAAATGTTTGCAGGGCAGTACCAAGCCATAATTGCATCCTGTGCAATTTCTACATCTAGCTTGGCCCTCCCCCGCCGGTTGTCTGCTCCCTCCCCGCGTTGCCCTGCTGCCGCTGCCACTTTTTTGCTTTCTCAGAGACGGTGGCAGCAGCAGTGAGGCAGACCCGCAATTGAATGGCTGGCCTGGTCCCTCTCTCCTCTGATCCGACCGACATCAGAGAAGGGAAGGAGGGGCCCGACCCGCCTACAAACGCGGGTCTGCTGCCGCCGCCGCCTCCGAGAAAACAAAAAATGTGGTGTCAGCAGGGCAACACGGCAGGGGGGGGGGGGGGCTGGGGCAAACAGCTCGACATGCACCCTTAATCCTTTTGTACCCTGTGCAGCTGCACCACTTGCACAGGGCTAGGTACGGTGCTGAATGTTTGCATTTAGTCATTTGCGTGTAAATGTCTTTGCATATCGGGTCCATTAACTTTAGTGGGAAACCATTGTGGTCTTTACAGATGTTGTTCTAACTAAGGCTAAGTTTGTGCTGAGGTTATGAGTTTTCTTTCTAGTATTTCCTTTGACTTAAAGCATAACTTTCCTTTGTTTCTTGAAGAGCACTGATCTAAATCCATTCCTTTAAAACCTGTGAATATCGAAGTCCAGTTATGTGGAAGTCCAAGCAAATGTCAACCTGTTGGATGGCAAGACAATGTTATGCGGTTTGAATGTTATTGTAAGTGTTGCTGTCTTTAGAAGTTCAGTAGAAGTTTTCACATACCTGCTTTATTGCCATGTATGCGTATTTGGAACATGTGTTATGTCTTCCCACAGCTCCTCATTCTCTTCTCTGCTAGTGATGTGTATCTTGCCATACTCTAATCCCCAGTTTTGCGATGTTTTTTCATCTTGATTAGATTGCAGGCGCTGATGAGCAGGGACTATGTCTTAGTTCTATACAGCGCTGCGTGCGTGGCGCTATATAAGTGTTAAATAGTGATAGTAGCAGCCGTGATCCATGCGCTAGATGAGAGCATTTCCTTGTGTCATGGCTGTCATTGCAATTGAAAAAGGTTTGGCTTTTCGCTGATCTCACTGTGGCTTTGTGAGACAGGAGTCTACGAGCGGTGTTTATAGTTTAGAAGGTCTAAGGGCTGCCTTGTATGTCTCGCATCAGCAAACCATTCACCACAAGGCATATTGGAGACCAGTGAATTCAGTCAAATGAAGCAGGATATTTTATCTAGGTGAAAGCAGCAAAGGGAAGAAAAAAGAAAGATAATTGAAATTTTGCTCCTTGTAGCAGAAAAGGTTTGAGCCATCTCTTTCTCCCTGTCAGGTTTCCAGGATATCTGCAACGAATATTCACGAGAGAGATTTGCCGGTACTGCTTTCATTGTAAGTATATTTGTGGATATCTTGAAAACCCAACCTGCTGGTGATCCCCCAGGACAGTTTTAGGAATCACAGATATGGCAGGTTGTATTATCATGGGAGATAAACCTAACTAACTAATTTCTCAGCATACAGGGGTGTCCTACACGGAGCGGTGGGTTCACCCCTAAAACAAAGACATGGGGAGGGGTGGCCTGCACGGAGCAGCAGGTGCACCTACTCTTGCCATCTTACTGGGCAGACTAGATGGACCATACTGGTCTTTATCTGCCGTCATCTACTATGTTACTATGGGAGATATGATCTGATCTGTGGTATCCATTCAGGAAACATCCACGTAGGATATTTGTTCAGTTGCAATGCAGTTTTTAATTTGTGGAGTAGTTTCTGCATGCAAGAAGTAGACCTAGGCTGCATTGGAAAGACTTACTGGAAATTATAGTTACATTTTCAGAAAGTAAACTGTAGTAAAGAATCTGGTTTTAGCTGTAATTCTGCTTAGCCTACAGTCCGACCTTAGCATTCAAAGAGGAGAGTATCAGCTTTTCTTTCCTTTTTGACCTAGATGTTTTCTCTTCCTCCTTTGTGCTTCAGGCAGAATCAAAACTAGGTTCTGATCTGGTGCCATGAGCCTTCATTCATGACTTGTGGGAATGGGAGTCACATTTTACTTTAGTCCAGTTCTTGCAGCAGCCTGTCTCTTTCAGAGCCCTGCAGTCATGGGCCCCAGAGTCCAGTCACTAGGTGTTGCCATTAACAGGGGTTGCAAATGCTGCCTGTACAGCAGGCCTTCCCAGCCCTGGCATGGAGAGCTCACAGCCTGTCAGGTTTTCAGGATATCCACAATGAATATATATGAGATCAATGGTATATATTGTGTCTCCATTGTATGCAGCTTGATCTTGTGCATATTCATCATGAATATCCTAAAAGCCTTGACCGGCTGTGGGTTTCTTTCAAAACTGGGGATCCAGCTTTTCTTCCTGTGTCTGCATCCAAACGCGAATCAGAGGTAATGAGGGCAACAGAAGCAATGTTTTTTTTTCCAGTGAAGCCAAGAGCATTACAAATGCTCTGTTGACTTGCAGGGGAAGATCTTGGGGATATGCTGGAAATTGCTGCAGCTACAGCTGAAGAAGTAACAGCAGTGGGGGGGAAAAAAAGTCCCATTGATTTTTTGCCTTGCCAGTTAACCATGCTCACTCCTCAATTCTCACCGTAGTTAACAGCAGTGAGGGCTCAGGTGCTGCTGCACTCCCTTGACAACAAAAGACAGAGGAGAAAACCAATACTAGATCGGTCCTCCTACAAGACGGAGCAAGAGGTGTAGCTTGATTGTCTGGGCTGAATGTCGTCCCATTATGCAGCTGGATGGCTGCTTCCACCAGACAGCAGTGGACCCACTAACACCAAGGCAGGAAAGTGAAGGAAGATCTCCATATGGAAATATGCAGTATCTCAAGAGGTGTCAGGGTCACTGAGCATGGATATCCCACAGATGAAATCACCATCAACCAATCAAAAGCAAACACTCAGTTCTGCTCCTTTGTGTGCTACCATCTTGGTCATCCCTATGGTGCTTCTTAGCGCTGACTTAACTGGAGATTTTGTTCCCCTCAATTTCTATTCTTTCATGTGCTTTTCATACTGAAACTGCTGACCAAAGACTACAGATCTGCAATAAGGTTAACAGTGAGCTATCGTTGCATTTCTAATTGCTTTCCATTTCTCTGTTTCAGAAAAAAATCTAGAAAACTGAAGATCCATCTTACTAAATCACAATGATAGGGATTGTGGTTTAGTAAAAAATGGTCATTGGGTTTCTAAGCTGCTTTCTCTCTCCACATTTGGATTCATATGTTGCTAATTTAGGAGTGGAGGAGCAGCCTAATGGTTAGAGCACTGGTTTGGTAACCAAGTGACTATGGTTTGATTTTCCCCTAGTGGCCTTGGGCAAGTCACTTAACCCTCCATTGCCTTAGAACAGGGGTTGCCAAATCCAGTCCTAGAAGGTTGCAAACCAGTTAGGTTTTTGGAACATCCCTAATGAATATGCATGAGATAAATTCAAATACAATGGGGGCAGTGCATGCAAAATATATCTCATGCATATTCATTATGCCAAACCACCAAACAAGCTACCGAACCCACCGGTCTGGAGAAAACCACAAATCCTTCTCCTCACACTCACAGACCAAAAACCCTTCTCCCAACATATAATTCAAAAACAGATTTTTAATGTACATAAATCACTTTGGTATTACATTGCCTACAGTTTAATCATCAGTTTACTGATCTACAATGTTTGGTGTTGGACTCTGGCCCTGATAACCCCTGTGGAGGTGGTTGTGGGAGTTTTCTAGTCCAGCGGGAACAGAAATTGATAAATAAACTGAACACTCTTGAGCCAGTACGGCTTAATAATACAATTGTCTGGAATGTGTTTTTGTAACTATGATTTTAGCTTTGGGTTTACTGTGTGTTCCAAACATAGGACAGTGAATGTGTGGGGCTTATCCAATCAGAGGGTAGCAAGCTTCTGATTGGGTGGAGCTGGGTATTTAAATAGTGTTGGCTTTTTGTGTCAGCTTCTTTGCACTAAGAATTTTGGCTGCTAGTGTAACCCCTGAAGAAGCTGTTTTTAGCAAAACAAAGGTTTTTTTTGTAGGGTTATTCTGAGAAATGGTATAGTGGTGGATTCAGTGGTGAGTGTAGCAGCGGTGCCTGGATTTTTGGCGTAGATCTCTATAACATCAGCAAAATCCGCCCTTTCCTTTCTGAACACACTACTAAGATGCTTATCCACTCCTTAATCACCTCCCACCTTGACTACTGTAACCTACTCCTTGCTGGTCTACCTTTGAATCATCTCTCTCCCTTCAATCTATTCTACACTCTGCTGCATGGCTAATCTTCTGCTAGCCTCATCATGCCCATAATACTCCTCTTAAGTCACTTCATTTGTTCCCTATCCATTTCTGCATCCAGTTCAAATTTCTCCTGCTGACCTATGAATGCATTCACTCTGCGGCTCCTCACTACCTTTCTTCTCTTATCTCTCCTTACACCCCCCCCTCCCCTCGGGAACTCTGTTCTTCTAGCAAACTGCTTCTATCTGTGCCCTTCTCTTCTACTGATAACTCCAGACTTCGCTCCTTTCACCTTGCTGCACCTTACGCCTGGAACAAACTACCTGTGTCTGTACGCCAGGCACCTTCTCTAACCCTCTTCAAATCCAGGGTGAAAACTCACCTCTTCACTGCTGCTTTTGGATCTTGACTCACCTGATCTCCTTTTTCTTTCTCTTTCCCCCTGGTTTTATCCCTGCCTACACCTTCTGTGTTGTCTGTCTTGACTAGATTGTAAGCTCTGATGAGCAGGGACTGTCTCTTACATGTCTGTGCAGTATGACTTATAGCGCTATACAAATGCTCAGTAGTAGTACTACTGTGCATGAGTGTTTGAAGCTTGGAGTGCTAGAAGCTTGAAGAGCTGCTGCAGAATTTGAACAGCTGCTGCCCTGAGCTAAGTATGGGGCTGCAGGCTGACTTTGAGCTGTGTTTGAGAAGTTTTGTGACTGCTCCTTTCTTTATTTCTTTATAGGTGGCCGTTCTGTTGGTCTGTGATTCCAGTTTAAATAGCTCCTATAGAACTGATGTTATAATACCTTTTCAGTGGTTGCTACTGTCAGGGCACCCTGGGGTACCTTCTGCTGTAGATGTTTGAGAAGGTCGTCCAACGGAAACGTCATCATCACCTTGAGACAATCGCACCACTCAACACGTGCCAGCATGGATTTAGGGAGTCTCATGGCGTTGAGATCCTGTTGACCACTCTTTTCAGCTCATTAACCATCGGATTGGCCAACATCAACAAGGGTTTGCCCTGATCTTCATGGACATCGCTGCAGCCTTTGATTCCGTCAGCCACGAGATACTCCTAACACACCTCAAGGAGAAGGGCATCCACGGTACAGTGCTAACCTGGTGTAAGTTGTACTTAACAGACAGATGGCAGCATGTCCGAACCGGCTCCTCTACCTCCAAACCTTTCCTGCAAAAGAAAGGCATGCCACAGGGATCATCACTCTCAGCCCTACTGTTCAATGTATACATGCAGCCCATTTGCGAGCTCATCCGCTCTTTCAATATCAACTGCCTGGTCTACGCTGACGACGTTATGCTTTACATGCCTATCTCAACTGACCATCCAGATCTCTCACCACTGAGAACCTGCTTCGATGCGGTCACTGATTGGCTACATATGCAGAGGCTCAGAATAAATTTCAAGAAAACAGAGCTCCTCTTTATCACCAGGAACCCAGCATTCACTCCGCCCACCTCTCTGAATGTACGAGATACAGAGCTCCTCAGCAAGCCCACAGTACAGTACCTAGGGTCATGCTAGACCAACAGCTCAACATGAAAGCCCAGATAAGCAACATGGTCAAAGCGGTCTACCATAAAATAAGGACACTCCGTCACCTACGACAGCTGCTTGAGCCAGATGACTTTCGGACAGTCTATCAAGTCCTAGTAATCCCACATTTTGACTATGCTAATGTTATACTACATGGCCTCTCGAAGAGCTCGCTGAATCCTCAGCAGCTTGCAATAAATGCAGCCGTCAGAATCTTGAACGGAGCCTCCAGGAGAGAACACATAACCCCAATATTGAAACATCTGCACTGGCTACCAGTCCACTGCAGACTCTCCTTTAAAGTCTTAATGACCTTCAAGGCCATCAACAAGTGCTCCTCCACCTCCCTCACGGACCTCATCCAGCCCACCCCCCTCAACAGAGCTAGGAGATCAGCCGCCGCCAACACCCTGGTACTCCCGAAGGCGATTAAAAAATGTTCACAGTCAACTAGAAACAGAGCCTTCGCGCTATATGCACCCACATGCTGGAATGCCCTACCACCGGCCATCCGTGCCATCACTGACCTCACCCAGTTTAGGAAGTCGCTAAAGCACCATCTTTTCCTCCAGCACTATACCGACCCAAATGACATCTCACAACCAGTCACTCTCATGAACCAGGTTGTCATCCCCAGAGCAGCCACTCCGCACGAGTGCAGCCCCACCCTATAGATCACAATACTCTCGGCAGGTGGAAGGTATACATACTCTGACCTGCCAATCTGCACATAGTTAAACCAACCTGTAAATAGTTGTGAGCTGACCATGTTGCCTGTGACAGCCAGCTTGCCTGTACATAGTTACCCTGTCAGCCCCGTGTGGAAATCCCTGTTCACTGTAAGTCCAGTGTAGGCCCTGCCTGCACTGCACAAATTTGTTAACTGTAAACTGCACTGATTCTAAAGAGCGCTGTATAAAAAAGACATTAAATAAATAAATGTTGTTTAGAGGTTTTTAAGTATTTTGTAATAAAACATTTTTTAATTCATTGATGGGAGAGGTTTATTCAGCCTTTGATGTGGAGCTGTTTGTTCCCCTATGGCTTTGAGTAGCCACATAGAGGGAGGCTAAGTTATTTGAGGCTTTTCTCCTACCCATTGTTTAGTCTGTTTGTCTACTCACTACTGAGTCTCTGCTGATTGTTTGTATTGGGATTAAGTTTATGGTAAGTGATTTATATACATTAAAAATCTGTTTTTGAATTATATGTTGGGAGAAGGGTTTTTGGTCTGTGAGTGTGAGGAGTAGGATTTATGCATATTCATTAGGGATATCCCAAAAACCTGGCAGGATTGTAGCCCTCCAGGACTGATTTAGAGACCCCTGCCTTATGAGAAAGGCCTGGCAATCTACTTCTGGTCGCACTGCCAAGAAAACCCAGGAGCTACTGAGTCACCAGGAGTCGGAATTGACTCAAAGACATAGATTGCATTGTTGTTAATTTACATTAGATAAAAATCTAACATAATCCAACCGTGCTTTTTCAGCGAACCAAAATTACTTCATTTTAGTTAGCAACCTTCCTTGGACCACCAGTTGCAGATCACCAGAAGAGTCTGGAAGATGGATGGTCATAAATTTTAATTTACATTTGCTGAGTGGCTGAAATACTACACAGGAAGAGTGAAATTGAGTGGAGCTTCCATTTTCTTGTGTTCTGTGCTTTAAATATTCAGAAGGCCTGCCATTCAGTAAACGAGTCACATAAAAACTACCAAAAATTACTTACAAATCAGGAACCATAACTAGCATAGTAACAAATCACAAATCAGGAACTATGATTCACAGAATTGTCAATGTCAGTGAGACAAAGAAGACCAGAGGAGAAATTGAAAGGTTGAGAAGAGAAGGAAGAATAAGTGGAGAGGGACAAGGAAAACCAGAAATAGTAAGGGGGCCATTTTGGAAGCCCTAGTCATGCTTCGGACATCCAAAACTGGGGATAGAGATCTCCAAAGTGCAGAGATGTTTCCAGAGCCATTTTAGAAACTGGCTCTAGAGATGTCCAAGTCCGAACGGGTATGTGGTGGAGAATCTGGACATCCCTTCCTGCTATCAGAAACATTATGAACATCCGGTGTGACGTCTAAGTTTAGATCTGCTCCAGGCAGGTACAGGCATCTGAAAAGTGTTAGTTTTGGCTGAAAAACATCCAAAGGGTGTAGAGAAGAAAGCAGTCCCTTATCCTTAGTACTCGGCAGAATTTCGATAACAGCAGCAGTGGGATTTGAACCCTGGCCTCCCTGTTTCAAACTTACTACTCTAACCATTAGGTATTCCTACATGTCCACATCCTGAAATACCATTCTGGGGATGTGTAGATTCCCCCACAGATGTCCATATTGGGCAAGTTAACATTTGTGAACTCATGTCTGCACCTGGACATGCCTGCTTTTTGTTTTCCAGACGTTCTAGCTTAAACGTCCCAGATTGCGTTTGGACTTCCTTCTAAAATTCTCCTCCACACTAATAATATTTTGTATTCACCAAAGACAGTTTTGGAGAAAGACCACTAAGTGTTGCAAAAGGTGCATATAAGATAGTAGAGACCACTCCATTTACCTATTTGCGTGGAACTAGAGAAACTGAGAACGGACAGTCATGAGATCAGATGGGAATGCACCCTGTTAGTATTCATTTCCAGTTTTTGAAGGCTGCAAATGGATTGGGTTTAAAGGCTAACTATAATGAATATGCACGAGACAGGTTTGCATGTATGCTATCTCTATGGCATGCCAATTATCTCATGTATATTCATTAGGGCTGTCCTCAAAACATAGCCTGTTTGTGGTCCTTGAAGATCATCAGTGAATACCAAAGCTCTAGAATATTAAGGAGGCTTGAAGACTTTCTGGCAGGTCTGCTGAGGGACCTGCATGATAGATTTTTTAAGTCATATGTAGTTCCCCAGGACTGGAAAAGGATATACGTTGTCTCTCTTTTTAAAAGAGTTGAGAGGAGAGTGGAAATGATCAGGTGTTTAGTCTGACTTGGTGGTGGGAAAATTGATGGCGATCCTTCCAAAGGAAAAGAATGACGAAGAATGGAAGGCAGCATGAGTTTACCAGAGGGAGGTCATGCCAGATGGATGTATTTGATTGGGTTATTAGAGAATTGGATCAGGGTGAGCACTATAAATGGTGAATTTGGATTTCAGCAAAGCCTTTAACACTATCCTGCATACAAGACTTATAAATAAACTGAACAGCCTAGGAATGGGCAATAAGATGATGAGCTGGATTAAAAACTGGTTAAGTGACAGAAGACAATCATCTCAAAGAAAGGAAGTTGATGAGAGATGAGTCTACCAGATCATTCCTGGGACCCATGCTGCTATAATATCTCTGGGACCAGTATTAGGGGGTGTTAAGGAGAGGAGCTCATAAAGAGTTGTCTTTCTGCAGATAACACAAAGATCTGTAACATAGTGGACATGCCTTGGTCAGTAGATGGTACAAAATGTCATTTAAAAAGCTTTAAGAGTGACCAACCAATTGGCAGCTATGTTTCTGAGCTAAAGAAGTTGGAAGTGCACAGTGTGCCACAATAGCATGAAAGAACATAAGAACTGCCAAACTGGGTCAGACCAAAATCCATCAAGCCCAATATCCTGTTTCCAGCATTTGCCAATCCAGGTCACAAGTAACTGGCAGGTTCCCAAAAAGGTACACAGGTTCCACAGTGCTTGTCCTGGGGTAAGCAGTGGATTTCCTGGGTCCTCTTTAATAATGGTTTATGGACCTTTCCTCCAGGAACTTGTCCAAACCTTTTTAAAACCCAACTACACTAACAGCTTTTACTACATCCTCCGGTAAAAAATTCCAGAGTTTGATTACATGTTGAGTGAAAAAATATTTTCCCTTATTAGTCTTAGATAGGTTACACTGTAGTTTCATTACATGCCCCCTAGTCATATTTTGATGGTGTAATGGGAGACAGCCAACATGGCTTTAGACAAGGAAGATCTTGTCTTGCTAATCGGTTATATTTTTTTGAAGGTGTGAATAAACAGGTGAGTCGGTTGATATAGTGTATCTGGACTTTCAGAAAGCTTTTGACAAGGTCCCTCATCAGAGACTTTTGGCAAAACTAAAAAGTCATGGGATAGGAGCCAGTGTCCTATTGTGGATCAGGAACTGGTTAAAAGATAGAAAGCAGAGGGTAGGGCTAAATGGCCAAGTTTCCCAATGGAAAAAGGTGAATAGTGGAGTACCCCAGGGATCTGTACTGGGTCTGCTACTTTTTGACATATCCATAAATGACCTGGAAAAGGGAATAACGAGTGAGGTTATCAAATTTGCAGATGACTCAAAACTATTTAAAGTTGTTAAAACCCATGAGGATTGTGGAAAATTGCAAGAGGATCCTGATAAATTGGAAGACTGGGCATCCAAATAGCAGATGAAATTTAATGTGGGCAAGTGCAAAGTAATGCACCTAGGAAAAAACAACCCAAACTATGGTTACACAATGCAAGGTTCCACATTAGGAACCACCACCCAGGAAAAAGATTTAGGAGTCATTGTGGATAACATGTTAAAACCCTCCACCCAGTGTGCAGCGGCGGCAAAGAGAGCAAATAGAATGCTAGGTATCATAAGGAAAGGAATGGAAAATAAAACAAAGGATATTATAATGTCTCTGTATCGTTCCATGGTGCGACTGCACCTTGAATATTGTGCGCAATATTATAAAAGATACACAGAAGAGCCACCAAAATGGTAAATGGGATGGAAGGATACTCTTATGAATAGAGGCTAAAAAGGTTAGGGTTCTTCAACCTGGAAAAGAGACGGCTGAGGGGAGATAAGATAGAGGTCTATAAATTAATGAATGGAGAAGAACGGTTAAACGCAGATCGATTTGTTTACATCATCAGACTATAAAAAGACTAGGGGACATGCAATGAAGCTACAGGGTAACCTATTTAAGACTAATAAGAGAAAATATTTTTTCACTCAATGCGTAATCAAACTCTGGAATTTGTTACCGGAGGATGTAGTAAAAGCTGTTAGTGTAGCTGGGTTTAAAAAAGGTTTGGTCAAATTCCTGGAGGAAAGGTCCATAAACCATTATTAAAAGGTACCCAGGATATCACTGTTTGACCCAATACAAGCATTGAGGAACTTGTTTCTTTTGGGGACACTGCTAGGTACTTATGACCTAGATTGTCCACTGTTGGAAACAGGATACTGGGCTTGATGGACCTTGGTCTGATCTAGTATGGCATATCTTATGTTCTTATGTTTACCTGTTCCACTCCATTTATTAATTTATAGACCTCTATCATATCTCCCCTCAGCCGTCTCTTTTTTTTTTAATTTTAATTTTTATTTAAGGAAAAAAAGTTTTTATGACAATACAAGAAACAACTTGTATACAGAAATCAAAATCCAATCACCAAGTAACAAAAAAACCCCCCTAGGAAACAAGTCAAAAACAATATATGGGACAGATTCTTCTTAGACCACAATAAATGGGGCAAGATGGAACACAAATCAAAGGAGAAATTTGTACAAAAAGCAATCCAAGGGAATATAGCAAACTTCAAAGTGGCAAACAACCTAACTGCCTAACTCTCCTCCACAAGGGAGCTACTCACAGGGGGGACGAGAGGAGAATTCTGTCTCAAAGCTAGCCTAGAAGACACAAAGCTAGCAAGCTGGGAAGGTTCAAAGAAAATATAACTATGCCCATCCAATTTAACAAGGCATTTACAAGGAAATCGAAGAAAAAATAAACCTCCCAGTTGCATTACCCCAGGGCGATACATCAAAAACTGACGTCTTTTCCTCTGAGTGACCCTACTAACATCAGGAAAAATACGTAATTGTAAGTCTAGGAACACCTTGCTAGGTGCACAGAAAAATAACCTTAATAGCCAGTCCCTATCCACCTCTAAAGCAAAGGTGACAAGTAAAGTTGCCACCATCCCAACCTCTGAAGGAGATTTTTCCAAAAAGGTGGAGAGGTCTATGCTATCCACAGAAACTGCCAGATTCTCCTTAACCACAGGAACAGCCTTAGCAGAAGGGAGATAATGGGCCTTGGATATAGGAGGAAGAGATTCAGCAGGAACCTTAAGGGTATTCATCATAAATTTTTTAAACAATTCAAGAGGGGTAACGGACGGAACCTTAGGAAAATTGAGAACCCTAAGGTTCCTACTCCTAGCAACATTTTCCAAAAATTCCAAGCGCCTATGCAATACATTAGAGTCTTTAGGAAAAGTTTGGGAAAAGTCCTCTAACTGCGCCAGCCGACTCTCACAAGAGGCCAGCTTTGCAGTACACTCAGATTGTCTCAATTCATATATCTTCAATTGTTCCCCAAAAGAATGAAACTGCTGCATAATAGCCTGTAATTGTGAAGTAACTTTGACAGTCATAGATGAAAAAGCAGTCCACAAAGAATCAGTTGTTACCACCAAGGGTTTCTCCAAGCAATGTCCCAGACCATCCACGACACTATCCTGGCCAACTAGTACAGGAGAAGACGCCAGCTCACCCAGGGGCTGAGAGAATTCAGAACTTTGCTTCAAGACACTCCTGACCTCTCCAGGTCGAACCGTCAAAGAAACCGGCGTCTGTGTTCCTCCCACAGCGCCAGACTGAGCCGTTGCATCCGCCGATGAGGGCAGCAACGCCCTAGTGCTCTCCACGGCCAGCAATTGCAAAGATCGTCCTTCCGGTTGCACTGGAGGCAGGCAAAACTCTGGGCTAAGAGTAACCTCAAGGTCCTCAGCACTGCAAGGTCGTCCTTCTACCCCAACAGTGCTCAGCGGACACACCGTAGCTGCAACGCCAACTTTGACCGGAACCACGAAAGAATCCATGGGTCCGGTGCTCATAGACTAAGCCGCCGCTAAACCTTCGTCCGTCTTAGTGGATACAGGCTTAGCCTTCCTCTTTCTGCCAGAATGCGGCATGCGGAGACAGCGTCGCCAGTAAGTAAAGGAAACAGAAAACAGAAAGACCGCAGAGCTCAGCTACCAGTGTCTGCTCAGGACGCCATCTTGCCCCAAGCCGTCTCTTTTTCGGGTTGAAGAGTCCTAACCTTTTTAGCCTCTCTTCATAGGGGTATCCTTCCATCCCCTTTACCATTTTGGTGGCTCTTCTGTGTATCTTTTCTAATAACGCTATGTCCTTTTTAAGATATGGTAATCAGAATTGCACACAATATTCAAGGTGCGGTCACACCATGGAATGATACAGAGGCATTTAATATCCTTGGTTTTATTCTTCATTCCTGTCCTTGTTGGTTTAGGGTGGTCTAGGAATCAATATTTTATGGGGAGGGGATGTGTTAATATGGTAGATGCCTGGAAGTGGTGGGGGCAACAACAGTGTTGGAATTAAAAAAGGGCATGAGACAGACACAGAGGATCATTATATAGCAAAATGATGGAATCAAAGCAAAGTTAACTTCAAAAATAAGGGATGTGATAACATGCACAGAACTGCAGGTACAACTTTAAACAAAGGGGCAACCTGCACAGAGCAGCAGGTATATCTCTAGTCACCATACTGAGCAGACTAGATGGACCATGCTGGGCCTTATCTGTTGTCATTTACTATGTTTTATCTTATTTTCCCACTAATTCATATCCAAGGTCTCCAATTATTACTGAACATTTTGCTAAAAAATGCATTTGTTATACTGTATAATAAAAGAGAATTATCTATGGCATACCCCATTCAGTTGCCATGCGTTGTTAAAATTAATGCGTGGTAACTGCAACACCTCTGCATGAACTGTTGGGGCTACTTCCAGCAAGTTTCCAGTTTGTGAAGTGCATTAACTGCACCATGTTATCTTCTGAGTTCAGTTAAAATGTGGTGAGTACTTCTCTGTCAACTGTAAAGTGCAGCACCCATTCTCTTCCCTGTTCCACATTAGTTGTTAATGCAGAAATAACTGTGTCATCTACTAAGGCGCCCGTGTTAACATTCTAGAAAGCACGGGCAGAGGAAGGGATTGTAGAACTTAATAGTTCTTATGGCTGAGCAGACTGGATAGACCTTTTGTTTTTTATCTGCTGTCACCTTCTGTGTCTCTATCAGCTAATGCCACTTAGTAAATACGGCCTTCACTCTTATTCCCATTCTGCATCTTCTCTGATTTCTATCAAGATCTAACTGAAGGATGGTTCAGGGCGGGCTCTGGGTTTAATATGACCGGAAGATATTTTAAGACTTACCAGACAGAAACAAACAAAAAAAAGAAGTATTTTTGTCAGCACGTCGTCATAAATCCTTCTTTTGCTGGCAGCTGCTGAGCTTGTGACTCACCTGCTGCAGAGGTTGCAGAACGTCAGCTTCATCGGAGTCTGACACCCTTCAATGATAACTTGTGGTTTTTCTCAGCAGGAGAAGAGGGGGGAGGGATACATGAACGGCAGTGACTCATGCCCTCATCTTCTCCCCTTCCTGACCGGATGATGTCTCATCCTTATGGTACATTTGTACTCCTTGAGGACAGCAAGCTAGGTCAAGACCATCGCTGAACTAAGAGTCTCGTGTCCATATCTTCGATAGGTACAAGAGTAAGCAGACATCCGGGGCTCCGGCTCATAGACTCCTGTTCAGCAGGATCTGCCACAGATATATATATATATACCTTAAAGACAAACACTTGTCCTCCTCGTACCCTAATTCGGCATTCTTCCTTTCATCTTTCATCATATTCCCTGAATAGACTTTCAGGAGAACTCATAACTCATCATTCTTAGCAGGTAATAAATCAAATACACACCATTCTGCTCACACAATCATCATTTACAGCAATATTTCTATAGAGCATGGCATTGCTTCCAACCAAAATAAATATGTTTGAATTGATAGAAGGACTTTTGTTTTCGAAATGCATTTCTGCTGGGTTTATTACGGAAGAGGTCACTAATTCTCTGATTGTAGCTAAAGTAATTTAAAGCACTTAAAGAAAAGAAATCGTAGAACTCACTGGATCTTCTTTAAATGCTATCCATGCTACAATAGAGCTCACTATTAATGAAATAACATCTATCTACTAATAGCTTGCACTGTTACACAATAATGTATATTATTATTATTATTATTAAACAATGAGAATGCACAAATGAAAAACAAAACTGCAAGAAACTGAAACATGGGATAGACAGAGGATCGTTATATGGCAAGAGGATGTTTTCAAAGCAAACAAAGAACTTAAAAAAATATGGGGAGGGGGTAACCTGCATGGAGCGGCAGGTACAACTCTACAACTCTAGCAACCTCGCTGAGCAGGCTACTGTAGATGTTGGTCTTTATCCATCATCATTTACTATGTTACTATGAATGGAAAAACAAATCCTGAAAAGCAACAAAGGTTCTGCCTCATATCCCTTATAAATAATAGACTTAAATCTAGGCAAAGCTTAGAACTCTTTTATTGAAGTGTGTTATGCAGTTAATGTGTGATTTGGTGCATGTTAACTGCGTGCTTGGGTCTATGGTAGCAGTTACCACGGGGGCATGACAGTTACCGCATGCCGATTTTCACACTGCCAATTATGCTTTAGGGTGCCAAATGGGCAGGGTGGGGTGGAAAGTGGGTGTGGTGAGCACATCGCATATAGTGTGTGGATACATATCGTGTGCTGTCGATATTTTGATTAGCATGGGTTCACCTAACGTCAGCTCTGTAGCTGGAGGTAAATGCACCGTGGTAATAGGGTATGCATCCATGTGCTAACTGTTGGGAACATGCTGGTCAGTTCCCGTTGCACTTCACGCATGCTAGTTTTTGTGTAAGACACGCATTAAGTACAAAACCCTAAACACACTTTAGTAAAAGAACTCCTTAGTAAATTAGATTGAAGCCAGCTATGGGACTACTCAGGTTGGCTGGGTGAGTTGTTCCTTGGCTCAAACTCTGACACCTGGAACATCAGTTTTCAGTTTTATCTTACATCTCTCCGAGATTTAGTTGTTCTGTAGGAGATAGTTTCATCCCTCAAAATCTAGCCACTTAGCTCTGTTAGGCAACTATATCCCTTAGAAAAAGCACACCAAAATATTAACATTCAAATTCTCAGACCAGTCTAGATTTACTTGTCTTTATCTATGCAGTGTTAAAGTTTCAGTACTAATACAGATAGGAAATAGATTAATTTAAACATTGTTTAATTTCAGGCACTTATATGCAAGAATGATCTCACTACCTCTTAACATAATCATGTTTGAATTACCAAACATTTTTTAATCACCTGACAAACTCTTTAAATTATCTACCACGAGTTCAAAAGATAAGTATCACCTACAATCTAATACAGAATCTGTGTAAATACCAAGCCAGGAAAATTGATTTATAATGCTAGATACCAACTACTAGTCCATATACCTAAGTCCTTTTTAATATAATTTACAAAAAGAGGTGCATTTCCACTGCGTTTAATGTATATAGTTTATTGTATATGATTTATATAGACTACCTTGTTTCTTCCAAGTTTTCAAATCCCTGTTACTTGTAAAATGCACTACAGTTATCCTGTATGTATATGTTTTTGTTCCATGTGAACCACGCTGATGACAATAGTGCGATATATAAGAAATATTGGAGTGGAGGAATAGCCTAGTGGTTAGAACACTGGCTTGGTAACCAAGCAACCAGGGTTCAATTCCCACTAGCATTCCTTGTGGCCTTGGGCAAGTCACTTAACCCTCCATTGCCTCGGAAGAAAGGCCTGGCAATCTACTTCCGGTGACACTGCCAAGAAAACCCAGGAGCTTCTGGGTCGCCAGGAGTCAGGACTGACTCAAAGGCACACATTGCATTTGCATAAGAAATATTAAATAAATAAAATAAATTTATAACTTTCAATCTTCTGTGCTTCTGTTATTGATGATAATCTGCAAAAACAGTTGCGTTGATACAATAAACTATCTTCCAGCTCCTTGATTAAGCTACTTTATACAAACACCCAAAATTACTCTTGTAAAGACTAGGCATTTCTTATCCTGACCTGCAGAATGGCTTATAATGGCTCCATGGAGATTCACTTTAAAGGCATCCCAGTTAGTATCTACACCCACTGTTGCATCAGCATTAAGACCACAGCACTCTTTTTAAGACATTTTTCATGTGATCCACAAAGGCAGGATCTTGCAACACTGAATGATTGAATCTCCAGAGTGTAAATGAGCTGTTTGCAAATGACCCATTCTTCCTGCAGAGAAAAGTAAGTATTGATTTTTTGAGTTTGTGTGGCTGTCAGCAGGACCCATTGCTTTACTTTGATTGTAACTGCTCTTTGCCCCTCCCCCCCCCCCCCAAGATGTTGCTGCTCTGGGCAGCCCCCTGGTCTGCTTAGTGGTTGGGCCAGCCCTGATGGGAAAAGAAAGTGAAATTCTGCCCTGTATAGCTTTCCACTCTTCAGGGTGCAGCAGTTATTGGACCCATGGAAAGTATCCAAGATGGCCTACACTTAACCCTTGGTTGTTGATCCAACAAGGGTTCCAAAATTTGATTAAAATCACCAGCTATAACTTCAGTGGTATCCCCAAGGTCCACCACATATGTATCAAGTTCTTGAAAGGAAACACTAGCATCCCCTGTGGGAGCACAGATGTTACCAGATATAAATTGCTTTGACCTATCCTCACATTAAGCTGAAGCCACCTACCTTCTAGATCTGTTTTTAAAGCAACAACAGATATCCCTGTAGCCTTGCCGACCAACATTGCCATCCTACCCTTCTTTATGGCAGGAGAAAAATAACATTCTTTACCCCCCACTTCCGTTGGAACTTAGGAGATTCATGAAAGGACAAGAGAGCTTTTTGTAAAAAGCAAATATCAGCATGTGTCTCTTCGAATAGACCAGTCCTCTTACACTTCATAGGATGATTTAACCCATTAATATTTAAAGAATATGGGGCGGGGGGTAGGGGGTGGGAAGAGGATATTCAAAGCCATTTAGGTCGCTTTTAGAACTGCAAACTGCCTAAATGGTGCTTAGCATTGGATATCCCGGGTGCCAGCACTAAACGCCCTGATGCTAGCTGATTAGCGTTGGGACGTTCCAGGGCAGAGTAGAGGCCGGCGCCTGGGGATAATCAGCTAACAGTGCTATTGAGCCACTAGCCGGTTATCCCAAAGTGGCAAACGTTAGGCACATGAAAGGCTCGCCTACCTTTCACCGCTTTAGCTAAGCGGCCAGCAGCTGAATATCATCACTAGCTAGTTAGTTAACGTGCTATCAAGCCAACCTGGGTAGTCAGTGATGGTGGCTGGATATGACTGTGACATTGAATATCCGGGCCCTCAAAGTTCCGTGATGACAGCTAGTCGCTTTATCAGTGCTAGTTGCCACCGCCTCTATTTCAGTGCAGACGTAATAAACCTTTCCCTCCACAACAGCCACTCCGGGAACCCTGAGCACCCTCCCACCCCCCGTCACACCCTTACACATCCTGCATTCCAACAAGCAGAAACATGAGGGCCAGATTTAATATTTTGGAGTCCATAGGCAAGAACAGACAAAAATTCCAAAGACCGGAGAGGCAGAAGTGAAAGAGAGGAAGGCTATAGTGTCACAGTGATAATCCTCTGAAGCAGCATGTGCACATGGCCTCAAAGGAAGAACAGGCTCCTCTTTGGCATAAGTATTTGATACCTTCAAAATATGGCTCCATAGGCAGTTGCCTATGCCTAAATCTGGGGCTGAAAACCACTCCCCCCCCCCACACAGACATTTCAAACCTCCCCCTCCCCCAACCAACATGCAACCTACATCCATCCATCCATCCATCCACCTTTCAGCCAACCTCAGAGCCTCTGCACCATAATAGTATTTAGCAACTCAAACATGCAATAATCAAAAAGCAAGTACATCCAGGACAAAATCTCTGAAGGGAGATTCACAAAGTCCAAATAATAGATCATCTCATCACATCCATAGTAACATAGTAACATAGTAAATGACGGCAGATAAAGACCAGCATGGTCCATCTAGTCTGCCCAGTAAGATGGCCGGAGTAAGATGGTATCCCTTTGATGCCAAGTCCTGTCATACAGAACCAGCCAGGGCCAACCCAACCATCAAGCAAACAAGGCAGTCACCTAGGGCATCAACTTCTCGGGGGGTGGGGCAGCAGAAAAAGCCCAGTCATTCAAAGTGAAACAATAGATATTGACAGCCAAGGGGGGTGTACGCCTAGGATGCCAATACCTTGAATCAACTCTGGGGCTGGCCCTGGAACCAGCAGTATTTATCCCATGCTGAGACAAGTGAGACAGCACTCCAAACCTTTGTCCTTCAAGTGCTCTGCAGAAAGTGCCCTGAGAGATGCCTGGATCTGTAAAATTTTGTGTGGCATTATTAAAGGTGACTCTCATCCTGATAGGTTAAAACAGTCTGCCCCAAGTTCCAAGCTGTCGTAGCTGCAGCTGCAATGGAAGCAATTGCCTCGTGCTCTATGCTATGGCCTTGAAGAGGTACTTTGCTACACCAAGTACAGATGTGAGGGCAGTAAGGATGCAGTGAGGAAGGATGAAAATAAGGGCCTCTTTTGAACTTCAGGGGGAAATTTTGCTGAGATTGTGAGCATTCACTCCAAATATTTCAGCTCCACCAGGAAATGTCCAGCAACATGAATGCCAAAATGGGTTTAAAATAATGACTGAAATTGTGAGAAAACACACAAACCTAGCAAATTGTGTGTGTGCGTGTATATATATATATATTTATTCCAACATAAGCACAAGAGAGCATGCAAAGCTATGGAACCCTAGCTCCAAAATTCAGCACCTTTTGGTACTATCATCACATCACAACTGCCATTGCAATTGTTTTTCATTAATGTCATCCCGCAATTATGTGAACCACACACATCTATCTATCTATCTATCTATCTATCTCAAGGGTGGGGAACCTATGGCCTATATAAGGCCCATTGCTCAATTTAATCCAGCCCACAGGCAGACCCCCAAGAAACAGCTGATTGCAGCAGAGGCTCCTCTCTGTTCCCATCTGCTACTGCTGGTGCTGCTTCCAGATTTTCTGCCTTGCTCTCACCTGTCACTGCCTCAGGCCTGGTACCCTACTCTCCCTCGCTCCCTCCCCCTCTCCCCCTCCAAAGCTATTTGCATAACAAGGCCTCCTCAAGGAGCTCACCATTACAAATGTAGCCTATAGCCTATAAAGGATTCCCTGCTCCAGGGATAGAGATACAAAGAGCAAGAGTGAATGAGTGAGTTAGTTGTTCTCCTCTGACTCCATTTTTCCTGACAGGAAGATCCAGTCCTTGTTTGTTGCGTTTAAATTTTTTATTTATAACAATTTTCCATTTTACACAATCAAAGGTTACACAAGAAAAGCACAATATAAGCATGCAAAAAAAGTAATACAAAGCAATAATCTACGCTACTTACTAAACATAATGGGGAGGGGGAGAACAAGGAAAAAACCTGAAGCATGGTAATCGGAAAGAAATAAAATAAGGAGCATGATGGACCTCAGACTCCTAAGAAATTCCCCTGTGGACAGCAATCCTTACTAATAAAAGCAGCTTACAGAAATCCCATTCTTAATAGTACATTTCAGCCTTTGGAGTCTACAGGGAACTTCAGCTTTTTACCATCTAAAAGAAGTCTTAACTGCTTTGCTCAATAAATATATATCTCACATTAGATATAACTACCAAACATTTCCAGGGCTATCTTAAAAGGAAATATCCCTCAAGAGATAAAATCTCTTGGCCGAGTTCAAGAAACTGCTTTCTTTTCTCCTGTGTCTCATGATCCAGGTCCACTCTTTGTTTAATCTCATTTTGTGCAGGGAATTCTAGTTCTGATTCCTCTAACAGCAGGGCTACAAGTCACCTACATGTAGTGTGCTAAAACCAGAAATGAATGATCTACCTGTGCTGAAAATTACGGATGTGTACAAATGAGAAATACTGTTAGTTTTTTGTTTTTTTTTCAAAAATGTTTCCTGATTTTGGCTTTTTTTCCCAGTTAGTTGCATACATTCATTTTAGTGTGTGCTGAATTGATTTGGCATGGCCTAACCAACAGATTAAGCCATGCTAAGTCGATTAGTGCACATTAAATCAGTTTAGCATGCATTGCATTTTTTTAAAGCGCACTAACAAATGCACATCCCGACTGCAAATCTTGAGAAAGTTGACGAACCCGATATGTGCTTGAGAGAAGTAGAGAGAGAGAGGGGAATTTGGAGCCAATACTTTCACCCTGCTTCCATTCAATAGGAACCGACCTCCATGGGCCTATAAGGCCATCAGTCTTCATGGACGACTTACATTTGTACCCCATTCTTCTCACAGTCTCGGAAGGGCTTATGAAACTAGCCAAGGACTACCCACAGCTGCCTACGAGTGCAAAGACTTCAGCTATTACAATCGAATACATTATGCACCACTAATTAATGTGCTTTCACATACAGTACTTCTACTGGGTCTTATGGTTTGCCCGGAAAGGTGTCAGTCTGATTTGTTTCTTATGGCATCTCTAAGAGCACTCAGAAGCAGCAGCTGTGTTTAGAATTCTTAAAAACGAAATAGAAGTATTTAAAAAGATGACAACCCTTCCAAAGCAATTTGTCTGGCGTACACGATTAATGTAAAATATAAAGGCCGATAGACACATCCTCTAAGTGCTTCTTCCTGTAATATATGGGTGTTGCACTGCTTCACCCGGCAGCATATGCAGCTTGGGTGATGCACAGGTTTCTACGGTAATACTATAAAGGATTGTAAAATACATTTAAAAAATTAGGCAGCAGTCTAGGGAGATGAGAGACTGCATTTGCACTACTACACTAAATGGTTTTCAAATTGGCATCGCTTTTTTTTAATGATGTGGTTCCAGCTTTGGAGTTTTATAGCAAGAGTCTACTTTGAAAAGAATGTTGACTAGATAATCAGCCTGTCTCCTCAAATCCAAGGCTGCATTTCTGGAGATGTGTTAAGGTATTTCTGGTGACTTTGTATTTGTGCTTCAGAAACTCCAGAGCAATTGTTTCTTAAACCTTTCTCTTTAGGGTGGACCCTATGTCATAACGGACTCTGGTTCTAGTTTGCTGTTCTTTGGGGCCTGCAGGGGTCAGGCAGGAAGATGTGACGGACTGAACTGTGGCAATCCCTGCTGGTCATAAATAGTGGTGCTGAGGAATGATCTCAGAGAAGATGCCCTTCCAACCTGTGAGGCTTGAGAGGGTTTCTGATATACCTGGGGATGGGGTTATGGTGGGGGTTCTTAAGAGGGAGAAATATTTCTTCTTCTTTCTCCCATCCAACACAGTTGCATACAGTTGTCTACATTTGAATGTCTCTAAGACGCAAGCAATCTGGTTCACTTTTGGTGGATCATGTCCCACTCTGGCACCAGTCATCTCTAACTCTACCATTCCACTGGTTCCCTGGCTTTGCTATCTAGGGGTGGCACTGGACTCCACACGTTCCTTTCACGAGCACATGCCACTTTTTACTCGCAGGTCTTTTTTCTTTCTTCGTCAGATACGCGCCATCCGTCCTTTTTTGTCCACGTTGACGTTAACCATTCTCCTCCTATTTTTAATTAGATCAAGACTTGATTTTTGCAATCTAGCGTTCACCGGCATCACCCAGTCACAACTCCATTGGCTTCAGTTAGTGCAGAATACAACAGCCCAGATCATTACCCACACTCAGCGTAGAGACCAAATTAACCTATCCTGATTCACTTCCACTGGCTTTTCACATCCTTTACAAGGTCCTCATCCTTGCTCATCGTGCTATATATACCTCTACACCACAATATCTAGCCGACTTGCTTCAATTTCATACACCCTCCCGCAGTCTTCGTTCACGTCATGTAAGCCGACTGGTCCTACCGTCCCCATCACGTGTGCACCTTCAGTCCCCTCGCCACTCTGAAATCTTTTTTCTGGCCCCCTCACCCTGGAACTCCCTTCCCTCAGCCCTGCACTAGGAATCCTCCTTTACCAAATTCAAGAACCTACTGAAGACCCACATTTTCTGCAGCGCTTTTGACCTGCCTCCTAGCTCCTTCTGACCCTTCTCCGTCACCTCCTCTAACTAGCTGGGTGAATGCTCTATCTCTGTCCTGTCATTTATTGTAGTTCTCTTTCCTTTCTGGCCTCAGCCATTCTTGTGTTATTTCTTTTTATATTGTTAACCACCTTGATGTAGCAAAGGTGCGGTATATCAAATGCTACATAATCATAAATACAAACATACTCTGTTGCTGGTATGTTTGTACTTTTTACCATGTCAGTTTTGTGGGGGCTGAATATCTCTGTGGATAAATACATTGGACCTGATTTTCAGCAGCACTGTTTAAAGAACACTGCCGACGATACGTATCAGCAGTGACCACACCAACTACTATTAATTTAATTTAGGCATGTTATGTGCCCTATATAATTAAACTGACAGCTAATTCAATTAGGGCCCGATTCCATCCTGGACGTCCTGGCCCTCTGTGCACCCGGTCAGAACCGGACGCACAGATGGAGTCATGATTCTGATCCCACGGGGCACGTATATGCAGGCCGGACACCGATTCCATCTGGCCTGCACATACAGGCTTTCCCTGGCTAACTCAGTTAGGGCAGTTCAACGGAGCCGTGGCACCATGGCATCCAGTTGCCATGATACCATGGCTCCATTGAAAAGTTGTGATCCCCAGCTGCTGGCTGCAAAGGTACTTTTTCCACAGCCCGATCCTCGATCAGGTTTCCTAAGGCCAGGTTTCCTAATCTCCTCCGCCCCCTCCCGCCACTTCCCAACCCCGGGCCTACCAATCCCTGCCGACTGGGGAACTTATTCCACCTCTGAGGTGGAATAAGTTCCCTGTGCAAGCCACTGGCCCTGGATGTACAGGGCCGACATTAGAATCAGCCCTGTACATCCGGGGCTGACGACTGCCCACTGCCCGCCCTAACACCACCCTCGATCCGCCCTATTCCTACCCCCATCTACCTTCTCCGTACAATGCGCAAGGAAGATAGACAGGGTCAGGAAGGGCCCGAATAGTGGGGACGGACGTCCCTTAGGGATGTCCATCCCCGCTATTCATGCCTCAGAATGACCCCTTTAACATCTAAAGATCGCTGGTAAATGGATAATTTCCAGTTCTGCTTTCACTCCTCCCAAAAACCTCCCTCTTATTATACAGATAAAATCTGGCCATTTAGCAAGTTAAACATCTAAATTTTATCCATATAGGGTCTTAGGGCCATAGCCGTGTAGGCCTACCCGTGACCCCTTAACCCCGGATTCTCACTTCCGTGGCGACAGAAGTGAACATCCGGGGTTTGCCACACAGCTGGAAAGCTGCTGAGCCTAACTGGGCAGCAGCGATTTTGGATGCTATTCGGTTAGCGCTCTGCAACTTAAAGATCGTTGCTACCTGGTTAGCGCCATTCCCCACCTCCGTTCCGCCCCAGAACACCCCAACACACCCCGATGCTAACCGGATAGCATCAGAGCATGTAGGGGGCTTAATCGGGGATTTTCAAAGGCACTAGCCATGTAGGTGTGCTTGAAAATCCACGATTAAGGTATTTACATGGTGTAAATGCCTTAAAAAATTGGGCCCTTAAAGTATAGATAGGGCTGGTGCAAGGGTATTAGGTGTCCTAGGAAAAATGTCAGTCTTGTGCCCCCTTGCAATTAGCTTTTAGACTCGGTGTTCTCCCCAAGATTTTGATTATTAAACTCAACTGTAATCATCTCAGCACCATCCTTTCCAGAACAATCCTATAAAAGACATAGTTGGATATCACATTTTTAAATACAAAACTTTGTTTTGTAAATATAATGCATAATGAGGGAGATTTCAACATTTACAAAGGTAAGTGGGCTATTTGTATACTGCCCATTCCTCCTGCAGGGAAAAATATGCACTGATGACAGAGGTTTCGTGGCTTTGCTTTCACTGTAGCTGCTCTTTGTTGCCCTCCCAGAAGCTGCTGCCCCAGGAAGGAACTAGTTTGCCTAGTGAGTGGACTGGCCCAGAATATACAGATAAGAAAATTGCCCTTTGCTGCCTGCCAACAAATAAATGACTTGCTTTGAATATTGCCTACAGTGATAAGGCTTCCTCTGAGCTACCCATTCAGATTCTAATCAGGTTGTTTTGAGTTATTGTTTGTGTCTGATGGCTATGTGCTTGTACATGTGATGTAGTAAGGTAGACTCGGTCCAGTTTTCAATGGGCAAATAGTCACATCACAAAAGGCAGTATTATAGGTAACAATATCTGGAAAAGCTATGAGAAGTCGGGAAGGTAGTCAGGAGAGTGAAGCAGGATTAGAAACTAGTTAGAATGATAAAATAAGAGGGTGAGACGAGAAAGTGAAAAGTATCATTGTGAGACTCAGAGATGAAGGGGAGAAATATATACAGTAGAGGCTGATGAAATGGTGTTCATGGAGTAAGGACTGGGAGGACAGCAGAAAATGGATGCATATAGGAATGGAAATGAGGTAGACATCAAACAATTTTCAGAAGACTGCATTTTTGAGCTAACAGAAACATGGCGGTAGATTAAGATCACATGGCCTTCCAGCTTGCCCTTTCATACCAACTAAATTAAAAGTAGGCAAAGTAGGTGTCCTAGGCAAAATGTCAGCCTTGTGCTGAATGCAGTAGTTTACTACACAATCACTCCCAAAACGTAGCTTTGGGGTAGCACCAGATGAGTGTTTCTCAACCCAGTCCTCTATGACCCCCAGGCCAGTCAGGATTTCAGGATATCCACAATGAATGTGCATGAGATAGATCTGCATGCACTGCTTCCATTGTATGCAGGTCTATTTCATGAATATTCATTGTGGATATCCTGAAAATCTGACTGTCCTGGGGGTCCCAGAAGACTGGGTTGAGAACCACTGTATCTGACCCACATTAACGAATGATGGCATGCACAGTATGTCCTCAAGAAGTTAGTATGTATCCATTTGCCGCAATTACTGCAGGGGCAGTTACCACTATCCTCTGAGGTGGTGGTAAGTGCACCTGCGCTATCTGCAGCATTTATGGTGAGTGCATGCTAAAGACACCCTCACTAAATGCAATGTGCAGTCAATGCTCATACTTTGCCCCTAACTCCCAGTCTGCCCCAACACACGCTAAGCAGTTAACTTGGGATTTTTATCAATGTTACATTTTCAGCTTATGGTAACGGCAGGCTTAGTGTGCAGTGGTTTAGTAAACATGGCCTGAAGTTATGGGGTTCAATGGGATACATCTGAGGTTACTGAGGTAACCCAGAGAATTTCTGGAGGCTCTACTGTGTGATATTTTCAATACATCTTAAGGATTGGAGATTGATGGATTGGGTCCTCTTCACAAAAGCAGAAGAGGCTGGGAATTACAGACCAGTTAGTCCTATTTCAACAGTGAGTAATTTAGTAGAATCACTGTTAAAAGAGAACATAGCATAGCTTTTGGAATCCAATAGTTTACAGGGTATATTTATACCCCTCACTTGGTTTGCAGTTTGTTGTGCTGTGAGGGCTTGTGTGCATCAGTGATGCTGAGGGCTAAGCTATTGGTAGTTTAACTGCTGGTAGGTTCTCCCAAGATGGAAAGGTTTCAGCTGAGGTGCCAAACCAAGACAAACCACCCATCTGGGCAGCAGCATAATGGGATAGGGTTGGCGGGGGAGGATCACATTTCTGTGACAACGGCAATAACATTAAACTTAAACTGCACAGAAGAAAGGCCTGGCAATCTACTGTATCTTGCCATGAAAACCCAATGGATAGTAACAACAAAAGAAATCGCACTATAGTGCTGGAAGATGACACCCCCAGGTCGGAAGGCACCCAACTGGCTACTGGGTAGGAGCTGAAGACTTCTCAGAGAAAAGCCAGCATTTATGAAGTGGTTGGATCAAAGCCCTTGGGACGTTTGACTGTTGATGTAGCTGTACATGGAATGAGAGTCAGAAGCTGCAAAGATGCCTTACATATTGGGACATGTAAAGTATGAAGCATGAACCAAGGGAAGTTGGAGGCGGTCAACAAAGAAATGGAACATGTACAACTAGATCTGTTGGGTGTTAGTGAGCTGAAATGGAATGGAATCAGGCACTTTGCATCAGATGATCACATGGTCTACTTTGCTGAAATGAAAGACAAAAAAGAAATGGTGTTGCATTTATTATTAAGAAGAAACTTGCAAAAACTGTAATGAAATACAATGCAGTCAGTGAACGCTTAATTTCTATTTGTCTATGAGGAATGCCTATTAACATAACTATAATTCAAGTATATGCCCCAACAACAGCTGCAGAAGAGGATGAAATTGATGACTTCTATGAACAAGTACTGCTGAAATTGACAAAACATGCAAACAGGATATCCTGATAGTCATGGGTGATGGGAATGCAAACGTTGGCAACAAAGAAGGCAAAATAGTTGGAAAATATGCACTTGGCAACAGAAATGAAGCTGGAGAAAGACTGATAGAATTCTGCAAGACCAACGATCTATTCATCTCAAGCACCTTCTTCCAGCTAAACAAGCTGTGACTGTACACATGGACTTTACCCAACAGATTGAACAAAAATCAAATTGACATCTGTGGAAGTCAGTGATCGAAAAGCTCTATAACATCAACAAAGACAAAACCTGGAGCTGATTGTGGTACAGATCACCAATACTAAAATGCAAACTCAAGCTAAAGTTGAAAACAAGCAAGCCACTCATGAATGTAGCAAAATATGACCTTGAGAATATACCACTGGAATTTAAAGACTGCCTGCAAAATAGATTTGTTGTTTTAGATACAAATGAGAGAGCCCCAGAAGAGTTATGGGATGACATCAAGAAGGTTGTGTTGGAAGAAAGCGAGAAGTCTCTTCAAAAGGTGAAAAAGCAAAAATGGCCAAAATGGATGACTGAAGAAATGCAGAGAAGCTAAAGCCAGAAGAGAAAGAGAGGCAATGTCAAAACAACAGAGATTTCCTATATGCAGCAAGACAAGACAAGGAAGAGTACTACGATGACACATGCAAGGAAATAGGAGCAGAAACTATTAGAGGAAGAACAAGATCAACTTTCCTAAAGCTACGAGAGTTAAAGAAAAAATTACAGCCTCGAATTGGAATGTTACAAGATGCTCAAGGATCTATGTTGAATGATGCTGAGAAGATCAAGAAAAGGTGGAAAGAATATACAGAGGTTTTATATGATAAAGATCAAGTGGATTAACAGCCATTTCAACCTGTACTTTATGATCTAGAACCATTGGTGATGAAAAGTCGTTGAAGCGCAAAGCACCAGGCATTGATGGCATGCCCACTGAAGTATTACAGCAATCTGATGTAGTTATTACCATACTTACAAGTCTCTGCCATGAAATTTGGAAGATAACATCATGGCCAACTGACTGGAAAAGAACTGTGTTTTTACCAATACTAAAAAAAGGTGATCGAGCTGACTGTGGAAATTATCGCACAGTGCCACAAGATCCCACATGCCAGCACGATTTTACTGAAGATTCAACAGAGACTACAACCATGCCTTGAATGAGAACTACCTGAAGTGCAAGCAGGGTTCAGGAAAAGGCGAGAAATGAGAGACACCATCGCAGATGTGAGATGGATCCTTGAAAAGACTAAAGAATATAAAAAAGATATTTATTTGTGCTTTATTGACTACAACAAGACTTTTGACTGTGTAAACAATGAGAAACTCTGGACCACATTAAGAAGCATGGATATACCAGAACACTTGATTGTTCTCTTGCACAACCTTTACATTGATCAAGAAGCAACAGTTCGAACGGAACAAGGAGAAATAGAATGGTTTAAAATCAGCAAAGGTGTACAACAAGGCTGCATACTTTCCCCCTATCTGTTTAATTTATCTGCAGAACAAATCATCAGAGATGCAAGATTGTATGAAGACAACAGAAGTGTGATGATTGGTGGAAGACTCATCAACAACCTTCACTATGCTGATGATACCACATTACTGGCTGAAAGCGAAGACTATCCGAAACATTTGCTTCTCAAGATCAAGGAACATAGTCTTAAAAGGGGCCTGCACCTTAATGTAAAGAAGACAAAGATCATGACAACTGGCAAAATCAATAAGCTCATTGTTGATGGAGAAGAAATTGAAATAGTGGACAATTTTAACCTACTTGGATCAAATATCAATAAGGAAGCAACAAGCAGTCAAGAAATCCGATGACGCATTGCTCTTGGCAGAATGGCTATGAAGGACCTAGACAAGATTCTCAAGAGCAGAGATGTCTCTCTCCATACAAAGATTCGACTTGTTCAAGGTATGGTATTTTCAATAACGTCATATGGATGCGAAAGTTGGACAGTGAAAAAGATAGAGAGGAAGAAAATTGATGCCTTTGAAATACGGTGTTGGCGAAGAATACTGTGTATACCATGGACTGCCCAAAGAACAAACCAGTCAGTACTAGAGGAGATCAAACCTAAGCTTTCTTTAGAAACTCAGATGACAAGACTTCGACTTTCATACTTTGGACACATCATGCGAAGAGAGAGATCATTAGAGAAAGGCATCATGTTTGGCAAGGTAGAAGGTCAACGCAAAAGAGGAAGGCCAGCAGTGAGATGGATCAATACAATAACAGCAGCTATGGGTGCCAGTCTGTCAACAATGAGCTGCCTGACTGAAGACAGATATCCAGAGGATTGCCCTGAGTTGACACTTAACAACAACAACAGTTTACAGGATCTGAGGCAGCATGGTCTTGTTAGATGAAAATGATCAATTTCTTTTACTGGGTGACAGAATTGAATCAGAGGAGACCACTAAATGTGATATACTTGAATTTTAGTAAGACTTTAGATATGGCTCCTCATAAGTGACGTATAAGAAACTGAATACTCTTGGTATGGGTCTAAAAGTGACTGAGTTAGAAACTGATTGAGTGGGAGGAAACAAGGAGTATTGGTAAATTGGAGTCCACTTTGAGGGAAAGAGCATTACAAGTGGTGTGCAGCAGGGATTGGTTTTGGTCTGATTCTTTTCAACATTTTCATAAGCAATATTGTGAAAGATCTGTTAGGAAAGATTTGCCTATTTACAGTTGATACCAAAATATGTAATGTGCAGAAAACATGAGGAAGGATGTAATGAAGCCTGAGAATGGTCTAGAGTTTGTCAGCTAAGATTTAATACAAACAATGCAGCATAGAGGGTGAAGTTTGGTATACAAAAGAAGAGTAAAATCTGGGAATGATCTTTAGATGGCAAAAGCCACAAGAATGCTTAAGTGCATAAGGAGAGGAATTGCTAGCAGAAAAATGGAGATGATATTGCTTCTGTATAGGTCTCTAGTGAGATCTCATTTGGAGTACTGTGTGCAATTCGTGGATACTGCAGCTTCATAAAGATATATAAACTGGATGGAGTCTGTCCAGAGGGAGATTACTAAAATGATCAGTGGTCTTCATCTTAAAGCATATGGAGACAATCAAAAATCTAAACACATATACCTTGAAGGAAAGGTAGGATAGGGTAGCTATGATGGCTGAAATTTTACTTACTGTTGATTTCCTTTTCTGCAATCCTGCTAGACCAGTCCAGACAAGTGAGCTATGCCCCCGTACCAGCAGATAATGGAGACAGAAAAAACTCAAACATTCCAAGGAACCCTCCAGTGTTTCATAACAAGCAAATTGGGAAAAAATCTTTAACAAGAAAACTAACGAAAAACAACTGAAAAACTCTCTGAAAGTAAACAAACAAGGCTCGGAGCTAAAACAGTGAAAAACAATACCAGGAAAACTGTACAGCCAATCTGTGTGCACAAACTGTAAATAAAAGTATTGATTCTGCAAAACACAGGGGCATGTTTACTAAAAACCGCTAATTTGCGCGCCGCAAAATAGCGCACTAAAAGCGGTACTTAAGAGCACTTAAATGGCCCGTAAACGTGCGGGTCACCACCGCACGCGTGCGCGTCACACGAACGCGCCCCGCACAAGTACGGGCCCGCAAATGTCCGATAGAGGCGTGGAAAGGCTAACGGAGGGCGGAGGAAGGCTCCGGAGGGGCGGAGAGACGGGGCTTATGGGCAGGGAAGGGGAGGGGAGAGGCGCCCCGCACATTATCGGGGCTGAATTCGCAAGTAAAAAATAGCGCGAGTGAAACACTCGCGGTAGAGGGCATGTAAAGGGAAGGGAAACCATTTTCGTCAGCAATGTACACCTAAACCGGGGAAACCTTCAAAACGTGAGCAGTGTGATACATGTGCACAGCACAAAAGTGCAATTACAAATATAAAATGACCACCACAGAAATAGTACAAAGAGGAGGTCAGCTGGGGAACAGTGATAGTAAAGGGCAAAACCAAAAAACACACCCAGGAAAGCCCCAAAAATATAAATGAATTATGGAAGGGTCTACGGAGCGGAGACCTTTCCCAACACACATTTCCTTGTTTCGTACGTTCCCTGTGAGTGGTGTTTATGGTTGCCCATCAATAGCAAGGTTGCCCAGTTTGTTTATATATTAACCCCCTTCTGCGGTGGTCAGTTCCGGGGTTTATTTGCACGTTTGTCACCAGACAGGGTGAATGAGCCCACAGTAAAAATGTGCAGAGCAGGGTTTGCGACTCCATCCTGCCAGGTTAACTATCTCCAGGGACTGCACTGTCTCTGTGGACACACTGTGGTGCAGCGGACAGAGCCAGTACCTCTAGGACCATAAGGCATAGGATCAAATCCCAGCTGGGGCTCATGCCAGCCCAGTTCCTATGTTTTACCCACCACTAAACAAAGATAGCACAGACACCCCTGTATTGCAGGGAACATAAGCATGGTGCAAACACCCATATTTTGCCCTACCCCGCACACACCCCATAACAATGGGCATTACCTACAGCCCAGTCCCCCACATCCGGTCCCGGAGTGCCACAATGCAATCAGGGCATATGCATTCCCTGAGAGTAGGAATGCCATCATGTTGGCGGACGAGTACAGGTGGTGGAGGGGGCAGTGGCTGCTAGCCACAGAAGACAGTGGCCTAGCCATGTGCAGGCTGGCACCGTCCACTGCAACAGACAGGCCCTGTCGGATGTACAGTCATGGACTGCCCAGGGAATCAAGCACATCTGTGGCAACACAGTGGCGCACTGCACACAGACAGTGTGTGCAAGAACAGAAGGTCACAGGTTCAAAGCCCTGCCAATCCTGTCCACATATCTTTACCCACAACTAATCCGTGATAGTAAGGACAAACCATTATTGCTGGGGACATACGCATTGCTCATACGCCAATTTTACACCCCACTGATCACAGACACCATGACGAGGGGCATTACCTAGAGCAGAGTCTCACAAATGCAGTCCCAGAGGACCACACACCATTCAGGTTCAATGCTGCCGCCCATACAAATGCCAGTGCTGTATATCTCTGCACCACCCCCATGGCATGTAGATGTAGCTAATGCATATTCATGAGGGACAGCAGGAAAACGCGAACAGTGTGTTGCAACCCTGGGCTGGATTTGGGAACCTCAGCCGTAAAGCAGCAGCCAACAGGGGCAGACACACCCACACCCACACCCACAGGCCCCAATGGCCAATGCCCCCTGGAGAGGCAGGAC
This sequence comes from Ichthyophis bannanicus, assembly GCA_033557465.1. Classification (NCBI taxonomy): domain Eukaryota; kingdom Metazoa; phylum Chordata; class Amphibia; order Gymnophiona; family Ichthyophiidae; genus Ichthyophis; species Ichthyophis bannanicus. Next base: position 1,745,602,735 of record CM066032.1, on the reverse strand, counting down.
ATTGGGCCTTGTGTGCATCTCACAATACTAGCATGTGAATACCTTAGCAATGTCACTCTACACCTGGGTATACGGTACACAGCTTCCAAACACTTGCTCTGAGTACTGGCAGATAGATATCCCTACGTCACGCACATTCTGCTCCTTGAGCTCCATCATGACAATCTGTCTGTTGACTGCAGTGGGTGCATCAGGTCTGGTCTCTGACAGCGTTTACCACCCTGGGGAGTGACTCAAAACAGTATTGCTACCATATCCATGCCTGTACTGTGCCCAGGACTGGTGTGGTGGCTAATGCTGACAAACGCCTCTACAGTAGCACAATGCTGGCATACGTGTGGGAGTGTGTGTCTGTCTATACAGTGTGTGTTGGCTGCAAACACCTTCCACAGCCCACACTGCCAGCACTGTTGCCAGTATTGGCCTGCCAATGTGCATAATGAGCAGCAAGGTACCATGGGTATAGCTCTGACAGGGCGGGTTGGCCAGGATGCATCTGCACAGGGCAGAGGGCACTGACTGGGATAGTGTAGTGGTTGCCCACCACCTACACATACATGGTGGCCTCTGTATGTGCTGCTGGGGTTGCACTCCACCCTGACTGTGCAGTGAAGACAACATGGCTAGGCACCCCCATAGTGAATGATAGTATGTCTCCCATGTGATATATATGGGTTTTGTGTCGGGGCCCAGTCAATGACTTAACTGCTGGTGTGCACTGCCATCCCAGTTCTGGGTGCATGCATTTCCAACAGGACTAACTAGCAGACATATGTCAGCTGGTGTGTGTCCTGATGGAGCGCCGTGCAGTGGCTGATGGCTTGCTGTAGGCGAAGATCAGATAGTGGTGGGGTGCAACTTAGCATATCAAGGCCTAATGTCTGTCAGATATTGTGTTATGGATGTGTATGGAGTTGCTGTGACAGCGCTGTAGGGTGTCTCTCCCACAGCAGGACTGGGGTTGATGGTCCACCCTACTGCTACCATTGCAGGGAGGTAGCATGATGATAAGAGACCCTGCTTTCCAACCTGAGGGGGAGAAATGGTGGTAAAGAGCCCACCTAGGTCTCACATAAGGGGTGCCCCTGACTCTGACCGACAGAGATATCCAAGGTGTCTCTGCAGAAACAACCTATCTCACAGAGTAATAGTGCTGTGTAGCTCTGGCATGGCCTCATTCTGCCACGGAGGTTGTGGTGGACCTGGTCCTGGGTGCCTCCACGCACACTCAGGGTGAGCACAGTACCCGCACAATGTGACGGTGTGTAGCTACTCTGTGCCAGTACAACACCCACTCAGTACACCCTACCAGGCCGAGGTGCTGTGTGGGTGCACATGGACACTCCCTCCTACCAAGCTGTGGAGATGCCGGGGTGCATTCCCGATCCTGTGTCTATCTGTGGACAGTTGATTTGCATGTGCAGTGCATCATGGGTATGGGTGGACTAACCCTATCCTGGCTACCACAACAGACTGTCTGTGTGGTGACATGCAGGCTCTCTGCAGCCAGCCAGGGGCTTGCTGGCAGCTATAGAGCTGTAGGCCAATGGGTACCTCATTGCCTGTGAAGTCAGAGGTCATGGGTTCAAACCCACAGTGGTGTAATTTTGTAGGGCGGTGCATAGGTATTTAACATTTAATGTGCAGATGTTGCTGGCAGCAAATCAACCCACAGCGTACTATACCCACATGGTGCCCTTGAGTGTGGTTGATAGGGCACACAATAGGCCATCTTTTAGTTTAGGTCCATATGAGGTGCACTAGTCTCTATCCGGAGACACAACATATATGGTGCCCTATAGGGGACATGCAAGGGTGCCTTGGCGGACAGTGCACTCTAACATGTGCCTCATGAGCTGCCTCATGTCAACATGATGTGCGAGTGCGTTTGGTAGCTGTGCTAAATAAAGGAAAACTAAAAGCCACCCTACAGCACTACTCACCAAAAACATACTGCCTCAGCCAGCCCTGTGCACTGAGCACTGTGAGGGATCGAACCCCTGATCCGTGCACCATTGGTCAGTGTACCCACCATTGTGCTGTGTCCCTGTTACTGTGCTGACACATCAGTACGCCGCCTCATGGCCATCTGCGCGCGGCCCTAAGCTGCTCACAATGAACAGTTCGCCGCACACTGCCGCCCCAAAAAACAGTGCGCCGCTTCATGCCGCCAAGAATGAATAGTGCGCCGCCTGCTGCTGCTCAAAATTAACACTGCTCCGCCCTATGCCGTGCAAAAGTAAGATGCCCCCTAAAACACTTCTACCTATTAAAGGTGATGCCTCAGTCAGGCGTTTACGTTGTGCACAAAGGGGGTTTGAACACATGGCCCCTGCACCATTGGTCGGTGTCCCCACCATTGTACCACAGCTCTGTTGATATGTGTGTGTCCAACAGCGCGCCACGTGGCCTTCCGGGCCGCAAATGTGGACCCCGGCCATTAGCGCCTGGCGCACCAGTCAGGTCGCGTTCGCCCCCATGTTTTATTTCCACGGCCTGAACCCCACACTCCGTATATGGCACAGGCACACCAACGCGGCCCCGCACAATCTCAGGGTGCACTAAACATACCCCATTGGTGCCATGTGTGACTGCTGAGATCAATGCACATACATATCTCCAACACCCTAACCCTTGGGTGTGCAAGTTGCGTGCATTTCCAATGTATAACATAACATCCACGCAGCCATGAGGAACGCAATAGCACCACAATGTCTGGAGCGCAGCCATGCGGAGTGCATGTGCGCGAGCCTCAATGCGCAAATGCGGAGGTTGCGTCGTCAGCGTCGTCACGTCCAGAAGGGCAGAAAACAAAATGGCTGCCAGAATGCGCAAACCTGCATTCAGCCACTGCGAACTTTGCCACCTGGCCTCATTGGTTGGGCCAAAGATGGAGAAGCTGTTCCCAGGGGCCGCCAGGGGAAAAGACACAGAAAAGGTCCAGAGGGCCTGGGAGAGAATCAAAAGGCGTTTCAATCGTGTGGCAGACAACCAAAGGGAGGTGAGTGCATTGCCACAGGTCATAATTACCATAGACACAGACAGGGTTGTTTGCAGCTGTCAATGGTGCTGTGTGTAGGTATTCCAGATCAGTAAAGTGTAGCTGGGGGACCCACATGCCAAGGTCTATATGTAGCACATATGAGTGGTTTGCCATGTACCCAGGTGTTTAGGGACGTAGTCACAAAGGGCATGATGCCATCCTGGAGTCCTTGCTGCTGCTGTGCTACAAAACACTGTAACACACCTAGCCCATAGATCTGCCTGGGATGGGTCCAGAGACATCATGTGCAACTGGCCGTGTCCTGCATCCTCAGGGCTGCACACATTGGCCACCCTCAGGGGTTGTGAAACGTGCATCACATGGTCTGGCAGCCACCCTGGAGCTATGGGGTGTGTGCCAATGTTGGTCAGGGCAAAACCCCTATCACCAGGACCCTTGAGAGCCCATCAGAGTGGGTCCACCATCACCCTGCAGATATGGGGATGTCTACTAATGTTGTTTAACCCATCATCCCTGTCCCCAGGGGTACAGAGAACCCTTCAAAGTGGGCCCTCTGTCATCCTGGAGATATGGGGATGTCTACTAATGTTGTTTAACCCATCATCCCTGTCCCCAGGGGTACAGAGAACCCTTCAAAGTGGGCCCTCTGTCATCCTGGAGATATGGGGATGTCTACTAATGTTGTTAAACCAATCATCCCTGTCCCCAGGAGTACAGAGAACCCTTCAAAGTGGGCCCTCTGTCATCCTGGAGATATGGGGATGTCTACTAATGTTGTTTAACCCATCATCCCTATCCCCAGGAGTACAGAGAACCCTTCAAAGTGGGCCCTCTGTCATCCTGGAGATATGGGGATGTCTACTAATGTTGTTTAACCCATCATCCCTGTCCCCAGGGGTACAGAGAACCCTTCAAAGTACACTCTCACCCACCCTGGAGTTATGGGGATGTCTACTAATGTTGTTTAACCCATCATCCCTATCACCAGGGGTACAGGGAGCCCATCAGAGTGGGCCCTCTATCACCCTGTGGATATGGGGCTGTTTGCCAATGTGGTTTAAACCATCCCCCCTATCACCAGGTGTACACGGAGCCCAGCTGGGTCGGGCAGCAAGCACCATGGGGATATGGTGCAGTATGCCTATGCTGTTGGAACCTGTCCCTCCATCACCAGGGGACCTGATAGCTGCCTAATCATTCCTGGGCAACACCCTGTTCTCAGTTTGTATCTTGCTGATGTGGTGCTGTAGGACACACCAGACCTAGGGGGGTGGGAAAGCAGACTGTGACGGAGGGTATGTCAGTCGGATATGTTTCTAGGCTATGGTGGGTAGGTTGCACATCTCACACAGTCCTTGGGGTGCACGACAGTCGGCCTGTGAGAACGACAGCTGACGAGCACTCACATAGTGATGATCTCACACCTCCCACAGCCATTTCCACTCATGTGGAGACACACAGGGGTGCAATATTTGATCAGGCGCAGTCCAACAGGTATCCCATCCATACCGGACTCTGAATCGCACTGCACTGTGTTGACCAGGGAACCATGGATGGTCAAATAACACCTCCACAGGGCCCAAACACAATGGGATCATCTCCCATGCTCGCACAACTAGGGTGCCCCCACCAGTGGGGACCATGTTCCACACCTCCTTGTCCAACACATACCTACATACCTGTATCAGCTGATAACCCTGAAAATAAGGGATTTGTCAACACATACACAACATTGCCCCCAGGGGATGTGACACCCTCGCACACACTCCCTGTCCCTCTCACACTCTCCCACCCCCTATACCCCACCCCTTTGTCTCCCTCTCTCCCCCACCATTGCAAACATGACGTGCCTATGGGTGATGATATGGGGTGGGGGGTGGGGAAGCCTGTAGGTGCTGGGCAATGCTGCTGGCTGGTGTCCCATATGATGATGCCTGCAGACCCCCGACAGGCTCCGTGGGTCCCGCCCTCACACACATAGGCAGGCCTATGCACACATTTCCCAGGGATCACCTGTCACAAGTGTGTGACTGTGCAGGAAATACAGAACACACAGCAGGGCACAGGGAGCAGGGTGACAGTGGCCAAACATGAATATGGGTATGTTAACTATCCACCTGTGCAGAAGGGTAGGTAATGACCCCAAACAATGTTTGTTTATCAACAGGTGGAGGATCTGAGGAAGAAGGCGCGTGAACTACGGCAGTTCCATGGAGACTTCCTGGCGCGCTACAGCAGGGGGTCACAGACACCCAATGATGGTGAGACTGGACAGGCATGACTCTCAGTTTATAATGTCACATTGGCCCACCAACGTGTGTGTTTAATGCATCTGTAGATGTGTAACGTAACACTCATGTACGTTTTGTTATGTCTGTTAACTTTCACAGGGGGAGAGGAAAGCAGCGGCGAGGGCCACACATTGGCCTACTCACTCCGGCGGCCCACCACCCACCGTGCAAGGGAGGTGGAGGTGGTGGTGGTGGAAAGCGAGACGGAGGTGGAAGAGGGATCCCAGATGGAGCTGGCGGAGGAGGAGACGGAGGAGGAGCAGCAGATGGGGGAGGGGGGGAGGAGGAGAGGGAGGAGGAGCAATTGACGGTGGTGGGGGGTGACGAGATGGGAGAGGAGGAGAGGCCCCCACAGGCACACCCAGAGGGTGATGCTGCTGGCAGGAGGGCGGCTGCGGGTGAGGGGGGCAATGTGCAACCTGTGTTTGGGGGGGTGCTGGGTTGGGCAGAGAGGGTGGCTGAGAGTGTTTTGGGGAGAGGACAGGGTTGGGTGGGGGGTGCGGGGGAACACAGCACAGCACAGGGCTACGTGGGCCCCCGTCAGACACTGCAGGTGGAAGCTGGGGATAGGCGTCGTCGCACAAACATGTCATCCACGGCCCACGGCATATTGCATGCACATGCCAGCACACAGACCACGGGCACCATTTGCCTATGTGCTGGCAGGTGCATGCATGATGTGCTGGGGGCAATTGATGATGTGCGGCGCGACGTACGCCTAGTCTTTCATGCACTGCAGTGTCTGACGGGGGCTGTCCGGCAGGTGTCCGCCGATGTTGCGCAGCTGCAATGTCGGCGGGCATCTGCCGAAGGGCGTCACAGGCACCTCTGAGAACACCTGTGATGTCCACATGTGCCCTGTGCTGTGCTGTGTTCCACGCACAAAATGGGGATGTTTGTGTGGTGGCATGTTGCCAATGTTTAAATGCTATATAATAAACATTTGTTTTTGTTATGTGGAAACATGGTCATGTGTCTCCCTCAACCACCCACCATGGATGAATGCCTGGGATATGTCTGTGCATCTGGACAGGCTGTGGAGGCTGACATGGCTGGCAGACATGGACTGCTTACACATGCCGTCATGGGGCGTAAACGTGTGCAGTGGCTAAGGGCCAGGGAAGCCGCATGGGATGTTGAAGTGTGAGGGGGATCCCAGAAACAGCCATGCTGTTGGGTGGATTGGACTGCTAACAAATGTGTCAGCGGAGGGAGGAAGCCAACATAAGCATGCTACGCATGTCTGCCTGTGCCACATGCATACCTTGGGGGGGGGCCAGACATGTTCCCACTGTTGTCTTTGATATAGGCTATGACCACAAATATGGAACCAGGTATGCTGGCAGAGGGGGGGAGGGGGGTGATGCCGCTGACGACAGACCATGAGGTATGGGAACAGTACACCTGAGACAACATGGGTCAGTGTGTGTGAGGAGGACCCCTACAGCCAAGGGGCTGTGACTATGGACTGTGTAGGTGACACATAGCATGTCGTGCCATCTGTTCTGCAACACCTGGTGGAGCAGCTAATGCGACAGCAAGGGTCTGCTGATCAGCGACACGACATGCATGTGGACACCACATAGGGGACCAAAGGGACACAAATTGCAATGACACGTATCATGTATGTTGTTCAAAACATTTATTTACACACCTAGGAACCACGGCGTGGCCTGCCCTTTCTGGCACGTCGCAAAACCCTACCCCCTTGTGCTGCACCCTCCCCCTCATCTTGTGCTTGTGGAGGTGGTGGCGGTGGTGGTGGCGGTGGTTGTGCATAACTCTGCAGTATGGCACGTATCCCCTCCAGGGCCACACACATTCTTTCAAGTGGCATGTCCCTGATATCCTGCCGCAAGTGGCAAATCTCCAGCGTGTTGGCATCGATAGACTGGCGCACAGCTGCCAATTCACGACAGATGCCTGTAGGGGGAAGCAAGGGTGGTGTGTGATATACCTCCCAAGAAACACACAACAAGATGACTCATATAACACATGATTGTCATTGTGAATGTACAAACTATAGTATGCACGCGGATATGGTTATGAACACGCAATGTCAGAAAGGTGTATGTCAATGCCACACACAGCACATGGTTGATTTATGTGATGTGGGTGGCACACACAGGGATACACAGGTTGCCCACACACCCCCACGTGCTGCAGATATTGGAATAGGCCTGTGGACACATAGCACACACATGTCCATTGTGCAGTGTGGCGGAGCGTGTTCGATGGACAGCAAACACACCTGTGGATACGTCGTGATGCAGAGAGATAGAATGTGCACAGCCAACCCATGTGGGACCACATTTGGGGGGATACACACAGCATGGACAGGGTACAGGTGTAGCGCCATTGACTATGAGGGATGGGGTTGGCGCAGCAGGATCACATCCCGTACATGGGCAGGTCCACCAATGCCACATGTGTCTGACGGCAGAGGGGTCCACATACACCCAGTGGTTAAGGACCTGGGGTCAGATAACAGTGCATGTACACCTTGGTACACATGTGGAGGCTGCACAACGAGCATGGAGAGGACCAGATGGTGCAGCACAGGGTGACACAACGCAAAATGGCGACTACAGGGTCATGCTGAGCATGCAACAGCATGTGGTGAGCCCTCGGGAGGAGTGAGTCACAGAGATAGGGGGGGGCCCTCCCTTAATGTGTTTGGCAGCAGGGGTGCCACCTGTGAGCTGTCTAGTCCATCAGGACCCAGCATGGGGCACCAGATAACCTGTGTGATCCGGGGGGTTCGTCACAAACCATGCATTGTGCACCTCAGTGTCACATATACATGAACGGGACATGTTGCGAGCCCTGTCTGTATGTCCACCAGCCTAACGTAATTGTGGACATACATGCTGCCTCCAGGGACCTGTAAGCCTCCCAAACCATGGGTACATGATCCTAGACCCTGTCCTGTCTGTACATCGTGCTATATGTGTGTCTGATGTCATTCCAACTGAAAATGTCATGTGGTAGGATTGGTCTACACCTGGTGATGCAGACCGTAGGGGATGGGGTCTGTGTGACGGTGCATGACATACATGTATGTTTATTTATTTATTTTTTTTTAAATTATTTTAAAACCTTTATATACCGCGCTATTTGTTATCAGTGCGGTTTACATACAACAAGGGTGCACAGTCAGAAGCCTGTTCTGTGCTTACATTGTAACAGGAGTTTAAACTTGGAACATACATTGTAACAGGAGCATAAACTTGGAGCAACAGGGGAACTATAAACATATGTACAAAATATAATTAGATTTGGATTGTATATACAGGAGGTCTAAGGCGGGTTCAAGATACTTGTGACAGGGTGCGGTTTGTAGACATTGGCAGGTGGGTGAGTTGAGGTGGGGTGGATGCTTGAGCAAAGTGAAGTAGGAAGATGTGGTGTTTAATTGCCTTACGGAACTGCATAAGGCCTTTGATGGATCTAATTTCAGGTGGAAGTTCGTACCAACATTTTGGGGCATAGAAGGCGAATGTTCTTTTCTTGGGTATAGGTATGTCATCTCTGATTCCCCATGGCCCATGTGACAGTTAACATGAGTAGTTACTGGGCCACGGCTGGGCTACAGTGATGAAGCTCAGTTGTGCAAGTGCTATGCTATTCGTGGGGTATTGTCACACAACATGATGCAGCTGAAACTGCATACCTAGTAGGTCTGCATCCGTAGGTGTACACTCACCCTAGGCTCAATGTTCCCTCTAATTTTCTGTAGGCTGTGTGCGCATAAAATATCAGCTGTGCAGCTTTTGAAGCAAGGTTCAATTTTTGTGCGCCACATAACGACACTCGGAGTTATATACTTTAAAATTTGACTACACGTCAGAATACAGTATGTACACCACATTGATTTTAATTAAATTAAATGAAAATGGACAATTACTAAATGAAGCGGAATATGTCTAGTAATTACAATCACAACTTTTAAATTTTAAGACGACTATGTTGTTTTCTATCAGAATCAGAACCATAATTTTTGTGCGCTCTGCTGTAAAGTATGTGCGCTCACTCGGCGAGGTGTGCGCGTGCACACGCGCACAGCTTAGAGGGAACAGTGCCTAGGCTGTTATGGTGTGTGTCACATTAACATCCGCTAACATACGTCGTAACATTGCTTGTTGGGCAAATGTATCCCGTCTACTGGAGACACACATGTGACAGCTTTGGAAGGTATTTTGTCACATCCAGCACAGACACACCCCACACAGAGAGTAGTGGGTTGTGCGTTGTGCCTGTCACGTTCCGTTTTTACCAGTGTTCCCTCTCAGCTGTGCACATGTGTGTGCGCACACGACTTGCCAAGCAATCACACTACTGTATGACATAGCCCACGGAGAGAAGGTATGTGAGTCAGCTCAACATCAACAACTACGTGCTCAGATGTATAGATGTGTGTGTAGGTATGGTTTGCACAGGTTCTACCATAGTTTGTACTGCATGCAATGTGCTGCACATACTGCATCCGGACATGTACTCCACAGGTAGGTTGTGTACACCCCATTGCCTCTCTGTGGTGTGTAACACATTAACATTAATGCCATGGGATGCACAGCTGATATCTAATGGGCACACAGCATACAGAACATTGGGGGTGACATTGCTTCTCACCCACCTTCTGCATCCTGCCGTGAGGATGTTGCATGGGCTCTGAGCTCCCCCATGAGGTCATCCTCGACCACATCATCCTGCTGTGGTGGTAGGCCGGTACCTGTTCGACTAGACACCATTGGTGGGTGGGTGCTCATCTGTGGCTGCAGGGGACTCTCCCCGGAACATGGCCGTGCCACCGACATTACAGGCTCCGCCTCCTCCTCCTCCCCCTCCAGGATGTGAGGGACGGCCACATCATCCCCCTCCTCCGCACCCTCCTCGTCCACCGCACCCTCCTCCGCATGTGTCAGCATGGTGCTGTAGTCACCTGTATTGTGGGCAAACACAGATAGCACACATATGTTTACGCACTACAGCTATGTACACGTGTGTGCTGCAGACAACACATACCTGATGGTGTGGGGACCCAGCATGTGTGCTGCATACAGGGCCCCCTACACACCCCCATACCTGTCTGTAGCCAACATGTACCTGCCCCAGGGGAACAGGTGTGTGTTTTAGGTCCGCACACCTAGTTTGTTTCCCATGCCTCAGCTACAGCTATAATTGTGCAGTGATCCCCCATGCCGTCTGTCACCCCATCTGGCCAACATCTGTCCACTCACGGCTGCTCCTTTCTCACACTTCCACCTGTATTTTCTACCCCCTGTTTGATTGTGCATGCCATTGAGCAGGCCATATGTCCCTGGGACATACTGTGAGCACACTGCTACATGTGTCTGGCAGTGACCTACTGTGCATCGAGCAGCTAATGTAAAGCATCTTGTGCCCATTGACAGGCACATGTATCAATGTGCGTATGGTATGTCACATAAACATGCACCCCTCACAGGCCAATGCTATATTACAGGGGATGAGAAGCACTGTTGGGGGGGGGGTAGGTAAGGGCCTGGTACACGTGGAGATGTTTGTGACAGGTCAGGGGACTGAGGGGATGAGGGACACATGTTGAATGTGTCCCTGCAGCATGGCAGGCAAACAGTGTGACGCGAGCCAATACAAAGACGTGTGGAGCTCTGAGGGACAGACACATATTATCTTTAGAGACATATGTCATTGTCCCAACACAGGCCATGTTTCCGTGACTTCCACAGGGGCAGAGGGTCGACAACACATCTGCCGTTATCGCATCCGCAACCGTGTATTACTACACCTTGCCAATGCATTGTCATATGCCGGCGACAGGGAAGGTCCCCATACAGTATGCTGTTCTTGGGGGACTGCTGTAATGCCAGGCGTACATACAATGCTGTGGAGACCGCTTTTACCGTCATTCACTGTGCTATCCACATCCTTTACAACAACGTCACATATGTCCACATCTTTTCTACCTTGCTCAGATGTACGTGTGCGGTGAAGGAGGGTGATAGCACAGTTATAGATTTAACGCATTTTGTGATCTGCATTGCCTCTACGCCTGCCATATCTGCAGTCTCCAACTGCTCCATGATGTAGGTGAACCGTTCCGTTCGACCGCTGTTAAAGGTTTGTGGCCAGGGTGTAGGTGTACATGTATGAATGAGGTGGAGGAGCACTTGTCAGGGGCACGTACTGCCCCTGCGGCTGCCAGCACAACCAAGCATATGTTGGGTACGTGGCATTTGTGTTTGCCACAACTATGTATTTGTCCTACAGGTCTCCCGGAGTCTTTGTATTGGCTTGATGTTACCTTTGGGGTGCGCGTGTGTGTTTGTGTTGGACAGGAGTGTGCAGGGGTACAGCACAGACCTCTGACACCAGCATGGGTACATGATGGGGCTTGGTAGAGATTTATGGGGGTGCATGTGCAAATGTCTGCCATCTACACAATGGCTATTTCACCAAGGTATGGAGAGGTGAAATATATGCGTAGCATACGTACCTGCATGCGGATCTGCTGTATCCAGGGCCACAGGAAGGCCATATGTGTATATTGGCCCAAGCCTGTCTGCAAGCTGCTGCTCTAGGGGCGTGAGCATGGATGGTAGGGGGCCCCCTCCACCTGTGCCACTGGCATGCTGTCGTTCTGCACACAGGTGCTGGCGCACCCCTCTTTTGATATCAGAATACCTCTTCTTTAGACAGTCAATGTCTCGCAGAGGGCCCCCTACCTCGGCAACTGCTCTGCGTATCTCCTCCCACACCGCATTACGGCCTGCTGTACTTGTGCGGCTGCTCTGCCTCCCAAACAGAACCTCATAGTTCTCGAGGACCGTAGCGAGGAGGTTGTGGTTCTCAGAATCTGAGAACCGTGTGGCCCTCCTCCTCTGGGTCTCAGGTACAGGGGCCCTTTTCCTCTTCCCAGTGTGGCGGCTGGGTGCAGCCTGGCCCTGTGTTGATGGCCCTGCTTCTGGCTCAGCCGCCATAGCCCCTGCCTCCTGCGCAACTGGTTGCCGCACCTCCTGCACACCCTCACCCTCCCTTTCCCTCATCCTTTCTCTGTCACTCTCTCTATCACTCCCTCTATCCCTCTCTCTCCCTCTCTCTCTCCCTCTCTCCCACCCTCCCTCTATCCCTCTCAATGTCCCTCTCTCTCTCCCTCACTCTCACCCTCACCGTGCCCCTTCCACTCTCCCTATGGCTCTCACTCTCCCCCTGCCGCTCCATCGCCCTCCTCTCCCCACTCCCCTGGCCACACGCAACCTCACCTCACCTCACCCCTTCTCCCTCTCCTACGCCACACACTTCACAGACAAAACAGATATGAGCACAATACTACAAACACAACACAATAAACTGAACAGTACACACCGCAATACAGAGACAATTGACGACAATCCACTACACTGACACCTGCTCCAATACCTCCTGCTCTCACACTTCGCTATCCTACCTCTCACTCCTCACTCATCCCTCAACGTGCAACAGGCGTGCAGGGTGATTTATACGTTTTAGACGGTTACCTACATTGCGCATGTGCAACTGTGCGACGGCGATGCTTGTGCGCGGCGCGTATGTGACATTGCGCATGGGCGTGCGTTGGTGGATGTGTGTGTGCGCGATACGCATGTGCAGCTGTTAGCGCATGTGCGTTTGAGTGCGTGTGACGTCACGCACAGGTGACGCATACGCACAGGCGACGCATACGCCCATGCGTAACGAGTTGCACATGCGCGCCGCCCACAGACAGACGCCCATGCGTAAGGGGTTGCACATGCGCGCAACACACACACAGACGCAAATTAGGGCATTGCTGCACATGCGCGCCGCGCACGGCCATAACCGCGCATGCGCAAGGTACGTACAACATAACCTGGATAAAAATGATTGCAGATTGGGTCCACATTGAGGGTTGTTTCGTAGGCGCGGTGTATGTTGGTTGTGAGTTACAGGGAGAGAAAGGCAGCTGTAGTGTATTGGATTCTGTGTGTCTGTATGGTATTGTTCTGTATTTCTCCGTTTACTGTGCTGTATTGTGTGGATCTAGTCTTGTGTGGTGTCTGCTGTAGTTGTGCTGTACGTTGCATTGTATTGTGCTGTTTTGTGTGTCTCCTTTCTTGTGTGGGTTGTAAGGTGTCCAGTGTTTAGGCAGGTGTGGGTGTGTTTTTGTGTGTGTGTTTGTGTGTGTCTGTAGTTCATGGCGGCTGTTTATGTTGCTGCATGTGCCCTGAGACGTGGGCGGATGCTGCGGTTGCAGGACAGGGGAGATGGTGCCCATGGGGCTGAGGCACAGGGCATGGGTGTAGACCCGCAGCAACTCAGACCTGCAGCTGTGGGGGTGGTCCACACAGGTGCTGTGCGTGGACGACGCAGACGGCGTGCTGAGGTGCAGGCTCGGCAGCCTCGCCTCTACAGGCCCAGAGCCCAGCTCCAGGGCATGCGTGAGGACCTGGTCATCTCCCTGTACCGACTGAGCACAAGGGCTATTCGGGAGCTCTATGAGGATCTGCGACCTGACCTCGAGCCCCTGACTGATCGGTCACATGCCATACCAGGTTTAGTCAAGCTCCTTGCTGCCTTACATTTCTTTGCCTCTGGCTGTTTCCAGTCATCTGTGGCTGCAGTGGGTGGCATGAGCCGCCCCACCTTCTCACGCTGTCTCCACCAAGTACTGCGTGCCATGGTCAGCCGGGTGGGGAATTACATAGCCGTTCCTCACATTGGGCAACAGTGGGGGACCCTGAACCAGGCCTTTGAGGCGTTAGCTGGGATACCACACGTGATGGGAGCTATTGATTGCACACATGTTGCCCTGGTCCCGCCTAGAGACAGGGAGGTGGTGTTCCGCAACCGCAAACACTACCATTCCCTGAATGTTCAGGTTGTATGTGATGCTAATCTGCATATTCTGAATGTGGTCCCGCGGTTTGCAGGGTCCACCCATGACTCCTATATCCTGCATCACTCAGCACTGTTCAGGCAATTTGAGGAGGGACAATATGGGGACTGTATATTGCTGGGTGAGTATTTCCATCTAACCTATTATGTGCTGCATATATGTATTGGTTTATGTAACATCTGTTATATAGGGCGCTGTTTGCCAGCTTTGCATTTGAAAACGTACCTCACGTTCAAAAGACATATGACTGTTATGTGTTTACATTGTTACAGGAGTGTATATGTGGATTAACAGGGGACCTGATTTGAATTGAGACATCAGGATTGTGATACGGTTTGATCATACCCTGCTCATGTTGTTCTGGAAACTAAGCTCAGGTGCAGATGTGTGTCCTGTTGGTGGATTGGTACTAGTGTGTGTGTGTGACATCTGCCCACATGAGGGGGGGGGAGGTTGCTGCCCATCACACACACCTGTGATGGCGGTTCATTTTCTGGTCCTTTTGTTATTTCATGTAACGTTTATGTTCTGGACAATCCATACACCTAACCCTTGTCATGTGTGTGTGAGGTCCACACACTCACTCAGTACTGGGTTGTCACCCCGGAGGTCGCGTATATACTGGGGGGGGGGGCTACATATGATGGGTTTCCCTGACCTTAGCAACTGCGAGTACAGTTTTGCATATGGATGGTCATGCATTTGGCCTGTTTCACCGCAGGAGAGATACCTTTGGCCACTGCAGATGTGTGGGACATAGGCGACGTTGTATGTGCTGATCCTAATGTTGTTGAGCATTGTGGACAGGTGACAGCAGGGGCAAGGGGACTACATGGGTGAATACAGAGAGGTATTGGTCGCACATACCCAGGTAGGTACTCTGCCTCTGTCCATGTGATTGGTGCAAGCTCATGTGGGCTACGGTGTGCACTTCTGTGGTCCACAGTTTAAAAAGGCTCTGAACATGATGGAGACAGTGCAGAGGGTGGCTACTGAAAGGATAGGTGATTAGCAGGAACCAGCATATGGAGTCAATATGCTCATTTTTGAGATGTGGACCTTGGAGGACAGGGGGTATAGCGGTGATATGGTTGTGACCTTGTCAGACCTCCCTGGCATACATGGTCTGGGTGCGAGGCTCCATCGGATTACATCACAGTTTTGGGTTGTGTACATTGCTGACATATACTTTGAACAGGTGATATGTGTATTGGTGGTATAGTCTAACGTTGGAGGTGGTCGAGATGAGGACAGGAACTGCAGTACAATACGCATGTGCCACACATAGAGGATTTCTATAGGTACAACTGGGACTGGTTTTTTTATGGCAGTATGTACAGGCTCCATAGGCCATGTTTACCATTTATATCAACATATGTATATGTTTCACAAATGCATAGTTGCTGTGTCATATATGTCTGTCAGGATGTGTTCTGCATTTGTTTCGCACGTCCATACCTGTGTAAATGAGAGGTAACATGCACTCATGCATTGACATGCAACATTTCTTTCTGCAGGTGATGCAGGGTATGGGTGTCGCCCCTGGCTGCTGACCCCTGTGCGTCATCCACGGACACATGCAGAGCGGAGGTACAATGAGGCCCACGCCTCCAGCCGCTCTGTCATAGAGCGCACCTTTGGCGTGTTGAAAAGTCGCTTCAGGTGTCTGGATAGGACAGGCGGGGCCTTACAATATAGACCTATGACTGTGGCAGAGATTATCATTGCCTGTTGCATCCTGCACAACATTGCTCTCAGGCACAATATTCCTGCAGAGATTAATGAGGATCTGGATGATGATCCACCATGCCCCCCTGTACGTGCCAGTGGTGACACACAAGAGGGCACAGCGGTCAGGCGGAGGTTGATTGCAGAGATCTTCTCTGGTACGTATTGCATATATTCCCACATAAATGTGCTGTTCTGTGTGTGTGATGGTCATAAAGGTTTTTGTGTCGGAACATATCACCTTCAGGTGCAACACTGCATTGTCATTCAACTTAACATCCCACGGTCACATATAGCCATGCGTGTGTGACCAACAATGTGGCCGGGGCACAACAGCAGCTGTTGGTGTATTATGTGTGTGGGTGTTGATACACCTTTCAGATACTTTGTGGGTCACATTCCCAGTTAGTTGGTGGTGGTGATAGCAGTTGCTGTGAAAAGAAGAGTTCGTTGGTTTCATGGTCGGGATGGAGCACGGTGGCAGGCATATGTTGCGGTAGTCACAGTGGGAGGGATGACCCTGTTTGTGGACAGTTCCCCTGCGGGGTATTTGTTTATATTGTACACTTTTTGTCCACTTGTGTGGGTGTTATGCTTGTGTGAGCTGGCTATGTGTGTATGTTGGCTAGGTGTGGTGACACATGTCATACATAGCACAGAGCACATGCTTATGACTGCTTTCCAATGATGTTATTAATTATGTGCGACGGTTGTTAATGCAACCCCACAGTGTGCCCTGATGTATACCTTATCACGTAGCCTTGACATGGATGTGTGGCAGGAGGGGGACCTGCGCTGTGTGCAGCCAGGAGGCCATATCATTGATAGAAGCTGTATTGTGGAGTGGCCAGTCAGTGCATTGTTGCATATGTACACACATACAGAGGTGATGGACGTCAGATCAGCAAAGGGTGGGTTACAGTAGCCAAGTGGTACGCTGCATGTGTGTGTGTATATTCAGTTTAGAGGTTGTCCATGAGGAACATGGCATGTGTAGCCGATGCTATCTCAACATATGCCACATTGCTGGATGTGTCATCAGACTCTGGGATTTGTATGCAGAGGATGTGGTAAGGGCTGTTATTGTAGCTGAGTTTGAATGGAGGTTTGGACATGTTCCTGCAGGACAGGTTAATAGACCACTATAGAAGAAGGTACCCCGGATAATCGGTGCTTGACACAGTACAGGTATTGTGGGACCTGTGTCTTTTGGGGATACAGCTAGGTACGTATGACCTAGATTGGCCACTGTTGGATACAGGATACTGTGATGTCTGCTGCTCGGAAAAACCCAGTATGACGTATGGCATATCTTACATGCTGTGGATGTGTGTAGGGCAGGAAAGCACAGTCCACATCAGCAAGTACCTTACGGACCTTGCAAGGGATGTTAGGTCCACATACACACAGACACCTAGATGACAGTTATTTGGTTATGGTGCACATATAGGCCATCCATGGTTTGACATTCGCACTCTCACACAGTGGGATGACATGCAGCCATTATGGTCAGGTCACAGGCAGACATGGGGGTGTGGTTTTACAGACGTGGCGCTGACATTGCCATCTATTTGAGCGCATCATCAGCACACAGCTGTCAATAATATTTGGGGTGTGCGAGGTACACTGCAGGATATGTCTTTGGCCAATGGATACAGGAGGTGTTACTGCATATCTCCATGTGTTACAGCAATGTACAGTGGGGTAACATAGAACAGTGGAAGGGCAGTACACACGGAGAGGGGGTATTGGTGGCAACATGGGGGAGACAGCCTGATATTGTGACCTTGGGATGGGCCATAGACATGGGGGAGCAAACACCTATCTTGACCAGTGTGTACAACAACAGAGTGGTAAGGGAGATGACAGGGGGATTGGGGTTACCTTTATATAGCAACGGACACTTCCGTGCTGCCTCTCCCATGTCACAGTTCCGTACAGTGTGATAGTGCACAGCCAGTCCATAGGTCATGTTGTGGGGTGTGACAGCTGGGGGACAGAGAGGTGCAGTGTGTGTTTCACACCTTGGACATGAAATATGTTTGTTTCTCTTGTGTTTTCCACTGCACAGGACATACTTTGTGAGGAAGCTGTTTCTGTGGTGCAGTGCCACCTGACTGGACAGCAGCCACGATGCTGCGGTCCGGGGTAGTTGGATCTACAGCTACATTGTGCCTGCAGTCATGGGCCCAACATGTCGTATGGTATGTGTCATACTGTGCAGATGTTGTGGTGGTTTTATTTCCTTAGGCCTCCCTTACCCATATATATTGCTGTTGTCAGACATATCCCTATGTGTTTGTGTACAGTATGTCTTCTGCAAAACTGTTTATGGCATTTGTACGACATAGCTACATGTGTATGTGTTTTCGTCTGACTTACAGGAAAATGCACTTGCTGCCTCCCCAACACTGTTATCTCAGCCATCACCGGGGTATCAGGGCAGGTCACTGGGCCTTTATGTCCACAAGTTGCCAGTTGTGCACATACATGCCATGTATCACAGCTGTCCCGCAGACCGACGCATACTGTGTGGGTGCATGTTTATGCGTTGACTGTGTGCTGATGCAGTGTCCAGTCATGGTACATTATCATGTGCTGTGAGGGGTGGGAGCACCTGGGGGGCAGTGGTGACTGTGCTACCTCTACCGTAGTGCTGTTTACATTGTCAACATTCTCAACATGTGGTGTGCGTTGTGAGCATAACTGTGTATTGTGTTCTGAGGGACCACTGTTGAGCAACCTTTTTTTATTTCAGGTATCGGCATGATGTGGACATGCATCAACAGTGACTTGACATGGTGATTCTACCTGTTTGGCTGACATTGTCTCCCTTCACTGTGACCTGATGTGGCTGTGGAGTCGCTCAAGGGATCGATGACGTACACATAATGCACACACAGGGTATGTTGGACCTTTGTTATTTGGGGGTACATGTGGCTGTACCTGTTGATGAGTTACTGTTTGTCTCATGTACATGTCATGGTGCCTGTCTATGCACACGAACAGATGCATATAGTGTGTAGCAGTGTGACATGGATATGGACATGCCCATATCCATGTGACACCCATTCTGCATTGACATTTGATGTGTCAACAATATGCATATTATTTCATGTTCATATTATGTCATGTTTGCCTTTTCATCCGTTTCTTCTGTATTTTCACAGGTGCGACTCTCTGCAATTTGTGTTGTTTGTACAAGGTGTCCAACACGACCATACGTATCCTCTCCTGACACAGGACAGAAGGCATCCCGGACACATTTCCTACAGTGCATCTGGCGTCGCCATCACACACCTTTTGGGGAACAGACCACCATGGAATTGTTTCTGGGGAATGGTGCCATTGGATGTTTGACTTATGCGAGTGGAACACATGCCTGTGATGGACAGTATTGCTTTTGGACCGCTGCTTTGGCCATGACGGACCTGTACACCACACTGTTTCTGCCATTCTGGGGCTGGGGGTCCTGCGCATTGCAGGGGACACAGATGAACTTTCACGGACTGTGGCATATTGGAATGTGACACTTGGCTATGCAAGCCCAGGGTTGCATGGAGACGTTTGACCTGACCTGTTGGATTACAGATACACCTTGCTTTTTGGACGCTGGGTGTAGCAGGGACTGACATTGTCAGTGTATGTTGTACATTCCTCCCCAGTTGTGTAGTTGTTGTGGGTTGGCCATGTGTGTGACATGGCACCCAGGATACGGTCATCTGTTAGTTTCAACACGAGCATACAGCCATGTTAGTGGCATGGGGGTGACGATGGAGCGGTCATATTATCTATGTCCACCTGCCCTCCACCTGAACATGATACCGTTTTTCCCACAACAACCCTTTCATGCCCAACAACATCATTGATTGATGTTTGCAATGGGCAAGGGTGTTTACATGTATGAGTGGCATCACTGTATCATGTTGGTATACGGATGGTGCTTGTGGTTATGACTGCTTATGTTTGTGAACCACAGCATGTGGACCTATGGCTTTTGTGTAGTTCACTGTAGGATGTTTGGCCATCATGTCCATCTTAACATGCTGGTCATTGTGTTTGCTTACTGTACAGACGTGACACTCTGCATGTATGTACACACCTTACATTGCACATCTGTACGGTCCTGTTTATCCGCCGCGGTAATGACACTCTCATTGCGCCATTATATTTGGTGTGTGGCAGTGTGGGTGTCCATTGCCCTCCTTCAATTGTGCATTCCATGTACCGTGTTATATGTGTCCACACACTGTCTAACCAACAAACACTGGAAGGGGCACTCCTGCATGGTGTTATCTCTGCAGCTTTCTGCAGGTTGTTTTGTTTGTATTCGCTCTGGGTTCATGTGCCTCTGCGACCTGTTAGCATATGCTCATTGTGCTGGTGATGATTGCTGTGATCTACATTATCGCATTTCTGATTCCTAGATCAGGCATTAGGTGAGAGGTTGCACATTACGTTCAGGAGTTATTTTCACTTGACAACATATGATGTTTTCATTTGTGAGCCTCCTGTGTTGCCTGATGGCTATGTTGCGAGGGACAGGTGATGTGTTTTGGGTCCTCATCCAGCAACGCCTACGGTTTTCATGCACTCATATGTGCGTGACACATTTGAGGGATGCAGCAGCAGGTGGGGGGTGGGGACCTGATGGCCAGTGCATAGCGTGCACCTGTTGCACATTATATCTCGTGCCCTTCACTTACAGTCAATGAAGTGACCTTTCTGTGGGATGTGGGTTGGTGCCATGCTAAATGTGTTTCTGTCTCTCACCAGGGCTGCACTCACCTTGATATTATGATAACACGGTCTACAGTGTCTGTGAGGGGTGACCCAAATAAAGATATGTATTTGACACACATCTGTCTCTTTTGCTCCTTGATCATGGTGACACACATGCAATGCAATGTGTGCCTTTGAGTCGGTCCTGACCTGACTCCCTGTGACCCTGAAACTCCAGGGTGTTCTGGTCAATGTCAGTTTTCTGGTCATTCGTCCACGGTAATGGGGGGTTACGTGACATGCCCAAGGCCACAAGGAGTGCTAGTGTGAATCGGGCCCTGGTTACTTGATGTCCACAACAGGTTTATGACCAGTAGGCTACTCCTCCACTCTTTGAGCACATGTGCACTTCTATAGACTGGTTGCTGGTCATGTCCATGGCCCACCTGTGCTCACATCCTTGTAGAGTGACAGGTGTGTATATGTCACCCATTTGCAACATCAGTGGGTTTGACAGGTTCCCACATAGACCCTCCCTTTGGACTATTTGTTCTGCCTTGTGCTCAGTGTGCTGTTTGTGGTAGTGGTTAGAGGCATGTGTTTTAACACAGTAGTGTGCAGGTTTGATCCCCACATGTGGTTGTTCTGTTGTTTTTCTGTTGTGCTACCTGGACCATTTGGTACCAGCAGGTTCATCAACTCTACACACACCCTTCCCTCTCTTCACTGTACAGCAAGGTGTGCACTCTGTGCTGTTTAGCCATCAGATGTTATCTGTCACATATGTCTCTTTCTTTATGGTGTTTACATGGCAGTGCACCTGGGGGTTTGGCTGTGGTTCAGCTGGTGTGTGGTACACCTGTTTTCATGTTGTGTTCTCTCCTGTCCTGTCCCAGATTGGTACCCATCTCCAGCGAGCATCCTCTGATGCCCTCAGGATTTGGTTTCCTTCCTCTTTTGCATGCTGTATACACTGCATAACATTTCATTGTGTGTGTGTGCATGTGTCCCTGGTCCCACATACAGACTAGGTTCTGATCTGTACTCAGATGACCTGCATGTCCATTTGGTCATGATTACTGTTGGGGGTTTGCCTGTCCTGGCAGCCAGCATGCGTCTTGTGTGATGGGCTTCAGTATTTCTGTATGCAGCCTCTGCTAATGCACTGATGTTGGTGGTGTGGCCTACCAGTTGTTGCCTTGGCATTTGTGGTGGTGGTCATAGGTTTGATTCCTCTCTGTTCTCTTTGATGTGTATGCTTGTCCTGCATAGGTGGTTTCGATTTGTATGACAGTCATATATGTGCAGATTTGTGCTGCGAGAACATTGTACCCTCATCTGAGATGGGAATCATCCTTCTGCCCATCTTATGTCTCCCAGCTTTTTGGCCATCGTATCCTGACGTGCATGCTGCTACACCACGTCCTGCACTCCTACACATTCCTGCATTTCATCTCTCCCTGGTTGCCTCTCGTGTGTGTGCTCTGCATAACACTGCTACTCCACTGTCATCCTGACATTTCATCTATCCTGCCATTTCAGCCTCCTTCGCTGCACACATCTTCCCATCCTCTGTCAAACACTGACATTATAGCATGGTACATTACCATCACTCTGTGCATAGCTACAGATGGCCCCGATCACATAACCAAACAGTCACAGCACATATTTAACCACAGCTGTCTCCTTCTTACTAGCATCCTTGCTAATTTGTGTAAATAGTTTGGGTATGTTATCTTGTTCACCAATCATATATTCCATGTACATAGTTTTCCCATGTTTTTCCAGGTATATGTTCCTGTTATATGTAACAACAACCAGCCTGTTGTTCAGGTCTTTCTTTTGTTCTCTGTAAACCACGCTCCTACCACATAGTGACATGGACATAAATAAACATAACTAAATAACTGGATATATGTGTGTCCATTTCTCTAGCAGCCACATGGCCTGGGGCTGAGTTGTGTAGTACAGCAGCTTTGATCTACATCCTTCTATTACCTCTGCATTGTCTTTCCTTTCAGCTCTGTGCAGTGTTTGGGTTACATGTGCGTTTGGCACATACCTTTGTTGCCCCTCACATTGTGGGATGTTACTGCTCCTAGCAAATGTTTTTGGGTTCACCTATACATCCTTGGGGCATCTTATGTCACACCTTCGTTTCAGGCAGCTTATGAGATACCAACTATGGTGCCCTGGGAGTTGCCACCCTTTCCACATGGCCGCTGGGTAACATTATAACTCGCCTTTGCTGACATGGTTGTTTCTGATGTTCGTTCTGTTGCACCGTGGAAGGTGCATTAATGTATGGCACTAGGATGGCCTTCTTTTTAGATGGAAACACAGATTGCTGTTCAGTTGCATGCAGGGAACATACGTACCTCAGCCAACCTTATTCACTGCTGATGTTAACCCATGACCCCTGCACCATCAGTCAATCTCCTGACCATTGTGCTGCACTGCTGTTCCTTCTTGCATGTGTGCACACCTACGTAGGATTTCCATGCGTTACAATGCACAGTGCTGCCAGCACAAACAGTGCTCGTACCTTGCCCTGCCTCATACGGCACCCTATAAAGCGGCCTATAGGCAACATTGTAGGGTGCCTTGGTGGACAGTGCACTTTATAATGTACCCTCTAGGGTACCTTGTAGGGCACCTTATGCAGCACCTTATATTACAGTGCTTTGAGAGTGCATTTGCTAACAGCAGTCACTACAATAAAAGCTTAACATGCCTCCTTCAGCTATATTCATCATGACAGATAATGGCTCAGCAAGCCTTACTCATTGGACACTGTGGGGGATCGAACCCCTGATGCATGCATCATTGGTGAGTGTCTTCCCCATTGGGCTGTGGCTCTGTTCCTATGCTTCCACATCAGCGCACCGCCTTAGCCTCACACTATTCAAGTGCCTCGTAAGACATTAGCGCGCCGCCTATTGCTGCCCATTATTTCTATGCCTCCTAAAATTATGCCTCAGTGAGGCTGGTTAACTGGGCACTGTGGGGGATCGAACCCCTGATGCATGCATCATTGGTGAGTGTCTTCACCATTGTGCTGTGGCTCTCTTCCTGTGTTTGTCTGTTGGCGCACTGCCTTCGGCCTTCCAAATTTGCAGCACACCGCCTTCTGCCGCTCAAACCGCAAGGACTTAACAGCACATCGCCTAATGCACACAATTTGCAGCGCAAAGCATTCTGAGCCCAATATTAACAGTGCGGCGCACTCTGCCGCCCAGATATGAACAGTGTGCCGCCTGTTGCTGCAGAAGGTTAGCAGGGTTCCCCTTTCTGCCGTACAGGATTCATATGCCTTCTAGTGCACCTTTAACCATTAAAGTTATTGCCTCAAGCTGGTGTTTTTGTGGTGCACAATGGGGAATTGAACCCATGGCCCCTGCACCATTGGTTAGTATCTTCACCGTTGTGCTACGGCACTGTTCCTATATGTGCCCAGCAGCGCCCCACTTAGCCTTCCCACGCGCTAATGTGGACCCCGCAAATGTGCGCGCCGCACACAGGTACGGTCGTTTTTATTCCTTTTTTCTGCCTGAACCGCCCACTCCTTATATGGCACAGGCACACTAACGGGGCCCCGCACAATTTCGGTGTTTAGTAAACATGCCCCTTAGTTTCCAAATTTTTGACCATTCCTCAAGCTTTGCTAGATCCCTTCTCGTGTTATCCATACCTTCCAGTGTGTCTACTCTGTTGCAGATTTTGGCATCATTCACAAAGAGAAATACCTTTCTTGACAGACCTTCCACAATACTACTTACAAAAATAATAGGACCAAGGACCAATTCCTGTGGCACGCCGCTGTTAACACTCCTATCTTCAGCATGAACTCCATTTACTATTACCTCCCACTCAACCATTTTCTTACCCAGTCAGTCACTTTAGGGCCCATCCCAAGGACATTCAGTTTATTTATAAGTCGCATGTCAAAGACTGCTGAAATCTAAGTAAAACACTTTTATTGCTTTCCCCCAATCCAATTCTCTGGTCACCCAGTCAAGAAACCAATCAGAGTTGTCTGAAGGAAGACTTTCTTTTAGAAGAGCTATGATGTCTTGGATCCTGTAATTCTTTGGATTTCAGATACCTCAAGATCCTCTGCTTTAGCAGCGTTTCCATTAATTTATACCCCACAGAAATCAGACTAACTGGTCTGTGATTACCAACATCACATCTTTTTCTGTCTGTATTTGTTTTCTGAGGTCCCATTCCTGGCCCTTCATCTGTAAACACAGAACAGAAATATCCAATATCCAGCATCCCGTTGTTAGCCAAAATAATTGAAAAAGTGGTCCAACGTCAAATACAGCAACACATAAACACTGAAGCTCCGCTTGACCCGGCCCAACATGGCTTTAGGGAATCTCATGGTGTAGAAACCCTCCTCATCACTCTTTTCAATACATTAATCACCGGAATAGATAATATTCGGCAAGGCTTCATCCTTATATTCATGGACATCTCAGCTGCGTTAGACTCAGTAAGTCATCAAATACTTATCGATTTGCATTTTTGGTTTCCTAACTGCTTTATTTATCTATCCATTTGTATATATCACTTTATCTTAAGGTCAAAGCAGTTTACATATAACAATATGAATGAAGGCATGCAGTTACACTGAATATTTAGGTAAGGTAAATACTGTATATAAAATTAATATTAACATTAACAAAAACTGTAAGGTTACATGCAGTGTTTAGAGTGGTTGTTAACATATAACATTAACATGGCTCTGAGGTTAGATAGGGTGATTAGGAAGATGTGTGGGTTGACAGGGTGGATGTGGTGTGGTATGAGGGGGTGAATTGGGGTGTTAGAGAGATACGTCATACTATTTGGTGAGTTGTTGGTAATGAGAACATGGGTTGGTTGTCATGATCAGCTTCTCCGGATGTTGTTCCTTGACTTCCTCTTTCTGTGATCTCTTATAATTTATGAATGCTACCCTATTTTTCTGTAACTTTTCAGCTACTTTGAAAACCATAGTTGCCTCCTTTTCTTTTTACTGTAATTTACTTTCCTAAAAAAGCTTGTTGCCCTTAAAATATCTCCTTTCAGTTTTGCCCACTGATGTCCTACATCCCCTAGATGTTTCCATTTAGCTAACTACTCCTTGAGGTATTCCCCTATCCTTACAGAGTTAGTTTTCTTGAAGACTAGGACCCTTGCTTTTGAATGAACCATCTCCACCTGTGCCCTAATACTTAAGCTCACCATCCGGTAATCACTGGATACCAGACGATCACCTACTATAGCATCTGAAACATTCTTCCCATTTGTAAGCACCATGTCCAGTATTGCTCCTCCCTGCGTGGGTTCCATTATGAGCTGCTGGACCAGTTTTTCCTGTAGAAAATCCAGGATCTTCCTACTACTTGATGCTGCTGCAAGGTTTTCTACTTAATGCATGTTTAGTGTGAAAATTAACATGCATTAAGTGCAAAGTCTCCATGGTAACAGTTGTGACATGGGCAGCGTGTTCCTGGCAGTTACTGCATGGACACGTACCCCAACATATGGCGCAATTAATGCTAGTGCACCTAATGTCACTCTTAGAGGTATCACTAGGTGCATCTGCACTAGTTGCCACATGGGCAGTTTATTTTATTTTATTTATTTATTTAACAAGCTCTTATATACCGCAGCTTCCAGAGATCAGCTGCGGTTCACAAATAACAACAGGCAACAAATCATAGTTTGTTTTACATATAACGTCATATAGCTATAACCAATAACCAATGTATAGTAACAAAAATGTAAAACAGATGGCACAGAGCAGTGCAACACTATATACATTATTTACATTTACATTATATTATTAAATACATATACAAGTTAAGTGTGGTATAATCATAATAAGAAGTACAGATGCAGATAGGACGGGTTTTCTTTTCTGTTATAGTGAGATGTAGACAAAAACTGCTTAGCTTTTATCTAATTCTTTTGATGGTTGGTCTATAGTATTATAGTGTATTGTAAAGAGGTGTGTTTTCAATTTTTTGCGGAATTCATTAATCTCTGTTAATATTCTTAGTTCAACTGGGAGGGAATTCCATGCTGTTGGGGCTGCATGTGAGAACGCTCTGTTGTTTGTTGATTTATTTGTTTTTATGAAATCTATGGGGGTTTTAAGTTTGTTTAGTTGACTTTTTCTTTGAGTAGGTTTTGAATGTTCTTTAGTAATTAAGTTACTTAATGTGGATGGTGCTAATTCAAATAGTGTTTTAAATACTGTTATTACTGTTTTATATGTTATTCGGCTTTGAATTGGAAGCCAGTGAAGGGATGCTAGAATTGGTGTTATATGTTGATGGGAGTGTGTTTTTGTTATAATCCTAGCTGCTGCGTTTTGTGCAAGTTGCAGTCTTTTGATGTTTTGTTTTGATGTACCTAATAATATAAGGTTCGCAAAATCAAAGTGGGGGGTTATGGTGGCTTGAATTATACTGATAAAATCGTGTATGTAAACAAGGGGTCTAAGTTGTTTGAGTATTTTAAGTTTGAAGTAAATTTTCTTTGTGGTGTTTCTGATATGGGTATCTAGAGTGAGATGTTTGTCTATAATACTCCTAAGTATCTCACTTCATTCTTTATTTTAATTTCCTGGTTTTGTAGTGTTATATGTGTTGGCGGAGTATAATCTTGGTTTTTGGTGACTATTAGTACTTCAGTTTTTGAATGGTTTATTAGGAGATTGTGGGCATTTAGCCATAATGTAATTTCATTAAAACAATCCGATAGGAGTTGCAACGGTATGTTAGGGATTGTGAATGGGATGTACATCATAATATCATCTGCATATAGATGATAGAGTACACCATATTTTTTAAAGATATTGCAAACTGGTTTTAGGTATATATTAAATAGTAGAGCTGAAAGCTCTGAGCCCTGTGGTAATCCTGTTTCAAATTTATATGATTCAGAAGTTTGATTGCTTATTCTAACATTTTGAGTTCTATCGCTCAGATAAGAAGTGAACCATTTATGAACTGTAGAGTATATTCCTATGTGTCTTAAGTAGCTAAGCATTATTGAATGGTGAACACTATCGAAAGCGGCTGATATGTCGATAAATAAGAGGATGAATGCTTTTTTGTGGTTGTCTATTCCTCTTATTAGTGTATCGGTTAGAACAGTCAGGAGTGTTTCGACTCCATGCTTGGGGCGAAATCCATATTGTTGGTCGTCAAGAGGGTAGGATGAGTCAAGAAATTCTTGTGTCTGTATTTGTACAGTTTTTTCGATGACCTTTGCTAAGAATGGAATACTTGAGATAGGTCGGTAAGAATTTGGGGAGGTTTTGTCAAGTGTATTATTCTTCAGGATTGGTCTGATTTGTACTTGTTTAAGGGTGGGTGGGAGGTAACCTTGGAGTAGTGATAGATTGACCATAGGGAGTATGAAAGATAGAAGAGTTGGTAGTGTATTTTTTATCCAGGTTACTGGACAGGGGTCTAGATAGGATGTTGTGGTGTTAAGATTGAGAATGATATTCTTTAATGATGTTTTGGATAAAGGGTAAAATTCTGACCATTCATTTAGTATATGGGGAGGTTTGTAGATCGGGTCTAGGGTCATAGGTGAGTGTTTTGATTTGTTTTGATAATAATTGGCTAGAGTTTGTGCAGAGATGTCGGTGATTTCCTTGTTAGAATCTTGAGGATTGGTTGTTAGGTTGGTAACTATGGAAAATAGTTCTCTTGGTCTATTGTATGATTTTGATAGGATTGTAGCGTAGTAATTTTTCTTTGAGTTATCTATGGTATCTTTATAGTGTTTGAGGTGGTTGTAATATATTTCTTTCTCAATGGTGGATTTGGTTTTACGCCATTTACGTTCTAGATTTCTTAGCTCTCTTTTCATTTGTTTTAAAGTGCTATTGAACCATGGTGTGCCGTTGGTTTTTGAGTGGGTTAAATTTTTATTAGCTTGATTTATTTGGGCTGCATTGTTTATGGTAGTATGCCAGTTTTTGACTGCTTCATCCAGAGTTGTTGGGGAAAGATCAAGGTGAGGGATTGTAGCATCCAGAAATTCAGTTTCGTTAAATTTTTTAAATTTTATTGTATGGTCATTTCTTGTGTGTTTAATGGTAGCGGTGGTATTGTAATTGAGGTTTAGTTTGATCAGGTGATGATCAGACCACGGTATTTGAGAGCATTCTATGGAGTCTGGATTAAACAGTTTAAAGCATAAGTTAGGTAGTAGTACTAGATCAAGGGTGCCACCCTTGGTGTGGGTAGATATGTTTATTACTTGATGGTAGTCTAGATCAGCAATTGTTTCAAGAAAGAGGTTAGAATCATTTGTTGGTAGTGAGGGAAGGTTGAAATCACCTAGAACGATTAGAGGACTCTGTTCTGAAGATGAGTTGAGGAGTTCAATTAATGAGTGGAGGCTATCAGCATTTTGGTTGGGGGGGTCTATAAATTAAACAGATTCTGAGGTGGTCTATTTTTATTATGAGAGTGTCCATGTTGTTGTTTGAATTAGTTAGTATTTTTTTAGCTTTTAGGTTTTTATTTGTTATAATCAATACACCACCTCCTTTTTTGTTGGTTCTATGTGAGTAGGAGATATCATAGTATGCGTTGTGCAGTTGATTTAAGAGAACTGTATCTGTATCTGAGAGCCAAGTCTCTGTTATGCATAGTATATCTGGTTTTGAGTCAGCTAGTAGATCATTAATTATAGGGATTTTATTTTTCAATGATCGAGCATTTATAAGGGTGCATGATAAAGATGTAGACTTGTGATGGTGGTTAAGCTGTGTGGTATGTTGTAGATTAATTTGTTTTATTTGGATGAGTCTGTGGTAGTTTATTTTAGGCTGGTTGTGTGGAGAATAATGACCAATATGGAGGTTGTTCCGATTTGAAGTATGTATGATTGGAATTGTCTTGTAGTTTTTAATGTTAAGACTTAGGGGCATGTTTACTAAAATCCGCAAAATAGCGCGCCGCAAAATAGCGCACGGCAACGCGGCACTGAAACGCGCAGAAACGCGTTTAAACGCCCCGCACACGTGCGTGTCACCCCTGCACAGGTACGCGGCTCACTAACGGGCCCCGTACAAGTGCGGGCCCGCAAATGTCCGATAGAGGCGTGGAACGGCGAAAGGAGGGCGGAGGAAGGCTCCGGAGGGGCGGAGGGACGGGGTCAATGGGTGGAGAGTGGGAGGGGAGAGGCTCCCCGCACAGTATCGGGCCCGAATTTGCATGTAAAAACTACCGCGAGTGAAACACTCGCGGTAGAAAGCATTTAAAGGGAAGAGAAACCATTTCCGTCAGCAATGTACAGGAAAACCGGGGAAACCAGCAAAACGTGAGCAGTGTGATATATGTGCACAGCACAAAAGTGAAAATAAAAATAGAAAATGACCACAACAGAACTATTAAAAATAGTAATTCAGCTGGGGAACAGTTATAGTGATGGGCAAATACAGAAATCACACCCAGCAAAGCTCCAGAAAAAAGAAATGAATTTTGGAAGGGTCTACTGAGAGGAGACTCTTCCAAAAAACATTTCCACGTTTTGGAGCTTTCCTGGGAGTGTTTGCTATGGTTGCCCATTAATATCACTGTTGCCCAGCGTGGTGATATTTTGTCCCACATTTCCCGTGGTCATTTCCGGGGTTTATGTGCACGTTTGTCACCAGACAGGGTGCATATGCCCACAGTAGAATTGCGTAGAGCAGGGTTTGTGACTCCATCCTGCCAGGCTTACTGCCTCCAGGGGCTGCACTGTCTCTGTGGCCAAAGTGTGGTACAGCGGACAGAGTCATTACCTCTAAGACCAGAGGGCAGAGGTTCAAAACCCAGCTGGGGCACCTGCCAGCCCAGTCCCTATATTTTACCCACCACTAAATAAAGATAGCGCAGACACCCCTGTATGCATGGGGAAAACACCCATATTTTACCCAACACCGCACACACACCACAACAATGGGCATTACCTACAGCCAAGTCCCCCAAATGCAGTCCCATACTGCCACATTGCAATCAGGTCAACTGCTTTTTCTGAGAGAAGTTCATGCCAGCATGTTGGCGGACAAGTACATGTGGTGCAGGGGGCAGTGGCTGCTAACCACAGAAGACAGAGGCCTAGCCATGTGCAGGCTGGCACAGTCCACTGCAACAGACAGGTCCTGCCGGATCCACAGTCATGGACAGTCCAGGGAATCCAACCAATCTGTGGCTACACAGTGGTGCAGTGCACACAGACAGTGCATACAAGAACAGAAGGTCACAGGTTCAAAGCCCAGCTGGGGCTACTGCCAATCCTGCCCACATATTTTTCCCACAACTAAACAGTGATAGTAAGGACACACCTTTCATGGCGGGGACATATGCAATGGTAAGACATCTATCTTTTACCCCACTGAGCACAGACACCATGAACAGGGGCAGTACCTAGAGCAGAATCACCCAAATGCAGTCCTGGTGGGCCACACACCAGTCAGGTTCCATGCTGAAACTCATACAAATGCCTGTGCTGTATATCTATGCACCACCCCCATGGCATGTAGATGTAGCCCATGCATATTTATGAGGGATAGCAGGAAAACCCGAACAGTGTGATGCAAACCTGGACTGGAGTTGGGAATCTGTGCCGTAAAGCAGCAGCCATCAAGGGCAGACACACCCACACCCACAGGCCCCATTGGCCAATGTCTCCTGGAAAGGCAGAACATTGGACCGTGCATGCAGCACCCAAAACGAGCACTTGCATAACTTACCAATGTCACCCTACACCTGAGGTATACGGTACACAGCTCGGAGACGTTTGCTAGGAGCACAGGCAGGCAGTTATCCATACGTTACGTACATACTGCTAGTTGACCCCATCCAAACAATCTGTTAGGTGTTTGCGGGGCATGCTCCAGGCCTGGCCTCTGACGGTGCTTACCACCCTGGGGAGTGACCACCAGCTGTAATGCGTACCATATCCATGCCTTGCCGTGCTCAGGACCGGTTTGGTGGGCAAGGCTACTTACCCCCTCAATCGTAGCACCATGATGGCAGAGGTGTGGAAGTGTGTGTCTGTCTATACAGTGGGTGTTGGCTGCAAGCCCCTTCAACAGCCCGCACTGCCAGCACTGTTGCCAGTATTGGCCAGTCAATGTGCATAATGAGGTGCAAGGTATCATGGGTATAGCCAGGGCAGGGTGGCGTGGCCAGGATGCATCTGCACTGGGCATAGGGCCCTGGCAGGGACATTGGCTGGGATATTGTAGTGTCCGGCCACCACCTACACAGACAGGGTGGCCAAAGCATGTCCTTCTGGGGGATCACGCTCACCCTGACTGTGCAGTGACCACAGCATGGCTAGGCCCCCCCCCCATAGTGCTGTATAGTAGTTCTCTCATGTGATAGATATGGGTTTCTCTTTGGGGCCCAGTCACTGATCTATCTGCTTGCTGTGTATGCAGACAGCCCAGTTCTGGGTGCATGCATCTCCATTGGGAACATGCACTATGGACTAACCAGCAGACTGTTTGTAGCTGGTAAATGTCTTGCTATAATGGCTTGCAGGGTGCAGTGGCTGTTGGCTTGCTGCAGGGGAATATCTGGTGGTGGAGTGCAGCTTACCATACCCTGGGCTTATGTCTGTCTGCTATTGTGTTATGGCTGTGTATGGAGCTAGCTGCCTGCCTGGGGGTGGTGGTGGTGTTCCTCAGCAGGACTGGGGTTGATGTTGCCCTCTACTGCCACCTTTGCAGGGAGGTAGAGTGTGGATCCCTTGATGGGGACCATGTTTGCCACGGGGGGGTGCCTGATGGCGGCAGACAGGGATATCCATGGTGTTTGTGCAGAAACTAGCTATCTTACACATTAACACTGCTTTGGAACGCCTGCTTGGCCTCCATCAGCCATGGCAGGTGTTGTTGACCTGGTCCTGGCCACCTCATTGCGCACTCAGGGTGAGCACAGTACCCGCACGATGTAACGGTGTGTGGCTACTCTGTGCCAGTAAAACACCCGGTCAGTGCCCCCTACTAGGCCAAGGTGCTGTGTGGGTGCACCCGGTCACTTCCCCCAACAGGGCCGAGGTGCTGTGGGGGTGCATTCCCCATCTTGTGTCCATCTGCGGACAGCTAATTTGCATGTGCAGTGCATCATGGGTACGGGTGGCCTAACCCTATCCTGTTGACACCAGCAGACTGTCTGTGAGGTGACGTGTAGGCTATCTTTATTTATTTATTTATTTATTTAGTTTACACTTATATACCGCTACTTCCAGCGATCAGCAGCGGTTTGATTACAACTGTGGGATATGTCAAATCAAGACAGGAAAATTGGATCATATATACATAGATTTAGGGTTAGGCACAACATGCAGGGTTAGATACTTCAAAAATTAGGTTTACAATATTTACATAATTACAGTTCTCTATTAGTTACGTTTACACAGGTCGGCATTTACACAGTTCTCTATTATTTACATTTATACAGGTCGGCATAATGGTTTCACTTTTTACATCAGGTTATAGTGACATTTGAAAAGATGAGTTTTTATTTTCCTTCTAAAGTCATTTATGTCTTTTATAGCTCGCAGTTCATGTGGTAGATGATTCCAGGTTATCGGGGCTGAGAATGAGAATGCTTTGTTGCTGGTGCTTGTTTTTACTGATCTGATATTGTTAGGAACTTGTAATGTGTTAGAGTTAATAGTTCGCCTGTCTCTGTTGGTAGGTTGTTTGTTGATCAGTGTTGAGAGGAATGAGGGTGCTATGTCATGTATGAGCTTGAATGTGGTTACCAAAGTTTTGTATTGTATTCTGGCCACAACTGGTAACCAATGTAGATCGATCAGTACAGGTGTGATGCGCTGAGTGATTCTTGTTCGTGTGATGATCCTAGCCGCCACATTTTGGGCCAATTGCAATATATTTAGCGTTTTCTTTGGCAGACCCTGTAGTATGGCGTTACAGTAGTCTATGTGTGGCATAATGAGTGCTTGTGCCACCATCCGAAAATCACAGGGTTCGATTAAGTTCCTCAGTGGCTGTAGGACTCTGAGCTTGTGGAAGATGGCTTTGTTTGTTCTTCGCAGATGTTTTTCCAGTTGGAGCTTGCTGTCTAGTGTGACACCTAGGTATTTGATCTCGTTTTTTGTGTTGTATGTGTTGTTGCAGAGGGTAACCATCGGAGGGGGTTCAAAGTCCGGTTTACTTGATATATACATTACTTCGGTTTTCTTATGGTTAATCGCCATGTTGTTTTGCTGGATCCATGCTAACATCTCGTACAGGCATGCTTCAAGGTGTGTATACTTTGGGTTATTAGTGTCCAATTGGGTGTATAACATAATATCATCTGCATAGATATGGTAGTTGATGTTATGTTTTTTGAAAATGTCACAGAGGGGCTGCATGTAGATGTTGAAAAGTAGAGCCGAGAGGGCTGATCCCTGGGGTATTCCTTGAGTTTGAGTGAACCCTTCCGCTTTTTCTCCATTGAATTGTACCTGTGGACTTCGATTTGTGATATAGGAGGAGAACCATTTAAGTGTGGTTCCCGAGATTCCTATTGATTCTAGTTTCTTTAGCAGGATACCATGATGTACA
Source organism: Ichthyophis bannanicus (assembly GCA_033557465.1). NCBI lineage: Eukaryota > Metazoa > Chordata > Amphibia > Gymnophiona > Ichthyophiidae > Ichthyophis > Ichthyophis bannanicus. The sequence continues at coordinate 1,745,568,509 of CM066032.1, read as the reverse complement.
GTGTCAAATGCGGCGGAGATGTCAATGAAGATTAGTAAGAAAGTTTTCTTCCTGTCTTCCAAGCCTTTGTGGAGGTTATTGAGTAGTGCTATTAAAAGCGTTTCAACTCCATGGTTTCGCCTGAACCCGCATTGTTGCATGTCTAATATGTTGTGGTCATCTAGATGCTCTTGCAGTTGTGTGAGGGCTGCTTTTTCGATGATTTTTGCTAAGAAGGATATGCTGGAGATGGGGCGATAAGATGTTGGGTCTGTTTTGTTAAGTTTATTGTTTTTTAGTACTGGTCTTATTATAGATTTCTTGAGTTGGTCAGGCATAATTCCTTGATGCAGTGATAGGTTCACAATGTGAGAGACTTGTGGGACTATATCTTTTTTCGCTGCCTTGACCCAAGCAGTGGGGCAGGGGTCAAGTGGAGAGGTGGTGGTGTTGATGCTAGTTATTATGTTGCTTGTTTGTTGCTCATCGATTTTGTGGAAGTTTCTCCATGTCAGTTCTTGCTCGACAATAGATTCCCGGTGTACCTCCCCCTTGCAGGGGTCGGACAGAGTTGCAGTCAGCTTGCTCGCGTAGTGGTTTGCAGTCAGCTTGCTCGCGTAGTGGTTTGCCAGGGTTTGTGGGTTGATACAGGTATCCTGTTGGTCTGGTTGGGCTGTTTTTGTTAAGGATTTAACCAGCTCAAATAGTTCCCTGGGTTTGTTGATCGCTTTGTTCAATAGGTTCGTGTGGTGCAACCTTTTTGCAGCATTCACTTCTTCTTTGTATTTCTCGAGGAGGGTGAGATACTCCATCCTATGCTCCATAGATTTCGTACGTCTCCATTTTCTTTCATGCTTTCTGAGTTCTCTCTTCCTGGTGTTTAGTACTTCAGTGTACCAGGGTTCCGATTGTTGTTTAGTTATGTTCGGAGTGGTGCTCCATTTGGGGTTTGCTGCGGCCTGTATTCCGGTGTTCCAGCTTTCTGTTAGCGCATCGATATCCGTGCTTTTAAGGTCAATGTGGGTCTGAATGTTATTTATCAGACATTCCAGGTTTAGTTTGTTGAATCTCCTTTGTTGTTGTATTAGTCTTCGTGCTTTTGTGTCCTTTGGTATATATGGTAGTTTCATCCGAATATCGATTTGGTGGTGGTCTGACCACGGTTTAGGGTTGATCTTTATTAATGGCTTCTCTGCAATGAACTGGTCCCCCATGGGGGTGAAGACCATGTCGAGTGTGTGGCCCTTTTCATGAGTTGGCTCGTTTATTATTTGTTGAAATCCAAGTTGTGACATGGCTTCTAGGAAATTAACTGCGTGCGCGGCAGCTGCTGATGATAAGTTCAAGTCTCCTAGGATCATTTGGAATTTCCTTGGTTGCGTCGTAGAGATGTTTTCCAGTACCGAGGCAAGTACTTCTTGATTTGTTGAGGGGCTCTGTAGATCAAACATATAGCTAGTGCCAGGTTCTCCACTTTAAGCATGTCTAAGTCAGTGTTTGAGTCAAGGTAGGTTGTGGTAAGTTGTAGGTTGGTTTTAGCCATTATGAGGACTCCTCCACCTCTTTTATTTTCTCTTGGGCAGTTATACAGGTTGTATCCGGGGTAGCTTATCTGGTTCAATATGGCTGCATCAGTGACGGTGATCCAGGTCTCGGTTATGCAGAGGATGTCTGGTTGCTCATCTTCGATGATGTCGTAGATTATGTGGGTCTTGTTTCTAATTGAACGAGCATTGATGAGGGTGATGGTACAGTCATCATGCGTTCTTTGCAGATCCATGTTGCGAGTGGTCTGGTGCGGGGGGAGCTTACACCTTGTTTTTGTTGCTCTAGGTTTGCGGTGTCTCTGTGTTCGCCCTTTGTTGTTGATGTAGTCTCTTAAGTTGGGTGTGTGCATGTGTACAGTTCGGGGGGTGGAGTAAGGTGCGAGTAGTGTTTCTGCTGGTGTTTTGCGTGGTGAGTAGGAGGTAGAGCGGGGTGTATAGGTAAGTCATGGGTTGGTGCATTCTTGAATTAAATGCATAAACTGGAATCAGTGTGATCAGGCATAGCATCATAAAGAAATTTAGGGTACCCATAGCTCTGGAATGAAGTTTTGGGAGGACTTTCCCAGACTTTTTTGGGTTAACCCTTACAGTTTCGTCTTACCTATAGAGGCATTGGTATTGGAATACAAGGGCCAAATTTTTAGAGAATATATGCAATGACAAGAAAGCTAATAACAGACTTAGTTTCTAGAAGACTATTGCAGGAGGCTATATTTGACAATTACTGATTTTTAGTGACTTGTATTTGCAAAACTCATTAATAGTACGTTAGCAGTCACCTGTATAAACAGGGTGGCACCTTAATCGTCAAATAAAACAGTATCAGTAGGAAGCACAGTATCAGCTGTTTAGTGACAGTAATTATAATGTAAAACAAGCAAGCAAAGGCAGGATAACGTCTTAGTCGGAAAGGATGACAAAACTTTCCTGACTCTCGTTAGCTAAGGTTGGAGGTGTTTTGTATTGCACGTGTGGTAGTTTTGTATTTCCTTGTCTCTGTCTCTAAAGTCTTTTAATCTTACCTTCTCGCGTTGTGCTCTAGGAGTACGTGTTCATGTTCCTGTTGTGGTCTCCGGTGATCTGGGGTTGAATACAGTAATTCTGTTTTTGCTGAGGAAGGTTCTCCCCGCCTCCGTTCCACCGCCTAAGGGCCACGCCAAAGGGCCCTCTGGCGAGGCCGTCAGGCGCGGGCCCGTCAGGCGCGGGCGCGCCCGATTGGCGCTCTTTTTAGTCCCACCGCTACTGCCCCGATTGGACAGCACGGGCTGGTCTTGCGGTCGGGGCTGCTCTGTCCCGTGGAGGTAGAGCAGCCTCAGAAGGATGGGCGGCCGGCAATGGGTTCCTGCGCCTGATTGGCGCTCTTTTTAGTCCCACCGCTACTGCCCCGATTGGACAGCACGGGCTGGTCTTGCGGTCGGGGCTGCTCTGTCCCGTGGAGGGAGAGCAGCCTCAGAAGGATGGGCGGCCGGCAATGGGTTCCTGCGCCCGATTGGCGCTCTTTTTAGTCCCACCGCTACTGCCCCGATTGGACAGCACGGGCTGGTCTTGCGGTCGGGGCTGCTCTGTCCCGTGGAGGGAGAGCAGCCTCAGAAGGATGGGCGGCCGGCAATGGGTTCCTGCGCCCGATTGGCGCTCTTTTTAGTCCCACCGCTACTGCCCCGATTGGACAGCACGGGCTGGTCTTGCGGTCGGGGCTGCTCTACCCTGCTCTAGCCAGGGGCCTGCTTACAGCTATGGAGCTGTAGCGCAATGGTTACATCACTGCCTGTGCAGCCAGAGGTCATGGGTTCAAACACACAGTGGGGCCCTTTGGTAGGGCTGTCCACAGCTTTATTTTTATTTACTGTACATATGTCTATGCCGGCAAGACCACCCTCAGCTTACTATACCCATTAGATGCCTCTGAGGGTGCTTCATAGGGCGCCCTGTAGGCCACCTTATGGTTGCCATCCCTATAGGGTGCACTATACATTATCCTGTGTCGCAACATACATGCTGCCCTATAGGGGTCATTCAAGGGTGCCTTGGCGAACAGTGCACTGTAACATGTGCCTTATGGGCCGCCGTATGTTAACATGCTGGGAGAGTGCGTTTGCTAGTAGTGATAACAAAATAAAATTATACAGCCTCCTACAGCACTCCACAACATAATACATACTGCCTCAGCAGGCATTTTTCACTGGGCATTGTGAGGAGTTGAACCCCTGATCCCTGCACCATTGGTCAGTGTTTTAACCATTGTGCTGTGGCTCTGTTCCTGTGCTTGTGCATCAGCGCGCCGCCTTGTGCCTATCAGCGCGCCGCCTTCTGCCGCCCAAGGGGACCAGTGCGCCGCCTTCTGCTGCCCAAAAATAACTGTGCGCCGCCTTCTGCCGCCCAAAAAGCACTGTGCGCCGCCTTCTGCTGCCCAAAAATAACTGTGCGCCGCCTTATGCCGTTCCAAATTAATTTGCCTCCTAAAACAATGTTAATCATTACAGTTACTGCCTCAGCTGACCTTTGTCGTTGCGCACACTGGGGGATTGAACCCATGGCCCCTGCACCATTGGTCAGTGTCTTCACCGTTGTACCACGGCTCTGTTGTTTTGTATACTCAGCAGCGCGCCACTTTGCCTTTCCACGCGCTAATGTCGACCCCCGCACATTAGCGCGACGCGCACATGTCCGGTTGCTTACTACTTTTTTTTTTCTATTTTCTGCCTGAACCGCCCACTCCTTATATGGCACAGGCACACTAGCGCAGCCCCGCACGTTAGGAATGTTTAGTAAACATGCCCCTTAGTGTTAGGTCAATTATGATTGTTAGGAGGATGCAGGTATAAACCACTTTTAGAAGCATGTTTGTTGTGTGTGTCATTTGTGTCTATGAAATGAGTTTTCATATACTGGTAACTGTAATCAGTTCTAGTGAGTATTAAGATGTAGATTTACTGACAATAGTATGGAGCTTGTAGTAATTATAACTGGGCTACTGGCGACAGTAATAATGAATTAGCGACTGGCAACAGTAATATACCTGAGATACTGGCAACAGTAACTGCACATTGGCAATAGTAATTGGAACTGAGCTACTTGTAACAATAATTCAGATAATGGCAATAGTAACTGCTCGATTGGCAACAGTAATAGTAACTGAACTACTGGCAACAGTAAATCAGTTAGCAGTTATTAGGAAGATTACTAACAACAGTCGCAATCAGACAGAGATAAAAATGGTTTACTGACAACAGTAGGGATCATTCAATTGTATTTGTGACTTAGCAGTAATGTATTGCGGCTACCGGCAGTATTGACATACAAGGGAACGTACTTGCAATAGAATCACATGGGTTGCTACCGTAGATCAATATACGTGTTACTTATGGATGGTAGGGAATACACATGCATGAAAGGTATCACTGTACTTAGTTAGCCGTGATAGGAATGCTGCTTCTAGTATTAAAACAATACGTCGCATTCAGGGTAGGCTATACTTGCTGTATTGAGGATCTGGTTGATATGGTGAAGGTACTCGAGCTTAACCCTAGGAGGACTTCAGCAGTACATGGATGTTGTAGCAGTGTTTTCTTCGATTATCTTCTTTGTCTCAGATCTGGATTTATATTTGTCCTACGTGCCTTAGCCTAAGGGCCGTGCCAAAGGGCCCTCTTGCGCGGCCCTCCGGCGCGGGCGCGCTAGATTGCGGCTGCTTTTAAATGTGCCTCTCTGCTCCGATTGGGCAGAGCACGTTGCGCTGAAGATGTTCGGGTGGCTCGATCCCTTCCCCGGGAGAGCTAGCAGCGTGGATGGAGGCAGCTAAAGGGCTGGAAAGCTGCTTGCGGCTGCTTTTAAATGTGCCTCTCTGCTCCGATTGGGCAGAGCACGTTGCGCTGAAGATGTTCGGGTGGCTCGATCCCTTCCCCGGGAGAGCTAGCAGCGTGGATGGAGGCAGCTAAAGGGCTGGAAAGCTGCTTGCGGCTGCTTTTAAATGTGCCTCTCTGCTCCGATTGGGCAGAGCATGTTGCGCTGAAGATGTTCGGGTGGCTCGATCCCTTCCCCGGGAGAGCTAGCAGCGTGGATGGAGGCAGTTAGTGCGTGATATGTTCCCTGCGCCAATAGCAATATGGTCTCTATGTCCACATTCTGCCCATTCTCCACTTCTTCATGTGATGGGCAATTAACATGCAATTTAGCAGCTTGTGGTTGTCATGCCCACACAAAGGTTATTGCAGGCCATTACTGGCTACTAAAACGTGTGTTAACCACTTAGTGGGCTTTAGTAAAAGGGCCTCTTCGTTTTTTTGTAATGGCCTTGGCCTCCCTATGTGTCCCTTTACTGCCTTGGTCATGTAGATATCTAATCAACTTCTTCACAGATTTCTTGCTTGAAAACGTTTGTCATAAATTTTTGTATCTATGGAAAACTTTCTTCCTCAGTTTCTTTTGATGTGCTTTATTAAAGCTTTTTGTCTATCTTTCCTGTTTTTAGAATCCTCCATATTTTCCTCATTTGGATCTGCTTTCCAGTTTTGAAAGAGATCCTTTTGGCTTTAATAGCCTCTTGCATTTTATCATTTAACTATAATAAGTCATTCCCTTTATTTGTTCTGGACTTCCAAAATGGCATTTATAAACAATATCCACAATGCATGCAGACTTTTAACTTTTATTTATTTAACCAGTTTTTTATACTGCCTTATCCTTCAATCAAACCGGTTTACATTATGTAATCACTACAAACAGGTACTGGATAAATTCCATTGTCCCCAAAGGGCTCACAATCTATGTGTAGTTTTCCAGTTTTTTAGTTTCTTTCTAATTAATTTCTTCCTGTTATTATAGGGGCGTGTTTACTAAAGTATGGTAGCTGGGAACATGGGGTCTAGCATGCGAATAGCACGTGTCCCAGCTCTACAGTAGCCAGGAGCATGTGGCAACAAGGAAGCCACACTAAAAATGCCATGGAACCGATGTATCGTGCAAAAAGGAGGTGTTAGGGCAGAGTTGGGATGGAGAGTGGATGGGATCAGCCACATAGAGCTTGTGCAGCCATGCTAGCGGCACTAAAGACCATGAAAGAAGACACTAGTGTTGGGACCAATAACATCAGCCTCTGGCTAGGTGCTAATTGCATTCATCATGCTGGCATGATTCAAATATGCAGTATGGATGTGATTCCCATGCAACAGCCCAGAGCCATCCCACACAGAGAACAGGTAAGACATCCATGACTGGTATTGTACTGAGGCGAATCAGGCATTCGCCTAGGGTAGTGGCAATTGGGGGTATCAATGTGCAGCAAAAGACAGCCACAAAAACCAGAACCATCAGCAGAGGACTGTACTTGTTGAGGGAGTGTGCAAAAATATACCTATAATGCAAGGGTAGTCTGGAAAGTATGATGTGCATATGCCCTGGCAAGATGTGAAAGGGCAGCTGCTGTGATGAGCTGGGGAGTGGGTGGGAGACAGAGTATGTGCTCCGTGAAGCTAGCAACATGGGGTATTTGATCAGAGTTGGTAATGGTTGAACACAGTTGGGGGCAGGGCATGCTAATGAGGTGTTGTAATGACTGGCAAAATGTTGGTCTGGTACAGAAATGTGCATTCCAGTCACTATCTGTCCTGCATGAGGGGCCACATATTTGTGCACACATGCACCCAGGGCCGGCCCGTCCATTGAGCGAGAATGTTTTTTGCACAGGGCCCCGCGTTTCAGGGGGCCCCGCACAAAAAACATTCTTTTGTAAAAGTAAAATTGAAAAAAAAAAAGAAAACCTGTCTCCTGCCGCTGTCGGGGCCGCCGCGGCAGAATCGAGCGTGCCGCGTGGCCCCCCTGTACCCGGCACAGCCTCTCCTCCCTGTAGCAACTCTCTCTTCTGAGCTGCAGTCAGACGCGCCGGCTTGCAGAGCGCGAAGGGAAGAGTTTCCCTTTCGCGACTCTGTTAGGCCCGCGGGGGCTGATGGGAACTTCCCATCAGCCCCCGCGGGCTTAACAGAGCAGCGAGGGAAAAACTCTTCCCTCGCGCTCTGCAAGCCGGCGCGTCTGACTTCAGCTCCAACGAGAGAGCTGCTACAGGGAGGAGAGGCTGTGCCGGGTACAGGGGGGCCCCGCGGCACGCTCGATTCTGCCGCGGCAGCCCCGACAGCGGCAGGAGACAGGGTTTCTTTTTTTTAAAAAATTTCCCTGGGCTGGGCTGAGCGTTAGGAGTGGTGCTGGGCTGGGCTGGGCTGGGGGTTAGAAGTGGTGCTGGGCTGGGCTGGGCTGGGCTGGGGGGGGGTGTTAGGAGTAGTGATGGGCTGGGCTGGGCGGGGGGGGTGTTAGGAGTAGTGATGGGCTGGGCTGGGCGGGGGGGGGGGGTGTTAGGAGTAGTGATGGGCTGGGCTGGGCTGGGGGGGGGGTTAGGAGTTGTGATGGGCTGGGCTGGGCTGGGGGGGGGAGGTGTTAGGAGTAGTGATGGGATGGGCTGGCTGGCTGGCTGGGGGGGGTTAGGAGTGGTGATGGACACTGGGCTGGTTGGGGGGGGTTAGGAGTGGTGATGGGCACTGGGCTGGCTGGGGGGGTAGGAGTGGTGATGGGCACTGGGCTGGCTGGGGGGTTAGGAGTGGTGATGGGTGCTGGGCTGGGGGGGTTAGGAGTGGTGATGGGCGCTGGGGGGGTTAGGAGTTGTGATGGGTGCTGGGGAGGGGTTAGGAGTGGTGATGGGCGCTGGGGGGGGCTTAAACTAAAAATTGGGTGATGGGGGATTAGGACTGGAAATGGGCTGGTGGGATTAGGACTGGAAGTGGGTTGATGGGGGGTTAGGACTGGTAATGGGCTATGGGAGGGCTTAAACTAAAATTGAGTGATGGGGGATTAGGACTGGGAGTGGGCTGATGGGGAGGTTAGGACTGGTAATGGGCTATGGGGGGCTTAAACTGAAAATTGGGTGATGGGGGATTAGGACTGGAAATGGGCTGGTGGGATTAGGACTGGGAGTGGGCTATGGGGGGGGCTAGGACTGGTAATGGGTTGGGGGGGTTGCTAGGACTGGACATGGGCTGAGTGGAAGGGGGCTTGAACTGCAAATAGCTGTTGGGGATGGGGCTTGGAATGGAAATGGGCTGAGGGGATGTGGGGGGCTTGAACTGCAAATAGCTGTTGGGGACGGGGCTTGGAATGGAAATGGGCTGAGGGGAAGTGGGGGGCTTGAACTGCAAATAGCTGATGGGGAGGGGGACTTGGAATGGAAATGGGCTGAGTGGAAGGGGGCTTGAACTGCAAATAGCTGATGGGAAGGGGGGCTTGGAATGGGCTCTTAGGGGAGGGAGCTAGGACAGGAACTGGGCTGATGGATGGGCTAGGATAGAACTGAGAATTGGGTGTTGGGGGGAGCTAAGATTGGAAATGGGCTTTGGTGGGGGCTTGGATTGAAATGGACTCATGGAGGGGCTAGAACTGGAAGTAGGCTCATGGGGGGCTTGGTTTAGAAATGGGCTGAGTGGAGGGGAGCTAGGATTTAACATGGGCTGATGGTGGGGCTAGGAAAGGACTAGAAATGGGCTGATGGGAGGCTGGTATTGGAAATGAGCTGATGAAGGGACTCGGATAGGACTGGAAATGGATGGGGGAGCTAGGACTGGAAATGGGCTGATGTGGGGACTAGAAGGGAGCGGATACTGGGTGGGGCTGGAACTAAAAGGGAGCTGATGTTGGGGGAGATTAGAAGGGGATGGGGCTGGGAGAATGAAATGGAGAGGGGAAAAATATTTTGTGTGGGAGGGAAGAAAAATGTACAATTGGCCGGGTATTGGGAGACTAAGTGGGGATTGAGGATGGAGGGGTAAAATTTGAGTGGATGAAATAGGAATGAGGAAAGAGCAAAAGGAGAAAGATTATTATGTTAAAGCAGATGTAGAGAGAGAATGGAAAAAACTAGAAGAGAAGAAAGGACAAATGGACAGCAGACGATGGAGAGATAGCAGAAGACACAAATAAACCAGAAGAAAGTGGCTGGAACAATTGCAACTGAAAAAAAAATGCACAAAAGGTACAAAGATATCTCTTTATTTTGAATTTATTAACTGGAATATGTCAGCTCTGGGAAATGTGCATCATTAATGTCTGTGCTTTGTTTAGTACAAGAGGAAATTAATTTATAGTTTTATTTCTACATTGTTGTTGTACATTCCAAGTTTGGCTTTTAGGGTTCCCAGTTTAATTATTGTCTTCCTGTTTTTAAATTGTGATTCCTTGTTTGGTGATAGTCTATGTTCTGCATGTGTAACTGAGCTGAGGTATTCTGTTTATGTAATTCCTATTTGACATTGTCACTTGTTCTCTTTCCCCAGTAGGTCATGTATTGTTATTCTCTGAAATGTATTGGTTTAATATTTGCAGTGTTGCCTTTTGATAGGTAGTGTATGGTGCTTTATGAGTCCTGGTAGTGCTGTTGGGATACGGTGGGTTTGCTATGGGTTCTAAATGGGCAGTGTTTGTAGTAGTTCCTAATGTGCCTGGCGGTTGGCACTGGATTATAGTAATGTAGAAATCTTTGTCTTTTTTTATCCATACACTCATGAAGAGGCATGTTTACTAAAAGTTAGTGTATGGTAACATTATGCAAATATTTATGCAAATGAGGCCCCTTATGCAAATGAGGCCCCGCACCGAGTCTCCGCACATGGCCCCGCACCCCCCTTGGGCCGCCCCTGCATGCACCTGGTGGCCCATGTCAGTACCATGGGCTTTGTTTCCAAGGGGCACATGGTCATTCACCTTGACTACAGCAGTGCATGTCTCTGGCCTACTGGCTCAGAGCACAGGCTTACATGTAAGTCACTGTAGGAGAGCGAGCTCTGTTGGAGCTTCCTGGTCAGCGTCTCTTCAGCCAACATGTTGCAGAGGTGTGAGATATCAATCTATATGGAGAGCATGGACAAGTTCCATAGGGTATGGGGGTCCTCAGCTTCCTGGAAGCTGGGGTTCCCTGCTCCATGGTGGTGTGTGGGTTGTACTGCAGTGTACCCTCAGAGCCTTCAACATGTTAGGAGCATGGACTGCTACTGTGGAGTGCCTCTCACCCCAGAAACACCAGTTTGTGGGATGGGGGGCTTATATGCCTGTCCTAGGGGCTGTATCTGGATGGGTGAGAGGTATGGATAGCAGAGAACCCATTCTAGTTACCTCTTATCTGTGCAGTCTCTATTTTGGAGCAGCTGATCTGTGCATCAGCCCATGGTACCCCTCCCCTTTCACCCACATCAGGGAGGGCTCAGTGCCAGGTATATGACGGGAGTGAGAGGGACAGTTCCCAAATCCACCCATCCACCTCCCATACCAAAGGTCTGGCCACCTGTCCTCGAAAGCCTAGGTTATCAAGCACCTTGGTGACTAACAGTGAGAGGGTCACATGCTCTGGAGCCCACATGCTAGGCATTGCTGTGAGTATGCAGTCATCAGGACGGGACCCCCAGCGCATGTGAATGTAGCATTTGGGCCCTAACGCCCACAGATGTGGCTACAACTCAGTATCTATGAGTTTACTTCCCTGATTTGCATGTCCCTCTCCTTTGTACTTTGGCTCAAATCTCTGTGCTCTGCAGTGGGGTGCACATAGTCCCTAATCTGCCCCCCTTTATCCTTCATAAGAACATAAGATATGCCATCTTGGGTCAAACCAAGGTCCATCAAACCCAATATCCTGTTTCCAACAGTGGCCAATCTAGGTCACAAATACCTAGCAGTTTCCACAAAAGAAACAGGTTCCACAATGCTTGTATTGTGGGACCTGCAGTAAATTTCCTGGATCCCCTTTTAATAATGGTTTATGGATCTTTCTTCCAGGAACTTGTCCAAACCTTTTTTTAACCCGGTTACACTAACAGCTTTTATGACATCCTCCGGTAATGAATTCCAGAGTTTGATTATACATTGAGTGAAAAAATATCTTCTCTTATTAGTCATTGCATGTCCTCTAGTCTTTCTATATTTTGATGGTGTAAACCAATCTACGTTTACCCATTCCACTCCATTCATTAATTTATAGACCTCTATATATCTCCCCTAAGCCGTCTCTTTTCCAGGTTGAAGAGCCTCTCTTAATGGGGTATCCTTCCATCCCCTTTACCATTTTTGTGGCTCTTCTCTGTAGCTTTTCTAATAACGCTATATACTTTTTAAGATACGACAACTAGAATTGCACACAATATTCGAGATGTAGTTGCACCATGGAACGATACAGAGGCATTATAATACCCTTTGTTTTATTCTCCATTCCTTTCCTTATGATTCCTAGTATTCTATTTGTTTTCTCGGCCGCCGCTGCACACTGGGTGGAGGGTTTCAACATATTATCCACCATGACGCTTAAATCTTTTTCCTGGGTGGTGATTCCTAATCTGGAACCTTGCATCGTGTAACCATAGTTTGGGTTGTTCTTTCCTAGGTGCATAACTTTCCACTTGTCCACATTAAATTTCATCTGTCATTTGAGCATCCCATCTTCCAATTTATCAAGGTTCTCTTGCAATTTTTCACGATTCTCTTGGGTTTTAACAACTTTGAATAATTTTGTGTCATCTGCAGATCTGATTATCTTACTCATTATTCCCATTTCTAGGTCATTTACAAATATGTTAAAAAGCAGTGAACCCAGCCAGATCTCTGGGGTACTCCACTATTCACCTTTCTCCATTGGGAAAATTGGCCATTTAGCCCTACCCTCTGCTTTCTATCTTTTTACCAGTTCCTGATCCAGAATAGTACACTGCCTCCTAGTCCACGACTTTTTAATTTCACCAAGAGTCTATCATGAAAGCCCTTGTCAAAGGGGTATGTTTACTAAACCGCGCACACTTGCGCAGCGCACAGTAGCGTACGCTAATGATGCACTTAAGTACTCTTAAGTGCCCCGCACACGTGCGCGTCACACTAACGGGCCCCCGCACACGTGCACCTCTCACTAACGGGCCCGCGCAAGTGTGCGGTGCGCTGATGTGCGATAGAGGCGGGGAAAGGCGTATGGAGGGCGGAGGAAGGCCCCCGAGGGGCGGAGGGACGGGGTCAATGGGTGGAGAGTGGGAGGGGAGAGGCTCCCCGCACTGGAGCGTGGCTGAATTTCGGCAAAAAAATACCGCGAGTGAAAACCTCGCGTTAGAGCCGATTTAAAGGGAAGAGAAACCATTTCCGTCAGCAATGTACAGCAAAACCGGGGAAACCTGCAAAACGTGAGCAGTGTGATACATGTGCACAGAACAAAATAGCAAATATAAATTGAAAATGACCACAACAAATTCCAAATAAATTATAATCCAGCTGGGCAACAGTGATATTAATAGGCAACCATAAAAAACACTCCCAGGAAAGTTCCAAGAAAAAGAAATGATTTTGGAAGGGTCTACGCTCTGTAGACTCTTTCAAAAGCACTGCATTTTAATGGAGCTTTCCTGGGAGTGTTTTTCAGGTTGCCCATTGATATCACTGTTGCCCAGCTTGGTTTTGGGTTTTTTCCCCTTTTTTGGAGGTCATTTTTGAGGTTTATTTGCACCTTTGTCCCCATACAAGGTAAACGAGCCCACAGTAAAATTGTGCAGAGAAGGGTGTCTGACTCGTGCGGCCAGGTTTCCTATCTCCAGAGACTGAACTGTCTCTGTGGCCCCAGTGTGGTGCAGCGGACACAGCCAGTGCCTGTAGAACCAGAGGGTCACAGGTTCAAATCCCAGCTGGGGCTCCTGCCAACCCAGTCCCCATAGTTTTACCCACCACTAAACAGTGATAGTACAGACACTCCGTTATTGCAGAGAACATAAGCATGGCTCCAACACCTATATTTTACCCTACACCACACACAAACCATAACAATGGGCAATACCTACAGCCGAGTCCCCCAAATTCAGTCCTGGAGTGAAACAACTCAATAAGGTCATATGCTTTTTCCCAGATAGGGACATGTCTGCATGTTGGCGGAAGGGTACAGGTGGTGGAGGGGGCAGTGGCTGCAAACCACAGCAGACAGTGGCCTAGGCCTGTGCAGGCTGGCACCGTCCACCGCAACAGACAGGCTCTGTCGGATGTACAGTCATGGACTCCCCAGGGAACACAGCATATCTGTGACAACACGGTGGTGCAGTGCACACAGACAGTGTGTGCAGGAGCAGAAAGTCACAGGTTCAAAGCCCAGCTGGGGCTACTGCCAATCCAGTCCACATATTTGTCCTACAACTAAACTGTGATAGTACAGACAAACTTTTATTGCTGAGAACATGCGCATGGTTCATACGCCTATATTTTATCAGACACACCCACACACACCCCCACAGGCCCCATTGGCCAATGCCTCATGGAGAGGCAGGACATTGGGCCCTGCCTGTATCTCCCAATACTAGCAGTTGCATACCTTAGCACTGCCACCCTACACCTGGGTATATGGTACACAGCTATCAAACATTGCCCATGATAACTGGCAGATATCAATTCCTACATTAAGCACATTTTGCTCATTGATCTCCACCATAACAATCATTGTGATGTCTGCGGTGTGCGCTGCAGGTCTGGTCTCTGACAGTGTTTACCACCCTGGGGAGTGACCCCCAACAGTATTGCGTACCATATCCATGCCTGTACTGTGCCCACGACTGGTGTGGTGGGTATGGCTGCTGGCCTCCTCTATAGTAGCACAATGCTGGCATAGGTTTGGGGGTGGCTGTCTGTCTATCTCTATCCAGTGTGTGGTGGCTGCAAAAACCTTCCACAGCCCACACTGCCAGCAATGTTGCCAGTATTGGGCTGCCAATGTGCATAATGAGGAGCAAGGTACCATGGGTATAGGCCGGACAGGGTGGCCTGGCCAGGGTGCATCTGCACAGGGCATTGACTGGGACATTTTAGTGCCCGGCCACCACCTACACAGACAGGGTGACCTCAGTATGTCCTGCTGAGAGATCACTCTCACCCTGACTGTGCAGTGACCACAGCATGGCTAGGCACCCCCATAGTGCTATTTAGCATTTCCCTCATGTGATAGATATGGGTTTCTATTTGGGGCTCAGTAACTGATTTATCTGCTTGCTGTGTATGCATCTCCACTGGGAACATGCACTGTGGACTAACTAGCACACTGTTTGCAGCTGGTATGTGTCTTGATGGAGCAGCTTGCAGGGTGCAGTGGCTAATGACTTGCTGCTGCAGGAGAATAGTGGATAGTGGTGGGGTGCAGCTCACCATATCCAGGCCTAATGTCTCTCTGCTATTGTGTTATGGATGTGAATAGAGCTGCATTGATTGCCCTGTGGGGGGGTGTCCTGTTCCTTAGCTGGACTGGGGTTGATGGTCCCCTCTACTGCCACCTTTGCAGGAAGGTAGAATGTGGATCTATTGATGAGGGACCCTGTTTGCCACCCTCGGCCTGGGGGGGGGGGGGTTGGGGTACATGGCCCACCTAGGGGCTACATCTGATTGAAGCAGACAGAGATATCCAGGGTGTTTCTGCAGGGGCTGCCTGGGGGGGGGGTGGGTGGGTGGTGGTGCATGGCCCACCTAGGGGCTGCATCTGACTGAAGCAGACAGATATCCAAGGTGTTTCTGCAGAAACTACCTATCTCACGCATTAACACTGCTTTGGACCTCTAGCATGGCCTCTTTCAGCCATGGAAGGTGTTGTGGACCTGGTCCTGGGTGCCTCACCGCACCCTCAGGGTGAGCACAGTACCCACACAATGTGATGGTGTGTAGCTACTCTGTGCCAGTAAAACACACGGTCAGTACCCCCTACCAGGCCGAGGTGGTGTGTGGGTGCACATGGTCACTTCCCTCTACCAGGCCGAGGTGCTGTGGGGGTGCATTGCCCGTCTTGTGTTAATCTGTGGACAGCTGATTTGCATGTGCAGTGCATCATGGGTACGGGTGGGCTAACCCTATCCTGGTGACCACAGAAGACTGTCTGTGTGGTGACGTGCATGCTCTCTGCAGCAAGCCAGGGGCTTGCTAGCAGCTATAGAGCTGTAGCCCAATAATGACGTCACTGCCTCTGAAGCCAGAGGTCATGGGTTCAAATCCACAGTGGGGTTATTTGATAGGGTTGTCCAAAGCAATATATTTTTGTAATGTACATATTTTGATGCCAGCAAAAACACCCTCAGCGTACTGTACCCATAAGGTGCCTCTGAGGGTGCTTTATAGGGCGCCCTATAGGGTACCTTATGGTTCCTGTCCATATAAGGTGCACTATACATTATCCTGTGATGCAACCTATAGGGTGCCCTATAGGGGACATTTTACGGTGCTGTGGCGGACAGTGCAATTTATAATGTGCCCTATGGAGTGCCTTATAGGGTGCCTTATACGGCACCTTCAATTATGGCACGTGAGGGCGTGTTTGCTGGCAGCAATTAATAACATAAAATTAAAGTGCTGCAGGACAATATATGTACAATGCAAAGCTGATGCCACAGCCAGCCTTACGTATTAGGCACACTGGGGAGCAAACTCATGACCCCTGTATCAGCAGTCCGTGCCTTAACCATTGTGCTCCACTGCTGCTCCTCCTTGCCTGTCAGCGCACCTACTTATGCTTTTCATTCCTTAAACTGCACAGTGCTGCCATAAAAGACAGTACACTGACCTTGTGGTACCTCATACGGCACCCTCTAAAGCGCTCTATAAGCAACATTCTAGGGTGCCTTGGCTGACAGTGCACTTTAAAATGTGCCTTTTAGGGCGCCTTATGTTAACACGCTTTGAGAGTGCATTTGCTAGTAGTGATAATTAAAATATGAATAAAATGCCTCCTAAAGCAATCTTCCCCATAATATGCTATGCCTCAGCCAGCCTTGTTCATTGGGCACTTTGGGGGATTGAACCCCTGATCTCTGCACCATTGGTCAGTGTCTTCACCATTGTGATGTGATTCTGTTCCTGTGATTGCACATCAGCGCGCCGCCTTATGCCGCCCAATATTAAAAAGCCTCCTAAAACATTAGCGCGCCGCCTTATGCCGCCCATCATTTAAATGGCTCCTAAAATAATGCCTCAGCCAGCTGTCTCCATTGGGCACTGTGGGGGATTGAACCCCTGATCACTGCACCATTGGTCAGTGTCTTAACTATTGTGCTGTGGCTCTGCTCTGTTTCTTGCACTTCAGCGCGCCACTTATGCCTCCCACGCAGCTATCTCATGTGCTAAGGTGCGGGGCGCACATGGGCGCCACGCACCTTAGCGCATATGTAAATTCCGGCTTTTCTTTTTCAGGACGGAACGCCCACTCCTTATATGGCACACGCACACTACCGCGGCACACACTTTACCAGGGTTTTAGTAAACATACCCCAAAGACTTTCTGAAAATCCAGATGCACTATATCAACCAACTCACCTTTGTCTACCTGTTTGTTCACACCTTCAATAAAACCATAATAGATTAGTAAGACAAGATCTTCCTTGGCTAAAGCCATGTTGACTGTCTCCCATTAAGCCATGACTTCAATGGCCCCTTACCCTATGCTCTGTTGGTGGGGTTGGGGGACTTGTTGTGTTTTCTGTCCTCTCTTCTAGGGTATGGTGGGCAGCTTCCTCTCACATTAACAGGGTGGCACTACTGTGTTTTTGGGTTGTGGGGACATGTGCTCCCACCCTCCATATTCTGTGGCTCCTATGCTGTACTCCCATCTTGGCGAGATCATGCTGGTGTTAGCATGCATATGTGAAGGTTCGTGTAGCATATGCTTTCAAAGCACGCATGTGCACCTGATGTGGTCACTACTGCTGTGTGACTGATGTGCCTAGCTCAGCATTATTCTACAAGCCACGTCCATGCCCTCTGCTTTTACCTTGGTCATTCCGCCCCCTCCACCGTAGAAACATGTGCTAACCACTACCTGAACCACTTTAGTAAACATGCCCTATCGTGTCCTTTTTTTAAAGTTTAAAGCAGATACAGTATGCAAGTATAGTAGATGTGACCTGTCTGGATTTCAGTAAATTCTTTGAAACTGTTCCACAAAGAAAACTGCTGAATGTACCTTGCCTTGATCTACTCCTGGAAAAGCGTGAGCTGAATTCCAATAAATAACATAAAATAAATAAGTAAGCAAGGTAGCCAAGTTAAGTGCTTCAAGAGAGAACCTAAGCTATATATAAATATGAAATATAAAGTGTAATGAATGGGTTAAGCAACAGAACTCGAGAGTGATTGTTCATGGGATCCATTCTGGTTATGAGAGAGTAAAGTGCAACAAGAATCAGTGCTTGACCCAAGTTTCTTTAATACATTTTAACACACTTTTTAGACAATATATGGAGACCAGAATTGAGGCACTGAGGTCATGACATACACAATTCCAGCGGTATTTTAGAAAAGGTTCTGAAAAATGTGGAAAGGTGCAGGAGCCCACGTATTTGTGGAGCTGGAGGAGTCATTTGACAAATCTACACGTGAGAAAACTCAATGGAGAAAATTGGCAATTTACACCTGTATGTGGGCAGTTTTACAAACTTTATACCTGTAAATGCTGCCAATTAACTATAGATGCTACTGTGTTTATTTAATTAGAATATGAAAAGGAAATAAACAATGGGAGATTAAGGAGGATAATCCTCTTAATCCCTCCAGTAAGGAACTAGCTGAACCAAGCATTTATTAAAAACCTTATACATGCCAGGGAGCAACAATTTTTGTCATATATATACATTCCCTATATGAAATGGGGAATACATATATAAATGTTTGACTCACCCAGGACACTCCCAAACCAAGCCCCTGACACGCCTCCTTGAAATTTCTGCATATTAAGGACGTCCATGTTTAAATTTAGTCCTTTCTAAAATCAGCATTTCTACTTGTATGCTATTTCTGTGTGTAAATGCTGGATTTTCCACATGGAAATTGCAAACCTCCTTAGTGACGTGGTGGAAGGCTTTGAATCTTTGTCAAAGGTTTGGTAATTATGCTTTATAAAAAATGCAATTCATACATTTGGGGTGTAGAAATCCAAGGAACAAATACTATTTTGAAGTGCAGGGCAGGTGTTAGGGAGTGACAAACAAGTAAATTGCCTTGGGCACCCCATAGCACAGGGGACCCCAAGTCTGCTTCAAGCTGAAGGAGGCATAACCTGCAGATGGGCTTCAGGGCTCCTTCTCCAGTTTCTGCCCTGAACCCTGCATGTCTAACAGTGGCCCCATTGGTGTGGAAGACCTCTCATCACAAGGTAACCAATCAACATGACCAAGCAGTTGAGAGGTATCACCATTTGAAAAAGGGAAGTAATATTACTTCTTTATAGCTGAGTTCAGGTGATCTTATCTTCAAAGGGCTAGTGACAAGACAGAGGCAAATCAAAGAGAGTCAGCAAAATGATGCATGGATGTATACAGACAAACAAATGGGTCAATACTTAAACACTGCTTGGCATTTTTTAAAATTCTAGCTGCAGCATTTAAATAAAACATGTATACTCGGTGCCACTATCTGGATAGTGAGCAATGCTGAATATACATATAGAGCAGTCGGTGCTGCTTGCTATCCGGAAAGCGGTCTTACTTTTAAAGCTGTCCTAAATTTATCTGGATAATTATTCAGATAAAGGCCGTTTCAGATAGGGGCACGGCCGGATGGCCAAGTTATGTACGGGGCAGATTTGTGCCCTATTCTGCAACTGTGGGAGCTCTACATTCCAGTGGATGGAGAATCAGGGGTGCTTGGATGGCCCAGTGTGCCCCCTATTCAGATGTTGCAGACGTCCCGTGCACTCCCTGGCCAGCCCTCTCAGCGCTCCTGCTGGTGAGCCGGTGCCGTGGCATCCCATCACCGTGGCACCGGCAAGTCCAGCAGGAGCACCCAATCCCCAACCGCACAGCATGCACCTTTCCCTGCTGCCTGACTCTCAGCAGGGGCAGTCAGAGCAGGGATCAGGCAGCAGGACATCCCATGGCGGCACAATCTCTGTTGGGGGCTGCATGATCCGATTGCCCCGGCATGAATTCCACTTCCGAGGTGGAATATGTCAAGCATGCAGCAGGCAGCCAGTGGACGTACAGGGCCATGTCCTGAATAGGCCCTGTATGTCTGGGTGCTTCAGCCTGCCTCCACTCTGCCCCCTCTCCACCTCCATCCCGCCCCCTCCTGCCCCTGTCCAATGCTCCCTGCACAAACCCTCTGTATGTGTGGAGCGCGCTGGGGCTGGAATTCCGTCCCAGGCCTCTTCGCAGGTTGTACGTCCAACTCTGACGTACAGCCCTGCTATTTGGAGCTCAGAATCGATCGCATAGTGAACTAAATATTGCTGCTCTCCAAGGTGCTCTAATGAAACACCTAAGCTCCGCCCTCGCACTGCCCTGGCACTATCCAGAGAGTGCCAGGGTGGTCTGTGATGATTTTCAGCAGCACTCGTTGTATAGTGCTGCTGAAAATCAATGAATACTGCTGACTAGGGTAATTATCCAGAGAATTATCCTAAGTTAAGCAGCACAAAATATTGTGTTTCCATTGCTATAGCCCAGGACTGGATTTCCATTGTTGATATCCATAGGCAACAATGGGAGGGGTGGCAGGGGGGGGGGGTCCTCTGCTAACTCCTCCCAATCAGCTCTACCTGCACCCTGATTGGCCCTGGCTCTCTCCCCCTCCCTCCTTCTCTGATTTGGCCTGCCCTAATGTCCTACTCTCATCATATACTGCTTTCCAATCAGCAACTCAGTCTCCCAGTACAGCAGCAAGTTTGCCAATGAAATTCAGTCCGGGGTTGGCCAGGTCCTGTGGCGTCCTGCCTTCTCATCTTATAGGGCTTCCTGTTACCATGGAAACCTGCAAGGAGAAAGAACGGGATGCCACACCTGGGCTGAATTTCATTAACAGATTCACTACTGCTACTTGCTGATTAGCAGAACTGCTGAGGCATGGCAGTTGAAGCGCTTATCAAAATTTGGCACCAGAGGCAGTTGCCTCCATTTGCTATGCCTAAATCCTGGACCTTCATAGCCAGGAACTCTGTGTGTTCCTGGCTGTTAGAATATCAATGCTTGACCCAGTATAAGCATTGCGGAACCTGTGTCTTTTGGGGAAACTGCTAGGTACGTATGACCTAGACTGGCCACTTTTGGAAACAGGATACTGGGCTTGATGGACCTTGGTCTGTCCCAGTATGGCATCTCTTATGTTCTTATACACGTAAAAAAGTGCCCTTTCACACAGTGGTGAGCTGTATTAGGTAGGGTCTCACAGCCCATGTCAGGGGCTCCTATTGAAGGCCTCAATCCTCTCCATCCCCACTCCATGAAAAATGTAACCAAAAATAGTGCTTCCTGTGAAGCGAAGCTTGCCATTTCAATCTCTATTCATGTTTTGAAAAAAGGCTGTCCCTAGAGGGCACTCTCACCCTGTAGCGGCAGAGCGCAAACAATCCAATAATACCAGGAGTCTGTTCAGAAGGTCCAAATCATTTATTGTGCACAAGACTCAAGCAGAATCACATTCAAAATGACTGAGCAATGGTTTCTAGCAAAACAACAACTTTTATACCTTTCTTCTCCATTCTGAACATAGGCAAACTTTTCATTGGTCCCGGTAACCCTTCTCACCCCATCTATTGGTCCCGGTACCGTTACGTAGCTATCCAATGAGAACCTTTGTCTGGGCTCAGCACCTGTTTCCCCCCCCTTACAGCCCTCATTACAATGGTCAGTTCTTAGACTCTTGATACATTTCTCCTCCAAGGTCACTAGCTGACTAGTACATGTGGGAAAGCAGGGCACTGTAACCTTTCTTTCAGCAGAGTTAATTAATTCCATAGAAGCTCCTCACATTCTTATCAGTACCAATTAAAGCTGTTTTCTATCTTTTCTAAGTTTCGATTCTGCTTAGCTATCCTTGATTATGCTTAGTTAAGTTTCAATTCTATGGTAGCAGCATTCAGGGGGGTTTTCATTCCTCCGGGCCTACCTACTGGCTTCATTTACAGGTCAAGCTGCTTAGGTCTGTCTGATTAGTTCAAGCAGCATGGAACATAGGCCTTCGCCTACCACATTCCCCCCTTTGATTAATCTCACCCTATTGCTAATAAGGTGTGAGATTTAAATCACTCAATTATACTGGGGTCGGATTACGACCAAGCGTTCCAGGATTAGGGTGCCATAAGGCCAAAATCTTAGTGGCAGTCTTCCATTCTACTGTATTCTCAATAACACTATTAATAGAGCGCATGCAACATGGGATTATACATGGTAACAGCAAAAACAAGGCTACAAATACTAATATTATCATAGCAAAAGTAGTAAGTCCCCCTAATCCAGAGAAGATAGATTCGAACCAATTAGGCATCTTAAGACCATGCAAAGTCTGTACTGGCACATAAGCTTGCTTTCGCATGTTTTCAGCAATATCTTCAACTACTTGACCTTTGTCATCTATCTTTAAGCAACAATTGGTTAAATTCAATTTACCACATACTCCTCCTTCAGCTGCTAATAAGTAATCTAGTGCCAAGCGATTCTGATATATTGCAGTATGCATTTGTGTGCTCTGTCTAGCTAGGAGTGTGAGTGCTTGGCTAGTTTCATTAGTTATTAGTTCAACAACTGCTTGCAAGCGTATAATACGATTTATCATATACACAGGGGTCCGGTATCCCCAGGTGCCATCTTGCTCCCAAGTGGCAGGTCCATAATAGGCAATAATTCTAGGCCAATCTTCCCCCTCCCATCTCTCCCATTTGCCTATCTGCAAAGCTGCTCTCTTCTGTCTCTTTGTATAGACTGGGTAACCTAATTGTTCTCCGTGTTCTGTGGGTAACAGAAAGAAAGAGGGTCGGATGGTTCCTAAGACACATGCCCCTCCCCAGTGAATAGGGAGTCGAGCATATGCTCGGGTTCCACAGATCCAATACAGACCAGGTGGGGCTTGCCAGGCATGAGGCTGGGCAAGGTCGGTCCATAGATTGGCAAGCTCAGGGAATTGTACTAATGGGTTGGTAGGTTCAGGTTCATTAACTCCTGACCACCAGGACGTCCGTTTTGTGGTGTCACTGTAAAACCTCTGGCTAAGACAGACAAGCTGTCCCACTTTCAAACTGAGCTGGGGTCCAGTCCGAGCATAACACAGACGTCCAACTATTGGGTGTGCTAATACCCATTCACTGGTGGTCTTATGCAGCTCAGTATGATTATAAGCTATTGAATAATTCAATTCTTGGGCCTCCCAGGGCTACTGATCACCCATTCTAGTTCCTCCGCAAAAATAACAATCTGAAATGTGGAGACTGGATACTACTGCTCCAGCTAATTCTAAGAATAGATTTTGAGAAGGGTGTGGGATATCAAACTTATTTACATGCATAGTTTCGTAAAAGGTATTATGTATATGGTACCGTGATGACCGATGGGCCTGGGTGTTCAGCCTAATATATACAATGGTTCCTGGATCTGACCCAGAGCCTGCAATGCGTAGTCCAAATTTATACCCTTGTGTCCATGCACTAGGATTTATTATATGTAACTCTAATGGATTGCAAGCACCCTTCTTACATTTTTCTGGATTCTTAACATATGGCTGATATAAAGCAGCCATTCGATTATCCCTGGTATTTTCTATCATACCCATCTTCCATGTGGCATAGAACACACATTCCCACTTTGGGCAATAGTAATCTTCAACTGGTGCTATGCTATATTCATTTGATAAAACTCGTTTACCTGTACAGGCTCCCCACCCGGTGGTTCCTTCTGGACACATATACTTGTGATCATGATAATATGCTTTTTCCCAGTTAGCACAATTAGACCGACTATCTCTATTTATAGCATCACAAGCATCAAAATACAAAACAGCACTCTTTGTAGAATCAGTGAGTGGGGGTGTGGCATTAAGTAAAGCTCCGTCTGCATCATTCCATCGTATTTCTAGAGTATAATAGGATGGGTTCTGATGCGGGTTAAAACAAACTTTAGTATTACCTTTGGTGCAAATGTTCAGTTCAGTGGTATTATATATACACCGGTTTACTGTACCAGTACAGGTATAGTAAGAATGATAAAGCAAAGTCTGAGTTACTTTCATTCCAGTCCGAGTAGAAGTAATGCAGGCAGTACATGGGGGTAAAGCAAAAGTGAGTTCAAGTCCCCCCAGGCAGGCAACCAGAACAAAATAGAAGTAAAGATGCATGTTGATTGTAGTCCTTCTGAATCTCCGCTGGAAGATCTTGACCTCGACGTTCACTGCTGCTTGACACAATGCTGACCCGTTTGCTAATGAAGCAATTCAACGGGTCTCAATGTTGATTGAAGATCCTCAAGTGTCCACTGTATGCCAACTTACCATTCGTAGTTGGGCCAAAGAAAGTCTGTGAGTGCAAAGTTATTCAGTGAAGAAAACAAGTTTTTGCTGTATGGGAAACAGCAATCCTCTTCGAAAGACTTGTCTACTGTGGAGTACCGTAGTTCTCGGGTGGCCTGAATGAAGTGCTAGGCCACTGGTTGCCGCCTCAGGGTGAGCCACAAAGGAATATCAGGATGCTGCACTGCTGTCCACTGATCTGGGTCTGGAACTGCTGCTGGCTTGTTTCTGCTATGATGGATCCAGGATTCGATTTCTGCGACCTTGACAGCTGTTGGTGTAGACAGGATGATGGTGTATGGTCCCTTCCAATGAGGTTCCAGCGGTGTCTTCTTCCAATCTTTGATCCACACCGAGGTACCAGGCTTGTAGGGATGCAGGGATTCCGTCAAGTTGATGGGTAACTGGTCCTGTATCCACGCATGAAGAGTCTGCAGAACAGAACTAAGAGCTAGGAGTTCTTGTCTGGTTATCTCTGAACCAATTTGTGTCAAACTCCCTTTGACCCCCTGCACTACTGGTGGGGGTCTACCATACATGACTTCAAAGGGAGAGAATCCTGATGATTTCACTGGGGCTGAGCGTATTCTGAGTAGAGCTATTGGGAGAACTTGGGGCCATTTCAGGTGAGTCTCCTGACACAGCTTAGACAACTGAGATTTTAGAGTACGATTCATTCGCTCAACCTTCCCTGAACTTTGGGGTATGTATGCAGTGTGTAACTTCCATTGTATCTGTAAGGCACTTGCTAACTGTTGGGTAATTTGAGATACAAATGAGGGCCCATTGTCTGACCCTATTACTGCAGGGATTCCAAATCGGGGGATAATTTCTCTCAGCAATACCTTGGTGACTTCTCTGGCCTTTTCAGTCCTGGTGGGGAAAGCTTCCACCCACCCAGAGAAGGTGCAAACTAAAACTAACAAGTAACGATATCTACTGACTTTTGGCATTTCAGTAAAGTCTATTTGTAGGTTGTGCATAGGGGTTACACCACCTGACTGAACTCGGGGTGGTGGTGTAGGACCCTGCTTAGCATTGTTCTTCGCACAAATTACGCACTGGCGCGCTACTGAGGCTGACAAGACTCCCAACACTGCAATGCAAAAATGGGGTCTGAGTGCTTTTTCCATTGCGTTGTTCCCATAATGTGTGGCTTGATGAAAGGCCTTCACAAAGGCCGGTCCCAATGATTCAGGGATCACTATCCATCCTGGAGGTTGGTTGCCCTCTGCTGGTGGCAGCTCAATCCATCCATCTTTCAGTACCCCCTTTTCTGTAGTGCAATAATAGTCCAACTCCCTTGTGGTATATCGTGGTGTCCACAAGTTAAGGGGTACTGGAAACAATGCTGCTTGTACTGGTGTTGCTTGTGATGAAATTTGGCCTGTCATGGCTGCTTTGCGTGCTGAGGCATCAGCAAATCTGTTTCCTTGGGCAACTTCTCCTTTTCCTGCTTGGTGGCCTCAGCAGTGCATCACAGCAACTTGTGCCGGGGCCCATACTGCATCTAGTAACATCAATATTTCTGGGCCGTACTTAATTGATTTGCCTCCAGAGGTAATGAGTCCTCGCTCTTTATACAGAGCTCCATGAGCATGTAAAGTTGTGAAGGCATATTTCGAGTCTGTATATACGTTCAACTGAAGTCCGGCACCTAATACTAGTGCCCTTGTTAGTGCTATCAATTCTGCTTTCTGTGCTGATGTTCCTGAGGCAAGAGCTGATGATTCAATGACTTTCTCCCGGGTGACTACTGCATACCCGGCACAGCGTCGTCCATTGATGATGAGGCTGCTTCCATCCACGAAGTAAGTCTGGTCAGGATTTTCGATAGGTACATCAGTTAGATCAGGTCGACTTGAAAACACAGTGTCCATGACTTCTATACAGTCATGTTCTGGTGGGTCCTTGCTGATTGGTATCAAGGTGGCTGGGTTGAAAGCATGGCTCACTTCCAGTTGTATTCGAGGATTTTCAGATAGCATACTCTGGTATTTCAGCATTCGAGAGTTGGTAAACCAATGATTTCCTTTTTGTTCCACAAGGGCAAGTACTGCGTGTGGTAATGTAACACGTAGGTTCTGTCGTAGGGTGAGTTTGTCTGCTTCACTCACTAACAAGGCTGTAGCTGCAACAGCTCTCAAACATGGCGGCCATCCTTTGGCTACAGTGTCTAATTGTTTTGATAAGTATGCTACGGGTCGCTCCCAATGTCCCAATGTCTGAGTTAACATTCCCAGAGCGTTCCCCTGCATTTCATGTACAAACAAATGAAAAGGCTTCTGGACATCTGGTAGTCCAAGTGCTGGTGATGACATTAATGCTTCCTTCAAGGTTTTGAAAGCTTCATCTTGATCAGGTCCCCACTCTAGTGGTGACTTCTCTTCTCCTTTGGTGGCTTCATATAGTATCCTGCTGCTCCCAGAAAGGCTCTGACTTGCCTCCTGGTGGTTGGGGTTTGGATACTACACACAGCTTCTTTTCTTTCTGGTCCTAATTGTCGGCTTCCTTTGGTCAACCGGAAACCCAAATACTTTACTTCCGTTTGGCATAGCTGTGCTTTTGCTCTGGAAACTTTGTATCCAGCTTCATCCAGTAGTTGTAAAAGGTCATTTGTGGCTTGTACACATTCACTCTCCGAGGTGGTAGCTATCAATAGATCATCTACATACTGGAGAAGCACTCTTTTCCCAGGAGTTACAGGATAGCTTGAAAGATCTTGGTTCAGTGCTGCACTAAAAATGGTGGGTGAATTCTTGAATCCTTGAGGCAATCATGTCCAGTTGAGTTGGCCCCGTCTTCCTGAGACAGGGTCCTACCATTCAAAGGCAAACAACAATTGGCTAATCGGGGCTAATCGTATGCAGAAAAATGCATCTTTCAAATCCAGGACAGTAAAATGGGTAGCTTCAGCAGGTATCAGTCCTAAGAGTGTATATGGATTTGGCACGACTGGATGTATGGTTTCGACTGCTTCATTCACTCTCCTCAAATCTTGCACTGGGCGGTAATCACCTGTCCCAGGCTTCTTAACTGGCAGGAGAGGTGTATTCCAAGGTGATTGACATACTTTGAGAAGGCCATACTCCAGTAATCTCAATAAATGGCGATGGATGCCCTCAATGGCTGGTCTTGGGAGTGGATATTGTTTAACATGTACTGGTTCTGCTCCAGGCTTGAGGGTCACAATTACTGGGGCTATGTGCTTGGCTAGACCTGGTGGGTTACCTTCTGCCCATACTCCAGGAGGAGCCATAATGCTCGTTGGCATGCTGAAATTGGTATCAGGAACTGGCTTAGTACTGTAATATCTCCACTCTTCTTCTCGGGAAACAGTAAGCACCATTAATCCTGCAGGCTTTGAATTTACAATCATTTGCATTTCTCCTTTCTCAGTAAAGGATATTTGGGCCTGCATTTTGGCTAGCATATCTCATCCCAGTAGTGGCACTGGACACTCAGGCATATAAAGGAATTGGTGCGCTATTTGCTGTCCTCCTAATTCACATACACGGTTTTTCAGAAAAGACTTGGTGGCTCTGGCACCAGTTGCTCCCATAATAGTGACTGCTCTTGTGGACAAAGGAGCTATTTGCTTATCTACTACAGAATGTTCTGCTCCAGTATCAACCATAAAGTCCATGAATTTGTCCCCTATCTTTAAGCAGACCATAGGCTCCTGGGGACCTAAAGCGAATTCGGAGCCCGGTCTGTCCTAATCTGTTTCATCTAAATCATAGTCCGTTGCGGTTGCAACTCCTTTCTATGGCCTCCTCTCTTTCCCGTTGGAAATGTACTCGATTTGTCCCTCTGCGATTCTGTGATCGGCCTCTCTCCCTCTCTCTCCGAGGGGCGTGTTCTTCTTCTTCGTGTGAGGCGTCTTCGAGTTGCGGGCATGCATTCCTCCAATGTCCTTCTTCCTTGCAATAAGCGCATTGATTCACGCCTAGCATGGGCCGGCTATCTCCTCGGCCTCTCCCTCTACCTCTGCTCCTTCGGTTAGGGAAACCTCCCCGTTTCTGTTCAACTAAAGCGGCAGCCAAAAAATCGGCTTTCTTCTTCATTTTACGCTCACTTTCTCTCTGTCTTTCATTATCACGATTCACAAACACTTTCTGGGCGACTTCCATTAGCTGTGACGTATTCATGCCCGCAAACCCTTCTTTTTTTTTTAAACATTTATTTTCATTTTACAACAAACAAAAGAAACAGCACACCAAAGGAAACAAATACAAACATACAATAAGGAAAAGCAACCCCAATTACCCCCCACCCCTATGCTTCTTCTCTAAGCTGATAAGTATCATCATATGAGCGCTTACAAACAACAGTAATTGTACATCAAAACAAACAGAAACAGTATCTGCGATACAGAATAATCATGTGACAGAGATTTACACAGATTTAAACAGTCAGATGAGAGCGTTGAGCAGTTTGAACATAGTCGTTGAACATCTTCCATTGAGACAAGTGGTGGGGGGTCTGAGCGGAAGAAGCCAACATACGAGGTATTTGCACATATTTACTGTAGAGACAGACATGTTTCCACCATTCATTGGGGCTCAGATGGGAGCTATTTTCCAGTATTGCGTAATTAGGGAAATAGCCATGCCCAGCATAAAGTCTAAAAGGAAGTAAGCCGATTTGGGAAGAGAGAGATCCCCGCAGCTGAGCGGAGTCCCACTATCTTCCAAGAGAGGGGTTCTTGAAAGTGCAAAATAGATTGAATACGACCCCAGACCCGACTCCAGAAGTACTGTAATGCGGGGCATTCATACATAACATGAGTGAGTGAACCAATGGCCGCATGGCATGTCCAGCATCTATTGCTCTGGGTAACGTTCCATTTGGCTAACCTGTCAGGAGTATAGTGGCATCGGTGGGCGAGAAAGAAAAGTGTCTGAGTAAGTGAGGCGGATCGAGAGACCCGTATCCCCTTCCGCCAGACTAGGCTCCCTTGCTCCGGGGTCAAAGTTACAGGCATTTCCCGCTCCCAGGATTTCTGTGCTGTAGGAGTGCCTCTATTTAGCAGACAAAGTCGGGAGTCTAGAGATTGCTCAAGGGTATTAAAGGCACCTAAAGGGTCGAAGAACATTGGTGGATAGTGGGAGTCTGATGGGAGAGTCATACAAGGGAGATAAGTAAGAGAGATTGGTTTGCAAAGGTCCTCCTCTATATCTAGCACACTGGCATCTGATAGCTAGTTATAGTTGCACGGATAGACGCCTTGAAACCCTCCCACCAAGCCCAGTTCGCAGTGTCATGGGGTGAATTAAAATGAAAGTAGTCTTAGATAGCGGCCTTTATGTCAACCGGAAAATCTTGTTGATCTAGTAGGGATCTATCAAAATTGTGAGTGATGGGGGGCTGAGAAAAAAGTGAACTCTAAGTCGGAGGGGTGAAGTAGCCTCCATATATCTACTAACGCAAGATCTTTCATCAGAGCTGTAAGGGTACACATGATTTCACTATCTCCAACCTTAAGGTATGCACGGGCCCATCTACCCTACTTATCAAAGCTAGTATCCATTACAGCAACTTGCAAAGACTTCGTAACCAAGATGGCTACCCCACACCGTTCGGAAACGGCGGGAGAGTAGGCAGCCACCATGTAAGACTTAGCATTAAGTTTCAGAGTTTCAGCAGAGTTTAAATGCGTTTCCTAAAGAAACACTAAATCAACATGCTCATGATTAAGGTAGCTAAGGATTTTCTTTCTTTTGATTGGACTATTGATGCCTTTGACATTCAGTGATAAGAGCTTACATAAGGCCATTCAGAAAGGTTAAAAATTCTGAAAAAGAACATGATAACGCACATAATTTCACAATGTCCCTCATATTAACTGTATATGGCGGTACACATGGCATGATAAAAAATAAGCTAATGAAAAACAATGAAGCGCCCCATATAAAAAAAAAATGAGCACCGAAGTGCATTAGAGAAGAAGCAGAACCCCAAAAATTACTGGCGACCATGTGTCTGCGGGGAGAAACCCCAGAGAAGGCCTAAATTGAGACATATAACCTGTATAGCTGTACATGTTCCGAATCCAACCGAGGTGCACATCATGGAGGGATAGGAGACCAAGAAAGTTAGATATAGACAGAAAGAAAAGTCCAGGCAGTCTCTGTTCCAGGCTGTGATCACCGCGGCGGGCCATTCAAAATGGCGGGCAGATCCGGCGGATTACAGATCCAAGTTGTTGGATTAGCGCATCTGGTCTGCTTCTTTGGAATCTAAAAATGTTGCTAGTAGATCAGGATCTTCGAATGTTCTAGTTTGGTTATGGAGAGTCACTCTGAGCTTCGCTGGATACAATAGGCCAAAGCGAGCCTGTAGCTGTTGAAGTCTAGGGCGAAAAGCAAGGAGTCTCTTCCGACGGTCAACTGTAGGCTTTGCCAAGTCAGGGAAGAAGGAGACTTTATGACTTTCAAACTCCAGATGATGATTCGCCCGGGCAGCATTTAAAATCTGCTCAACTTGTTGATATCTCAGTAATCGAAAGATGATAGGCCGGGGGGTCGTCCGATTGAGGGCCATGTTGGTAGGAACACGATGTGCTCGGTCAATTTCCAGATCTCTGTGAAAAGTAATCTTCAGCAAGGAGGGAAGAGTTTTGACCAGGAACTCTCTTAAATCTCCTGCTTCTGCCCCCTCCGGTACTCCAATGAGCCTCACATTATTGCGACGGGCTCGATTATTGCTATCCTCCAACTCTTTTTGAAGATTCTGTATCTGACGCTCAGCCTTGTCCAGTTTCACCAAGTGCACCGCGTGCGAGTCGAGGACCCCCGCCATGTTGTCCTGCCGTAGTGAGAGACCTTCAAGCCGGTCCTGAAGCATACCGAAGTCTTCTCGCATGGCTCGGAGCGCTTCTCCGTTGGACTGTACCAGTTCCTTCACACCGCGTATTTCCACCAAGATCTCCTGTTGCATTTCGGGGTTTTCCCGAAGTGGAACCATCTTTTGTGGGGAAGACAACTCTGTTTTGGAGCGTTTTCCGTGTGAAGAAGAGGGAGACCCGAAGTCTAAGCGCGCTGGTTTGTGGGCCGCCATCTCCCCCGAGGCACCCCGGTAAGTTCGGAGCAAAATATTAAGTTTAGGTAGGTATTAAGTCAGGATTCTGAGTAGGCCTCTCGGGAGCTTCAGCGCAAAGCGTCTAACCCGCTGGACATCAGGCTCCGCCCCCCATCCCGCAAACCCTTCTAATTTCTGTAGTTTACGTCTAATGTCTGGTTGGGACTGGCTGACAAAAGCGGCATTCACCATGCACAGGCTCCCTGGTGCCGCTGGATCATAGGGCGTGTACATTCTGTATGCCTCAGCTAATCTCTCATAGAATACTGCTGGGCTTTCATCTGCGCCTTGGATGACTTCCGCTGTCTTGGAGAGGTTCATGGCTTTCTGACCCCCCTTTCGCAGACCTTGTAAAAGGCCTTGGCGAAACCGAGCTAGGGCTCTGGACCCTTCATCGGTGTTTGGATCCCATCGAGGGTCTTCATTAGGAAATTCTTTCTTTGCTGCTTCGCGGTTATCTATTCCTCCTGCTCCCTCTACTAGGGGATTTTCTGCTAACCAATTAACAGCTGCTTGCATAATTCTCGTCCGCTCCTCAGTAGTAAATAAAGTAGACAGGAGTTGACGGCCATCTGCCCAAGTAGGCTGGTGGGTTTGCATGATTGTATTCATTACCTCTGTTAATTCTTGGGGCTTGTCAGTGTAAGAGGCATAATGCATCTTCCAATTCAACAAATCAGTAGTGGAGAATGGCACATAAACTAGACTCGTGGGTCCCGCTACTATCTGGTCCTCCTCATTCTTTACGGGCATTCCCGGGACCTGCCGCAATGGAAATAATTTCTTGGTAGGGCCTCTCTTTCTCAACTTAAGCTTAGCCTGGGAACTTTCGCTTGCAACAGATGAGCTTGCGCTGATAACTGATTTTACACTGTCAGTCTCATACTGGGAAGACGTTTCTTCTTCTTCCTGCTCTGACGACTCAAGATGTTCCTCAGCCTCGAGCTGATCAACCTCTTCAGGGGGTGGATCATCTAACTGAGCTTCTGGTGGGTTAAGGGGTGGAATTCGCCGGTCCCGAGAGCCTGCCGCGGGACGCAGTGGTACTTTTACTGGGCGCTGAGCTTGGGGCTGTCTAATTACAACTTCCGGGGACTCGGGATCAACATATACAGACTTCTTTTCTATCCCTGTCTTCTGTGTCTGTTCTGTCAGCGCTACCATTATTCTGCACTGTTCTTCATAACAGCGCCGGGCCCAAGGGGGCGGGCTTTCACAAATACTTAACCAGGAATCTATATAGGGATACTGGTCAGGGTGCGCTACTCGCACCTTCTGATGAACTGACTTAATAATTCCTATGGCAAATGTTCCATCTCAGGGCCACATGGGGTCTAAGGCGGGCCACTCCCTAGTACACAAAACCTGTAATCGTGTCGCAGTCATTTTCACCCCATAATCTCCTGAATATCCTTTATTAAAGTACTTAATCATACATTCTAATGGAGTGTGCACAGTAGACCCCGCCCCTCCCATATCGATGTGTGCGCGCAACAACAAACAGAAGGGAAAAGGAAGGCGGACCGTGGGTGAGGGGTCCTCACGGCCCTAGAAACATTCAAGGGAAACAAAAAACAACACAAGACGACGGTCGCTTCCTCCTTTTTACGACCTGGACGCGGTCGCCCGGCCAGGAACTGCGTTACTCAGGAGTCCGCCTTTGCTTGATCTGTGTCACCAGACCTCTCAACCACTCTTCATTCACACAATCATGCTAGCAACGTACTCCCAAAATGCCCAATCCTGTCTTTTCTGACTAGGCTATACCAAAGTTATACAAGTTATGCCGGCTATTCCAAAGTTATTCCAAGAAGGCGGTGGGTTCTCCCCGCGATACACTATGCAAGGTTCATTGGACCACCTTGAGAGGTGATCAAGCTCTCTTACCAAAATTCACAAGTTTCAAGTTTCACAAGTTTCAAGCTGCAGTTCTGACTCATCTGTCTAGACATACCAAAAACTATACTCACCGGATCCGGTCCCCGTTCCCGAGCAAGCGCATGAGTTGGACCTCGGACTCCCCTCACGGGTTCGAGGTGTTGGCTCCATCCGGGTCCAGCACCCGCCGAGGCCTGGCCCAGCTCCCTCCGATGCAACTGGACCGGTGGCGCCCAGGAGCCGAGCCCACGTCGGAAGGGCACGAGCCCGGCAGGACCAAACCTATAGAGGCGGAAAGTCATGGTATATCAGCTCGTATACCCTCTACTAACCACACGTTCCTGGCCAACGCACCAAGAATATGTAGCGGCAGAGCGCAAACAATCCAATAATACCAGGAGTCTCTTCAGAAGGTCCAAATCATTTATTGTGCACAAGACTCAAACAGAATCACATTCAAAATGGCTGAGCAATGGTTTCTAGCAAAACAACAACTTTTATACCTTTCTTCTCCATTCTGAACATAGGCAAACTTTTCATTGGTCCCGGTAACCCTTCTCACCCCATCTATTGGTCCCGGTACCGTTACGTAGCTATCCAGTGAGAACCTTTGTCTGGGCTCAGCACCTGTTTCCCCCCCCCCCCTTACAGCCCTCATTACAATGGTCAGTTCTTAGACTCTTGATACATTTCTCCTCCAAGGTCACTAGCTGACTAGTACATGTGGGAAAGCAGGGCACTGTAACCTTTCTTTCAGCAGAGTTAATTAATTCCATAGAAGCTCCTCACATTCTTATCAGTACCAATTAAAGCTGTTTTCTATCTTTTCTAAGTTTCGATTCTGCTTAGCTATCCTTGATTATGCTTAGTTAAGTTTCAATTCTATGGTAGCAGCATTCAGGGGGGTTTTCATTCCTCCGGGCCTACCTACTGGCTTCATTTACAGGTCAAGCTGCTTAGGCCTGTCTGTTTAGTTCAAGCAGCATGGAACATAGGCCTTCGCCTACCACAACCCCAGCCTTACCCGACAGGTGCTTATCCAAAGGAGCAGGAACAATCCTTACTCACTCCTTCCCAGTGATGCCATCTTGAGCAATGGAGCCATTAGGGCAGGAGGAAGTGTGGATTGCTCCTGCCTCCTCCTGGGGTAAGCCTCGGGCAGGAGGGTCCCCTGGAGGCAACCTCTTTTTAATACATAAATGGGCCCTCAAAAGGGGTGGAGTTTCAAGGGGGATCACTATTACAGGGAGAGAGGCTCTAGAAATCCACTTGCCTACCAGGGAGTTGAAGGACCCCTTGGAGTGCCTCTGACATGGGGCATGCAGTCTCCTTAAATAAAGGAGGCAGTACATGCAAATATTCATTGTGAATATCCTGACCCAGAATGCATAAGAGGTTCTCCAGGACCAGCTTGAGATATAGGGGTATGTTTACCAAACCACGGCAATGTTACCCGCGTTAGGTTCTGCAGTAAAGGTACAGATGCCTATATAAAGGAGTGGGTGGTGCATCGTTATGGCAAGCCATGTCAGTTAACGTGCGTTACAAGGCGCCGTAGGCTAAAGCACGTTACAAGGCGCCTTATAAGGCACCTTACTTATAAGGCACCTTACAAGGCACATTAAAAGGCACCTTGTAAGGCGCCTTATAATGTGCCTTGTAAGGTGCCTTGCAAGTCACCTTATAATGCGCCTTATAAGGTGCCCTGTTAGGTGCCCTGTAAGGTGCCTTGTAAGGTGCCCTGTTAGGTGCCTTGTAAGGTGCCTCATAAGGCGCTTTGTAAGGCGCCCTATAGGGCTCCTTAGGCTAAGCGCCGTATTAGGCACCTCTGGACATGGCACCTTAGAAGGCACTCTGGGTTATGGTACCATAGGTTAAGGTGGCCTAACAAGGTTACGGTGCCCTAAGTTAGTGTGCCCTAAGGGCTGCAAGGTGCTTCAGGATGACATGCATGACCTGTGAGGCATAGAAACAGATGTAGCCCTTCCGAAGGGATGGGCTTCACCTTAACCGGGATGGAACCAGGCTGCTGGCATTAACCTTTAAAAAGGAGATAGAGCAGCTTTTAAACTAGATATTAGGGGAAAGCCGACAGTCGCCCAAGAGCGGATGGTTCGGAAGAATGTATCTTTGAAAGATACTACCAAAAGCAGAGAGGTTCCACAAAAGAGTAAAGTAGCCCAAATTCCCTCAAGTATGGAGCAGACAGAGCTTAAAGATCCTAAATTACCCATGTCTAACAATAGCCAAATTAATATGAATAAAATACATTCTCTAAAATGCTTGTGTGCAAATGCTAGAAGTCTAAAAAATAAGATGGGAGAGTTAGAATATATAGCACTAAATGAAAGGTTACATATGATTGGAATATCAGAGACATGGAAGGAGGACAACCAGTGGGACACTGTGATACCTGGGTACAAACTATATCATAATGATAGAGCTGATCAAATTGGTGGAGGGGTTGCGCTCTATGTTAGAGAGGGCATTGAGTCAGAAAGAATTAAAGTTTTGCAGGAAACAAAATCTGCTGTAGAATCTATATGGATTGAAATTCCATGTAAAAGGGGGAAGGCAATGGCAGTGGGGGTGTACTATCTAGCGCCTGGCCAGAATGACCAAATGGATGATGAAATGCTCAAAGAAATCAAGGAAGCTAACAAAAGTAACAGCACAGTAATAATAATGGGTGATTTCAACTACCCCGGTATCAACTGGTTCAGTGTCACGGCAGGACATGCTAGGGAGATAAAGTTCCTAGATGAAATAAATGACTGCTTCTTGGAGCAGCTGGTTCATGAACCGACCAGAGGGGAAGCCATATTAGACCTAATCCTTAGTGGAACACCAGATCTAGTGCAAGAGATAAGGTTGTTGGGGCCACTTGGCAATAGTGATCATAGCATGATCGCCTTTGATTTAATTAGTGGAGGAGGGATAGTAAGGAAATCCACAGTACTACCTTTTAACTTTCGAAAGGGAGACTATGATAAAATGGGGAAAACAGTTAAGAAAAAACTAAAAGGAGCAGTTGCAAAGGTTAAAAACGTACATCAGGCTTGACTGTTGTTGAAAAATACTATCTTGGAAGCCCAGACCAGCTGTATTCCATGCTTTAAGAAAAGTGGAAGGAAGTCCAAAAAACTGCCAGCATGGTTTAAAGGTGAGGTCAGAGAGGCTGTTGTTGCCAAAAAAGCATCTTTCAGGTAATGGAAAAAAGAGCCAAACGACGAAACCTGGAAACAGCACAAGCACTGGGAAGTCAAATGCAAGGCATTGATAAGGCAGGCAAAGGGAGAATTTGAGAAAAAGCTTGCTGCGGAAGCAAAAACGCAAAGTAAAGACCTTTTCAAGTGCATTCGTAGCAAGAAACCTGTGAGAGAGTCAGTTGGTCCATTAGATGATAAAGGGATTAAAGGAGCACTAAGAGGCGACAAGGCGATAGCGGAGAGACTGAATGAATTCTTTGCTTCAGTCTTTACTGAGGAAGATGTAGGGATGTTACCCATGACTGAAGTGGTATTTAAAGGTGTGGAAGAATTGAAGGAAATATCGATACATCGGGAAGATGTATTACAACTATTAGATAAACTGAAGAGTAGCAAATCACCTGGGCTGGATGGTATACACCCAAGGGTGTTGAAAGAACTGAAATATGAGATTGCAGACCTGCTATTAGTAATCTGTGAACTATCATTAAAATCATCTCTAATACCTGAAGATTGGAGGATCGCCAATGTAACACCAATTTTTAAAAAAGGTTCCAGGGATGATCCGGGAAACTACAGACCGGTGAGTCTGACATCAGTACTGGGAAAAATGGTAGAAACCATCATAAAGAATAAAATTACTCAGCATGTAGATAGTCATGACCTAATGGGAGACAGCCAACATGGCTTTAGACAAGGAAGATCTTGTCTTACTAATCTGTTATGTTTTTGTGAAGGAGTGAATAATCAGGTGGACAAAGGTGAGTTTGTTGATATTGTGTATCTGGACTTTCAGAAAGCCTTTGACAAGGTCCCTCATGAGAGACCTTTGGCAAAACTAAAGAGTCATGGGATAGGAGGCAGTGTACTATTGTGGATCAGGAACTGGTTAAAAGATAGAAAGCAGAGGGTAGGGCTAAATGGCCAATTTTCCCAATGGAGAAAGGTGAATAGTGGTGTACCCCAGGGATCTGTGCTGGGTCCACTGCTTTTTGACATATTCATAAATGACCTGGAAAGTGGAATAACGAGTGAGGTTATCAAATTTGTAGATGACACAAAACTATTTAAAGTTGTTAAAAGCCAAGAGGATTGTGGAAAATTGCAAGAGGATCTTGATAAATTGGAAGACTGGGCATCAAAATGGCAGATGAAATTTAATGTGGACAAGTGCAAGGTTATGCACCTAGGGAAGAACAACCCAAACTATGGTTACACGATGCAAGGTTCCACATTAGGAACCACCACCCAGGAAAAATATTTAGGTGTCATTGTGGATACCATGTTAAAACCCTCGGCCCAGTGTGCAGCGGCGGCCAAGAGAGCAAATAGAATGCTAGGTATGATAAGGAAAGGAATGGAAAATAAAACAAAAGATATTATAATGCCTCTATATCGTTCCATGGTGAGACCGCACCTTGAATATTGTGTGCAATTCTGGTCGCCGTATCTTAAAAAGTATATAGTGATTTTAGAAAAGGTTCAGAGAAGAGCCACCAAAATGGTAAAGGGGATGGAAGGATACTCCCATGAAGAAAGGCTAAAAAGGTTAGGGCTCTTTAACCTGGAAAAGAGACGGCTGAGGGGAGATATGATAGAAGTCTATAAATTAATGAACGGAGTGGAACGGGTAAACGTAGATCGATTGTTTACCTTATCAGAATATAGAAAGACTAGGGGACATGCAATGAAGCTACAGGGTAAACTATTTAAGATTAATAAAAGAAAATATTTTTTCACTCAACGTGTAATCTAACTCTGGAATTTGTTACCAGAGGATGTACTAAAGGCTGTTAATGTAGCTGGGTTTAAAAAAGGTTTGGACAAGTTCCTGGAGGAAAGGTCCATAAACCATCATTAAGAAGGGACCTAGGATATCAATGCTTGAACCAATACAAGCATTGTGGAACCTGTGTCCCTTGGGGAAACTGCTAGGTACATATGACCTAGATTGGCCACTGTTGGAAACAGAATACTGGGCTTGATGGACCTTGGTCTGACCCAGTATGGCATATCTTATGTTCTTATGTTCTAATAGATAGAGCACCGAGGAAAGGCAATGAACAGGTGAGTGAAGAAGGGAGAGCTGGGAGCTGCTGGACCTGCCATATCTGCAGGCATCCCATGTGGCTGCCAGTACTGTTGACAAACATGTTGGGGGGCAACTGTATCACAGCACAGGGTGTTGGCAATGTAAAGTACTGGAATAACAGTGGGTGGCAGATGATGGGAATATGTGTCCCCCAGTGGAGGTGGAGGTGGTAGGATAGTTACAATGATGGGTGGACAGAAGAGTGGTGGTGCCATGCAGATCAAGCACAGGCGAGGCAAGCATGAAGAGGCACAATGCAGGAAAGGGTAGCAGTGCAGGACATGGGGTGGCAGCCTGCACAGGCAGACAGGACTCTACACAGCTGACAGACGCAGATAGATGGACCGAAGGAATGTTGGCAATTGTGGCGAGGGTATTATGGGCTGGCAGCACAGATCTGCAAAAATATGAATATTACAGGCATGCAAACTATTTGAATACGACAGGCATGAAAGGAGGGAACAATGAGAAATTGAACCCATGAACACTGCTGAGAACAGAATTGTACTAACCAGTAGGCTATACCTCCATGGTGTATGTCACAGCAATGGCTGGGTACAGAAGGACTGCAGGTCACCACACAAACTGTCTGCTCTGAGTGCCAGGATAGGTTAACACCACCAGTACCCATGATGCAATGCACATGCTGAATAGCTGTCTACAGCTGATCAGCAAGTGGGGTCTGCACTGCTCCGGTACCTCAGCTTGGAAAAACGAACTGACAGTGCGTGATACTGGCACAAAGTAGCTACAGACCATGCCATTGTGCAGGTTCTGTGTTCACCTTGAGGGATAGGATGGGGGGCCCAGCACTAGGTCTGCAGTACATGTGGTGCTAGAGATAAGTCCTGCTGTACATCCTCATCACTACCAGTGTGTGACAGGTGTTCCTTGCAGTGCATCTGCAGGTACTTTGTTGTCCATCTGTATTCCACAGTCACATGTGGCCCTCTGGGACCAGACACCACCCATATTAATGCGTACCCAGTGTTAGGGTCTGGCTGACATGGGCACCTGTTATCAGGGCAGAGGGGTTTCTAGCTGTGCATGAGGTTTGTGTAGCAGTGCCTCTTCAGGTCAAAGTGATATACACTATATACCCCAAAGGGGCCCACAATCACCCTTTTGTAGGTAATGGACAGGTGCCTGAATCCCAGTGAAGCAATCTCCATCCTGCTGGTATAAGACAGCTTTCCAGGGTTGATGGTCCAGAGCCATACCTGTGACTGGGGCAGTGACAGATCAGCAGTAATGCTGGGGTTAGGTCTGGAAAATCTCAACTGCCCCACACCATGGTCTTCCATTCACCAGCAGACAGCACAGTCAGACTGCACCTGCAGTAGCCTAAAAGGCATTCAAACCATGCACAGACTAACTTCAGGCAGTCCTTAGTGCATGCTCACAAAGGAACTATGTGCACCAAGCAGGTATTTCCATGATTGGGCCCCAGCACTGGGAACACACAAGCATCACTGGAGACAGATAGTGTAGACCCACTGGCACTTGTGTCTGGCTTCATTTTATATCTTATTGTTTATTGTTTAAACACATTTAATATACTGCTCCCCATAACATCGGAGCGGTTTACAAGCAACAAACCGCTCCAAGGCTGGGTCCTTCTGCAGCCCCCCAGCTTAAGTTCCACCTCAGTGCCACCAGATTTGCAGACAGATCCCTCTACTTCACGCCATCCTTCTCCTGCCTCTGGCTCCATTCTGTCTTCTCCAGGCCCCCCGCAGCTTGATGGCCTGAGCCCCACCTTCACATGCTGCAGTTGTGGCACTATCAGATTTGCAGACAGACCCCTCCGCCTTGCTCCATCCTCCTCTTGTGTCTGGCTTTCGCCCACCCAAGCTGTGTGCTGCCAACGCCACATCTGTGCCTCACCCTCTTTTCAGGCTCACGTCAATGTCCTGCCTACATAAATGCATGTAAACTACTGCCTGCCTCCTTCTGCTATCACCACCCACCCAGGACATACATTTGTGCCAGGCCTAGCATGACCTTTAGGTGAACTAAGTGGTTGCCTAGAATACCAATGGTCCGGGGTGGCCCATTATCACCAGTACCACCCTTCTTTGGGACCTGCAGCAGCGAGAAGGGTTTCAAACAGCCCCATAGAACTTACCATGAAACTCTGCGACTATGAGGCTGTTTGACTTCTGACCTCTCTGACACCTGATGCTGTTGTAGCTTTTGCATGGGGTGGAAGTGGCTTCTGCCCCTATAAAAAAGGAAGTCAACATTGGGCATCAGAGCAGGCAGAAGTCAGCATTGGGCATCAGACAGAGTAGAAGTCAAACAGCCTTGCAGTGGCAGCGTTTCAAGTTAAGCACTGCGGGGCTGTTTGAGACCCTTGCCACCACTACAGGTCCCAGAGAGGGGCAGCAACGGTGGCAATGAGGGCCAGGGAAAGGGCGGGGGCAGGGGGGTGCCTCAACTTCTT
This sequence comes from Ichthyophis bannanicus, assembly GCA_033557465.1. Lineage (NCBI taxonomy): Eukaryota > Metazoa > Chordata > Amphibia > Gymnophiona > Ichthyophiidae > Ichthyophis > Ichthyophis bannanicus. The sequence continues at coordinate 1,745,527,997 of CM066032.1, read as the reverse complement.
GCACTGACCCTATCTGGAGTGCCCCATGTGCTTCTGCTATCAGGTGTTGGTGCCGGGCTCCAGAGTCAGTGAGTGTGGTTGTCTGTGGACTCTTCCAGCACCGGTGTCCCATGAGGCTAGGTTAGGTATCATGCAAAGGGGAAAGGCTGGATACAGTGGAGGAGGAAATAGGCAGATTGAGTGGAGATGCTGGACGCAGGTAGAATAGGGAGATGCTGGACAGGAGGGATAGTGAAGGGGCAAATGCTGGAATGGGGGAGGGCACTGGACAGTGAGGAGAGACTTGGGGGGGGGGGGGGTGGATGCTAGACCCAGAAAGGAAGATGGAACGGGGAGAGTTAGGGAAAAACTGAGGAATAAAAGTCTGAGGAAGGAGAGAGACATGGAGAATGGAGGCTGGGGTTCGTGTTGAAAAGTGGTGGGCAGATTGAGGACTGAATCAATAGCAGAGCTAGGACTGAATAGAAAAATTAAGACGGGCCCCATCTCTTTCAAGATAGTGGGGATGGGTGTGAGGGGGGGGGGAAGTCCTATTCAGAGCTCCAGTCAGGGAGTTAGAGGGGGGTGTTGTGTGCAAATTGAGAGGTTTCTAGGATGCAGCATTTATGGAGGTGTATATTGAGGATTTCAGTGTGTGCACATCCAGGATTTGGGTATGTTGGGTGGAGGTACATGTGATGTGTGTAGGAGGATACTTAAGATAGTAGGGTTGTGTGTCTGTGGAGGGGTGTCTCTTGTGGGTGAGATGTCTGAAATGCGGTAGTAGGGGCTTGTGTACTGGGGATACAGTGAGGGGTGTGATGTGTGAGACTGTGTGTAAATGAAGTGTCAATATGAGGTGTCTGGAGCAGTGGTGCATTTGGAGGGAGGAGAGTGTGAGTCAGGGTCAATGCTGTATATATATGTGTGTGTGTGTGTGTGTAAGGGACCAAGGAGAGTGGTGTTGACTGGGGGAAGGCTACAGAGGTAGTGGTATGGGGAGGAGAGGGGAAGGGAGGGGAGGGGAGCTGTCTGAAGTGGGTCTGCAGGAAGGGTATCGGGAAGCAGGGGAGGGGGGTGTCTGAGATGGGTTCTGTAAAGAGAGTGGGCAGAGGAGCAATATAGAAAGGGATGAGGTAAGGAAGGATGATGAAAACAAAGAATGAAGGGCAGCAATGGTGAGGATGTGATCGAATGCTGGAAAACAAGGAGAGAGAAGTAGAGAAGGAACTGAAGGAGGAGGTAATGGTGGAAGACATATGAAGGAGGAATGGAGGTAGGGCCGGCCAGTCCACTAGACTGGTTAGACGGCCGCCTAGGGTGGCAGATCTATGAGGGCGGCAGGCCATGTGCTTCGGCACACGTGGTCTGCCACCCCCTTGCACACCAAGCCACACCACCCTCCCACCCCTATGCTGAGCCATGCTGCACTTCTGCTGATTCCAGGGGAGGAACAGTTAGGTTCGGCAGCAGGCCATGTGCTTCTGCACACATGGCCTGCTGCTCCTGAACCCCCAAAGGTTTGTCAGAGGGGGGTCAAAAGCAGCAGGCCATGTGTGCTGAAGCACATGGCCTGCCACTGAGCCGAGCCAAGCCGCGCTTCACCTGACTCCGCCACCGGAATCAGCGGCAGTGCAGCTCGGTGCATGGGGGTGGGGGGTGGCCATCCCTGGCTAGAGGAGATAAAAGATAAGAAGGAAGAGGGGTGTATATGTCAGGGAGGAGGAGGCGAACAGTGCATGAAAGTGGATGGGACAGAAATAAGGAGGGAGGGATGTGTTAGCAAGAGGGAAGTGAGAAGTGTGTGAGAAGAAGGGGAGGGGGAATGGACATAGACTAAATACTAGGGTACCGTAAAAAAAAAAAAAAGTTAAAATAGAAAAGAAATGACAAAAGAAATAGAACTAGAGATTGGGATCAGCAAGAAAAGAAAGGGGCAGCAGGAAGGAAACCTCTAAAAGAAAATCTGAGAGAGGGTAGAGAAGAAAATATAGCAATCAGAGCTCAGAGAAAACCTAGCAAAATATACACCGAGTAAAGAAAAGAGAATACATTAAAAGGTGAACTATAAATAAAAGAATAAAAGAACATTTGAAAGAGACCAAAGTCGGATCAGAAGAAAGGAGCAAGAAAGCAACAAAGGAAAATAAAACATCAAGAAGCAAGCACAAAGGTTTGAAAATATTTTATTTAAAAATATGTGACATTGCTTTATTGATTTTTATAAGTCATCCTTGGGAATGGGAATGTGCAAGTTCTCTGAAACCTTTATATTTTGCACAGTACGGGAGGAAATGCATGTCTGCTTTGGTGTTGCACGACATGCACAGTCTGGTTTTCTGGAGTTTCCCATTCAGTTTTCACCAGCATATTTCTATTTCTATTTTGAGCGTATGGTTTCTTATTCAGTATTTGGTAGGTTCTCCTCATGTTGGACATGTTCTTTAACTTAGGGGAGGTATCTGAGCAGAGGTTCTGTGTAGGGATCTATAACAGTCCTGCCTGTCCCGCTTTCTTAATAAGAGGTATGTGTTGGTGTTCTAGGGACTGGTGTAATGTTTGCAATGCTGCTTTTGGTATGCTATGTGGCCAGCTGCAGGGGCAAGAATATGTGGGGACGGAGCTGTAGGAAGTGGGTAGGGGCAGGGCAGGCCCCACCATCAGGCAAACTAGGTGGTTGCCTAGGGCCTCCGCTTCTGTGGTGGGGTGGCAATGAACAGGGCATTTGAAGCTAAACATCGGACAGCCAGAGGGGGGCATGAAGCTTAAGGTTTGCCTAGGTGCTCTAGGGGTCGGCCCTGAGAGGGTGGAAGTTCCCCCCTCCCCCCTGTTAAGGTTGGCCCTGCATCTTGCATGTGATTACTGACACCTTTTTTCCTAGATAAGAGAGTAACTTTAGGAGGCATGTTTACTAAAGGTTAATGTGTATTTAAGTGCTGCCATTGCCCATTCATTTCTATTGGCCATTGCACCACTTAACGCGCATTAACTTTCATTAATGCACATTAATATTTAGTAAACATGCCTCTAGACGTTGGTATATTATAATGCTGTTAACACGCAGAAGTTTTTGGTACATAGAAATATAAAGAAAGACAGCAGAAAAGAATTCTAAGGCATTTCTGATCTGCTCAGTTTCATTCCTGAAGCACAACCACTGATCTCAAGTTTTGCCTTCACTTTGCGTCTAGGGATTACCTGAGCTTTTTTTAAAAATGCTGTTAAGTCAGTGCTGACCCAGCAGCCCCTGCATTTTCATGGCAAGGTATGACTGGAAATAGATTACCAGGTCTTTTCCTACAAGGAAATGAAGGGTAAAGTGACATGCCCAAGGTCACAAGGAACTCCACTGGAAATCAAACCCTGATTTTTTTGGGCAGTCGGCTAGTACTCTAACCACTAGATTATTCCTCCACTCCCAGCTAAGCCTGTCTCATGCTTTTTTGAAGTCAGTTACCACTTCCACCATCTCCCTTAGAAGGCCAGTCCATGCACTTAGCATCCTTTTCATGAAAAGATATTTTCCGATGTTGCTCTGGAGTGTACCTCCTCAGAGTCTCAAGCCATGATCTATTGTTCTAGAGCATCCTTTCTTCTGAAAAATAGAAACATAGAAACATGATGACAGAAAAAGACCACAAGGCCCATCTAGTCTGTCCTTCCATAACAACAACTACAACAGTCCACTTTTTACCTTTAGAGATCCTCTGTGTTGGTCCCATGCTTTTTTGAATTCAGTTACTGTCCTCATCTCTACCACCTCCACTGGGAGACTATTCCACGGATCCACTACTCTTTCCGTAAAGAAATATTTCCGCATATCATTCCTGAATCTATCTCCCTTCACCCTCATCCCATGTCCCCTCGTTGCAGAACTTGCTTTCAATTGAAAGAGGCTCTCTCCCTGAACATTTATGCCACGGAGGTATTTAAACATCTCAATCATATCACCTCTATCCCGCCTTTCCTCTAAGGTGTACATATTAAGATCCTTAAGTCTGTCCTCATATGCTTTATAATGAAGACCACTAATCATCTTAGTAGCACCCCTCTGTACCGACTCCATCCTGTTCACATCCTTTTGAAGGTGCGGTCTCCAGAATTGCACACCATACTCCAAATGAGGTCGCACCAAAGACTTATACAGAGGCATTATCACCTCCTTTTTTCTGCTAGCCATTCCTCTCCGTATGCACCCAAGCATCCTTCTAGCTTTTGCCGTCGCCTTTTCTACCTGTTTAGCTACTTTAAGATCATCGGACACAACTACGCCTAGGTCCCGCTCTTCTTTAGTGGACAAAAGTACTTCACCTCCTATGCTGTATTGCTCCCTTGGATTGCTGCAGCCCAAATGCATGACCTTACATTTTTTAACATTAAATCCCAGCTGCCAAATTCTAGACCATTCTTCAAGCTTAGCTAGATCCCTCCTCATGTTATCTACACCTTCCTGGGTGTCTACTTTATTGCAGATTTTGGTATCATCTGCAAAGAGGCAAACCTTACCCGACAGCCCTTCCGCTATATCACTAACAAAGATGTTAAAAAGAATCGGACCAAGGACAGATCCCTGGGGCACACCACTGGTAACATCCTTCTCCTCAGAGTGAGCTCCATTTACTTGTACTCTTTGTCGCCTCCCACCCAACCAATTTCTAACCCAAGCAGTAACTTTAGGGTCCATCCCTAGGGTGCTCAGTTTGTTTATAAGTCGCCTGTGAGGAACAGTGTCAAAGGCTTTACTGAAATCTAAATACACCACATCTAGAGCTCTCCCTCGGTCCAACTCCCTGGTCACCCAGTCAAAGAAATCAATCAGATTTGTCTGACAAGACCTGCCTCTGGTGAATCCATGCTGCCTCGGATCCTGTAATCCGCTGGACTCCAGAAACCTCACTATTTTCTCTTTCAACAGCGTTTCCATTAATTTACTCACCACTGAAGTTAAACTAACCGGCCTGTAGTTTTCAACCACATCCTTACTTCCGCTTTTGTGTAAAGGCACCACATGAGCCTCTCTCCAGTCCTTTGGCACCACTCCCGACTCCAACGAGGCATTGAAAAGGTCAGTCAGTGGAGTTGCTAGAATGTCCCCAAGTTCCCTCAGTATTCTAGGGTGTATCCCATCCGGTCCCATCGCTTTGTCTACTTTGAGTTGAGCTAGTTTCTCACGAACACAGTCTTCTGAAAATTGTTCAAGATGTCCCTCGCTTCTGTTCTTATTTGTGGGTGTTTTCTGAGGTCCTGCTCCTGGTTTTTCATCTGTGAACACAGAACAAAAATATTTGTTAAGTAATTCCGCTTTATCCTTATCAGCTTCTACATATTCCCCCCCTGTACCCTTGAGTCTGACAATACCACTTTTGCCCTTCCTCTTCTCACTAATATATCTGAAAAATGTCTTATCCCCCCATTTTATTGCATTGGCTATTTCCTCCTCCTTTTGAATCTTTGCCTTCTTGACTACTTTGCTAGCTTCTCTAAGTTTTTCCAAATACAGATGCCTGTCTTCCTCTCTCTGTGATCTCTTGTATTTCATGAAGGCCTCTCTCTTTTTCTTCACTTTTTCAGCTACTTCCTTCGAAAACCATAGTGGTCTCCTGTTCCTTTTGCCTTTGTTTACCATTTTAACAAAAAGGTTGGTTGCCTTTAAAATACCCCCTTTCAGTTTTGCCCACTGTTGTTCTACATCCCCCAGCTGTTCCCATCCCACTAACGACTCCCTGAGGCATTGGCCCATCATCGCAAAGTTAGTCTTCCTAAAGTCTAAGATCTTCACCTTGGAATGGATTCTAACAGCCCTAGTCCTAATACTGAACCACACCATCTGGTGATCACTGGATGCAAAATGATCTCCCACTACAACATCAGAAACACTTTCACCATTGGTAAGCACCAAGTCCAGTATGGCCCCTTCACGTGTGGGGTCTGTTACCAATTGCCTGAATAGTTCTCCCTGTAGAGAATCCAGGATCTCCTTACTCCTAGATGATACTGCAGCAGGAATGTGCCAATGTTTGATCCTTGTGTATTATTTATTCCTATAAAATATTTGAAAGCCCCTGTTGTATTTCCTTGGTCTCTCCTCTTCTCTAGAGTATATATATTTAGATTATGAAGTCTCATTTCATATGTCTTCTCATGTAGACCCTGCACCGTTTTGGTAGCCCTTCTCTGGACCACCTCCAGCCTGTCTATACCTTTAAGGCTCCTTGAATCAGGAAATGTGAGTGCCACTGAGGAGTGTAATAGGGTCTCTGTGATTTACTTTCCTCCTGTATAACACAGATATGATTTTTAAAGATGGTGTTATTCGATGTGCATAATAATGAGGTCTTTTGCAAGCATGGTAAAATAATGCACCTTACTGTAAAATAATGTACAATCGTGCTGTTTAATACTTGTTAAGAGGTCAGAATTAAGTGTTATTTATTTCCCCAATGCACGTCAGTAACTATCCCCGTTAAGGGCTCCTTTCACTAAAGTCCATTAGGGTGTTGTACTTATTGTGCATTGAGCATGAAAACTAACATGCATTAAGTGGACGGTCTCTGTGGTAATTGTTTGGGGCATCACCACAAATTTGCAGCAGTTACACCATGGACATGTACCTTAATGCACAGTGCGATTAGTGTGGGTGTACCAAATGGCACCCATAGAGATATCATCATGTGCACCCACGTTGACACTACAGGCTGTTACTACCTGCTAAAACACATGTTAACTCCTTAGTGGGTGTAGGTTAAAGGGCTCTTGGCCGATGGACTTGTGCATGATAGAAAGCAAAGGAAAAAAGGGAAAATTATTTTACTGTGCCCCACTGTTAATCTTGCATAGCACAAGTTAAATAACTCTATAGGAATGGGAGTTCTGCATGAGGAAGGGAGGGGGAATTCAACGTTCTCATAATAAATTTTATTTACAAAACAGAAACTTTTTTTTTTTTTTCAATTTAAATCCTTTTATTAAGGAAATACAAGAAATCATTTCAAAGAAAAAACTACAATATTAGACAACATAACAATTACAAATCTAGCCCACCAAATGGAGTGTGATACAATATAAAGCAAAGGGAACCCTGCAATGAGGAGCCGAATATAAACAATCCCTTTTTAACTAAGCAGGTATCCGAGAACAATACTAAGCAACAAATAACAGAACAGATCCTCAAACTGATCCTTGTAAAAAGACCTCCAACTGGGAGGAATCAAAAAAAATAAATGACTTTCCCTTATGAGCAATCACACACTTGCAAGGAAATTTCAATGAGAAGGAGGCTCCAAGCGCAACGACACGAGGACGAAGCGCTAAGAAAGCTTTCCTCCTCATTTGAGTGTTACGGCTCACATCGGGAAATACTTGTAACGCCTGACCGAAGAATTTTTCATGTCTATTCTTAAAGTAAGATCTAAGAATCATATCTTTATCTTTCTCTAACACAAAAGATACCAACAAGGTAGCACGAGTGGGTATCTCCTCTATTGAAGTTTCCAAGAAAACAGATAGATCTAAACTTTTAACAGATAACACAGGTACACTACCAAAAAACTGCCTCCAGTTTTGCAACTGATTCCTATAGATTTTGGGGTGCTGAATCCAGGAAAAATAGCCAAAATGTTTCATCACGTCACGTTTTCTTGCAAAATTAGATTTCTTACCCATATAAGGAATGTTCACATAATTTCTTTTTAGCCGACTGCAGTTTATTTTCTTGGCCCAAAATAGAGGTTGTAATGGTTAACTAACTAGAAACACTCCCTCATGATATTTTAGAGTGTTTTTTATTCATTTTATACATTAACAGGACAATTGGGAGGCGGGGGGCTAAATCCAGTACTCGCGCTGACGCATGTTCTTTCCTATTCGCCTCGCCTCGTTCGCTCGCTCAAACACGGTGGTTGCGACATGAACGTTCCTGTCAAATTTCAGTTTCTTGCAAGTTCATTATTACCTTTTGTTTGCTCAGTCGTAATCCAGCTTTATTCCGAAGTGGTTCACTACAGTTGTAGTTTGCAGTGCTGTGTATTTGTGATGGCTCACAGAGCCAGAGGTTGCGTCAACTCTCCGGACAGTTTTTGTTTTATTTGTGTGGAATATACCGTGAAAAAGCGGCAGAGGAACATTTCTGCATTTATTAAAAAAGTATATTTCGCCTATTTCGGTGTGAAGTTAGGCGATCAAGACAAACCGTGGGCTCCTCACAAAGTGTGCAAGACCTGTGAGGAAGATCTACGCTTATGGATGAAAGGTAAAAAACAAGCATTTCGTTTCGGAATACCTATGATGTGGCGTGAACAAAGAGACCACAGCAGTGACTGCTATTTTTGCTCTTGCATTGTGAAGGGATACAACTTAAAAAATAAGAACGTAATAAGTTACCCCAACCTTCCCTCAGCAATTAGGCCTATGCCTCATAGCAACGAAGTACCTGTGCCTGAACCACCAAAATCTTTGGATCATATTTGTGTGGACGGTTCTGATCATGATGAGACTCATCAGATGGCTTTTCCCGATGAGTCCAGTACTTCCGAGTTTGAAACTGAACCAGATCCGAAACCTGAACTTTTCTCTTAAGCTGAATTGAATGATTTAGTCCGGGATTTAGGACTCCCAAAAGATGCTGCCCAACTGCTAGGTTCTCGGCTTAAACAGAAAAATCTATTGTCACCAGGAACAACTTTTTATTGGTACCGCAACCGCGAGACACAATTTTTGAAGTATTTCAGCAAAGAGGAAGATTTGGTATTTTGCAACGATATATACGGAGTGATGGAAAAGTTTAAACTCAAGTATGATCCTGCTGAATGGCGGCTGTTCATTGATTCGTCAAAAGACAGCATAAAAGGTGTTCTTCTTCATAATGGCAACACATTCGCTTCAGTTCCTATTGCTCACTCTGTTATTCTCCAAGAAAAATACGAGAATTTGGCCCTGATTCTTCAGAAGATTCGTTATGATGAGCATAAGTGGATGATTTGTGGAGACTTTAAAATTCTATCCATGCTATTAGGGCAGCAATCCGGTTTCACCAAATATCCCTGCTTCCTTTGCTTGTGGGATAGCCGGGCCCGCGACCTACACTGGGGGAAAAAGACTGGCCAATTCGGGAGTATTTGAGACCCGGTGAGAAAAATGTTCTTCATGAGAGCTTGGTACCTCGTGATAAAATTCTATTACCACCTCTCCACATTAAGTTGGGTCTCATTAAGCAATTCATCAAGTCCCTTCCAAAAGATGGTGAGTGCTTTCGGTACCTTTGCTCAAAGTTCCCCCGACTTTCTGAAGCAAAGCTAAAGGAAGGAGTGTTTGTTGGCCTTGATATAAGGAAACTCATTTCAGATGGAGCATTCGCTGAAACGATGTCTGAGAAGGAAAAAGAAGCCTGGGATTCCTTCAAGGATGTTGTTCTCAAATTCTTGGGGAACAGGCGGGATGAGAACTATAAGGATATTGTTGCCAGGATGCTCAATGCCTTCAAAGAACAAGGCTGTAACATGAGCCTGAAAGTCCATTTCTTGCACTCCCATGTGAACTACTTTCCCGAAAACTTGGGGGCGTACAGTGAAGAACAAGGTGAAAGGTTTCACCAGGACATCAAGGACGCAGAGAGAAGGTACCAAGGAAGATGGAACACCACTATGATGGCTGATTTCTGCTGGTTGCTGCTGCGGGAAACCCCAGATGAAAAATACGCCAAGCAGCGCACCAAGAGAAGCATTCGGGGGAAGAAGAAACGGGCCCACCAGGAGATTGATTGACCCAAGAATGACTTTAAAATCTAAACTGTGTTGACAAATATCGTGTTTTTACTAAACTTTGAAATAAAAATTTGCTAGTTATTACCACTGTGTCGGATCTCATTTATTAGAATTTTATTTTCACACCATCGGGTGTTTGTCTTCATGTATTGCAATGGTGCGGTTTGCGTTTTCTATTCTTACATACATACCTGTACAACATTTTTTGCACATTTCTTTGCTTTGCTTTGTGTCTAACCTCGCTCTTATATGCTCAATGTTTGTGCACATGTATGTGGCTGTTTTAAGTGCAGACAATTTTGCTACCATCACAGTGTGTTTTGTTGACATTACTCTATTCTTATGTGCTGCCTTGTTACAATTTTCTTTATTCTTATTTGAATAACTACTAAACAATTAGTATAAAGAATTCATCCAAGAAACTTTTATCTCGATCGCACTCAATCTGAAACGTTCACCTCAAACTGCTAACCCAATGTAGCAAAAAATCTGTACGTGATGGAGCAAATTGGTTACCAGATTTGGATTCAGCGCACCAAAAAACGTAAAAATCAATCGAAACATTAGAGGCAGTTTAAAAAAAAATTTTTTTAGTGTACCTGTGTAATTGATCCATTTCCCCTGATACAGCATTGCCCACCTCTGGATCCACAACCGCACGCTCTCTAACACCAGTAGGTAAATAGTATAATTTGGACACTAATATAGAGTCAGGATTAGAAATTTTCAAAACATCTTTCAAATATTTAGAGAGCAATATTTGTGGGGATAGGAAATGGGTACTGGGGAAGTTCAACATACGAAGATTCTTCATTCGCAAAGCATTTTCAAGTAATTCATCCTGACGATGTAAAATCAAAGAGTCTTGAACAGAAGACGTTAAAACTCCTTGCATAGTAGAAAGTTGAGTCTCCATTTTAGATTTAGTAGACTCCAAGACTACCAATCTATCATGGTGCTCAGTCAATGACTCAACAGTCTCTTTAGTAAATTGGGAAATTTTCACCAATGAAGACTTCAAAGATATCTCCGTACGAGAAACTATCTGCCAAATGTCTTGAAGAGACACATCCTTCGGAGGGGTCACATTATCAGAACTTGAAATAAATTCTATAGGTAAAGGTAAAGACTTACTTGGGGAGTTCAATCTCAAAAACGAATCAGAAAGTTTTGTCGGACCAGAAGAGGCTGCCTCCTCTAACTTGGAGGCAGAATGCAGGGATTCCATACTGGGTGGGGATAAAACCCTACGCGGGTCAGGAGACAAACCGAGCAGACCAGGACTAGCTGTACTAGAGGAATCAATCGAAGAATTAATTACCGGGGGAGGAGCCATGGACTTAAGATGGCTGTCCATAGGCCCGACCACCTTTGTCAACTTGCCAGTCGAAGTAACAGGAAAAACTTTATTTTTATGTTTCCCCATTAGCAGCGATAAACAGCCTGGAATTAGTGCTCCTCTAAGCTCCTCCAGGCTCCGAAGGGGCACCAAAGGGGCGGGTCTGCCCCTTTGGACACGCCCCTTCGGAGCACGCTCCCCCGGGCACGCGCCCGCGGTGCGCGTCCCGCGGTGTGGGCAGGATTTAAATAGCCCACCGGATCACGTGTCCTCCAGTGCTCACCGGCACGGTCCAGGCAGCCCCTCTCACAGCACGGCTCAGGTATAATGCAAGTAAGAACACACTCGACTTCCCGCGGTGGGGGCAGGATTTAAATAGCCCACCGGATCACGTGTCCTCCAGTGCTCACCGGCACGGTCCAGGCAGCCCCTCTCACAGCACGGCTCAGGTATAATGCAAGTAAGAACACACTCCTACAAAACAGAAACTTGAAAAACAACATATATGTTCAGCGGGTCAATACATGTAACACAATACATACTCCAGGTTCATGGTTATTTGTAAATACAAACTCAAATTATCACACCTTCAGCACCCAAATAACACTGCAAACAGCTCCTGCCTGCATTTCTGCATTACAGTTTCTGGTTTGCCCCTGAAAGAACAGTTTTAGTGTCTTGGAGAACTGAGGTAATGGAGGAGTTGCCAGAAGCTTCCATTGGGGCCCTTCAGCTGGCTCAAAATGTGTCTTCCGGTGATATACTCTATCAGGGCCAGTTCCAGAATTGGTTCAAGGTGTTGGCGCTGAAGGCAGGCCTTAAGCCTTATACCTCATTGGCTGTCAAAATCGATTGTTTAGCTTTGAATGCCCTGCTCTTTGCCTCCCCCAGAAGTTGTCATCATAGACGACCACCTAGTTCACTTAATGGTTGCACCAGAAAAACAAATCTACAGACAAACACAGAGTGAAGAACAAACCAGGCCCAAAGATTAATTTATTTGTTGTCTGATGAATTTATATAGTTACTATGTGTGGGTGTGATATCATTCATTGTTTTTTTCCAAGTGGAGTTGTATGTTAAACACAATTTTTGTTGTGCAAATTGCTGCTGTATATTGATTGCACTTCAGATGAAGAGGCTACAATAGAAACTGCTATGTTTTTTTCATTTGTTCTTTTTTATGGCTATGTGGAGGCCAATTCAGTGATGTGTGTTCCCAGCCCGTCCAGACATCTGGACGGCCTGAGGATGCACCCTATTCTGCTCCCGCGGGGGCTAGATGGCCCCGTGGGAGCAGTATCATGGCATAAGGCTGAGACGTCCAGGACATGCCCCGATTCAGGTACCCCGGATATCCCAACACTTACCCAGCTAGCTCAGCCAGGCTCATGCATGTAGCCACGGTGCCTTGTGTCGTGAGCCCTCTCGGTGCACCTGTAGGTAAAACACGGTATTGCACTGGGCCACAGTATAACTGGCCTTCTGGTAGATGTAGTTGTGCTGCCAGTTATAAATCAGTCGTGGAAAATCGATGGTCAGGTTAAATAGGGCTTTATTTCCCTTTCCCAATAGGATATCTCAATATGTACAAAAATAAAGAAACATAACCCTTCTTGGGCATAACAGAAAAGAAAACTGTAACAAAAATAGCTTTCTTTCAGCTTCTTAACAAAACAAATGTATTCCAATCACAGATCTGTAGCAACCAGGAATAAGGCCTTCCCTTCACCCTGTCAGGCTTCTTATTCCTCTTTATCTCAATGAGACTACATTGTCAGCCAGAGAAATGCTACAGTCCATTTGTTAAATATTATCTTCTATTACAGATGGTTCACACTGCATGAGTTCCTCAGCAGGAATTAACACCTCTTTACCTTCCTGTGTGGGAGCTTTGCAAACAGTCTGTCTTGGCTGTGAGGTACTTTTCTTTCACTAAGGGAAAACTGTTTGCTGTTACCACATTCACTGAGGTTTTGCTGGTAAGAGCCTCCCCTCTGCTGATACCTGTTAGGCAAGTTAAAATATTCCCTTGCCCACCTATTAGAAGGAATTGCTTTAGCTCTAGGCTCTGCTCTGCTTAGGACCCTGGAAACAGCTGGAGCTTCTAACGGCAGCCCTTCTGAGACTCTGTGCCTCACGTACCTCTCAGAGTGGTTTACTTCTGCAGGTAAAAAGCCTTTCTCTTTCTCTTGTTTATGATAAGGGTAATGAAGCTTCTCTGCTTCCCTTAAGCTGGCTTTGGATGGCTTCTGGACTTCAACAAACTGTCCCCTGTAGCCAAGCCCTGTGCTTCCCCTTTTTGGGCAAGAATAAAAGTTCCCGGCTTGTACCTTTTTCCTTCTGGCTCTGTTCCAACCTGGGCTGTTATATTCACTCTCACTTTCTGTGTCAAGCTGTCTGTACCTCTCATTCAAGCATTCATTGGACTCACTCAGACCTCCGTTCAGGCTTCCAAAGTGGTAGTCAGACTTGCTCTCTTCACAGCTTCTCTCGTCCTCTCCATTCATCCAGTTCCTATTCTGGGTCCTACCCTGGTTCTGCCTAACTGCTTGTGAGCTGTGCTTATCTAGGTGTTTCCTAGCTGCACCACCCCCCAGCTGATTAGTATCAGGTGAGAATCTCCTGGTTTCTCTACTGGCTGGGTGTGTCTCCCTAGCTCGTGACCTCACTTGCTTACGTTGCCCATGGCAACTTTCTATCATGTGCTCTCCCCAAACGTTAGTATCCTCTTGAACTGCTATATCATCTGTCTCCATAGGGGTCACTAGTGAGTCTGCTCTGTGACACTTGGCATCATGTTGCCATGGTACAGCGGCTCTATGCAGGAGCCGCATCACAGCAGACCCTGACATTATTCATTCCCTGATTCTCAACCCCTGATCGGTCCTGCTGTGGCCAGAGTCTGGCTGCAGGGAACCCCCTGCACCTCCTTACCCCACTTACCTGCCCCGGCTGCTGACAGTCCTGTAGTCCAGGGGGACTTATTCCATCTCCAAGGTGGAATAAGTCCCCTGTACAAATGGCCGACCACAGACATACAAGGCTGACCTCGGAATCAGCCCTGTAGGTCTTGGGTCAGGTTCCTGCCCACTGCCTGCCCTCGCGCCACTTCTGCCCCATCTCCTCCTGCCCACGAACAGAACTTCCCGTACATCCTGCCTGAACATGTGGGGAGCTCTGCCGGCTGCAGTGGCACCCCGGCATTTAGTAGGGATGGATGTCCAAACCGGACATCCATCCCCACTAAATACAAACCGGAATCTACCCCATTATGACTATAACCAGTGCTCACTTGAGGGTTTCTGCCACCCTAGGCTGACCCTCCGTGCTTCCCCCTCCCCCTCCCCCCCATGGACTACACTGCTGCTCCTACCTTCTGCTTGTGCTGAAGCAGTGGCTGAACTTCCACTTCAGTGCTGCATCAGGCCTTAAAGTGCCCACGCGTATGTACGCTCATGGTTCGCCGCTCCTGCCCCCTCCGATGCTTCTTCCTTGGAGTGTTTTAGAACAAGATTCACCAATAAAACCCCGTTTCAATTTTTGTCGGAGCGTGTCGAGGGAGGGTGAGAATGGGAATCTAACCCACACAGACGACAGGCTACTTTTATTCGTGTTTAGGTTCTCCACCATTAAAATTTCAATTAAAGAAAAAGTCACTTATCTGTCCAAATATCCTTTTCCTATTATAACTATCCACCGTTGCAAAATTCCATTAGTCTTCACACAACGCGCGCGTTTCGGGAATTATCCCTGCTTCATGTGTTTTCCACTGATTCAGGAGCAAAAGCAACTGTGTCCCAGAAAACGCCGTTTTGCAGCTTGAGGTTATCCATTAATCAAAGGGAACATGACACCATGCTCTTTCAAAAGAGAACCAGACAATCAGAAAAGGGGAAACCCCACTCACAGGGGAATCTCTCACACAATTTAATGATAATCATTAATTTCTGCATGAAATTAATGATAATTTCATGCAGAAATTCGGT
Organism: Ichthyophis bannanicus; assembly: GCA_033557465.1. Taxonomy (NCBI): domain Eukaryota; kingdom Metazoa; phylum Chordata; class Amphibia; order Gymnophiona; family Ichthyophiidae; genus Ichthyophis; species Ichthyophis bannanicus. The sequence continues at coordinate 1,745,512,932 of CM066032.1, read as the reverse complement.
ATTAGAACCTTTATCCATTTTCTGTGATATCTTTTTGAAGCAAGAAGCCTGTCAGGTTTGGTCTTATCTTCGCGATTCCATGCACTTTATACAGTTAATTTCCCCGGTGGATATACCAACTGATGCTTTTTTAGTGACGCTAGACATGGTTGTCCTATACACCAACATCGATCAGGACGAGGCATTAACATTATTAGAAAATTCCTTTATTTTTGCTCCAGAGCGAATTCCTCACCCTTTTTTGATGCAATTGATTAAACTGGTGCTGACTAAAAACTATTTTTTGTCGGAAGGGGTGTTTTACCAACAAGTCTCTGGTATAGCAATGGGGGCTACAGTGGCCCCTTCAATAGCCATGCTCTATATGGCTGAAATGGAGGATGTGCAAATAAGGAACTCCCCATTATTTAGGAATGTTCTTTTATGGAAACGTTTTCTGGATGATATCTTTCTGATTTGGACTGCAGACTTACCATCGTTACGGGAATTTATTTTGTGGTTGAATTCTCTAAGGACGAACATACAATTTATGGAGCATATTGATGATCAGAAGATCGAGTTTTTAGATATGCTAGTTTATAAAGAAGATGGGAGGTTGTTGACTACCATATTTAGAAAACCGGTTCAAAGAAACAGTTTATTACATTATAAGAGTTTTCATCCTGGCCCGCTTTGAAGAGGGTTGCCTTTCGGTCAATTTTTGCGACTGAGGCGACTTTGTTGTTCCCTTCAGGATTTCAAACAACAAGCATTGGATTTAACACATAGATTTCTTGTAAGGGGCTATCCTGCTTCAGTCGTGAAAAAAGCTTATCGGAGAGCTTATTATACTCACCGCGATTGGCTTCATGATCCACATTTTTCATCGGTGGACCAGCGACCTCCTGAGTTGATTGGAGCAGTTTTGCCATTTATGGAGCGTAGTTCTGAAATCTTGAAGATTCTCCATTCACATTGGTCTATGTTAAATTTACATCCTTGTTTTGCAAAACCCTTGCGGGTTGCTTTTTCTAGGGGATCGAATTTATCTGATCAATTGATGAAGACGACTTCCGTTATTGATAGACCTTTGACAACTTCATTGGAGGGTAGACACGATCCCTGCATGAATTGTGTTTTTTGTTCCTCTACTATATCGGGCCCTACCTGGCAACATCCTTGCTCCTTGCAGGTTTATCGTCGTCGCTGGAATACTACTTGTACATCTTCCTATGTTGTTTATATATTATTGTGCCCTTGCGGCTTACTTTATGTTGGCCGCACAATTCGTTCAATTAAAAAACGGTTAGCAGAACATTCTTCTCGCATACGCCATAAAATACATACGGCGCCGTTGGTAGCCCATTGTGTTTCTCATTCTCACACCTTTGATGATTTACGTTGGTCAGTGACAGATCAGATCCCATTTGACCCGAGAGGGGGGGATCGTACCAACAGGCTTCAATGGTGTGAACAGAGATGGATCTTTAAATTAAACACCATTTTTTCCAGACGGGCTCAATCGCGAAATTGATTGGATGAGCCTCTCATGATGCTAGCATCCTTACTGGTAGTATCATCTCCATTCTTGCTGGTGATTGGGTTGTCTGCCAATGACGTGAAGATCCATACTTATTGGTCTATTTTGCCTACAGCCAATTGTGTGAGGGATTCCCCTGTGAGTGGGGTTTCCCCTTTTCTGATTGGCTGGTTCTCCTTTGAAAGAGCATGGTGTCATGTTCCCTTTGATTAACGGATAACCTCAAGCTGCAAGACGGCGTTTTCTGGGACACAGTTGCTTTTGCTCCTGAATCAGTGGAAAACACTTGAAGCAGGGATAATTCCCGAAACGCGCGCGTCGTGTGAAGACTAATGGAATTTTGCAATGGTGGATAGTTATAATAGGAAAAGGATATTTGGACAGATAAGTGACTTTTTCCTTAATTGAAATTTTGATGGTGGAGAACCTAAACACGAATAAAAGTAGCCTGTCGTCTGGTGTGGGTTAGATTCCCATTCTCACCCTCCCTCGACACGCTCCGACAAAAATTGAAACGGGGTTTTTATTGGTGAATCTTGTTCTAAAACATTTTAATTTATTCACCATTTTGGGTCTTCCTTGGAGTGGGCAGGAGCAGTAGGACCTTAACTGTGCACATGTGCGCAGCCATTTTAAAGCCCACCACGGCAATGAAGCGGCAGTTCAGCTGAGCTGCCACTTCATGGGGTGGGGGGTGCAGTGATGCTGCCCACCAGGGTCTACTGCCCTAGGCAACTGCCTAGTTCTCCTAGTGGATGGGCCATCCCTGAAGATAACTGCAATCTGAATGTGGATGTTTTGTGTACTGCCTTTTTATATATTTATCGTTTTTTATATATGTTTTTATAGACCACCTGATGCAGGTGATTTGCTGAAATATGGCCGTGTTTTGTCATCAATAAACTTATTCACTGTTAGTCTTTGGGCCTGGTTTGTCCTTTGCTCTAATGGTTGGGTCAGCCCTGTACCCTATAAGGTGAATGTTAGAAGACTGTCCTAGTGCAATCAGGGACATCCAGAGTGGAAGGTGCAGGAAAACGCCAGGAAATTCTATGTCTCCACCTAATTTTAGATACATCGTCCCTGAAGTGGACATTCATGTGGCTGGGCACGTAGATGTCCCAGTAGGGATGCATGGATCGGGGACATCTAGCTCAGGAAAGCTAGCAAACAGAGATGTCCAGCGGCAGAGCATATTAACAACATGAGCCCCCAAGCCCCATTGGTTGTCGCTGACATATGCGGGAATGCAGGGGATAGGATCGTAACTCTTTCTCCACCCCTCCAGATGCCTGCCAGCGAAAACAACTAGTATGAAAACATTTCTTTGTATATCTTCTGCTTTTGAATCTGAAAAATCTATATCTATATCTATATTGTGTTTTCTGGGAAGAAAGGGACAAATAAAGGATTAGATTTGAATGTTAGGGTTTAGATAATGAATATAGGATGAGACTGGAAGATTTGGGATGCATGTGAGTAGGGGAATAGGAGTAGTGTGTAAATGATGCAAAAGCCACAAAAAAAGGAGGCTGTTGTAGTTAGATCTGTAGTTGAGAGGTTTGCTGTAGCTTGTATGTACCTTCTGGGACACATTTAAGTGAGTGATAGTGAGGATCAGGGGTAGCTATTTTATAAGGTGAGAGTTTTGCACATTAGTAATTGAAAGTTTTGTCTTTAAGGCACATTTCCCTGAGGTAGCCTGTGTGAAATGCCGGCAGCATAAAGGAAGAACGAACACATAAGATAAGTGCCGGTTGTTGATGATAAAATGAGGAATTTTAAAAAATGAATAAAAAATGTTCTTGATGATATTTTGATGATAATTTGGTGGAAAGAAGTTTTTTTCTGGTTTTGTGAATAGCCTGATTAATGGCCTATGTATCTAAGAGCTCAGGTCTTTTTCCCTTCTATACTATCACGATACTGATTTTTTTCAGTTTGAAAAGTAGAAGATATATACAGAAATCTCTTCATGCTAGTTTGATATTTCTTTGGGATCAAGGGGTGGTATTGCCAGGGAAGACGGACCTTTTCCAAAGCTATTTGTGCCTGGAGCAAGTCTATCTCTGGTTGTGATTTGGAACGTGCAGGGCGCTTCTGAGATCAAGCAGAGACATCCAGGATAGCGGTACCGCCCTGGACGTGCCTCCACCATGCCTCCATTCGGATTTGGATGTCCTCATGCTCTGGATTTCCCCAGAACTGGCTTCTAAAATGGTTCTGGAAACATCTCCACGATTTGAACATCTGTAAGCCCATTTGCCGATGTCCAATTCGCAAATAACACTTCTAAAATTCCTCTCCAAATGAACATGTTACCCTGAGTCACCAGACCCTGCGTTGGCTGCCTGTGCTCTATGGTCTTCAATTCAAGTTTTTTTTATTGTTTTTTGAGGCCAGGAGAAGTATGGCCCAAAGTGGTTGAGTGCAGCCCTGGTTCCCTATGTGCCAGGATGATCAGTACTATCTACCAGCAGCCACGTCCTGATTTCCTTTCCATATAGATGCAACACTGTATTTCCTATACCCAAATATCGACTATGGTCGCAACTACATAAACTATCCACAATCGCAAAGTTTGACCTTAAATGTCCCAAAAATGTGGATACTGATATTTAATTTTTTGTTGGACTGTTTGTCTCGGGAGGACATAACCTCTCTCGTAACAAACCTTCTGTTTTATTCTAGTTGCTAAGCAAATGCTCAAAAAAATGTATGAAATGCAACTTCAGCATATCACACTTAAGACATGATAAAACTTATCTGATGCTGGTAGTATTTCCACCCCTGCATCAGTCGCCATTAACTTAAGCAAAACATCAGTCCACCGGTCACTTTTTTAGCTTGTAAGAGACCAGGCAACCAAGTAAAACGGTCCAATGATGTAAGGAATCACTATCCAAAATGTGACGTGGATCTGTGTTTCAGACTCCTCAAGTTTTCATAGAGCCTTGTTTCAAGTGATACTGTTAGAAGAGATTCCATTCACATGTAATATAGCCTCATACCTCTGAATTGCTCATCTTGTAAGGAGAGAATGGGACCGCTTTTATGACGTAAACCTGACACACTCATTCCACCTCAATAGTTCCAGCCACTATTGTCACAATATGCTTCACCAATCCACTTCTTGGCTTAAACAGAACCTAAATGGTAAATCCATAATTGTTAAGATGTTGCAAATGGGAAATCCTATTGCCACCATGAGGATTCTGGGGAACATGATCCAATATGTGCCATTTGAAATCAGACAAAAGATGACCATGTTGTAAACTATGAACTACTATCCTGTGTAGTAGTTAAGTGACAATTAGAATTGTCATCTATGACTCTGGCTTTAATAGGAGTGTTGCCAGCAGGAATACAAACCAAGTTGTTGAAATACTTAGCGCAAAAAGTGAACACTCCAAACTTGATATTCTTATCCACTTGGGCAGAAATGACCTGGCTAGAAACAGTGCCTCTACATCCCAAAAGGACTTCCAATCTCTGGGAGATAAACTCAAGCCCATTGTTAACATGGTTGCATTCTCAGAGGTTCTACCTGTTCTTGGTAAGGGGACAAAAAGGTTGCATCGCATTAAGAGCTTTAATACATGGCTCCAGACCTGGTGCAAACAAGGATTCAGATTTATTGGCGACTGGGGCAACAGATGGACCAACAAGAGACTATACTGTGTGATGGACTACATCTCTCTGTCGCAGGAAAAAGAATCCTAAGTGAAAAGTTCAGGCAGTAGGTGGATATGCATTTAAACTAAGAAAAGGGGGTGACGGATGTGGAAGGTCAAGATTTGCATGCCACCCCCTGCAAAAGCAGAATAACATCAGAAACAGCAACACTTTTATTTATTTTATTTATTTATTTAGACAGATTTGTATACCACCTTATCCTTCAATCAAGGTGGTTACATCACATCACAATTGGAGGGTTACATTTAACATTGGGGTACTTGTGAACATTTAAACAGAAAAATTACTAAATACCATTTAGACAGTACAATTGAAGGGTAACATTTAACAAGGAGATGTTTAATAATGTAGTATAATGATCTTGTGCACGTATGTAGGATGAGTGTGTGCCTAGTTGGCAGAGGTGATTGTGTTTCTGTTTGGGTATGGGCTGTTGTCTAAATGTTCGTATGATTCTATAAATAACAGTGTCTTGAGGTCTTTGCGGAAGTCTGTGTTGTTATCTACTGCCCTCAGGCTCGTTGGGAGGGAATAAACCACACATCAAAAACAAGTGAGAAGAAGTGGGCAGAACAAAATCAATGCAAAATACACACAAGCCAGGTAAATGCTGGAAAGCAATGAGCACAAATGCTTGAAGCTTAGCCAACAAAATTCCGGACCTGGAAGACCTAATGGTGGAAACAGATTTGGACATTGTGCCCATTACAGAAACATGGTTTAATGAATCACATGATTGGGATATTGCCATAGCTGGCTATAATCTATTCAGAAGAGACAGAGAAAATGGAAAAGGAGGAGGAGTAGCCTTGTATGTCAAAAGCAATATTAAAGCTACTGAAATGCAGGGGACATGGGGAAAAGAAGAAGCGCTCTGGATTGCGTTGGAAAGAGGAGATGGCACTGTCATCCACATTGCTATAGTCTACAGACCTCTGACTCAAATTGAAGAGAGAGATAACGAATTGATTATAGATATTGCCAAGATAGCAACAAAGGGGGAAGTGATTATATTGGGTGACTTTAATCTACCTGATGTGGAATGGATTACTCCTTCTGCACATCTGGAAAGAAGAAAAAAAATTGTGGATGCTCTCCAAGATGCATTACTTAGACAAATGGTGATGGAACCAACCAGGGAAAGCTCAATGCTGGATGTAGTGCTCACCAACGGTGATAGCGTGTCAAATGTCTGCGTGAGTGCCCCTGTGAGCAACAATGATCATCACACAGTGTGGTTTGAGATAAAAGCCATGGTACAGGCCAATCGTAGCAAGCTCAAAGTCCTAAACTTCAAAAACACTGACTTCAATAAAATGGCCGAGTACTTAAAGGAGGAGATGACAGGTTGGAAGGAGATAAGGGAAGTGGAATTGCAATGGGCTAAACTAAAGGTGGCAATAAAAGGGGCAACAGATAAATATGTAAGAAAAGTAAATAAAAACAAGAGGAGAAGGAAACCTATTTGGTTTTCCAAAGAAGTGGCTGCTCAAATAAAGGCAAAAAACACAGTTTTCGCAAAATTCAAAAGCTTGCAAACAGAAGAACACAGAAATTAATACAAGATCAAGCTCAAAGAGTCAAAAAGAGAAATAAGGATAGCAAAATCAAAGGCAGAGGAAAAGATGGCTAAAAATGTTAGGTGGCGACAAAACTTTCTTCAGGTATATTCGGGAAAGGAAGAAGATCAGAGTTGGAATTGCAGGACTCAGAAGTGCTGGGAAAGGATTTGTGGAAAGTGACATTGAAAAAGTGAAATTGCTAAACAAATACTTCTGCTCTGTTTTTACTAAAGAAAATCCTGGAGATGGACCAGCTGTGACTCCCAAATATAAAAATGAGAATGAAGTAGATACCACACCATTCACAGAAGATGAGGTGTTAGAACAACTTGCTAAACTGAAAGTGGACAAAGCCATGGGACCGGATGGGATACATCCCAGGATACTGAAAGAGCTCAGAGAGGTTCTTGCAGGACCGTTAAAGGATGTCTTCAACAGATCCTTGGAAACAGAAGAGGTTCCTCAGAACTGGACAATGGCTGATGTCGTACCTCTACACAAAAGTGGTGACAGGGAAGAAGTGTCAAACTACAGGCCCATGAGCCTGACCTGGGTGGCGGGAAAAGTAATGGAGGCATTCCTGAAAGAGCGAATAGTAAACTTTCTCAAAACCAACAGGTTGCAAGATCTGAGGCAACATGGTTTTACCGAAGGACGGTCTTGCCAAACAAATTTGATTGAGTTCTTTGACTGGGTGACCAAGGAACTAGATCAGGGGCATGCAATGGATGTCATCTACCTGGATTTCAGCAAAGCCTTTGATACTGTTCCTCATAGGAGGCTTGTCAATAAACTCAGTAGCTTGGGGATGGGTCCCAAGATGGTAAACTGGATTAGAAATTGGTTGACTGACAGACAACAGAAGGGGATGGTACATGGAGCTCACTTGGATGAAAGGAATGTGATTAGCGGGGAGCCCCAGGGTTCGGTCCTGGGCCCGGCACTGTTCAATGTATTTGTGAGTGATATTGCTGAAGGACTGAATAGAAAAGTCTGTCTTTTTGCAAATGACACAAAAATTTGCAACAGAGTGGACTCCCCTGAGGGAGTGGTTAACATGAGGAAAGATCTACAAAAGCTGGAAAAATGGTCTAATCCTTGGCAACTACGATTTAATGTGAAAAAGTGCAGTATCATGCACTTGGGTAGCAGAAATCCAAGGGAAATGTACGCGATAGGGGGCGAGAGGTTGGTATGCACGGTTCAGGAGAAAGACCTTGGTGTGATTATCTCTGATGATCTCAAGGTGGCAAAACAGTGCGACAAGGCGGTGGCAAAAGCCAGGAGGATGTTGGGCTGCATACAAAGAGGGATTACCAGCAGAAAGGAAGAGGTACTTATGCCACTGTACAAATCACTGGTGAGGCCTCACTTGGAATACTGTGTTCAGTTTTGGAGACCATATCTTGAAAAAGATGTAAAAAGACTGGAAACTGTTCAGAGGAAGGCGACCAAAATGATTTGGAGCCTGCATCAGAAGCCTTATAAGAAGAGACTTGAAGAACTAAATATGTACACTTTGGAGGAGAGGAGGGACAGGGGAGATATGATTCAGACCTTTAAATACTAAGAGAAATGATGAACAAACAAACCTCTTTCAAAGACGGGGAAGCTGTAAAACTAGAGGGCATAACATGAAGCTGCAAGGTGGTAAATTGAAAGGCAATGTCAGGAAATATTTTTTCACTGAAAGGGTGGTGGATGCTTGGAATGCCCTCCCGATGGAAGTGGTGGGGGCAAACACGGTGACGGAATTGAAAACGGCATGGGACAAACACAGTGGATCCCTTTACAGCAACAGGATAAAACCAAAATAAACGGTACCATCTAACTTCTGAACCATCTAACGTCTCAACAAATAGGGGTGTCCTACATGGAGTGGTGGGTTCACCCCTAAACAAAGACATGGGGAGGGGTGGCCTGCACAGAGCGACAGGTGCACCTACTCTTGCCATCTTGCTGGGCAGACTAGATGGACCATGCTGGTCTTTATCTGCCGTCATTTACTATGTTACTATGATTAATTCATCAGTGGCAACTACCATCTTGAAGAAGCACTGGCATATACTATCTCTACATCAGTGTTTTCAAGGTAGACTAACCATAGCTTATAACCGTGGTCACAACATTTGGAATTTTGTTGTGCACACATCACGGGTGTCTCCACCAACAAGATATATGCTTCGCACTGGCATACCTTCTGCTTGACTGCCTACGTGGTGTATTTCTGATTTGTCCATGCCAATTAAAGTATATTGGGAGAACTGCGAGACCAATTAAGAGCCATTTACAAGAACACCATTCAAGGATCAGTACTAAGATTTTTGCAGCACCAGTAGTAGCTCATAGTTTACAGCATGGTCATACTTTTTCTGATTTTAAATGGCGCATATTGGATCATGTTCCCCAGAATCCTCGTGGTGGCGATAGGATTTCCCGTTTTCAACATCTTGAACAATTATGGATTTACCGTTTAGGTTCAATTTCACCATTAGACTTAAACCAAGAATTGGATTGGTGAAGCATATTGTGACAATAGTGACTAGAGTATTGAGGTGAAATGAGTGCGTTAGGTTTACGTCATAAAAGTGATCCCATTCTCTCCTTACAAGATGAGCAATTCAGAGGTATGAGGCTATATTACATGCGAATGGAATCTCTTCTAACAGTATCGCTTGAAACAGGGCTCTATGAAAAGTTGAGGAGTCTGAAACACAGATCCATGTCACATTTTGGATAGTGATTCCTTACATCATTGGCCTGTTCCTCCTGGTTGCCTAGTCTCTTATAAGCTAAAGAAATGAGTGATGGATTGATGTTTTGTGCAAGTTAATGCCGATAGATTCAAGGGTGGAAAAATTACTGGCATCAAATAAGTTTTAGCATGTCTTAAGTGTGATATGCTGAAGTGGCATTTTCATACATCTTTTTGAGCATTTAATTGATTAGTAACTAGAATAAAGTGGAAGGTTTGTTATGAGAGGGTTTTTTTTCCTCCCAAGACAAACAGTCCAACAAAAAATTAAATATCAGTATACAAACTTTTGGGACATTTAAGGTCAAACTTTGTGATTGTGGACTGTATTTCACATAGCAGGCCCTCAGCTATGAAAGACTTGGCCTCTGTCTTTGCCCACAACTAGCCGGCCTGCAAGCATTGATCACTGATCCACACTCCACAAACAGCCCAGTCAACAGCGTGTCTCACAAATAGGGCAATAGTAGGGTGATTTGAGGACACCAACTGTTGCAGACAGTGCCCTGAGGGATCACAGCCAGCGGCACCTACCACAGCTTTCAATCGCTAACTAAGGTGAGCAAATTACTGGCAGCTGACTCAGTCCCCAGTCGTCTCTAGCACACATCACAATCTCTCAGGGGCCTTTCCCTCTTCCCCACAGATAAACTCAGCAGTGATCAAACCAACGGGAGAGACTTCAGCATCCACTGAGTTCCGCCTGTGAGCATCATCATCGCTCGGCGACACAACCCCTTTAAATCGGAGCTCTTGCAGGTGGCCTGCGTCTGGTGGGCCTGCAACGAAGGGCCGCGCCAAATCAAACAGCCCACCCAACCATACACACAACACAGAAGATTGTAACAAATTGCTTCCCTACAGGCCTTCACTCATTAACTGCATTGGAAACAACTATTAAAGGAGGTAACCATTTTATAGGGGCTATTTCTTCAACTGGCTAGCAAAAAACAAGCACTGCCCTCCACAGAATTATTTTTCACAAGGCTAACACACTGCTCTGGCAGATGCAAAATACCCTAATCAACCCAACAGCACACCAGATTGCTAAACCTAGTCTAAATCACCGAGCTGAGATGGAAGTCTCAAGAAAGAGATACACTACACTGGTTGCACATACCCTCCTCTTAATATTATTAGCTACAATCCTTATCGATGTAGCACAAATGCATCCTGGAATGCAAATCCCTATCATGTTCAAGCCCAGACACCTCAGGCCTTTCGCTCAAGTACTCCAGACACTGTCGGCACGCCTCCCTGGTGGCCAGTGGACGCCAGGGCAGGTGGGACATAAAAATTTTAATATTAAGATAGGAGAGTCTTTTAAGGGCCAAAAGGCACTTGGTCCTTGTAGTTTTTAGCTCCAATCTTTAAAGAAACCATTAAAGCAGAGTGGTGGGAAAAAGAAGGCTTTTATTCCCTTTACACAGTGGTTCCAATTGTTGGGTTACAACTCAAAGTAAATGTCCTTAATTCAGGTAAGAAAGAAAACTCTGGTTTAAAGCAAAACTGTTGAACTTCACAGGAATAGCAGTGCTTAGTCAATTAAAGAATGCTCGGTTAACAATTCAAGCAATTCACAAGTCTGGCAAAGACTCTATGCTACCAGACACACAGAGAGTACAATCCATTTCCTGGTCTGATAAATCTCCTGCCAGTTCCACTTGCGTTGGCTCATAATCAGATATGTCTGACTCTGTATCCCTATTTTCTTGGGAAACACCTCCAGGGGTTTTGTATATATATCTCTTGCAGTACTTGCCAATGTCCTTGACCTAGCCTAGGGCGTTGGCCACGTGCTGTATTAGGATTAAATGTGTTCTCTCTTCTTAGAGGTTTTATAGCAGCTTTACCATAGTCTTTAACATTTATAGCTTTCTTCATAGGCATATATTTCTCATACCTTGTATTGCAGCAACAAGCAGGTAAATGGCTTTCTTCAATTGCTTGCCTCTCACAGTCAGCAGCTTGATGAAATCCTTTTCTTTGAAAGTTTGGTTTACCTTGCAGCCTTTGAACCCATTCTCCTGGTAAGCGCCTGCTTCTGCATAAGCCCAGCTCCTGGCTTTCCTGCTCCGCATGGCTTAGCTTCCCCAGCTGATTCTCCTTTGGCTTCTGCTTGCAATTAGTGCAGTGCTTTTGCCTCTTCGGGCAAACAGCTCTCTCTCTAGCTTGAGCTGGTCCCTCCTTGGGTCCTTCCTCAGCTCCTGGTGAGTCACCTCTCACTCCTGGTGATCCTCTAGCTCCGGAGGAATCAGGCTTCCACTTCAACCTCTCCCCTCTCCAGTCTTCCACTCTCCCCTTATAAAGCACTCCTGCCTTTGAGGATTGGGAGCTGGTTGTCAGTTCCTCATGACCAGCTGGGCGTGGCCCTTCAGTCTCTCCGAATGCACTCCTGCTCCCTCTAGCTGGTTCCTGCAAATATTGCAACTTGTGCACATCTTTTTTCCTCTGAAAAACAGCTTCTTTTTTCTCCTCTTGGCTTTCATCAGCCCTTGCTGCATTACAACACATAGAGGGTCATCCTGATCCCGAATAACGGGGACTAGATGTCCGACATGGACATTCAGCCCCCGCCATTCCCCTAATCCCGATTTGGAGAGCAGAGCTCCCCTCATGTACTGTCAAGATGTGCAGGGAGCTCTGTATGAGGGCAGAAGGGGGTGGGCCAGAGGTGGAGCAAGGGTGGGCCAGAGGCGTGACTCCCAACCCCGACATACAGGGCCTATTCCGCTGATAGCCCTGTACATCCGGGCTGAGGGACCTGGAAGGGGGACTCTTTCCACCTCGGAGGTGGAATAAGTCTCCCCCGATGGAGGGGGACAGGCATGTTGGGACCAGCAGAGGAGGTGAGAGGGGCAGGGGGTTCCCCGCAGTCCGGTCCCGGCCCCGGAAGGCCCAATCGGGGTTCAGGCAGCAGGGAACACAGTGGTGTGGGCCATCAGGACTCCTGCATGGGGCAGTGGTGCCATGGCAATAGGACACCACTGCACCGCGGCTCCATGCAGGAGCCCAGGCTGAGCTATCCAGGGAATCATCAAGACATTCAGCCTGACAGAATTGGAGCATAGCCTGCCTGTCCAGGCCAGTTGCATCTGATTCTGATTCCACAGGGACATATAGCCCCCATGGGATCAGAATTGGGTGTAAATCTGGCCCATCCTGATTCTGGATGTCCGGAAGGGCCAGACGTGCCCTGAATGGAATTGACCTCATATTCACCAATACAGAAGAAACAGCAGGGCTCTTAAGATTAACTTAGTCTTAGACAAAGACCTCACTCACGGACCAAACCTTCACTATCCTCGAACACTCCTATTTGATGCACCCTCATTAATGCATACTTTGCCCAAAACAAAATTCCAACATTTGTAGGCTTCATCCAGGACCATGAGATTGACATCCTATGCTTCATGGAAACCTGGTTTACCGAGACCAACTCCATCCTCCTCAACTAACTGTCCCCCCCTCATATACAAAGCATAACTGTAACAGGGCAGGCAGGAAAGGTTGGGGGTGTCTGCATAGTTGCTAGATCCAACCTCAAGCTGATCACCTCAAATGCAAGCTCATCAGATAATATTGATATGTTCATAGTAGCGAACACCTCATTTTGCATATGCTTAACTTACAGAGCAGCATATGTCATAGAGCTAGCCACATTACTGGAAGTACTACTACTACTACTATTACTGAGCATTTATATAGCGCTACAAGTCATACGCAGTGCTGCACAGACAGGTAAGAGACAGTTCCTGCTCATCAGAGCTTACAATCTAGTCAAGACAAACACAGAAGGTGTAGGCAGGGATAAGGCAAGGGGAAAGAAAAAGGAGATCAGGTAGAAATAATACTTTGAGATAGACCCATATGTTAGGATCCCCTTCATACTCACTTCAATTGGAGGACATTCCAGTGGTGAACCCTGGGGTTTCAGCATTCCTTGACAACTAGGACATGACCATTGGCACCCCCCAGAAACAACTCAAATCAGTCTGAACAGAAGAACCACATTCCCATTGCAGTAAAATCTTGATGGTCAAAATACTATTAATTTCAGCATTGGTGCGAGTTTGCCACACAAGAACATTAATGTTACACTCAATCTGCTTTTCAATGCTCCCGCATTGAGACCTGGAACAATGTCACTTAATCCATAGGCTGTTTTCTCTCAACAACCCATCACCCTCTCATTTTAATTAGGGACCTTAATCTCCCAGCTGCCCCCACTAAGCAAGTGGACTCATTTCAAACCAACTCATTGTAAAGATAACATACTTGACCTAATATTCATTCCTGAGGCCAACATGCACCCACACAATCCTCCAGTACCCTGGTCTGATCATACTAGTTTCCAATCCCAATGGACCCCATCAGACAACAGTGTGCAGTACTCCTCCTACAAACCACTTATTTTGAACATTTTATGAAGAAATGTTTCTCAAGTCTGTTGTCCCACAACTTTAGCTTATGAAAGAAAATCTAGAATCAAGGATCGATCAATGGAACAAAATCATGACTCCTGTTGGTACAAAGTGGGTTGAAGCCCACTTCATACCATGTCCCAAAGCAGTCTTTGTGGCCTGTCCTGACAAGAGTAATCCCAAAGCAGTCCTGTAGTGGAAGTCATGCCCATATAAGAGTAAAAGCCTGCACAGATATACATTGCAGAGACAGCAAGTACAAGGCATGCAGAAACAGAAAACATGCCCACCACAGACTAAGACAAGGGAGGGGGAAACTGATGGGGAAACAGAAGATTAGCAAAGTCTAAGAAACGATTTTCACTAGATGTGGAACAAGGAAACTGGGAAAATATGATATGCAAACATTCGTTAGCACAGAAGCATATGTGTATAAGCAATATATATAAGGAAAACATTTGGTATCAGTCTGTGCTTTTTGTCTCCTAGCCTCTCTGACTCAGGCAAACTGTATTGCTAAGAAAATAATGCTGCTTTGGCTATTTGGCTAAGATTGTGACTGATTTGGCATAATAAATATCTCATTTCCTTACTGACCAAGTGTCTGAGTCTGACTGGAGCAATGCGAGGTCCCCACATATCTTTAGGGTACAACTAGTCCACCAAAATCTCCAAGACTTCTTCCGCCCTTGCCCCATCAAATAGAAACCCTTCCAAGCATCAAAAAAAAGTCCCATGGTTCTCAAAAGCACTGCAAAAGCAAAAGTGTGATCTACAATGCCTGGAATGTAAATGGCGATATGCTAATGACCCACTCCTCAAAGTCACCTATATGGAGAAACATAGAACATACCGTGATGAAACCCTATGACGGAAAAGAGAATACTACAACAATATCATCACACACTCAAAAAACAAACCAAGGGAGCTCTTTTCCATTGCAAAGGCTCTTCTAAGGGAACCTTGGGAATAGACCCTACTGGAGAGAATATGCCCCCAAGAAATGGCAACTACATCTGCACAAAACACAATCCCATACCCTCAGAAGATCACCCTCCAACTACCACAATCTCACTAAACACCCTTCAGAGAACATGGTCAAAATTTGACCTACCATCTCTACAAAATATCGAGGACATGACAAAGAACTTAAGCACAACCACATCTGCATTGGATCCCTGCCCAGTATCCTGGGTGAAGACTGCCAGAAATCAACTCAGCCAATTCCTACAGAGCATCATTCACACATCACTGTCAAAAGGGTACATGCCTACCTCACTGAAGCAAAGATCATCAGACCACTCCTAAAAAGTAAGATTCTGGACTGCACTGCTCTAAACTCATATAGGCCAATCTTATCCATTCCATTCATCTCAAAAATAATTGAGAAAACAGTGCAGATGTAGCTCCAAAATGACATTGAAGATCATGCCCCCTAGACTCCCACCAACACGGTTTCAGACCGAATCACGGCATTGAGACCCTTCTCACATCACTGCTTAATACAATACTCACCTATACCCAAACTACCTCCCAAGGTATCTTCCTCATATGTCTAGATATTTCATCAGCTTTTGATTCTCTTCCATGTCATCAGGTTCTACAGAGGCTTTATGAAATTGGTCATCGTGATGCAACAATGACCTGGTTCCGATCTTGAGGACTGTAAACAACAAGTAAAAATTGGAAATAAGACCTCACAACATTCCTTTTCAACATATTTCTCCAATCTTTATGCTCAATATTCAAGGATCACAAGATTCACTACCAAATATATGCTAATGACATTATGCTTTACACCCCATTTAACATAGCAAAACCGGAATTCTCCAACTTAGACAAGTGCTTCCACGAGGTACAGCGATTGCTTAAGCAACACAACCTCCTCATTAATCAATAAAAACAGAAGCCCTGCATATTTTTACAGATCCAGCCTTCTTACCACCTCCACTTCTGAAACTCAATGACTGCCCCATCAAGGTGGAGACCGAAGTTAAATATCATCTAGGCATTATATTGGATCAGAAATTAAACTTTCAAGAACAAAAAATGAGAACAAATTCTGTATGTAGCAGCAGAGCGCAGACAAACCAATGATACCAGGAGTCTGTTCAGAAGGTCCAAATCATTTATTTGTGCACAAGTCTCAAGCAGAATCAAATTCAAAATGGCTGAGCAAAGTTCTCTGGCAATACAACAACTTTTATAGACTTTAGCTTCATTCTAGGTATAGGAAAACATTTCATTGGTCCCGGTAACCTCCCGTACCTCTTCTATTGGTCCCGGTACTGATATGATTATCCAATTATGTTCTTTCAGTGGGCTCAGCACCTGCTTACCCCCCTTCTAGTCCCAATTACAATGGTCAGTTCACCAACTTGTTACTTTCCTACTTTCAAGGCTATTGGGCTAGTTAATACGTGCAGGGAAGCAGGGCTCTATAACTTCTCTGTCAGCAGTTTTAAACATGAATTTCTGTATTTTTCCATCTGTTCTGCTTGTCTAAGCTAATTCAATACTTTTACTGAGTTCTTATTCTATAGCAGCATATTGGGGGATGTGCAATTCCTATGGGCCTCTTCACAAGCTTCATTTACAGGTCAAGCTAGTTAGGCTTGCTTATGTCAGACACTGTGGATCACAGGCCTACACCTGCCACATTCCCCCCCTTTGATTAATCTCACCCTATTAGTTAATAAGGTGTGAGAATTAAATCACTTCAAAATAATTATACTACGGTTAGAGGAGTCCGGCTATATCCAGGAGGACGAGGTTGGTATAAAGCCATTATCTTAGTTGCGGTCTTCCGCTCTACCGTACTATCAATAGCACTGTGTATGGAACGCATACAGCATGGAATTATACATGGCAATAGGAAAATAACAACAACAATTAGTAATACTAGTATTAGAAAAGTCTTCAGTCCTCCTAGCCATGAGAAAAGGTTAGCAAACCAGTTAGGTAATCTTAGTGGGTGCCAAGTCTGAACTGGCACATAAGCATGTTTGCGCATATCTTCAGCAATTTCTTCAACTACTTGACCTTTATCATCTATTTTCAAACAGCAATTGGTTAAATTCAGTTTACCACATACTCCTCCTTCAGCTGCTAGCAAATAATCAAGTGCTAGACGATTCTGGTATATGGCAGTGCACATTTGGGTGCTTTGTCTAGCTAAAAGTGTGAGAGCGTGGCTAGTTTCATTAGTTATTATTTCAACTACTGCTTGTAAGCGGATAATACGATTAATCATATAGATTGGTGTTCGATAACCATACATACCATCATCATTCCAAGTGGCAGGCCCATAATACTCAATAATTCTTTCTGGTGGCCAATCATCACCCTTCCACTTCTCCCACTTACCTACTTGGAGGGGTGATCTTTTCTGTCGCAATGCTCTTTTGTGTCTGTGGGTAGTGTACACTGGGTATCCTAATTGTTCTCCATGTTCTGTGGGTAGGAGAAAGAAAGAAGGTCTGATGGTCCCTAAGACACATGCTCCTCCCCAGTGTGATGGGAGTTGAGCATACGCTCGGTTTCCACAGATCCAATACAGACCAGGTGGGGCTTGCCAAGCATGAGTTTGGGCAAGATTAGTCCATAAACCAGCAAGTTCGGGAAATCTGGCTAATGGGTTAGGAGGTTCAGGGTGTTTTACTCCTGACCACCATGATGTCTTTTTGGTAGTGGCATTATAAAACTTCTGGCTAAGACAGACCAGCTGTCCTACCTGTTGGGTGAACTGAGGTCCGGTTCTGGCATAGCAAAGACGTCCAACAATTGAGTGCGCTAACACCCATTCCCTAGTAGTCTTGTGTAATTTAGTCTGATTGTAAGTCAGAGAATAATTCAATTCTTGGGCCTCCCATGGCCACTGGTCACCCATCTGGGTTCCGCCACAGAAATAACAATCTGAGATCTTTAGGCTAGATACTACTGCTCCAGCTAATTCTAGAAACAAATTCTGGGATGGATGGGGAATTTCAAATTTATTTACATGCATAGCTTCATAGAAAGTGTTATGGATGTGGTATTTAGATGACTTGTAGGCTTGGGTATTCAGTCTTATATACACAATGGTTCCTGGATCTACTGCTCCACCTGCAATACGTAAACCAAACTTGTATCCTTGTTTCCATGCATTAGGATTACGGATCCGTAATTGCAAAGGGTTACAAGCACCTTTCTTACATTTGTCATCTGTCTTTGACTTAGTCAAAGTGGCAACTCGATTATCTCTCTGTTCATCTGTAATACCAGCATTCCATGTAGCATAAAAAACACACTCCCAGTTTGGGCAATAGTAATCTGCAGCTGGGGCAGTACTATATGTCCCTTTCTTACCAGTACACTTTCTCCATCCCGTGGCACCTTCTGGGCACATATACTTATGATCATTGCGATAGGCTTTTTCCCAGGTACCACATCTGGAACGACTATCTCTATTTATAACATCACATGCATCAAAATATAAAACAGCAGGTATACTAGCATCTTTAAGTGGTCGTGTAGCATTAATTATAGGTCTGTCTGCATCATTCCATCGTATTTCCAACGTATAATAGGATGGGTTCTGATGCGGGTTATAGCATACTCTGGAGTTACCTTTAATGCAAACATTTAGTTCAGTGGTGTTATAAATACACCAAGTCACTTTACCAGTGCAGGTATAGTGAGAATGGTAAATCAAAGTCTGAGTTACTTTCAGTCCAGTTCGAGTAGAAGTAATGCAAGCAGTGCATGGAGGTAAAGCATGAGTCAGTTCAAAACCTCCAAAACAGGCAACCAGGGCCAAGCAAAGGTAAAGATACATGTTGATTGGAGTTCTTCTGAATCCTCAGCTTGCAGATCTTGACCACGACGATCTTTTCTTCATCCCGTGCGCTAATAAAGCAATTTCAACGGGTGCTGAGTGTTGATTGAAGATCCTCAAGTTGTCCATCACACAGTAACCAACTTAGCAATTTCAGTTGGCTTTTGAAGTATGGTTAGTCAATATAGTATCAAAGTAGTGTGCAAAATCACACGCAGATTGGGTTCGTTGAAACAAAACTGTTACTGTATGGAAAACAGCAATCCTCTTCGAAAGACTTGGCTACTGCAGGGCACTGTGGCAAAGTGTCTAAGCTGCTGGTTGCCGTCTCAAAGTAACTCACAAAGGTGCATCAAGATGCTGCTCCGCGGTCCACTGCTCAGGTTCTGGAGCTGCTGCGGGCTTGACTCTGCTGTGGTGGATCCAGGCGTCGATCTCCGCTACCTTTACTGCAGTTGGGGTAGACAGGATGACGGTGTATGGTCCCTTCCAATGAGGTTCCAACGGTGTCTTCTTCCAATCTTTGATCCACACCGGGGTACCAGGCTGGTAGGGATGCAGGGGTTCAGTCAAGTTGATAGGCAACTGGTCTTGGATCCACGCATGGAGAGTCTGCAGAACAAAACTTAGAGCTAGGAGTTCTTGCCTGGTTATTTCTGAACCAATTTGGGCTAGACTTCCTTTAATTCCTTGCACTATTGGTGGGGGTTTACCATACAGAACTTCAAAAGGGGAAAATCCTGTTGACTTCACAGGAGCTGAGCGTATTCTGAGTAAGGCTATTGGGAGCACTTGGGGCCACTTCAAGTGTGCCTCCTGGCAAAGCTTAGACATTTGGGCTTTTAAGGTACGATTCATTCGCTCAACTTTCCCTGAACTCTGGGGTCTGTATGCAGTGTGGAGTTTCCATTGTATCTGTAGGGCTTTTGCTAACTGTTGAGTAACCTGGGAAACAAATGAGGGTCCATTATCTGACCCTATTACTGCTGGAATTCCAAATCTAGGGACAATCTCTCTCAATAAAACTTTGGTGACTTCTCTAGCTTTTTCGGTTCTGGTTGGGAAAGCTTCTACCCACCCAGAGAAAGTACAAACTAATACTAATAGGTAGTGGTATCCACTGGCTTTTGGCATTTCAGTGAAATCAATCTGCAGGTGGTGCATGGGGGTTACACCTCCTGACTGAACTCGAGGTGGTGGTGTGGGACCTTGCTTGGCATTGTTTTTGGCACAAATTTGACACTGGCGTGCTACTGAGGCTGATAGGGCTGGTAACATGGCAATGTAGAAATGTGGTCTAAGTGCTTTTTCCATAGTGGTCTTCCCATAGTGTGTGGCTTCATGGAAAGCTTTGACAAAGGCTGGTCCTAACAATTCGGGAATTACTATTTGTCCTGGGGGTTGACTGCCCTCTGCTAGTGGCAGTTCAATCCACCCATCTTTCAGTACTCCATCTTCTCTGGCACAGTAGTAGTCTAATTCTTTGGTGGTATATCGTGGTGTCCATGAGTTCAAGGGTACTGGAAACAATGCTGCCTGCATCGGCATGGCTTGTGGCGAAATTTGTCCTGTCATAGCTGCTTGTCGTGCTGAGGCATCTGCAAATCTGTTTCCTCGGGCAACTTCTCCTTTTCCTGCTTGATGTCCTCTGCAATGCATGACAGCTACACGAGTTGGGGCCCATACTGCATCAAGTAGCGTCAGTATCTCGGGGCCATACTTGACTGATTTTCCTCCGGATGTGATGAGTCCTCTTTCTTTGTAGAGAGCTCCATGGGCATGTAAGGTGGTGAAGGCATACTTAGAGTCTGTATATACATTCAACACAAGTCTTTTACCTAGTAGTAGTGCTCGGGTAAGTGCTATCAATTCTGCTTTCTGAGCTGATGTGCCTGAGGCTAGGGCTGATGACTCAACAACTTCATGTTGAGTGACTACTGCATATCCGGCACAGCGTCGTCCATTGATGATGAGACTGCTTCCATCAACATAATAGATTTGGTCAGGATTGTCTATGGGCACATCTGTCAGATCAGGTCGGCTTGAAAATACAGTGTCCATGACTTCTATACAGTCATGCTCTGGGAGTTCTTCACTAATAGGTATCAATGTGGCTGGATTCAAGGCATGGCTCACTTCCAGTTGTATCTGTGGGTTTTCACATAGCATGCTCTGATATTTCAACATTCGGGAATTGGTGAGCCAATGATTTGCTTTCTGTTCCATAAGGGCAAGGACTGCATGTGGCACAGTGACTCGTATATTCTGTCCTAGTGTGAGCTTGTCTGCTTCACTCACCAACAATGCTGTAGCTGCAACTGCTCTCAGGCAAGGTGGCCATCCTTTGGCCACAGTATCCAATTGTTTCGATAGGTATGCTACAGGTCATTCCCAATTTCCCAATTTCTGAGTCAACATGCCTAAGGCATTTCCTTGTGCTTCATGTACGAACAAGTGGAAAGGCTTATGAACATCTGGTAGTCCAAGGGCTGATGATGACATCAATTCTTCCTTCAACGTCTTGAAGGCTGTATCCTGCTCAGGTCCCCACTCCAGTGGCGACTTTTCTTCTCCTTTTGTGGCTTCATACAGTGGCTTAGCAATTTGGGCAAAGTTGGGAATCCAGATTCGGCAATATCCTGCCGCTCCCAGAAAGGCTCTGACTTGCTTTCTGGTTGTTGGGGTTGGAATTCTGCATACTGCTTCTTTTCTTTCTCTGCCTAATTTTTGGCTTCCTTGGGTTATGCGAAAGCCCAAGTATTTCACTTTTTTTTGGCATAGTTGTGCTTTTGCTCTGGAAACTTTGTATCCAGCTTCATCTAGTAACTGCAAGAGGTCTTTGGTGGCTTGTATACATTCACTTTCTGATACAGCAGCTATCAGCAGATCGTCCACGTATTGGAGAAGCACTCTCTTCCCCGGGGCCACTGGATAGCTGGAAAGGTCTTGATTCAGTGCAGCACTAAAGATGGTAGGCGAATTCTTGAATCCTTGGGGTAATCGTGTCCAGGTGAGCTGGCCCCCTCTTCCAGAGATGGGGTCCTGCCATTCAAATGCAAACAATATCTGACTCACGGGGGCTAATCTTATGCAAAAGAATGCATCTTTTAAATCTAAAACAGTGAAGTGGGTGGCTTCAGCAGGAATTAGTCCTAGAAGAGTGTAAGGATTGGGTACAACTGGATGTATAGTCTCAACTGCTTCATTCACTCTTCTTAGATCTTGCACTGGGCGGTAGTCATCTGTTCCAGGCTTTTTCACTGGCAGAAGTGGGGTGTTCCATGGGGATTGACATACTTTCAGTAGGCCATGTTCTAGTAATCTTTGCAAGTGGCGGTGGATGCCTTCAATTGCAGCTCTAGGGAGAGGGTATTGTTTGACATGTACTGGTGTAGCACTAGGCTTGAGAGTTACAATTACTGGAGCTATATGTTTGGCTAGGCCTGGAGGACTGCCTTCTGCCCATACTCCAGGTGGGGCATCAATACTTTTCAAGGTTTGTTCGAAATAAGTGTCTTGGACAGAATCATCACTGTAATATCTCCATTCTTCTTCTCGGGGAACTGTGAGCAGCATCATTCCTGCTGGTTTGGCTTGCGAATTTACTGTCATTTGCATTTCTCCTCTTTCAGTGAAGGATATTTGGGCCTGTAGCTTGGCTAACATATCTCGTCCCAGTAGTGGCACTGGACATTCAGGCATGTAAAGGAATTGATGAGTTATTTGCTGTCCTCCTAGACTGCATATGCGATTCTGAAGAAAAGGTTTTGTAGCTTTGGCACCAGTTGCTCCTACGATGGTGACTGCTTTTGTAGAAAATGGGGCTATCTTCCTGTCTACTACTGAATGTTCTGCTCCAGTATCAACCATAAAGTTCATAACTTGGTCTCCTATTTGTATTCTGACCATAGGCTCCTGGAGACATAAAGCAAATTCGGAGCCCGGTCTGTCCTAATCCACGTCATCTTCATCATGGGCTGTCGTAGCCAATGCTTGTATGGCTTCTCCTCTTTCACGTTGGTATTGCTCTCGATTGGCTCCTCCGCGATGTCGGGGACGGCCTCGTCTTTCTTCTCTCCATTGATGATTGTTTTCGTCATCTTCGTGGGCGTCTTCGAGTTGCGGGCATGCATCTCTCCAATGTCCTTCCTCCCTGCAGTAGGCGCATTGGTTTACGCCTAATTGGGGCCGGCTTCCACCTCGGCCCCGCTCCCTTCCTCTGCTCCTTCGACTAGGGACACCTCCCCTTTTCTGTTCAACTATGGCCGCAGCCAAAAAATCAGCTTTCTTCTTCATCTTTCGATCACATTCTTTCTGTCTTTCATTATCACGATTCACATACACTTTATGAGCGACTTCCAATAACTGTGTTGCATTCATGCCCACAAACCCTTCTAATTTCTGCAATTTACGTCTAATGTCTGGTTGAGACTGATTTACAAAAGCAGAATTCACCATGCATAAACTTCCTGGTGCATCGGGATCATAGGAAGTATACATTCTATATGCTTCAGTTAACCTCTCATAAAACACTGCTGGACTCTCATCTATGCCTTGGTTAACTTCAGTAACTTTGGAAAGGTTCATAGCTTTCTGGCCCCCCCTTTTCAGGCCTTGTAACAAGCCTTGGCGAAAACGGGCTAGGGCTCTGGATCCTCTTTCAGTATTCGGATCACATCGGGGGTCTTCATTCGGGAATTCCCTCTGGGCTGCTTCCCGTTGGTCTATTCTTTCTCCTCCTCGTTCTGGAGGTACAGGGTTATCTGCCAGCCACCCAATAGCTGCTTTTTTAATTCGTGTCCGCTCCTCCGTAGTAAATAAAGTGGACAGGAGCTGACGGCAATCTGCCCATGTGGGTTGATGGGTTTCCATAATAGTATTCACTAATTCTGTAAGTTCTTGGGGTTTATTGGTATAGGAGGCATAATGCGTCCTCCAGTTTAACAAATCAGTTGTAGAGAAGGGGACATACACATAGCTTGGGGTCCCGCTACCACCTCATTATCGTCATTCCTTACAGGCACTCCCGGGACTTGCCGTAAAGGCATCATCTTAGCAGTGGAGGTCTTTTGGGATCTAAGCGATAATTTTGTAACTTTCCTATCAGGGCTCTTTTTCTTCTTTTCTACAGGCTTATCAAGGGTTACTTTCTTTTCTATATGCTTTGTCTTGGATTTACTTTTTACTGGCAGGCTAACACTGGCAGTCGCTTCTACACTGTCAGTCTCACTCGGGGAATTCTCAGTTTCTTCCTTCTCTGTTTCTGAATCTGACTCGCCTCTCTCTGTCTCTGTCTCAGTAGAATCATCTTCTTCAACTAAAGGAAGCTCATCCTCCTGCTCTTCGGGAGGTGGCTCAGGGGTTGGGTCCCACACCTGCTGTCTCCGGGGCTCTGGGGCAGGACGCCGGGCTACTCTTACTGGGCCCGGGGTTCTAGGCCAGTGATGGCTAACCTTTTTGAGCCCGAGTGCCCAAACTGCCGCACAAAACCAAAGAATTTCCTCAAAGTGCCAGCACGTCAATTAAAGCCTCATTTGCATAAGGTGCCTCATTTGCATAAATATTTGCATAATGTTACCATACACTAACTTTTAGTAAACATGCCTCTTAATGAGTATATGGATAAAGAAAGACTAAAAGGTTTCTACATTACTATAATCCAGTACCAACCGCCAGGCACATTAGGAACTACTACAAACGCTGCCCATTTAGAACCCATAGCAAACCCGCCGTATCCTAACAGCACTACCAGGACTCACAAAGCACCATACCCTAACTATCAAAAGGCAACACTGCAAATATTAAACCAATACATTTCAGAGAACAACAATACATGACCTACTGGGGAAAGAACAAGTGGCAATGTCAAATAGGAATTATATAAACAGAATACCTCAGCTCAGTTACACATGCAGAACAGACCATCACCAAACAAGGAATCACAATTTAGAAACAGGAAGACAATAATTAAACTGGGAACCCCAAAAGCCAAACTTGGAATATACAACAACACTGTAGAAATAAAACTATAAATTAATTTCCTCTTGTACTAAACAAAGCGCAAAAATTAATGATGCACATTTCCCAGAGCTGACATATTCCAGTTAATAAATTCAAAATAAAGAGATATTTTTCTACCTTTTGTGCATTTTTTTTCAGTTGCAATTGTTCCAGCCACTTTCTTCTGGTTTCTTCGTGTCTTCTGCTAACTCTCCATCTGCTGTCCATTTGTCCTTTCTTCTGTCTTGTTTTTTTTTTTCCATTCTCTCTCTACATCTGCTTTAACATACTAATCTTTCTCCTTTTGCTCTTTCCTCATTCCTATTTCATCTACTCAAAATTTACCCCTCCATCCTCAATCCCCACTTATTCTCCCAATACCCGGCCAATTGTAGATTTTTTATCCTCCACACAAAATATTTTTCCCCTCTCCATTTTACTCTCCCAGCCCCATCCCATTCTAATCCTCCCCAACACCAGCTCCCTTCTAGTTCCAGCCTCACCAGCATCCATTCCCTTCTAGTCCCTGCATCAGCCCATTTCCAGTCCTAGCAGCCCCCCAACCCATTTCCAGTCCTAGCAACCCCTCAACCCAATACCAGTCCTAGCCCCCCCTCATCAACCCACTTCCAGTCCTAACCCCCATCACCCCATTTTCAGTTTAAGCCCCCCCTATAACCCATTACCAGTCCTAACCCCCATCAGCCCACTTCCAGTCCTAACCCCCATCAGCCCACTTCCAGTCCTAACCCCATCAACCCATTTCCAGTAAGCCCCCCCATAGCCCATTACCAGTCCTAACCCCACCCAACAGCCCACCTCAAGTCCTAACCCCTCCCCATCAGCCCATTTCCTGTCCTAGCCCCCCATAGCCCATTACCAGTCCTAAGCCCCCATCAACCCACTTCCAGTCCTAATCCCATCAGCCCATATAGACTTAGCTCCCCCATAGCCCATAGCCCCCCCATAGCCCATCACCACTCCTAACCTCCCCCAGCCCATCACCACTCCTAACCCCCCCATCAGCCCATTTCCTGTCCTAGCCCCCAAAGCCCAGTACCAGTCCTAGCCCCAACAGCCCACAGCCATTACCACTCCTAACCCCCCCAGCCCATCACCAGTCCCCACCCCCCACCAGCCCACAGCCTTTACCACTCCTACCCCCGCTGCCCATTACCACTCCTAACCCCCCCAGCCCATCACCACTCCTAACCCCCCCATCAGCCCATTTCCTGTCCTAGCCCCCCCCAGCCCATCACCAGTCCTAACCCCCAACAGCCCACAGCCATTACCACTCCTAACCCCCCCAGCCCTTCACCACTCCCAACCCCCCACAGCCCACAGCCATTACCACTCCTAACCCCCCCACCCCATTACCACTCCTAACCCCCCCAGCCCATCACCACTCCTAACCCCCCCATCAGCCCATTTCCTGTCCTAGCCCCCCCAGCCCATCACCAGTCCTAACCCCCAACAGCCCACAGCCATTACCACTCCTAACCCCCCAGCCCATCACCAGTCCTAACCCCCCCCCCCGAAATTTTTTACAAAGAAAGTTGTCGCTGCCGGGGCCGGGGCCGGGGCCGCCGCGGCAGAATCGAGTGTGCCGCGGGCCCCCCCCCCCGCCCAGCAGAGCCTGCCCTCCGTCCCCGGTATCACCTCTCTCAGCTGCCTCCAGTCACACGCGCCGGCTTTCAGAGCGCGAGGGAAGAGTTTCTCCCTCGCTGCTCTGTTAAGCCCGCGGGGGCTGATGGGAACTTCCCATCAGCCCCCGCGGGCTTAACAGAGCAGCGAGGGAGAAACTCCCCTCGCGCTCTGAAAGCCGGCGCGTGTGACTGGAGGCAGCTGAGAGAGGTGATACCGGGGACGGAGGGCAGGCTCTGTTGGGCGGGGGGCCCCGCGGCACACTCGTTTCTGCCGGGGGGGCCCCGGCCCCGGCAGCGACAGCTTTTTTTTTTTTTTTAATGCCGCATATCTTGATTGCGAACCTTCCCGCGTGCCAGCTGCAAGGCCTTCGCGTGCCACAGGTTCGCCATCGCTGTTCTAGGCTGTCGGGGAACTACTTCTGGGGAATCAGGATCGACCAGGATGGGTTTCTTCCTGGATTTCTCATCTTTCCCTTTCTTACTAGACTGTTCTTTTTCTGTTTTCTGACTATAATCTGTTTTCGCTAACATTATTCTGCACTGCTCTTCATAGCAGCGCTGCGCCCAAGGGGGCGGATCTTCACAAATACTTAACCAGGAATCTATATAGGGGTACTGATCGGGGTGCGCTATCCGCACTCTACGGTGCACTAACTGGATAATTCCTACATTAAAGGTTCCCTCTCGGGGCCAGGTAGGATCTAAATCGGGCCACTCCCTAGTACACAAAATCTGTAAACGGGCTGCAGTCATTTTAATACCATAATCTCCGGAATATCCCTCTTTAAAATGTGCGATCATACATTCTAATGGAGTGTTCCTAGTAGACCCCGCCCCTCCCATTTCGATGTGTGCGCACAACAACAGACAGAAGGGAAAAGGAGGGCGGACCGTGGGTATGGGGTCCTCACGGCCCTAGAAATGTATAAGGAGAACAAATAACAAGACAAGACGACAATCGCTTCCCCCTTTTTGCGACCTGAACGCGGTCGCCCGGTCAGGAAATGCGCTACTCAGGGGTCCGCCTTCGCTTGGTCTGTGCTGCCAGACCTCTCATACACACCTCATTCACACAATCATGCTAGCAACGTATCCCAGAATGCATTCATTTCTATCTATTCTGACTAGTCTTGTTCAATTACCAAAATACAAGAAGACGGGAGTTTCGCCCTGCGAATACTCATGCGGGGGTACTCGGTCTGTCTTGGAGAGGTGATCAAGCTCTCTTACCAATTTCCAAGTTCCAAGTTCAAATGGCAGCACTGCTCTTTATCTGTCTAGACATACCAAATCAAAACTATACTCACCGGATCCGGTCCTCAAATTCCCCAAGCAGGCTCATGAGTTGGACCTTGGACTCCCCTCACTCGGGTTCGAGGCGTTGGCTCCAGCCGGGCCCGGCACCCGCCGAGGTCCGACCAACTCCCTCCGATGCAATGGACCGGCGGCGCCAGGAAGCAGCCCCCGTCGGAAGGGCGCGATCCCGGCAGGACCAAGCCTATAGAGGCGGAAAGTCGTGGTATATTGCCCTATATACACTCTGATTCCACAACTTCCCGGCCAATGCACCAAGAATATGTAGCAGCAGAGCGCAGACAAACCAATGATACCAGGAGTCTGTTCAGAAGGTCCAAATCATTTATTTGTGCACAAGTCTCAAGCAGAATCAAATTCAAAATGGCTGAGCAAAGCTCTCTGGCAATACAACAACTTTTATAGACTTTAGCTTCATTCTAGGTATAGGAAAACATTTCATTGGTCCCGGTAACCTCCCGTACCTCCCGTACCTCTTCTATTGGTCCCGGTACTGATATGATTTTCCAATTATGTTCTTTCAGTGGGCTCAGCACCTGCTTACCCCCCTTCTAGTCCCAATTACAATGGTCAGTTCACCAACTTGTTACTTTCCTACTTTCAAGGCTATTGGGCTAGTTAATACGTGCAGGGAAGCAGGGCTCTATAACTTCTCTGTCAGCAGTTTTAACATGAATTTCTGTATTTTTCCATCTGTTCTGCTTGTCTAAGCTAATTCAATACTTTTACTGAGTTCTTATTCTATAGCAGCATATTGGGGGATGTGCAATTCCTATGGGCCTCTTCACAAGCTTCATTTACAGGTCAAGCTAGTTAGGCTTGCTTATGTCAGACACTGTGGATCACAGGCCTACACCTGCCACATGTATACCATAAAATGAGAACCCTAAAGAATCTCCAGCTGATTTATTCTGAACAGTATACCAATCCATAATCTCACATAATCTTGATTATCATAATATCATATATCATGGCCTCCCAAAACAAGCCCTCCCCCCCTACAGATGGCCCAGAATACTGCAGCAAGAAAAATCCAGAAAGCCCCCGACAAGAAGACATCAACCCCATATTGTTGTACCTTCGCTGGCTACCAATGCTCTCAAGAATAAGATACAAAGCCATCATTATAACATTCAAAATAATTCACAACAGTTCTGCTACCTGTCTTCTGCTTCTGTTATCAAGACCCAATAATAATAAACTTTGTAGTGTGGTAGGCTATGGCCTATAATAGCCTGTAAATGTATGAGAGGCCTGTAAGCTAGGCCTGGATCCCAACCCCCACCTGAGAATAGTAGTGCTGAGAAAAAACAAAGTCTGAGAAAACTGTTTTAAACTGCTTATAAGAAGTTTTTCATGAATTTATGAATCCTTTATTATTCTCTTGTGTTCTGATAACAGATATGTTTCAATACTCTGCATTCCTAGAGCTAGGAATGACCTCGCAGTAGAATTGTATCTATACCTAGAAACTATGCCTTTGTTAGAACAATCCGAGAAGGGGGAACAGAGAGCTAGGCCCAGAAAGGGTCCCCGATTGGACAAGTGCAAGGGGTGTTGGGACCAATAGAAAGTCTGCATGTATCAAACTGAAAGAAATGTATATAATGAATTTGCTCCTGTAAAACTTTGCTCAGTCCTTTTTGGATGCTTTTCTGTCTGAGCCTTGTGCACAATAAATTGGCTTGGACCCTGCAATTGACTCCTGGTTTTATTCATTGCGTACACTCTGCTGCAACATATTCTTGGTGCATTGGCCGGGAATGTGCGAGTAGTGGATGGTATTCAAGTGAATATTCCACATAATTTCGCTTCCAGGTTTGGCCCGGTTGGAACCGTGTCTGTCCGACCGCAGGGGAAACCTCAGGCGCCACCGGTCCACTTGTATTGGAGAGGGTTCCACCTTGCCTCGGCAGACCACTGGGTCCAGCTGGCCAACACCTCCGAACCCGAGGGGAGTCCAGAATCCAACCCATGAACTGGTTTGGTATTGGGAACCGGATCCGGTGAGTAGACATTTTCTTGTTTCTTAGTCAGTTAGGGTTGGGTAAGTCTTGCATGAGTGTGCGAGACTGATTTGGTATAATAAATGAGAGTTTGATCACCTCTCAAGGGCGGTCCTAGTACGCTTTGCATGAGTGTTCGCGAAGCAGAAGCCATCGGCCCTTTGGTTTGGCTAGTCAGTAAGGCCTTGGGTATTTGGGAAAAAAACATTGCTAGCATGTTTGTCTGTGTGTGAATGAGAGGTCTTGAACTATAGACCAAGTGAGAGTGGACTCCTGAGTAGCGCAGTTCCTGGCCGGGTGACCGCGCCCAGGTTGCAAAAAGGAGGAAGCGTTTGGTGTTTGTCTCCCTCATTGTTCCGTGGGCTGTACGGATCCCTTACCTGCAGCCATACTACCCACCCTTACTGTCTGTTTTCGTGTACGTCATTACGATTATGGGAGGGGCGGAGTTCACGCAAACTCCGTTGAAATGTATGATCAAGAATTTCCGTAAGGGATTTTCCGGAGACTACGGAATAAGAATGTCTCCGTCCCGATTAGAAATGCTCTGTGAAAGGGAGTGGCCAGTGTTAGTCACTTTATGGCCCCGTGAGGGCACCTTCGATATTAGTATAGTTTCCTGTGTTCATCATATTGTACAAAAAATGTTCCCTGATCAGTTCCCCTACATAGATTCCTGGTTGAGTATTTGTGAGAGACAGCCCTCTTGGATGAAGCGTTGCTACGAGGAACAGTGTAGAATATTAGTAGCAACCACAAGGGGGACCCGGAAGTTTGAGGAAGGGAAGCCACCTGTGTATATCCTAACCCGTTTACCCCAGTATCCATATAGGTTAGTTCCGTCAGCTCCGCCACCTGAGGCAGAAACCAATGTAGTAGCACAGCGATTACCGCCGCAGTGGCAAAGAGAGTCCCCTTCCCCGATTGATAGCCCCAAGTCTGGCCGAGTGCATCGGGAGGACTAGTGTCCTCTGATGATAGCGAGAGCGGAGGCTCTCCTGCCAGTTCAGGGTCACCTGTTAAGGAAGCCTATACCCGGCAACCATATGATTTAAGAAGTGCAACCCCGAAGAAGAAGAAAGAGGGACGCCTAATGCCATTGCGTCAAGTACCTAGTTTACCTATCCTAAATGAACAGGGCCAGATGGCGCCAGGACCAACCAGTATAATCTATGTACCTTTTTCCACTACTGATTTATTGAACTGGAAAACGCATTATGCATCCTATACTGAAAAGCCCCAAGAATTGACGGAGTTAATGTCTACTATAATGCAAACTCATCAGCCTACCTGGTCTGATTGCCGCCAGTTCCTGTCCACTCTCTTTACTACTGAGGAGTGAGCGCGAATTGTGCAAGCAGCTATCCGCTGGCTGGAAGAGAACCCTGTAGAAGTGGCGGATATGAATCTCCCACAGGCAGCCGCTGCAGCTTTCCCAAATGAAGATCCTAGATGGGATCCGAATGACGAAAGGGGGGCGGCGTCCCTAACTCAATTTTGCCAGGCCTTGTTGCAGAGCCTGAGGAAGGGAGGCCAGAGAGCCATGAATATCGGAAAGGTATCAGAAGTTATCCAGGGTCCTGATGAGAGCCCAGTGGCCTTTTATGAGCAGTTGTCTGAAGCCTATAGATTGTATACCCCATACGATCCAGCAGCCCAGGAGAATTTGCGTATGGTAAATGCAGCCTTTGTCAGTCAGTCCCAGAGAGATATAAAACGAAAATTACAGAAACTGGATGGATTTGCGGGCATGAATACAGCACAGTTAATGGAAGTTGCTCAGAAAGTGTATGTGAATCGTGAAAATGAACACTACAGAGAAAGTGAACGTAAAATGAAGAAGAAAGCAGATCTTCTTGCTGCCGCTTTAGTTGAACGACATGGAGGAGGTTTTCCTAACCAAAGGATCAGAGGATGTGGAAGGGGCCGTGGAAATAGTCGGACCCCACTGGGTGCGAATCAGTGTGCCCATTGCAGAGAAGAAGGACATTGGAAAAATGAATGCCTGCATCTGGACTCCACCCCCCGGAGGGGAGGAGGGAGTACCTGGAGAACAGGAGGTCGATTCTGGAGTAGTGGAGGAATAAACCGAGCACAGTTCCAGCAAGAGAGGGAAGAAGCTATTGAGGGAGTGGCAGTTGTAGAGGGCTATGACGTGGATGAAGACTAGGCCAGACTGGGCTCCAAGTTCACCCTGGGTTCCCAGGAGCCTATGGTCAGTTTGAAAATAGGGGACCAATACATGGACTTTATGGTGGATACAGGAGCAGAACACTCAGTGGTGGCAAAGCCAGTGGCCCCTCTTTTCTCTTGATCTGTCACCATTGTTGGGGCCACTGGGGCTAGGGCCACTAAGCCTTTCCTGCAGAACCGCATGTGTGAATTAGGGGGACAGAAAATAACGCACCAGTTTCTGTATATGCCTGAATGCCCTATTCCACTTTTGGGCTGAGATATGCTTGCCAAGCTCCAGGCACAGATATCCTTTGCTGAAGGAGGAGAAATGCAGATGACTGTAAATCCAAAACCCGCTGGATTGATGGTGCTGACTGTCCCCCGGGAAGAAGAATGGCGGTTCTACAGTATATCTCCAACCAAGTCAGCTAGTTCCTGTATACCCACCAACATTTTAGCCCCGCCTGAAGTATGGGCAGAGGATAATCCACCTGGCCTAGCGAAGAACATAGCCCCCATCATTGTCACCCTCAAATCAGGAGTGGAACCAGTGCATGTGAAGCAGTATCCTCTTCCTCGACCAGCCATTGAAGGTATCCACTGCCATCTGATGAAACTGCTGAAGTATGGATTTCTCAAGGAGTGCCAGTCACCTTGGAATACCCCCCTTCTCCCAGTCAAGAAATCTGGGACGGGGGATTATCGCCCAGTACAAGATCTGAGGCGAGTGAATGATGCAGCTGAAACTATACACCCAGTGGTACCAAATCCTTATACTCTCTTGGGACTGATCCCCGCAGAGGCTACTCATTTCACTGTCCTGGACCTGAAAGATGCCTTCTTCTGCATACGCCTCGCCCCCACCAGTCAACTCTTGTTTGCTTTTGAATGGCAAGATCCCACAACAGGAAGGCGAGGTCAACTTACCTGGACTCGACTACCCCAAGGATTTAAGAATTCACCTACTCTCTTCAGTGCTGCTCTAAATCAGGATCTCTCAAGCTACTCTGTGAACCCAGGGAAAAGGGTTCTTCTCTAGTATGTGGACGACCTGCTAATAGCCACCAATTCAGAAAGTGAATGTCTGCAAGCCACCAGTGATCTCTTGCACCTTTTGAATGAGGCTGGATACAAAGTCTCGAGAGCCAAGGCGCAATTATGTCAAACTGAAGTTAAATATCTAGGATTCCAATTGTCCAGCGGAATCCGACGCCTGGGGCCGGAACGCAAAGAAGCTGTATGTAGTATTCCCACTCAAACCACCAGGAGACAAGTAAGAGCCTTCTTGGGGGCTGCAGGTTACTGTCGAATATGGATCCCCAATTTCGCTCTGTTGGCAAAGCCATTGTATCAAGTTACCAAAGGAATGGAAAGATCTCCATTGGAATGGGGACCGGAACAGGATACAGCATTTCGATCTTTAAAAGCCACTTTGATGTCATCACCAGCTCTGGGTCTACCAGATGTCCAGAAACCTTTTCGCCTCTATGTTCATGAGTTACAAGGAAACGCTCTAGGAGTGCTGACTCAATCTCTTGGATCTTGGCAACGGCCAGTAGCCTATTTATCAAAACAATTGGACGTGGTTGCAAAAGGCTGGCCCCCTTGTTTAAGAGCTAATGAGCGAGGCAGACAAGCTCACTTTGGGACAAAATCTTCAAGTTACTGTACCACACTCTGTTCTGACCCTGATGGAACACAAAGGAAATTTTTGGCTCACAAATTTGTGAATGTTGAAGTATCAGAGTATGCTGTGTGAGAATCCCCGACTACAATTGATGGTCAGTCAAGCTTTGAATCCTGCTACGTTGCTACCAGTTGGTCCTGACACTACCCCCCCCCCCCCCCCGATCATGACTGTTTGGAAATTATGGACACTGTATTCTCAAGTCGTCCGGATCTAACTGATGTTCCTTTGGAGAACCCTGAACAGACTTTCTTTGTGGATGGAAGCAGCCTCATCATCAATGGACATCGTTGTGCTGGGTATGCAGTGGTGACCCTTGATTTGGTAGTTAAGTCCTCAGCTCTGGCCCCGGGGACTTCAGCACAGAAAGCTGAACTGATAGCTCTCACTAGAGCACTGATGATAGGAAAAGGGCTCCGTCTAAATGTGTACACAGATTCCAAGTATGCCTTCACAACTCTACATGCACATGGAGCCCTGTATAAAGAAGGAGGGTTGATCACTTCAGGAGGCAAGTCCATTAAGTATGGCCCCGAGATATTGACATTATTAGATGCTAAGCAAGTTGCAGTCATGCACTGCCGAGGTCATCAGACAGGAGAAGGAGACGTTACTCAAGGGAATAGGTTCGCCGATGCCACTGCCTGAAAAGCAGCCACAACTGGACAAGTTTTGACCCAAGATACGTCAGTCCAGGCAGCCTTATTCCCTGTTCCCCTTAGCTCATGGGCCCCCCGGTACACCACGAGAGAGTTATATTACTTCTGTGAGAAGGAGGGGGGTGGCCTAACAGAAAAAGGTTGGATAGTGTTGCCACCTCCAGAGGGTGGCTCACCTCCAGGTCCCACAGTAATTCCTGAAGCATTAGGACCAGCCTTTGTTCATGCTTTTCACCAGGCCACACATTACGGGACAAAACTGCCATGGAAAAAGCCCTAAAACCTCATTTCTTTATCCCACTATTAGGACCCCTGTCTGCCTCAGTGGCACATAAATGTTTAACATGTGCTAAGAACAATGCCAAGCAAGGTCCCAATCCACCCCCAAGAGTTCAGTCAGTAGGAGTTACCCCTATGGGTAATGTCCAGGTGGATTTTACTGAAATGCCATGAGCAAATGGATATCACTACCTGTTGGTCTTAGTTTGTACCTTTTCTGGGTGGGTAGAAGCTTTTCCCACCCGAACTGAGAAAGCCCGAGAAGTCACTAAAATTCTGCTCCATGAGATTATTCCCCGATTTGGAATACCATTGACTATAGGATCAGATAATGGACCCTCATTTGTGTCTCAAGTGATCCAACAGTTAGCACGAGCTCTACAGGTACAATGGAAATTGCATACTGCCTACAGACCTCAGAGTTCAGAAAAAGTAGAACGTATGAATAGAACCCTGAAATCTCAGTTATCTAAACTTTGTCAAGAAGCTCACCTGAAGTGGCCCCATGTCCTTCCTATAGCTCTTCTTAGGATACGCTCAGCCCCTACTAAGTCTTTAGGAGTTTCCCCTTTTGAGATTTTATATGGGCGGCCCCCGCCTATTGTACAAGGAATAAAGGGAGATGTGAAGCAGATTGGATCTGAAATTACTAGACAAGAACTATTGGCTTTAAGTTCTGTTTTGCAGAGTCTTCATACCTGGGTACAAGATCAATTGCCCATTAATCTGACGGAACCTCTGCATCCCTTCAAGCCGGGAGCGTCGGTGTGGATCAAAGAGTGGAGAAAGACACCGTTAGCACCACATTGGAAGGGACCTTATGTTGTCATCCTATCAACCCCAACTGCAGTTAAAGTCACAGAGCTTGAGCCCTGGATCCATCATAGTCGAGTAAAGCCAGCAGCCGCTCCTGAACTTGGTCATTGGACTTCAGTAAATGACCCTGAAACTCCATTGCAGCTTACGTTGCGGCGACAACCAGCATTGTAAGAGTCTTTAGAATCTATAGCCCTACTCCTGCCACACAGCGCGGAAGCTGGCAGGTCAACGTACGGCAGAAGCTTGAGGAATCTACAACCCTACTCCTGTCACACGGCGTGGAGGCTGACAGGTCTATGTACGGTGGAAATGGGAAAAAAGACTCCAAGTTCAACGTTCTTAATATTTCAGCTAATTTCTAGAGACTGTAGCTATGATGTTCTTCTACTATTGTTTTATGTTTGCGGTAGCTCTGGGATCCCTTGGAAAGACTCTTTCCCTACCCTCTTGTGCAGCCTGTATTACTACCACCCGAACTGGGATAAAGGTCACTCAAACTTTACTTTATCATTCTTACTATACTTGTAATGGTATAGTTAGCCGATGTGTGTATAATGGTACAGAGTTAAACATCTGTACAAAAGGAAAAAGTAAAACCTGTTTTAGTCCTCACCAGAACCCCTCTTATTATGTATTAGAGTTGCGCTGGAATGATGAGGATGGGGCCCTCATAAATGCCACACGTCAACTCTCCGATCCCACAAGACCAGTTCCCTTATACTTTGATGCCTGTGATGTGATAAATAGGAATGATTACTACAAATGTGGGTCTTGGGAACAAGCCTACTATCATGATGATAAATATATGTGTCCTGAAGGAGCATACGGATGGGGAAAGTGTACTGGGAAGTATTCCCCATCCACCTACAGTAAGCCATCTAAAGATGCATACTTCTGTCCAAAGTGGGAATGTGTGTATTATGCTACTTGGTCTGGTGGCCCTACTGGGCAAGATGGGGATAATCGCAAAGCCAACTTAGAAAGACTATCATTACTTGAGCCCCAAAAGTGTAAGAAAGGTGCCTGTAATCCCCTACGGCTCCTCATACTTGACCCTAGCCAGTGGAAGCAAAGGTTCAAATTTGGTTTACGTATAGCAGGAGGGGGAACAGACCCAGGAACCTTTATATATATACAGCTCAATACTAAGACCCATGTATCCGCACCTTATCAGATACATCACACCTCTATGAGGCCATGCAAGCAGAATTTGCAATCCCCCATACCTCCCAGAATCTGTTCATTGAACTTACTGGAGCCGTAGCATCCAGTCTCCACATTTCTGATTGTTTCTTCTGTGGAGGAACTAAGATGGGAGACCAGTGGCCCTGGGAGGCACAAGAATTGAACTATTCAATCCCATATAACCAAACTGCTCTACATAAAACTACTAGTGAGTGGGTATTAGCTCACCCCATTGTTGGTAACTTGTGTTTTGCCCGTACGGGACCACAGTTTCCTATGCTAGTCAGACAGCTGGTCTGTCTCAATCAGAGGTTTTACAGTGATACCATTAAGAAGACGTCCTGGTGGTCGGGTGTAAACACTCCAGAACCTTCCAACCCTCTAGTCATCTTTCCTACTCTCGCCAAAATATGGACTAATCTGGCTTCCCATAATACCTGGCAAGCTCCACCCGGTCTATATTGGATTTGTGGAACCTGAGCATATGCTAAACTCCCTGACAACTGGGGAGGAGCATGTGTATTAGGAACTATACGACCTTCCTTCTTTCTTCTGCCCATTTCCCATGGGGAACAACTAGGCTTCCCTGTGTACAAGAGTCGACAGAAACGAGAGGCCTTGAAAATAGGCCAATGGGATAAATGGGATAATGAAGAGTGGCCACCTGAGCGAATAATTTCGTACTATGGACCTGCCACTTGGACATAAGATGGGACATGGGGATACCGCACTCTTGTATATATGATAAATCGTATTATCCGTTTACAAGCTGTTGTTGAAATAATAACAAATGAAACTAGCTAAACAAAGTACACAAATGCGTACAGCTATTTATCAGAATCGTTTAGCTCTAGATTATTTGCTAGCAGCTGAAGGTGGAGTATGTGGAAAATTGAATTTAACTAACTGTTGTTTGCAGATTGACAATGAAGGACAAGTTGTTGAAGATATAGCTAATCAAATGCGGAAGCAAACATATGTGCCTGTCCATACTTGGCATGGTCTGAAGCTTGATGGATGGTTTGGTTCAACGTTTTCATGGCTAGGTGGCCTGAAAACTCTTGTATTCATTGTATTATTAATATTGGTTGCATGCTTGTTGCTCCCATGTCTGCTGTCCCTTTGTTTATGCATGATAACCTCCGTTATTGATAGCACTGTAGAACGGAAGACAGCTACAAAAATTTTAGCTATGTGGCAATATTACCCTATACCCCATAATGATGCTTTTACTCAAGTATAATGTGTGATTTAATTCTCACCCTTTCTCACTTACGGGAGAGAATAATCAAAGGGGGGAATGTGGTAGGCTATGGCCTATAATAGCCTGTAAATGTATGAAAGGCCTGTAAGCTAGGCCTGGATCCCAACCCCCACCTGAGAATAGCAGTGCTGAGAAAAAACAAAGTCTGAGAAAACTGTTTTAAACTGCTTATAAGAAGTTTTTCATGAATTTATGAATCCTTTATTATTCTCTTGTGTTCTGATAACAGATATGTTTCAATACTCTGCATTCCTAGAGCTAGGAATGACCTCGCAGTAGAATTGTATCTATACCTAGAAACTGTGCCTTTGTTAGAACAATCCGAGAAGGGGGAACAGAGAGCTAGGCCCAGAAAGGGTCCCCGATTGGACAAGTGCAAGGGGCGTTGGGACCAATAGAAAGTCTGCATGTATCAAACTGAAAGAAATGTATATAATGAATTTGCTCCTGTAAAACTTTGCTCAGTCCTTTTTGGATGCTTTTCTGTCTGAGCCTTGTGCACAATAAATTGGCTTGGACCCTGCAATTGACTCCTGGTTTTATTCATTGCGTACACTCTGCTGCAACAGTAGGAAGGGCTCATCAAATCTGCTTGCCATTCTAACCCTAAAAACAAAGAGCAAGCAATCTACATGGAACCGGGAACTCTCCCTCTTCGCCCCCACCATTTGAAATGGTTTCCCCCCAGAACTTAGAGAATGCACGGATCTAATGGTCTTCAAGAAAAAACTGAAGACGTATCTATTCCAAGACAACTTCAACACCACCATGCCTCCAGAATCTCAGC
This sequence comes from Ichthyophis bannanicus, assembly GCA_033557465.1. Classification (NCBI taxonomy): domain Eukaryota; kingdom Metazoa; phylum Chordata; class Amphibia; order Gymnophiona; family Ichthyophiidae; genus Ichthyophis; species Ichthyophis bannanicus. The sequence goes on along the minus strand of CM066032.1, from coordinate 1,745,474,339 downwards.
CTGGATCCGCCTCAGGACAGCCCATTACCTAATCACGCAATCAACTTGCCCCTGACCGAATTAACTTAAGTTTATAAATAGGTCCATTGATTGCTTTTATCAGCCCAATGTACATATGTTTAACTCATGTGTTGTAGATTTAGTTCAAGTCTAAGTTAGCCTATGCTTGCGTTTTAGTGTATTCATAAGTTAGCCTATGTTTGAGTTCAGTGTAATACAGTGTGTGCATGCATAGCTCTGTAGAGTTTTTACATGTAAACTGCTTTGCATTATAGAAAGGCGGTATAGAAATACAATTTAAATACATAAATAAAATCTTTATGCTGGAAGAGGGATGTGCTTAGGCTGAGGAAACAGCAGACTATTTTATTTTCAGAAGCATTTGATAAAGTAAAATAAAAGAAAATTATGCAAAATTGTTGGTTTTTGCCTTATTTGGTTTATTTCGACATGTATTTAATGAGTGTATGTTTGCATGGTTTACACTGTACAGTATTTTGTTTGATTATGTTGGACCTTTTATTGTGAAAGAATTGAGAGCAGCTGATGGCTGCATAAAAATCTTCTGAGTCTTGCACGTTGAGGCATTCCTAACAGAGGCTCTGCATTTCAAGCAAAGGTAAGGGTGTGTGGCTTTTAATTACAAGTTCTCTACCTGGGAGCTCTTAAAAGGGGGGGGGGTTGGTACATTTTTAAAACAAGGTTACATTCTTTATGGTGCTTTAGTTCAAAAGGGGAAATATTTTCTTTAGTGGTGTAGGTTTAAAACTCTGCTTTTAGTATCTTTCTCAGCTCTTTGAAGCTACTGACACCTCATCAGGTGTTAGTTCCTTCCCTACCCCTCCACCTCCCACCCATCCCATGTGTGCAGTCTTGCTTTATAGGACACCTCCTGTAGGGTATATTAGTAGCACAAAAATAAGTTAGACTCTCTGTTGTCCAGGGGGAATGGCTACTATTACCCAGCCCAAAGTTCGGTGAGTTATTCTGGCAATGAGCCACGAAAGAAGTCTGGTCTGCAGATATATATTAGACTTTATTATAGGCAACCAGGTAGAAAAATATACACACACACATATAGCTAATTAGAAACATGAGGTAGAAATTTGTTATAGTACAGATGTACACTTGGACAACGTAATAAATCACTGATTAGTAACCAGACGTCACTGATTCGCTCTGCACTGAGGAAAAGTAAGAAATATATTGCTAACCCCTTGCCCATCCAGAGGAGGAGAGATAAGCCAGTACCTTAGCTCTGTCGGGCACTCAGGAACAACGCAGTCCAAGGAGGCAGCTCCTAGCTAATGCAGCTCCAGCCCCGTCAGAGGCAAGCCGCAGTAAGTCCGAACAGGAGGTATCTGTGAAAGTCTTATCTCAGACCTTTGGAGGACGGCCTAGCCCACACTTAGTGGCCGTCTTGCGGAAGGCTCAGGTCGCAGGAATCAGGTACGCACTGCACAGCAGAGAGGAACCGGTGCAGAAGTCTGTATGAACAGGTGGGGAAAGCCCCCCAACTCTCTTACTCTAAAGTTCCAGTGCAGACTGCATTATTCTGTGTAAGAATCCTCCGTCATAGGTCCGATGATTGGTTGGCACCAGGCAGTCTGAGGTGTTCTCAGCGAATCAGGAGGTAGATGATGGGCAGCTTCTTGCAAACAAAGGAGCCATAGTAAGAAGTCAGGCAGAGGCAACAGTATGTAACCTCTGGGCATGTACAAGTGTCCAAGGCCAGCCACGGACAATAGCTTCTGTATGCACACTTAGAAACGCTGCTCAAGCAGTTGCTTGAAGGTCGTTTGTAGCTGAACACAGCAAAAGTGTAGTGAAGAATCCATCTTGTCTGTTCAGTTTGGTTCAGGCCTGAGTTGCTGAGCAGGCCGGAGATTTGCATGTAGAATTGCAGGGGTACCAGCCCTACACTCCCTAATTAGCTGCACACAGAGACTTGGAATAGCACATTTAGAACACACATAAAATAGGTTATTTGCTTTTTTTCTCTGAAAATACTGCTGGGAAACCAGCTGGTACTTTGGTAGGTCTCTCTCTCTTTTTTGCTTCAACAGGTACCTAAGCTCCACCAACTGAACAATGGCTGGAGAAAAATCATATCGCCAAAGCTGTTGCCCCCATTACAGCTTCTGCCTCTGTCCAGATCTCATTGCCAGTTGAAGGACCGGTTTGATGTGCAGGATGCCTGCATGCTGAAGCTTTCAGAAAACAAGTGGAGGAGCTCAGAAAACAGGTAGCGAGGCTGAGGACCATTCAAGACAGTGAGAAGTACATTGATGAGATACTTCTTGAAACATCCAAGCTTTCCAGCAGAGGACATGATGAGAGCCTACAGAATGATGAAGGATGGACACAAGTCACCAGGGCCTGCACTATCACCAATCCAACTTCTTCAGCCCTTGAACTGAAGAACCATTATGAAAGTGGAGGAGGTGAAAGTATCCCAGGAAAGGGAAGAACCAGAGATTGAGCACCCCAAAGTTGCATAGTCGGTGACTACAAGGAAGCAAAGAGGTAGTGGTGGTTGGTGACTCTCTTCTGAGGGGTACTGAGACGTCCATCTGCGACCAGACTTGATGTCCAGAGAGGTATGCTGTCTGCCAGGTACCAAAATCCAAGATGCTATGCAGAGTTTGCAAAGACTCATCAAGACCACTGGCTACTACCCGATGTTGCTCATACATGTTAGCACAAATAATACTGCCAGGTATCCCTCTGAGCATATCAAAAGTGACTCCATGGCTCTGGGATAGAGGGCGAAGCAGATTGTTGCACAGGTGGTGTTCTCTTCAATACTCCCTGTTAAGGGTAAAGGTCAAGGCAGAGAAGCTCGCATCCTGGAAGTAAATTCATGGCTGTGTGAATGGTGTCATTGACAGCATTTCGGTTTCCTGGACCATGCTGTTCCAAGGGTTGCAGAGCAGAGATGGTGTTCATCTGTCCAAGAAGGGTCGACGTGTTTTCAGTAGCAGACTGGCTAACCTACTGAAGAGGGCTTTAAACTAGATTCATTAGGGATGGGTGAAGAAAGCCCCCAGGTAAGTGAAACATTAAATACCTTTATGAAAATGGTAAAAGGGGCAACATATGGAAAGCAGTGTGTATAAATACCCTTGGCATGGGAAATAAGATCCCAGATGTTGAAGCTTCAATAGGAGAGGATGACTTGGATTTAGTGGTAGTAACAGAAACATGGCTCACTGACAACCATGACTGGGATGTAACTATACCAGGCTGTACTTTATTCAGAAAGGACAGGGTAGGAAGAAGGTGAGGAGGAGTGGCACTATATGTAAAAAATACTATTAAAGCATTGGAATTATAGTGCTTAAAAGGGAGAGAGGAGGCACTGTGGGTTAAACTAGAAAGAGGGAAAGAGAAATCTATTTGCATTGACGTGATATACAGACCTTCCTCCCAGGGAAGTGGATGGAGATTTAATAGAAAACATACTCAGCATTGCTAAGAAAGGGAAAGTGCTACTGATAGGAGATTTCAATATGCCAGATTTTGATTGGCACATCCCTGCTACAGTATCATCTAGAAGTAAGGAGATCCTGGATTCTCTACAGGGAGAACTATTCAGGCAACTGGTAGCAGAACCCACATATGAAGGGGCCATACTGGACTTGGTGCTTACCAATGGTGAAAATGTTTCTGATGTTATAGTAGGAGATCATTTATTTGTATTTAACAGCTTTTTTATACCGCTTTACATTGTTACTTAAACTTGGTAATGTACATTAAACAGGGACATTGATAACTTGTTTTTTCTGAGGCAATGGAGGGTTAAGTGACTTGCCCAAGGCCACAAGGAGTGCAAGTGGGAATTGAGCCCTGGTCTCTTGGTTCCCAATCCAGTGCTCTAAACATTAGGCTGCTCCTCCACTTGCATCCAGTGATCACCAGATGGTATCGTTCAGTATTAGGACTAGGGCTGATAAAATCCATTCAAAAGGAAGGGTCTTAGACTTTAAGAAAACTAACTTTGCCAAGATGGGCCAGTATCTCAAGGAGTCATTAGCGGGATGGAAACAGTTGGGGATGTAGAAAAACAGTGAGCAAAACTGAAAGGGGATATTTTAAGGGCAATTAAACCTTTTTGTTAAAATGGTAAAGGTAAAAGAAAAAGCAGATGATGCTAAGGTTTTCAAATGAAGTAGCTAAAAAGGTAAAGAATAAGAGGAAGGCCTTCATGAAATACAAGAGATCACAGAGAGGAAGACAGGCATTTATATTTGGAAAAACTTAGAGAAGCTAGCAAAGTAGTCAGGAAAGCAAAGTTTCAAAAAGAGGAGGAAATAGCCAATGCAATAAAATGGGGGGATAAGATGTTTTTCAGATATGTTAGAAGAGGAAGGGCAAATGTGGTATCATCAGACTCAAGAGTGAAGGGGAGGAATATGTAGAAGCTGATGAGGATAAAGTGGAATTTCTTAACAAATATTTATGTTCTATGTTTTCAGAGATGAAGAACCAGGAGCAGGAACTCAGAAAATACCCAATAACAGGAACAGAAGTCAGGGGGATCTTGAACGATTTTCAGAAGATTGTTTTCTCGAGAAACTAGCTAAACTTAAAGTAGACAAAGCGATGGGACCCAGATGGGATACACCTGAGAATACTGAGGGAACTTGGGGACATTCTAGCAGCTCCACTGACTGATCTTTTCAATGCCTCTTTGGAGATGGGAGTGGTGCCAGAGGACTGGAGAGAGGCACATATAGTCTCTTTACATAAAAGCGGAAATAAGGACGTGGTTGAAAATTACAGGCTGGTTAGTCTAATTTCTGTGGTAAGTTAATTATTGGAATTGCTGCTGAAACAGAAAATAGTGAGGTTTCTGGCATCCAATGGATTACCAGAATTGAGGCTGCATGGATTCACCAGAGGCAGGTCTTGTCAGACAAATCTGATTGATTTCTTTGATTGGGTGACCAGGGAGTTGGACCAAGGGAGAGCCCTAGATGTGGTATATTTAGATTTCAGTAAAGCCTTTGATACTGTTCCGCACAGGCAACTTATAAACAAACTGAGCATCCTAGAGATGGACCCTAAAGTTACTGCTTGGGTTAGAAATTGGTTGAGTGGGAGGTGGCAAAGGGTATAGGTAAATGGAGCTCACTCTGAGGAGAAGGAGGTTACTAGTAGTGTGCCCCAGAGATCTGTCCTTAGTCTGTTTCTTCTTAACATCTTTGTTAGCGATATTGCAGAAGGGCTATCAGGTAAGGTTTACTTCTTGATGGATGATACCAAAATCTGCAATAGAATAGATACCCCTGAAGGTGTAGATAACATGAGGAGGGATCTAGCTAAGCTTGAAGAATGACCTAGAATTTGGCAGCTGAGATTTAATGTTAAAAAATGTAAGGTCATGCATTTGGGCTGCAGCAATCCAAGGGAGCAATATACTATAGGGGGTGAAGTACTTCTGTCCACAAAAGAAGAGCGGGACCTAGGTGTGATTGTGTCTGATGATATTAAAGTAGCTAAACAGGTAGAAAAGGCGACGGCAAAAGCTAGAAGGATACTTGGGTGCATAGGGAGAGGAATGGCCAGCAGAAGAAAGGAGGTGATAGTGCCTCTGCATAAGTCTTTGGTGCGACCTCATTTGGAGTATTGCGTGCAATTCTGGAGACTGTTGGTTGGAGTCAGTGCAGAGGGTCGCTACTGGAATGGTTAGTGGTCTTCATTATAAAGCATATGAGGACAGACTTAAGGCATAAATGCACAGGGGGAAAGCCTGTTTCGATGGAAAGCAAGCTCTGCTATGAGGGGACATAGGATGAAAGGGGATAGACTCAGGAATAGTATGAGGAAATATTTCTTTACGGAAAGAGTGGTTGGTCTGTGGAATAGTCTCCCAGTGGAGGTGGTAGAGCTGAGGACAGTATCTGAATTCAAAGAAGCATGAGACAAACACAGAGGATCTCTAAAGGAAAAAAGGGGTCTGTTGTAGTGGTTGATATGGAAGGCCATGTGGTCTTTTTCTGCCGTTATTTCTATGTTTATGGATGGCCAGTTTAATTGTTTACCTGCTTAGGATATTTAGTTAGGCAGGTTATAAATAAATGTAATGAATTAATAAGATTTCTTTTAACCTGCCCTAGATGCCTGAGCTATTCAATACTGACCCATAGACAGCAGTCCCCCCCCCCCCCCCAGGAAGAGGAGTTAGATGTAATGAGTGCGACAAAAAAGTTAAATATGGTCCAGGATAAGGAGAGAAAACAGATAAGTAAGGAAAAAAAAAAAACGAGAAAAAAAAAAGTTCGGCAGTGTGCGAGGAAAGGATGAGAGAAAGCAAAAATATATATATTTTGAGAAAACTATAAAGCTAAAATGCATACAGATTAACTCTACAGCAAAAATGCCAGAAGAAATTATGGAACGGGATTTCAGTATTTCTCTCAAAGTAATTAAGTTTCGATTTCTTGCATTTATGTCCGTGCCACAGAGCGCAGAAGCCTGCATTGATCGTGCCGCGCTTTAACTTTCGTTTCGTGACTTGACTTCACTTTTGCTGGAAGGTAAACACGGTAGCCGGTGGTGGTTCTGCTGAAGTACCGGCAGGGACAGATTAAAGAGCATCACTGCAACTCTTCGGGAAAGATCCCTCTGTGTTCAGGTGGGTGATGCGCGAAGCAGGAGGGCTATGGACTTCGAGCGAGGATCCTTCAGCCGATTTTCCTTTCCAAGCGTCCACCAGGATTCAAGAGTTTCTTTTCAAGTCCCAGTAAGAATATTTGATTTTTACAGAAGCGAAATACCGAACACACGGGTGGAAAGCTGCAAAGATCAGATGTCAGAGTTGTTCTGATGTTAAAGGTGTCGGTGCAGATCTTGGTAGATGCGGCAATGAAAAGATGCACAAAAGAGAGCAGGAAGGGAAAGACAGGCCGCTTTCCTTCGACAGACAGCACGACGGTGCCCTGTTCAGGAGAGGATGGCGAACCGATTTCCTCCTTTTCTTGCTAAATATACTGCATCATCACTCAGTTCTTTGGCATGCATTTTTCTCGAGCCCTAAAGGTTTAGACACTCTACTGCTTTAGGAAAAACATTCACAAGGCTCTAGCACGAACAGACGAGTGAGGAGGTCTAACCCTAGGAACACAGTAAAATCAATCTCGCCTCAAAAGGGTGAGGAAGTTGCCCGTATGCTTTGTGCGCAGAGAAAGTTTTCAATTAGGGTAAATAAATGTCAAATGCAAAAATAAACTCGATTTTTGATGTTTTTGTGGCAATAGTAAAATTCCATCATATGAAACGAAGAGTCACGTTTTATTTAAACACCTTGAGGACTGTGTCAACATTACCAAATGCCTAAAGAAATATATTTATATATTTTTTTATTTAGATGTGATTGTCTCTCTTATCCAACACAAGGACCTCAAAGCGGATTACAATAAAAATACAATGAAATAGAGGTATAGTCTCCATCATATACGGAAAAGTGCCTTGCACGTAGGCGACTCAAGTTCAATCAGTAAGTAACGCCAGGCTATAGAAACCTCGCCCCTCATACGAATGAATATACGTCTAACCTTCAGCATGCACCAGATGCGGCCAGGTTCGCTCCAGGACTCTCAGATTTTCCTCTGTGATTGCCAGTAACTGTGTGAATCTCTCCTGTTCACTTTCTGATCTTTCACTTTAGTAACAGACACACACTACAAAGCTCCTCTTTCCGCACTAGCTGAGAGCTCCAGTTCCCAGCAATGCGCCTTCAACGTCGCTCTGTTTTCTTCCCAGACTTTCATCTAAACTCTTTGCACCTTTGAAATCACTGTACTCCTCTTGTTAGTCTAAGCGCTAGCAAAACACGGGCAAGATGTATCTCCCTGACACTTAAAGCATGTTGCCTAGAAGGAAGGCAGCCCCAGTGCATAGGAATGAAATCAAGAGCTATTGCATAGTCAGTGACTTTTTGTTGTTGCTATTGCTTCAATGGACTGAGGTGCGTTTTAGAATTCGGCTCTGCTCTCTTTATAAATCCTGCAATGAATTGAAATAGCATGCATCGTTTTAGGTTCAGTGAAATATGAATGCCTGTTTTAACTTTGAATCCTAAAATTACAGACGGCTACATGGAATGAGCCAGTGATCTTTCCCCGGATGTCTGGGGCTGCAGGCAGCTGAGGGCTCTGGCACGTGAAGGGTTACTCGAGCCCTGGAACTGTCACCAGCAGTTCAGGAAACTCCACCTGTTCCTATCCGTCTACTGCTGGCTGCAGAGGAGAGAGACCAGAAACTCCTTGAGTTCCAGCAGAAAACTGAATTTCATTCTTAGCGGTTCTACCTGTCATTGAAGGTTCCCTACTTAAAGTCGGTCACATGATATTACACAAGTAGAAAGGGGAGAGAGAAAGAGAAGCACGTTTGCCCCTCCAGGACGTCTTAAAAAACATCGAAACTTTATACGTATATAATCATTTTGGTTGAAGCCATGAATATGCTGGTGACATAACATTGAAATTGCTAGATACAATGCCTTGGTGTACCTATTCCACGTGAAAAAAAAGTTTAACTTGTTCTATATAACAAGCATGGTTTGAGCCTATGGTACCCACATGAATAAACCTTCAGTATCACAACTCACGTCTTTGTATTTGTTTTAAAAGACCGATGGATCATATGTTGCTTTATAGAGGGACAGGGATTTAAGCAAATCATGTACAGAAAGAAAAACCCCCCACTAATTTGCAGTGATGCAATTCCATACCACTCTTACTAGCAGCGGCTCATTGCAAAATTCACGCCTGGACCCAACGATCTCTCTTATTGAGGTGCTCAAACGCTAAAGTTTGCCCAATTATTCTGGCAGAGTTTTTATTTTATGGATTTATTATAATGCCTTATTTACCACATGGAAAAGTGACAAGTGTTTAGCATTTTGGAGATCGGTTGTCAGTTGCTATTATGATCAAGATTAATGCAAATTAACTATATTCATTCCTCCGGTTTCCCCATGTGACAGAATGCATTTACAACATCTATTGCAAGTAATTAACTCAACAAACCTCTTTCAGATAATAGGAAAGACACGATTTTTCTAAATTTAATATCTGGACTATGGAACTCACTTCTCATAAAGTCCCCTCCCCCAATCGCAACTTACCTTTCCACCCTTTGGCCTGACATTACAACAAAATATTTTCCCGAGCAACTCATTAGCATATTCATTCCTTTTCATCTCTAATCTCCCAGAGTAAAACAATATTATTTTTGCCATATGGTACATCTGTTTGGGGAAGCAGTAACTTTCATTTAAATATCCTACTCAATTGTGTCTGAAAAGATGCTTTTTCTGTTAAGTATTTTCATTCACTTTCAGTTTTGTCTTGAAAACTTTCCAATGACGGTTTGAAGAAAAAAATATTTCTACTGATTTTTTTTATTGTAGTATTTATTGTACTCATTTTAGAGGTTCAACGGTTTATACACATTAGATCAACCCAAGTTTTTTTTTTAAGACTGAACAAATTAGACAGCCCTTGTTAATTAGAACATAATTTAAAGTTAGAAATTATATATCACCGATGAAGTAGCCTAATTAGTAGGATGATCTGTTTAATCGCCTTCTGAGACTAGGGCTGAGGTTTTGATCAACTCCTAAAAGGTTCGCAGAAATATTCTTCCCTTGCAGTCATTAATAAAAGATTTCTATAGACTTCAGCTTTTCAACAATGACACACAATTTATGGTACACACGATGCATTAGCCCATGGTGTGTCTCGATTTTTTCAGTATTATGAAAACTAATAAATTCGTCAAGCCGAATTAAGCATACAAATCAGATGAGGCATAACAGATTACATATTGAAGCGCCGTGTCTCTCGAGCCAAAATGAAATTTCAATCTAATAATTCCTTCCTGGCTTGGCCATAATTTGCTTAGAGATGTTGTTCTACTTCTTCCAAAGCGCTTTCCGCACTATAATTAAATGATTCTCAAGCTTTTAACTTTGATTTATTTCATTTCTTTGAGATGGCGACAGTGAAAGCTGCTCTATGTAATTTTTTTGGCTTTTCCTTTGAAAATTACCAAGTCTGCTGTTTAGGCAGGAGTTCTAAGCACCAAAATCTTATTCTGATCCTAGCATGCAAAAGATATTTCATTCTCATAAAGAACGTCGGGTTCCGTTCTCCGCATAAAAGGGGAACTATAGCTAGAGATAGTTTCTAAAAACGTAAAACAATAGTTGCCTTAGTCCCTAATAGTGGCTTCGGATTTGGGGCAAACTGGCCGCAAAGAATTGACTTGTACGTTCAACGTAAGAGTTGCACAACCTTTTGGGGGCGAGTTAGTTTATTTGCCTTCTGTCAAGGAAACAGCTCTGCCAGTGTTTCCGACAGACCCATGATCCTTTCGCAGAGACTTGTAAAAGTCAGGCCGGCAGCTAAAATCTGAAACAAACTCTGGAAGTTGAAAGAAAGAAAAGGAAAGGCGGAGAAGGGAGAGACGGAGGGCAAAAAAGGGCCTAACGATATGTGGGGAAAGACAGAGAATGAAGTGGAGGGAAAGTAGAGAAGAGTGAAAAAGGACACATGGGGGTAGGGGGTGGGGGGGGGGGGGGGAGAAACAGGTATAGCCAAACATACAATACGGGAGACAAAGGGAGAAGCTGAAGAGAGAGAGGCACGAAAGATGCCCATGAAGAAATAGGGAGAAGGGGGGAAAACAGGGGAGAGAAAGGGAGACACACAAAGAAAGGCGGACAGAGAAGCAAAACGGTGAGAAAAAAAGAGGAGGGACACACACAAACATATATACGCACACCCAGACATACATACACGTACACACACACACACACACACAAACACACAGAGTGTCTCACCCTCTCTCCCCAGACAACCAGGGCAAGTCTCGCCTCCCAACCAATCAGCGCGGAGCAGCTAGGAATCGAGGGAGAAGGGGAGAGGGTGAGCGCGCGTCTTCCTCACTCCACGCGCCACCTGTCAGGCCGAAGCTCGCAGAGCCCGAGCGGCCGGAACTGCGGCGCGCGGAGGGAAGAGGGCGAGGGCTGCACGCGCCGGGAGCACCCCGGCATGCGAGGCGCGCACGGGCGCTGGGGCAGAAGCACGAGGCAGTGCCCGCGAGAGCGGGGGAGCCGGCGGCGGGAACTTTGTTTGGAGTGTGGGCGGGGAGCGAGTGCACGTGCTGCTGGGGCTCTTTTCCGCGGGGGTGCTCTCGCCCCTCATTCCTCGCGGTGGGAACAGAAGCGGCAGCGGGGAGGTGCCAGCGAGGTGAAGGAGGGGCAGCGCGCGGGAGGAGACTCGGCGCCCGGGGCAGGGAAGGCACTCGGGAGGCGGATAAAGAGCAGCGCGGCTGCCGCCCCGACCCGCGCCACATTCAATGTCCCCGTAACTCTCGTGGTTATTATTCCTTTCGCCTCCTCCTTCTCTCGAGCCTGAGGTTGCTTTTCTCGTGAGCTCCTCGCGCCTCCCCCCAGCGCGCGGCCAGGATGATGATGATGTCTCTGAATGGCAGCAAGCAGGTGTTCAGCGTGCCGCACGCGAGCCTGCACGAGCCCAAGTACTCAGCGCTGCACTCGCCGCCGCTGCCGCCGCCCAGCGGCTCCCCGGGCAGGGGCAACGGCGCTCCCGGCACCGGAGGAGGGGGAACGGCGGGCGGCGGCGCAGGAGGAGGGGGCACCGGTGGCACCTCGGAGGCCATGAGGCGAGCCTGTCTCCCGACCCCGCCGGTAAGTATTTCAGCCCCAGCTCGGCTTTCAGGTGCCCCTGGCCAGCCCTCCCTCCATCTGCTTGATAATTTTTTCATGTCCGCCCAGCAAATCACCCAAGACGTTCAATCTTTTGCCCTCTCCCTCTCTCTCTTCAACTTATGTATTCAGTCGCTTTTGCTTTTGGTATTAATTTTCATGACCTGGGATGTTGCATGTGTCTTGTGTTCTATGTGCGTGTTCTCTATTTCGTGTTCCTCCAGGTTTTCTTTTCTTTCTTTTTTTTAAGATTCTGGAAATGTTTTAATCGGCAGAAAGGAGCGAATTCCCTCCTGACAGTAATGTGTGCCTTCTATTTGCAATTGCAGAGCAATATATTCGGTGGTCTGGATGAGAGTTTGCTGGCCCGCGCTGAAGCTCTGGCAGCGGTGGACATCGTTACTCAGACCAAGAGCCACCACCATCACCACCACCACCCTCCCCACCACAGTCCCTTCAAGCCGGACGCCACTTACCACACCATGAACACCATCCCTTGCACCTCCTCGGCTTCCTCGGTGCCCATCTCCCACCCCTCGGCTGTGGCAGGAGCTCATCACCATCACCACCACCACCACCACCATCATCAAGCTCACCAGGCTCTGGAAGGAGAGCTGCTGGACCACATCACCCCTGGGCTAGCGCTGGGGGCCATGACGGGACCGGACGTCTCGGTGGTGTCCACACCAGCCCACCCTCATATGGCCAGCATGAACCCTATGCACCAGGCAGCCCTGAGCATGGCACATGCCCACGGACTGCCCTCCCACATGGGCTGCATGAGCGACGTGGACGCCGACCCACGGGATTTGGAGGCTTTTGCAGAAAGGTTCAAACAGAGGAGGATCAAGCTCGGTGTGACCCAGGCTGATGTAGGATCAGCCTTGGCCAACCTGAAGATCCCGGGGGTGGGTTCCCTCAGCCAGAGCACCATCTGCAGGTTCGAGTCCCTCACCCTCTCGCACAACAACATGATCGCTCTGAAGCCTATCTTACAAGCCTGGCTGGAAGAAGCCGAGAAATCTCACCGGGAGAAGCTCACCAAACCCGAGCTCTTTAACGGGGTAGAGAAGAAGAGGAAGCGCACGTCTATCGCGGCCCCAGAGAAGAGGTCTCTGGAAGCCTACTTTGCAATCCAGCCTCGCCCTTCTTCTGAGAAAATAGCGGCCATCGCGGAGAAACTGGACCTGAAAAAGAACGTGGTCCGGGTGTGGTTCTGTAACCAGAGGCAGAAGCAAAAAAGGATGAAATATTCCGCTGGGATTTAGTCTCTGGGTTATTGCTTTTTTTTGTATTGGACAAGACATATTTTAATATTTCAAAAAAATATATATATATAAGATGTGTACATACAGATACTGTAAAATGTCAAAATAGAACTAAAAATTACAAGTTTAGGGAAAATAGGAATCCTAACACCTTTGCTTGTCCTGAGTGACTTAATATCAACTGACTTTTTTGAAGCCAGATACGAAAATCATTTTAAAGAGAATGAAGACTTGCTCAAGTAAGATTTCTTTTTATTCTTAAATACATCTGTGTTAAAAAAAATACACATTGCAGCTATTTTTCAAAGAAAAATCAGATTTCATTGTCCAAGACTGACACTTTAACAATAAGCTTGACCTTTATCCATAGGAAAATTATCCCCAAAATGTTTTGATTTTAAATAAATCGGAACTGTTCTTAGTTAGGCTATATATTATATATATTTTAAAGCTAAACCCTTAAGGTGATAATGTCTAGATGAAAGAAACCGATCATATGTGCTCACTAATCTTTCAAAGCTATGATTAGATTACTGCCAAACAACCCCTTGTAAATTATTAATTTTTCTCTCTAGCAACTTAATTTTCTGTCGTTCAAATTAATTCTGCCTCTTTAATGTACATCTTGATAAAATAAACTGTATAGAGGGAAGAGCCGGTTACAGCCTTGAGAATCTCATGAATTTTCACTTTTCCCGGTAAAGCTTCGGTTTTTTTTTTTTTTTGTGTGTCATCTGTAAATTGACATGTGATTGAAATACTCATTCTGACACATAACCTAATTAACAGGGCTCTAGCATTCTGTATGGCATGTATGCTTTTCCTTATCTGTGTGGACTCTTTCCGTACGAGGTAATGTTTACTTGGTTACATATTTAATGGGAATTCCTACAGTGTTCCTATCATTGAATCAGGTAAAGCAGAAAATGACTATCTGTGAACAGCGAGGTTTAGCTCCTTTAAGTTCATTTTTCTGACAGGGTTGCAAAATGATCTCAGTGATGTTCTTTAGACCTGCTTCTTTTTTTTTTTTCTTTTTTTTTTTGCATTGATTGGTAATTTTGCACCGAGGGAGAAAATCCTCCTTAGAGATGAGTCAAGTTTTAAATAAGGGATACCGTGCACTGCTTGTAAATTCACATTGTTTGATACAACTTTTTATGAAGTAAAACGGTGACTGTACTTGGATTCTGGTACCTCTGTGTACTGTAAAGATTTCATTCAGATTGATACCCATATAGTTATATTCTTACAGATTTTTGCTGTATTGCTGTTCTATTTGAGACGATTTGAAGTCTTAAGTCCTGTAATATAGAAGGTTTATTCTAGTAATGTGCTAAGTTATTTAAAAATGTTGTTGAACTGTCTTTCATTAAAACTAGATTTTAACATTTTATTGTCAAAGTATGTTTCCTGTTTTGACATTGTGTTTAAATAATATGCATTTATAATATTGTATTCGAAAGAACAGGTTAAATCCCTCTGGTTTCCCACAAGCAAACTGTGCTTTAATATCTTGTAGATAAAATGTATTGTTCACATTTGGGTGAGCCATGTTTCAGAAACCTGAAATAACAAAGGACAATTTTTCCCCACTGGCTGCCTTATTTTCCAAAAATCTTTTCATGGGGTGGAGGAAAGCTTTTTGAAATCGGGTGCCTCAGGAGAACAGACTCCCCTTAAAATGAATAATTCAGTTGTCCTGAGTATCTCACATTAATTGCATAAATAACTGTCATAAAGGGGAAATAACACTTTCCCACCTCAAACAGTTCCTTAGTAAACAGACATAGTTGTATATAGACAGCACAGAGCTTGCTAATTCCTTGGCAGCTTGGACCCACATGCTGCGCCAAAGTGGTTGAAAGAAGCAGCTAATATTCTATTAGGGTCCAACAAAGGGCCTCTTCCCGGAACTGCTGCAGTCCCAAGAGCCCGGCAGAGTCTCCGCTGCTCTGAGCTTTGCTTACTCTGCCAGCCAACAGCTGACTTCTCATAGCCTCCTCTTGTGCTCCATAAATAGGAGGACTTCAGGATCCAGTCCTACCCACTTCCTCTTCCCAGATAGACGCACACGGCGCGCACTCACGCACACACACACTCAAGCCCATCCACGGACAGGGGGAGCGTACGAAGTTGCAGCACACTACCAGCTCTTTTAACTTTGCGCAGAAAACAAAGAGCTTGATGCACAAACGATTTGAAGGTGTTGATCTTACGTCAACTGCTGTGGTTAATAGGCTCTGTTATTTGCAATCACACGTTTGCGTGCCAGTGGGTTAGAGAATAAAAAGCCGTGTAACTAAAAACTAGTATAAAGAAAGGGTGTGCTAATAAACCTTCAGCTTGACTAATTGTAATTTCACAATAAGTTAGCCATGATTTCACTGAGCATATATATGTAGCTGCGCGTGATGTTACTTTAGATCTTTATGTATTATGTAGTGTTCTACAATATTTCAGAAAACATATTCGGTAAATGCGATCTTAAGTTGAATAAATCAACAATGTTTGGGCTTTTTGTTAGGCACGAATAGCACTTAAAAGAGTTTCCCGTGTTTATTTCTGCGTCATAGTATGATGTTTTATAAATACAGTTTATGGCGATTTTTTTTTCGGAATGTAATATTGTATAATAATGAAGTCGATAAATTGGAACACACATTTTGAAATTCACTTTTATACAAAATTTTCACACCCAGGTGCTACTTCATGTATTATTTATTATTTTAATTACAAGCCTGTCTCCTGAAATACAAAAAGAATATTAATTGAGAGGTGGCCCAAGACTTAGGAATCAAGCGCCAAATCAATTAGGGTTGAGAAAATGGTGCAGGCCTGCATCATACTTTCCATAAATGTATTCCAGTAGTTTAAAGTAGATAAATTGTAAAGAATGAATTGGAGATGAGGAGTTTCAAATGGCAAGGAGGAGAGAGGTACTACTGAAGCCTTAAGCTGCACGTTGCAGCGGGCTTTCAGCACCAAGGACAGAGCTCTCACGGCACTAACCCAGAGGCTAGGCTAGAGCCGAACGCAGCCAAGGGCTAAACTGGACAGAAGGCCTCTATTACAGGTCCCAGAAACTCATCGGTTCTTCTTCGTGAAGAAACGACAAAATCCTACACTATGCTTTCCTTCTAAAGAGCATAACGAAACTTGTCTGCTCCAGAGCTATTTAAAAAAATAGTACAGCCAATTGTCTTGGAATAACTAAATGAAAATAAAAAGCGAGCAAAGTCACACATCAGCTCAAACGATACATATCAAATAAGTATTAACATGTCCAATATATACGTTATTGCCATATCCGTTTTAAAATATGTTGAATTTAGTGGAGCTAGCGTGGATTTATTTTCTGGAAAGGTTAGTTCGTTTTGAAAGTCAGTATGTTTTATTTAAACAGATTTCGTTTGAAAAATAGCTGTCCACATATAAATCATATATGTATCTGTTTCTATCCTTCTGGTAGACAAAATACCACAAAACCTTATTTATTTTGCTGTGAATGCTATTCATCCAATATTTTATTTTAGGAAATAGTAGTGAAGAAATGGATTTTCTGTAGTTTTGTAATTTTTTAAATCTAGAAATTCGAATTAACAAATACGTATGTGACCACGCTCCTTTGAATATACCGTATGCATGGCGAGTTCACGCAAACGGTATCATATTGCAAGGGAAAAATGGAAATTAAGATTTTCCAGAGGTGCGTGTGTCCTGGAAAGCAGAATAATGAATTGCTACAGCAACCACTCTGTAATTCGCATCCCAACTAAATGCACACGAAAATTATTTCGAGTTCCAGTATTGTTAGACGCACAGAACCTAGCACTGAGAGAGAGAGAGAGAGAGAAAATGAAAGCAAAGAGAAGTAACGTTTGATAGTCTCACCGAGGACTGGGATTAAAGAGTAAACAAATTATTCTGCAGTCTTTCCAGGAAGTATATTTCTTTCTTTCATGTACATAAGCCAACCAAAAGTATCAAAGTTCTGCAGAAACATGTGTAAACTGGTTTCAGTTTTATGCCTCAGCATCTACCCCCGTGCTGTATATATATAAACGCATGTTTTCCGGTGCTTTTTACATGTATATTTTTTCTCTGGCCACATTGGTGTTTTAGCATTTATTATAATTAGTATAAAGCGCTTGTTCCTTCTAGTCAGCTAATGTTAGCCGCCGTTTTTCTTTCGTTCTTTTTTCCCTCTACTTCCTGGACCCTTTATCATCTCTTACTTTGATTATAATGACGATCCCCCTTCTTGTTTAATGCAGAGAATGTCTGTAGCTCTGTGCAAAGCAAAGGAGATCACACTGGGAGAGTGAATCCTCGGTGCAAGTCATACCGGTTTAATAATAGTGAGGAAGGTTCCTGCTACAAAGCGCTTAAACAGCGACCTGGACAGAAAGGGAGATGAGCCAACAATACGAGAACAGGGACGCTTGTAGGTAGATTTTATGGAAGAAATTGGTAAAACCTTTCCCCCCTTCCTTCTGAATTAGGAAGTCTGACATAGACGGATGGATTCGTGCAGAGTCACTGGAAAGCAGAACTATTAATTATTGCAGTAAACACGCTATAGTTCGCATTCCAATTAACAACAACAAAAATACCTGTATAGAAAATAATTTTCACACACATATATATATGTCTAGATGTCGTTAATATATATACCGTCTTGCATAGCCAAGATTTCTTTTAAGCAAAAAGGGGAAATATTTGTAGTTAGCGCTATAGTTTGTAGTTTCTTAAAAATTGTTGTTTCCTTTTATATCAAAGCGGTTTACGTTAAAACAATGTTTAGTTTAAAAGTCAGAACTGAAGTTACATTAAAAATAAAGAGAGAAGGAAAAAGTAGCAGAAGACACTTAATTCTGAATTAAACATTAAATAAAACCACAGGGTGCGCATTTACCCATCAATTTTAGAGTTTAGCAAGATTTGTAAGAACAATAAACTCAGTTCTCTATTTTGATGTATTTTAAGCTCATGGAAAATTCAGACCTCTACAAGCAGATGAAAGTCTTAGCATACGCTTTGTAGATTTACGTTGCTGTATAGTCACATTCAGTCAAGCTGGGGCGAGGAGAATCAAAGAGGGTTTTCGATCGGTCCAAGCAAAATCTTCAACCAATTACGGCAGGTTAACCCAATAATGCCAAACCACTATTAATTTAGAAGAAACGATTGCTATTAATATAATTGAAAAAAAAATCTCTTCAGGACAAACAAAAATCGAAGTTTTGCCAACATACAGCGGAATAAAAAGCAACTTGGATTGTGAATTTTCATTGCAAACTCCCCCCACCCCCTTAAACGAGCCGTTCACTTAAAGGCTGTAATGGGCGAATTAATAAATTACACAGCGAATTATTAAATCCAGATAATTACAGCGAATAAGTATGTAATCATTAGTTATCTCAGCTAATTACTGTAGGTCAGAGCAAGCTGGAATGCGGAATCCTCCTCGGGAATTGAAATTAACTTTGCACAGTGAGTTTCTCTGCTTGACATCCTCAGTCTAAGCACATGGCGGCTCCCCTGTGAGCTAGTCTTTTCTATTTAACTTTGAGAGAATGGGAATAAAATTAAGTGGCAATGTGATAATAGGAGGCTGGTTAGCCTGCAAACGGAGTGCCTTTTCGCTTTCTCTCTTTCGGTCTTTGATTCCTGCTCATGCAAAGCTTCCCGTATGGTTTTGAAAAATAAAGAAGATTCGGGGGGTCACTAGCTGCAGAACCTTTATCTCACCTCTGGGAAAGGGATTTTGATCTAGGCGCACGTGCAAAAGATGACTACGAATTAGCAAGCGTATGCGCGATACCATGTAAATAAGAATAGACTTCAAATTTCTTCAGCAGTCATTTGTTTCCTGTATTTCAACATTATCGTCTTTTAAATTCATATGCATTTATTAAAGGGCAGCTTCCCCCTGCTGATTCCGCTGCAGATTACACCAACAGCTAATACCGCTCGTGGCATTTTGTCATGCTTTCCAAATAAAATATAAAATGAACTACACATTCTTAATTTACTGTGAAAAAAAATTGCAAGCTTTTCATCAATTGCAATCAGGTGGACAGTCTCTTTTTCCTTTTTCCTAGCTCCAGACTTGGATGTTGATAAAAATTTAATGAAGCCTGGGACTGCTAGCGCTCCATCTGGGGATTGAAGAATAGAATATTTTAACTGTACATTTACACGAAGTGTCTGGCTTCAAAGACGTGACTGCTTTTAATCTCGAATTAGAAAATCTATAGATCTGAAATTAAATATTAAGACACTCCAGCACTTCCCTTCTTATCTGAATATGCTCGGACATTGTTTATCGGCCTTGCCCGCATTGTAACATTCGATTTCCACGTATATCTCTGGTCTTCAATTACAATGTCGTTAATAATAGATGGCTTTGATAGGGTGCTGTATTCCTGTGCTTTTGGATTTTTTTTTCTTAAATAGGGTTAATGCAATATTAATTGGTTGTTTAAGAATGTACAGTGTTTTTCAGGAACAGATCGATGAGACTTGGATGTTGGAGTAAAGGAAAATCTCTGTGTAACTTCGTTTTCAAATACCCGCAACGCTGTCGGTGAGTAGAGAAAATGTTGCTTTTACGTTTTCTTGCAAAGATGCAGAAAACGTATATTGATGAGAGAGAGAGAGAGAGAGAGAGAGAGAGAGAGAGAGAGAGAGATGGGGGGGGGGGGGGGAGGAATCAGCCTCAAATGTACTTTCCTATTACATCAAGGAAAGTGCAACAGAGGAAGCCCTACAAACCTGATGCAGTGTATCCTATTATCTGTTTATTTTCTGTTTTATAAACCTCCTCTCCTGTTTCTGTTATACCCCATGAGCCCATAATAGTAAAACAAACAACACAAGATATTGGCCAGCAAACTAACACTGATTCAACGAGGAAAATAATCCAGGGGCATGCCTTAATTTGTCTAGTGCCTCGTGGACTAAAACCATAGCTACTGAAAAGAAATCTCTTCTACAAGATTTTCGAAAGTAGTGTTGTAATTAAAAATAATTTCTTGCCACCGGAGATGTTGTATCTTGATATCAATGCATACAGAAATTAAGGGACATTTTCACCTACTGTCTTTTTAATAATCATGTCTATTTAAATTCTAATATGGTTCGTAGTTTTCTCTAAGGAAATGATCTGGAGAACTCGACACATAAATTATTCTTAAAATCCTAGGCAACGTGTGGTTTCCAGGTCCTGGAAGGAAATGTGAGTTCATCAGTTTTATGCCCCCTTCAATATTTCGCCAAGAATACTAAGCACCTAAGTTGTTTCAAAATTGGCCATTTTTAGTTGGAGGTGGGAACCAGACTGCAAAACTGGGGAGATCACATACATTTGCCTTCTCCCCTGGTAGAATGCTAATCAAGGGATTTACTTTAATTCCTCCAGTGTGCAGTGCTGTGATCGTATTGTGATGATCGTAATAACCTTGTGAAAGTATCCGGGTAAGTAATTCCACTTCAGTTTTATTATCTTTCAGTCTCTGCGGAGAGCAGTTTGCACATGTGAAAGTAAAGAGTTCATAGTGGCTGAAGGTAACAGCTGTCCTGTTGCAGAATATTTGCTGGGTTATTGTTGAGCATGCATGTAAACGATAAAGAAACTTTTTTTTTAAGAGAGAAGAAAGAAAACGTACAGTGAGAATATTTGAATCTGCAGCCCTTCCGGTTTCAGGTAACTAATGCACTATTTTACTAAAACCCCAACGCTCATTTTGGTACTCACAGTTTCTCCATGCGGGTTGAAAATTCCCTGGTTCAGCGTTCATTCGTTTCCTTTCCATTTCCTGTTGAAATAGTGATAAAGGCACTTACAATAATAATAAATGTACCAAATGAGCCATTAAAGCACCGACCAGGCACAATAGAATTATTTTTCAGTGTAACGGCTGTGTCCATTAGGCCAGCTGTCACTTGGCTGGAGAAGGCGATTGATCTATATCTACGCGCATAAACGGAGCGGAGGAGTAGCCTAGTGGTTAGAACAACTGCCTAGGCTAGTACCTTGGGCAAGTCACTTTACCCTCCATTTGCTCCAATCTACTTCCGGTGATATATTGCAGCTGGGTCGCCAGGAGTCAACACTGACTTGACTGCGCACAAAAAAACCACGCATACCTGACTGATTTACATCTATATAACCTAGAGGAAACACCAGTTAAGCATCCTAAATAGCACATGCAAGAACGGGTGGCGTTAACTATGTTCCTGCCGGGAGACACTGTTATTTTCCTTTACTATAGTTGCGTCATATTTTCTTTTATGGAGTTCACCGGTGTTCAATAGAGCGATTTCTCCCATATAATCATTGTTCTAGTAGCACACAGAATAAGTCTGTTCTTAAGCGGTCCGGCTTTTTTTTTCTAGGCTAAACTAAGACAATCAAGTAAACTAGAGTCTAATTAATCACGTCCCACCTAGAAAAGTGTGTATTTGTGCATGTCTATCTTTCTGGGATATCTGGGTTATAAGACTGATCGAAAACACATTGCATCCTAGAAAAAAAGTCGGGGATGTCTGTAATGTTGCATGCAGAAAAATAACAAAACCCGGAACCTGCATTTTTCTGCTTGCCTGGGAATGTTCTGGGCTGCGCGTTAGTTTTTATAAGCTCAGGCTCAAGTTTGAGGTGAGTTTAGCTGCAACAGTTTTCCTGAACCTTTCTTTCCTAAGCTTGGTTAATCGTGCCGTACTTCTTCAGAAAACATTTTAAGTAGACATTTTTTATATAATAAAAATTGTTATCATCCTTGGTTAACTGTTTCCTCCCCCCCCCCTCCCAAGAGAGGCTTTGAGCACATCAGAGTATTATTGAGGCAAACAACACCGAACACAACCCCTCTATATTTTTAAAAGTAAATTAAAGATACGATACTAATATAATCAGAATGGGAAATGATTCTGTGGGCCTTTGGAAATGGTAGTACAAGTGACTAACAAGAAGCAGACCCTTTACAGAAACCAGTAGTGTTTAACCCCTAGTACCACTAAAAGGCTTTCAATGGAGAGAAAAGTGACCTATTTTTCAATGCTTTGAGCAAGATCTTGCAGGAATCCAGCTCCTTCTAAATGAACAACCTAAAAGAGAACGTCAGTGTACCAGACCAATTCACAAGATAAACGGACACGTTGTCCCATTAAGCTTCTGTTTACACACTCCATTTAACATTTTATTCTATTGTCTGTGAACTGAATAGTTCCATACAAACAGGCTGATGCAGAAAGCTGGTGCTGGACCCTTGCTGGATCGAGTTTTTGACGTTTCTGACAATGCACACTTTTTAATGTGCGATGCAGGAAGGTTAGGGTATGCACATGCCCGCCATGGTAACTGTGTGCATGCAAATGAGTCATGGCAGCGTTAAACTGGGAGAGCAAGCCAAACATATGCACAAGACGTCTGCGCTAGTTTGACATGCTCTCCAGGCACCATGTAGTGTCTAATTTACATATCAGCCGCAACAGTATTTTGATGGCATTGGGGACGATCGCGGCATCAGGAAAAGCTCCTGATGCCATCAAAATACTGTTGGGGCCGGTGCCCAACAAACGAGAATCCCTGGTAGCCCAGTGGCCCCGATCCTCCCACCCAACAATATTCTGATGGCATCGGGGATGATCGCGGAATCACAAAAAGCCCCTGATGTCATCAAAACATTGCTGGGGGCCGGTGCCCTGACAAAAAGTAATTACCTGAAATCCACCACCCCCACCAAAAGTAAAAGTGAAATCACCACCAAGCATAAAAAAGAAGTAAAATTTACTTTGTGGTCTAGTGGCCCTTGAACCCACCACTCCCCACCAAAAGTAAGAGGAAATCACCCCCAAGTAAAAACAAATAAAGTAAAAATTACCCGGTGGTCTAGAGTCCCTTAAACTCCCCACCTCAAAGTAAATGTGAAATCACCCCAAGTAAAACAAGATCACTCTCAAGTAAAAACAAATAAAGTAAAAATTACCTTGTGGTCTAACGGCTCCTAAATCCAAGTCTCTCTGTACCAAATAGGCGGGAGCATTGTCTACGTGCTCCCGCTCTAGTCCATCAGATCAGAAATGGGAGTGTATAGTCAGGGCTCCCGCCTATTTGGTATGAGGGGACTTGGATTTAGGGGCCACTAGACCATCAGGTAATTTTTACTTTTTTTTTTTTTTACTTGGGGTGATTTCACATTTACTTTTGGGTGGGGAGTTTAAGGGCCGCTAGATCACCAGGTAAATGCTACTTTATTTTTCTTTGCTTGGGGAGTGATTTCACTTTTAGTTTGGGTTGGAGGATGGGGGTTTCAGGGGCCGCTAGACCACCAGGTAAATTTTACTTTATTTTTACTTGGGGGCGATTTCACTTTTACTTTGGGTGGGATTTCAAGGGCTGCTAGATCACCAGGTGATTACTTTCTGTCGGGGCACGGGCTTGACAGTGTTTTGATGGCATCGAGGGCTTTTCCTAATGCCACGATCGTCCCCAATACCATCAAAATACTGTTAGGGGACGACGACAGGGCTACCAGGGATTCTCTTTTGTTGGGCATGGCTCCCGCCAGTGTTTTGATGGCATCGGGGGCTTTTCCCGATGCTTGATCATCTATGGAGAAGATGATCTAGGCACGTGGAAAAGCACCCAGTGCAATAAAAATACTGGCAGGGGCACGCATTAGAGGTTTACTTCTACTCAGACCCTGCAGTAAAAGGTTTGGCGCTATGGCTGGTTGCAAAATTCTCTACACCTGTCTCTGCATCAGGCGTTGCCATGATTTGCATACCAGCCCAGCTGATTAAAATACATTTAAATAAAGTACATTTAATTGGGCACTGTTTTTTCTGTCGGCATTTACGTCTATTTCCTGCATTTAAAGGATCGTAAAATGTGCTTAAATGTGATGTTATGGGTTCGTAAAGCCCACACTAGCTTTCTGCATCGGTCCGAAAGTTTGCTGCTGGCTCTGGAAATAATACATGGTTCTTACCTTTCCAAAGATATAATAAAGAGTTAAAAAAAATCTTGAAGTGAACATTGCATGATGTGCAAACCCTAAGCAGGACGTCTGGGCAGGAGTTATTGCCTTTAGAACCAAAGTGGATGCAAATATTTCATGCAATCGTTGCTAATGTGATTTACAGTAGTTACATGCATTCTGCTGAGTCAAACACAGGAAAATGCAGATAATTATGTAATGAAGTCTGTACAATGCACTTACTACATATATATGGCCAGTTCAAGGTGTGCAGAGCTGCAGAGTTTGCAAAACTCTCTCAAAACTGTAGTATTGTATATGTGGTAATAAATAGTAAATCAGAATAATAGTACCATAATAATAAATAGAATAGCTTCTTACAGATGATATCATAAGATTTATAGCAAGACGGATGGAGTAGAAAAAGAGAGTGTGATGTAAGAAAGTCTAAATACTGGTCAAGAATTTGGCAACCAAGATTAAATGCATTAAAAACGTTATAGTCCTACATGATATGCAAGATTTCTGGTTCACTGAGGCCTTTCTTCTATCAGCAGTTTGCAGCTCTCATTATTTTCCATTAAAACGTAGGGGTCAGTTTTGAAACGTCCTTATCTAGATAATCATAGAGGTTATCTCGACAAAGCACTGAGAGAGATATTCAGCAGTATTATCCACAGGGCCGGCTCAAGGGTTTCTAGCATTCTGAGCCAACGTTTGCTTCTGTGCCCTGCTGGGGACCATAGCATGGGGTGCACAGATGGGGTAAATCTTCAGCTGGTGAAGTCATTGATTTAAGTTAAATACCAGCAGTGTCATTTAACTTAATCTATGTATTCAGCACTACTAGTTATATAGAGAGCAGTGATGAATATACACATAGAGCCTGATTCAGGTAGGGGGACGTCTGGGCTGTCTGGACGTCCCCAAGGAAGACGGGCCCATTTGGACCTCATTCTGGACTGCGGGAAAAAAATTTCCCATGGTGCACAGAATCGGGCCCGTGGATGGCCCTGCCGCCTGTGGGGACATCCTTCTCACAAGTGCCCCTGACTCTTGCGGCTTCAGCCCTCTTTTTCCCCGCTGCCAAACTCACGGCTGGCCTCCCCGCACCCAGGCCCAATCGCTTTTAGGTGGAATAAGCAGTACGTCCCCTTTGACCTGACAGGACATACAGGGCCGTGACCTGAATCGGCCATATACGTCCTGCTGGCTTGGCCTGCCCCTGCTCCACTCAGATCCCACCCCCTCCTGTCCCCCTCTGGCTCTCTTTGTCCTGATGCTCAGGATGTACGGGGAAAGCCGGAGGGGAAATTGTGCATGTTCCACTGGGACGTGCAGCCCCGCATCCCAGAATCGGGCCCATATTATCTGTTCAGGCCACTGTTCTTGCAAGAGACAGGAAGTGATTATTTTTGTTCTCTAAAAATGCTGCTGTGCTGGTGGCATTAGCACAGCATAGCTACGGGAGCAAAGAAAAATGTTCCCATGGCTGTATTAAACTATAATACAATGTGCCGGCAGGGCAAGGAGAGGAGGAGGTTGGCTGGAAGTGAGCCAATGAGGCAGGCTTCATGCACCCTTACTCTTGTGTGCCCTGAGCCAGTGCCTCACTGGCTCAACGCTTAAGCCGGCCCTGATTATCTGGAAAATGCCACTGAATAAGAGTGGAGGAGGAGCCTAGTGGTTACAGTAGGGCTTTTCAAACTTTTATCCCATATGACCCCATTTGAGCAACTGATAATTCGCATGACCCCAGATGATGATGAAATCATAATAGCCTCCTTCCCCTCCCCTCTGGTCAGCACAGGGTCCTTTGTGTCAGTGTGCACTGTGTGCTTACTGACCCCAGTACTCAGCGTGGGCTTCCAGTCTAACAGGAAGTTTACCCAGGAGGCAGCAAGGCCCTATGAATGTCTACTGGCTCGTGGGCCACATGCTGACTGGTGACTGCCATTACTTGGCATAGGTCACAGTGAAAGTCCAGAGAGAAGGGGAAATGGCCATGTTTCTGTGACCCCATCCACTGATGAGGTGACCCCGTTTGGGGTCCCAACCACAAGTTTGGGAACCACTGGGTTAGAGCAACAGCCTAGCACTCAGGAGGTTGGGGTTTGATTCCCACTAGCATTACTTGTGATCTTGGCCAAGTCACTTTACCCTCCCTTGCCTTGGAAGAAAAGGCCTGGCAGTCTACATCCGGTCATACCTTGCAAGAAAACCCAGGGGCTGCTGGTTTGCCAGGATCAGCATTGACTTGATGGCACTTAAAAAAACAAGAATCTCCGCAAATCCCTTCAACTCTGTCTGCTTAGCGCACGGACAATCTGTAGGAGGAGCAAGAGCAGTATACAGCTAAATAAATACAGCTAAATAAATAAATAAATATAGCCACTGAATGGATAAGCACAGCACTTATCTGGTTAGTGGTAGTTGTCAGCCACTATCTGCCTAAATTATCCTGCCTGGATTACATTAAAAAATAGTCAAAATTGCTATCTGGATAGTGGCTGCAAAACATCACTCTCCGGATACCGAATATCAGGTGGATATTTAAAGGCCATGGCTGAGTGCTGTGGCATTTAAATATCTGACCTTATAAACCTTACATGATATCTGGCAAGGTCAGGGCCATGTAAGGTTTCTGGTTCACCTAGAGGCTTTCCTTCGATCAGCGATTCACAGCTCTCATTGTTTTGCACCTGGTATATTTTTTTATTTCTTCCTCTGTTGTCTCTCATCCCTTGGCCCTCCCCTCCCATCAGCCCTCTGCCTCTCCCTTTCCTTTCACCCTTCCCAGTCTTCGATCCCTCCATTTCCCTTAGACCCCACTGATCTCTTCTTTCTGACTTCATACCCTTGTCTCTCACTTTATGCTATTTTCTTTCCCCTCTCTCTCCCACTCCCCCATGGCCCATGTAGAATTTGTTCTCTTCCTCCTCTTGTATCCCTCTGTCCTTCCCTTCATCCCCATTGACTCTCTGCCCATCTCCCCCTTACACATGACTCTACTCTAGCCCTTCTCTTTCTCTGCCTTCATACTTCCTCTTTGATCCTCTCTGTCTCTCTTCTCCTTCCCTCCTCCTTATGTCCCTTCTCTCTTTTCCCCTCTCTATCTTGTGATCCCTTCTGTCCCATCCCCCCTCTCTGCCTTCTCCTCCCTCCTCATGATTCTTTTCTGTTCCTTTCTTTTGCCTCCTCAAACTCCGTCTTTCATTGTCCTCATTTCCCCTTGGCCCTCCTTCTGTTCTTCTTCTCTCTCTACAGGGTTGCTAGAGTTTTCAACAGCAAGAAGCTTGATAGTCCTTTACAAGGCTTTCCTAATGCAATGCCACATTCTCTTGGAAAGCCTCTAAGGTTGCTGCAGTTAGGGAACAGAGTAAAACCAAGTTATGAGGCTATTAAAGGTGAAAGAAGAGTCTTAAGAGAAAAGATGCCACAGTTTGTTAAACACCTCTTTCTCCAAAGTTGGTGTCTGCCAGAGGAAAGACAAGAAGGAAATATTCATGAATTAGCAGTTATAACTTTTCTTTGATTTCCCTTTCCAGATGGAACTTAACCTCGCTTCCTAAGCCACCAACTCAGGGTCTTGTCGAATGCATAGAGACAAGAGGATCATTTTAGAAGCATTATTCACTCTTTGGATATCTGGAAACATGCGTGCGGACATCCAAATTGTGAAGACGACCCTGGAGCTGTTTTACAAACTATGTTGGTGATGTCCCTGATGCGGGGATGACCTAGTCCTAGTAGGCCGGGGGTGTTTTGGAGGCATTTCCACGGCAGGCCAAGGGACATAGATGCCCCCGATCGATTTCAGAAACCTTAGGGGCATCTGTGACCTCGTTCAACATTAGACCTGCTCCAGGTACGAATAAGCATCGGGAAAGAGCTTGTTTGGGCCCTAAAACGTCTGGAGGGTGTAGAGGAATCGGCACTCCACTATTCTCGGTAGGCTCCGCAATTGCTATGCTATTGTTTGGGTTCTTAATAAATGTGTTTTGTGTTTGCACCACCGCTGAACATCTCTTAGACATCGCCAGTCTTGGATAATATACCAGGAATGTCTATGTAGATGTCCCTGTAGACATCCATATCAGGAATGTCCATGTTTGTGAAATCAAGTCCAAACTTCAACCTGCCTGGTTCTTTTTTTTTTTTTTTAATATTCTGCCTTAGACATTCCAAATTGCACTTGGACATTCTTTGTAAAATGTGCTTTCATGCATGTCAAATCACTAAAAATTCCCCAAATTTCCACAAGGTAGATATGAAAGCAAAGGAGTTAATTTTCCATCAATGTGGTGATTAGCTTAAGTCAGTGGTTCTCAACTCAGTCCTCAGGGACCTCCAGTCCAGTCAGGTTTTCAGGATATCCACAACGAATATGCATGAGATAAATCTGCATGCACTGCTTCCATTGTGTGCAGATCTATTTTTATTTTATTTCTTTATTTATTTAGCTGCATTTATATCCCGCTTTTCACCGGGTCAAAGAGGTTTAACAAAAAAGGGGGAGGGACAATAATCAATTCGACAGAGAAGGGGAGGGGCCATCACCATGAGGTCTATCTCATGCATATTCGTTGTGGATATCCTGAAAACCTGACTGGCCTGGGGATCCCAGAGGACTGGGTTGAGAACCACTGGCTTAAGTTAAAGCTAGTGTTAACATTCAGCTTAATCCAGATATTCCACACAATTGTATGCATAAGTAGCGGTGCTGAATATCTGGATACTGAGGTGACATCACCAGCGTTATCAATTTAGTTTATACCTGCAATACAGGAGGCTTAAACTAAATGCATAAGTTATCCTTTTTTAATTGTTATATTTATTGGCATTTTACAATTTACATTCAAGAGATACACATGCATGGAAAGATAATGATAACAATACAACGAAACAGGAAATATATCAATGAAAGAAACAAAGGAGGCTCCAGGAACTATAATAATAAAGAAAGGACAATACCAAGAATGCCCCATATTTAAGAAAATAAACAAAATAGCAGGGCGAAGATTTATGCGTCAGCCATATGGGGCGTCATAGCAACCACAGGTTCTTCCCTAGCAAAAACTCCAAGAGCTTTCTGGGTTAAATAAAGAACTTTTCCTTTATCCAGTGGGTAATAAAACAATGAGATGGAAATCTCAATAAAAATGTCCCACCTAAGGAGAGAACCCTAGGCCCATATCCCAGGAATTCCTTTCTTCTTTGCTGGGTAACCCGAGATAAATCGGGGAAAATACAAACATGAGAACTCAGAAATAACTCATTGAAGTTTCTGTAGTAGGCCTGCAATATTAATGACTTGTCAGACTCAAGGGCCAGGGTAAAAAGTAAGGTAGTCTGCTTGGTCAGAACCTCTAGGGAGCTCTCAAGAAATCCCATAAGGTCCCCTACTTCCCGAGAGGCTTCTTCAGAATCAATTTTCTGGATACTGGTGCCCAAGGACAAGTACTGAGTCCTAATTAAGGGGAGGGAGAGCCTCTCTGGGAATTTTAAGAGTCTTCTGGAAGTACCTATGCACTATCTCCTGGGAAAACAGAATAGGTGATTTGGGAAAGTTCAACAGCCTAATATTGTTCTTTTGAACTTGATTTATAAGATAAATCTGTCTTCCTGGAGATCAAAGTCTTATCTTTTGCTTGGGCAGCACACAGTTCCCGAAGTTGTCCGAAATCTTCTTCCAAGCAGGAAAGCTTCTCAGATTGTTCCACCAGTGCCCAAGGGACCTCAAGGAAATTACTTTTCATGGAAGAAAGTTCAGTACTCACTATCCCCACCACTGAAAGAAGAGAAGCATTCATGGCTGCCATAGAATCCTATAATGTGTCCAATGTAATGATTGCAGGTTTCACCAAACCCTCTGTACCCAGAATCTGTATTCTCCCAGTGTCTGCCAACTATGACTCCACTCCAGTGAAAGATGATCACACAGATCTTTCAATTCCTCGAGCAGGGCGATCGGCCCTTTAAGCGGTGTGCTCCATCCGGAGCTCTCATCATACGCCGCCAGGAGATCAAAGGGCGATCGGCCCTTTAAGCGGCATGCTCCAGCCGGAGCTCTCATCACACACTGCCAGGAGATCAAAGGGTGATCGGCCCTTTAAGCGGCATGCTCCAGCTGGAGCTCTCATCACACGCCGCCAGGAGATCAAAGGGCAATCAGCTCTTTAAGCGGCGTGCTCCAGCCGGAGCTCTCATCACACGCCGCTAGGAGATCAAAGGGCGATCGGCCCTTTAAGCGGCGTGCTCCAGCTGGCACGCCCATGCCTGGCAGGCCCGCACCAGAGGGCCTCACCAGAGTTGGCGTGGCCCTTCGGCATGGGCCCGAGGGCGCCCTGGTGTGGTCCATCCATCCTGCTCCTCCAATTCACCGCAGCCCCTGGATCTGAGTAAGCACGATCGCTCCTCCACCCATTGTCTGCTTAGAAGTGCTACCATTGCCCACGTAGAACTGCTGCCATTGCCTGCTCAGAACTGCTACCATTGCCCGCATAGAACTGCTGCCATTGCCTGCATTGAACTGTTATCCATTGCCTGCTTAGAACTGCTACCAGTGCCTGTGTAGAACTGCTTTCCATTGTTGCTTAGAACTGCTACCATTGCCCGCATAGAACTCTTATCCATTGTCTGCTTAGAACTGCTACCATTGCCTGTGTAGAACTGTTACCCATTGTTGCTTGAACTGCTGCCATTGAACGCATAGAACTGCTGCCATTGCTTGCATTGAACTGTTATCCATTGCCTGCTTAAGAACTGCTACCCATTGCCTGCGTAGAACTGTTATCCATTGTTGCTTAGAACTGCTACCATTGCCCGCATAGAACTGTTACTCATTGTTGCTTGAACTGCTGCCATTGCCCGCCTAGAACTGCTGACATTGCCTGCAATGAACTGTTATCCATTGCCTGCTTAAGAACTGCTACCCATTGTCTGCATAGAACTGTTATCCATTGTTGCTTAGAACCGCTACCATTGCCCGCATAGAACTGTTACCCATTGTTGTTTGAACTGCTGCCATTGCCTGCTTAGAACTGCTACCATTGCCCGCATAGAACTATTATCCATTGTTGCTTAGAACTGCTGCTATTGCCTGAATAGAACTGTTACCCATTGTTGCTTGAACTGCTGCCATTGCCTGCTTAGAACTGCTACCATTGCCTGCATAGAACTGCTGCCATTGCCTGCATAGAACTGTTATCCATTGCCTGCTTGAGCTGCTACCCATTGTCTGCATAGAACTGTTACCCATTGTTGCTTAGAACCGCTACCATTGCCCGCATAGAACTGTTACCCATTGTTGCTTGAACTGCTGCCATTGCCTGCTTAGAACTGCTACCCATTGTCTGCATAGAACTGTTATCCATTGTTGCTTAGAACCGCTACCATTGCCCGCATAGAACTGTTACCCATTGTTGCTTGAACTGCTGCCATTGCCTGCTTAGAACTGCTACCATTGCCCGCATAGAACTATTATCCATTGTTGCTTAGAACTGCTGCCATTGCCTGCATAGAACTGTTACCCATTGTTGCTTGAACTGCTACCATTGCCCGCGTAGAACTGTTATCCATTGTCTGCTTAGAACTGCTACCATTGCCTGCATAGAACTGCTACCATTGTCTGCATAGAACTTTTATCCATTGCCTGCTTAGAACTGCTACCATTGCCCGCATAGAACTGCTACCCATTGTTTGCTCAGACTTTGCTGCCCACTACCATGGCCCCACATCTCATTGTCATTCTCTTCCTCTTCCTCCCCAACTGCCTCCCCTCCTATCAACATCCTCCCTCCTCTTCCCCCTACCCTTCCCCTACCCTCCTCACTTCTCCCTCCACTCTGCCTCCTAGCCTAGCACCTGCTCTGGAGCCTCTCCACACTATTCCCCGCATTCAACCTGCCCCCCTCTCCACCTTCCTCACTTCTCCCTCTGTTCTGCCCCCTAGCCTTGCACCTGCTCTTGAGCTTCTTCACACCATCCCCCGCATTCAACCAACCCCCCTCTCTCTTAGGCAACCCCATCCCCACTTCCGCCGTACTATCTCCACTTTACCTCGCTCTCTAATACTCATTCTCCTTCTCTCATCAGGTAACATCAACCCCAACCCTGGCTCCCCCCGATTTCTCTCCCACACTAAAGAAAGTTCCTCACTTACCCTATATAATCTCATCCGCATCCCACTCCTCCCTCCTTCCGCCCTTCCCCATTCATCCCACAGTCACTCAACCATTGATATCAACTCCAGCCCTACATCCAAATATAATCCCTCACATAACCTATTTGATACCATCAATTTATCCCTCACTTCCCCTCCCTCATGTCCCTCTTGGAGAGCACATACACCCAGACATACCCACTCACACCCTACTCCCTCTAAATCTCGTTACTACCCTAGAAATAGACCTCCATGCTACTCTAAGAAATCTCCCTCTAAATCTTGGTACTACCCTAGAAATAGACCCCCACACTACTCTGATAAGGAATCCACACATAACTTATCCAATCTTATCCATATCCCTCTCCTCCCCCCTCCGCTCTCCCGTTTACTTGCGCCCTATGGAACGCATGCTCAATCATTAAAAAAACTACTTTTATTCACAATCTCTTCATCTCTAATGCCCTACACCTTCTTGCCCTGACCGAGACCTGGCTCCCCCCAAATGACACCGCATCCATTGCCTCTCTCTGCTATGGGGGCTACCAATTCTCCCATACACCTCGATCTACTGGTCGCGGTGGTGGCGTTGGCCTCCTATTCTCCCCCTCCTGCCAATTCCAACCCCTCCTGCCACCCCAATCACACTCCCCCCTCTCCTTTGAAGCCCACTCCATTCGTCTCCTCACACCACTTCCCCTCCGTGTAGCTGTTATTTATTGTCCACCCGACAACTCCAAATCAACCTTCCTCACCGACTTCGACTCCTGGCTTTCTGCCTTTATAGATCCCTCCTCACCCACTCTTATTCTTGGCAATTTCAACATTCATGTCGACAACCCCTCCGACCCCCATGCCTCAAAGTTCCTTGCTCTTACCTCTTTGTTCGGCCTCCAACTCTGCTCCACTGCCCCCACACTCCTACACGGCCACTGCCTTGACCTAATACTCTTCTCCAATTCCTCTCCCTCAAACCTCCACAAATCAATCCTTCCCTCATCTGACCATCACCTACTAACATTTACTCTTCAGCTTCCGCCATCCCAACCTCGTCCTGTCTCCTCCGACCTACTTAGAAACCTTCATAATATTAATCCCCTGACCCTCTCCTCCACCATTTCTCCATCTCTTTCCTCCATTTTATACTCTGAGTCCATCGACGAAGCATTATCCTCATGCAATGCTACACTATCCTCAGCACTTGACACTCTTGCCTCTCCCACCTCACGTCCTGTAAAACAATCTACTCCCCAACCCTGGCTTTCACCCACAATCCATTACCTATGTATCTGTGCCCGTTCTGCCGAACGAGCCTGGTCCAAATCCCACTCTCTGGAAGACCTTCTACACTTCAAATTCATGCTTGGCTTCTTCCAATCAGCCTTAGAACTTGCCAAATAAGATTACTACATCCATCTGACTAATTCCTTTGCCTCTGACCCTCACCGTCTCTTTAACACCCTCAATTCTCTCTTCAAGGTCCCCCCGCCCCCGATCCCACCCTCCCTCTCTGCCAAAACCTTAGCCGACTACTTCCATGACAAAATCCTCAAAATTACCCTCCAATTCCCTACCCCCTCATCTACCTCCCCTCCCCTCCCCTTATTTCTCCTCCCCATCCATACTCCCCCTGCTACCCTCTCCTCCTTCCCCCCGATCTCTGAAGAGGAAACCACACTTCTTCTTTCCTCCTCCAAACCCACCACCTGTTCATCAGACCCTATCCCCACCCATCTCCTACGCTCCATCTCCCTCACCATTGTCCCACCCATCACTCATATCCTCAACCTTTCACTCTCCACTGCAACTGTCCCCGCTGACTTCAAACATGCTGTTGTCACACCACTCCTCAAGAAACCCTCACTTGATCCCACATGCCCTTCAAACTATCGACCCATCTCCCTTCTTCCCTTCATATCCAAACAATTAGAACGAGCAGTCCACCATCGCTGCCTCGACTTCCTCACCTCCCAGGCCCTCCTGGACCCACTACAATCAGGCTTCCGTCCCCTACACTCCACTGAAACAGCACTCACAAAAATCACCAATGACCTGTTCCTGGCTAAATCTAAGGGCCTCTATTCTATCCTCATCCTTCTTGACCTTTCTGCTGCCTTTGACACCGTTGACCACGACCTTCTCCTCACCACCCTCTCCTCGCTTGGCTTCAAGGACTCTGTACTATCCTGGTTCTCCTCCTACCTCTCCCATCGCTCATTCAGTGTATGCTCTGGTGGCTTCTCCTCCTCCCCTACCCCGCTCCATGTAGTTGTAC
The DNA here is from genome assembly GCA_033557465.1 of Ichthyophis bannanicus. Taxonomy (NCBI): domain Eukaryota; kingdom Metazoa; phylum Chordata; class Amphibia; order Gymnophiona; family Ichthyophiidae; genus Ichthyophis; species Ichthyophis bannanicus. Next base: position 1,745,439,907 of record CM066032.1, on the reverse strand, counting down.
CCCAGGGATCTGTCTTGGGCCCCTCCTCTTATCTCTCTATACCCAAGGCCTTGGCGTGCTTATCTCTTCCCATGGTTTTCAGTACCATCTCTATGCCGATGACTCCCAAATCTACCTCTCTACACCTAAAATTTCTCTGGCAACCCAGTCCAAGATCTCTGCTTGTCTTTCAGACATCGCTGCCTGGATTCCCATCGCCGATTGAAACTGAACATGGCCAAGACTGAACTCCTTGTCTTTCCACCCTACTCCTCCCCTCCCCCCACTTCCCCCTCTCTCAGTCCATGTGGATGGATCTACTATCCTTCCTGTTCCCTCGGCTCGCAATCTAGGGGTAATCTTTGACACCTCTCTCTCCTTCTCCGCTCATATCCAGCTTGTAGCTAAGACCTGCCGCTTTTTCCTCTACAACATCAGCAAGATCCGCCCCTTCCTCTCTGAACATACCACCAAAACGCTTATCCATTCCTTAATCTCCTCTTGCCTCGATTACTGCAACCTACTCCTCGCTGGTCTCCCCGTGAGCCACCTCCTTCCCCTCCAATCTATACAAAATCACGCTGCTCGACTAATCTTATGCCAGCCTCACCATGCCCACATTACTTCACTTCACTGGCTCCCTGTCCAATTCCACATCCAATTCAAACTTCTCTTACTGACCTATAAATGCATTCACTCTATGGCCCCTCAGTACCTCATATCTCTTGTCTTTCCCTACGTCCTCTCTCAAAACTTGTGCTCCGCTAGCAAATCGCTTCTTTCAATGCCTTTCACCTGCACCACGATCTCCCGACTGCGCTCCTTTCACCTTGCTGCTCCACACGCCTGGAACAGCCTTCCTACGTCTGTGTGCGAGGCGCCCTCCCTGGCCCTCTTCAAATCCAGGTTGAAGACCCACCTCTTCACCATTGCATTCAGATCCTGACTTGCATCCTCATCCTACCCTAACCCCCATTAATGTCTATGACCAAACTATAGACCAAGCTGTACCACACCGTACCTTCCGCAGAACTGACTAATGCTCTGTACTGTTCTAACTAGATTGTAAGCTCCGATGAGTATGACTCTGATGGGCAGGGACTGTCTCTTGTATGTTAGCCACCTCTTGTAGGCTAGCTGTGCAGCGCTGCGTGCGTGGCGCTTTATAAGTGCTTAATAGTAATAGTAATAGTAGGAATAATTGGAGGTGCTGATAATACCAGCGAGCCCTCTTTGCTCCCCTGTGAAGACGTGCTTGTTGGCAGGCCTGAAGGAAGCACTTCATTGGTACTTGCAAAACCTCTAGGTCCCATGGGGGGGGGGGCAAGGGGGGGAGTGCATTGCTCCAGAGAAAGCCGAATCCTTGATGTGCTCAGAGCTGCTGAAATCTCTCTCTACAGTCCCGTCAAAGATGCAGTTCTAGTTCCAGCGACGTAAAAAACACATGCAGCCAAATTCCTCTGACAGGCTGAGATGGATACAGCCGAGCCCAAGGGTAGGCTGGCCTGCTTACGCTTTCTCCGACCCATACCAGACAACAAAGGAAGCATTCAGCACTAGACGAGGTAAGTCACAGCAGATCTGCTGAATCGGAACTGAACCCTGCCACCCTAACTTATCTTTTTAATGGATGAATATTGCCACTAAAAAAAAGTTTGTAAGCACTCTCTCACTCTATCCTTACTCCACCCCTTGCTTTTTCATATTGAGGCAGATTTTATATAGTACATGGAGAGAGGAATTCACATGTCCATGTCAGGACTTGGAGAATTTATTTATTTAACTGAATTTGTTATACCGTTATTCTACAAGGCATAATGGTTTACATAGAACAGAACAAAACGGTTTACATAGAACAAGTTGATAATGGTACAGATAACTTTATAGAATGGTGCAGTCAACTACTGTATGTACAAGGCCAATTTTGGCAAAATATATACAGACGGCTATGCGGAGATAGCTGGAGTTAGGTTGATGGAGTTGATATAGTGGATGGAAGTAGTGTGGAGCGTATCAAGAGAATATGTGGGTTTATGTTTAGGAGGGGGAAAAGAGAGGATTATGGTTGGGGGGAGGGGGATAGTGTGAGAGAGTATGGGATGGTCTTGCTGTGGGTTGGATGCTGGGAATGTACCATAGTATTCTTCAAATAGGAATGTTTTGAGGTGCTTCTTAAAGTTGATGTGAGATTATATGCAGCATAATTTGTGTGTGTGTGTGTGGGGGGGGAGTTGGTTCCATAAGGTAGGGGCGTAAAGTTCTGGTGCATTGAGGTTTCTTGCAGAATTGCATTGATGGAAGGAGAAGATTGACAGCATTTTGTCGACAAAGTCTGTTGTTAATAGCTTGCTTGATTAGGGACTGGATCTGTTCAGCTGAAGTGTTGAACTAAGCTCTGTGGATGATGGTGAGTATCTTAAATTTAATGCAGGATGCAACAGGGAGCCACTGGAGAGATTTCAATGTGGGGGTGATGTGTGACTGTCTTGGAACACTGGCTATGATGCGAGCTACAGTGTTTTGAGCAAGCTGGAGAGGAGCAATGGTAGACTTAGGGAGCCCATGGAGAACAGTGTTACAGTAGTCAAGGAGTGGAGTAATGGAGGCTTGGCAGATTGTCCGGAAGCTGTCTGATGATAGGAGGGGTCTAAGGTTTCGGAGGATTAGGAGTTTGAAATATATGTTTTTGGTGACATTCTTGACGTGATGTTGGAAGCTTAGATGCTGATCCAGGGTGATGCCGAGGTATTTTGTTTGGGATTTGACTTGTATGTCCACATCTCCGAGTTTGATAGTTGGGGGGGGGGGGGGGTGAAGTTGTGGTCTTTGGAGACGTGAAGGAGCTCTAGTTTGTTGGAGTTTATTGCAAGGTTGTGATGCTGTAGCCATAGAATGATTTCATTGAAGCATTTGTTGATGCAGGAATAGTCAGGGGAGGAAGTATGGAACAGAGTGAAGATCATTATATCATCAGCATAGAGTTGATAGCCGACCGTGAATTTCTGTATGATGAAGCATAATGGTCTGATGTAAGGAGGGAGGAGAGGGCGGAACCTTGAGGGACTCCTTAGGAAGGGTGTATGTTGCAGATGCTTGATTACCCATCTTTACTGTTTGGGTTCAATTGGATAGGAGGGGTGCCTTGAACTATGATGGTGTTGAGTTGATTAAGCAGCATTTGATGGGATACAGTGTTAAATGTGGAAGAAATGTCCAGAAATAACAGAATGAAGCCAAAAGAGTGTTTTCAGTTCCAATGATGAGTGTATTTAGTAGGGAGGTGAGAAGAGCTTTGGTGCTATGATATGGACAAAAACCTTGTTGCCTGAGGTCAAGTGGGGCAGATCTGTCCACATGCTCCTGAAGTTGGATTTGGACTGCCTTTTCAATAATTTTGGAAAGGTGAGGAGTGCTGGCTGTAGGTCTGTAGGATGCAGGAGAGTTGAGATCAATGTTAGGTTTCTTGAGTAAGGGTCTCACAGAAGCTTGCTTGAAAGCAGGAGGGAGATATGCTTGGATGAGTGAAGCTTGGAGGATGGTGGAGATGAATGGTAATGTAGTGGTTTTTGTTTGCTTGATCCAGGTTACTGGGCAGGGGTCCAGGGGGGAAGTGGTAGCATTGATGTGGTTGATAATGTTTAATATTTCTTCGGGTGGAACATCTCTGAACGTTGTCCAGAGAGTTGTGTTGGCAGCTGAGGGAGTGCGAGGGGGTATGATGATAGCGGAGGAGCCAGGAGATTGGTGCTTAGATATCAGGAAATTGGCTATTAGCTGAGGGTGGATGGTGCTGGTGTTATGAGGTGGGATGGATTATTTGTAAAGGATTTGACAATGTTGAAAAGTTCTCTTGGTTTGTTTATAGAACAAAGTAGTGTGTTTTCATGATGTTCACAGTTGGCTTTGATGGTGTTGTTGGAGTATGGCATGAAGTTTTGGATCTTTGGATTTTCTCCAATGTCTCTCAAGCTTTCAAAGGGAGCGTTTTTGATCTCTGAAGTGAGTTGAATACCAGGGTGCACAGGGATGATGAGGTTTAGGTGGATTGTACAGTGGAGCTTTGGCAACTGCATTGATGGTGGTGTACCAGGAGTGTAGAGGAGTGTCGAGGCCGGAGTGGAGAAATGCTTGCTTCAGAGTGGGAGTGATTTGTTCAGTGAAAGATGTCTCGTTGAAACTTGTAACTCACATAGGACCCAATATTCGGCCCCGGTGGCTAGCACGATTACAGCGGCCAGCCACCAGCATTGAACATTAAACCTGATATTCAATGCCTGGGTCATATCCAGCCCTGGCATTGAATATCCAGGATCACCACACAGCCTACAGTGCCACAGCAGCTAACCGGGCAGTGGCGATATTGAGTCGCTGCCTGGTTAGCTCCCATGGGTAATGATAGGCCAGCTTTTGCTGTGCCTATCTTTACCCATGGGTTGCAAACCGAGCAGTGGCTCAATATCGCCACTGCCCAATTTGTGATTGGCTGCTCTGTCCCAGAATGCCCCCCGACACGCCCCAATGATAAGTGGTTAGCATCGGGGTGTATAGTGGCATTAGTCGGATATTCAGCAGTTTATAGTTCTGTAAACTGTGTAAATGCCTTGGGCCCGTAGTATTTTACAAGAGGCTTTGCTAAACATAGAGCCTCTAAAGCACTTAAGATGGACTGACAATACTGGAAAATGTCTTTCACCCAGTGTGTTCAATACATCCTATAATATAGTGATAGCTCCAATGAAAATCAAAAGTTTTGTTGGACAAAACACTGAAGTAGCTATTGACTGGCACCCTCCAATACGTCCCTTTTATTCTATTTTAATAGTGCTCAATAATGCAATAATATTTTTAAATCAAACTAAAGCAAAACCAGCGCGTTTTGAACTTATCACATTAGTTCTGCTTCAGTGTTAAACTTTTCAAAAATAATTTCATTTATCTGAATGGTTAATGTCCATTTCACCAACATTCAAACGATTATAATTCCTCAAATCATCTCGGAGTTCATCCGGCTTATGAAAACATGACTGGGACATCATGACATCGTGGCTCCATTCAAGAGCCTGACTGAGTTAGCCGGGGATCTTTAGGGCATGTGGCCCTTCAGAATCTGGGTATGGCCTGCATGTACAACCCAGTAGACTCAATTCTGATCCTGAGGGGAATAAGCCTCTAACTGATGGGGGTATTCAAACATGCATAAAAATTTCTGGCTTACACATTCCTAGCGTGCAGCAGCAGCCAAGAAGGCAAATCGAATGTTAGGAATGGTTAAGAAATGAATAGAAAATATAATAGAGAATATCATTATACCTCAGTATCATTCGGTTGTGTTACTGTACCTTGAGAATAGTGCAAAGGACCAGAAGAGCACCTTGATTGGCTGTGATGTCCTAAATGTGCCAAGAGAACCAGCAGAGCACCTTGATCATATGTAAGGCCCTAAAACATGTCAAGGGTAGATATAATAGAGGTCTTTAAAATAAAGAATGGATTGGAAAGGGTAAATGTAGATTGGTTGTTTATTCCTTCAAAAAGTAGAAGACTAATCAGAGAAAACATTTTTTTGCTCAGCATGTAATCAAACTCTGGAATTTGTTACCAGAGGATGTAGTAAAAACTGTTAGTGATGCTGGGTTCAAAACAGGTTTGGACGATTTCCTGGAGGAAAAGTCCATAAACCTGGAGGAAAAGTCCATAAACCATTATTAGTGGTTAGAGCATTGGCTTAGGAACCCAGAGACCAGGGTTCAATTCGCACTAGCACTCCTTGTGGCCTTGGGCAAGCCACTTAACCCTCCATTGCTCAGAAAAATCCAAGTTATCAATGCCCCTGTTTAATGTACGTTTACTAAGTTTAAGTTACAATGTAAACCGCTTCGATTGAAATGATAAAGCGGTATACAAAAAACCTGTTAAATTATTAAAGAGGACTGGGGAAATCCACTGCTTACCCCTGGGACAAGCAATATGGAATGTGTATATCTTTGGGAACCCAAAAGGTACTTGAGACCTGGAATGGCCACTGTTGGAAACAGGATACTGGGCTTGATGGATCCTTGATCTGACCCAGTATGACATATCTTATGTTCTTATGTTGATTAGCTATCAAGCAGGCTAGGAGGGTGTCCCCTTTCTCCCTCACTTTTCCTTCAGGGCCTTTAAAGGAAGTTTTTAATAGATCCTTGGAGACAGAAGAAGTTCCACAAGACTGAAGAAGGGCTGATGTGGTACCTCTTCACAAAAGTGGCAATAAGGAAGAAGTGACAAACTGTGGGCTAGTAAGTTTTACCTCTGTGGCGGGAACTCTAGGTATCTTTGTTAGTGTGCTCTCTTAGCTCACTGCACCTTTGTTCAGCTTTTCTCAGCTCTCTCTTGCTCCTCTCCATAACTAACTGCAACTGCACTTCTACTATCTGGCCTGTCTAAGGCCAGGCTAACATTTAATTCAAGACCTATCCTAACTCTGTCTCCATTGCTGCAGAGTTTAAACTTTTTCCTGTCTCTGCTCTAATCTACCTGAGTGACTAACCCCTCCCCCCTGCTGAGGTATTGTACGGCCTCTTTTCCTGTCTTCCACAGCGAGTTTAGCTCTGTTTGCCTCTCTCTCCTCTGGGAAGAGAAGTCTCCATTGCAAGCTCTGCTGGGACAATGAATTCTGCTTGCTTTTTGTGAATGAATCTGCTTGCTTTCTGCGAGTCCCATCTGTCTGTCTGTCTGTCTCTATATATTTATCATTGTCAGTGTGCTCTCTTACCTCATTGCACCTTTCTTGCACTTTTGTTCAGCTTTTCTCAGCTGAATAACTTATACCCCACCCCCCCTCGCCTCTACCCTCCCACCCCTAGCACTCAGTCTCTTATAGCTGTCATCTGCTCATTACCTCTCTTAATCACAGGTGTACCTAATCCCCCGTGGGCTCTCTCCCACCTATCTATTTCTTCTGGCCTCTATTCTCCTCTCCATCCCTCTTCTATGGCTCTTCATCACTTTGTCTTCCTATTCTTTACTCTCTAATTGTCTCCCTCCTACCAACACCTTCATTCCTCCCCTCCTTATCTCCCCTTTACCATCCTCACTTCCCCCTCCATTCTGTCCTCTACCTTGTCATCAGCTCTTGAGATTCACCACTTTCTTCCTCTCATTCAGCCATCTTCTCTCTCTCTAAGACAACGTCACCCTCATTTTTGCCATACTGCCTCCTCTCTGCCCCATACTCTTCTACTTCTTCTCCTTCTCTCATCCGGAGATATCAACCACAACCCTGCCCCCCCCCCCCCCTAGACTTTTGTCATACTCTGAGAAAAGATCTTCATGCAACACGTCTAATCTTATTGATATCCCTCTCCTTTCCCCTTCCACTCTCCCTTTCTCATGTGCCTTGTGGAACGCACACTCCATCTCCAATAAACTTACTTTTACTCAAATAAACTTACTTTTACTCATGATGTCTTTATCTCTATTGCTCTCCATCTTCTTGCTCTAACTGAGACCTGGCTCCTCCCAGAAGACATGGCATCTGTCACTGCTCTCTGTCATGGTGGTTATCAGTTCTCCCACATGCCTCGTCCCATTCACCATGGTGGTGATGTTAGGTTCTACTTTCTCCTTCCTGCCAATTCCAACCCCTCCTCTGCCTCAGTCTCACTCCTTTCCCTTCTTTGAAAGTCTACTCCATCCGCCTTTTCGCTCCACTAGCTCTCCAGGTAGTTGTTATTTATCGACCTCCTGACAAGTCTACTTCTACCTTTCCCATTGACTTTGACTTATGGCTTTCCTTCTTTCTGGTTTCCTCTTCCTCCACTCTTATTCTCAGGGATTTTAACATTCATGCTGTTAACTCCTCTGATCCTTATGCTTTAAAGCTCCTCTCCCTTACCTCCTCATTTGACCTCCAGCTTTACTGTACTGCCCCTACTCACCAGCATGGCCACTGCCTTGACCTTGTATTTTTCTCTAATTGTTTACCCTCAGACCTCTGTACCTCAGTTCTTTCCTTATCTGACCATCACCTGCTAAGCTTCACTCTTCATCACCTGCTGCCTCAACCTCATCCTGTCTCCTCCAACCTCTTTAGACATCTTCATGCTATTGACCCTTTGGTTCTCTCCTCCACTGTTTCATCATCTCTTTCCTCAACTATGTCATCTGAGTCTGCTGATGAGGCAGTAGCTTCCTATAACACTGCACTCTCCTCTGCTCTGGATTTATTTATTTTATTTACTAAACATTTTTATACCGTGCCTTCCAAAGATCAAGCGGGGTTTACAAGAAACAAGGATATGAATAATGCCGAACAAATGCATATTCATTTACATAGAACTAGTAGAACTATATACATGGAGTTATTCAAGTACAATACATAGAACAAACATCATATAGAACTATATACAGTAGGGATGAACAGGTGGCTCTAATGAAACAGTACAATCAGGAATAATGATGTAATGGTTACTGTATTGTGGCCATATGGTCCAGTAGAGATAGACTGCTCATGTTATGGGATGTTGTTTCTTATTTATTTAACAGGTTTTATATACTGCTTTATCTTTTCAACAAACAAACTTGGTAATGTACATTAAACAGGGACATTGGTAACTTGGATTTTTCTGAGGCAATGGAGAGTTAAGTGACTTGCCCAAGGCCACAAGGAGTGCTAGTGGGAATCAAACCCTAGATTCTGGGTTCCCAAGCCAGTGTTCTTAGCCATTAGGCTACTCCTTCACTCCTGTTTCAGTTTGTGTGGGAGCGTTAGGCTTTGATCCATAGTGAATAGCAAAAAGGTGTGTTTTTAGGTTTTTGCGGAATGTCCTGAGGTCATTAACTTCTCTAAGGTCATCGGGTAGTTCATTCCAGAGTAAAGGGGCAAAGTGTGAAAATGCTTTATTGTTTGTTACCTTTTTGGATTTTCTGAAATCCAACGGTGTTGGATGCTCTTGCTCTGCCCATGCCATGTCCTGTGAGGCATACTGCACCCCAGCCCTGGCTTTCATCCACTACCTGCTATCTACGTTCCTGTGCCCATTCAGCTGAGCGTGCTTGGCTCAAATCCCGCTCCCTTGCAGACTTTCTACCCTTCAAATTCATGCTTGTCTTTTTCCAGTCAGTCATAGCACTTGCCAAACAAGACTATTATGTCCATCTTACTTACTCTCTTGCCTCTGACCCTCGCTGTCTCTCTGCTACTCTCAGCTCTTTCCTCAAGGTGCCTCCATCTCTAACCCTTCCCTCCCTTTCTGCCCAAACCCTGGCTGACTATTTCCATGACAAAATCCACAAGATCACCCTTCATTTCCCCGCAAAGCCAGCTACTTCCCCTCCTCCCCTCTTCACTCCCAACTTTCCCCCTCTACCTCTGCTACCCTCATTTCCTTTTCTGTGATCTCTGAGGAGGAAAACACACACCTTTCCTCCTCAAAACTCACTACCTGCTCCTCTGATCCTATTCCCACCATCTCCTAAGCCGCATCTCCTCCACTGTTGTCCCTTCCATCTCTCATATTCTCAATCTATCGCTCTCCACTGCAACTGTCCCTGCAGCCTTCAAGCATGCTGTAGTTACACCTCTCCTTAAGAAACCCTCACTTGATCCTACTTGTCCTTCTAACTATCGACCCATCTCCCTCATCTCCTTCATTTCTAAACTACTTGAACGTGCGGTTCACCACCATATCCTTGAATTTCTCTCCTCTCAAGCTCTCCTGGATCCTTTACAATCTGGCTTTCATCCTTTACATTCTACTGAAACCGTTCCTGCCAAAGTCTCCAGTGTCTTGTTCCTGGCAAAATCCAAGGGCTTTTATTCAGTCTTCATCCTTCTTGACCTCACTGCTGCTTTTGATATTGTTGACCACAACCTTCTCCTTGATATTCTGTCCTCGCTTGGTTTTAAGGGCTCTGTACTATCCTGGTTCTCCTCTTATTTCTTCCATCACTTTTTCAATGTTTGTTCTGGTGGATCCTCCTCTGCTGCTATCCCACTATCAGTTGGTGTACCCAAGGATCTGTTTTGGGTCCACTCCTTTTCTCTCTCTATACCCAGTCACTTGGAGCGCTCATCTCTTTCCATGGCTTTCAGTACCATCTTTATGCTGATGACTCCTAGATCTTCCTTTCTACACCTGAAATCTCTCCAGCAATCCAGACCCCGATCTCTGCCTGCCTTTCTGACATTGCTGCTTGGATGTCTCACCACCACTTGAAATTGAACATGGCCAAAACTGAGCTTCTTATTTTTCCCCCTAAAACCTCCTCTCCTCTTCCTCCTTTCTCAGTCTCTGTGATTAACTCTCTACTCCTCCCTGTTTCCTCAACTTGCAACCTTAGAGCCATCTTTGACTCCTCTCTCTCCTTCTTCACACACATCCATCTGATAGCTAAGACTTGCTGTTTCTTAAGAACATAAGAACATAAGAACATAAGAAATGCCATACTGGGTCAGACCGAGGTCCATCAAGCCCAGTATCCTGTTTCCAACAGTGGCCAATCTAGGTCATACGTACCTAGCAGTTTCCCCAAAAGACACAGGTTCTGCAGTGCTTGTACTAGGCCAAGCATTGATATCCTGGGTCCCTTTTTAATAGTGGTTTATGGACCTTTCCTCCAGGAACTTGTCCAAACCTTTTTTAAACCCAGCTATACTAACAGCCCTTACTACATCCTCCGGTAACAGATTCCAGAGTTTGATTACACGTTGAGAGAAGAAATATTTTCTCCTATTTGTCTTAAATAGTTTACCCTGTAGCTTCATTACATGCCCCCTAGTCCTTCTATATTCTGATAGCGTAAACAATTTATCCACGTTTATCCGTTCCACTCCATTCATTAATTTATACACCTCTATCATATCTCCCTCAGCCGCCTCTTTTCTAGGTTAAAGAGCCCTAACCTTTTTAGCCTCTCTTCATAGGAGTAGCCTTCCATCCCCTTCACCAATTTGGTGGCTCTTCTCTGTACTTTTTCTAATAACTCTATGTCCTTTTTAAGATACGGTGACCAGAATTGCACACAATATTCAAGGTGCGGTCGTACCATGGAGCGATACAGAGGCATTATAATATCCTTTGTTTTATTCTCCATCCCTTTCCTTAGGATACCTAGCATTCTATTTGCTTTCTTGGCCGCCGCTGCACACTGGGCGGAGGGTTTTAACATGTTATCCACGATGACTCCTAAATCTTTTTCCTGGGTGGTGGTTTCTAATGTGGAGCCTTGCATCTTGTAACTATAGTGTGGGTTGTTCTTTCCTAGGTGCATAACTTTGCACTTGTCCACATTAAATTTCATCTGCCATTTGGATGCCCAGTCTTCCAATTTATCCAGATCCTCCTGCAGTTTTCCACAATCCTCTTGGGTTTTAACAACTTTAAACAGTTTTGTGTCATCTGCAAATTTGATTACCTCACTAGTTATTCCCTTTTCCAGGTCATTTATGAATATGTCAAAAAGTAGCGGACCCAGTACAGATCCCTGGGGTACTCCACTATTCACCTTTTTCCATTGGGAATATTGGCCATTTAGCCCTACCCTCTGCTTTCTATCTTTTAACCAGTTCCCGATCCACAATAGTACACTGCCTCCTATCCCATGACTTTTTAGCTTCGCCAAAAGTCTCTGATGGGGGACCTTGTCAAAAGCTTTCTGAAAGTCCAGATACACTATATCAACCGACTCACCTTTGTCTACCTGTTTATGCACACCTTCAAAAAAACAGATCAGATTAGTAAGACAAGATCTGCCTTGTCTAAAGCCATGTTGGCTGTCTCCCATTAGGCCATGACTATCTACATGCTGTGTAATTTTGTTCTTTATGATGGCTTCTACCATTTTCCCTGGTACTGACGTCAGGCTCACCGGTCTGTAATTTCCCGGGTCACCCCTGGAACCCTTTTTAAAAATTGGTGTTACGTTGGCGACCCTCCAATCTTCAGGTATTACAGATGATTTTAATGAAAGTTCACAGATTACCAATAACAGGTCTGCAATCTCATATTTCAGTTCTTTCAACACTCTGGGATGTATACCATCCGGTCCAGGTGATTTGCTACTATTCAGTTTATCAAATAGTTGTAATATATCTTCCCGGTGTAGCGATATTTCTCTCAATTCCTCTGCAGTATCACCTTTAAATACCACTTCAGTCTTGGGTAACACCCCTACATCTTCCTCAGTAAAGACCGAAGCAAAGAATTCATTCAGTCTCTCTGCTATAGCCTTGTCTCCTCTTACTGCCCCTTTTACCCCTCTATCATCTAATGGTCCAATTGACTCTCTCACAGGCCTTTTGCTACGAATGTACTTGAAAAAGTCTTTATTTCGTGTTTTTGCTTCCGTAGCAAGTTTCTTCTCAAATTCCCGCTTTGCCTGCCTTATCAATGCTTTGCATTTAACTTGCCAGTGCTTGTGCTGTTTCCAGTTTTCATCATTTGGCTCTTTTTTCCATTTTCTGAAGGTTGCTCTTTTGGCAGCAACAGCCTCTCTGACCTCACCTTTAAACCATGCTGGCAGTTTTTTGGACTTTCTTCCACTTTTCTTAATGCGTGGAATACAGCTGGTCTGGGCTTCGAGGATAGTATTTTTAAATAACACCCAAGCTTGCTGTAAGTCTTTAACCTTTGGAACCGCTCCTTTTAGTTTTTTCCGAACTATATTCCTCATTCTATCATAGTCACCCTTTTGAAAGTTAAAAGGTAGTACTGTGGATTCCTTTACTATCTGTCCTCCACTGATTAAATCAAACATGATCATACTATGATCACTATTGCCAAGTGGTCCCAACACCCTTATTTCTTGCACCAGATCTGGCGTTCCACTAAGGACTAGGTCCAGTATGGCTTCCCCTCTGGTCGGTTCATGAACCAGCTGCTCCAAGAAGCAGTCATTTATTTCATCTAGAAACTTTATCTCTTTAGCTTGTCCTGCTGTGACACTGTCCCAGTCGATACCGGGGTAATTGAAATCACCCATTATTACTACTCTGTTGTGGCTTTTGTTAGCTTCCTTGATTTCTTTGAGCATTTCATCATCCATTTGTTCATTCTGGCCAGGTGGTCGATAGTATACTCCCACTGCCATCACCTTCCCCTTCATAAATGGAATTTCAATCCATAGAGATTCTACAGCATATTTTGTTCCCTGCAAAACTTTAATCCTTTCTGACTCAATGCCCTCTCTAACATAGAGCGCAACCCCTCCACCAATTTGTTCAGCTCTATCATTACGATATAGTTTGTATCCAGGTATCACAGTGTCCCACTGGTTATCCTCCTTCCACCATGTCTCTGAGAGTGCAATCATATCTAACCTCTCATTTAATGCTATATATTCTAATTCTCCCATCTTATTGTTTAGACTTCTAGCATTGGCATACAAGCATTTTAGAGACTGCATTTTATTAATATTAATCTGGCTATTGGTAGGCATGGGTAATTGGGAATCTTTATGCTCTGTCTGCTCCTTACTCAAGGGCATTTGGGCTACTATACTCCCTTTTGGAACCTCACTGCTTTTGGTAGTATCCTTCAAGGATACCTTTGTCCGAACCGTGCGCTCCTGGGTGACTGTCGGCTTTCCCCTATTTTCTAGTTTAAAAGCTTCTCTATCTCTTTTTTAAAGGTAATGCCAGCAGTCTGGTCCCATCCTGATTAAGGTGAAGCCCATCCCTTCGGAAGAGCCCCCCCTTTCCCCAGAATGTTCCCCAGTTCCTAACAAATCCAAAACCCTCATCCTTGCACCATTGTCTCATCCACGCATTGAGACTCCGGAGCTCTGCCTGTCTTTTGGGTCCTTCTCGTGGTACTGGTAGCATTTAGGAGAACGCTATCCTGGAAGTTCTGGATTTCAACTTCCTACCTAAAAGCTTAAATTTAGCCTCCAGAACTTCCCTACCACATTTTCCTATGTCATTGGTACCAACATGTACCAAGACAGCAGACTCCCCCCCAGCACTATCTATGATCCTATCTAGGCGGTGCGTGAGATCTGCTACCTTCGCACCAGGCAGGCATGTTACCAGGCGATCCTCACGTCCACCAGCCACCCAGCTATCTACATTCCTAATGATTGAATCACCAACTATAACAGCTGTCCTGACCCTCCCCTCATGGGGACATGGCCCTGGAGAAACGTCCTCGGTGCGAGAGGGTTTTACATCACCTGGAGGACAGGTCCTAGTTACAGGATCACTTCCTGCCACACCAGGGTGATGCTCTCCTGTCACGTGACCTCTCTCCTCCATGGCAACAGGGATGCTGCCAGACTGGAGGTGGGACTTCAGGACTATATCCCTGTAGGTCTCGTCCATGTACTTCTCTGTCTTTCTTATGTCTTCCAGGTCTGCTACTCTAGCCTCTAGAGAACGGACTCGTTCCCTGAGAGCAAAGAGCTCCCTGCACTTAGTGCATATGTAGGACCTCTCACCAACTGGGAGATAATCATACATGTGACACTCGATGCAAAAGACTGGAGAACCCCCATCTCGTTGCTGGACCTCTGACTGCATCTTAGTTTAAAGCTTGTGTTTAGGTCTTTTAAAGCGGTATATAATAAGGATTGGTGTAGATGCTTATACTAATAAAAGTGTATCTAATACCCCTAATACACCCTGTGTACCTGAAACTAATTAATCACAGGTCCTCTGTGTATGACTGATTTGGATTAAGAGCTGCACCTGAGAGCAGCCCCTTTCCTCTAAGATGTCCAAGTACCTATAAAACTACAATTTCCCCAGGGGTGGGTGGGTGCTGGGGAGGGAGGGGGGGAGATAAGTCCTATTAAAGAGGGCAGTTACAAGGTACCCTGTCCTGAACCCTCAGCAGGGGGATGGGGGTACCACACAAGGCCCAGTTAATTGAGAGAGGCAAGGTAAGTACAGCTGAGAAGGCTGAATTAGCACACCACTAAGACAAACACTAAATAATTAAACAAACAACAGTTAGACAAACAGTAAATAATTAAATAAACAGCTAGAACTCACAGTAAGATGTCCCAGGAGGCAAAAATCCACTCACTAGCAGAGCTCTGTAAAAGTTCAGCCTTTCTCTGATCAGAGAAAAGCAAACTAAAACAGCCTATGCACACGTGGAGAAAACAGGAACAAGGTTACAGGATACCTCAGGGGGAGGGGGTCAGGGGGAGGAGTCACTCAGGCAGGCAAGGACAGGAAAAAGCTTAACAGCAGGCTCTGGGGAGAGAGATTAATTCAAAATGGCTACCACACACACAGGGGGAGGAGTCACTCAGGCAGGCAAGGACAGGAAAAGCTTAACAGCAGGCTCTGGGGAGAGAGATTAATTCAAAATGGCTACCACACAAGGCCCAGTTAATTGAGAGAGGCAAGGTAAGTACAGCTGAGAAGGCTGAATTAGCACACCACTAAGACAAACACTAAATAATTAAACAAACAACAGTTAGACAAACAGTAAATAATTAAATAAACAGCTAGAACTCACAGTAAGATGTCCCAGGAGGCAAAAATCCACTCACTAGCAGAGCTCTGTAAAAGTTCAGCCCTTCTTTCTCTATAACATCTACAAAATCTGCCCATTCCTTTCTGAGCACACTACTAAGACACTTATTCACTCCTTAATCACCTCCCATCTTGACTATTGTAACCTACTCCTTGCTGGTCTCCCTCTGAATCATTTCTCTCCCCTTCAATCTGTTCAACACTCTGCTGTGCAGCTAATCTGCCAGCCTCGTCATGCTCATATTACCCCTCTTCCCAAGTCACCTCATTGGCTCCCTATCTGTTTCTGCATCCAGCTCAAACTTTTCCTGCTGACCTATAAGTGCATTCACTCTGCAGCTCCTCACTACCTTTCCTCTCTTATACCTCCCTCTACCCCACCTTGCAAACTCAGTTCTTCTGGAAAATT
Source organism: Ichthyophis bannanicus (assembly GCA_033557465.1). Taxonomy (NCBI): domain Eukaryota; kingdom Metazoa; phylum Chordata; class Amphibia; order Gymnophiona; family Ichthyophiidae; genus Ichthyophis; species Ichthyophis bannanicus. The sequence goes on along the minus strand of CM066032.1, from coordinate 1,745,424,056 downwards.
GCTTCTATCTGTGCCCTTCTCTTCTATTGCTAACTCCAGACTTCACTCTTTTCACCTTGCTGCACTTTATGCCTGGAACAAGCAACCTGAGTCTGTACGTCAGGTGCTTTCTCTGACCCTTTTCAAACCAGGCTGAAAACTCACCTCTTCGCTGCTGCTTTCAGATCTTAACTCACCCGATCTCCTTGTATTTCCTTAGTGTTGTCTCTCTTGACTAGGTTGTAAGCTCTGATGTGCAGGGACTGTCTCTTACATGTCTGTGCAGTACTGCATATGGCTTGTAGTGCTATACAAATGCTCAGTAGCAGTAGTAGTAGTGGTAGTATTAGTAGAATAGTGGACTTTCTCAAAACCAATAAGTTGTATGATCTGAGGCAACATGGTTTTACCAAAGGACAATCATGCCAAACAAATCTGATTGAGTTCTTTGACTGGGTGACCTGAGAACTAGATAAAGGGCATGCAATAGATGTCATCTACCTAGATTTCAGCAAAGCCTTTGATACTGTTCCTCATAGGAGGCTTATCAATAAACTGAACAGCCTGGGGATGGATCCCAAGATGGTGAACTGGATCAGAAATTGGTTGAATGACAGATGACAGAAGGTGATGGTAAACAGAACTCACTAGGATGAAAGGAAGGTGATTAGCGGCGTGCCCCAGGGATAGGTCCTGGGATCAATACTGTTCAATGTATTTGTGAGTGATATTGCTGAAGGACTGAATGGAAAGACTGTCTTTTTGCAGATAACACAAAAATTTGCAGCAGAGTGGACTCCCCCGAGGGAGTGGTTAACATGAGGAAAGATCTACAAAAGCTGGAAGAATGGTCTAATGCTTGACAGTTAAGATTTAATGCGAAGAAGTGCAGTGTCATGCACTTGGGATGCAGAAATCCAAGGGGATTGTATGCAATAAGGGGTGAGAGGTTGATGTGCACGAACCAGGAGAAGGACCTTGGTGTGAATGTTTCTGACGATCTCAAGGTGGTGAAACAGTGTGACAAGGCAGTGGCAAAAGCCAGAAGGATGCTGGGTTGCATATAAAGAGGAATTACCAGCAGAAAGGAGGAGGTACAAATACCACTGTACAAGTTGCTGGTGAGGCCTCACTTGGAGTATTGTGTTCAGTTTTGGAGACCGTATCTCGCAAAGGATATAAAAAGACTGGAAATGGTTCAGAGGAATGCGACCAAAGTGATTTGGAGTCTGCGCCAGAAAACGTATGAGAAGAGACAACCTAAATATGTATGTGCTGCTAGAGGACGGACAGGGGAGATATGATACATACCTTTAAATACTTAAAGAGTATTAATGAACAAACAAACCTTTTTCAAAGATGGGGATGATGTAAAACTAGAGAGCATAACATGAAACTGCAAGGGGGTAAAGTGAAAAGCAACATCAGGAAATACTTTTTCACTGAAAGAATGGTGGATGATTGGAATGCCCTCCCGATGGAAGTGGTTAGGGCAAATACAGTGACAGAATTCAAAATGGTTTGGGACACACACAGTGGATCCTTTTATAGCAACAGGATAAAATAAACATAAACTTTATCATTTATGGTGTGCACTGGAGTCATTCAGAAAAATCAAAGTGTTTTTTCCTGAGGCTGTTTGAATGGAGTTAGGCCAATAAATATGGTAATGGCAATTTGAAAAGAACTTTGAAGAGAGAGCTGAAGGCTCATCAGTGGTGGTAGACTGGTAGTATCCCTCTCCACTGTGCTGGGTTCAGTTTCTTTCAGACTCAGATTGTTAAGAACTCCTGCAAAAGCAGGTGACAGAATACACAAAGAGGACCAACTCAACAGCAGGATTGTCTGCAAGATCCTAAAACATCCGTAGAGTGTCAGCACATCAGCAATACAGGCTGGAGGGCTATCTGAAGATACCAAGGTCTTCTATATTAGAAAAGAACAACTCCTCATTATCTCTTTATGAAGGCACTTGGAAAATACACAGAAAAGCAATGTTGTAGTAATGGGAGAAAGCTGCAGCCATTTAATTTTAATTTAATTTACAGATTTTTTATATACCGCTCCTTCCATTGATCAGGTGCGGTTTACATGGAACAACAATAAAACAGTGAACTGTTTTTACAGATAACAAGTTGTAACTTACATTTAACAATTTGTGGTTGGAGGAATAACCTGGCCAGCTCCAGAGGATTACCTTGGCAATATTAACAGTGCAAATATAAGATTACAGGTGCTAGGTACTAGTTACCAAGAGAGTTGCAAAAAAGAAAATGAGGGAGTCCTTCCCATGAACTCTTTAAGACATTGATCGCAGAACAATGCAGCAAAAAGAGTGGCAACAAACCTACAAGGCATAAAAAGAGGGCGAAAGTCATATAATGACAACTCAAAGTCAACCACAAAGATGCAAAGCGATGGAGAACGAGGAGTAGCCTGAAAGAACCCCAAAGTACACTGGTCGCAGAGCAACGCAGCATGAGAAGTGGCAAAAAAACACATGGCATAAAAAGAGGGTGAAAGTCATGCAATGTTAACCCAAAGGCACCCACTAAGAAGAAAAACAGGAGGATGAAGAGGAGTAGCCCAAAAACCCCACAAAGCACTCTAGTCACAGAAGACTACAGCAAGAAGGGTGGCATGGACTACTCATATCAGTAGGGGTGGGACAAAGGGGAGCAGTGAGGCAGGCTGTAAGTACAGTGCCAACAAAGCGACATAGGCAGGGGAAAGGAGCTCTTCCTTTTTCCTTCACTTTGGCCATGTAGGCCCACTGCGAGATACCCACTGCAAATGAGATAGCAGGCTGTAGATTGACTTTGTTGGCAGCAGCAGGAGTGGCAATCACTGCAATAAAATGGAGGTTTGATTCACGAGAGCAGGTCCCCCCCCTCCTTCCCCCCCCCCCTATATCCTCCTCCTTGTTGATGTCTAGTCATTGTCTCTACACTGCTATGGCTGCCCCCACTTTCCTCAACTATCTCTTTCCTGTCTTTGTTTTTAGCGTTCCTTTTCCTTTCCTCAGCAGTACCTCCTTGGTTTTACCTGTATTGTAAACCGCTCTATGCCTCTGGTTTGGGCGGTATATTAAGTTGCGAAATAAAGATAAAGGTAAAAGGAGGCAGGCAATGACAGCAATGGCTACCCAGGGCAACAGGCACCAACAGTAGAGGGAGACTTTTTAAAAAAATATTTTTCTTTTATTTCATTTTTTGTTTGCATTTCTTTCTGTTTTATTGTTTTATTATTTCTTGTTTTTTTCTTTTAAGTTTTGGCATGGAGGGCTCAAAGGTACCCACTAAAGGGTACTGTCCTGGAGACACTTCAGTGGAAACTGTCAAAAACACAGTAGGACATTGAAGGCAGAGATCGTGCTCAATTACAGTACCTCTTAGTTGAGCTCTACACTCATTCTTCCTCCCATTTGAATGAAAATGAAGGGAAACCAAACAAGGGGAGGCTTGAATTCAGAAACACTGTTTTTCCATCAACTTTAGTGTTAGCTGTGAATGATGGGGACCCATGATATCCCTTGCCATGGAGAATATACATTCTATGGGCACAATGGTTGGAGGGTAGGACAAGAAATGCCAGGCAATCTTTGCTAGATCTGGCCAGACTACCAGTCTATGTCCCCAGTATGCCCAGGGATATGTGTGCATGACCTCAGTGGGCTCTGAAAGTAGCATGTCACTGAAATCCATGCAGGAGTTTGACTTGTGGGTGCTTGGCACTGGAGCTAGAATTTTGGTCACCAAGAAGTTTTCTATGCTGGATCCTCTGGCATGTAATGCTGAGGGAGGGAGTGGTATTGTGAAGGTGGTGCTCATGTTGCCAATACTGCTTGCTGGCATGCTTACTGTTTTCACTGCTTCATCACCAATGACCCCTGCCTCCGGAACTCCCTATTATCTACTTCAATCACCCTAGCTTCTCTTTTGAGTAAGTCAGTGCATTGCACTTCAGAGTAATAGTTCCTTTCATTTGCGGGTCACAGAGACCAGCTAGCATATAAGCATCCTCCTTCATAAGAGGCTGCAACCTTTTTTCCACTTGACCATGCAAGAGGTCCACAGTCACCAAAACCTCTGCCATGAACCTCTGTCTTTGCTGAAAATCTTCTAACTGTTCCTCTGGAATTCTCATTGTTGGGATGAGAAGACTCTGGCTAGCCCTTGTAGAACTCAGTTCCTCCATAGCATCTTTAAAGAGCTTTAGGGCTTCTATTTCCTGCGTGATATTTGTCCTATCCTGGTGATGCTGGGGGCTTTTGATCTCAGTCTAAGGCGAGGATGTCCATTGCTCCACTAACCTCTCCAGCATTTCATTAGTGGAATTCCATCTGCTGCCAACATCCTGCTTGAGCTGGTTTGCAGATACCCCTGTTGCTTTCTACTTATCACGCAGCTCATGCCCACCCTTCAGACTCCGGTGAAAATACCCAGCTATTTTTCAGTACTTCCTGATCAGTTACCTCAGGATAGGACTGCTGCTTCCTTTGCCATCTGTTCCTGCCTTCTGCAGCTGCCATCAGTGTGCTGACAGGAAGAGGTAGGTGTGTGCAGAGTTTTCACTGGTCCAGATGTCAGCGGTGAAATGCTTTCATCTACAGGCCTCTACCTTTGCCAGCTCTCCCTGCATCTGGTCACACAACTGATTATATAGGCTAGGGATCACCTACCTACCTGCAGGGCACTCAGTAATTGGGAGCTAAGAGGTGCAGCAGCCTCTTAAACATCATCTTCTCAACCATCTTCAGGGGATGGTCATCCAGGGCTATCACTGTCCTGCTGTATCATGTCATTACCCTCAATGGCAGGGAGGAGTGGCCTAGTGGTTAGGACAAGGTACTTCAGGCCGAAGGGCCGGGGGTTCAAGTCCCACCTGGGGACAGCAATCTCAGGCCGGAGGGACTGGGATTTCCAGTCCTATAGGTACTCCTTGTGGTCTTGGGCAAGCCACTTAACCCTCCATTGCCCATGTTCCCTGTATGTGTGTCATATCCCCTCGTGTTAAATGTATCTCCCAATTGACCGCTTTGACCCGGTAAAAAGCAGGATATAAATACAGCTAAATAAATACTGCCCATTGCTTGCCCTGTGAATGTGCTGCCAAACACCACCCCATCTCTTGCATGGTGGCTTGCTTTGATGCACATCAAGGCTGCTGGCATGCTGTCTCACTGGGGGAAGAGCTTGGGGGCTTTGCTTGGGAAAAGCATTTGCATTCTCAGATCGAGAACCCAGCCTAGGAGTTGCACCCTCCTTAGCATTCAACTGGAAAGGCTGCTATTTTAGGAAATGATACTGCATGCCACCGTTCGTAAGATGGCCCATCTGATTCCTACTAATTTGCTTTCTATAGTAGTTGCATTCTGCATGCTCTGGATCCTGAAGCACTTTAAAATACCTCCTCACCCATGAGATTTGGGGTGACTATCTCTATTAAGCAAAGCCAGTTTGATATTTTGATATGCATGCTGCATCAGTGGTTTCTGATTATTCAGTATGAAATATATACAAGTGAAACTGATTTGATTGTAGTAAATAAGTCTTGATTAAAGTGAACCAAATTATTAATTTTTATTAAGGACAATATAGTGGGACCAATGAATGAAAAGACAATCTCTCCAGATGCAACAAACAATTAGATGCAGTGGGGGTACTTTGGGGGTTTTCTGAAGGTCCCCTTTTTAAGTATACATTTGTTCATTGCTATCTGGACTTTTTCCAGGACTCTTGTGGGTGTGGTTTCAGTTTCAAGGATTTTCAAGATGATTGACTGAAGTGTCTTCTGCTGCTTGCTGGTCACCCCTACCTGACCTTCTTCCCCTCCTAGAGTGGCTCCAGTCTGTGTGGCACGCATGACGGAAATGAAGTTTATGAATGGTGATTCGGCAAAAATTGCTGAATATGCACACTCAGCTAATTGGACCAGGAACTAAGCGAATTCAGCATTATTTGTTGCATTTTGGAGGGTAAGTTTGGAACCCCACACACAGAGGCAGCACATGTTGCTGTGCTTGCATACCTGTCATATTTTATAAGGTGATGCATATGCATGTCTCATTTACAAAATAGCAGTATACTGATGCCCTGTACTCCAGAGCAGTGGGGCCTAGATTGCTGCAGGGACACACATATGTCAGTGTCCTATAACATACACACATCTGTGGAGGCTATGTCTATGTTCCACCCACGCCATGTGCCTATTGAAGGTCGGTGTGCTGAGCACTTCCATGTGTGATTACTGAATCCCAACCAGCCAAAGTGTGCAAGGAAGTGTCCATGCACTCATGTAAATTCTGGAAAATACCAACTTATGTGCGTAGGGGGGATGCACATCTTTTTGAGGCAACCTTATAAATTCTCCCCCAGCACACACTTAGCAGAGAATTTCAACATATTGTCTACAATGATGCCTAGATCCTTTTCCTGGGTAGTGACTCATGGCAGCCAAGTTTCTAAGGAGCCATGGAAATTTACAAGCCATCAATGTGTGTAAATCAGGTCTTCTCAATGATTTATGCATGTTGATGGACTTTTTCATGTGTGCTTTATCTAGTCGCGATTCTATGGCGCGTACTGTCATTGTGGGCATTCACATAGGCAGAGCTTGGCAGAGCACAGACGGAGTGCACACTTATGTGTCTACTCTATAAAATCCAGATGTACATGTGTTCATTTGCACAGCCATAGGGCTGCTTTAAGCGATCATACCTTGACTTGATGTGCATTTCCCACTACTTACGCCTCTATTTTATAAAATAGTCGTGATGGACATGTGTAAAAATGCACATAAATCTAGATGCCCCTTATACAATTACCTTCCTACTGTGGAATCTTGCATTGTGTAGCAATAGTGTGGGTTTCTCATCGCTATGTGTATCACTTTGTACTTGTCCACATTAAATTTCATCTGCCATTAGATGCTGAGTCTTCCAGTCTTGTAAGGTCCTCTTGCAATTTCTCACAATCCTCCTGTGATTTAACAACCTTGAATAATGTTGTGTCATCTGCAGATACAACATCTGAGGAAGATGTAGGGATTTTACCCATGACTGAAATGGTATTTAAAGGTGATGCTGCAGAAGAATTGAAAGAAATATCTATAAACTGTGAAGATGTATTACAACTCTTTGATAAACTGAAAAGTAGCAAATCACCTGGACCAGATGGTATAAATCCAAGGGTGTTGAAAGAACTGAAATATGAGATTGCAGACCTACTATTAGTAATCTGTGAACTATCATTAAAATCATCTGTATTACCTGAAGATTGGAGGATGGTCATTGTAACGCCAATTTTTAAAAAGGGTTCCAGGGGTGATCCGGGAAACTACAGACCGATGAGCTTGATGTCAGTACCGGGAAACATGGTAGAAACCATTATAAAGAACAAAATTACTGAACATGTAGATTGTCATGGCTTAATGGGAGACAGTCAATATGGCTTTATGGGAGACAGCCAATATGGCTTTAACCAAGGAAGGTCTTGTCTTAATAATCTGTTATATTTTTTTAAAGGTGTGAATAAACAGGTAGACAAAGGTGAATCAGTTAATATAGTGTATCCGGATTTTCAGAAAGCCTTTGACAAGGTCCCTCATGAGAGGCCTTTGGCAAAATTAAAAACTCATGGGATAGGAGGCAATCTTCTATTGTGGATCAGGAACAGGTTAAAAGATAGAAAGCAGAGGGTAAGGCTAAATGGCCAATTTTCCCAATGGAGAAAGGTGAATAATGGAGTACCCCAGGGAACTGTGCTGGGTCCGCTGCTTTTTAACATATTCGTAAATGACCTGGAAATGCGAATAACGAGTGAGGTAATCAAATTTGCAGATGACACAAAATTATTCAACGATGTTAAAACCTAAGAGGATTGTGAAAAATTGCAAGAGGACCTTGATAAATTGGAAGACTGGGCATCCAAATGGCAGATGAAATTTAATGTGGACAAGTGCACAGTTATTCACCTTGGGAAGAACAACCCAAACTATGGTTACACGATACAAGGTTCCACATTAGGAACCACCATCCAGAAAAAAGATTTAGGCGTCATCATGGATAACATGTTGAAACCCTCTGCCTAGTGTGCAGCGATGGCCAAGAGAACAAATAGAATGCTAGGTATCATAAGGAAAGGGATGGAGAATAAAACAAAGGTTATTATAATGCCTCTGTATCGTTCATTGGTGCAACCACATCTTGAATATTGTGTGCAATTCTGGTCGCCGTATCTTAAAAAGGATATAGCATTATTAGAAAAGTTACAGAGAAGAACCACCAAAATGGTAAAGGGGATGGAAGGATACTCCTATGAAGAGAGGCTAAAAAGGTTAGGACTCTTCAACCTGGAAAAGAGATGGCTGAGGGGAGATATGATAGAGGTCTATAAATTAATGAATGGCATGGAACAGGTAAACCTAGATCGATTGTTTACGCCATCAAAATATAGAAAGACTAGGGGACATGCAATAAAGCTACAAGGTAGCCTATTTAAGACTAATAAGAGACATTTTTTTTCACTCAACCTGTAATCAAACTCTGGAATTCATTACCGGAGGATGTAGTAAAAGCTGTTAGAGTAACCAGGTTAAAAAAAGATTTGGACAAGTTCCTGGAGGAAAGGTTCATAAACCATTATTAAAGGGGACCTGGGATATCCACTGCTTACCCCAATACAAGCATTGTGGAATCTTTGTCTTTTAGTGAAACTGCTATGCACTTGTGACCTAGACTGGCCACTATTGGAAACAGGATATTGGGCTTGATGGACCTTGGTCTGACCCAGTATGGCACATCTTATGTTCTTACGTTCTTATGTTCAAATTTATCACTTCACTTGTTCCCATTTCAGGTCATATAAATTGTTGAAAAGCACTGATCCTAGTACAGATCCCTGGGACATTCCAATATCCACCTTTCTCTGTTTAAAAAATGTATCATTTGACCCTACCCTGTCGTTTCTTTTGTTACCACTCTACAATAGATATTTGCTTCTGTTTTATGAATTTGTAATTTCCTCAGGAATCTCTCATGGGGTCTTTGCCAAGCACTTTCTGAAAATCCAGATATTCTGTATCAACTGACTCCCCTTTATTCATATTTTACAAGAAATGCAGCCCCAATGTACCTTTCACACGTGGGCTTCGCATTAATTTTCAAAGTCAAATACACATATTTTTATGTTGAAAATTGCCTATGAAAAAGTACCTCACACATCTGCACCCGCTTTGTGTGCAGATCATTTCTTCAACTAAAATAATAGGTATACTTACGCAACTGCAAATGTATTTATTTATGTAGCAATGCTTATATACTGCTTTTCACTGGATCAAAGAGGTGTACATTTAGATATGGTATTATATTTCCTTTGTCCCTGAAGGGCTCACAATCTACGTGTTTCACATGATGCAACGGAGGGTTAAGTGGCTTGCCCAAGGCCACAAGGAGCGCCTGTGGGACTACAAACCCAGGTCCACCTGATCTGAGGTTGGTGTCCTCTAGCAGGATTTGAATCCCTGGCCCTTGGCAACTTGCCCCAACCACTAGGCCACTCCTCCCTCCTTCCCCAAGTAAACACATTGCTTTAGGCCCCATCCCAACCCTACCTCTGAGAACACCTCCCTGAAATATGAGTATAAATTCACATTATTGCACTGTAGGACATGTTTACTAAGATTTGCGCCGGCAGTGTGTATTCAGCACAGAAAATGAGCACGAGGGTTGTGCCCGACATTTGCTAGAAAAGAAAGGCATGCCTGGCATATCCCCATGTAGCAAGTATGGGTTTTGTGCCATCCCTTTACTCATCCTCTTTGGCATGATTAGCGCAGGTGCTTTTAATACCACCTACTGAGTTGGCAGTATGTGCACCCATGCTAAGTGCAACATCACCGAGGAGTAGGGGCCAAAAATGCCCATTCTACCTGCCATATGATTGCTATGTCCCTGAACTGCCCAGTCTCCACCCCCCACCCCCCATCCAAGCTACTTGGTTAGTGTGGGACTTTTAGTGTGGCCATATTTTTAGCACTCACTGCTATTTACCACGATGCACTTGGTGTGTGCCCAGTCCCACGGTACCCAGTAGCGCACCTAAGTAAACATGCACATGTGTGTACTCTTACCTGCATGTTGGGTCTACACTTTTAGAAAAGCTCATTTTCATGCACTAACACATTTTTACCCAAGAAATTGCTTAAAAAATTGCCCCCACTGGCCAGATGTTATCGCGGGAGTCATTTTATTTACTTATTTATTTTATCATTTTCGGGCCTGAATTTGAGTTAGACAGGCTATGCACCATGGTGGCGCATTGCCTGCCCGCCGACCCCTTTAACCTGGATTTTCACTTCCATGGCGGCGGAAGTGAAAATCCGGGTTAGCCTGGACGCCCCAGCAGCCACAGAGGCTACACGGGTAGCAGCGATTTTTGAAATGCAGAGGGCTATGTGGGTAGCATTGAAAATCACTGCCATCCATGTAGCCCTTTCCTCCACACCCGCTCCGCTCCGGAACACCCCTAAAATTCCCCAATGCTATGCGGATAGCATCTGAGCACATTAGGGACGTAGCCAGGAATTTAGAAGGGCGCTTCCCATGTAGGTGCCCTACAAAAATCCTGGATAAGGCCTTCACACAGGTAAGTAAGGAAGTTACCCCTGTAAAGGCCTTCAAAAATTGGGTCCTACATTTTTAAATTATCAGTCTCAGGCTCATGGCAATGTACATCAAAAAACACATATAGTAAAATTCTCAAAAATACAAAACAATAAGCAGAAAATATAACAAATAAAATGATTCATACATATAACAAAAAACTACTTTTATGTGTTACAAAATTCAAAACAGAAATAAATATATGCAGTAATATTAAAAACATTCAAAATCACAGTAGGTTTCTATTTTCATTCACCCAAGCCATTTAATCCCCTTCCAAAAGTGCTGTAAATGTAGCTTAGGTACAAGAAAATTCAGAGTTCTTCTTCTAAAAAGGGTACCAAAGCAGCTGATAAATTTACTGTAAACCCAGAACACCATCATGGAATGATTACAGGGACGATCCATGAAAACCACCTTTACTGCTAAAAGTCTCTTGAAAAAAAAGTGTTTTCACCTACAGTACTTTTTAAATTCAAGAAAGATTTTCTCCATGCGCAATTCCTTTGGCAAATAATTCCAACATGTAGGGGCCACATTGGGATAATATATTGGAATCATCTGATCAGTGTGCAGCAGCAGCCAAGAAAGCAACTAGAAGGTTCATAAAGAACAGAAAACATAATTTTGAGTATTATACTGTCTTTTTAGTGGTTTGTGACAAGACCACACTTTCATTTCAGTTGCTACGACTCAAAAACATATAGCGGAACCAGATAAAGTGCAGAGAAGGGAAAATGAGGTGTTGCTTTATGAAAAAAGGCTAAACAGGTTAGGGCTGTTCAGCTTCGGGAAGTGAGATGAGAGGGGATAAGGTAGAGGTCTAAAAACGTATGTCTGAAATGGAACAAATTAATTTGGGGTGATTGTTTACACTTTCAAACAGTATGTGGCCTAGGGAACGCTCTATGAAACCAACTGGTAACGAATTTGAAGCATATTTAAGGGAGGAGACCAGGATGGCGGCTGCTGCACTGACTGCTCTCTGGTTGCTTATCTTTGATCTCAATTTCTTTCTCCAGTAGGGGACAGAGGAAAGGCAAACTGCGGGTTTCCCTTCTGAGCTGCAGCAGCTATTGTGGGGGTTCTGATGGATACCTACTGTATCAGCAGTGGCAGGAGTCCATCTCAGGAATGGGCACAGCTGTTTTGATGTCTGAGCCTCGGATCCTGGCATCTTTTTTCAGAAACGATGCATCTCTGCACCCTGAGCAATGACTAGTCTTCCATTGCCTACTGCGGGGTGCTTCCTGACGGTCTTTGCCACAGAGCCATGGAAGGAAGATGCAGTCATGTCAGTAGAAACATAGAAACATGACGACAGAAAAAGACCACATGGCCTATCTAGTCTGTCCTTCCATATCAACCAATACAACATTCCCCTTTTTTTCCTTTAGAGATCCTCTGTGTTTGTCCTATGCTTCTTTGAATTCAGATACTGTCCTCATTTCTACCACCTCCACTGGGAGTCTATTCCACGGATCCACCAATCTTTCCGTAAAGAAATATTTCTGCATATCACTCCTGAATCTATCCTCTTTCACCCTCATCTCATGTCGTCTTTTTATTTTTTTATTTTCTTTTTTATTTAGAATTTATCATTTTACAACAAAGAAGTATATACAACTTCATGGAAATTTGGGAACAGGAAGAAAGTAATAACAATATTGATAACCTCAATATTTATGCAATAGAAAGTATAGAAATAAGATTCCTGACCCAACTATAGCCCCCCTCTGGAGAAAAGACCCAACAAAATAATTAACACACAAAAGCCATAGGAAAAAATATGTGAACTAACAGTCAAGACTACCTAATGGCAATGGATCTGGGGTCACATCAGGAGAGCGCCGAGCACTCAAAAAGGCCACTAACTGAGAAGGATCAAAGAAAATATAAGACTCATTATTAAATCTGATCATACATTTGCAAGGATATTTCAAAAAATATAAACCCCCTAACGTCAATACCCTGGGACAAAGTAACAAGAACTCTTTCCTATGTTTTTGGGTTTCTTTGGATAAATCAGGAAACACACGAATGGTTAATCCATTAAACTGCACATTACGCTTCTTGAAAAACATACGTAAGAACCAATCCCTATCAGAAGCTAAAACAAATGTGGCAATCAATGTAGAAGAAGAAACGACATCAGTTAATGATGACTCCAAAATAGCCAAAATATTTAATACGTCTACTTGAGCCCCACCATCTATTATCCCACCACCTGAAACTTTTTTCCCCACAGGGAGGTAGTAAACTTTAAGCATAGGAAGATGAGATTCAATTGGCACCTCTAAAACTTCCAGCAAATATTTCTTAAACATTTCTTTAGCCGAAATAACTGAAGACCTGGGAAAATTAATACAACGTAAATTACAATATCTAGAAGTATTTTCCAACATTTCAATACGTGCTTTTAAAGCCAACATATCCTTCTGGTAAAGTAAAGTAGCATCTTCAGAACAAGAAGCTTTTTGTTGCAGTTCCGTTACTGATGACTGTAACGCTGTAACCTTCAGAGTATGCTGCTGAAGTACGCTCATATGTACCTGGACCTGAGTAGTTAAGCAGCCACCCGGGGAGCAAGAATTTCTTCAAGTCTGACTATAGCCGACCAAATCGTTTCCAGGGTAAAGACTGCAGGCCTCTCAAAAGTAACAGTCTGTCCTGAACCAATCGCAGTAAGGTCTTCTGTTGCTCGATGATCCATACTGAAATCCCCAGATGCAGGAGAGGTGTCTACCAACCTGCCTGTTGGCACCCTCGATACCAGATCCACTGCATTGGGAGAATGGATAGACTCAAAGCCTTCTCTCTGCCCCTGCGCAGCTGATCCTCCAAGCCCAGAGCACTCTACCGCGTGGGAAGAGACCTCCTCCTCAAGCTGCGCCGGACTCCTCCCAAGCAGGGAATCCTTGGGCGGCCGCCACTGCCCCGGCGGAGAGATCTCAGGACCCGAGCACGCCGTTGAGCTACCCCGCCCTAATGGAGGAACAATGGGACTCTGCTCCGTCGCGCCGCCTGACTGCCCCAACGGCGTTACAAAGGAATCAAGTGTACCCACCACCTGAGACGAGGAAACAGCAGAAGAGGCAGCCAGGCCAGCAGAGGATTTCCTAGACCCTTTAGCCTTCCTCTTGCCAATACTAAAGAAGAAAAAACGTTGCCGCGGAGCGTTCACATCAATCCGCCATCTTGGATCCCTCCTCCCTCATGTCGTCTTGTAGCAGAGCTTGCTTTCAATCAAAAGAGGCTCTCCCCCTGTGCATTTATGCTATGGAGATATTTAAACATCTCAATCATATCATCTCTATCCCACCTTTCCTCTAAGGTGTACATATTAAGCTCCTTAAGTCTGTCCTCATATGCTTTATAATGAAGACCACTAACCATTTTAGTAGTCACCCTCTGTAACGACTCCAACCTGTCTATATCCTTTTGAAGGTGCAGTCTCCAGAATTGCACACTATACTCCAAATAATCCAGTAGCCTAAGGGGAAGGGTGTGATGAAGGAGAGGAGCTGGACACCCTTTGAGTACAGCAACAAGCTAGTAACCGAAGAGAGGACACTTAGGATCTGGGGAGCAGGAGGATCTTCTTTGAATGTTTCATTTCAACAAGAATTATCTGTGAGTCCTGGGCTACACATGCAGAGAGATGTTTTAGGGCCCTGGGGTCCAACTAACTTTCTTCCTCTTACTGAATTTTCTTTGATGTGACTGAAATTCTTTATCTTGGAGACAATATGGAATGCTATCTTTGATCTTGGTAAAGTTATAGTCTCTCAGATTAAAGCACTTTCTGATAAGCTTGAGATGCAGGAGACCAAGATGAAAGAAGCACCAGAAGTGATTTTGGAGGTAGAAGCAATTGTGGATGACAACAGAACCAAACTTCAAGCTATGCAGGAGCTGAATTCTACTTTAACTAAAGACTTTACTGAGTTAAGGAATACAATTGAAACAGTGGAGAATATTATGGAAGTTCTAACCTTTGGGTTATTAATTTTCCTAAAGATCCCTTGTTTCCTGTCAGGAGATGTTTAAAAGGTATTTATGTGAAGTCCTGAAGGTCCCCAAGGGATCAATACCTCCTACTGCAGGAATTTAATGTTTATCAATGTCAAGGAAGAAACTTGAAAACAAGATATTACGTATGGAGGCTACGTCCCCAACAGAAAAATCTGACTTGGTTCCAGTTACACCTGTGACACAAACAGTTATGTTGGCCTTGAATTCAGATAGGGACTGGTTATTGTGCTTAAACCCCCCCCCCCCCCAAAAAAAAAACAAAACAAAACATTGAAATACTTCCCTTTTGAATTATCTAATTAGGATTTTTTTCTGATGTCACCAGGGAGATTCTGAAAAGAATGAGACAGTTTCTTTTGTTGAGAGCTAGGGTACTCCATTTGAGTGCTCTTTTTTTCTTAAAATACCCATGTAAATGCATAGTTAAACATCAATCTGTATAATATGTTTTTTTAACCAGGGCAGCTATTGATTTTTATTAATATTAAAAGAAGTCTGGATATTTCTCAGTTTGATCCCTCATATTGTTCTTGGATACTGCAAATTGAATATAATCCTGGGTTTAGTTGATGCACAGTTGGCTAGTAGTTTTCCCTTTTTCCTTTCTTTTAGTCTTTAAATATTTCTACTTGAGTCTCCAGTTAATTGTGGGTTTGATATGTAATTATTTTGTTTCCTTAATTATACTTTTCCCCCTTGTATCAATATACATTTCTGTGCAAGTATTTTTTTTTACTTGATTATTATACATATAGTTAGAAATTCATACAATTTATATAAGAGAAAACCAAAGTTAAGGAAATATTTTCAGCCCACATACAGTATAATCAAACTATGGAATTTGCTGCCTGATAATGTGCTCAAGGCTAGTAGTACAACAGCATAGTGTCAAAAAAGTTTAGACGAGTTTCTAGAGGACAGCTTCTTCAACAATTACCACTCACACAGACCCGGGAACTTTCACCTCTTACCAGAGGTGGATCCTGCAAATCGGCCCCAGCATGATGATCCTGGCCCCAGCCCTTTTCTCCATCTCAGTCTCTTGCCACCTCGTCCTCCTCACCTAACTGATGCTTTAGCCTCTGAAGCTCCAGCCTTCTGCTGCCCAATTTGCTGCAGGCCCCTGCCTTAAGTGATGTGAACAAACTACACCGGAGGATATCTGATCCCTCAATTTTATTTATTTATTCACGTTTTTATATACCATCTTTGTGACATTCAGCATTCAAAGTGGTTTACATATCAAATAAGAACAATCCTAGCTGGAATAAGTGAATTAAGAAATGGCTCAGAATACAAATAATATCTGACAAACCTCTCTTGAACCAATCACAGCCATTATTTCCCTCCATATTTGCTCTTCTACAGAGAATAATAGGGGTTTTACCCCTTTCTAAATCTCAGCAAGTTGATCTCCTCTCTTAAATTAGCTGTTAAAACATTCCATTGCTCAGGGCCAACCACACTAAAGGCCTTAGATCTCCAAATAGACAGGAATAAAAATCACATCAGGCTTGGGAGTGAAGGATTGTGAAGGCACCTTTGGCCCAACGTAAGATCTGCTACAGAGCCCCCTGAAGCCCAAGTGATGGTGGTGATGTATGATCCGCTGATGTCATCAGTGTGGGACCGTTTTGGGTGTTTAAGTCTGGATCCTGCTGCAGCATATGGCTGCAAGGGGTGTGCAAGGAGTGTGGACCAAAAGGACAGGTTGCATCCCAAGAGGAGCCCAAGAGAATTTGAAGTTTCCATGGTGAAGTGGTACGTCTTTACTTTTCTTTTTAATTACTATCTGAAATTTATGGTTCAAAGGAAAAGAAAGGGTAAGGGAACTAAGGCCCCATAGATAAATACTGTATATTACTTCTCATGGGGCAATGAAGACCATTCAGGTCGATAGAGTAAGTAGAATAAGTCTCTATGTTATCAGGGTCTACTTACTCTATCACCACCAAGGAGACATGAATCCTCCCAATTGCAAGAGGTCTTCCTGTTAGATACCTAATATGGTACCTAGTAGTGGGGAGAGGACCCCACCCTCTCAGGATTTGTTGCTTCAATAAACTGGATTTCAGTTCCTGTTTCTCCTACGGATTTTATAGTTAACTTCTTTAGAGTCTACCACTGGTGATTTTATTTCCTTGATGGACATGGAAAATAGTATTGAAGACTGAATCCATGTCGAAGAACTCTGTTTCTCAATTGTATCAGTTCTCTGCTCTAAAATTTGACAAGGTGGGTTCTAAAGTCAAGGCTATCATAGAGAATGTTAAAGCTTTATTGCATCATGTTTCTACTATACAAGCCACAAGAGAGGCTGCTATTAAAGATAGTTTTAACACTGCACTATATGATGGAGGTTATGGAAAATACTGTACATTCTAGAAATGTATATATCCTGAATTTTCCAATGACTCATTTACTATCAACTGAGATACTGTTCAGAAAGTACTTGAAGGAGGTAATGATAATTTAAAATGCGGTTGACTTAAAGGTTGTGAATTGTTATTATATATCTAGGAACTTGGTCAAGGCAGATCCAGTAGATGGAGCCATGGACAGATTATGGACAGATTAGAACCTCCGTCAGCTGATTCAAGGCCTTCTAGAATCCTCACATGATAACATCCAGGCATGTGCTGCTTTACCTTTCATCTGATTTAAAGAAACGTTTTAAGGCACAGTTTAGAAAGGTGTCTGTAAATCTATGTCAATTTTAGAGGAGAGGGTGGGCATGTGCAAGTCTTATGTAATATCGACATATCTCCACCCCGCACTATGGACATGCATTTTATATGAAAGAAGGAAGCGCAGGAATGCAAGGGGATGGACATCCATGTGTAAAGGGAAGAGTCATTTCACAAGGATACACGTGGGACAAACTGACATCAGAAACCCGGCAACTTATACATGTAAGTGCCGGCATTTTACAACTGATATATGTAAATGCCAGCACTTAGACATGTATCTTTTCCATTTTGCAAATCTAGGCATGTAGATGCCTCTAATTAACTACAGAGACCTCTGTCTTTCTCTTGTTGCAATTAGGAGAGGGAAGTAAACATTAGGGATGAAGGGGAATATCCCCTTTCATCCCCCCTTTAAAAGGAAGGCCAAAAGAAGCATTTGTTTTTGCTGTTCGTGTCAGGGAGCAGGTGTAGATCCAGACATGGACACTGTTAGTCTTACACATGCATCAGTGATACATGTGTAGATTTTGGTGCCTCCTTGGTCATATACCCATAAGAACATAAGAAAAGCCAGTCTGGGTCAGACCAAGATCCATCAAGCCCAGTATCCTGTTTCCAACAGTGGCCAATCCAGCTCACAAGTACCTGGCAGGTTCCCAAAGAGGTACAACGATTCCACATTTCTTGTCCTGGGGTAATCAATGGATTTCCTGGGTCCTCTTTAATAATAGTTTATGGACTTTTCTTCCAGGAACGTGTCCAAATCTATTTTAAAGACGTCTACCCTAAGAGCTTTTACTACATCCTCTAGTAACGAATACCGGAGTCTGATTACACATTGAGTGAAAAAATATTTTCTCTGATTAGTCTTAAATGTACTTCATTGTAGCTTCATTGCATATCCTCTAGTTTTTTTTACCTTTTGAAGCAGTAAACCACCAATCTACTTTTACCTATTCCACTCCTCTGTACAACATAGGCAGGCTATGGACATGAAATGAATTTACAAGGAGGTAAACTTAAAAGCAACATCAGGAAATACTGTTTCATGGAAAGAGTGGTGGATGCCTGGAATGCCCTCCCGAAAGAGATGGTGGAAGCAAAAACATTGACAGAATTCAAAAAGGCCTTGGACAGACACACTGGATCACTACAGAGCAAGAAGATGGAATCAAGACAAATGTAAATGACTTCTAAATAGAGAGGGGTAACCTGCTTGGAGCAGAATGTACAACTCTGGCACCTTACTGGGCAGACTGGATGGACCATGCTGGTCTTTATCTGCCATAATTTACTATGTTTCTGTGATATCCACATTGAAAACGGCCCCTTTCTAAAAGAGACTTTTAGACGTGGATGCAATTTACACGTGCAAGAGGTCGTATTTACACGTGTAAATCGTGAATAAGGTTTTTAAAATAGCCCCCTTTATATTTAAGAATGATTTTAAGAAGAGCGAGTCCCTGTTTTGTGGCTCTCCAGCACAGATCTTACCAGATGTTTCCAGGGCTGCCCAGTTTATAAGGAAGAATTCAGTTGAAATCTGATTTATTGTCTTTAGAGGCAACATAATTTTATTTTTTATGACCCTTCACAGCTGGAACAGTTTATTTTAGAGAGGAAGGATTCATGAATGTTAATCAATAACTCCTAGAGTATTACTGTTTTCTCTTTAGAATCAATGGAATGTGAAAATGTTTTTGGTATCTTGTGGCTAGTTCAGCCATTTAAAATTTGAATTTGTATTTTTTGTATACTTCTTCGACTGCCTCCATTTATCTGGGTTATTATTTCGGAGCTTTTTGTTTTGTTAGTTTCTTTTTGATTATTTGTTTGCATTATGATATGTATCCTTGTTATTTCTTTGAAATAATAATCAAAGTCTTAATCAAAAATAAAAGGGCACATCAGGAACTTTCAAATAATTACCTTGGGCAGAACATAACTAGAGCATAGCATATTAATCTTTTTTTTAAATATTGAAGCTCCCCATTTCTCACAGCCTTAAACGTTGATACTAACAAGTTAAAAATATATCTTTTTTCCTATAGGCAGTCGGCGTAAATTTCCTCAGCAGCGGATGATTGCTTTCATTTTTCTTCCCACCCAACAAAAGCCTAGCTATTGTATGCAATCTGTCCCTGCCTTTTACTTCTGGAAGTGAGCAATACGGAATAGAGTTTTCTATCAGGTTCTGCTGAGTTCTTCCAAGTGCCCAGAATTTCCATTCTTGGAGACAGGATGCTGGCCTCAAAGGACCATTTGTGTGATCCAGGATGGCCCTTCTTATGGTCAAGTTTCTAAAAGACTTATAAGGTCAGTAGCTAGTGCAGGCTGCATAAATCTTTTGTGCTTAAAATATCGCTGTAGCTGACATTTAACTTATGGCCATATAAATTGCTATAGAGGATGGGATTTATGGTGGACCAGGAGAGGAGGAAAAGGTTATATGGAGAATGGCAGAATTCAGTCACTTTCATACTTCTACTAAGATGCGTTAAGGATGCCTCCTTAACATGTCTTTAACGTGGAAAATGGCCACATTAATGTCCCCTGTGGGCGTTAATGGCAGGGGTGGGGAGGAGGTGTTCCTGCAGAAAGGGAACTAGTGGCTGGTTAGCGGGCGATAAACTGACAGTGGGCATTAAGGGAGGTAAGCATGAGGGTAAGCATGTGCGGTAAGGACGATCACTGCAATGGGAGATAAGGGAGCCTATCTAGGTCAGAACTGTGTTGATGGATGGGAGCAAATGATGGACATGTCACATCCATATGTCTCATATGTGTTAGACAGTGAGTGTGAGGAGAATGTGGTAGGCAGTTGGACTGTATAATTGAGGGGTGGTCATGTAATCTGCTGTGATGTCAGTGGGTGGTATAGAAGTGGGTATGAGTGTGCCATGGAGGAGCTACCATGGCCACAATGTCAGCACAGCAAGAAAGATTGGCCATCAGTGATGACCTGTACATCAGCTGCAGTTGAGGTGTGAGTGATACGCACTAATGAGTAAAGTGCCACAGTGTGGGCCAGGGTATAGCAGTTAGCAGGAGAATACATGAGTGATCATGATGGATATATGGAGATGGATGGACAGAAGGATGGATGAGAGTAGATGAGAGTGCTGTATAGCCTTGCTGCCCCAATGTACCCCTGCTGGAAATCTGCACCCAATATTGTGCAAGTGGACGCTTTTGTGGGAAAAATCATTTTGGTTTTGTATGTTACAGTAAGCATCACAGAAAAACAATATGCTTTGCCAGTGTGAGAACCAGGATAACAGTCAGGACTCTGACACTGAGCTCTGAAATTGTTACTCTGAATTTCAGCAGGAGTAGGAAATGGAGCGTGTCATGGTAATTCCCTGGTCATGACCATAGAAAGGATGGTCGTTAAACATGGCCTGATAGATGCAGCAGACCTCAATATAAACTGCAGTGCTATGTGTGTACACATGGCAGGTCTGTGAATGGCTTGGTGACCACCTTAGTACCAATGTGCATGGCAGCAAGTGTCAGCCACTTAAACAGTGAGGCAAAAACGGAGGTAGCAGGAGCCATTTCAGTATGGACATTGTGGTAGCCTCATGGTCTGCAAAGCAGTTTGGTTATCAAAAGGATGACTGACTCATGCAGGTGACATAAGCAGATATAGCTGCTATTGACAATTGTGGTGTGGCAGCCAAAATCACTGCTACTACTTTTGATGGTATAACAGCTTCGGACAATGAGGGACATACCCCTCAAGGGCAGGAAGTAGGCTGAGGAGGGGGGAGGGAGGCAAAGAAGCAGCACATCCTGTGTGAAGCACTGCTGTACACAAACAGGGTCACATGCCAACAGTTGGGGATGAAGAACACCAAAGGGTTGTATGGGATGGGATGAAAGTATCTGTCAAAGGTCATCAGCATCTGTAGAAAGGAGAAGGAACTGCATACCACAGGTCCACCTTGGGAAGGCTGCAGTCAATGGCCAATGCACAGAGCACTATCAGATTCATTGCACATGTGTTGGTCAAAAGTCCGACAGAACACAAATGAGACAATCCTATACCAATACTTGTGTTGAGGAAAACCAGGCCCTCCCCATACTATCTGTAATGTTGCCATGCCTCCACTGCTGGTGCTCTGTCTGCTAATATGTCAGTCATGTCTACTGCAATAACGTCCATTTCACAGGTAGTCAGCTACTATGGTGACAAGGTAACCACTCCATTCATCAAAGGCTGTGAGTTCAAGACCCACCACTGCCCATATCAATTGTATGTAAGGCTACCAAATATCCCCAGGGATGATCCCAGATGTCATAGAATAGAAGCACAACTAGTCACTTATGTGTAGTGAGGAATGAGACAAGAAAAACAGCATTTGCTGCAAACCTGCCAAATGCCCTTACCATGATGTGGGAAGGAGAAGATGTGAAAACGATAGTGCATGTTGAAGAAAAGAAGTGAGTAGCAAAACAAATAGAAATCCTTCACAGCTTGATACTATGTACTTTGAGTATATAAGGTGATATTCATTTGTCTGACTTAAGAGGCTGCTGCAAGCTTTCGCTATCCTCAGGCATGAATGAATGCCACCTACACTGCCCATTAGGAAATGTAGGTGTGTACTGTTGCCTGACAAGGCAGGAACCCTGGACCCTTTGCAGGCCATCTCTGACCTGCTTGGGTGTCCCTGATGTTACCTCTCAAATGCAGATAACCTCTGTTGTACTATGTGTGAAAAATAGTTTCAGTGCCACAGGAAATATCTAATAACATCAATTTGGGGTTCACAGCTTCTATAAACACCATACAATCATCCTGACAGATATGCAGATAAGCACTGCAGAAGTAAGTTGGCCATGATTCAAGGACATAACAGCCCCATATCTCCACAAGCTGCATGCAACTACAAACTGCATCTGTGCAGATGAGGCTTTGGGCACATCGGGGATGTTCATCAGACAGGTTTACAAGCATACTGTCCGGTGGAACAAGGTCACTCGCATGATATAACACACCTATCATCCACTCATGTCTCTGAACTGATGTGTGTCCCATACTGGGCACATAAAGCAAGTAAGGATGTGTGACGATCTTTTCAAGTGGTCATCCCAGGAGTGTGACTTGGCTGCATGTACTGTATGTAATATGTGATGGAGCAACAGAGATGCATTCACAGTTATCACAATAAAGTTTCCACTCATATAAAACTCATGTGTCATGCATGTGCTGGGTGAAATTGTATGACCATTTGCACTGTGCTGCCGCAGAGCCAATAAAATCATGCTGTCAGAAGGCTATGATTGCAGTGTTTGTAGAACTGATATCCTATCCTAACACATCATGTCAATCCATATGTGTCACTGTATATGGCATATCACAGTTGCTACAATGGTGCATAGATGCTGTTCTGCTTATATTGGTGTTACAGATCATTTGTAGCGTCACAGATAGCCCCCATGGTCCTCATGTTTATGTCATGCCCATTTCTGCAATGCCAAAGAGAGATCTGCAGGTTGCAGCACACCCTTCCTCTCCCCCCCCCCACACATCCCCTCCACACATGTGAATACAGTGCATGCCTGTCTCAGTTTGACAGTTTAGCTGCTGTGATCACAAGTCTCTGTGTTCTAGGACATATATTATTATGCACTGTGAGCATGTCAGTCAAACGCCTGCAGAATGGGTCAGACAAGAGCTATGTGGATATCTTACATATCAGTTGTTTGTGGGACACCCCTGCCACGCAATAGCATATGTATGATATATGGCATAGCTACTTGCAGTTGCCATGTAATGGTTATCAGCAGTCCTGTGAAATACTGAAGTTTATCTGTGACCAGCAAGGGATACAACAACATGCGGCCTAGGTGCATTTTGTTGGCTCATCATAACCCCTGGCCTAGGAACAATGCCTTCATAGCTCTACACTGGGGATATGAGAAGGGCATGTCATGTCAACCAACTGCCAGGGTTTGGAGTTCTGCACTGTGTGGGCCAGAATCTGCTGGTGGGGGTAAGCAAACCTATGCACATGGTATATCTAGTCTCACAGCGGTGGGGGAAGGGGACTCTCATAACTATCTCCTCAGTAGCTGTCTCTTCAATGAAAAATTCTTCTAGATCGGTGGGACTCATTAGCAACACAAGGTCAATGCACACCTATCTATAGAGCAGCACACTGGAGCATGAAACCTGCAACATCTCTCTAGTGTGAGATGGCAACCACCAGTGCACTCAAACCAGCTGCTATATGGTGACAAAGGACAGTAGGTCACGTCCACACACAGACAGCGCAATATGGACAGCTGCTGTCTAAATACTGCATGAACATACAGTATGTTTTGCCACTACCATATGAAAGCTGTCTAAGAAAATAATATAGGATCCTTGGGAAATCAAGCTAAGGCACAAATGTATCAACAGGGAAACTGATAGCTAAATTATGTACATATACAAGGAATGGGCAATACAAATATATGTATACCCAAATATATGACACCATGTCAAGGCATTCCACGACACACTAATGCACTTAATGGTTCATGTAATGAAGCATTGCAATTGCAAAAATATAGTTCACAAAGTGTTGTCTGAAAAATGCTGAAAACCTATCTGACTCATGACATCACAGTTCCAAGTCCGACTCTCTCCCCCTCACACTTTGCTCTGACACTGTGCTGGGTTTCCAACATAGGGTATTAACTTGGTTTAGCTTCAGCAATAAAACCTTTCCCCCCTGCATTGAACTTTTAATGAAGAGATGTGACAAGGAATATTGCAATGCAGCTTCAAACACTGTCTTCCTGAAGCAAACAAGGATCATTACTTGATGTTGCAAAGCCTGCACCGACTTGGAGCCTGTTAAAGCTGGAACTATGAAGTGAAGAGAGTCGAAACTGCAACTGTAAAGTTATTAGCTAGATAAGTGTTTTGTCATTTTGAAGGCAACAATGTTTGGCCTATATAATTATGAGTGGGGGTTTTTTTTTTTGAGTGCCTTCAAATCAATGCTGACTCCTGATGACCCAGCAGCCTCTGGGTTTTCTTGGCAAAGTATGACTAGAAGTAGATTGCCAGGCCTTTTTCCCAAGGCAATGGAGGGTAAAGTGACTTGTCCAAGGCCACAAGGCATGCCAGTGGGACTTGAACTCAGAACATCTGGGTAGTAGGCTGCTGCTCTAACCACTAAGTTACTCTTCCATGGGGTGTTGTGAATATTTTTGTGAGTGTTATGCTTCATGAAATGGACCAGCAAGTGGATTACTGTGTTGTGGATTTGTCTTTACATGGTGTCATGTATGTGGTCCTACATATATGTCTGTTGAACAGTCCTAGTATCTATGATGATGATTGATACTGGTGTACCACAAATAGGGGGAAGCAGAGAGGGTGCTGGCACTAGCAGTTGATGATACAGTGGGGGCATCATCACTGGTTCATGTCGGAGGCTAGATCCTCCTCCACTCCTGCTGCTGACTTCAAGGGGGGCATTACATTCTCTGTCTCCCTCGGCTGTGGAGGTACCTGTGGAGGGGGGGAGGAGTGCCACCTCTGCTGCTGCCCCCTCTGCAGCAGCTGGTGTCTCCATCGCCTCTGTTGAAGGCCCAGAATCTGTGCAAGAAAGAAAGACTGCTCATCATGATCTACATCTGCAAAGTCTTGGATCATAAGAACATAAGATATGCCATACTGGGTCAGACCAAGGTCCATCAAGCCCAGTATCCTGTTTCCAACGGTGGCCAATC
The DNA here is from genome assembly GCA_033557465.1 of Ichthyophis bannanicus. Lineage (NCBI taxonomy): Eukaryota > Metazoa > Chordata > Amphibia > Gymnophiona > Ichthyophiidae > Ichthyophis > Ichthyophis bannanicus. The sequence goes on along the minus strand of CM066032.1, from coordinate 1,745,398,955 downwards.
TAGGTCATACTTACCTGATACTATCCCCAAGAGACAAAGGTTCCACAATGCTTGTATTGGGTCAAGCATTGATATCCTGGATCCCTTTTTAATAATGGTTATGGACCTTTCCTACACTAACAGCCTTTACTACATCCTCCGGTAACAAATTCCAGAGTTTGATTACACGTTGAGTGAAAAAATATTTTCTCTTATTTGTCTTAAATAGTTTACCCTGCAGCTTCATTACATATCCCCTAGTCTTTCTATATTCTTATAGCATAAACAATCGATCTATGTTTACCTGTTTCACTCCATTCATTAATTTATAGACCTCTATCATATCTCCCTTCAGCCGTCTCTTTTCCAGGTTGAAGAGCCCTAACCTTTGTAGCCTGTCTTCATAGGAGTAACCTTCCATCCCCGTTACCATTTTGGTGGCTCTCTCTGTATCTTTTCTAATAACGCTATATCCTTTTTAAGATACGATGACCAGAATTGCACACAATATTCAAGGTGCGGTCGTATCATGGAATGATACAGAGGCATTATAATATCCTTTGTTTTATTTTCCATTCCTTTCCTTATCATACCTAGCATTCTATTTGCTTTCTTGGCCGCCGCTGCACACTGGGCTGAGGGTTTTAACATGTTATCCACGATGACGTCTAAATCTTTTTCCTGGGTGGTGGTTCCCAATGTGGAAACTTGCATCGTGTAACCATAGTGTGGGTTGTTCTTTCCTAGATGCATAACTTTGCATTTGTCCACATTAAATTTCATCTGCATTTGGATTCCCAGTCTTCCAATTTATCCAGATCCCCTGCAGTTTTCCACAATCCCCTTGGCTTTTAACAACTTTAAAACAGTTTTGTGTCATCTGCAAATTTGATAACCTCACTAGTTATTCCCTTTTCCAAGTCATTTATGAATATGTCAAAAAGCAGCGGACCTAGTACAGATCCCTGGGGTACTCCACTATTCACCTTTTTCCATTGGGAAAATTGGCCATTTAGCCCTACCCTCTGCTTTCTATCTTTTAACCAGTTCCCGATCCACAATAGTACACTGCCTCCTAACATAAGAACATAAGATATGCCATACTGGGTCAGACCAAGGTCCATCAAGCCCAGCATTCTGTTTCCAACAGTGGCCAATCTAGGTAATACGTACCTAGCAGTTTCCCCAAGGGACACAGGTTCCACAATGCTTGTACTGGTTCAAGCATTGATATCCTGGGTCCCTTCTTAATAATGGTTTATGGACCTTTCCTCCAGGAACTTGTCCAAACCTTTTTTAAACCCAGCTACACTAACAGCCTTTACTACATCCTCCGGTAACAAATTCCAGAGTTTGATTACACATTGAGTGAAAAATATTTTCTTTTATTAGTCTTAAATAGTTTACCCTGTAGCTTCATTGCATGTCCCCTAGTCTTTCCATATTCTGATAAGGTAAACAATCGATCTACGTTTACCCGTTCCACTCCGTTCATTAATTTATAGACTTCTATCATATCTCCCCTCAGCCGTCTCTTCTCCAGGCTAAAGAGCCCCAACCTTTTTAGCCTTTCTTCATAGGAGTAGCCTTCCATCCCCTTTACCATTTTGGTGGCTCTTCTCTGAACCTTTTCTAAAATCGCTATATCCTTTTTAAGATACGGCGACCAGAATTGCACACAATATTCAAGGTGCGGTCTCACCATGGAACGATATAGAGGCATTATAATATCTTTTGTTTTATTTTCCATTCCTTTCCTTATCATACCTAGCATTCTATTTGCACTCTTGGCCGCCGCTGCACACTGGGCCGAGGGTTTTAACAAGGTATCCACAATGACGCCTAAATCTTTTTCCTGGGTGGTGGTTCCTAATGTGGAACCTTGCATCGTGTAATCATAGTTTGGGTTGTTCTTCCCTAGGTGCATAACCTTGCACTTCTCCACATTAAATTTCATCTGCCATTTTGATGCCCAGTCTTCCAATTTATCAAGATCCTCTTGCAATTTTCCACAATCCTCCTGGGTTTTAACAACTTTAAATAGTTTTGTGTCATCTGCAAATTTGATAACCTCACTTGTTATTCCACTTTCCAGGTCATTTATGAATATGTCAAAAAGCAGCGGACCCAGCACAGATCCCTGGGGTACACCACTATTCACCTTTCTCCATTGGGAAAATTGGCCATTTAGCCCTACCCTCTGCTTTCTAACTTTTAACCAGTTCTTGATCCATCCACAGTAGTACACTGCCTCCTATCCCATGACTCTTTAGTTTTGCCAAAAGTCTCTCATGAGGGACTTTGTCAAAGGCTTTCTGAAAGTCCAGATACACAATATCAACCGACTCACCTTTGTCCACCTGTTTATTCACTCCTTCAAAAAAACATAACAGATTAGTAAGACAAGATCTTCCTTGTCTAAAGCCATGTTGGCTGTCTCCCATTAGGTCGTGACTATCTACATGCTGAGTAATTTTATTCTTTATGATGGTTTCTACCATTTTTCCCGGTACTGATGTCAGGCTCACTGGTCTGTAGTTTCCCGGATCACCCCTCGAACCCTTTTTAAAAATTGATGTTACATTGGCGATCCTCCAATCCTCAGGTATTAGAGATGATTTTAATGATAGTTCACAGATTACTGATAGCAGGTCTGCAATCTCAAATTTCAGTTCTTTCAACACCCTTGGATGTATACCATCCGGCCCAGGTGATTTGCTACTCTTCAGTTTATCTAATAGTTGTAAGACATCTTCCCGATGTATCGATATTTCCTTCAATTCTTCCACACCTTTAAATACCACTTCAGTCATGGGTAACATCCCTACATCTTCCTCAGTAAAGACCGAAGCAAAGAATTCATTCAGTCTCTCCGCTATCGCCTTGTCGCCTCTTAGTGCTCCTTTAACCCCTTTATCATCTAATGGACCAACTGACTCTCTCACAGGTTTTTTGCTACGAATGTACTTGAAAAGGTCTTTATTTCGCGTTTTTGCTTCCGCAGCAAGCTTCTTCTCAAATTCTCTCTTTGCCTGCCTTATCAATGCCTTGCATTTGACTTGCCAGTGCTTGTGCTGTTTCCAGGTTTCATCGTTTGGCTCTTTTTTCCATTTCCTGAAAGATGCTTTTTTGGCAACAACAGCCTCTCTGACCTCACCTTTAAACCATGCTGGCAGTTTTTTGGACTTCCTTCCACTTTTCTTAAAGCGTGGAATACAGCTGGTCTGGGCTTCCAAGATAGTATTTTTCAACAACACCCAAGCTTGATGTACGTCTTTAACCTTTGCAACTGCTCCTTTTAGTTTTTTCTTAACTGTTTTCCTCATTTTATCATAGTCTCCCTTTCGAAAGTTAAAGGGTAGTACTGTGGATTTCCTTACTATCCCTCCTCCACTAATTAAATCAAAGGTGATCATGCTATGATCACTATTGCCAAGTGGCCCCAACACCCTTATCTCTTGCACTACATCTGGTGTTCCACTAAGGACTAGGTCTAATATTGCTTCCCCTCTGGTTGGTTCATGAACCAGCTGCTCCAAGAAGCAGTCATTTATTTCATCTAGGAACTTTATCTCCCTAGCATGTCCTGTTGTGACACTGACCCAGTCGATGCCGGGGTAATTGAAATCACCCATTATTATTACTGCACTGTAACTTTTGCTAGCTTCCTTGATTTCTTTGAGCATTTCATCATCCATTTGTTCATTCTGGCCAGGCGGACGATAGTACACCCCCACTGCCATCGCCTTCCCCTTTTTACATGGAATTTCAATCCATAGAGATTCTACAGCAAATTTTGTTTCTTGCAAAACTTTAATCCTTTCTGACTCAATGCCCTCTCTAACATAGAGCGCAACCCCTCCACCAATTTGGTCAGCTCTATCATTACGATATAGTTTGTACCCAGGTATCACAGTGTCCCACTGGTTGTCCTTCTTCCACCATGTCTCTGATATTCCAATCATATCTAACCTCTCGTTTAGTGCTATATATTCTAACTCTCCCATCTTGTTTTGTAGACTTCTAGCATTTGCATACAAGCATTTTAGAGACTGTATTTTATTCATATTAATTTGGCTATTGGTAGACATGGGTAATTTGGGATCTTTAAGTTCTGTCTGCTCCATACTCGAGGGCATTTGGGCTACTTTACTCTTTTTTGGAACCTCTCTGCTTTTTGTAGTATCCTTCAAGGATACATTCTTCCGAACCATGCGCTCTTGGGCGACTGTCGGCTTTCCCCTATTATCTAGTTTAAAAGCTGCTCTATCTCCTTTTTAAAGGTTAATGCCAGCAGCCTGGTTCCATCCCGGTTAAGGTGAAGCCCATCCCTTCGGAAGAGCCCCTCCTTTCCCCAGAATGTTCCCCAGTTCCTAACAAATCCGAACCCCTCATCTCTGCACCATTGTCTCATCCACGCATTGAGACTCCGGAGCTCTGCCTGCCTTTTGGGTCCTGCGCGTGGAACTGAAGCATTTCGGAGAACGCTACCCTGGAAGTTCTGGATTTCAACTTCCTACCTAAAAGCCTAAATTTAGCTTCCAGAACCTCCCTACCACATTTTCCTATGTCATTGGTACCGACATGTACCAAGACAGCAGACTCCTCCCCAGCACTATCTAAGACCTTATCTAGGTGGCGTGTGAGGTCCGCTACCTTCGCACCAGGCAGGCATGTTACCAGGCGATCCTCACGTCCACCAGCCACCCAGCTATCTACATGCCTAATGATCGAATCACCAACTATAACTGCTGTCCTAACCCTTCCCTCATGGGCACTTGGCCCTGGAGAAACCTCCTCGGTGCGAGAGGGGTTTACATCACCTGGAGGACAGGTCTTGTTACAGGATCACTTCCTGCCACACCAGGATGATGCTCTCCTGTCACGTGACCTCTCTCCTCCCTGGCAACAGGGATGCTGCCAGACTGGAGGTGGGACTTCAGGACTATATCCCTGTAGGTCTCGTCTATGTACCTCTCTGTCTGTCTTATGTTTTCCAAGTCTGCTACTCTAGCCTCTAGAGAACGGACTCGTTCCCTGAGAGCAGAGAGCTCCTTGCACCTAGTGCACACGTAAGACCTCTCACCAGCTGGGAGAAAATCATACATGTGACACTCAATGCAAAAGACTGGAAAGCCCACATCCCGCTGCTGGACTGCTGTCTGCATCTTAGTTTTAAGTTTGTGTTTAGATCTTTAAGTTCTTTATGTACTAAAGGGTGCCATGGATATTTATACCACTAAAACTGTACCTAAGAAGTTTAATATACCTTGTTCACCTGAAGCTTAATTAATCTCAGATCCTTAGTGTATGACTGATTTGGGTAATGAGCTTCACCTGAGAGCACCTCCTGTCTTTTAAGTTGTGCAAGTACCTATAAAGCTGTGATTATCCCAGGGGAGGGTGGGTGTGGGGAGGGAGGGAGGGATATAACACTTATTAAAAAAGGGCTGCTACACAGTACCTTGTCCTGTGCCGCTGAGGTAAGCTATATTCTGATTTGATTTAAATTATAGCTCTTTGCTGCTACTAGGCTCTAACCTATTAAGAATTTTAAACTACAAGCTCTCTGCTGGATTCTAAATTTAACCAGAAAGCTTTCTTCTTTTTAGTTTTGCCAAAAGTCTCTGATGTGGGACCTTGTCAAAGGCTTTCTGAAAGTCCAGATACACTATATCAACCGACTCACCTTTGTCTACCTGTTTATTCACATCTTCAAAAAAACATAACAGAATAGTAAGACAAGATCTTTCTTGTCTAAAGCCATGTTGGCTGTCTCCCATTAAGCCATATTCGTGTTTATACACTAACTATCGGTCAATTTCCAGAGGGTAAATGTAACTAACTAACCAAATGTATTCCCTCCACTGCATCAATAGGTTTTTGCAGACATATATAGCCCAGTGAATATAGGTCTCAGACTTACAGCTGCCACGTCGGGAATGTTATTCCCCGAACTGTGCGCCAGATCGCATCAATGACCTTCATAACATTCACTGTTTTTTTATTTTGTTGTGCTTATCCTATAAATCTGACTCTTCCTGCTTTTAGTAAAACTGTCATTCCACAGCATTTTGTAACTGAGAAACTGTGCTTAACTTAGCTGTCTTTTCTTTGAAAATCAGTCCCCGACGTCACCTGATAGGCACCTCAATGCGTTTCTATAATTTCTTCAGGGGGAGTTCACATACAGCAGCATGTTCTCTTAAATGGCGGTTGATGCACTCTTTAGAAGTTGTAATGGTGAAATACACAAGATGTGAATGAGGGTTCATCAACCGCCATTTAAGAGAACATGCTGCTGTATGTGAACTCCCCCTGAAGAAATTATAGAAACGCATTGAGGTGCCTATCAGGTGACGTCGGGGACTGCTTTTCAAAGAAAAGACAGCTAAGTTAAGCACAGTTTCTCAGTTACAAAATGCTGTGGAATGACAGTTTTACTAAAAGCAGGAAGAGTCAGATTTATAGGATAAGCACAACAAAATAAAAAAACAGTGAATGTTATGAAGGTCATTGATGCGATCTGGCGCACAGTTCGGGGAATAACATTCCCGACGTGGCAGCTGTAAGTCTGAGACCTATATTCACTGGGCTATATATGTCTGCAAAAACCTATTGATGCAGTGGAGGGAATACATTTGGTTAGTTAGTCCCATTAAGCCATGACTATCTACATGCTGAGTAATTTTGTTGTTTATGATGGTTTCTACCATTTTTCCCAGTACTGACGTCAGGCTCACTGGTCTGTAGTTTCCCGGATCACCCATGGAACCCTTTTTAAAAATTGGCGTTGCATTGGCGATCCTCCAATCTTCAGGTATTAGAGATGATTTTAATGAAAGTTCACAGATTCCTAATAGCAGGTCTGCAATCTCATATTTCAGTTCTTTCAACACTCTTGGATGTATACCATCCGGTCCAGGTGATTTGCTACTATTCAGTTTATCAAATAGTTGTAATACATCTTCCCGATGTAGCGATATTTCTCTCAATTCCTCTGCAGTATCACCTTTAAATACCACTTCAGTCTTGGGTAACATCCCTACATCTTCCTCAGTTAAGACCGAAGCAAAGAATTCATTGAGTCTCTCCGCTATAGCCTTGTCTCCTCTTACTGCCCCTTTTACCCCTCTATCATCTAACGGTCCAATTAACTCTCTCACAGGCTTTTTGCTACGAATGTACTTGAAAAAGTCTTTATTTTGCGTTTTTGCTTCTGTAGCAAGTTTCTTCTCAAATTCTCACTTTGCCTGCCTTATCAATGCTTTGCAGTTAACTTGCCAGTGCTTGTGCTGTTTCCAGTTTTCGTCGTTTGGCTCTTTTTTCCATTTCCTGAAAGATGCTTTTTTGGCAGCAACAGCCTCTCTGACCTCACCTTTAAACCATGCTGGCAGTTTTTTGGACTTTCTTCCACTTTTCTTAATGCGTGGAATACAGCTGGTCTGGGCTTCCAGGATAGTATTTTTAAACAACACCCAAGCTTGATGTAAGTCTTTATCCTGTACCCTGAGAGTGGATTATGGGTCCTGCTCCTATATGTCAGCACTTGCTTTCCACAACATCAGCGTAACCCCATCGCAATCAGCTCCTCACTCAAAAATGTGGTGCAGTCCAAGCAGATAATGCGCTGAGCTGCCTATGCACATATTCAGTGGCCTCAGAAACCATACAACATGTGTCCTGTTGGTGCACGTGTGCCCCTTTGTCTTTGATTTTGCACATGCTCAATGCTAATGCTGCAACTATGGCAACTGCACAACAGAAATCCAGAGTCTATGAGCCCAGCCTCTGTTTAGCTTGTTGTACTGCAGTCATAATCTTGCATCTATCAAAGGCAGGTTCTGTCTTGCAAAGTCTAATGATTGTTTATGGCAGTC